>JAHLJT010009436.1:243971029-245353158 GCA_031308135.1 Acheta domesticus | reverse complement strand
TTCTAAGAACGCAAAACAATTGAAGGTTGGAAATGGGAAACGCTGAAGTACCAAAATTACGTAGCTTCAAATTTTCAGGAAATGTTTGATTAGCGTGCTGGCGTAGGAGCTTGGGGCAGGGGCGCCCAAGTGCGCGTTACACCGAGGTTGAGGGTTTACATCTCACGTGAGGGATGGACTTTTCCATCAAGTGCTCATGACAAGGCGGTCTTTTCATTGCAGCATGTGTGAATACAAAGGGACGGTATTTAAGAAATCGCGAAGACGGATGATAGTTTGGATGCATGTCGCTCAGTCCGGATAGAAGGAAGTGACCTAATATAATAATAATAATAATTATTATTATTATTATTATTATTATTATTATTATTCATTTAATGTTGTAAGTAACTTATTATGATTAATTGTATTATAATTAATTATAATTACTTTTATTATCAAGGCGAACAAGTTGGTACAGGTTTGATGATTCACAAATGTTTCCTTGAGGATCAAAAATGTCTCCAATGGATGTAGTAGTGTGTAAATTCCTTCGGTAAAGGAATGTAGGACGCTGAATGTACTGAGTGTGACCATTTTAATACTAATGAACGAATATAAAATTTTGTTAAAAAAATATTGCGAGCAGAGCCTCAGCCAGAGCCCTAATCACGTTCTTAGCCTACATAAGTATCAATCCACTACTGTCAATGATATGAAACTACCTACGTTTCTGTTTGATTGAGTAACCCTTTTTATATTATAAATTCATTTTTTTAAATTACTTTATTTTTAATCGCATCAACAGCTAAGGTTATTAGCGACTACATTGTTTATACAATTATAATTTTATCCATAATTATATTAACAAAAATACCATAACATTTATATAATTAACATTGTATGGCAACACATATAAATTCATTTTGTTTTTTTTATTACTGGAATTTTAAAGACCGAATCATTTGACATTTCCCATTTCTTTAATTATTGCTGAAGAAATAGGTAAAGTCTGTTTCTGAGAAGTTAATAAAACACATGTTGTGGAAAAAGAAGAGTGCATTGGAAATACTGATTGAGCATTGCATTTCTTGGAAATAAAACGAAGTCCTTTTCATCCGCAATATCTACATTGTTCTTGCCCTTTCCTAAATATCACAGCTTCTAAAAGCAGACGCTGTAGTAATAGTTCGAGTTAATCATGTAAACCGCGAAGATGTGCACGTGGTATTTTGACTTGGTACTGTAACATTCCGTATTGTACGCCCAGACGTTTCTGTTTCTTATCATGTAGAACTCAACGTAACAGAAATTCCATTTTTATTAACGTTTTCTTCGGTCTCTATTTCATCAATAATTTCAATAACCAAAACTAGAAGCCGTATTTCTTTTCGCGAAATAATTCGATGCATTTAAAATATCGCAAGGCGAGGTCCGGAGGGTTATATCATTTGTTGTTATTATTGTTGTTATCGATTTTATATATAAATATATTGTTTGGGCTGCTGTTTACTTTTTTCAGTTAAGAACATATTAATACTAGTTGTTACGGATAATTATTATCCTCATGGTAAAGTTAAGGAAATTTAATCTCATTTTCAAAATTGGCTAAATATTGAGAACCATTAGCTGCAATCTGCAAATGTTCTTGAAATTGTTGTGAACTTTTTTGTTTCGTTAGTTTTTGAGTACCGTATAGTAAAAGTAAAGGAAGAGAAAATTGAATAAAATATTGTACCTTTATTCACAATAGGTATGCAGTGAGTCAGAGTATTATGAATTCAGTACACAATTTGAATCTGCGGAAAACGGAAGTATTAAAATCAAGATCTTTGAGTAACTAACATCTTAATCTGGCAGGTATGAATTGTGTGAATAATTTTGCAATTGGCTGGAAAAGAAAATAGACTACTGACTTCAGATTTATCAGACATATATGTCCACTATGTCGTGGAAAACCTTTGAGACAATAATAAAGTTAGAAAGGATACGTCAAGGACAAGGCTTAAGCAGACTATTTCATAAATAATGCACGGAATTATATATTTACTTAGTACATGTTCAGTACTTTGACAATATCTTTCTACAATCCTCCTATATAATCTCCGTGTGTCTGTCACCGACGTTCTAGTGTGAGAAGCCTTTCAATTCCATCTAATACGTCATCGTGTTTATATGATGATAACTCGGATACCGGCTGCGGAACGCTTTTTAAGGGATTAACACCCTTCAATCGAATTCGTGCAACATTTCAGATACATTGGCGATGTGCGGGCGAGCGTTGAGGTGAAGAATTTATGACCTAGTCTCAAGTAACTGAAGTTTTTTTTCATTCTTCTGTTACGTTTTTCAATAAATTCACGATAATTCACGACTGTTACACTTTGTCTAAACGAAATCCTGAATGTACTCATTACTGTTCCCTAATCAAAGAAAAATATCACTTGTTTCGCGTTCGATAAAGCTCGTCGAATTTTTCTGGACGTGGGCAAGACTGACCTCTCCTTTCGTTCAATAGTGCTTTCAACTCCGGTTCAAAGTCTCTAACCCACGTTTCATTTATAGCGATAGTGGACTTCGGTCGGGTTTTCCTTGCGAAGTTTTGATGTTAACGTACTACTCTTGATCCCCCAATAGTCACAATATCCGGGACTGGCAAAGGCCCCGTTTCTAAACCGCTTGACTTAACAACAAAACAATCTATTGGTGAAACAATAAGACATGCTTATTCCTCAAGCCTTGACATACAACTGACCAAACTAACACTACCGACCCGTTCCTCACTCCGCAAGCCCTGCTAACTGTGCGTCATTTATGAATTGTACGTATGATAGAGGAGAATTTTGAGGAAATTATTATTGGAATGGTATAAATTGTATTGGTTTTGATTTAATTATAATACATTAATTTCTGATAAACGTAATGGCAAAAATTGACTTCGTTATACAAATAAAAGCCAAATAAAAATGAGTCATTCCCATTTTTCGTAACATAAAATGAATGTCTGTACTAGAATACCTTGTTCTAAAGTTTAAAACATACAAGCATTTAAATCAAATCCATTCCTAACTCATATGACGTAGCACTTGATTGATTGGGCTCCGCCCGCGAAGCGCGTTTGGGAGCAGTGCGCGCTAGAGCCCCTAGATACAGAGAGTAGCGTATTCCATTGTTCCAATGATCTCGCCATTTTTATGCCCAATTCTCAGCAGAATTGGAACTGTGTGGTACTGTGAGTGTTGAGAACGACGAACTACTATTAATATTCTTTAAAATCTCCATAACGTCACCAATGGTTATAATTTTCCTTCAGCTTCTGAATGCTGCCTGGCATCATCGAGTGAGAGGATATTAATGGCAGCGGTTGCGCTACTTTCTTTTTTGGATTTCCTCTCTCCAGTAGCCCTCCTCCAGAGAGGAGGGAATTTATTTAACTTTCTGAGTACAGGTAAGCTTTTGCCGATTAGGCTTAAGAAGCGACAGGGCCTATCTTAAATAAACTAAACTTATTGCTAACTTAAAACTAATGGCACTCCCGCTTTGGGCGTTGCTTAATTTAATTGAAGTGATTTGAGAGTTGAAAATCTTCAAGTTTTTCAAAAGTGTTCTTTGATCTTTTTTCTTTTATTACATTCACACTCTCATTCATTCTTAATCTACATTTACAACACATGCACACCACACATGCGCCACTCTCTGCATCTAGGGCAGGGTTCCCCAACCCTATGCCCGCGGGCAGAATGGCAATGGCGCCCGCGAACCGTTTTAGGTGTGC
The DNA here is from genome assembly GCA_031308135.1 of Acheta domesticus. Taxonomy (NCBI): domain Eukaryota; kingdom Metazoa; phylum Arthropoda; class Insecta; order Orthoptera; family Gryllidae; genus Acheta; species Acheta domesticus. The sequence continues at coordinate 245,349,404 of JAHLJT010009436.1, read as the reverse complement.
CCGCTGCTCATAAAAGCCGCCGAAGCGCTGTGCGATTATGAAGGTTTTTACTTTTTGGAGAAATATTTGATTTTTGTTTAAGAGTTTATTTTGGCAGCAAAGACCCATGTTCCTTTACGTAAACATGTGTGAAGTAAGATATTCATTAACGATCGTCGCGTCATCAAAGTTAATAAATATTGCCAATTTATTGTACATAAATATGTAAGGAAAGATTTTCATGTTTAAATTGTATATTTTTAATTAAACATTGGTTTTGCCCATTTATTATTGCCCATGTCCAACTATAAATATACCTTGAAAAAATCAATGGTGCCCGCCGCCTCATTGGCATTATAGTGTGTGCTCTTAAGTGCAAAAGGGTTGGGGAGCGCTGATCTAGGGAGTGTTGTGCGCGCCGCTGCCGCCTCCGATTGCCGTTGACATTTGCGCGCCGAGCGGCGGTAAATCGGGCGGCGCGGCGGCGTGGCGCGTGGCGGAGGCGCCTCGCCCGCTGCGGCATGCGGCGGCGGCGGCGGCGGCGGCCTGAAGAGCCCGCCCGCGCTGGTCCCTGCCCCCGCGGTGCCGCTTAAAGGAGATGCTGCTGGGAGGGAGGGCGTGCTGAGAGCGACCGCTGCTGCGCTCATGCAAAACAGGAATCTGAAGCGTAGCACGTGCATGATTGCAGAATGAATTTGCAACAAATCTCCGGCAGGTGTGTATGTATGAAGGAGAATTGCAAACATCGCTTGGTCGTTCGTTGTGTGAAGGAAATACGCCTACTCTTTAGCATCACAGATTTGCTTACGTATGTTAACACTGCGATTTGGTAGAAGTGATATACATTAATAAAAGAGAGCTGCAAAATGTGGGCTTTACATTGTATTCTAAAAAGGTTGAATGAGCAAGCGGGGTTTAGAATTTCATCTAAATTGATTAAATTTAGGTAATGAGGTGGCGTTGAAATGTTTTGCTTCACATTTATTCTGCCCCTTGTCTTCTTCGTCATATTTTTCAGAACTGTTATATATTAGTTTTATGCTCATAACACTGATTCTTGTTGATGATTTCTTCTAGTTCAAGATACAAGTTCAGTATTTTCTCAATAACTAGAAAGTATTTTAGCGATTTGTACCTTTGGGATTTCCATTATCGCAAATGAACCCGGAGGACGCAAGGATCGTTGCTCGTGTTACCTAGCCTCGTAAGCAAGCAGCGCAAGCGGCTCTGTACTTTCCTGAAGGTGGCCCGGTGCCGTCGAGGGCAAGACTCTGGGGCGGCGCCGAGGCCTTGGGGAGGTGATCGACGGCGACGCTCTGCAGCAGAGCGCGCACTCATTCACTCCTTCGGCGCCTCCCGCGCTCGTCAGCACTCACTAAACGATTCATTTTGGTGATGGTGACTTTTATTTCATTTTTTTCTTTACGTCGCATTAACATCAAGGTCATTAACGACCACTAGTGGGTTTAACGTTATGTAATGATATGGTGATGACAAGGTGAAAGGACGACGCAAGTACAAGCATGCCCGAGGCGGGATTCGAACCCGCGATCTTTGGGTCCGAGATCGCTATAGCACTACTGCCTTAACGATCTCGGCCACCGCCGATCGGTGGAGTTGACGTTTTGTTAACAAAATGTTGAAATTGGAAGTATGTTCGCATTCTAACTCGCACTGACACTCGGTCTTCAAGGCGCTGTTAAGGATTTACCTCTCCCGTGCATGAGAACAGACACCTCCAAGCAATCAGTAATACCTACATTAGATGGGAATTGAAAGGGGCAGGAAATATGTACATCATATTTTCCAGCGTTTCCTCGATTGAATTGTTGAGGTCGAGAAAATGAAGCAAAACAGAAACTTGTTTTCTTTGCGTATTATTCTTTATGGTTTAATGATACGCTACCAAACAACATTTTTAGGATAGGATGTCACATTATGAAATCACACCATTATTTGGTGCTATTGGAAGGATATTTGTCAGTAGAATTCGGCGTGCTATTTGGTAGTTGGAGTGAGTTTCAGATTAGTGGAGTGGTAATTAGAATAGAAATTCTTTTGAGTTTCGAGAATGAAAAAAACTCCGAACAAAACGTTTCAGAACTGTTGTTTGAGGGTGCAATAGGTCATTCAAAAGTGTAATAAATTCCTTCATTCTCACAAACAAGACAGAGGACCTATCTCTAGACTATTGGGAGCGTTTTAGAAGAGCCCTACTTTGTCCATGGTCAACCTCAGGTATCCCCAACCAGAATAAAAAACGTTTTGAGACCCTTTCTTGGAGAAATTTGTTGGGGGAAATTTATAATGAGGAAGCCTTAAAATGAAAGAAAAATTAGCGCTACATTTTCTTTTTAAGAAATGTCAATATTGCATTAGATATTATATATATTGCAAATTATATATATTGCATTAAACATGGAAAAAGTAATTTTCTTGCAATTATTTTTAGAATAACAGAAAACCGTAAATAAAAGTTGGCATTTTTTCTTCCTCCGAAATACCACGTAGGTTTTATCTACATTACTGATGTTCTCCTTTGAATTAAAGTTAGAATAATATCTCGATTCTGAAGAGTGAATTCGTAGTTTTCAATGTGCTTGTCGTTTATGCGTTTCTTGAAATATTTGTTTCACGTTACGTGAAATTAACTATGAAGGCGAAGAAATTTTAAGAGATGTTCTCATCAGTTTTAATTTGCTCTGCGGCAGCCTACCATTGATAGCACTCTTAACGAGACAAGCGTCATTAATTTGCTTCTCCTGGAATGTAATCTTAATTATGTTTATCAGTGCCCATTTTACGCAACGTAATGGGCTGCCTCCTGCAGTGAGTTCTTTTAGTACATTAACTTGATGGTGCGTTTAATATATTTTAACTAGTGTTTACGTACTGAACATTTATTTAATTTCTAGGGAAAATATGTCTTGTATGTAATAATAGCGTTTTCGATATATTTTCTTCTATTCGTTGTGCGTCTCGAATGATTTGTCTCTTTTATATTAATAACTATTATTTTTTGTGATATTCCTTTATTGGTGTAATTAGAAATTTCAATAAGCTTGCAATTTCAGTTGATACCCCCAAGAATTATTGACGTGTTCCCAAATTTGTCTATAAACTTTTCAAAGAGGAAATTTTTCATTTTGTTAGTTTGATTAGTGATTCCGGGCGCTTCAATTACCAAAGTCATTAGTCTCCTAAGCATGTTTTCATTATCACGGGAGGTGGCGGTGATCTTTCCCCGCTGGATATTGAAGTCCGTCGGCTAGCGGAGTTTCCCTCAACCAGGTATCTACCACCAGCCGGGACAAGCTCTAAGCCCCCGACCGGTCTCCCCGCATATGTGGTAGTGTAGTGAATGTGTGTGTGTGTGTGTGTGTGTGTGTGTGTAAGTAAGGGGTGAGGATAGGACAAGGAAAAAGAAGGAAAGATCGCGTGCGGTCTGTGGCCCGTTTGTAGGGTACTCCCGTTTGTTAGGGTACTCATTCGCCTGGCGGTGATCGGAGAAACCACAGAAAACTGCCGATCAGAGCAGCCGATCACTAGAATTCTCCGCCATGAAGAGGCTGAATTCGGGATATAGCTGGTGTCGGAAATCCTGCAACCATCGGGACTCGAACCTTGCTCTGCAGGGACGTCAATGGATGCCCTGAGCCACCTATGCCGGTCATTTTTTTTAGAAATAATCTGCGCTTGTCCGAAATTACTCCCACCGCGAGACGAGTGCCCACTCTGCTAATATATATATATATATATATATATATATATATATATATATATATATACAGGGTGAGTCACGTAACTTTAGCACCTCCTGTAACTTTTGAACGGTTGAAGATATTGCAATGCAGTTTTCACGGAAGTGAATGAGGGAATGGGGCTAATTGATATGTGTATTGATTTCTCTTTTATCACTTTCATTTTACGAGATATTTGAGGTAACTTTGTTTTTTCAAATGGGACTACACATATTTTTTCAGTCTATCATGACAAGCGTAAAAAGACGAATTCAAAGATATAAATATTGTCATATGTTAGATAAGCATTTTTTTGAGTAATTGTGATTTTTTTGCGACTAGTGTTTAACGGATATTTTCATTGTAACTGTCAGCCCCACAAGGTCACGCAGCGCTCCCCCAGCAAACGCAGGGTCGGGGAAGGGAAGGGATTTTAGTACTTGAGGATACGAAAATTATTCACAAAACTGTTGCTTTTTTTCCTGAACTCTCCTTTCCATCCTGATCCATTTTCAGATATTTTGTGTTTCTTAGGAATTGAAAATACGGATTTGTCGTAAGTAGTGTTTATTGAAATAAGAGTATTTCTATCCCTAAGTTATTATTACATTCTTATTAACATTGAAATTGTTTACTCAAAATATGCAATATTTTTTGTACAGTTTTAATTATTTATTCTTATCGTGCTTTGTTTCAAGATCCCATTAATACTTACCTTATGAAACCCCATTAAATGGAGTTGAAGTTATAAACAATTTTTTTACGATACAAACTTATGACAAATCCTTATTTTCTATCCTTTAATTCCTTCAATCAAAGAATGACGAAAATCTGAAAATGCGGAAGAATGGAAAGCACAGTTCAGGAAAAAACTGCAATGGTTTTGTGAATATTTGGAATCCTGTTTCGTATTTTCAAATAAGATCCCTTTCCTTCCCTTCCTTTCCCCGGGCGCACGTGTGCTGGTGGAGCGCTGCGTGACCTTGTGTAGTGGACTATTCAAAATGTCCGTTAAACCCCAGTCGCAAAAATCAAAATTAATCAAAAAAATGCTTATCTAACATATGACAATATGTACATCATTGGATTCGTCTTTTTACGCTCGTCATGGTGGACTGAAAAAATATGTATAGTTCCATTTGAAAAAACAAAGTTACCTAAAAAATCTTGTAAAATACAAGTGATAAAATAGAAATTAATGCACGTATCAATTAGCCCCTTTCCCTCATGCGCTTCCGTGAAAACTGCATGGCAATAATGTCAACCGTTCAAAAGTTACAGGAAGTGCTAAAGTTACGTGACTCACCCTGTATATATATATATATATATATATATACATACATACACACACACACATATATACATATGTTTGTATATATATATATATTGTAGTGATACCGAATAAATTCAAGTTTATTCTGCCGCAAAATAACTCCACGCAGGCGGCGACGCGAGAGATGCGAGGCGCCACGGAGGCGACCCGAGGGCCAGGCGAGGCGCCACGGTGTCGGCACCCTTCGCTCCCTAATTCGTCATGGACACGTGTGCCCCAACTCTGGGTGGCCGCTCTGCACACGACCCCTTCAGTATTTTTCCACGACGCCTGGAACTCTTCCGTCAACCTCCCTAGAGATTCCTAGCCCCTCACACCCCCCCGGTCGTTAATAACTGCCCCTTTTCGACGCAAAATTAAAGCGAGAGGGAGCGATAACCAGCCCCTCTCTCACTCTTTTCTCGGCCTCGAAAACATCCTCTGATTGGGCAGAAAATATCTAATGCGCAGTACCCTTTCGCCAATAGCAGCCAGAATTCGGGTTTGTTCTAGAATATTCCAGAGTCACAGGGATAATTTTGGTGGGGGGAACGAGGTTTCCTAAAACTTGGAGCGACGAGGCACAAGAGAGAAGCTGGGGAGCTGTGTTCAGAATCGGACGCAAGTGGCGGCCGCAGGGGGGAACCTGTTATATTCTGTTGTGGCGTTCGGTTCGATGGACTTAGAAAAATTATTAAGTTTCTTGTAGAGTTTGGGTACAAGACTTCTGTGACGAACGCAGGCCGCAGAACAGTATTATGAACATTTGACAGCAATTCGTATTATATTACGTCCGATTTATGTGCGAACTCGAGACTCTCTTTTCCTTTGTGAATTTGTGCGATAATTCACGGGCTCATTAGTATCAAAATATTGTGAGATCGACCGGGAATGAACCGGCCGTGTCAGTGAATGAACTGTGCTGACCCATTCACCGCAGCGAGCAGACGGCGCTTTTGTGTTCCGGCCCGCCTTCGTGGCTACCCTCGCAAGTACCTGATCTGACCTACATTTTCCGAGCGGCGCTCCTCGCCCGCCACGAACCTCGCAGCCAGCTGACCTGAGGTCGTTCAACTTCAGTGGGTGGCGCAGGCCGCCTAACAGAGGTATTTTCTGTTTGAGTGTCTTATGTCGTACCCGCGATCGAGAGGTGTGAACAGTACATCAGACAATCAGTGTTGACTTCCTCTCGACCGGGCGACGAAGAGGAGTTCCCGGCCGCGCATGGCCGTCAAGCGGGAATTCGCGCGCGAAGAAGAGTTTCATCTGATTGTAATCACTTTGTAATTTTATGTTCTCTTATGTGCATGACATTTCATTTTTTTGTTTTATTTCGATTTTGGGGGCATGCTCGCCAGAGTTATCATCACCAGACCATTAGCGTTTTCTTTTTTTTAATGAATAAATTCAACTTGTTCTAAATCCACATGTTTGACTTCTCATTCAACCTAGGCCACCGGCTTCCTCCATCTTCGCCGTTTCAGGTAATCTGTCGACTGAGCGGGCCGGCTACCCGTCTGAGGCGCCCAACCGAAGACGCGAGGGTAGTTGCAATATATATATATATATATATATATATATATATATATATATAGGCGATTGCGAAGGTTTATAATTGTATTACAATTATAACCTTCTGATCCATTGTTTGTGATATCGTCGATATTTTCACGGCAGACTATTAGAATCCTTAAGGGGTTTCGGTCGTTAGGAGCGTCTTTTCATTCCTCTGTTTAGTTGTGTTTTGTCGATATAAAGAAGAATATAACGAAAAGGTACTTTTCATGCTTTTCACTGAAATTTGACAGATATAACAATATGAAATTACGGTTTTGGTACATTATCTGGAATTTACATGAGAGTTTGGAAGTGTAAAAAATATTGCAAGTAATGCAATATGCGATTATATATGGTGCTTTAAAAACATTGAATTTTTCACCTATCTTCGTCATTCTTCATATCGAGAAGTGTATTTTCGGAATCTACGTTCCCTCCTTTTTATGCCACTTGAGACACGATATGACAACCTCGGAAGTGAGGTTTCAGGATGACCTTCGGGACGCAAAACTTTGTCATCATTTTGCAGCTGTACGCTGGCTTAAAATTCGTGATTTTAGGGTAAAATATACTTATTAGGATTACAACTTATCAATAGTGATATTAAGAGGCGGAACTATTTCTTGGTCTTATTCCACACCACTACATCCCATCATAATCGTTTTCCACATAAGGGATTAAGTACTAATATTTAAAGAAAGCAAATTGTTTGCTGATAATAATCACTTCATACCTACTCATTTTGAAATTTTCGCACACACATTTTTTTCCATGCGGTGCGTCGCGACGACCTCAGATCACCATTCTTACTCGCCGGCGACTCACTGTGGACCACAGAGGCTTATGTCGTGTACATAAAAAATGTATTTTTAAATCCACCAACTGTAAATAATTTCAAATATTTACTCTTACTTTAACTACTTAAGTACTGCAGGCTCCAGTTGTTACAGTGAAATTTTTCTATCTTTGTCTCTCTCAAAACATAGGGCCACGATGGAATATCACACGGCATTTCGCGTCTTTCTCGGTCGTGCCGCTTGAAGTCGCATGATCGCAAGCACACTCTGACACGGTCACGATCATGCGATATCTAGCGACACGACTGAGAAAAACCCGAAATACCGTGATATGTAATATTCCATCTCGTGAAGACGGGCCTTCAGAGACAACGTTAGAAAAATCGCAGTATAGGTTCTGTTATTTCGTATGAGCAATTTGGTTAATGTAAAGGTCAATACAATGGAATGAATTATTGTGTCAAAAGTAATAAATAATATTTACCTCTAAGTATTTCATAATTCGTGTAACGAAAAATCTTATTGGGCGTGTAAAAAGAGGTATTGGTAGATTCATGATACCCATGCCTTTTTACTGACTCATTATGTACTTTTGATTAGATCAGATAGTTTGAAATCATACAAAAATCCTAGGGGCGCTTTCTGCTCTTCTGCTCGGAGGGAGGGATGCGACATCGATGTCGATGTTTTCAAAACATCGATGTTTTTGTAGAAACATCTATGTTTTAAACATCGATGTATTAACACCGATGTTTTGTGATGGATGTTTTTTTTTTTCTTTTCCGATGTTTTGTTTCTGAAGGAAAAATTCCCATGGTTACAATACTGTGAAAATTAAAATGTGAAATAATAACTGAGGGTAACACTGCTATACTTCAATTTTTCTTTCTTGGCGCAGGGGAGTTTGTCAATAAAATGGAATATCTCACGGAATTTTGCGTCGTTCTTCGTTGTCCGCCAGCAGTCGCATGATCGCCAGGACTGCTCGATACAGTCGTGATCATGCGACTCCTAGCGGCACAACCGAGAACGACGCGAAATAGCGCGAAATATTCCATTTTATTGACACACCTCCGTGCGCCAAGAATGAAAAACCGAAGTATATTAATGTGTTGGAACCCAAGAAACACTGATTGTACTACCTTCATCAACGAAAATCTCTTGTCCGAGATGACTTCCATGCCCTTGTATTGACTCTTTCTTCATATTCATTTCGCACATTGAGATATGGTCAACAAATAAGCTGTGGGGTTGAGTATGCCCCTTTTTCTCGTACCCTTATTCGACGAGTCGATAAACACGAATATTCTCAATTTAATGCACACAAATTTAATGTTAGAGGTTACTAATCCAGTCTAAAAATATCGATGGTTTTTAGTCGATGTAATTTTAACGTTGATGTTTTAATTAAGAACATTAATGTTTTCTAACATCGGTTTTTTATCATCAATGACGCAATGTTGATGGTTTTTAGTCGATGTATTTTTGACATCGATGTTTTAATTTTCAACATCAATGCTTGCTAACATCAGTGTTTTGTTATGTATGTCGCATCACTACTCGGAGGGAGGGGTAGCGATTGCGTCGGCGCGGCTCCGGCTCCGGTGGCTGCGGCACGTTGACGGCGCGGACGGCAGCCGCGGGGTCGGGAGGGGGCGGGAGGCGGCCAGTATAGCGCTGACGGCGTTTGGGTCATGCGCACTGCTCGTGGCTACCGCAAAGATGATTCGGCGCTTTCAAAACGTCTTTTATGCCCCGCGTCGCCGCTTCTCGTGCGCCCACCATCCGTCCACCGCCACGGTCTGCAGCATTTCAACGCTGAACACGGTCGCGTCCTGACGTCATCTCGTCGCTGTGGCGTATCCTTATCGTCCTGTGGACATCTTGCGGCGTGTTCTCGCCTCGTGACAATCCTCAAGCGTTGTATTTCCACGAGGGGGATATTTTTGTCGTAGCAGCCTCATCATTTCAAATATGCTTATCCTCACGTCATTATTATTGTACAGGGACCTTTCTAACACATTGGAATCAAATTTGTGTTTAGTGCGTTGGTGTAAATTCGCGAGGATCTTTTAAACATTAAATTAATATAATATAACTTTATAATATAAAGTAAGTTGTAAATATTATAACTATTAACAACCTAAATTACATACATTTCAAGAGTCGTCATTTTCTATTTCCTACTTTTTATATTAAAATGGCGGTGACTTCAATCGTTTCATTGAGCTCGCGCCCAAGTACAACTGTACTTTCAGCATTAAAATGGGGCAATGGTGATGATCTAGACACATTTTTAGGGTACATACCTATCGTTGTTTTATTTTAAACCCATCGCCAATAATTGTAATTATCGTGTAAAAGACATTTTTATTTTTATGAAGTTTTATTCTTATGATTTGAACCCAAGAACGAGTATTTTGTATTGACTGTTGAAGAAAAGTATTTTTTCACGCAACAATCTAGCTGTAATAAAGAAGAAAAAACAAATGAAACAAATTGTAGGTTACACTTTGAATAATCTGGAAATTCATATTTGAGAATATAACTAGGAGTTATCTTCCACCAAAATTACTGTAGTTTTAATCTATATATAAAACAAAGTTGTGTTAGTTACACCATTTATAACTCAAGAACAGCTGAACCAATTTTAATTATCTGTTTTGTTGGCTTCATCTCCATCCCGAATAACAGAATAACTAATAAAATATCGAAAAAATGGCACTACATGGCGCTGAAGAATGAAAAACTTAATATTCATGCAAACGCATCCTGCTACACATTTCGAATCTATATAGTTAAATAACTCCTAAACAAAGTGTTCTAGAGACTTAAAAACTAAAATTTATACATTTCTCACCTCGAATTCTACAGGTGAGATCTTTTTGAACATTCTATAACATTTTTGCTGATCCGGCACGTCTCAATATTGCCCCATCTACTCAAAGACGTGCAGAATCTAAGTAAATAAAGACGGGTTAATTAAACTATTTATAACCCAAAAAGGACTGGACCGATTTTAATTATCTCCCATTTCTTGGATTCATCTCCGATCCGAATAGCAGGATAACTATTAAAATACCGGAAAATTTTACGAAAAATTATTATACAGAAAATTAATCTAATATATAAAAATCAATGTTTTTTAGTTCGTGGTTAATGCTCTGCCGTACCAGGCATCCAATTGCGATAAAAATGTGTCAACTTATTGCTTGCACTGGCGGAAAAAATCTAGGGATAGTATAATTATTGTAACACCATTAGATGGCGCTAGAGTACATGATGGCGTTTCAGTTAAATGCAATTCACTTGCGCTTCACTTGAGCTTCATTGTTATTCAATTCACTTGAGCTTCATTGTTATTGGGCGTCACCGTTTGCCGTGGGGCGAGGCCGAGGAGAACACGAGGAGCAAGTGGCGCAAGTTGATGGGAGGAGAGAGAAAAAAGAGAGAGAGAGAGAAATAGAGAGAGAGAAATTAGAGAAGAAAAATAGAGATAGGGAAATTAGTGAAGGAAAAGAGAGAGATAATGAAATAGAGAGGGCTAAATAGAGAAGGAAAATAGAGAGAGAATTAAATAGAGGGATAAATAGAGAAAGAGAGGGGAAATAGAGAGAGACGGAAAAGAGTCAGAGAGTGGGGGAAAAGAGACACCGAGGGGAAGAAGAGACACCGAGGGGAAAAAGAGACACCGAGGGGAAGAAGAGACACCGAGGGGAAGAAGAGACACCGAGGGGAAGAAGAGACACCGAGGGGAAGAAGAGACACCGAGGGGAAGAAGAGACACCGAGGGGAAGAAGAGACACCGAGGGGAAGAAGAGACACCGAGGGGAAGAAGAGACACCGAGGGGAAGAAGAGACACCGAGGGGAAGAAGAGACACCGAGGGGAAGAAGAGACACCGAGGGGAAGAAGAGACACCGAGGGGAAGAAGAGACAGAGAGGAAAAAGAGACAGAGGGGAAGAAGAGACAGAAGGAGAAAAGAGACAGAGGGGAAAAAGAGACAGAGGGGAAGAAGAGACAGAAGGAGAAAAGAGACATAGATGGAAAAAGAGAGACAGATGGGAAAGAGAGAGTGGGGAAAATGAGAGAGGAGGAAAAAGACAGAGGGGGAGGGAGAGAGAAAAAAGAGAGAGGTGATTCAATTATTTCTTCTGCGGCAGCAACGTGCCGGGTACCAGCTAGTATTCAAATATAATTTGTTGTGGACGATAACATCTCTGTTCCTTCTCCAATAGGAATAAAAATGTTTTTGAGAGTTGTTAACAAATCGTACATAATTAACACGTCGAAAAAGGAAGTCTATTGAATTACGGATCGATTTGGAATGAAACTGGCCCGCAACGTCGTCCTCTCTGGCTGCGCGACTGTGCTTTTGCGTGACTAGTCCGCGTGCGCGACGGAAGTGTTGAGTCAGCCAGGGGCTCCCCGGGTGGGTTGGCCGCGATCAGGCGCGTGGAGACGGCAGCAATGGACATCAGCATGGCGTGAGGGTGTGTACTCATTAGTTAGCAATTTATGAGGAACGAATTTTGAAAGCAAGATAGTTAATTACATGAGTTAAATAGCTGTGTCGGACTCGATCGTTGCCTGAATGGTAATTCTAGAGGCCGTCTGTGGTGATGGGTCGTTTCTGTTGTTTTCTGGAGGACGGTGGATTCGGTTCAATTCCTAGTTGATGTCGGGGCAGTTCCTTCACCAATGTATTGGTTAATCTTTCCTTTTTCCATCCTACCCTGTCTCCCATCCTGAGGTGGGTGCACTGGACTGACACTCCATCCCCAAACACCGCCTCTCCGGTGTTCAAGAAATCGTCGTTGGAGATATCAGAGGCGGTGATGGTTGTGACCTCTCCTTGCGAAAGAAACAATAAAAGTGCTAGGTTGTTAAAAAAAGGAGCTAGGGAGAACAGTGGATTAAAAAGCATTAATTTTATTTTTTTATTTTGTATTTATTTTTATTTATTGAATGCCAAAACAGTAAAAAATTGTGTGCACGCTTTCTTAAATTCTGCGATTCCTACCATAACCCAAATTGAAATATGAATTCAAGAGAGAACCATCGTTTGCGATAAGAATTGATAAGAAAATATCAACTCCCGTGTAACTATAGTACACTATGAAACGATGATGTAAAGATGGGTATTAATACACGAGTGTGATATTACGATACGAGCGAGGAACAAGCTAGTATCGTAAACTTCACACGAGTGTATTAATACCATCATTGCATCGAGTTTCATACGGTACTTTTTCTACTTTTATAAGTTAAAACTTTTACAATGAATTGTTTTGTGGCATGCAGGACAGTTGACATGCAGGATTCAGCCAAGGCCACCTAGCGGACAGTTCCCTAACCCTACCCTCGCGTGCTGCCCCAGGTCCCTTTGACTACCAGACCGCCTGCGAGGAGTACTGCGCTAGTCAAATAGGATCTCACTGAAAAACTGAAAAGCATAATATAATATCACACGCAGCCATCAAATGATAGCATTATACAGTGGGAGTAGAAAAAAACTATTTGCAAGCAGGCAAATCAGCTACAGATTTTGGCTGTTGTCTCTTATCGTGCTCTTCGTGAAGGATTTGACTTACTGACACGAGAATGGAGAATATTCATTTGAATAATTATAATTAAATTCCCCACTGAACGCTAGAAAACGTTCACCGATAGTGAAGTTACCTGTGTCTAAAAGCAAAACAAGGGGCTATCTCAGCATTCACTCAAAGAATCAGGGCAATTGGACGAAAAACCTTTTCTAGATGGGAGTCATTCATCCAGAAGCTTAGGTTCAATACTCCTTGTAGGCATATTTAGTCTTTTAAAATTATACAGTCCAAATGATAACTAATACGTACATTCAATGTCTTATATTTATCTACATTATTTTGCATCATTACATTCAACATTTTGAAATCTCAGGTACACATACGTATTATAACGCTTCGAAAATTCGCTTAGGTCAGTCTGTTGACCGTGTGTAAAATATGTGTAATTGAATAAAATGTTTGTCAGGGCACGTTTCACCTTCGAATGTCCTGCAATAAAAATGCACATAAATAAATTGTCCTGCAACAAAAATATACATCTAAGTTAAATACTTAGATGTATATTTGGAAATAAAATTAACGTGGAAGATCCATATAAAAAAGCAAAGAACTTGAACTAAAACCTACCAACAGCTAATCGGTAAACATATCCAACGTTCGTTGTCAAACAAAATTCTAATACATAAAAGTCTCCTGCAATCCATATAGACCTACGCAATCGAACTTTAGGTCTCAGCCAACATCTCCAACATCAAAATTCATGAGCGATTCTATCCATACATCTTCAGTAACATACTCATCCTGGGAAATACCGTAGAAAATTGAAAAATCATTACAATCATTTCGCTATTAAACTGTTAAACAATAGCGAAAAGACACGATTTCAGAGAAATAAACCGTCATATGCAAATTTGCCAAAAATTTAAAAAAATGCTACTATTACGTAACATTTCTGCTCATGGATATTTAGTAACAATTTGTTTAGTATTTCTGTAGAAATAAATTTTAAATAAACAAAATTGTTATCAAAGTTCCAAAGTAAACTTAAGTTATTTTTTATTCCCTTTTGTGATAATAAAGCGATTCACATTGCGGTCTCTTTTCTCTTCTTATACATCTTTGTGGCCTTTCTCATATTGTGCTTCACTAATTTTTTGAAAGACACTATTTTTTCAAGTCGCTTTTTAACAACTTGGTCACATAGCGACCACTGTGATTGCTTTAACTGTAGGAAGAACACGTAAGAACAACACGAACCACGAACACATGAACATCCGTGCCCGAGGTGGGATCCGAACCCGGAACCCTTCGAGCCAAGGCAAACCCGTCAGCCTTAGCGGCCTCGGCTATCCAGGCCAACAAAGGGCACTGTTCCTTTGAAGGTGTTCTAATAATATTTTTGTGATTAAATGCCTACAAATAAACCAGAATTAATTATTATTACCTGGCTCTAAATAGACTTGTAATAACATCTAGTACTGTGATACAATAGTATCAAAGGAATTATTAAAACATTGTAAGGATCCATGCGAAAAAACTGAGGAAACATTACTTGAAAAAGGCTGGAAAAAATTAAATTGATGATTTCATTCAGAATTTTGATTTGTCCTTAATAGTTTTCAGCCCCTCGGGTGGTTCTTGGGCAGCCTGTTAGCTTTTTGTGAGTCGGTCCCGGGTTCGATTCTCGGCCGGGACAGAAATGAAACTGTAGCTTTCTGTTACAAATCGTGTCAGTTTCTATATCTGTGTGGCGAAAGAAAAAGCTCAGGCAGAACAGTTACGCTAGGTGCGGAAATGGGAAAACGTCATAGTACATGACACCCTTACCTCCCGGGCGTGGATAACAAATAAAAATAGGGCCTAGGCGTGGGCACACCGCCAGCTGGAAAAAGTCTGATTCATCCGTCCATGAAATGCCAAATATGTACATAAATAGTTTTCCTGCGAACAATTACCTTTGTCTGTGAAGTAATAATCAATAGTAAAATAAATGGTTTGTAAATTATTAAAGAAATGTTTTTGCAACATTCTATAATGTTTGTATATACTATTTGGCATTTGTAACATTCTGTATTTGGCATTTGGGGTTGGATTAATCAGATTTTTGGCAGCTAGCGGTTTTCCTAAGCTTGGGTGTGTTTTTATTTATTATCCACGCTTGGGAAGTAAGGGCAGGCATGACGCATTCCCATCACTGTACCTTTCAACCTCATTTGGCCTGCGTGAACTTCGTATTCTTTATCTTTAGAAAATGAGGTTATTGTAATGGAAAGCTGCAGCTGCATTTTTTCCCGGCCGGGAATCGAACACGGGAGCGCCTCACAAAAAGCTAACAGGCTGTTCATGAACCGTTCTAGGAGCATACGTTCTATAATGTTTATCTACAATAAAATGTCCAAGTTAAATGGTACAGAGTGTCAGACCTTTTTCGTAACATTGTTGCTATTAAGGGAGATATGAAAAGGCTAGAGTCCGGTACTGAATAGAACTGAACCATCTTCAGATGCGCCGACCTCATTATCTTGCTTTGATACGTACTTATGATCTCTGAGCTTTATCAATGTATTAATTTCTCATAATTGCCGCTAACGGTGGTTAGCGTCTGTAGACAGAACCTACCATTCGATGTAGTCAGCACCGTTTTCATTCAGACAGTCCTTCCTTCCGACCTTCGAACGTTCTAATGAACGTTAAAGACCCATTACGATGGCAATTGCCAATTACGAAATCGCAGGCTTATTCAATTGACTGCAAAGGGTTACGTCAGTCCGAAGGAGTTTGCAGCTGCCATGCTGACACACTGCGCAAGTCTTCAAAATATCACTGCATCGCCAACGAGCAGGCAATCGGCTGTTGTTCCGGGGTCACTTCGACGGAGCCAGCGATCAACGGCGTGGCCGGATCGTGGTGGATCGAAGTGCTCTGGAGGTCATCGCTCTTACCTAAATAAGCCCTGCATTCATCTCTATAAAATATGTACCAGTTGTAAAGTATAAATACAACCCATAAATAATTAAAGACAGTTCCATTCACTACAGTAAACATTCACATTCAAATTTATTTGAAAATGGTTAATATACATACGACTTCACTCAACGTTTCCATAAATTCTATTTTGGCTTTTTCAGGTGTTTAACAATGTTTTGTAGAAATCAAATTCCAGAAAATTTATATTTATTAACAGATTTTTTTTCATTTTCATTTGAAATTTTGTGTATTATTTTAAATATCATTAAAGTAAAATGAGACTATTGATATGTTCATATTATTAGAAATCTTTGCAAAGGAAATATCCATGAAAGTCGAGGTAATAGCCTCCTTACTCGCGGTGAAATTCCAATTCATGATCTTTCAATCTGATTCGCTGAACTGGCGAATAGCCCCTCCTCCAGATAAGTAAATTTTCCAGTTTTCTTGTAAATATTGTTGATGCCTTTTTTATATCATAAGGAAGTAAATGGCTTACCAACAAACGTATATTTCTTCCGTAATTTTTATCTCACTGACATTAAACTTCTGTTCGAAAATCAGTTTTGTTTTTAAAAGAATGCGTATTTAAAATCGAGGGATTGGTTACAGAAGTGTAAAAGAATAGTTAATGACTCTTGAAGATATTGATAATGCAGTTGAATAAATGTTGAAGCATTTCTTGGAATTACAGTTTTCAAACGAAGTATCTCCAAATTGCATTTAAAAAAATTGAAGAAATCAAAGAAATAAAAACAATTGAAAAGTCACATTACATATGCAATTGTATGAGGTGCAGTACATGTCTTTTCATTATTTTATATTTTATTGATGTGAGAAATATATCAGATAATTCAAATTGCTTGTTTGTTTTCGTTTTATTCAGGTGATTCTTACTTCCACTTGTGACTGGTAATGATATTTATTTCTTGTGCTTGAAAAATCATAGCCTAAAAATAATGGACAGATTGTCATGACTAATATCTTGGATACGAAGTAGTCAACACAGAATACAAGCGCTTCGGCCATTTTCTTGGTGTTAAATGCCTTAAGATTTGAACACCATGTAACTCAATATTGGAGAAAGCATTTGTAATTATTTAGTTTAATGATGTGGATTCTAACATATTTGGGTTTGAAATGCACTGCATATGATAATAAAGTGACATGACACGGTAAAGAATAGTTACGGCGTCCGTGAGTGCATTCTCTTAAATGCTTGTCCACGCTAGGAACATGGACAGGAAACAGCATCATTGCTTGTCGGCAATAAGGAGACGTGTCTGCAACAACAGCAAACGTGTTTGCAGCTTTAATGGCTCTGCATCACGCAAACCGTGTTCGTTCACCACGGAAAATTTCCAACCATACGTACACCAGCCCGGAGATGCGTTCGGACAAAGAACGGCTCGCTGATTAGACATTACATCAAATTTGTTTTTAACCTACACCTGTAAAAAGATTTTGGTGTCATGCGCGAAATTTGAATTGTAGTAGAAGAGCACTATATAAAATGGCTTCCTCAATTTCGCAATGATACTACTAATGTTTGGATTTAGAGCTGGAATAAGAAAGGTGCACGTAGGAAAATGTTCTGTTCGAAGCCTGTGAATGTTCTGTGGTGGGAGTTGCGGTGAAGTCTGTAGCGTTTCCATGGGGAATACGCGTTATTCAATAGCACTGAACATTTCTTCTGAACGATGTAGGTGGTACTGGCAGTTAATCGTGTTAGACATTGGCAAAGCCTCACCACAACACTGAATGCCTTGGCCTTCGATAACCTTGGCGAATGATGAAAATCTCGTGTCGTGAAGAAACAAGATGAAGCCCTTTAATTTATTGATCCTTTTATTTATTAAGGCCATTTGCTCTTGCCAAAGTTCTGATAATTAGCAATAATTTGATTTTTCATGTTACCCTACGTATGAATAGTACTTCTCTTGCAGAATAAGCCTCAGAGATGGTTTAGATTTTTTTTCTAGGAGATCCAGGTGCAAAAGATCCAAACTGGCTCCTAAATGCGATTGCTGAAAGTGAAATCATGAGTTATAAGTACGTCCATATTTATGCATTGTATTATAAATTATATTTAACCAATTGTCCAAGGACGTTTCTCATATACTCATTCTATTTTGTTGGGCAACGGACACGAGTCTCTACTGACTGTCAAGAGTTTCAACACAGAGATGACGCAGAGGACGCACTATCGTCATGCCAATATTTTCTTTATTTTTGTTTTCTGGAAGTAATTCTCATATAGGAAATAGCAGCATAAAAAGAAATAACCTTAATTAAATCTTCGATTGCAGAATTTTGTTCCACGAAATACTTTCCAAATATTTTTGAATCAGAATCCCCACCGATATTGGTGTGAGGTCGACGTTCGCGGCCCTGTCTTCAGGAGCCCCATTGCAGTGCATTGGTGGCATCAACCTAGCAACTTTTTGTTAAAGGACCATCTGGATTTTTTGTAGAAACCAAGTAGCAACGAGAGGTAAATACTCATCTTCTGTTTACGAAGCGTTTACGTACTTGTTTTGTAAAGAAATAAATATATGATTAACATCATCTGAAACATTTGAATCTTGTTCTTGGTCGGTAGTAGTTTGAGTTTCTCAAGTAAAAACATTCAACGTTTGGTTTTATATTGTATATCTATAGTTTTCTGTAATTGTTCTCATCAAAGTGTTCTCTGATTATAGTTAGGTTTACCAAGAGATATGAAGGATGCTTAATCCCAATAACAGCCAAACAGTAAACAATTCCCCTTTTTAGTCGGGGGGGGAGAGGAAATTCAATGTACAACACGTTAAGGAGGCTTTTCTGTACCAGACAGTTATAAGTTTCTCTTGATTACGCACCAAAATGTGAAGATAATAAACGATTTATTTTGCATCCTGAAAAAAATTGAATTTTGGTATCAAAAGGATTGACACCAAAGAGAAAATACTTAATTTTATCCCTACATATGATAAAAAAACAAATTCCCATGCCTCTTATAAAAAAGTGCGTCTATAATGACAAAACACACGTTCTTCTAACTTACAAATTACTATTTCACGGGAAAATATAGCGCAAGGATCCTTCATAAGGAGTCCTAACAACCTGACTGCAATACACATTAGTTGGACTTCAAGACTTGTAAATGAACAAGTACTGACAAAAGAAATACTACTTATCGTCTCGCCACGTAAAATAAGGCATTAACTTAACTTATAAATGAAAAATGTCACAACCCAAAAATTCTGTCTAACCTACGGTAACGGGCGGGACCGCCCAAATAGGGGTGGCAATCCCGACAATGTCGGGGGCCTGTAGAACAAAATTATATCTCTCTGTACTGTTTTTCGTGTTCTTCCAATTGTGAATTTTTTAAGTTTGAAATTTTCTCCGAACTGTCGTTGTTGCGGTATCAAACAAGTTTCAAATTCTTAACGATTAGTGTTAGTTTTCAAATTTAAAAAAACGGAAAATCAATGGATAAATTTTACACTATTGATAATAGATTGACTGATCACCAGAATCAACAAATTAGCGACTCCAAACTAAACGATAAATCCCCACATCTAGTGTTCAGCACGTTTGTCAACGAAAAATAACCATAATTTTCATAGAGACTAAATGTATGGATTCAATGGCTTTCTAAACTCCTTTGATGTCAATAGCGTGAATTCCATTGGTAATATGGATATGTAATATGGATATTACGTGAATTTCATTGGTAATATGGATGTGTGATGTATACTACAATGTAGTACACATTATGTACTATATTATAGTACTGAAAAAAATAAAATAAAAGGAATAAACGTATTGGTTGGGAAATTTTTTCTTGGAGTAGTGGGGGGGGGCTCAGAAACGTGTGCCCAACTGCCCCCGAAATGCCGTCCTGTTAGAGAGTCGGTTGGCAGGGCGGTTCGACCTACGACCAAGCTCATGTGACGTAAGACTTTCTTATGCACAGCAGATGGCAAAATGGACACTGAATTCACGTTTACAGTTGGTTTAGTTTTGTGGTTGTATACTGGTGACACCATGCTCATGCAGAATTTATTACATTTCCTCTCAATCATTACAATATTCTAATCTGGTTGATTCGTTGATTGAAAAAGTATTCTGTCTTTCCAGAGGCGTTAACTGCTGTGGTCATTAGTCCCTTTAGTGCAGTGCAAGTGACATCCCGGAAGGTGGCGGTGTTCCTCCCCCGTTAAGTTGTGAGATCCGACGTCGACCTCCGTGAAGGGCTTCTCGGAGCTTCCCGCTGCAATTATTTCCGACTGCAAAGCACCGTCCGAACTAGGACAAGCTCTAAGCACCGTCTAGTCTCCCGATATGGATGGTTGGTAGGATAGAGCATGTAAGTGGGTGTATAAATGGAGAGGAGGAAACGTGGATGAGAAAGAAAAGATTGCGCGTGGTTCGTGGCCCATTTGTTAGGGTACAACTCCAATATTCGCTGGTACTAGTCGGAGAAACTACGAAAAACTACCGATCACAGCATCCTGCCGCTGGGATTTCCCTCCAGATAGTGTGCCGTTGCATCGGTTGAATTCGACTAGTTTGTATCGAAACTCCGCTACCATCCAAATTAGGTTGATGGATTATTTCGAGTATTTAGGCGCGTCAACGATCATGGTCATTAGTCTCGTAAGTGTAGTGCATGCTGTTTTATCGCGAAGTGGCGATAATCTCCTCACCCCTGAATGGTTAGGATTTGCACCGACCTACCCTTCGGTTAATGGGATTTCCCCAACCAGACATCTCCCACCAGCAGGTGCACCACCCTAGCCGGCACAAACTAAGCTCCCGACTGGTGTCCCGACATCTGCGGTACTGCATGTAAGAGTATGTGTGTGTAAGTAAGGGGCGAGGATAGGACAAGGAAGGGGAAGAAAAAATCCCGCTCGGCCCCGTGCCCCGTTTGTTAGGGTACTGCCTCGGCATTCGCCTGCTGTTGATCGGAGACCCCACTGAAAACTTCCCATCAGAGCAGCCAGCCGCTAGAATTCTTCTCTAGAATGAACTCGACCTAGCTGTCTAGTTAGTGTTGAAAATACTGCTACCGTCTGGATTCGAACCCTAGGACCGCCCGGTCAGTGGCACTGCAGTGGCATCAGTTAATGCCATGAGACACCAAATTCGGTATTTCACGAGAAGAAACCGAGAAGTTCCGGTGAACCACTCAGCGGCGAAGCTTCAGTTGGTGTCACTTGGGCTAAGCTAATGGTGCCACCCCCCATAAATTAAGTATAAAAATAGCTATTGTTGCATTTATTGTACATTATTTTATTAAAAATGCAAACATATTTGCACATGATAGAATTTTTAATACATTCTAAATAACTATGTAATTAAGAATAGTTGCAATATAATTGCAATTAAATCATAATCTATGCTTATGATTTAAATGAATATAAACATTTTTAACTAAACCATAAAAATTATATAATTCCAACAATAAAATTTTCTAACTACTAAAACTAACACAACTAACTATTAATATATAAAATGTTTATGTAAATGATTTAAATTATATAATTCCTACTATAAAATCATTTAATTGGTGTCCCCCCTAGAACGGTGTCACCCGGGGCGCACCGCACCCCCTGCCCCTCCTGCCCCCAGCTACACCACTGGCACCACTCGCTCCCTGCTCTTGCGGTGTGTGCCTACGAATCACCTGATTGCGGAGGAGCGTGCGGCGCAGCGCGACGGCTGGCGCCCTGAGTCAGCGGAAGTGGTACCCGCGCGGCGCCGCCTGGCTGCGGCAACGAGCACGTAGGGCCAGGCGTCTTACTCATTCGCTCTCCTTCGCCGAGCGTTCGTCGCGCAGCTCGTAAGCCCCCTATCACCTTTCATCCCGGACCCTCAACAAGTGAAAGCCGTTCCGTGGGAGGTTGTAAAAAACAAACGAACGACTTGTATTTATTGGTTTTCATTTTCCAGCGGCGAAGGTTAAGATTAACCGGCAGGCCATTTTGTACATGTCCGTAATGTTATGAAGAAAGGACACAATAATTAGTCGTAATTTTCTGATGACGTTTCGCACTTCAAAACCGTCTTCTTCTTATATTTTAATAACAAAAAAAAAGCATGTATGTATGTACGAAGGTATTATTTGGCATTTCATTTTTGGCATTAATAGTTTTCAGCCCCTCGGATGCATCATGAACACCGCGCCAGCTTTCGGCGGTCAGGCGGTCCGGGGTTTGACAAATCGTCTCCATTCCTATAGCTGTGTGGCGAAATAAAAAGCTTAAGCAGGCCAATTAAGCTAGGTGTGGTGATAGGAATACGTCAAGTTCGCCACATGGCTCCCTTACCCCCAGACGGCGAAATAAATAAAAGTAGCCCCAGGTTCGGGAATAATGCTAGTGGGCAAAAGTCGCATTAATCCGACCATAAAATGCCAAATAAATATATATTAATAGTATTCCTTGTGAAGAATTGCCTTTGTCTGGAAATAATAATCAGCAGTGAAAGAAATTATTTGTGAATAATTAAAGAAATGTTTTTGTAACTTTCTATTATGTATGAACGTATTTGGCATGGCCAGCCAGCGAGTTCCCAAGCATTGGGACCTCTTTTTACGAAATATCCATGCCTGGGGTTAAGGGAGACATGGTGCGATCATGACATATTCCCATCAGCGTATCTAGCATACACAGCCTGCCTGATCTTTTCTTTCGTCATAGCTATAGAAGCTGAGACGATTGTAAATGAAAGCTACTACTCTATTTTTACCCCGACCGGGAATCGAACCCGATATCCCACGGAAAACTAGCACGCTGTCCATGAGCCACACGAGGGGCTATAACAAAAAAATATTATTACGACTACAATTGTTATCACCAACCATTATCTTCATACCGGACGGTACATATTAAAATGTTTTATATTAATCTCACGTATCAATATTTTAGATTAAGGGAAAAGTCGATTGAGAAACAAAATAATGTTATCATAATGTAAGTGATATTGGTGGTGTAAAATATGAGAACTTAGAAAAAACACACGTAAAACATGACTGTTTGGAAACGGGAATTAAATAAATGTAAGATTTATTTACATTCTCAAACCATTTGGACAGTGAGAAAATGAAGTATTAATTAAATTTATTTACTTATGAACAATACAATATCACACTAGAAAAGAGAGTAGAAAATAATAGAGCAGGATTCATAAAACAAGTGATAAGTGGCGTGAAAACCACAAAGGAAAAGAAACGAGATTTGCGCAATCGGAGTCGCATAAGTAACAGTTGATGAACAAACGAATTTTACTTTCCCGTATACATATGTACATACAGAGTAATATACGTAGCATAGGGAAAGTTACTTATGCTGCGCGAAGAAACGGCAGATTTTGCGCAGAAAAAAAATCACAATGTACATCGATGAGGCTGTCATGTGTTTTATTCGAAATTGTAGAAATGAAAAGCAATTATCTGAACCCGCGTGGCGATAGATGACAGCTGGCGAGAGTATGTGACAAGTGCGAATAGCTAGCCGAGAGCAAAGGAAATAGAAAACTAATACGGGAAAGTCTGTGCCATTTTGTTGCACCTTTAGTTTGTATTGTTATACGGAGGTCGAATCCGGACGCTATGAAGTACGGAAGTGCAGTGGTGAGGTCCGGTAGCAATGGAGATTTGTGAAATGCTTTTAATGGAATTTAGTTAGAAGTTTTAACGCCTGTCAGGAAGGAAAAGGTAACATATTCGAGACATTTATTCTAAAATAATTTGTGGATTCGAGCGTGGAGGAATGGTAGCAGTGGAAGAATGAAGTAGTTGGTGAACGCGTGTTAAATGGTGCTTGGGTCGAGGACTTCGCCCGAGAAGGCACTATTTCGAAAAATGAAAAGTTGCCAAATTTAAAAAAGCCTTAAAAATGTACAAGGCCCATGTTTGCTATAAGAATATGCTTTTCAATAAGAATGCGGCCATAATGATTAGCCGTAAATAATTATGGCCACTTATCAGCACGAATAAGAAAATAATGTACATGTTTATCAGAATCCTTTCAAGTATGAATGTATGTTATTAACTTGATATGAATGTGTTTTATTGTATTTGTTGTAAATGGTAATTTTTGAGGAAAAATATTATTTCGTGTTTGAATTGTTTCTTTAAACGTGTAATGTTATGAACAGAGGAAGACGGCCGGAGTTATCAATTATAAATAATATCACGACACAATTGTTGCCAGGCGACATTTTTGATCGTATTTTAATTTTTATTGGCAGTAGTCAAATCCGTAGATTATCTCCAAAACAATAATTTCCAGACCGAGTTCTCTTATGGGCGGTATTTTTTCCTGTCACACATACGTAAATGGAAGATGGCGATTAATTCTGTAAGTGTACATAGATCTGGCCAACAGAGGGAATAGATATACATTTCAAAACGCAAAATATTTGTTTACATAAAATCATTTGGCAAAGATTAAATAAGTAAAAGAAGAGGAAGGCGAGTAAAATCGAAAACTGAAAAACAAGAGCAACTATAAAAATACTATGTTAATTTAATGCTTACTCCTGATATCTAATCGATATTTTTAAGTCGTAAATAAGAATTTAAAATGGTTCAAATTAATATATAATTAAAAGTTGCGTAAAATGTTACATTAATGCTTTTGCTACTCGCGACCTATATTTAGGAAACAAGAGGCTCAATAATTGCTTGTACAAGTACAGACTTTGTGTACCAGGTACACTTCAGTTCTATTAGTCGAATGGGGCTTCTAGGGGCCATAACATTGAAAATACATTTGATATTGATAGTAAAGTAATCCGCTTTTGTTGGACACTCATTTACATTCTCTCCGTTGTAAGAATAGTGTTTCACTAAAGGTTATTCCATACCATTTGAAACATTCAAATAAATACATTAAACATGCAATACTGCAGCGTTCTTGCATACAAGAGAAAGTGTTATTGTCAGAGATTTTTCAAATCGTTTTAAAGGCTTTAGAGGTGGTATCGTTTGAGGTTGAAAGCCTTGGGTTTTTAAATATGATTATTTTGCATGTTGTGTTTTGCTTTCACCAGAGAGCCATGCGTCGATTCTGGGGCACTGCCCTGTCCGAAGTGAGGTAGGAGTGACTGGAAACTCCGCACCGAAAATAATTGCATTCCTATTGCATGAGCGGAGACCACTAGAAGACCGGTTCGAGGCGAGGGGGCGGTGGACTCGGAACACACCTGTGTTCCAGGATGCCTACTAGCCGAAACAGGCGCTGCATTTTTTTAACATGTTTCACCGCCTTCTGACAAATCAAATATAATTTCGCTACTAAACGAGTCGTCGGGCGTTGAATGGAAACGATTTCTTTCGTACACCAAGAAGTTTTCAGATTAAACTTTCAATGAGGAATGACTAAAGCTTTCTCATCAGAATGGAATGTTAAGGTATCGTTTCTATACGTGCTAAAACAGTAACACATAGTCATAACATGTAATAATGCCTTTTGATAATAATAATAATAATAATAATAATAATAATAATAATAACAGGTTAGGTTACCTTTGTCAGAAAGAACGACAAGTATGGAAGTTTTAAAATCATTGTCAGTGGTTGTAACGCATAATTATTGTAATGAAATTAGCTAATATTTTGTTAATCCCACTGCCGTATCTGAATATGTTATATTAGTTATTGAAAGTGATTGTTGTATTTTTCTAATGCTTTGTAGGAAATGTAACAAATTTACTAAAACAATTTTAAGATTTCCAAGTGTAGCATAATTTATTTGTACGCAGACGCATTCTAATATCGTGTATTATCTTACATCATAGACTACGTAAATCTGGATGTCAATTTTTGTAACTCAGAGGTTATCGGGAAGTACATAAGAATTCGCCCTAGAAGTTGCTATGGAGTATATTTTTTCTGAATCCTTTAAATTGGCCCGGGTTTATCCACTCGTAAAGAGATCGAGTAAATTGGTCTCGAAGAAGTGTTTCAGTTACAAGAAGAGAAGTTAGTAGTTAGAAGTGTTCAGAGAAAAAATGTAAATTGTATTAAACTTATTACAAAAATCTGTTAAGTGTTGCGTAGAGTGGCATTCTTTACCATTGTTACCTATTTCTCCTTCATATTCGTAGCTTGTTATTCGCAATCTACTGTGAAATGAATTTATGATAAACCGTGTGATGTGTCGTTGAGCGAACAACAGTCGTTAAATTAATTAGAGAAGCGAAATTAATTAAATGATATACTTTCCAGTGACAGGTTATCGAGTCAGGAATTTTAATTATGAACTGGATCACCTGACCTTTCGAGGTAGTTGTAACTCTACAGCGGCATAGATTTTCTTATGAGAGCAAACGTGTTTATTAGTGTAACTCTTCGAATGGCACTGACCCCGAAATACCAACATGAGCAATGAGTGCGGGATAAGATGTTGTACGTTACACTGTCTTGTATCATACTAGGATGGAAAAAAATATATAGATAGAGTGGTGCATGAGCATCCATCTCGAAATTAATTTTGTACCAAGGAAAATTAGATACACTTACTTCCTAATTAAAAAAAAATCGGAAGAAAATTTCTCGCTTTAACTGTGTTATTAAGGAATTTATATTACGTAAGAATGTTCAAACGTACATGTTTTTATTGGAATTCTTAAAAGGAAATTCTAAATGACCATTTTTAAATTTTACATTTGTGAGAGTTGTCCTTTTGCGAATTTTTAATCATCACTGTATTAGATAGTTTTTTCATTTATTTGTTTGCATTACATATTATTGCTCACGTAAGCCCACGGAAAATAAACAATACACATACGATTGTGCAGAGTTACTTTTCGTAAATTATATTAGTTCTTTTGATAAGAAAATCAAAATGTATATAGTTTTTGGGGAATTTTCATCCAAATGACAAAGAGATACCTGTTAAGTTCAATGATAAGCTCTGGCTGCTGGAAAACCCCTGACGCCGAGTTTCTATTTTGTTTCGTGAATAGCAAGTGCACTTTGCTACGCACGACCGCTGGTGCACAACGACTCTTATCATACATGGGGAAGTCTCACATCCTCTCTGGAGTAAGCTCCTCCTTGTTACAATTGAAGCATGGGCCGTAACAACGCTGTAAGTGACATTTTTAGAATTTTACGCAATCACAAAAACTACCTAGAGACCATATTATATTGTATTACTTTTTTGCTGTATGTGAAAGAATATAACATATTTCTAACTTCCGAACAATATTTTAGTTTTCCAGCAAAGCATACCTGAAATAATGCAAGAGTCACATGTAATTTCACGTTGTACATTCTGACACATTGAACAACGTTGTATATTCAGGCATATGCAGTGTTATTGTGTGATCAAGTAACAGAATGGGCAACACTTTTTTCAATGTATTGCATTTCATATTTAGCAACTAATTTCAAATTTTAACACAAAGGTATCTGTGTTGCTGAAGTGTCACAAATTGGATCTCTGCCATACATTGTTTCATAAGTATAGTTTATTTTGATTAAAAATTACCGTTTATATTAAAATACTCTCTTACCCTTCAGGGATTATTAGGTTGTAAATGAACTATTATTACAACTCAATCAAATGGCACATTTATGGTTGAATATTTTTTCTTTTCGATCAATGAAGGGAAGGAACGAAAAATGTAGCCGCTTGCTAGAAATTGTTGGCAATTTTGAGTAAAGTATTTCGAAAAATTAGCTATTGTAACACAAAAAGTATTCACAGTTATTTGCCCAACACACCTCTCAGACCAAATAACTAATGTTCGTTCTTCACCTGATGTACTAATTAAGAGAAACATGATGTTATTTCAGTGGGTCCTCTGCGACCCACTGTTTCGTGCCACAGAAATCATATTAGCGTTGTTGGAAGCAGCATCATGAACACAATAGTTGTAGCTTGTATAATGTCCTTAATAAAAATATAGATGACTGTTTTAAATTTGGAGAAAAAAGTACTTGTTTCAAATCAGTAAAGACGAATTAATTTTAGAAACTTTCGTATCAGCCTGCAGGCTGGCATATGCAGAATCTACCGTGATATGATGTAATGAGCTCTCATTTAGCAAATTATTTCTTTCATTTTCGTCGTATGATCACAATTTGAAGTAAATTTGATCTCAAGTCTTACAAATGTCATTTCGAGGCACACTAAATTCTACGGACGATTGAAAATATCTACGTATGTTCGCTGTCAAACTTTGGAATCAGGGTACATTTCCCTAAACAGCTTTTATATTGTACGTGCACGTACAGTGTGCCTGTGCCCTACAGTACCTACCCCCCACTCATTTACTAAAATTTGTTTAGTTAAGAATAAATTTTAGTGACTAGCGTTGTTCACTATTAGTGACTGTTAATTGCAGAAGTGATCAGTACAGTACAATAAAAAACTATTATACAAATAAAAACGAGCTATATACTTGGTGTAAGGGTTCTGTCATCGAAATAATCAACCTCTCACTCCTCTCCCACCTAGCGAAATGTGAGGACAAGAAAACGTGCGCGAATGACAAACAGGCTAAACATATCATAAACACATTCCTTCTCAGTCTTCATCCTACTGGAACGACTTTCTTGCTTAGGAAATTGCTATAAAAAGCAAATAAAAGCTTCGAAAGCATTGCCAATACTAGGAGATAGATTTTTATGAGTTCTCCTCTTAACTTGTTATTAAGCGTTTTTTAAAATCTTATTTGAAACCTTCTAGAGGTGACTTTAAATGTGTCACAGATACTTTTTTTCCACATCCTTACTTTGCGTTTACTATGCCATTTCAGCCAGTACACAACGCGTTTGTCGTCTAGAGACTGTTGTTTCAATTCACCACCTTTCCGTATCTACAAGTTCGATGATTTTGTGTGCCAGATATGACGTTGATTCGTTGTAGTTCTCAGACCGAAAATTTACACCAAACTCCTTTTCTGACTCTGAAAACCCTGCCGAAGCAACTATTTCTAGAAACCCAAACGTCACCCTGAAATAAACATTGTACCGCAAAGATTTAATTTTTCAAAGAGGGTAAATAAACTCTTATTAATACATTGATGAAGAAAAAGTGCACATTTTTGTTGCTAAAATGTTTTACATTAAACCAGGGGTATTCAAAATTTATCACCTTGAGGAAGTCTTCAAGCTTCTTGAAGGAACCTCATATTTAAGTAGCAGATCATAGTTTATCAAATTATTTTCAACTCAAATTCGCAACATTATTTAAACAGTCAAAATGTGTAAAATAGAGTAATTGCCGCATATTTTCAATAATTTAACACTCAGATATCTTTTTTGTCTTTTTGGATCATCGGAGTACAAAATTTTCAACGAAATGTTTTAGTTTTTACACTTTTTTTCGCATAATATACTTTGTAAAGTGAGGGGAAATTCATATTAAATTCATTTATGTCAAAAATTTTTTTAAAATCCTGATTTTTCTGTATTGATTTTATCCTTATATTTTTGTGTTTGATCTATTTTACATGCAGTCAGCTTATATTAATCTAATGTTTTATCAACAGTCCACAATCCCTTTCCTATCTGAAAAATTCCATGGATTTCTATTTTACGTGTTTTGGCTTAGCAAATAAAGATCACTTGTGGAAACCCTGTGAACGTTCCAGGGAATCCTAGTGCTCCACAGAACTCAGGCTGAAGATCTCTGTTTGAAACTAAATAAGCCTTTATGTGCTAGAAAATACGTTTCCAACATACAAATTTTTTTTAATGCCTCATTTGCCCAACCCGCCCTGGTCATGAATGTTTGTGTGTGTTCGCATACAGTTGCAAATTCCTCCCTCTACCATTATCCACAAAGTTCAGAAACCAATGGTAATTACAGTGGTCAGTGTATGACCTTGCAATTGAAAAGCGACCCAAAAAAATAATAATAAAACTTGTGATAGCCCATGCTTCAAGTGAAGTCCCTCCCCCGCCTATTTCCGCCTGATCCCAATTTCTTTCTAGCTCCTTACAGGACTTACTAAGTATCCGTCACTCGATCCCATATCCTTCATCCTCACTTTTCCCAACTTTTTCCGCCTCTTCCATAACATATTCCCAACTCTCTCGCATCTGCCTTTTTTTGTTTTCGGGTCAACTTTTTCTCTCCCTGTTGTTCCCCCGCATCAGGTTCCCCCGGGCCCAGTTTCGCTTGCCTAAGCTTCGACTCTGCTCACATGTCCCTCCTCCTCTTTCCTTCAAGTAAAGTTACTTATTCATCCCCTCACTTGTGTCACTTGCGCTTCATCCGTTGTTCGACGTCGCTACCGGAAGAGGTGGCTCAGTCACTGCAGTGCCTCCTCAGTCACTACAGTGACCGGGAGGTCCTAGGTTCGAGTCCCGACGACGGCATGTTCAACATTAGCTTGTCAGCGTTGTCGATTTCAGTCGCTGCTTGGAGGAGAATTCTAGTGAGCGGCTGCTATGATCGGTAGTTTTCCGTAGTTTCTACGATCAACACCAGGCGAATGCTGGAGCAATACCCTATCAGACGGGCCACGGACCGCGCGCGATCTTTCCTTCCTCTTCCTTGTCCTATCCTCACCCCTTTACACACACACACACACACACACACACTTACACTAACATGCATTACACTACCACACATGCCAGGAGACCGATCGGAGGCATAGGGTTTGTCCTGGCTGGGGTGGTGCCCCGCTGGTGGGCAATTGGTTGGAGAAACCCCGCTAGTCGACGATAGGCGCCGGATCTCGGCATCCACCTGCGAAGATCACCGCCACCCCCTCCCGATGAAAAACATGCACTACACGTACGAGTCTAATGATTGCATTAGTGGACGCGCCCGGAATCAGTAACAATAAAAAAAAATCGTCACTAAATTCATGCTTCATAGCGCTCACGGTTCACCTTTACGTTTCACTTTTTACTCCCACTCCACGGCTTTGTTTCTGTTCGCTTCGGCGCCCTGAACCTGCGCCATCCTCTGCCCCAGCGGTGCTCCCGGGGGAACACGTCCGCCACCGCCCTGCGGAGAAATTTCGTTCTAGTTGCCGGAAATTCCCGGGCGGAAATGACGCCGGCGTCGGCCTTGACCTATCTTAGGGCGCTCAGCCCCCGGAACGGAAGCCGCTTGAGCCGCGCTGTGCCGCTCGGGGGAGTGGGCCGTGACGGGGCCCCTGGGTGGGGTCGAGTGCCTCTCGACCCCGCCCCCGCCCCCGCCCCAACCCCCACTCCCCGGCCGCTTCACCTGCGCGCCTCGCGTCGCGACGCTCCGTTGCGCTCCATGAAGCCGCGCGAGTGTTTCCCCGCGATCGCAGCCACCGAAGTGCGGCGTGGAGCGGGATGGGATGGGACGGGACGAGGCAGGGCGGAGTGGGTGGGAATGGACGGGGATAGGCGCGGCGGAGCGGGGAGGGACGGGGCGAGGTGGGGCATGGCACGGCACGGCGGGCCGGGCGGGGACGGGACGGGCGGGGACGGGATTTCCACTTGATAGATAATATTTAATGTAAATCTTATTTGTCAAGAAAGATAAATCTGTTTCCGATTTGAAATATTAAATTTCAGTAATTAATGTAAACCACATTTTTAACACTTTGTATTGCATTTTGAAGGATATTACTAATCTTGTAAAAAAATTCTGACTAAAGTAGTTTATTAAAAAAATATAAATGGGCGCATCTGGGACACGCAATGGATAGAAACTAATTTGAAACGAATTTTCTGAACTAAATTCTATCTTCGGAAATTACGACTTACAAAAATGATTATTATATGCGAGTAAAACATCGAATCATGAAATTGTAGCGAAGTTTGAATTTGTATAATTTTATTTACATTGCTGCATTACTTTCTGCTTTTTACTTTCCCGTATACGTACGTATACACGGAGTGATATACGTAGTGTAGGGAAAGTTATGTAATGCTGCGCGAAAAAATG
Organism: Acheta domesticus; assembly: GCA_031308135.1. Lineage (NCBI taxonomy): Eukaryota > Metazoa > Arthropoda > Insecta > Orthoptera > Gryllidae > Acheta > Acheta domesticus. Next base: position 245,317,616 of record JAHLJT010009436.1, on the reverse strand, counting down.
GCCAATTTTCGGCCGAAAAAAATTAATTGCCGGGCCGTGATAACGAATAAGTGGATAAAACCAGTTGCTAAATTAAGAAAAAAATCCCCTAACGCGTGGTGTTGCCAGAAACCCTGTTTTCTAGATCCTTGATACCGAAATCCCAATTGAAAGGAAAACGTCCGTCTGTCCATCTGTCCGTCCGCCCGTCTGTCTGTCTGTCCATCTGTGAACACTGCTAGCGCCTAAACCATACGTACGATTTCTTCCAAAATGGATATTCCGTAGTTGATCTGATTCTAGTCAAAGCTTTGAGATTTTGAAAAAGATTCTTCAAAATTTGGGGGTACTTTATATGAAGCCCCCGGGGTTTTTCAAAATGTTCTCAAAAACTGCTCCAAATTTTTTCTTTAAATTTCTTGTATGAATAGAGTAAAATACACTTATTAACATGGCATAAGTCCGATTTTCACGGATAACTCTGAATTTTCGAAAATTGTAAAAGTTTGAATTTTTTTCGGCGTCTTTCTCCAACTACAAAATTGAAGATAGAGTTTTTTTCTTCAAATAAAATCTGTTCTGCATATTGAGTTCTTTCATAAAGGTCATGTAAATGTTTCTCAAAATTTTAGTAGTTTTCGTGCAATATGTGCAACATTAAAAAATTACAAAAACAAGATTTTCTCAAAAACGGCTCCAAATTTTTTCTTTAAACTTTTGGTAGGGATAGTGGTAAATGTACTCTATCAGATGACATAAAAGCCATATTGCTCTATAGACTTTTTTTTCAAAAATTACAAAAATGTATATTTTTTTACTTGTCTCTCTCACGTCGTTAATATTTACATTATCGGCGATTTTTTCACATTATTATATTTACGAGTACATGTGCTTTAAATAATGTCAAGTAAAGTTTCTCGAAAACACTACCGTTTTCTGTGAAAAGTAGCTCAAATTTCGGCATTTTCAGAAATGCTCAAACGCCATTTTCTCATATCTGGCTGCAAATATTTTCTTGAAACTTTTGTAACGGATAGTGATAATTACACTCTTTAATATATGGTAAAGTTTACTTTGAGTTATTTTTTTGTTTTCCAAAAATTATATAAATGTAATTTTTTTGAAAGATCTCTCATATTTTTAATATGCACATTACCAGCAATTTGTAAAGATGATTATATTTGTGAGTGTAAGTGCTTCAAATAACTTTAAATAAAGTATTTTGAAAACTCAAAACTTTTCTGTGAAAATGAGCTTCAAATTTCGCATTTTTAGTAATTGCTAAAACGCCATTTTCTCTAAACGGCACATATTTTTTTAAAAGAAAATTGCCATTTACGGCTAGGTTTTTGTGTTCTTTAATATTCTTAAATTAATATTTCCGTTCTACGAATAGGAAACCGAAAAATTAAGAAAATGACAAAAAAAATGTACCTTTGGCGTTGATAGATGGTAGCTGACCAGAAAGAGTATGTGGCAATTTCGAATAGCTAACGAAGACCCAAGAAAATAGAAAACTAATACGGGAAAGTCTGTGCCATTCTGTAGCACCACTAGTTAATGATTGTAGTCCACCGTATGGAGCGAAGAATCAATTTTTTGTTTGGGTTTTGCTTAATTGTTTATGAAAACACGATCCGAATATGCTGATAGCGTATAATGACGACTCTTTTTTATTACGTGACAAAAATAATTGTCAATCTCCTTTTCATTCTGTGCGAATTCACACTATGGCTCAGCAGGGTTCATTTATACCCCTGTACTAGGCAATACTCTTTTCTCTTTCCCCGCCCTGCAGGTGATATTTACTCACCACTTTTGAAATAATAGTCCCTTAGAATGCCAAAATTAACTTAAAAATTAGTAAATAATATGTTTTTATTGCTAAAATTGATGAACCATCTTCGGAGATAGAAGGGATCATAAATCGTCTTTCTGATCATTTTGGAAGAAATATGTTACCTGTTATATAAAAGGAAGTTCTTGAAGAAATTATATATAATACTTTCTCTTAGTAAAAGGCTTGAAAACGACGACAAAGCATGGCAACCTTATTCCATCAACATCTAGTATCGTGTAATTCCAGCAAATTTGATTGTGATATTTGCTTTGCCAAAACACCACGTTTGTAACTTTTTTAATTTAGTTACCAAGAGTATGGCACATGCTATTAAATACGAACTCCCTCATAAACTGGATATTAGGTTTCTTTTCTTGATGATCAGAAATATGCTATGAAAAAACTGTTGGCAAATAATTTGGAGCATGAATGTACCATAAAACGCATAGTAAAACTGGATAATGAAGTTCCTCGTGACTTCGATAAGTATCATTTATCGAATATAGTCATAATGAAAGTGTAATATTGTGAAGGCGGAACGTGAGTGGAATATTTGTGGCGAGATTTACTGCGTAGGTTGTGTGGTTGCCCTGGTAATCTCTCTTACATGACCTTCAGTCTTGCGAAACCGATGTTATCTCACACGAAATATTAAAAAAAACTCTCACCAAAGTTGCTTTCTCTTTGATATAATTAGGCCACAGGATATACATCATCTTTTTGTATTCATAATATTTTTTATACACTGCTTATACTGGTCAACAAAGATATTGCTTCAAGCATACTTTTATATGAATGTATAGTTACATAGTATTCATTACACACATTTTCACAGAGATTTTCACTGCGAAAATCAGAGTACTTCACACAGATTTTTCTACTAAACCTATGGTATCACTTGTAGCTTTATAGATGAAGTAATGCTTTTATAATTTTGCCTAAAGTTACATTTTTACAATCAATAATTGGGAGCATATATTATTGTTTAATTATATGAAAAAGTAATTAAGTTGTAGGAAGGGAATGATTTAGTCCTGAACTTAGATTTGTCGACAATTTATATAGATTCTGCAGAAGAAGATCATGAAAGATGTAAGTTTTTGGCTTCGAAACTACATGATGCAATTTTAAACGTTTTCGATGAGATTTTAAGGATATTTCGCTCTCTTGGGAAAGCAATGGAGTACAGTGAAATTACATTTATCACTGCTAGACAACCAATAGGATGTCCATAACCGTGGACAATGGTGTTGATTAAAAAGAAAGATTTGTGGTTGCTTCACAATCGCGCCTGTCAGGGAGTCCTCCGTAATTTACAGTTTTTTATTATAATACACATTTATTTGCAAGGATTAAACAGAAAAAAGAACTTTTTACTTCAATGAATAAGAAATATTCACAAGTTCAAAGTTTTTGGATCGGTGCAGAAATTAAGTTGATATTATACAGATAGTGAAAAGAACTATACGATTTGTATTAATGAATCAAATCTGGTTAATTATAATAATCTTATAACTTTGGCACATTCTTCCCTTGTCGTGCATAAATCAAGGATAGAGTTAAAATTGATCTCTCCCTTGAAGTGTTCGGAAGTTCAAGAAAAAGATGGGTGGTTGTTACTTGTGCTCCATATTTTTTGTAAAAATTTTTATTTTATTTCATCTAAAATGTATCATTTCCCAAATATGAAGTTTACACAAATATATCATTATTGTTATAAGTGGGTTTCTCCGATACTTTAAACTATATTAGAGATCTCAATATGTTTCGGGGGAAAATTCTCCGATTGCGAAATTATACAGCCACACCATTGCCTACACACCCGCGACAATGTGGGCGGGTAACGTCATGTGATGTCACGTTTGCCGACCAATGGCTTATTGTCTTACTTTCCAGCGCTCTGTCTAAACCTAACGTTTTCCGTTATTCTCGATCTTTCCGAAACAATGTCGTGGTGGAGAGATGTGACTCAGTTTCTCCATTTAATAGCAGCAGAACTCTTCTACACGATGGCTGTGAGTATTCGTATTTGTTGAACCTTCAGCATTTTGATTCAACGTGACTGCGTACTTTCAGTTGAAATTGAGTGTCGCGAAAGTGCCGAAAACAAGTAATTTGTTAAAAGGGCACAAGATATTTTATTGTAAAAAAAATGTTTACTGAAATATATTCTTTGCATGTAGCAGCACCGATTTATGGCCATAGTACCTACGTGCGCACTCTGCACATGGTAACAAAACATACTTCAATTTTCCTTTCTTTGTGAAAAGAGCTAAACTTTAGGGGACCTGCCCTATTAACAAAATGAAGTTTTTTTTTTCTACTCCCATTGTATAACGCTGTCTTTGGATGGCTGCAACCAGTTGCATAATGATGGTCATTTCGATACAGATTTCATTATGATACAGGTTCATGGCCAATCACAGAAACGCTTACAAATCAAGTATTGTCACTTCATTAATCGTTGAGAATTGTTGCAGTAAACGTTTCGTTCGAGTGTATATTAAAATTGCATTTAATATTATATTAAGCTTCTCAGTTTTAATTTTATTTCATTAGTAGTAATATTTAAGTCAAATATTATTAAAAATAAATTGGATCGTCATTTCACTTTTATCCTATTTGACTAGCGCAGTGGTAGTCATTGAAGAGAACTTTCAGTGAGGTTAAGATCTGAACGCAAGTCATTTTGTGTTATTTGCTGCTTCTGTGTGGCTGTCCTTAAAAAAAACGGCCAATTCTTTAGTTTAAAATATTTAGTGAATGGTAGTTCTTTCTGATGGTGTTGACGTCTCCAGAAATGAGAGCAAATGCGAAAATACGGAAGTCGGAATATTATTGCCGCAACTTTTGTAGTCCCTCGCCGGCGCTCTGGTAAAGCACAGCCACCTGCGGGTGTAGGGTAGTAATGTGTCCGCTAGGTGGCCTTGGCTGAATCTTGCATGTCGACTGCCAGGAAACGATTCAGTGGAGAAGTTTAACTTATAAAAGTTACCATAAGTCGTAGAAAAAGTACCGTATGAAACTCGATGTAATGGGTATTAATACACTCGTGTGAAGTTTACGATACTCGCTCGTACCTCGCTCGTATCGTAATATCACACTCGTGTATTAATACCCATCATTACATCATCGTTTCATAATGTACTATTGCAGAGTCTGAAGGAATTTGAACTTATTTTGGACCTGTTATTGGTAATGTGGGTTAGTAATTGTTGAAGGTGTGGTATTGGAAGTAACATTGAGTTGTAACAATATAATTTACAATTGATTCAGAAAGTGAAATAGGCGGTGCATATTTTCTAGAAAAAGATGCAAGAGACATGTAAAACCAGATTATTATAATTAATAAAGCTAAGCTTATGGTAAAAGAGCAATAAAATCATGCGGAGCAAATAATGAGATCTAAATGCTTAGAAGCTGCCTGCAAACGTCGGAAGAACTATTTTTCAAGAATATCAGTAGATTATTGACTGACAGTCTTTACGCGATGGCTACAAAGTAAATATGAACACTATTTATTTGCAAGTTGAAAACGTGAAGAGGAGGAAGCCAAGAAATGCAGAAGAGAAGAAAAGAAAGGAGCTTTCATTCAGATACTACATATTTAATGGTTGCAGCACGGCGATTTGAAGTACGTCTATCAGCACTTCTTGCGATATTGTCAATAGGTGGAGAGAATTAAAAGATTAAGAATATTTCTGTGGCTATTAGGTAAAACTCATTAACTACACTTTCACGTTATTCGAGAAAATCAGGTTTTAAATTTGATAATACTGATTATGGATACAGAAATAATGATTCGTTGTACGATTCTTTTTTTAAGGGTTACGGAATATGAAAAAAAAACTACTTTTTAGCAATATTTGCGTATCCTATCCGCCCGCGGTAAACTTGTAAACAGACTGGATTGGGTTGGAGTTAATGAGTTTTTCCTGGTACACGCGTGGAGTTAATTAGTTTTTCCTGTTTCTTTTCAATTTTATCGACCTATTTAAACATTTTTCGATATATGTCGATGTTTTTGACATATTTCGATGTAATTCCATATATTTCCGTATATTTCGATATAATCTTCGGCATTTGAAAATTAATTTTTATTTGAGTTGATATCGACATATTATATCGATGTGTTTGACATATTTAAAGTTAACAATTTGCTGTATTTCAGTTGCATTAAATCAATTTTTACTTTCCCGTATTCATACGTATACACGGAGTATAGGGAAAGTTATGAAATGCTGCGCGAAAAAACTGCGAATTTTCGGCAAAAAAAAATTCATTGCCGGGCCCTGATAACGAAAAAGTGGTTAAAACCAGTTGCTAAATTAAGGGGGAAAATCCCTTAACACGCGGTGTAACCAGAATCCCTGTGTTTTGGGGTCCTTGATACCGAAAAACCAATTGAAAGAAAAACGTCTGTCCCTCCGTCCGTCCGTCTGTGAACACCACTAGCGCCTAAACTACACATAGGATTTTTTCCAAATTGAAGAAACTCCTGTCCATCTGGCTCTAGTCGAAGCTTTGAGATTTTGAAAAAGATTCTGTAAAATTTGGAGGTACATGAAGCCCCCGGACATTTTCGGAATTTTCTCAAAAACGACTCCAAAATTTCTTGTAAGAATAGAGTAAAATACACTTATTAAGGTGGCATAGGTCCGATTTTAACCGTTAACTCTGAGTTTTCGAAAATTACAAAAGTTTGAATTTTTTTCGGTGTCTCCAACTCCAAAATTGCAGATAGAGGTTTTTCCTCCAAATAAAATTTGATCTTCATAGTGAAGTTTCTTTAAGGTCATCTACATTGTTTTGAAAATTTTAGTATTTTTCGCGCAATATTGCGTGCAATATGTGCAATTAAAAAAAAATACAAAAACAAGGTTTTCTCAAAATCGGCTTCAAATTTTTCTTTAAACTTTTGGTAGGGACAGTGTCTAATGTACTCTATAAGATGATATAAAAGCCATATTGCTCTATTCTTTTGTTTTTTCAAAAATTTTTTGAAAACTCCAAAATTTTCTGTGAAAATGTGCTTTAAATTTCGCATTTTTAGTAGCGCTTAAATGCCATTGTCTTAAAAATGGCTACAAATTTTTAAAAGAAAATTGCTATTTAGGACTAGGTTTTTGTGTTCTTTAATATTCTAAAATTAATATTTCCGTTCCACCATTAGGAAACCGAATAATTAAGAAATTGTGAAAAAATGTCTTTTGGGCGGCAATAGACGGCAGTTGGCAAAAGTATGTAGCAATTCAGAGCTAGCCCAAACCCACTAATACGGGAAAGTCTGTGCCATTCTGTAGCACCACTGGTTAATGTAGTGTCCGCCTGTGCGGGCACTCCAAAAGCCCGACAGCAGTGCCATAGGCCAGCACCAGCAGCAACACCACGGCACCAACGCCGAAATATAGGAAGCAGCCTCCGGGTGGGAGGTGCTACAGGGGCAGTTGCCTTGTCGGCAGCAGCAGTAGTAGAAGGCAGCACCCAGGCACCGCAGCCTGCAGAAGAGCCTCGCCCCATACTCCCACAATTAGGTGGGGAGGGTGTAGTGTTCGTCAGTGCGGGCACTTCAGAAGCCCGCCACTGCAGCGAAAATCGATACGCCTCGCCGCCCCAGTGGAGCGACCGAGGCGTTGAAGGCAACCCCCCGTCCTCCTGTAGCAGAGGGGCACGAAGCCGTCACCCCTTCCTGGCGAAGGGGTGGCAAGACCGCGCGGCAGCCCTGGAGCGAGCGCCCTTGGCATTCCGTCACGCCCTTGGCAGCTTTCCATAGAATATTTACCCGATTTAGAGATTGTACGTGGCACGCTTACTTGTGATTCTTTGATTAACAGCTTTTTGTAACTTGTATAACGACCCGGCTATTAAAACATCTCCTTGATATTGTGACTCCTTGCTACGTTTCTGGATTATTCTGTGGGATTTTGGTGATTAATAAATTGTTGTTGCAGACTTCCAAGTATTGTTTTATTTGGTATACAACAGTTAACATATTAGATTTGTTAATTGATTTTTTTAACAAATGTGATGGAGTTAATGAGTTTTTTCCTGATAGTGTTGAAGTTAATGAGTTTTACCTGAAATTATTGTTATTTTAGTGATTTTTTTTCAATTATTATGTTGATTAGGTGAATGTTTTCACTGATATTGCTGTATATAATGAAAGAAAATGAAAAATCATTGCGAAATGTAGCGAAAACTCGTTTTTTTTCAAAAATGGAGTTAATGAGTTTTACCTAATAGCCACAGATTTAACGTGGAAGAGAAAGCCCAGTAAGTATACGTGGCAAACATGTTGTACAAACTTCCCTCTTTTATGTGACAGCAACATTAAAGGTATTTTTCGTAGAGTCCTTTCCAGGAAAATATAACTATTGTAGTGGGAAACAAATATAGCATCTTCATACTGATTTGTCAACTAGTTTCTTTTATAAATATTACAAAGATAATTTCGCGAACTTATAATTTATAAGCTTGTTTTATAAGCAATTTTGTTGCAAAGCATGTTTTGCAAGCAATTTTGTAAGCTAAGTTTTATAACCTTTATAAGAAACATCCCTCTGTGTAGAGACTGACAATTAAGAGAGACATAAAAAGGTATCTTTTGTTATCAATACATTGTCTCATTTGGTTTGTGACCAAAGGTCGTTACAGCTTTACCATTTGTCAATGGAGTGACATCTCACACCTTTGTCTTTTCGTCGTAATACTTTATTGTCTGTGCAAATGTTAAAAATAATTGCCTACCAGACGCAAGAGTTAGTGTAAAAAGCTTGTGATGTACTCGTAATAAAAGTATTTATTTATTTTTATTTATTTACGCCAAAAACAGTTAAAAACTGTGAGTGACGAGCTATGGGGAGAAGTGAATTTTGTGCACGTTTTCATAATTCTGTGATCTTTATCCTAAACCACATTCTAGTCGAATTTTGAATACAGAAAAGAGAGTTTTTTTTCGAGTTTTGTTGACAAAATATTCGCTCCTATATAATAAAATATATTTTCAAAGGTAAATTAGTTATAAATTTGTGCCCTGAGCCCTCATGTTCTTCATGAAAGAATAATACTTTTTGCCGCGATAATATGGAAAACGATCATTTGAATAACTATATTTCCCACTGAAATTCAGAAGACGTGCGCAAATAATGAAGTTACATTTATGTCCAGAAGCAAAACAAGGGACCATCTCAGCATTTGCTCAAGGATCAGGGAAACTGGACGAAAAACTTGATCGAGATGGGGGCCATCAACCCAGAAACTGTGGTACAATACTTGTTACAGGTTCTTTAGAATTATATAGTCCAAATGATTAATAATTACATTAACTATCATTGTTAAAATTAATGCTACTTTCCTTTTTGATACTCAGTATAGTATCGAATTGTATAGAAACAGTTATGCAGCAGAAAAGATTTTACTTGGAACGTGAACTTTTCTATCGAATTTAATCGTTTAATTTCTTCTGGCAAAGTGTTGTAGAGTAATGTACATGAATTGTATGTGAATTTTTTGTAGTGAGCTGTTGATACTGTCACCTGGTGAATATGATTACTACGTCGTGTGTTATACTTATAGACACCGGCGTTTGCTGAAAATATATTCCCGCCCTTAAGTAAGTCATTTTTGACAAAAATTACTGATTCGTAAATCAGGAGACAAGGTAATGGTAAAATTCCTAGATTAATAAAGAGAGACTTACAAGAATCATGTGGGTTGGATTTGCTTATTATTCATACAATTCTTTTTTGTAATCTGAAAGTCTGGGAGCTATAAGATGTGTTTCCCCAGAATAGTATGCCATATCTCAGGCGGGAGTGAACATTGGCAAAATACACACAACGAGCTGTATGACGGCTGACGGAATTTGAAAGAATTCTGAACGCGTAGCATAATGAACTTAATTTTGTGTTCAATTCATTTAAGTGGGCATTCCATTTGAGGTTTGACTGAATTGATAGACCTAAAAATTTTGTTACATTAACAGCAGTCAATGACACACCGTTCATTTTCAATGGAGTACAGAACTGTTTATTTGAAATGGAAAACTGCATTGAAAAAGTTTTCATTTACTGTTAATTTGTTATTACGGAACCAATTTGAAACATCTGATATTGTACTATTTACGGTTTCTTTGTTGCAAAGAATATTTTTATCATCCGCAAAGAGAACTGTTCTTCCGTTTCGAATCGCTAAGGGCATGTCATTTACGTATAATAGGAAGAGAATAGGGCCTAAAATCGATCCTTGCGGGACTCAGGTGCAATTGGCAAAGAACCGGAAAGGTGTGTACATAAAGTTCCATCATTCCAGCAAGGTATTTCTACTCTCTGAGATCGTTGTTTAAGGTACGAACATAGCCAGTCTAGAGCAATACCACGGATTCCATAAGAAGGTAATTTTAGAAAGTAAAATGTTATGATCAATGACGTCAAAAGCTTTTGAAAGATCTAAAAATATTCCAATAGTTGCTTCGTTTTGATCCAATGACGAGGCAACATTTTTAAGAGAAGAAAAAATGGCTGTTTCCGTAGATTTTGATTTCCGGAATCCATGTTGGCAATTTGAAAACGCGTCGTGTTCATTGAGAAAGGTGTCCATTCGCACATAAAAAATTCTCTCTAATATTTTTGAAAAAACTGACAAAAGAGAAATTGGCCGATAATTTTGAATTTCATTTTTGTTGCCTTTTTTGAAGAGCGGCTTAATCTTAGCGGTTTTAAAAATATCTGGAAAAATTCCGGTGCATAAGGATGCATTAAATATGAGTTAACGGGTGTATAATGGCTGGCGCGCACGTCTTTAACAAATAATCCGGAAATTCATGTAAACCGGCCGAATATATATATTTTTTAATTTACCTATTATTTTGAAAATTTCATAGGAAGAGGTTTCGGAAACGAACATTGTGTCTAAGATTTTTAGGGAAACGTCAGATGTTGAATTTTATGGCTGAAAACCCTTAGTGAGATCGACAGCAATTCTCGAAAAGTATTGGTTAATGAGACTAGCCACTGTTGCCGGATCGTTCACATCTATATCGTTATCTTTTAAAACAACATTCTCTACAAGGTTTCTAGTTGGTTTGGTCGCATTTTTTGCTATATCCCACGTTGATTTTGTTTCGTTATTTGAGTTCAAAATATCCTGATCGTGCTTTTTGATTTTAGCCTGCTTTATGACTTTTCTTAACAATGATTTGTATTTTTTAAAGTACAGGAGGAAATCTTGAGATACGTTATGATGCTTAGAAATGAAAGAAAGGACTAAGAAGTAATTCCGTACGTTGACTCCCCTTATATAAAGATTTCTGTCAGAAAATTCAAACGTGACCACAAGAATGATAAGGACCGTAAGTAATTACATCCATGTTACGCGCACAAAATATGATTCAGTAAAAGCAGTTTTTTTAATGAGCAGTTTTTGTTTAATAATATAAAATAATTACTCAAAGAAAAATAATTATTTGTTAAAAGGGTATATGTAAATCGTTTTTAACTACTTCTAGGACAGTCGTTTTGAACTATTAAGACAGACAGAACTTTGGGTTAGGTAAACACTTTGATTTTGAATGTTGCAGACATTTTCAAAAACTACTGGTGGCAAACAATACATATTTTCCCGCATTATTTGCAGAACATTATAAAGGCAAGGGAAGATAATTGTGCATATAAATTGAAAATTAAAATTTTCTAAAACTCCCCTTTTTGTTATCCGTTTTTTACATTCCGTACAGAAAACTGGAGCAACCATTTTATAAAATTTCATTTTTGTGAATTTCCTTGATTCATTCTGAAACGTTTTGTTTATTACTAGGAAAACCCGGCAAACGTTGTTTTGCCCTTCATGTACTTCTTTCCCCTCCCATCTTCGTTTCTCACTGTCTCTCCCTTCCTCCCTTTCTGTGTCCCTTTCTATCTGCCTCTGTGAGTCTGTGCCTCTGCCGCTCTCTGCCCTCTCATTCACATTTACTGGCTGATTATGCACTGAGCAGGTGAGGTAATATCGGGAAGTGCAGGACCAGCAAAAATGTAATAGAATGTTCAGAAAGAGTTCATTCTGTAGATTACGGTGTGAGAAATGTTTCTTTGATATCTTCGACCTCAAAATTTTAGTTTTTAAGACCCTAGAACTCCTCGTTTAGGAGTTATTTAACGATATAGATTCAAAATGCTGCAGAGTGTGTTGCAGGTTGCATTTGACGTGAATATGTAGTGGATATGTAGCGAATATGTAGCGCCATGTAGTGGAGTTACAACAGAATTAACAACACACTAACGTTCTCGGCGAAAAAACATATAGAAGTGCCAACTTTCATGGTGATCGGTCCAACGGTGTGGGAGTTTTGCTCTTATATACATACCAACATCCTGTTTTCTATATGTAGATTTCACACAACAAATAAAATGTATTAGTTTTATTTGCTGTAGCCTTATCTGGATCATAACTGATTTAATAAGCAAGATAATTAAAATTAGACATCTGCTCGATCACTGCATCGTCAATTACTATTTTTGAGAGATAATATTTGTCATCATGAACGAGTACGTTTGACTTCTTTTAGATATTCGGAAATAAGTCTTGGGTGTTTATCCACCGCTTTTTGTTATGCTTCATCTTCACAGTCTTGAAGTTGCATCATTTTCATAAAAAACATTATTGGAAACGTATTAAGAACACGTATTGTACCTAATCCTCTATTAGTGGACTACTCGAATACTAATAGTACCAATAAACTCTTCGAACGAATTCCCTACTCTGCCATGTCAAGTTGACAGCATACAACTACATAAATAAGCGAGTAAATAACCAACGGTGGAAGAACCGGGCGCTCGCGTCTTGACGTTAATGACTCTTAATGATGCTAATCCTAGCTACAACCCACGCAAGTGCGCATTCACAAGTCTTGACATTTCGAGCTCTGCCCAGAGTAGTCCCATTTACCAACTCCATCTCCATGCAACATCTCTCGCAGTATTTTGTGAAAAGGACGATGAGGTGGAATCTCTGTTCTGAATGAAAATGCACTGCTTACGGGATTTCAAGCGGATTAAAAAGTCGACTTTTAATTTCACTTTTGAAATTTCGCCATGGCGTCGGTAATTTCTTTAGAACAATGTTTACCAATCTTGGTTAAATATTACTTCTTCTTCTTCTTCTTTTATTAAGGTTAACCCCTGTTTTTCTTCACGCTTCACCATCAGGATGATTCAGGAGATGTGGAAATCCAACTTTTGATCCATCTTTTCTTCGGTCTACCTGGATGGCATTTTCCTACAGGTTTTGAATCTCTCGCAATCTTGATTATTCTTTTGCCGTCCGGCCTGGTAACGTGCTCATTCCATTCTCTTCTTCTTGTTTTTGTAAATTTTACTTTGTGTATAATGTCACATTAATTTCTTATATATTGGTTTTTCAATCTATCCCATTTTGTTACATCCAATATTGATCTTAATATATTAGTAGAATTATAAATATTACTATTATATTAATATAAATTTACATATTTCTATTAAAACGTAACTGGGGTCATAACTTCAAGACGTCCCATCATTTGGTGAGAATTGGTTAATGAAATTTTATACGTCGAGATATTTTTCATACTTACTGGTATTACTCTTTGTAATGTCACACAGAGTCGTGAATCCAAAGAACAATTAGATTCTCGCATTCTTGTCCTGTTCTCCAGAGTGATTCAATCTGTCTATACGTAATCATGTAAGTGGTATTTCTCGTTTCTTTTTATTATAGGACAAATGAAAGCTAATTTGTTACAACGACCCTCCAAATGACAACTCTTGCGTCGTGATTTTCAGATTAAAAAATTATTCTCGTGATTGCAATAGTGATAATGACGAAATTCACCTCGTGAAGTTCGACGTTCGTTTGAAACACGAGGGCATCCTGCTAAGCCCTGCCCACCAAGTAAATGACATTAATCTAGTGACGTCAGTCTTGCTTCACAGAATCCTCTGCATGCGAAACTCCAATTGAGTGCGCAAGGACACCTAGATTTCTCCTCGCACTCCTTGAAATGAAGTTGTCAGCAAATGGTCGACGCCAACATGTTCCATGGGCGCAAGACAAGTGTTGCTTATTTATATTTGCTCTGATCGCATCAGGCACGCCACGTTAAACGTTCTCGCGTTACGGCAAAGATTTCTGCGCGACAGGGAAGAGGGCGGGGCCTCCTGGCTAGGTCGCAGGCGGGGCCTGGTTCCTCCACGCCCGGTCTCTCTGGCATCGTCCCCGCCATAGCCAGCTCCCTCCGTCCAGGTCTCGAGTGCCCTCGCACCCCCTGTCTCACCATCCATATTTTTCTCTTTTGGGTTTTCGTCTGATGTGGTTTCCGTCTGTATTTTCTTGTTATGTTTTCTCTACTTTTCATCGACTTCCTTACGTTTTGCTTGTCCCTGCCAGCGTTACCTCTTGCTCCTTTAATGACTATATCTTTTCACCTTCCATGATTCTAAATTCTTATGGAGTATACTATCCAAACGTCCTTTTACCATTTCACGTCCTTGTCCTAATTTTTCTTTATTTACCTTTCTCCACCACTTCACATAATTCCTGCAGTTCTTTCTCCCCTAGACTTCCACGGAATACCTTCTGCCTTGCCACTATTTCTCATCTCCAAAACGTGCTCCTATCCTGACTCCTTTCTCTGCATTTCTCTCTTCGTAAAGGATGCTTCTTTTTGTTTGTTGTTCATCTGATACCGCGAAGCCGCTTGCTTGTCCACTCTTCTCCGTGGAGAGCTCGCCTCATTTCTCTGCCGCCCCCTGTCCGACCGCACAGCGGCCGGCGGTGCCGGCGCGCGGGGGCGGGCGGCGGCGGCGGCGGCGGCGATCGCGCTCCACATCGCTATCGCCCTGCCATCTCGGGGCGATGGGCGCGCGCGGGCGGCGCCAAAATCTCTTGCCTCAACGCCGCGCCCCGCCCCGCCCCCCGCCCCGCCCCCGCCCGCGCGCGCGCGCCATATGTCAAGGGCAGGATTGATGTTTCGGGAGCTCGCGCAACCGCCTCCGCGCGGCCCCGCCCCTTCCATGTCCAGCGCCGCGCGAGCGCGCGGGAAGCGACGCACAGTGGTGCGGATTGAAGGGAAAAGGGGCGTCTCAAGAGGTCGGCCCCCATCAGGGAACTAATAACAGGGTTTGTGGGTGGTATTTCTCATCGTAACGAAAATGAAATCTAATTGGGAATAAATGGCTGTTATTGATGTCCCTTAAATTTCTGGTGGATAAAGCTGGAAATTTCCCGGGCTGGATGGCCGAAGTCGCTGAGGCTGAAGGACCATATCTGCCTCGTTCCTGAAGGGTCACAGGTTCAAATCCAGCCCGCGATATGGATGTTTGTATGCGTCATATACAGTATACGAGTTGCTCTACCGTTACCCTCAGAGTTCAAAAACCAATGGTAATTACAGTGGTCGCTGTATGACTTAGTAGTTGAAAAAGCGCCCTTAAAAAAAAGGGGCAAGTTCGTTTTTCCGTACCCTTTAGCATTGCACCATCCCAATCTGTGTACGTTTTATTTTCGTCTCAGATTAGGTAGTGGGTGAAATATATCCATTTCGGACATTTTCATGTATCGGGTCCACTGACCTAATTCACACCTGACTGAATCAAAACCTGCATGAACACATGAGTTTCGTCTTGGCTTCGTTGATCGTTGCCACCGCTTGAATTCATTTATGGAGAATCAAGCAGCCGAAGTTGATCCCGGAGTCAACTGCACCGACCTCTATACACTACACATCAGTATGTGCACTACCAGATATGATTAGGAGGCCTCGTATTAAAAAAAAGCCTTGCACCCTCTGCACTTCGTCTCAGTTTTTAAAGGTTTACAGATTTAACCAATAAAACAAGCTACTCGTAATGACTTGTCATAACGATTGCAAACATCGCGTCGTCTGCGCAACAACTGACAAAGAGTCGAAATGAACGATCGAATTCCGTTCCTAAAATTGTTGAAAAATCTGAACATTACCTGAAAGGAATCATTCACTCAATCCGGTTGGGCTCAGATTGAGTCGCGCCTCGAACTCCTGACAAGTTAAGGCCATTCTGTTTTAAGGAGACTTTGTTGGTTTACTCCACTGACGCGATGACAGAGCTTTCTGGTTATATTATAACCGACATAGTAGTTTTCTTCTGTTTATATAAATCATGAAGGAAATATATGAAATTAACACCCGCTGGATTTGAGGAGCAGTAGCTCTGCCTGCTTATCGATTTAACCGATTCAGCCATCATGGACGGCTCATTCTTACAAATGAGTGAGAACAGAATTAAGTGAAATGGAACATATAATTTTTGTATTTAATAAAATCGATGTTCTTCTACATTAAATAAGTGAAGAAGTATTTTTAGTAGAGAGTAGTCGAAATAGAGTAATTCCACATCCTCAGAAACTTCATTCAACAGTATTTTTTTTACAAATGTGAAAAATATGACATCACTCAATGATAATTAATAAATGAATCATGGTTTAATCTTGTCAAGGGAAACAGAACTTACTTTAAGCTTGACAAGGAAAACGTTATTTCATTTAAACCAACGCCAGGTTCAAGTAATATTTTCCAACATATGACGCCTCTCTTAAATATCAAGGATTATATACCAGGTATGCTAGTGGAACTACAGATTGGCACTGAATTTCTTGTTCTAGTGAGATTTCTAATATTTTTAGTCGACTGAAGACACTGCAGTGTAGGAAAGCTTTTCGGTTTCGGCTCTTCTCAGGTGCCTTCTATTACCGCCTAAATGTCATTTTTTCACATTTCTAAATTTTTCGGTTCAATAACTGTAAAACTGAAATAAAACTTCAATCGAGACCATGAAAAGAACACCATTTCGTTCAAGAAGTATAAACAATATTTTTCCTAAAACTGTATAAAAGTTATATTGTAAAAATGTGTTATTTTATTTTGAAATAAGATGTTTGATATCTTGAGAAATAGCAGTATATTATATTGGGCCATAAATGCGGAAGCGACACTGAAGGATACATGTGTTATAGTCGTTATATTTCCATGTGTAAAGTACTTTTTTTCATGGCTCACAGACAATGGTCTTGGCAACCATCTTTTTTAATATATATGAAAAAAAAGACCTACTTTACGTGTGGTTAGCAATGCTTAGAATCCGCCTTTTTTATACTTGAAAAGTATTTTTTGCAGGAAGTTGTGAAAAGAAGATACACTTTTTTCAATAACTACGAAATGTAGAGGTGAAACAAATAATAATTCGTAGTAGAAGAATTTTTATTTGGTAGAAAAACTTTTGTTTTGTATTTCTTGAGTGAATTTTTTTTCATTACACGATATCTCTTTTTTCCCCTCGACCTTTCGTTCTCGGAAAAAAACTACAACTCAATCTCGATCGTGCCAAAAGTTCATTTAACATACTCAATATAAAAATAACTCTCAAGTTGTGACTAAGCAATAATTGTGAAACAAATGTTACGCTTCCAAGAGAAGGCATTTTTTTTCAGGTGTACAACTGTACCATCAGATCATTCTACGTAGTAAACTTGTAGTAATTTCGATTGCATAATTTTCGATAGCCAGATGGTTGGACACTGTAGGCAGTTTTAGACATGGCTATTTGTTTTGATAACAAGCCAATAAATACTGCAATATGAAAGAAAATAGAAGAGGAACACCACAAGTGCATATTTATCTCTGTGCGCAACCTTGTTAACCATGTTTCACCAGACATGTAAAGAATCCACAACTTTGGTCCTTTAAAGCACAGAGCATAAACTTCTCGCGCCTCTATTCCACCAATCCAGAACTGTAAATCTCAGGCACGTTCAGTACTAAATCGTTCACGATCCAGCCATAAAAGTTCTTACTCAACATCCACCGAGTTACCTGACAATGTCTCAATACACAACACCTGGGAGCGAAATCTCAGCAACAGAGAAATGGCGATTCCGTTGTTTTTCTTTGAAGGAAAAGAAAACATTTTAATCATAATTTGTACAAAGTATTCCTAATTCTGTTCGTAGTTCTAAAGGTGCAGTGGTAATCAGCATTTAATAAAAGTATATTATTGTTTTTAAAATTTGTGTCACTAGTTTACTTAGCGGTCATCGTGAAAGAGCCTAGAGAACAGAAGGTAGCACTGACCTCAACGCAGGTTGGTATTTGATGATTATGATTACAAGACGAGAATGCATTAACAACTTTTCGGCTTTGGTGAGAAATGTGTATGTGCGGACTTTTTTCGCTTAAACGTGATTATACGTTTGTTTAGAAAAAAAGAAATTATTGTATTAGTATTTAGCAATTGTTGGAATTAATTTTCCTAGTTCCTTTCTTTAAAACATTCTGTTTCATGCCATTAAAATACGCAGTACAAACATTGATGTTTTTTATTTACTTATTTTAGGTGGTTATAATGTTCCAAGTAGAGAATCTCTTAACAGATGGATAATTTTGCTACATTCTGATGAAGAGTTATTCACACACACACGCACACACTCACACTCACACGCACGCACGCACGCACACGCGCACGCGCGCGCGCGCACACACACACACACACACATATGTGTGTGTGTGTGTGTGTGTGTGTGTACACAATTTTAATACAGTTAGCTCACCACATATATCAAGTACAGCTGCTTTTGAATGTTGAACAAAATTAACTATTAACATATTACAATGGAATCTCTGAACTTTAAAGAAGACTTGCTGAAGATTCTTGATGTCAACGTTATGCTTGATATATTTCTCATGTGCCTCCATCAATAAAAAAAAGTTGAGAGTTAGCACCAGCTTCCCTCCCCCTCTGATTCACGACTATTTCACTTTCCCCTGACGCCTGTCGGCCTGTCCGCGTGTCCACGCGTGCCGTAACTAGACCAACGTTTGAGGCAGGGCCATAAATGTGTCAGCCCGCAGCGGGCCAGCCGGCGCGGGCGCGGGCGCGGGCCGGGCCCAGCCCTCGGCCGACCTGCCCGCTTGCCAGAGGTCGGGAGCGGGCGGGCGCCACGACTTATATGATTGACACGCGAGCGGTGTGGTTTGGACGCTCCCCGCGGCGCGCTGTGGTTATACGCCCACCACTCGAGATCTGCTATAGATTGTCCCGCGCGTCGCGACTTGCACGCGATCGCCACCGGCGATCCAGCGGCGCGGCGCGGCGCGGCGCGGCGCGGCTGCCACAAGGAGTCACTCGAGCGGCCGCCGCGTGTGATACCTCATTCGATACCATTCTTTGTTCAGACGCCAGTCACAGAGGAATTACCAGCTCACCAATAGCGTCCAACGAAGCAATTTCTAAAACATCGACGAATACTTAGAAATGCAATTATGTGTTGTAAATAAAATTAAACTACCCCAATTAAAGAGAATTTATAATTTCTTTTCTGTTCATTATTCGCTCAAAACATGCATACCAGTCTTGTTAATACGATTTTTCTTTTGATGATAGAGATAATTTTGTAATGTTACAGTAAAATGGCATGTCGCAGGGCAGACATCTTCAGTTTACGTGGTCTTACAGAAAAGCATAAAAATATATCTCAATTCCTTTTGTTTTGTTTTATGAGCCATAATGTACCGACTCATACTGAACAATCGAATTACCCATGAACCAATGCAAGAAAATATTGTATTTTACAACTGCATTTCAAATCCGAAATCGGATGAAATGTATGTATACCCTTGAGGTCACATAAATAGGACCAGACAAAGAAATGAAATTTTAGATCGAGTGTTTCTATGTTTCTGTACAATGGTGAGAAATGTATTGATTATTTTTGTTAGAAAAAATGAAGTAGTTGAGATGATTCATGACTTGATAATAATATGGATAGGTTACAGTAATTTTTTAAGCTTCAACAAAAACATTTTTACAGTGGAAAATTTTAAATACTGAACTCTATTGTTTTTGTTGTTTTTTTTAAATAAGCGGTTTTATTATTCCAGTAAATAGCGGAAAACCAATTCGGGTTGTTTCAGGATGTGAGGGAAAGAAGTGCTATTGGCAGTCGCGTCTTCGTTTTTATTGAAAACAAAGAATCGAAATCTTACATTTTTTTAGCTTCCAATATTTCATTTGTGTTGCATGTTTTTTTGTTGTCGTTTTTGTTGCTTTTGTGTATTTGAAGAGATTATTTCCAAAGGAACATCTGCAAGAAATACAATTTTCAGGAAGCGAAAGTATTTACGTGTAGCCTTATAGCTCAAAATAACATTGAACGTTTTTTGGAAACGTTTTAACACGCGAGAAACGCTATTTAAAAAAAATTGGTAGCATGATGCAGAAGAGTCTTGAGAATATAGTGATACTGAAAATAGCAACATGAATGGAAATGGAGATGTACTTTTGGCATAGCTTAAACTTTATAAATAGAATACTAAAAATTATCTGAACAAAAACCTAGGTGTAAGAAATGATGAAAACTCGCTGGGGTATTTTTCCCTTGGGCATCCGGACTATATTGTGGAAGGTCAAATACCCCCCAGCGGAACTGCTACAAAAGGTCTTTTGTCAGTTAAGCCATGTGTTGCCCAGAGTTATATCGTGCAGGAAGACAACACCTGAACATCGCACGTCTCTTGTTCTGAATGGTCCTTTGTATATTCATCTCCTGTCAACAGTGGCGAAGCGTCAGGGTAGGCAGAGGAAGCTGAGCTATCCCTAAGAATCTTGAAGAAGGCGAGAAATATATCTTCACTAAAAAAAGACAATTGTCAATTTATAATGTTATTTTAGCCAATTTATACCGTAAAGTATGCGTACCAAGTTAATGTTTCAGTTCTTATGCGCATTCAATGCGAAGTGTCTTTGTCGCCGCCCGGTGCATCGGGCAGGCTGGGGAGTGAGGCTGAGGCCGTTCCGCTTACCACTGGAAGACAGTTTGTTGGCAAGGGACGGGGCGCGGGGAAGTGAGCGCGCATGCGCATTGAGAAGCTGGCCCGGTTATTCGGCCAGAAGGGTAGGCCGGCCTTGCAACTGGCTAAGTAATTTAAACTCCTGCCGGCAGGCGCTCTCTGCACCATAAGCTTGCGTGGAACTTCCGGAAATGTCCACTAGAGGTCATTGAGCAACTTCAAATATCACTACTAACAAAAGTAAAAACATTTATTTATTTATTCCCAATTTCAGTATTAGTATCTGTCGCTAATTCATTAAGTACAATATTGAGAATATTAACTCTTTTCTCCCACATCATTTAGCATTGGTTTAACGTTTAATAAAACAAGATCATTTAAAAAAGCGTTGATTTCAAGCATTTATGGGTTGGTATCGCGGCGTGTGAATCCCCCAGTAGTATTGTATTCTGGAAAGATCAGACAGTATCTGATCAGTGTAATTTCATTTCGTAAGTTGACTGAATAGCGTATTCGTGTGTAGCTTACAAGTGAAATGTCGTTGACCTGCAACTGCATGTCTCTGTGTCTCATTGACAATGAGCACTCTGAAACAATTAAAACTCATTAACGTAATTCTAAGTCAAATAACACTCTTCAACTAGGCTACTATTTTAATAGAAAAGAAAATTTCGTGTACGTGTTCGCAAGATGATATGTTTAAAGAAAGAGTTGAATTTTTTCTGAAGAAAACCAGGTATTTAGAATTAATTTACAAAAAACAGTACAAACAAGGAGTATACATCTATTATAAATAAGCATAACCATTTACAATTTTTTTCAATTCTGCAGTAGGCTTATTCTTGATCTGAGTATTGTTGCATAACTGAAATAGTAATAATAATAATAATAATAATAATAATAATTACTATTATTATTATTAAATTTGTAGTCTTTTGATCTCTATCTTCTAAATATTCGATATTTCATAAATTAAGTACAAATATGTGTTTTTACAATATGTTCGTGACTCAGCTTATCCAAAAATTAACCTCACGCTTCGCCACTGCCTGTCAACATTACCCACCCAGCGGCACCTATCCAAAGCAGCAGATTCTGGTGGTATTTATATCGTAGTGTAGTGCAGCACATAGAGAGGGTGGTACAAAAAAGATTTTCCTTGACTTTGTGTTTTCTTTTTGTTGACGACCTATGAAAAATTACTTTCTGGTTGTGCCTGGTAGTAGACATTGCATGAATTTCGAAGGAAGAAAATGTCGCTTGTAAATAATTTATAATATTTTTTGTAATAGGCAAATAGTATATGTAGTTAAACATACGCTTCAGAAATGAGTAGTAGACTAATTGTGATAGTAAAGAAAAGTTGGTCATCCTTGCTGTACTACCGTAGCAGTAGAGATGTGATAGTCGTGAAACGTGTTTTAGATAAAGGCCGAGGTGAAGAGTTATGAGAGTGTGGCGAGCATTGTATCCGGTGCCAGTTCTCCATCGCACATCCGCTGAAACCGGCCCTGCCACTCCCCTGCGGCGGCGCGCTTATGCACTTGCAGATACGCGCAGCGGAGTAGGCGGCGACAGAGTCGCAGCAGTTGCAGGCAGGGCTAATGGAGACTGAGACGGCAGTCGCTAGAAGTTCTGCGGTGGTCACATGGAGCGACCTCGCGTGAAAATAAACCATAATAAAAATCAAATATTTCTACAAATGAATAATAAATGAATAAACGTAGCCGCTTCGGATAGCCGAGGTTGCTTCCCAAAACAGTAGAGTGCCGTGGCGATCTCGGACGGAAGAATCACGGGTTCGAATCCCGCCTCGGGCTTCGATGTGTTTGTGTATGCCGTATGTGTGTGTCGTCCTTTTACTCCTAATTATCTTCATCAATTCATCTTTCTTACCCCCAGACCCTAGGGGATAAAAGTCAGATCCAGCTAAACATTGATCCCTTGAAAAAATTGCATGCACCTGCCACCGAGATAATGTTAATGAGCCTAGCACCGAGATAATGTTAAGTGCAGTCGATGGTGCAGCCGGTGGAGCGACCTCGCATGAAAATAAACTATAATAAAAGTTAAGTATTTCTACAAATAAATAATAAATGAATAAATTTAGCCGGCCCGGGTAGCCGAGATTGCACGCGTAGGCCAAGTCGGCCTATTCGTGGGCAAAAAATGAATGAACTTTACAAGAAAGACAAACCATTTTTACGTGGCTTATAAGTGAATGGGGAAGGGAATGTTGGAGGGGTTTTATTACAGAGAAATAATTGGTTGGAATATTGAGCTCAATTTTTCAAATAAAGAAATAGCAACTATTCTCTTTCTGGAGAGGTAATTGTCCACTAACATTTTTTCTCATTTTATTAGCTATTTTTATAAAGTAGATTTGGATAAAAGAAATCCCGATTCCAACATCTAAGCAATCCTGGCCTGCCGTCCCGCACTCCTCTGTGGGGGCGGACACGAAGGGGAGGAGATGTTCACAGAAGGGACTCAGCCGCACGAGTGATGGCAGCGGTGGCGCTGGTAGCAAGTGGTACTTGTGATTACGCTGTGGCAGGAATGGAGACAGAGGCAACGCCTCTGCTGTTGCGCCTGCTCCATGATTGATGATGCAGTCGCTTAACGGCCCTGAAGTGCCTTCGGAGTGAAATGTGTAGGCTACATTAGCGAAGTGAATGTGACGCTAACGTATAATTCGATGGTAGGCGGGACCCGAAATTCGAGGCTTATTTGATGTTCCTTAGGAGGCTTAGGACATCAAATGTTGAAACGAATGATGTCGTCTGAAGTAATAACAAAAAATCTGCTCTATTATTGGATAGTTTTTGTCATTATTTCAATATTGTGTTCCTTTTATTTTCCTGTCATTTCCATCAAACCATTTTTGTATAGCCGATATACTGTCAGACAGGGCACACGGAAGGTATACTTGTTTATAATCAATTGTGTTCTTACGCGCAGTCATTAATGGTTGCCTAGTGAGAAATACAACAGAAATTATTTGTTGAGTTGTCATGGTAATGATTTCATTTGTTATTTCCATCAATTCTTTCTTATACGTCTTCATTCAAAACTATAAATTGTGTTATTGCACTGGTCAGACCAGTTCTCTCAGTTCTTGATTCGTCTTCATCATCATTAGCACTCAATACATGTACAACAAGAAACATGTATTTCACACATGTTTCGACGTCTCATAACTTCCTCCCAATACATTATATGTGAAAATAGATTATTTAGGAATTTTAGGAATTTTTTTCAAAGTTTCAAATTTAAATTTAATTTTTTTCAAAATTATAACATTACACCTGGAGCAGAACTACACACTCAATTTGTCGCAAAGATAAGAATTGGAATGCTAAAGAGTTGAGCGTTATTTTTATAAATTACAAAATGTGTATGTTGTTAACCAGAGAACTTCTATTTTTTTCTTTCCTTTGTATTTAAATAACATCGTATTAACATTAAAATTACAATTATATAACAGGAATCGGTACTTCTTCGGACCCATCCTCTAATAATAATCCCTCTAATAATTCTCCATTCTCCTATAACCTGTAACATCGATTGACCATTACTGAGTTGGGTATCTTGACCATTATCATAATTTTGCTATTTTCAAGTGGACTGTACTGGAACAATCTGGAAGTTTCAAAATAAATTAATACAACATGTGACATATTTAAAATTGCAATTTTAGTGAAGGGGAGTTTCAAAAAGAAGTGACAAATTGCCCATTGACTTTCAGATAATAAATTTAGTACATATTATTTGTATTTAATGAAACAGTTATAAATTATACCTTGTTATATCAGAGGTTTTTTGGGTTTGTAATCTTTTCCCAAATTATTCCTTCACAGGATCGATTACTTCTCTTGTTGTTAATTGGTATAGAAGATTAGTCATTTAGCCAATGCATCAAAAATCCAATGTACAATTTCAATTCAGAACGATAAGGACCGTCGATTAACAACGAATACATTCACCGTTGAGTCGAAGCAAAGCCGCGATTTACTCTAATCACTCGGATCACCATGTCATTAGGCGCATTTAATAAAATTATCTCTTAAAAGGAGTCTGTAAGTCGTAATCCCTCGTGCTCGTGTTGGTTTTGGAGCGCCTAATCCGTGTTGCCTCCGGTCGTTAGCGCAAGCCATTCGTCGTCGCCGGCGTGCGTGAAAAGCGAGCAGCGGCGGCGGCGCGGCGGCGTGACCGCGACCGGCAGGCAGGCACCGGGCGCGGCGGCGCCTGTGCGCGGGGGCGGCGGGGGCGGTTGCCCAACCGGGCGGTGGCGGAGGTCCCGCCTGCCCGCCCGCCCGCCCGCCCGGCGCCGGCGCCCGCCCGCCGCCCGCCGACGACACGACGCGCGGCCCGCGAGCAAAACAACCGAAAACAGGACACCGCCGCCGCGCCGCGCCGCGCCGCCTCCGACGGAGAAACGCCGCGGAACAATGTAGCAACGCGCAGGGGTGGCCACCAACGCCCACCTGCTCCGCCCGCGCCGCGGGGCGCCGCTTCCTCCGGGACCACCCCGTGGGCGGGGCCGTCCGTCGCGCATTCAAGTCTCCATGATCCGCCGAACGCATGGACACCTCCTTTGCCTTTGATTGATTGATTGTTAGTGATGCCGGGCGCGCCAACTACTAGGGTCATTAGTCCCGTGGTGCATGTTTTATTCTAGGGAGTTGTTGGTGGCCTTCCCCCGCTGGATAGCGAGATCCGGCGCCGACCTACCGTCGGCTAGCGGGGTTTTCATCCACCCGATATCTCCTACCAACTAGGCACCGCCGCAGCCGGGACAATCTCTACGCTCCTGACCGGTCTCCCGGCCTGTGTTGTAGTGTAATGCATTTTAGTGTAACTGTGTGTGTAAGGGGAGAGGATAGGACAATGAAGAGGTAGGAAAATCGCGTGCGGTCCGTGGCCCGCCCGTTTGTTAGGCTACTGCTCCGGCATTCCCCTGGTGTTGATCGGAGAAACCAAAGAAAACTACCGATCAGAGCAGCCAGTCGCTAGAATTCTCCTCCAGACAGCAACTGAATTCGATCTGGCTGACAAGCTAGTGTCGAAACTCCTGCGTCCGTCAGGATTCGCACCTAGCACCTCCCGGTCAGAGGGACTGGAGTGACAATTTGAGGCCCTGAACCATCTCCCCCGGTCGCTTTCTCCGGGAACACGCGTGGGCGGGGCCATCCCTCGCGCATTCAAGTCTCCACGATCCGCCAAACAGATGGAGACTTGCTTTCGCCTTTGAGGTTTACGTCAAGTGCCGACTGTGCGCGGGATGTTGAAAATGTTTGGTAGCTTTTCAAGAATGCTCTCTCACACACTACTTCTTCATTATGTTTCCGCACATATTCATATTAGAACGAATATCATGGCTGCTGAAGCAACATTCGCTTTACATGTTGAATATTTGTGTATGTATGCTGTTGTATGCATGCTGTATAAAAATAATTATTTTCCTAATTGTTTCAAATGCGATCAGTTTTAAAGATTAGTAAACTAGAATCAAGGAAGTGGTGAAGTGACATAATTTCGAAGAACAAAGAAAGTCTTCTAAAAACAGGAGGAGTTGCGAATGATTTCCTATTACTGAAGACTTAAGACATCTTCTACCCCATTTTCCGTAAATGTTCTCATAGCAAAAATTGCGGTTATAGTGCGTTTTACAAGATTTTATTTATGAAAATTAAATTATGTCTACCGCTGGACGCGTCCAAATGAAAGAAGAAATTGTTCAAACAGTCCAGTAGAAATGATATCAACGAGCTGAGAAAACGATTAATTTTTATGTATTTTGTATCTGTTTTCTCATTTCTAAAGATGCTTGTCTCATGAAACACTGTAAAAAGTGTTATCATGTGAAGTGTCAATAAATATCCAGAGGAAAAGGCAGCATAATGTTACAAAGAATTGGTTTCAATATTTGAGCAAAATAAAAATCACCATAAAGTCGTAAGTATAATTCCAATTGAAACAGATGTCCGCACACCAGATGTCGTCAAAGTGTGTCACAATCCTACCGACTTCATTGCCTTTAACCTATTTTTCAATGTGTTTCCGTTTTCGGTTCAGCCTTCCAATGTTGTGCAGGACTCGAGAAAGGTCACCGTACACACACATACCTCGTAACCACTGCACAGTGCGCCCAACCGGCGGGCGCCATTCACATTTTGTTTTATTTCGTCAAGCATTTCATGCAGCAAAAATATGTTAAATTAATTTCACAAAAGATATAAAATGTATTCAACCCAATTGTGCCGAAGCCTGGTTCTAAATAACAGCAACATAAAACCACATCCATATTTACCATCTATACGAAGCGCGCTGTACGACAGCGCTATGTGACAAGAGAGCAAGACAAGTTCCGTAGAACTTGCAGAGTTTGAACCTACCATCGTCCAAGGGGATAAAGAATCTTTACGCAAAGCCATTTCCGCTTCTTACGCTCCATTTTCCTGCATTTCTCTCTTTCTTTCTTTCCCTCTTTTTTCTTTCCTTTTTCTTTCTTTCTTTGCTTCCTTCCTTCCTTTCTTTATTTTTTTCTCTTTCCTCCTTTCTTTCTTCTTTTTTCTTTCTTTATTTCTTTCTTCCCTTCCGTGTTCTTCCTCCCCCTTTTTCTTTTTTATTTCTTTCTCCTTTCTTTCTCATTTCTTTTATACGACCGTGCGGGGGCGTCTTCGCGGCCACCTGCGGGCGCTAGGCGGGCGCGCCGCCGACGACGGAGCACCGTATTCGGAAAGTCGCGCCCGCTATCAGCGGCTCAATCAGCGCTTGCGGTTTTCGGTGGCCTGCGAGAGCGAATTGCGCCGATTGCTGAGAGACCCGCCTCTGCCGTTGCCTCCTTCGCCGCAGGAGATCTCAATGTCGCCTGCCGCGATTGTTCGCGCTCACGCAACCTGCGTCCCGCGCTCGAGAAACGAAGAACACGGGCCAGAGAAAAGAATCGGTCGGAAACCGCGTGTAACTTGAAAGTGACTTACTCACTATTTATTGTCTTACATTCATTTACATACACGATGTTTTGATAAATGCAAAATGCATATATAAAAAATTAATATTCATTACATTGCTCATTTGATTGGTTTATATTGCATTTACAAATTACCTTTAGACGGATAAGAAATCAGAAAATAAGAAAATAACAATTTCTTGTAGAAGGAAAAGTGCATTCGGAACATTAGGAAGAAAAAAGTACTTTCATTACAGAATTAACATACGTAACATGTAAAATATGAATTATCCTTAAATGACATTCTAAATACACGTTGTACTCAAAGCCAACGCGAGATATGATTTCTTCTCTATATTGAAATTTAAGCTAAGAACACAAATAGCAAAACCTAACCTGAAACTAAAAATTCCATTTCATTCCAATTCATTCGAAATTGTTGAAAAAAGATCCTTCGCCTCGAAATTTCTTTTCAATAATTAAAATTAAGTCACAGAAATGAAAAAAATTGTCAGTCCAAAGGGATTGAGGAAATTTCGCAATGACCAAACGTCTACATTAATTTATCTTCCGTACGGCTCTGTAACACATGACGTGAATGCAGTTCGCCCGGCGCGCAGGGATTGCACACGCGGCTGTCGCCTCCCACGCATTTGGGCGCCGGCGCCGGCGCCTCGCGCACACGGCCGTCGCGGTAATGGCGGTAACCTTTGGCGGCGCTCTCTTGTGTAAGGAGCTATTACTCTCGCGGCAGCCGCAGCCCTTCCCCCTCCCCCTCCCCCTCCCCCGCCACGGCCACCGCCACAGTCACGCGCGCGCCTCTGTTCTCCGCCCGCTGCGAGTGGGAGCACTGCCTTAAAACTATCCATAAGAGCAACATCGATATCCTAAGGCAGAAGTGCCGTAGCGATCTCGGACCGAGTGATCGCGGGTTCGAGTCCCGCCTGGGGCATAGTTGGATTTGTGCTAATCCTTTCACCCTCTGTCATCACATCATTTCATCTTCACAGTTACCATAACGTTAAATCCAATAGTGATCGCTAATGACCTAGATGTTGACGTGACTTTAAATAACAAAAAAATCTCGATATCTCGCATATGAAAGGGAAAATAAATCATTCGAATTCTCAACTATTTTGCTTTCTTGGAGGCCATGTTGCTGATCGTCACGTGAGAAACACATTTGATGGGAGATGAAAATAAAATCGATTATATACATTGGAGCTACCGGAGTTTTGCTGCATTATCCCAAGTATGGATGCGAATTATTTTGATTCGAGTTATCACGGTTTCACTGTAGAAACCTAGGTATTTAAAGTTCCTTTCAAGTCTCTACGGCCCATTTAATGTGAACTAGTGCTCTTTCGGTATGTATGTAATGTTGATCGCTGTAAGCGTTGTAAATTGGAGTAGTTTATGTCGTTCTTACTGGAATTCCATGTCAAAGGTATTAACTGAAATTAGTGTTTTGCTCCTGATTTTTGTTGTACATTGTTTAGAATCATGAATAAATTATCAAAATTTATTTTTGATGTAATGTGAATTTCTTGTGATTATATTCCACTGATGGTATTTGGTCGATAATTCATATGTTTTCAGTTCAGATCGAATTTACAACCTTACTTTAATTTCAGAAATCCTGATGAAATCATTTGCCACAAATATAATTGGAAATATGCTTAACTATGTATTGTCAGTTTATTTCCCTGTTTCAATATGTTGAGAGTGCAATTATATTATCGAATCATCTCGGTTATTTCATTTGTACAGCAATATAGTACAAGACTTGTGAGAGTGGTACTAATTAAAATGATTCCAAGTCTGTGATTGAATAGCAATGCAGTCCTCTGTGTGCAGGTGATTTCGGGGAGTTCTTCGAGAGGCCTCTCGTGAGAAAACTATTGTGAGGCGAGTGAAAGAGTCGAGTAGCTGACTGCAAAGATGATTTGACAACTTCTGGTACCTCTTATAGAAGAAAAGACTCCGTTTCGGGTATGAATGGAAATTGAGGACATGGACGAAGCTATTGGTTTACTTTAAAACTATTTGAAGGCAAAATTCTTTTAACAAAGCTTGTGGCGATTAACTGTCCCTGAAATTTGGAATGGAACGGAAGATAATCAAATGAAGCACCAACACTGATTCACAATACATTTGGATGTTTATCTTCAAACTAACACTAATTATTTTTCTTTGCTTATTTTAAAATTACTTTTTTAACAATACAGGACTTGTATAGTTTTGAAAGATGTAGTAATGTGGAATTGACAAATGATGTAATAATATTGTTGAAAAGTAGCATAAAGATGTTATTCAATCCCTTCGATTAATTTCTCTTATTTCGAAACCTTGGATTCTATTGTGCGTAATGAGAATTTTCCAGATTATTCTTCCCTTTCCTGGTCATTGTCCACCGCCTTCATCATCGTCTCCTATATTATTTCAGTAGTATACCTACCGTTTGCGGCTCTCATACGCAACCAATCTTTATAAATAAGGTCTCTAAAGAAAGAGAATTTCACGGAGACGTGACGAATTGCACTTTGACTTTTAAAATATAAAGAAATTGTTTAAAAAACGCATATAAATATTCATGTCAAATGCAACCGCAACGCACATCTGGATTTTGAAATCTTTATTGTTAAATAACTCATAAACGTAGCGTTCTGGGGCATTAGAAACTAAAATTTTGAGGCCAAAGGTCTCAAGGCAACTTTCCTCACTCCGCAATCTACAGGATGAGACCATTCTATTACATTTTTGCTGGTTCGACGTTTCTCGATTCCACCCCGCCTGCTCAGAGCCTGTAGAATCTGCAACTGTATGTTACTGATTAATGCAAATTACTAATTACTTGATATTCTAAGCGATTTAATTACACGGCTGTACCTCTTTGCTCCATAATAAAGTTAAATAAGAATAGTTTGTATTGATAAAGGTGGATTATATTGTTGTTAATTACAAGGTAACAAATCGAACACGTGACGGAGGAAAAGAGGGTCTTGAAGAAAAATACGTATTACAGGCTTAATATGAAAATGGACAAATAAGAAAGAGGGTGGGGTATAACATGCGAGAGTTGTCTCACGGGTACTCTAGTACTCTTTATTCCGTAGTTGGTTCGCTGCATTTTCGCCCTCGGCCAGAGGCATAAATCCCGTATTCGGGAGCCGAGCGAGCGCCGCGCGTGACTGCGGAGGTCGTGGTGCTCGCGGTGCGTGCGGGCGGAGAGCAGGCGCGCGGGCGGGCCCTTGCGAAAGGTTCCGAGCAACACGCCCCTCTCACCACGCCGCAGACGCTCTCGTCCGTTTCGATCCGTGTTCGTCAGAAGGGCGTGGCTTGGGCGTACCTATTTCTCCCTGGAGGACTTGGTCATCTTAGAGAACGTTGGTAGAAAAGGAAAAGGAGATGCAGAAAAGGAAAAGTAACTAGGTGGAGAACAAGAATAAGAAGGGAACAACAAACGTGGTGGGGATCAATTACGTTGTTGATTTCTGAGGGAGTTGTGATATTTAAGCGCTTTTCCTTTAATGGACGGCGCAGCCCCCAAAGCTATTTCCGTTCATCGTCCATCAGTCACCTCGATGCGTCACAAGTTAGGATCCAGCACTGGGGTCTCCGAAATGGGGTCACTTGTTGATTCTGTCTGGGAAATAGGGTACTTCGTGAAGAGCGAAAAAACTATAAGAACATAAGATAACACGATAATGCATCCTGTCCGAAAACACTACAGGATGCATTATCATATACTGGAGCATCATGCGAAGAAGATATTATACATATAAGAGGAGATATATAAGAGGTTTAATCTTGGTCCGGGAGAGGCCTCTTAAAACACGTGGCACAGAATTAACTGTTAAATGGAATTAAATGGAACGCGTTTTGCTTTCAAAAAATGAGTGATTTTTCATTTATTTATTTGTGTATCCATGTGTAATTATAATGTATCCCCTTTCCTTAACCTCACCATTACGGAGAGTAATTCACTCATGATAAATTGGGTGATTTGTGAATTTTGTGAACATTTGTCACTCAAATGTTTTCAAAACCGTTGAGTATTTTTATTGTTTTTATTTATTTCAACATGTGTATATCCCCCAAACATTATTCGGTAAGGAAAAACCTTTTTACACCATTACTAAAACATCATTGTCACAAAAACCATTGATGTGCAACTGGTGGATACTAAATTATTCTCATTCCCAAGAATGCGACACAAAGATTGGATTATTGGTGCAAAATCAGCCCGTACTTTCTCGCCCGTGTTTGCAAGCAAAATTACACGAAAAGTACTCAAATTTTAGAAAAATTGTACATGACCTTTTTTCAAACTCTATCTTTAAGGAACAGATTTCATTAAAGGAAAACATTTTTCTCTTTAATATTTTAGTTATAGGAAAACTCCGAAAAAAATTGAACTTTTGCAATTTTCGAAAAATGAGGATTACTAACGAACATGGGACCTGCACCATTTTGTTAAATGTCCAACAAACTATCCAACAAAAAAATTTAATCAGAAACAATGGAGCCATTTTTTTAAAAATTCAGGAAATGTTCCAGAGGCTTCATGTACAGTAGGGCCTACCCCACAAAATTGAAAAATAAATTTCAAATTCAAGGGACCACGACATCATCCAGATCGATTTGAAAATATCAATTTTGGAGAAAATCGGCTGAACGGTTTTGCCGCTAGCGCTGTTCACAGACGTACAGACACAGGCGGACGGACGAACAGACGGACGTTTTGTCGTCAGTTGACTTTTCGGTATCAAGGACCCACAAAACATGGATTTTGGCTTCACCACGTGATACAATTTTTGCTAAATTAAGCAACTGAATTAACCACGTTTTCGTTTCCTGGGCTCTGTAATAAGAGTTTTTCTACCGGAAATTCGGCGTTCTCTACTTCCTAGCGGGAAAGCAAGTTCTTAGATTATGATTTAAGAAAAGCACCAACGCATATGCACGCATCCGTAATACACCTCGCGCTGCAACACATATTCCAGAGTGTATATGTTGGAAGCAATGCATCCTGTACCTTTTAAAAACAGTTCTTTGAGTACGGAATTTTTGGACCTTCTGTAATATTTTCTGAGGGTGTCCCCACTGCTATTGTTAAAAAATATATGAAGCTATTTTGATTTTTAAGTCAATGATTTAAAAAGTGTGATTTTATGACAATTGCATATTTTGTTGCGAACATTGTGATATTTGGGGCACTCATTGAATTGTGAGGTTCGACTTCTGGATACTCCAGTTTCTCAGACTTTCCAGTTTCATCATGTGATGCCCGCTGCCTTTCCAGTTTCACCATATGGTGTCCGAAACTATATATTCATTGATATATCTGTTTACAAAATTTGTTGAGCTTTACGGGCACGTCACCTCATTTCGATGAGCGAACTGTAGCAATGGTACTGGAGACGCTCTTGCGTATTGCGCACGTCACATATAAAATACGGCTTCAGATCTTGCATGTAGATTTGTAGCAGTGAGCACGACTTATTCCCGGCAGACCTCGTCGAAGATTCATTGCGTGTGGGTTTCGGTCATTCACAAGATAGGATCAAGAGTACAGACAGTTACATTTTGAACATACAAGCATCGTATTAAGTAGAATAATGTTATAAATGGCGAATGTTCTGTCTGTGATGTCAGTGTTTAAGTTGCAATAGTGTTTATAAATATCGCACGAGAACTCAGCAATAAATGTTTTCAAAACTAATTCATTTGATCGTTAGGGATTTTTCCAATATCATTTACGACTTCTGATCTATCATGATTGATTTATGGTGACATAAAGCAGTAGATTGTTTTATTATTCCTTCCAAGTGACATTTATTTATCAAGTGATTTACGCAATTTTTAACTATTATTTATATTTTTTAACTAATATTTCCATTTCAGAAATTGCTGATTTGGTGACTGCTGAGCGCTGGGAATCCACTACAGAATCATTGTTTATGCAAGAGTCCGTAAGTTTTCTCTATCTCAAAGCTCTCAGTGATCTATTAAGTATTTTGTAATATCTTTATTGTTGCAAATATAAGATGAAATGAAAAGTAGTAAACAAAATTGAGATGAAATTAAATTAAATTGCAATTAAGAAAACAGAAATCTCTGGTTGAGAAACCCGGTTTATCAGGAAGAGTTTTGAATGCCACATTGAGGACTCGAAAATCGTTGATCCCACACCGATCTGACGTTTGGTGCAACAATTTATACAGCAGGTTATAAGCGGCACGGAGGCGTGGGAGGGCATGTGGCCTGGTTTCGTAGGCACTCGTCATCGACAAGGAACTCGAACAGTTGTGAAATGACGCGCGTCCCAACCGCAGCGATCGGCAGACGCCACAGCCGCCATTCCGGTGCCACCCCACCCCTCCCCCTCCCACTCCGGCCACCATCACCGTCCCGCACAGCCCCGCACAACCTCATACAGTCTCGCACAGTTCTACATTGTACTGATCTACTCTGCTCCCTGCCGCCTTGCGTCGCTCCTCTCGCCACCCGCGTCGCCCTTTGCCGACCCGTCCATCCCCTCCCCACCCCACGCCTTGCCCCGTCCCGTTCCGTTCCGTTCCGCTACGCACCACTTCACTCCTCTCCGCCCCGCCTCGCATAACACTGTACAGCTTAACCCCGCTACACATGGGACCACTCTGCTCTGCTCCCTGCAGCCTAGCGCCGCTTTGTGCGTCCGCTCCTTCTGCCCCGCGTCTTCCCGCACCACCCGCGTCGCTCTGTGCCGCCCCAATCTTCCTAGCCCTGCCTCACCTCTCCCCTTCCTTCCCCGCGCCGCCCCGCGCCACCACGCGCTACCCAGTGCCACCCTGTGCCACCCCGCCCCGCGCCGCCGCGCCCGTCACCACCCCGGGCCACCCCGCCCCGCGCCCTGCCGGCCCGCGCCCTGCCGGCCCGCCCCGCAACGCCCCGCCCCGCCCGCTCCGCCCGCCCTACCCGCCAAGCCCCGCCCCACCGCGCACCACCCCGCCCCGCACCACCCAACGCCGGCTCGCACCGCGCCGCCCCGCACCACCGAGCACCGGCCCGCTCTGCCCCACGTCGCCGGGGTTTCGGCCTTCTGCGCGTGATTTGCGGGCGCGCGTAGGGTTACCCGCCGGGCGAGGGCTTGCGAAAGCAGGCGCGCGCACTGGCTGGCGCGGGCGGGCAGGCGGAAAGGCGAGTATCCCAGCGCCACCGCGGCCGTGAACCGTTTGGGTTTCAGACAACGTTTTATTTCTGGACCGCGACCTCCTTCTCAGGTGACCGGGAGTTATCTCGCGCAGGCCACAGAATGAAACGTAATCCCGCGTGTTATTCGCCACTTGAGAGTTAGCTTGTGGTATAGTCGTGCGTGTTGTTTAGGGAGAAGAAAGCATGTTTGACGGCCTCCTGCCAGATGTAATGCAATGCAGGATTCACGTATCTCATATCAAGAGATGTTTTCATATGAGTCTTCCGGAATTTGAAGACGAAGGGGCAAATTTACAAACATTGCAATTCTTCCACAACCAACGGTTACTACATTTTTGAGTGCTTGCAATTCGTTGTGAAATCTAACTAGAAATCACAATTTTAATGAACCACCTAACCATGAATATGCTGCTAATATCATCTTTAAAGTCAATTATATGTTGGAGCAGATTTATGTCTGTTTTCAAAATTATATGTACTTTTTTTTAAATATGAGAAAACCTGGAAAGTAACTACTAGTAAAGATTCCAACTAAAGGTCCCTCTCCAATTTGCTGTCTAGCAAGAAAACAAATTATTTTCCAAGATTGACGAGGGGTATTGCAATGAACGTTTTATTGAGAAAGATGTAAAAGATTGTAATTTAGAGTCGAGCAGAATAAATCAAAACATTCTTAAACCCGGAGAAATACCATTCCCAATTTGAGTTATTTTTTGTGCTACAAACAAATCGAACTTGATGAAATGGCTTTAAATTGTCGAATTAAACTATAATTATTAATTAACTGCAAACTTATTATTTAAACATGTAACCCACTATCAAAATTTAGGAATCTATACTTGACTTATTTGTACTACTTTAACTTGATATCCAGGCTCAGTTCCTATGTCCTGCTAAGTCTCTGGAGGTTCGTTAAGGAGCATCTCCAGAAATACCTTCAGAAAGTCAGAACTACCTTCGCTAGCAAAAAATTTAAATGTATAATGTTTTCAAATACAGAAATGGAAACAAAAATATTAGAATAACTGTACTGTGATATGTGCACCATTTGCTTGCAAACATCAGAGTTGCGGCCGGATCATTCCATTAAATGTTACAAACAAGAAGGAATACCTGATTGAAGTACTTATTGAAAAACATATATTTTAATAGTGATATTTTTATAACTTAATTTGATAAATTTCTGTTACGTCTTTCTTACTTTTCAATATTATTACTGATAAAAGATTTCGTATACCTCTGCGTTCTTTGAAGTTCACTAAATTGCTACGTATTTCTTCTCGACGTAATAATAACATTGGTTTTAAAATTGAGAGGACTTGTGTCTGCTACGTACTTATAGTTCATTAATAACATTTTTCTTGTCTGTGGGAAGCATGAAGCTATAGTATAGTAAAAAGTTGCTATGCGAGATTGACGTGCGTGCTGAAAGCATACCAAAAAATTGAGGTTTGTACGCAACTTCACCTCATTTCCAACACCTCACAACTTAACACGTTCATGTCAATTCACGAGGAGTATTACCACACATAATAATGTATTGAATCGTTTCGAATTCCCACTGTAAATAAAGCGAGAGGTTCAGTGCTTACAAAATGTAATAAATGAACAGTGAATTATCATTAATATGTTACTGAATATATAAATAATAGGACCCTTGTTACTTTCCTGTATATGTACGTATACACGGAGTGATATACGTAGTATAGGGAAAGTTATGTAATGCTGCGCGAAAAAATGGCCAATTTTCGGCGGAAAAAAATTAATTGCCGAGCCGTGAAAACGAATAAGTGGATAAAACCAGTTGCTAAATTAAGAAAAAAAAATCCTCTATCTCGTGGTGTGGTCAAAATCCATGATTTGTTGCTTCTTTATACTTAAAAATCGATTGACCGCATTCCGTCCGTCTGTCCGTCTGTGGTCAACGCTAGCGCCTAAACCGTTCGGTCGATTTTCTTCAAAATTGATATTCCCCAGTCGATCTGATTTTAGTCGAAGCTTTGTGATTTTGAAAAAGATTCTTTAAAATTTGGGGGTACTTTATATGAAGCCCCCCGAGGATATTCAACATTTTCTCAAAAACGGCTCCAAATTTTTTCTTTAAATTTCTTGTATGAATAGAGTAAAATACACTTATTAACATGGCACAGGTCCGATTTTCACGAATAACTCTGAATTTTCGAAAATTGTGAAAGTTTGATTTTTTTTCGGCGTCTTTCTCCAACTACAAAATTGAAGATAAAGATTTTTTCTTCAAATAAAATTTGTTCTGCATATTGAGTTCTTTCATAAAGGCCATGTAAATGTTTTTCAAAATTTTAGTAGTTTTCGTGCAATATTGCGTTCAATATGTGCAATTTTAAAATATAACAAAAACAAGATTTTCTCAAAAACGGCTCCAAATTTTTTCTTTAAACTTTTGGTAGGGATAGTGGTAAATGTACTCTATCAATGACATAAAAGCCATTTTGGTCTATCGGTTGGTTTTTTCAAAAATTACCAAAATGTAAATTTTTTTACTTGTCTCTCACGTCGTTAATATTTACATTATCGGCGATTTTTTTTACATTATTATATTTACGAGTATATATGCTTTAAATAATGTCAAGTAAAGTTTCTCGAAAACACTACCGTTTTCTGTGAAAAGTAGCTCAAATTTCGGCATTTTCAGAAATGCTCAAACGTCATTTTCTCGTATATGGCTGCAATTTTTTTCTTGAAACTTTTGTAACGGATAGTGCTAATTACACTCATTAGTATGGCGTGAAGTTTATTTTGAGGTTTTTTTTTGTTTTTTCAAAAATTATATAAATGTAAATTTTTTGAAAGATCTCTCAGATCTTTAAGATGCACATTATCCGCAATTTGTAAAGATGATTATATTTGTGAGTGTAAGTGCTTCAAATAACTTCAAATAAAGTATTTTGAAAACTCAAAAATTTTCTGTGAAAATGAGCTTCAAATTTCGCATTTTTAGTAGTGCTAAAACGCCATTTTCTTAAGAGAAAATGGCGTTTAAGAACGGCACATAATTTTTAAAAGAAAATTGCCATTTACGGCTAGGTTTTTGTGTTCTTTAATATTCTAAAATTAATGTTTCTGTTCTACCAATAGGAAACCGAAAAATTAAGAAAATGACAAAATAATGTACTTTTGGCGATGATAGATGGTAGCTGGCAAGAAAGAGTAAGTGGCAATTCCGAATAGCTAGCGAAGACCCAGGAAAATAGAAAACTAATACGGGAAAGTCTGTGCCATTCTGTTTCTGTTTTTTGACAAATAAATAAATAAAATAAATACGATCATGCTTAATTTTTTCAAAATACGAGTAGTTTTTTTTAATTTTGTGACAAACGTAATAGGCCGCTGTAAATTTACTGCGCTTCGGACAGCTGGATGCGTCGTAAATTAGAATGTGCAATTTTGTATATTATTTCTTTCTTCGTTTCTTACATTCGAACTTTGTTATAGACTTACACATTAATATTTTAGAAATGGTTTATTTTGAAATATTTGAAATAAGTAAAAAGAATTAATAGCTCTCAGAATAGCGACAATGCAGGGTCTGCAACAATGGAATTCACTTTGCGCTCGCGAATATCTGTGTACTAGCTAGTACCCGGCGCGTTGCTGCCGCAGAAGAAATAATTGAGTAAATATTCCTCTCCCCCCTCTTTTTTCTCCTCTTTCCCCTCTCTTTTCACCTCCCTTTTCGCCTCTTCCTCTCCCTCTTTTTCCTCCTCTCTCATTTTCCCCACTCTCTTTTCCATCAGTGTTTCTTTCCCCCCTCTGTGTCTCTTTTCTCCCTCTGTCTCTTTTCTTCCTCTCTGTGTCTCTCTTCCCTCACTCTCTGGCCCTTTTCCCGTTCTCTCATTTCCCCCTCGTTCTATTTTCCTCTCTCTCCATTTCCGCCTATATTTCCCCCCTCTACTTCCCCCTTTCTCTATTTTCCTTCTCATTCGCTATTTTCCCTTTCTTTCTCTATTTCATTCTCTTTCATTATTTTCCCTATCTTTCTCTATTTCCTTCTCTTTCAATATTTCCCTCTCTCTATTTTCCCTGTCTCTTTTTCACTTTCCTGTCATCAACTTGCGCCGCCTGCTCCTTGTGTGCTTCTCAACCTCGCCCCACGGCACACGGCAACGCCCAGCAACAATAAAGCGCACGTGCATTGGGAATTGCATTTAACTGAAATGCCATCATGTGCTCTATCGCCATCTAGTGGAGTTACAATAATTGTAATATGCCTATGTTCTTTCCGCAAGTGCAAGCAATATGTTGACACATTTTATCGCAATTGGATGCCTGCTACTGCAGCGCATTAAGCACGAACCAACAAACATGGATTTTTATATGTTAGATTAATTTTCTGTATAATAATTTTTCTAGCTGAAGAACTCCACGTTGCCGGGGTATTTATCATAATTTTGTATTAAACAGAAAGAGGAATTCCATCTATTCTCGCCCTATGGCAGAGCCTTCTTCTATTCTACTGTACATTCCCTCCGCCCTATCCCGCCTCTCTCTGCCTTGCTCCAATATGGAAATACCTGGTCTTCCGTAAACACTAAAACACTTCTCACTAAAAAATATTTAAATTTTAGTCCTAATGGGGTTCCTACCCCAAACTGATTTTTCTTTATAACTGAAAATAATAAACAAATCTAAACTAAAAATTAAAATGTATGTACTTACGTATATTCTGTTTGTGGAATTTTATGTATTATATTCATACTTTCAATCAATTGCCATATTATAAAACTTAACCATTTTCATATTTTTTCTTCTTGCGTATTTAGAAAGGAAAGTTTGAAATTGATCTTTCCGCATCAATCGACGTCTAGAAATAATTTAAGGAATTTTAATTGAATTCTAGTACCTTTTTAGGATCCTTGATAAGTTGTGGCTGACCGAACGGAGCCACTGAGCACTTGTGCGATTATAATATCTCCAAAAAACCAAGTTCACAGTGGCTCTCGGCTTTACAACACTTTTTCTATTTAAAATAACAACCTTCAAAACCAGCATTGTCACACATTAAATTCCTCCAAATACCCATTTACCAATATTGTTTTA
Source organism: Acheta domesticus (assembly GCA_031308135.1). NCBI lineage: Eukaryota > Metazoa > Arthropoda > Insecta > Orthoptera > Gryllidae > Acheta > Acheta domesticus. Next base: position 245,277,719 of record JAHLJT010009436.1, on the reverse strand, counting down.
CTTTAATTGTACTGCGGTTTTACTAAAAATTATATTATTGCCGAACTATCATCAATTTAATAATTCCTTCAACACCCAAAAGTACTCGCTATTATATTAAAACACTTATCTAAAACATGCATCCCTCCGTCAGTTTCAGAATAACACGTAAATCGCACTGTCACTTGCCCAACCTGCAAATACTTATGCTTAATTTACTACAACTAAACATGTGTGCACTCATACCTTTTTACGGCAATGTTAACCATATCCATTAGAAAATTATATCTTTCAAACATTTAGTCTCTTGTACACTTAATGCACTCACACCTACACGCAATTAAAATCAATATTCAAGTTACTTTTATAAATAAAACGGAAAAAATGCAGAATTATTTCGGGTTAGACAAATGACTGTGAAAAATAAACAAACAGTCCTCTAAATACGCACTTCTGTACATTGATGAAATCAGTAGAAGATCTCAGACCTCATCCTCTGGTGGCGCGCAGCTAAACAATTGACATTGATCCACTATTGAATCTGTGATGTAGAGCCAGGCGAAAAATGTCCGGAAAAGTAATTATTTTGTGAATATAGTAAGGTTTGTGATTGTAAATCATAGCCTATGTTACTCCAGACCTTTAAAGGAAGCTAGTACAAAAGTTTCATCAGTATTGGTTCAGTAGATTCAGAGATTATCGCGCTGTAAGTCAGTGCAGTTCTGTCTTTATATATTAGTATAGATATAGATTAGTGTCATTGTTGTGACCTAATGGAGCTGTATGAAAAGGAGTTAAAATTGTCTAATTTATGTTGATATTTGCAGGCAAATATTGAGTTTTGCACCAAATGCTGTACCATTTGTAGTGAGTAGAGAATTTGTTGCATGGTTTTAAAATACTCTTCCCTAATCATGGCCCAATGGAAGGCATTTCTATATTTCCAGGGTATCAGGCTTCTTTTTCCAATACAGGGTTACAAAACTTTTGCATTCTATTTTTGTGAAGTTGTAGAATTCACATAGTTCTGACAACACTGCAATGGAAATAGTGAGTTCCAAGCGAAGATGTTAGTAGTGCATAAAGTGCAATATTACAGTACTACTTAGCTGTTTCCTCTAATACGGGAAAGTAAGTGCTGTTGTAGCACCACTAGTGTTTTGTATGTCTACTGTACATTAATGATATGAAATGGACTCTGCTGTTTTGTCACACTAGGAAATGACATTAAGACAGAACAGCGAGCGATTTCATTCCCAGCTCTGATGCACAAGCGGCGCGTGTGGCATGTGCTACAGAGCGGAGGGGCGAAGTTTTTTTACTTTATCGCATACTACTCACTTGGTTATGTAATGCAGCAGCGATTTTCACCACAAACGTTCGTATTTTATGTTCCTAATACTGAAAAAGTTGATAAATCTTGATCCTTTATATACCAAAATAATTTTTACTACATTACTGATTTCGTTGTGTTGTCAGAATCCACGTTTGATACTGTAAAATCCAGATCCTTGATACTGAAAAATTAGCTGACCGGAAAACATCCGTTCACTCATGGTACTTTAAATGGGGTCTTAACTACATTTGCAAAATTTTTTGAAAGGTCGGTCCAAAGTTTTGGATTATTTTTTTCTCAAATAGAGCAAAGTAAGTTTATACAAATAGCGCAAATTCGATTTTCTTTGAGCTGTAGGAATTTTCGAAAATTGCAAAAGCTAAAACTTGGTTCGACGTTTTCAACATTTACAATGTTAAAAATAGAGATTTTTACTTTCTCGCCTTACTGCGTTTACGTGGTAAAGAAAAAATATTGTAATGTTGGGGCAGAAATTGACTATTTTTCGAGAGAAAATCTCTAATTGTCGGGCCCTAGTAACGAAAAAGTTGATAGATCCTGTTCCTATATGCAGTGAATTACTTCCTCGAACACGCTGAGTAGTCTGAATCCCAGTTTTCCGCGCCTTTGATACTGGAAAATAGATTGCAAAACGTACGTCCATTTCTGAGTATTGTCAATGCTGCTATATACTATAGCGGCTATATACGTAGCCGCTATATGCTATAGCGGCTAAACCGTTCAGACGACTTTCTCCAAAATTGATTTTCCCTGATCAATCTAAACGAACTCAAGACCCTGGGTGATTGAAACGGATATTCTGATCTTTGTGGTACTTTATACAATGCCTCAGTATTTTCAAACTTTCTATAATGGCTCTAATTTTTTTTAATTGAAACTTGTCTTCGGACCTTAGCGACTAAATGTGTTGGTGAATTTCAAATTCAAGGTGATTTCGTCTAGATGTACAAAGTTACATTTTATTCAAATGGAATTATTCAGTTATCTTGTAATATAATTTGCATTATTCTAAATTTTCCACTTACATTTAATGATTTTCGAGCAAATTATGGACTGTACAAACAAGACTGTTACCAACTATATGTTCCCCATTCTATCCCAACGAAAAAAAAACTGCCCATTTTGGGGACCAAATTCCCCAATCTAGCAACTGTGCTCTGGCAAGGCCTGCGCCCCGGGCGGCCGCCACCGCCACCGCGGCCGCGGCGCGAGGCCTGGCCTCTCGCGCGCCCTTCGCAGCGGGCGGCGCACGGCCACGCGGCCTCGCGGCGAGCGGCGCGGCGCGGCGCGGCGCGGCGCTGCGCGGCGCAAAGTTCAGGTCGGGCGACCTGCTTTTCCGCCTTAAAAATTCCGACGTTTAGCGATCGGTCGTGTACCTCGTTACGGTGCGGGTGTTGCCGCCACGAGCGCTGCTTTGCATTGCCTCACGTCACCTTTCCGCGAACGCCGCGCTGCGCCGCGCCGCGCCGGGGCCTTTCCTTCGTGCTCCACACGGGGCGGGAGGACAATGCGCCGAATTGGAGGAGGTTGTATTTGCGTCAGCCGGTTTTATTTGCGGCTCCCCTGGAGGGAACGTGGCTGTAACAGCTCTGGCCATTTTGCTCTTTTCTAGGTGATTGCAAACAGTGTTTTGTGTAGTTCAATCTAGAGCTGGTGTGAGTAATTCGAAAGCGTACACAAGGGAATTAAACCCAATTTGAGTGACCCCTTGTTTCAGAAGGCGTAGTGAAGTGGCAACGAAACAATTTCTTTTCGCTATCAGTTGTGTGAACTTCAGATATTGCAACTGCAAATTAGTATGTACTCGATTTAAATGGTATACAAGTAAGTAAAATACTTACTTTGGAACTATGGGCAATAATTATCCGTCATCATTCACATCAATTATTTGGATGTTTCGGGCGTACATTTTATGTAAGTCTATGATATTGAAAGTACGGAGTGAAAAATAAGCTTCCACAATGAATAGCGGATACACTCTGTATTCAATGTATGAGATTATTTTTTACTCCATACCTTAAAAATCGAATTAGGTAAGCGTACATACTCCTATGCTTGCTGACGCTACTTTTATTCCTTCTTATTCCATCGATAATCGTGAGCTCATTTTATTATACCCTATAAACAACTGTACACAGACGTCTTTTAAATCAAGTAATGCTCTTAAAAAGGAAGGACTACCAAAATATCAGCACTTTCCGTTGAAACAATCTTTCTTTCTTAGCGTTTGCTAACTGTAATGCGAAGACACAGTTAATCAGAAAATTATATAATTTCACCTTGTTTTGTCATTGTACGTAAGATACTCTAGTTTACTTTAAATATATTCCAAATATTGAAGTTCTTTTGAAATCTCTTTTCGCTGCGATGACTCTCCAAGAACGCTCGACATTTTTGGCATATCGCGATATCTGATCGCATTTGCGTCGCGCTATTGTTTTGGAACTGCACGATATTGTGAGTGACCTGTGCAACCTTCGCAAATGTAGTCCCTACTTTCTGTTACATTATTCCGCCTAGCGATTCTTTTCTGAAAGCCATGTAACATCTGGTGCGCAACGGTTTTCTATCTCTCTCCAAACATCAATATTCGATGTTGTGCCTCTTGAAATGTCAATGTACTTCAAAATACATTTTTGCAGACGCTTTTATTTATGCAACGCTTTTATTTATCTGTTCTTATTCCTCTTCAGGTGAATATTGGAAGGTGTTGGTTCGATTTTTTTTCCTTCCTGTTTTGCTCAACTTCAGAATGCAATACTCTCCCTCTCCCCCATGGTGCTAAGGTCCACGCATATTCTTTTAAATTTCATGTGGCGAAATAATTGAATCGTAAATAATAGGTATCGCTTTTAAACTATTTTTCTACGTTCTTCATACTCTCGCAAGTCGTTACTTGAAGTACGAAATTTCAAAGGATGATTCTGAGATGGAGTATTCGTACTAACATCCCAAGGTGGGACTCAAGCCCGCCACCATTCGAAGTTCGTTACGCGTTGTTACGGCGCTCCGACTTAACAATCTCGGCTACCATCTCTTGCTCTTTATTCTTAATTGAAGATGAATATCCCAGTTGACACACCATTTATCTAGCACGTTCCGCCATTTGAAGCTTGGCTGCTTTGATCCCGCATGAACGAGTACTCCCAAGTCCCGCTTTGCGCCGTTGAATGAGTATCCAAGAGACCTTGGTCACATCAAGGGCGCCACAAATAAATGAACGGTGAAAGGGAAACGATTCTAACGGCCTCAGCAAATCGTGTAACTGACCTTCTTCGTTTCCGCTGAATGAGTTCATCTTTGAACTTGATATCACATTGACCAGCCTATTTTATTCGTGTAGGTAACTGGTTCAAACAATTAGTTAAATACTCAATTATACAATATACAATACACAAAATATATTCATGTTTTACTGATACGTTATTGCTTATTATTACGTTCAATATACACTGCATAACTTACTTGGATCGAGATTACGAGGGAAATATGAAAACAGTGAATGATGCTAAATGCTCTCTTATGGAGGCAATTATGGGAGGAAAAATGAAAAGGGAAACCGAGACAAATTAACAACTAGTTAAATAGTAAATAGGTTCATATGAATAATTAAAATTAGGTAAAAAATAAAATAATGTGTGTACCACGGGCATGAACTGGTTTTAATGATCGAGCGGCGACAAAAAAGGTTTTGGGCCAAAAGACTTCGGGCTTTTTGTAGCCGCTCGATCATTAGAAATCTTATTACGGCATTGGCTCATAAATAACTATATCGGTATTAATATCACATAAAGATATGGTATGGTAAATAATGCTATGGTTCTAAGGTAAAAGAAACCGCCAAAATTTCAGCCAGTACATAACAATTCAATACCTTTCAATAAAATGTAAATGATGTTCGAAATTAGGAAGAGAAGCACATTCCAATGCCATTTAAAGAAATGCAAAGAATCTTTGAAACCGACATCTTTGACTTCATCTTAGCTAACAGAAGGACGTTTCATCTGCTCATTAGCTCCTGAAAGATCATCTAATGCTCCCCGCTCCAGGCAACCCGTCTTCCGCTGACGGCCGCGCAGCAGGCCTATGCATAAGGAATCGCGCTATCTCACTTAGCATCTGCGGTGCCACACCTGCGTCGCGGCTTGAAAAACGCCGCCTTCGCCGCGCAAAAGGAACAATCGAAGTGCAAAGGAGCGCGGTTCGACGCCCTGAGCACAAGCGCGGGGAGGCCCACCGCCCTCCGAAGCGGGCCGGGCGGCATCGCCTTCGACAACCAGGCGACCTCGGGCAGTTTTCTATCAATGTGCGTAATCATTGGCATTAAAGAGCAAGAAACGTTGTATGAATGGTTACATTAGCCCAAACCTGTTCTTAAGTATTTTTGGCCCTTCATTATACACATTCATTACAGATATTACGTCGGGTATTTTTATCAAATAGCTCTCGGTTTTTCAGAACCTTTTACTTTTTATGTCAGTTACTGTGTCACCGCTATTACGTTTTAAAATTTAGGACACCAATGCAATAATGCAAATCAGAGTTTATGTGAAGGTTCCCTACAGGACTTCCGCAATAGAGAATAATAACATTAAGCTAACTAGTAAATCCATCCAAAAGCTACTTCAGGAAAAAAATATCAAGTCTTCAATTCGTGTAGGTGTAGTGCTCGTAAAAACGTAATCAGAAAATTATATTCAAAAGAAAATCATCGTGCGTGGGATATCAATTGCCGTATTTTGTACTGACGTATGTTTTTTGTACTGAAAAAATGGTAAAGGTTCCTAGTAAGAAAGAAAATAATATTAAGGCATTTTATCAAGTACATCTCGAAGGAAACTTTAACTTTTCACAAACGCCTTTGCGCCTGTTTTCATATATTTTTCAATATGATCACAGTGAACCTGTTAAAAATAAATGTAAATCATCAGATTGGGGGGAAAGATAGCTAGAACGTAAGAAAGCGAGAAAGGAAAGCTGTAGTGGCATATCGAGCTCATCCTTGTCTTAGCCTTCTGAATGCAGAATTTGAGTATTATAATGGCTTCGAGGATATGTAACAATTTGGTTAGACTCTGGTAGACATGACGATATTCGGCCAAAGAGTAAACACAATAGACACAGTAAAAGCGCTTCAGAGCATGAAATGGTGTTCTGCCTGGGAACGCGCGGGACGCAGAAGAGAGAAAGAGAGAGAGAGAGAGAGAGAGAGAGAGAGATATCGCCGTGCACTCTTTGATTTCAAAATGATTCCATGTACAGTACATGTACATTCCAGTAAGTTAGACATTCTTATTCGTACACTCAGATTTAGAATCATAAAGTTATCATATCTCATCGCAAAATATTTTAAAATAATGTCTGACTAATGTAAAATAAACTTTTTCGGGTCAGATGAGATACGTCCTGGAGGAAGGGGCCTGGAGGAAGCCAAATACAGGCGATTGAAACATGAATACAATTCCCACGATGGAGTATGGTGGTGAATCAGTTGTGTTATGGGGTTGAATGTCTTATAAGGGAGTTGGTACGATATAATTGATTTATGTAACTGTGGATAGCAACGTTTATCTCGACATTTTGAAAAACCAATGTAAAACAAAGTGCCAAAAAAATGAGCTTGCCGCCTTTAACCGTTTTCAGCAGAACAATGACAGTAAGCACGAGGCCCGGTTCAATATGACATGGTTAATATGAAACGTGCCAAAATTATTCCAAACTCCACCTCAAAGCTCGGACTAAAATCTCTAGAGCATTTGTGGTTAGTTTTGAAGAAAGAAGTTTACAAAACTGGCGTGAAAAACAAAGAAGAACTAAAACGCCTTGTGGTAGCAGAGTGAAAGAAAATAAAACCTACAACTTGGAAGAACCTTCTTCTTTCCAGGAAGAGTCAATGCCTGGCTGTGTTAAAAGCCAAGAGATATGCAACAAAATACTGAAACCATAGTTCACTTTCTCTTATTAGTTTTTAATTTTGTGTTATTACCTCTAATGTAGGAATACCAAAGTTGCACAAAACTGAACATTACTCTCTTTTTATTTTTTAAAAATTAATGTACTAACTGACTCTAATACACAACCTATATTTTTCAGTTTGTAATGTGATTGTTTTTCATTTTATAACGGCCGTCTTTGAAAAAAGTTTATTTTGACCTAAATAATTAGATATTATCTTGTAAAAGCAATGTGCACGAATAAGAATGTTAATGTATATCGATACTCCTGCAATATCGTAACCTCTTCGGATCCTGCGTGTAGTATACTGCACACAAAATTCCTAATTATTTTTATATTTGAAGTCGTTCAGATCCGTGGTCTTGCGGGAAACACATTAGAAGTGATTCGCATAAAGAGCATTAGTCGTCAGGCGATTTTATAAATCCAGTGGGAAGTCTCTGGGACAGTTTAGATAGTTACTGTAGCAAATTTTCTAACCACGTGCGTTCGTTCTCCCAGAAAGCATCTTTTCATCTCAAGTCTTCGTTTGCTTAATTGAAATATACCGTTCAAGATTGTACCAGGAGAGTTTTCTTGTTATTATTTTACCGTGACGAAGAGCGCACCGTGGTAATCGATAAACCTCATTCCAATTGAACAATTAGGAGACCAAAGAAATAAAAAAGGAAAAGAATACGTGATCGATACAAAATCTTAAACTAGAACATCATGTTAGTTGAGATCAGATATGTTGAGTCAGATAATTTTGAGAAATATATTTATTTAAAATTATTGCTGTTTGTTTCTTAAGCCGTTCAACATTATTTTAAGTATGTTCTTAAATTTCGGCCAACTATGATATTTTAATTAATATTTCCGACGTTTCGATATTTTATTCGGTCTTCTCGAGGGCTGCAATAATGGGTTTTGAAGTTTTTACAAATAACACTAGTATTACCTAACGAAATATTTAAATGAATTGGAACGATACTAATGTTACATAATTTATTTCTTATACTAAACGAAACTAGTTTTGTCTGCAAAGCTTGTAAATAACTCCAAAACTCGTTATGTACTCCTGATGAAGGTCGAATAAATGGCAGGGCAATTTGATTTGTAAATATCACTGTCACTAAAAGCCGTCTCGTGCTTAGGTTGTACATTTGTCCAAACACCAGGTAATCGAAAAGAAAAAGAATATAAAATGTTAGGAATACACAGTTTTCATTTAATGACGTACAATCCGTATATAGTATTTGAGTAAACTGCTCGTGTGCGTGCATGCCTGCGGACTTGCGGTTCCGTCTCTCACGGTTAGAGCACTTTTCGTGCACCAATCGAGACATAAGAGGTGTCATTAGACGCGTCTCGGTCTCCTGATGGGGAACTGATAATTTCTTTTCAGATTCGCCACCTAATCAGACGTAGGTGGCGTTGATTAAACTCCAGTACCAATACCGACGAAGAGAAAGAGAGAGGGACGACGACGACGACCCCCCAAGAAGAAGACGAAGAAGAAGACGACGACGAAGAAGAAGACGACGACGAAGAAGAAGAGGAGGAATAAGAAGAATGAGAAGAAGAAAAGTCGAAGAATACGAAGACGAAAAAAAAGAAGTCAAACAACCGAAGGTAGTTTAAAACGTTGGCGACGTCACATTCAGCTAGTATTTAAGATATTGCAGCAGTATCGATATACAGTATCTAAGATTCTTATTCGTACACATTGTTTTTACAAGATAATATCTAATTATTTAGGTCAAAATAAGTTTTTTTTTCAAAAACAGTCGTTATAAAATGAAAACCAATCTCATTACAAACTGAAAACCATAGGTTCTGTATTAGAATCAGTTTAGCGGGGGGTGGGTGACGCGGGCGCGGGTCGGTGTGGGAGCTCGTGCGGGGGCGGGAGGCGCCGTCGGCAGCGCGGTGGCGCGGCGGTGAGTCAGCGGCGCCAGGCCTTATAGAGCCGTCCCGCGCCGCGCCGCGCCGCGCCGCGCCGCAGGTTCCCTCCCGCTCCGCGCCACCGGGGGCTTTTTTTCGCGCGCTGCCATCGCGCTCCCTCGTCCCGCTTTTGTTCTAAAATTAAAATAAGCGCTTGATTACGCTCGCGATAAAGGCGCACGTCCTTGCGCGCGGCCGAGCGGCCAAGAAATCATAACGGAGTAGGTCAGGTGGCAGCGGCGGCGGTGGCGGCGGCGGCCGCGCACTTTCACGCAGTTTATCCCGCTCCCGCCGTTGCCTCCGCTTCCTTCCCCACTCCCGCGGGCATCACCGCCCTCGCCTTGCTACAACGTAACTTTCCGGAGTTTGACCTTAGCTTAAACGCCTTAGTTTACATCTGTGTGCATTTTATAATCATTTTTTTCCACTACTCATGTAGAACGTCTATTATTTTGTCAATTTTGTAATATTTATTTATTTTCGTTAAAAAAAACTAATAAAAACAGTTTGCGACGTATGGGAAGAAGTACAATAGTTGTCCAGTTCAATTGAGCTCCAGACTGTTTTACTATACCATAGAGTAAAGATGTATAGTCAATGACTATACACAATTGACCTGTTTGCTTAAATGTTAAGGCATTTAATAAGAAGTGCATCTGCTGAGAAGTACAAAACCCACCTTCAACGCTGGTTAGATTCTCTACCGTTTCTCCACTTTATTTTGCTTTCTATCCCAAGCACATTCCTTCTGCATTCAGTCCTATTGTAGATACGTTGCAGCCATTCTTCCGTTCGGTCGTGTCGTCCTGGTGTTCACATTTATTGTTTGCCTGATGCGTTCCCTGTGCAGCTTTCGTTCCCTCCTTCTCTTTCTGGACCTCGCTGGACGATCCCTTGACGGCTGCCTGTGTCACTGCCACCGTCTTCCACTGCATCTCTCCAACCTCTTATTTCTAGAGAACGGATGCGGGTCCTTATCGAATTCTTGTCCAAGCAGTTGGCGGTGTCTACTCGTCTACTCGTTGCCACTGCACACTCAAGCCTCTTTTTTCTAGAGAACGGATGCGGCTCCTTGTCGAATTCATGTCCAAGTAGTTAGTGGAGTCTACTCGTGGGCGATAACCACGTTTTGGCTCGACGCCACAACAGTAGTACGTGTGAGATTAGTAGTGCTTCAGAACGGCATAAACTTTCTCATTCCTGTTTCTTTTTCTCGAGTCGAGTCTGGGCTAGCATATCAGTTTTGCCCCTACCTCTGCCCAGTTCCTATCTGTCGGTGCCTAAAAGACCTACCAGGGTTTCTTGCGGTACCTGCGGCTCCTCTGATGTCATTCTTATCGAAGAGGAGCTTCACGCTCCCCGATCATCGCGTATTTCGTTCCTGTATCTTTACCGTCTGAGGTGGCTAAGAGCCGCTGATGTCCCTGCAATGCCTCTGACCTGAATGTCCTAGGGTTTGAGTCGCGAAGGTAGCCGAATTTTCGGCTCTAGCTAGATAGTTTGGTCGAATGCAGCTGCGTATGGAGGAGAATTCTAGTGGCCGACTGCTCTGATTGGTAGTTTTGGATTGTTTCCATGGTTTCTCGGCTTAATATCATATGAATGCGGAGCAGTACCCTAACAAACGGGCCACTTACCCAGGGGCGGATGCAGACGATCATTTGGGGAGGGGGCGCATCGAAGATTTTTGTTAAATAATGAACATATTTTGTTATTATATTGTACATTTCTGTATTGTAAATATGATACTATACCATATTATTGTTTAAATAATTACGTAATTAAAACATAAATAGTTAAGTCAATTTTGTCTAATAATGGGAGGTAAATGAAAACTCTAGGACTTTTGGGGGCGGTGACCATGGCGCCCATAGCCCCCACCTGGATCTGCTAGTGCAGTTACGCCACGCAGTGTTTTCCTCTCTTCCTTGTTCTTTCCTCGCCCCTTAAATGTCGGGAGGTTAGGGCTTATCCCGGCTGGGGCGGTCCCTCGCTGATGGGAGATGCCTCGATGAGATCGGCGCCGGATCTCACCAACCAGCGGCGGAAGAACACTGCCACTTCGCGTGATCAAAACCTGTACTACACTTACGATACCAATGAGTATATGAGTTGACGCGCCCGGAGACACAAATAAATCTTTACATATTTGCACATGGTCCCAGCTCGGTGCTTTCCTCTGTGTTTGCGGATGCAGTTCCTCGATTACATTTCACACAGAGATACCTGTCACGCCGAGAAATTATGAAGGACTAAGGAAAAGATGTACGGTAGCACGGACTCAGGAAATGCTGGTTTCAAACACACAGGCTTTCGGTTTTTACACTTCGGCACACCTGCGGCAATCTCTCACGAGGCCGAATCATTTGGTCGCTCTATGTGCGAACATGTTCCGATTTTGTTACGTAGTAGTATTTGATAAAACTATTAATATAACTAAATTTAACCTTTCCCTGCATATGCGACCTTAAATGTGTTTGTAGCATTCAATCTATTTATCTGAATCTCTTGGACACCATTCGTTTCCATAGCATCAGTGCAAATAAAGTTACTTCAGAGTCAAAATCGATTAACATTGCAGTTAGAAATATAATAAATTAACTGTCGACTCAAATATAAAAAATGCCTAAATAAATTTGAAAAGCAATGATTTTTTTCCCCTTCTTAATACATTTGTTTAGCTGACGATTCAGCAAGAGCCATGAACGATCTACAACAACGGTAAAAACTTTCGTTGGCCTAGGCAATACAGTAATGTCAACCTTGTGAACACGTAATATTTCGTAAAATATAACTTTAAGAGATAAGTGAACAGAGTAACCTTGAGCACAGAATTTCAGGCTGTGGATTTTACGTGTTGCCGAGCGGTTTGTGTGGACTGCAAGGTGCTCGCTGCAGCTCCTAATACGGAACCCGCCGCGGAGGACACTTTTTACGTCGGCGAAGAAAGCTGGGAAGACGTAGGAAGCAATGCACCTTGACCCATCACCCACTCAGGCAACCTTGCGGTTAGTGTGACTCTCCCTGATTCGGGAGGTCACAAGGTCTTAAAGTCGCCATCCGCATCGGACCCAATTTCCAGATGACGCTTGAATCAAAATAGTTTCCGGAGTGGTGGAGCATAACGAATGAATACTTTCTTAAATTGTACGTTGCGTACTGTATTGTACCTGTTGGATTTTCCCGGCTCCAAAGATCATTCTGAGTTTTCAGTAGTGTAAACCTACTGGTTTTAAGAGTCAAATCTTCCTCGTTTAATTTTTGGCTGGAAATTATTATTATCTTATCATGTTTCGTATTGTAAATTTATTTTCGGTAGTTATGAGATATCTCTTTCAGTGCTTATGTTATTTAACATTGTACACACAATGTGATCCTAAGAGCTATCGTATTAAAAGTTAAAAAGTTAAGTTGCGTGAACTTGAAAATTTCTAAAAGTACTTTGTAAAGTAATATTCCTTTACTCTTTTTCTAATTTTGAACTTAGTTGTTTTCTATTTTTACTCTCTTGTACTTCAAACATGATTTTTACACTTACAATAACTTATTTTTTTAAAGTAAATTTATTTATTGTCACATCAACAACTTGGTTATTAGCGACTATTATAAATATTGTGTGACTACAAAAATTATGGTATTTGACAAAAATGATATTACAATTCAACTTTACAACAGACTTTAAACAAATGCAATAAATATATTGATAACTTTATAAAAGTTAATTATTTTATCTTTTTCTTTTTAAGCGTGTAGAATGGCATCATATTTGAATTCAAATAACTGCCTTTGATGGTTATATCAAGGTCAACTTTGGTGTGGGTAAGTTCACATGTCGGGGGAGATAATTTTGCAATAGGTAGAGATGGCTTATTTTGGAATGCCCGGATCTTATTCTTGCAAGGACTGTTTGCTCCCTTCAGCCAATTTTCTAACTGATATTTAATGAGTAAAATGTGCTTGTCGACTGATGGATGTTGCTGGATTTATAAGGGCGCCAAATTTAGTTGAGAAATATATTGCCGTGTTGCACAAATACACACCAAATCGCGAAGCCCGTCAACAAAATAGTTGTCAGGAGGCCACAAGGTCGTAAAGTCGCCATCCGCATCGAACCCAATTTCCAGATGACGCTTGAATCAAAATAGTTTCCGGAGTGGTGGAGCACAACGAACGAATACTTTCTTAAATTGTTAAGTACAAAAGTGCAAAAGGAATCAATGAAAGTACTAAGTACATCAAGTACTAAGTACAAAAGGAATCAATGAAACATTGTTTTATTCCTTATATTATGAATTTCTTGTTATTAAATGTAATTATATAAATATGGTCCTATATATTTATTTCTATTTCTGTAAATATATAGGACCATATTTACATAATTATAGACCCATTTTTAGCCCCGAACATGAGCCACCTTTGGCACTGTGCGGTGGCCGCGGCGGCGGCGCGGCGCGGCGCGGCGGGCGCCGAGATTTATGAGCGGCAATTGGCGGCGGCGGCGGCGGCGGCGGCGGCGGCACTGGCGCCGCGCTGCCCGTCTCGGGCACCTGCGCGGGAGCGGCGAGCGGGCGCCACGGGCGCATTGCACCGTTGTTGCCTGATTCTTCCGAATGTATCCTCGCACTGCGCCACCGCGAGTGGGAGAAACGTGCGCCTGGTTCCTTTCGAGTACCTACCTATTGCTTTTGATGCCCTCTTGGAAAAGGATGAGTTTTTGTATCGGTTGAACTGAGGCGGTCACTCGAAAAAGATGTCAGGTAGTAGGAGAATATTTCCAAAGACCTTCATGAAAAGACGTTTAGGGCAGAGGTCATGCGGGGAGAGAATACCGCCACCGGTGTTGGATCCTGGGAAGGAACAATCCAACGCCTCCGTGATTGTAACACACCTCACTACATTTACGGAACTAATAATCATGGTAGTTGACGCGCCCGGAAATATAAATTATTCCATCAATAATAGTAGATTGAACCGGCCCCATTGCCAAGACCGCTTAAGCAGTAGTGTCCTGGCGATCTCGGACCAGGGGTCGTGGGTTCGAGACCCGCCTCGGGCATGGGTGTATTTGTGTATGGCTATGTCTATGTGTGTGTTCCGTCCTTTCACCCCTCACTATTATCATCATTCATCATTCATACCCCCAGGACTAACAACCCTGGGGAGTAAAAATAGAATCCAGCGTAATGCTGATTCCCTTTGATGAACTGCATGCCCAGCATGCCTGCGTGATCCGAAATGGCCTGTTCGCCCCCCCCCCAGGAGAGAGAGGGAGAGAGAGAAAAGTAGATTAGTCTCATTGAAACGAATTTTGAAGAGCGTCAAGCTGAATGCAAAAAATAAATATTTATAAATAATTTGTATGAGATATCCCGCACGTAGGTATGTTAACATATTACATTTCATCGAAATCGATGTGAATTGATCTCAAATAACATTTCTCTGAATGATCGTGCAAAAACGTTGAAAACGAAACGTAGAGAAGCTTGAAGACCATGGACAAAGGCAGAAAAGGAAGACATGCCAGTTCGCCTTCCTGAGTTATTTGGCAATGCAAGTGTACACAAAAGCCCAAAAGAATGGTCTTTAAAAAGTATTTTACTTCAACCTTTGGAAAACAAAATTGTTCAATAATAGTCATTTATTCTTTCTCACAGCTATTATTAATTTCTATAATTTCTCAAAATTTTAGATAATTGGGCAAGCAGTGAAAGAAAATGTTCGAGTCCGCGACTATTCACTCAGTTTGGAACCGCACCGACGGCAGTGTTAAGAAAATTGGTTCCATTATTAAGCCTTAATCTTGCTTTTAAAAATCACGCACGCATTTGGTTACATTCTGTACACACATAACATCTGAGCTGAACTTCCGAAATCTCCAGGCTCCGACCTAGTTCTAGCGTTTCACAAAGATTTACAGACTTCACAGTTAAAGCTATTAACATATATGTCTCTGAATATTTTTCAAAGCGATTACTTTCATTTAAAGATATAGATCATATAAGACGAAGGTTTAATGTACATAATTTAAAAGATTTAAATGATGTCTGATGCTCTGAACGGTTTTAGTGAAATTCAGCAATGTATCATGTTTGTCAGAATGAATCGCATTTATATGGATTATGTCCCTTTAAAATTAACTATTGCGTTCCATTCTTCGTTTCACACTGTGAATAGTCGAATAACTGGAATGGAATGACTTAATTTTTTGAATAAGTAAAATGTTTCATACACACAATAGACATTTTAATTGTGAAAATTTCTTTTGAAAAACGACCTATTTGAGTTTAAACTGTTGAAAATAAAAAGATTTAATCTTTATTCCAGATCAGCAAAACCCCCGCGATTGTTCTTGGCCTTAGGAGGAAACGCATGGACAGCAGGCGCCGAGGTGGGGCGTAGGTTGCCTGGACCGGGCGCGGCGATGGAGGGGGAAGGGGGAGGGGGAGGCATGGAACAGTCATATTAAGGCCAGGTGACAGTGCTCTTATGGATATGAGTATTTCGACAAATGATATACTCAAGCATAATTCTCGATTATTATTTTCACAGTAACGTTGGTTATATCGATTATTATTCACTTTTACTGATTTTTTTCTAGCCAAGGCATCAAACTGAAAGCGACAACGCTGAAAACAGTTTGAATAGTGCGGACAAAACCGAAACTGTTATTCTTTTATAAACATTTTGCTGGAACCGGAACTATGTAAAATGATTTCAATTTCCATTATGTTTTTTAAAAGATCATCGTTATGTGGATCAAGTGTCGACAATGTTATAATTTCTAATCATGTATAATAATATGAAAAAAATTAATTTGTGACCATTAACTCAAATTGTATCAGCAAAGAATTTTTAGAAAAAATCTAGAAGAGACAAATGTATGTTCTTTAAATTGAAGGGTTCCCACTATTTGCTCTTTGAAGAAAACGCACGGGGATGAGGCGCAAGATTCTCATCTCCTCGGGGAAAGTCGTGCGATTCTGCAGGTTTTCTTTCTTTGTCGGAGGAAGTCCAAACTTGGAAGAAAAAGAGAAATGTTTACATCGCCCTTGAAAGTCAATTCGCAAAAAATCAAAACAATACGCGTAAAATTTAATTCAAAATTATATAAATCACAAACGTGTATGTTACTAGTGTTATCTTCTGCGTTACAATTCACGGGAAAGTCGGTGTGTCCAAAGACCCTGAACATTAGTAAGTTAAGGACGCTGCTGCCAGCTGACTGACGACTAAGAAAAAATGACCTTGGGTATTTATCTTGATGGAATGTAAATGATAATACATTCAATATTCCATAAAGTTAATGGAAAGGAAAACGAAAAGTCTGGAAGGAATAATTCGTAAATAATTTAATGATTATATGATTATTTTTCTTGGGAATATTCGAGTTAGTCCTTACGTTGCACCAATTTTACGTGCTTGTGAGGTAGAATAACACTGATAAATTAGAAGGAAAGCGGAGTGTTTCTTAGACGTCCTGCAACCTGCATCGTTTTAACATCCTTCCGAGTCAAGCCCTTCCCAACAATGCCGATACCAGTGCGTTTATTTTCAGTTGTAAGTCGTGAACTTCCCGTTTGTCTTAGCCTCTTCGTTCGTGAGCCTGTGCGAGAGGCTGCAGTTACACCTTCGGCGGAGGGTCGATCATTCCGATTCGGTAGGTTAAATGCAAACAGCGGCGCGGCTGGCTGAAGTGACGGTCGGCGGGTTTGGCTTAAGCGTCATCGCCACTTTCTCTGCGTGGCGCCGGCGTTGGCGCCGGTGCCGCTGCCGCCTCCGCCGCCTCCACCGCCTCCCTCGCCGCGAGTAGCGAAATCGGCGATCGCCCTTGTCCTGGTTGGCTATTCTTAGCGCACCGCATAGTAGTGCCGGTTTTGCAATGCCTGACCGAGCGATTCGCAAAGTCACATCGACCTTATCTGTCTTTTAGTCGCTCCTTATACTCTTTCTTTCTTCGTTGCGTGTGCTACGGACGTAGCGCACAATGGAATTGAGATTAGGATCTGCGACCGAGGTGACAGTGTGGAGATACATAACAAGATTGTCGTGGCGAATTATGCAAATAAGACTGTTTTAAAACGTACTTCAAAAGATTTGTTAAAGAAACAATTACATTTTTGTTCGATTTAAAGTATAATGTATTGCTTGTCGTCACATTTTGGATATTTTCTTTTGATTACGTAATGTGGAACTTGAATCACATGCGGCATAACATGCACCATCTGTTTGCCTGTTCTATTTGAGAAATAAGTATATTAATGCTCCCCTTACAGCTAATAGCAGATATAAACTAGATTGTATGAAAAAAGGGCAATGGGAAGGCTCGATGTTGAAAGAGTTTGTGATATAATAGTTACTCCCCTCAAAACAATAGCTTATGAACAATTTTTGTTGGGCATTGAGTAGTACCACGTTCGTACTTTTTCAAAGTGTTAAAACGTGACAGTCTACAGCCATATCGTATTTCACATCCTTTCTAATGGATCTTTCAGTAATGGTATGACGTCAGTTTCAATGCATTTTTCAGGGCACAAGTGTTTATTTATCAAACGCATAACCATAAACGCGTTACAGTAATTTCGTAAAATGAGGTTCCTACAAAATACAGTCACGTCTTCATCCTTGCAGACAGTGACCTATCGTGATTTTCTCAACCTTTCTGAAAGTCGCACCAAGAATAAACATTTGCGAATGGGTCACGGATACCATGTGATCCTTTCATCTTGGAAGCACACTATCCCGCATCGCCGGCCTCATTATCCAGTCTTAGGTTCGCTGCGAATGAAGAAATGCGATAATGACATTTATCATCTATGAAAATGTAAAGCGACGTCCATTACTCTTTTGTAAGGTGTGATTAATGTAATTTCATATTACTTATACGCTAGTTGCGACAGTATTTTGTGAATATGACGTTCTCAATGCGCATAAAAACTTCAAATTACATTTAATATAATGTGTCTCTGTGCAAATGACGGGTTGAGAGTTATTCTAGATGAAGGCGTATTTGTGAATACATTATATGTAGTAAATTTTAGGAAAATGATATGACAAGAGCAGTTGTTTTCTTATGAACGAGAACCATTTCATTATCTAATAAAGGGATTTTTTCTGAAGAAATCTAACACGGCAATCAAATAAAAGGAAATAATAGATTTACAACATAATGCAAATTTGAAAATAAATAAACAATTTGCTTTTAGTGTCATGTAAAGCAAGTTTTCATCTCCACTCTGATCTCGCCGAGAAAGATTGCATAAGAAAAAGTACCTGGAATATCCATTTTCAACATACAGTAGGCCTATATTTGAAAAAAAATCCAGCATTTTAGAAACTCGAAGTTACTAGAAGTGTGAAGACCAAGTGAGTAAAACCAGAAACACGAATATTACTCACGTCTTTATGTTTTCCAGAACGTCAAAAAAATGCGTCAGAGCTGTAACATAAATGATTGCAAAACATTTCCTTATTGCATGTTCAAAATTTACAAAATTTATGAATATGCATCGTTCATAGGAGTCATTGATGTAATAAGTAGTAAAAAGTACTAAATGACTCCGGAAGGGCCCAGTTAAAATAATATAAAAATTGTGTTATTCCCCTTACCTACCTTGTTGTTCACAAGACTCCTGTTTTGAGATTTGCCACTCTTGCTGAATGTTTGTAGTACATTATGTTGGACTATCCTGGAAGATCGTGGCTTATAAAACGAATGTACAGGTAAAAATGTAAGCTTTTTTAATGATGTAAACGAATTATTAATATAATGTAATGAGTAAACAATTTGCAACACTAAAACCATAATTATCACAAGTTACATAGCGAAATCTATTGTTTCAATTGTAATCAGCAAACAAGATACAACACAAAAATTAAACAATAAAAAATAATAGAAAATACAAAATAAACGTCAAGGAATAATATTCACATCCTTGAAATTTTAGAGTGTAAAAGGTTAAGTAACAATAAACACCACGTGATACTTATAGTCACTGTATGCCAAGCGTGGCAAACGTGCGTTCTCCTCGACTATTGATGTTAATACTGCCTTTTGGCGGACAGAACACAGACAAATTGGAAACATTTAATCTTCATGAAATGCAACAAGGACACATTTAAAAATGTCCCGCAAAAACTTCGAAATATTTATGCAACTGGCATAAATATTGAAAAGTGTCATTATTGACGAACAGATCATGCCCCTTCACTGCCAAGGACCTGGTGCTAACTGAGAAGTGTTGGTATTGCAGCCGGTGTAAATAACAAAGCAGTGAATGGAACAGCGACACTTATGCCGTTTGTTAGAGGACTCTAAGATAGGCGGCTGTTGCTGCTGGAATGAAGACCAGTCTCTAGTTCTGGAGAGTTCATTAACTCAAAATTCGTAGTTTTTAAGTTGTCCCACTATTGCAGCTCATGACCGTTCTAATTTAACTCTTCAATGCACTAAGTAGGCCTCAGAGACCCGGCCGTCCTTAATGCTGTAAATATTTTTCCGTTAATATTACAGGTGTCTCCTTTCATGATACCCTCTGTTGTTATGTTTCTTTTCTTATGACAAAGAATGGTCCACTGATCCATGAAATTTTTCAATATTTTTCAACTTTACTAATGATAGTCGTGCTTTCCACTAAGTGGGCCTCCGAGGCCTGGTAGTCTGTTTTCCCTTCACGTATCTTTAAACGCATAAGAAACACATCCGTTGGATTTGTTTCAAGACTAATTAATTTGTGTTAATTTGTAATCCGTATTCCACTGCACTGATCAGTGGTTTCTGCAGTTTCAGTAATCACTTGAAGGCAAATTCCGGAGTAGTTCCATACACAACGTACCATAGACTTGCGACTCGGACTCATCCCTCATTTCCTCCCATTGGAACATGGGCGCAGTGGGGCACTATATCCTCTCTTTCCTCTTCACAACGAGGAAAATAATAATAATAATAATAATAATAATAATAATAATAATAATAATAATAATACGACGATACATACTCAGTAGTGGAAAATTCACAGCAGAACAACTTGCTGACATTGAGAGAAATGCGGAGTATGTACTTCGCTCGAACAATCCACATGACGAACATGTAGAACTTGAAAATGATGATCCCGTGGAAGGTTCATCTCTTCATCAAATGGATGTTCTTTGCTTTACAGAACATTGGTTATCTCCTAATGAACTTAGCATTTTCCAAATTCCAAACTTTTACCTCGCAGGCTATTATTGTAGAAAAAGAGAATCTCATAAAAGTCCGGCATATGGAGGTTCTTGTATTTACGTTAAAAATAATATTGATTCTATCTCCTTGACGGAATTCAATGAGTATGCCGTTGAAAATGTTTTTGAAATTTCTGTTGTACATCTTCCTGTGCTAAAAATGATATTGCTTTGCATCTACAGGCCTCCAACAAAGAGAGCTGCAGATTACATTTTGTTCTTAGAAAAACTAGAGATAACACTTATCAAAGTCATCAATCGCTCTTTTGAATCCATTGTTGTATGTGGAGATTTTAACATTGATTTTCTGGTCGAATCTTGCGAGAAAGAGCAGTTCCTTAACTTAATTAATTCCTTCAATTTAGATATTACAATAAAAGTACCTACACGGATCACAGTAAATTCAAAGAAGGCAATCGATCAAATTATAATTAACAAAACCACTACTCGACATGAAATTGAAACAAAAGATTTAGGATACAGTGACCACGATGCACAAATTCTTACCATTATACGAAATGCGAACAATGACACAATAAATAATACACGTATGAGTAGAGTGTTTTCTAAAAGTAAAATAAAATTATTCATTGATTACTTGCTGCAGGAGTCATGGGACGCAGTTTATAATACTATTGATACAAACGATAAATATTATTCTTTTTTTTCAACGCTTTCATTTCATTTTAACACTTGCTTTCCTCTTCGGAAAAGAAAATTAAATATTTCACGCAAAAACAATTCTTGGATAACACAAGGGATTAGAACATCATGTAAAAACAAACGAATTCTATCTTTCATTTCTAAGCATCATAACGTATCTCAAGATTTCCTCCTGTACTTTAAAAAATACAAATCATTGTTAAGAAAAGTCATAAGGCAGGCTAAAATCATGAAACACGATCAGGATATTTTGAACTCAAATAACAAAACAAAATCAATGTGGGATATAGTAAAAAATGCGACCAAACCAACTAGAAACCTTATAGAGAATGTTGTTTTAAAAGATAACGATAGAGATGTGAACGATCCGGCAACAGTGGCTAGTCTCTTTAACCAATACTTTTCGAGAATTGCTGTCGATCTCACTAAGGGTTTTCAGCCACAAAATTCAACATCTATTATATAGTTATATTATATAGTTATTCAAATTATCGTTTTTCATATTATCGCGGCAAAAAGTATTATTCTTTCATGAAGAACATGAGGGTTCAGGGCAGAAATTTATAGCTAATTTACCTTTGAAAATATATTTTATTATATAGGAGCGAATATTTTGTCAACAAAACTCGAAAAAACTCTCTTTTCTGTATTCAAAATTCGACTAGAATATGGTTTAGGATAGAGACCACAGAATAATGAAAACGTGCACAAAATTCACTTCTCCCCATAGCTCGTCATACGCAGTTTTTAACTGTTTTTGACGTAAATAAATACATAAAACATCTGACGTTTCCCTAAAAGTCTTAGACACTATGTTCGTTTCCGAAACCTCTTCCTATGAAATTCTCAAAATAATCGGTAAATTAAAAAATAAATATTCGGCCGGTTTAGATGAATTTCCGGATTGTTTGTTAAAGACGTGCGCGCCAGCCATTATATACCCGTTAACTCACATATTTAATGCATCCTTATGCACCGGAATTTTTCCAGATATTTTTAAAACATCTAAGATTAAGCCGCTCTTCAAAAAAGGCAACAAAAATGAAGTTCAAAATTATCGGCCAATTTCTCTTTTGTCAGTTTTTTCAAAAATATTAGAGAGACTTTTTTATGTGCGAATGGAAACCTTTCTCAATAAACACGACGCGTTTTCAAATTGCCAACATGGATTCCGGAAATCAAAATCTACGGAAACAGCCATTTTTTCTTTTCTTAAGGATGTTGCCTCATCATTGGATCAAAACGAAGCAACTATTGGAATATTTTTAGATCTTTCAAAAGCTTTTGACGTCATTGATCATAACATTTTACTTTCAAAATTACCTTCGTATGGAATCCGTGGTATTGCTCTAGATTGGCTATGTTCGTACCTTAAACAACGATATCAGAGAGTAGAAATACCTTACTGGAATGATGGAACTTTATGTACACACCTTTCCGGTTCTTTGCCAATTGTACGTGGAGTCCCGCAAGGATCGATTTTAGGTCCTATTCTCTTCCTATTATACGTAAATGACATGCCCTTAGCGATTCGAAACGGAAGAACAGTTCTCTTTGCGGATGATACAAATATTCTTTGCAACAAAGAAACCGTAAATAGTACAATATCAGACGTTTCAAATTGGTTCCGTAAAAACAAATTAAAAGTAAATGAAAATAAAACAGTTTCAATGCAGTTTTCCATATCAAATAAAAAATTCTGTACTCCATTGAAAATGAACGGTGTGCCATTGACTGATGTTAATGTAACAAAATTTTTAGGTCTATCAATTCAGTCAAACCTCAAATGGAATGCCCACTTAAATGAATTTAACACAAAATTAAGCTCATTATGCTACGCGTTCAGAATTCTTTCAAATTCCGTCAGCCTTCATACAGCTCGTTGTCTATATTTTGCCAATGTTCACTCCCGCCTGAGATATGGCATAATATTTTGGGGAAACACATCTTATAGTTCACAGACTTTCAGATTACAAAAAAGAATTGTACGAATAATAAGCAAATCCAACCCACGTGATTCTTGTAAGTCACTCTTTATTAATCTAGGAATTTTACCATTACCTTGTCTCCTGATTAACGAATCAGTAGTTTTTGTCAAAAATGACTTACTTAAGGACGGGAATATATTTTCAGCAAACGCCGATGTCTGTAAGTATAACACACGACGTAGTAATCATATTCACCAGGTGGCAGTATCAACAGCTCACTACAAAAAATTCACATACAATTCATGTACATTACTCTACAACACTTTGCCAGAAGACATTAAACGATTAAATTCCATAGAAAAGTTTAAGTCCCAAGTAAAATCTTTTCTGCTGCATAACTGTTTCTATACAATTCGAGACTATACCGAGCATCAAAAAGGGAAGTAGAATTAATTTTAACAATGATAGTTAATGTAATTATTTATCATTTGGACTGTATAATTCTAAAGAACCTGTAACAAGTATTGTACCACAGTTTCTGGGTTGATGGCCCCCATCTCGATCAGGTTTTTCGTCCAGTTTCCCTGATCCTTGAGCAAATGCTGAGATGGTCCCTTGTTTTGCTTCTGGACATAAATGTAACTTCATTATTTGTGCACGTCTTCTGAATTTCAGTGGGAAATATAGTTATTCAAATTATCGTTTTTCATATTATCGCGGCAAAAAGTATTATTCTTTCATGAAGAACATGAGGGTTCAGGGCAGAAATTTATAGCTAATTTACCTTTGAAAATATATTTTATTATATAGGAGCGAATATTTTGTCAACAAAACTCGAAAAAAACTCTCTTTTCTGTATTCAAAATTCGACTAGAATATGGTTTAGGATAGAGACCACAGAATTATGAAAACGTGCACAAAATTCACTTCTCCCCATAGCTCGTCATACGCAGTTTTTAACTGTTTTTGACGTAAATAAATAAATAAAATAAAATTTCCAGTGAAACACACGTCAGTGGTGAAAACTCATCTGGCAATGAATTACACGATAAGGACGTGATGTGAAATCTCCTTCGGCGCGAGATAGAAAGAGTTAGTCAACTTCCGCTTGAATCTCGTGAACCGTTGAGGAGAATATACGAAACTGCCAAAGCTAAAAGAGTGATCGAAACAGTGAATTCTGTCTTAAATGAGGTGGTGGAGACCCCAGGCAGAGATCTAGATATTACTGAAATCAATCACATCATATATGCAACTGGATATCTAGTATCTCAGATAATTTTGGGGCCAGCCGAGAACACCGACGGCCGACAGCAAAACAGAGTAAACAGCTCTGTACCCCCATGGATGAACAGAATTATGAAGCGGATAGCCGACACCCGGCGCGAAATATCACTCTTAGCTGAGGCATCTTCTAAATCAACGCACACCTCTAAAGTTCAACGAAAAATATACAATGTTGAACAAAAATACGAAATTGAAAATGACACCAGCAGGCTAATGGTAGTTGAGAAGCTAAAAGAGAAAATTCAAGCATGGGCTCAAAGAATTAGACGTTACAAACGTAGAATAGATTTCCGTGTACAGAACCGGTTGTTTGAAACAGACGCGAAGAGATTCTATCGCAATCTGACTCAAAAACCGAATGGCAGAGCTGTTACTCCTTCAAAAGATGACGTCGAATAATTTTGGGCAGGAATCTGGGAGGAGAGCAGGTCCTACAACAAAGACGCATCTTGGCTTCAATCTGAAGTTGATGCTGCCGATCAACTTGTAGAAACAGTGGAAGATGTTCACCAATTCTCGGAAGAGGACCTCTTCCAAGCAATTTAGAACATGGGAAACTGGAAGTCCCCCGGGATTGATAAGATCCAGATTTATTGGATTAAGAAATTAACAGCAATACATTCTCATCTAGCAAAGGCTGTTAATAAAATTTTTGAAAACCCAAAGGAAATCCCGGAATGGCTCACACGCGGCATCACGTATTTGCTACCCAAAGCGGGAGACAGCTCTTTGGCGAAGAACTACAGGCCAATTACGTGTCTGCCAGTACTGTACAAACTTATAACTTCAGCCATAGCTGACAAAATGTGTAGACATCTAGATAAGAATCATCTAATGCCAGCTGAACAAAAAGGATGTCGTAAAGGCTCTTATGGCTGTAAGGAAATCTTGCTACTGAATAAAGTCATCTTGAATGATTTAAAGAAACGCAAACGTAATTTGAGCATGGCTTGGATTGACTACCAAAAGGCCTTTGATAGTGTACCACACGATTGGATTTTGAAGACCCTGGAGATCTATCGATTTCATCCTAGACTTATTGAATTTTGCAAGGCTAGTATGAAGTCGTGGAGTACCAGGTTACTAATCCACAGCGGAAAGAAAGCAGTAGAAACCAGAAATATTCAGATTAACAGGGGTATTTTTCAAGGAGATTCACTAGTCCCTCTGCTGTTTTGCATTAGTTTGATCCCACTATCGAGACAGTTGTCGCAAGCTGACTTTGGTTACAAGCTCCATGGTGACGAAAGGCCAGTATCACATTTGTTTTACATGGATGATCTGAAACTGTTTGCTAAGAATGAAGCGATGACATCTGCATGAAGTTTGGTCTTGACAAATGTGCAAAAATCAATTGAAAAAGAGGCAAACTGACAACGTCAGAGAGCATTGAAGTTGATACGCACACTGTGATTCAAGATCTTGAGCCAGGTAAAACTTACAAATATCTGGGCCTTGAAGAATGTGAAACCATCTCGAACGACACAATGAAAGAGAGAATTAGAAAGGAGTATTACAGAAGAGTGAGACTTGTCCTGCAGTGTGCTCTGAACTCCAGGAATAAAATATCTGCAATAGGTAGTTTGGCGGTACCTGTAGCCGAATACAGTTTTGGACTAGTGGACTGGACTGAGCAAGAAATTCGCACCATGGATCGAAAAACCAGAAAACTGCTAACAATGCATCATGTTTCCCACCCTCGAGCTGATATACATAGACTTTATGTGGCACGTAAGGAAGGAGGAAGAGGCCTCAGACAAATAGAGGCCTCCTGGCACAACGCAATAGTCGGGTTGGGGAAGTATGTAGTCAGCCATCAAGACGACCCTCTAATGAGGCAGGTCATGAAATCTGACCGAAGAATGGGAAACAGAGGCATTGTTAGTGTAGCAAGAAACATTGCGAAGAAAACTAGGCAAGACACGTCGAATAACACAGACACTGAACTTCTGATGCTGCTAAACATGAAGTGTGAGACACAAAAAATGTTAAAGAAATCGTGGAGAGACAAACCACTCCACGGACAATATCTAAAAAGAATGGACAAGGGGCAGATCAATGAAGATCAATCATTTATGTGGCTTAAAAGGGGAAGGATGAAGCCAGAATCGGAAGCACTTGTAATAGCTGCCCAAGATCAGGCCTTGAGAACACGACATTATGATAAAGCGGTTCTCAAAATTTCCCAAGATGACAAATGCCGCATTTGCCTGGAACAAGTAGAAACCATTGATCATATTGTCTCAGCTTGTCCAATCCTAGCAAAGACAGAATACCTTAAAAGACAATACAGGGTGTGTAGCTATCTCCACTGGCAGATCTGTACCGCTCTCGAAGTTCCAAACACATGCCCCAAGTGGTACGAACACTCACCGAAACCGGTGACGTCTGTTGGATTGTGTACTATCTTGTACGACCAACTAATTCAAACTGATCGCACGATAGCGGCAAACAAACCGGATATAGTTATCTGGGACTTGGCGAAAAAATCGTGTTTACTTATCGATGTTGCTGTACCTTGCGATCAAAACGTCGTAACCAAGGAGGCAGAGAAACGTCTTAAATACAAGAGTTTGGAAATCGAGATCAGCCGAATGTGGGGCGTAAAAGCACAGGTCGTCCCGATAGTTATCGGAGCTCTGGGATTTGTTCCGCAAAATTTGAGTAAGAACTTGTCTAAACTCCCTGGTAATTCAAAAGTCTGGGAAGTGCAAGAAATTGCTTTATTTGGAACAGCCCACATTTTGCGTAAAGTATTGTAGAGGCACTGATATTCACCGAATCTGCTCCTTAGGTAGCTGGTTGCAACCTGGAGTAGATTTTATATTCAGCCGACTCATAAGATCTTTAGTCGTGATGTAATGGAATAATAATAATAATAGACTTATGGCTTAAAAGGGGAAGAATGAAGTGGCTTAAAAGTGGAAGAATGAAGCCAGAATCGGAAGCACTTGTAATAGCTGCCCAAGATCAGGCCTTGAGAGCACGACATTATGATAAAGCGGCTCTCAAAATATCCCAAGATGATAAATGCCGCATTTGTCAGGAACACGTATAAACCATTGATCATATTGTCTCAGCTTGTCCAATCCTAGCAAAGACCGAATACTTGAAAAGACACGATATGGTATGTAGCTACCTCCACTGGCAGATCTGTACCGCTCTCGAAGTTCCAAACACATGCCCCAAGTGGTACGAACACTCACCGAAACCGGTGACGTCTGTTGGATTGTGTACTATCTTGTACGACCAACTAATTCAAACTGATCGCACGATAGCGGCAAACAAACCGGATATAGTTATCTGGGACTTGGCGAAAAAATCGTGTTTACTTATCGATGTTGCTGTACCTTGCGATCAAAACGTCGTTACCAAGGAGGGAGAGAAACGTCTTAAATACAAGAGTTTGGAAATCGAGATCAGCCGAATGTGGGGCGTAAAAGCACAGGTCGTCCCGATAGTTATCGGAGCTCTGGGATTTGTTCCGCAAAATTTCAGTAAGAACTTGTCTAAACTCCCAGGTAATACAAAAAACTGGGGAGTGCAAGAAATCGCTTTATTTGGAACAGCCCACATTTTGCGCAAAGTATTTTCGAGGCACCGACAGTCCCTAGATTTACTCCTTAGGTAGCTGGTTGCAACCTGGAGTAGATTTTATATTCAGCCGTCACATAAAATCTTTAGTCATGATTTAGTGGAATAATAATAATAATAATAATAATAATAATAATAATAATAATAATAATAATATTTAATTTGCGTGTTTGAATTTTGTTCTGTAGCTAAGGATTAGTCTGCCGCATCTAAATAAGCAAAAGGGTTTTTTGGGACATTTATTTTGCTGTGTTGTAAAATTTGATATGAAAACTGAACAGTTGTATTTAAATTCCAAATGGCAATAACAGTACGAGCCCTTTGTGTGTCATTTCGGCCCATTGTGGGACGCCTTCTGCCCTAGCACGTGGGCCACCCCTGGCGTGGCGCGGGCGCAGCGGCGGCGCCGGTGCTCGAGCGGAGGCCTCCTGCGGCGGCGGCGGCGGCGCAACAAGCTTCAATTGGAGGCGCTTTTTATTGGCGCGGGTCAGCGCGGGCGCCGCAGCAGCTGCCGCCGCCGCCGCCGCATCGAGTCGGCTTCGACGGGCCGCCCCCGCCCCCCCCCCCCCGCCGGCGCCGGCGCTAGCGCCTCCGAGCGCATGCGCGCCGGGGCCCAGCAGGTCGCAGGACAAGTAGTGGTGCTGAAGTAGCTCCTACTTTCTCGCCTTTACGCAAAATTATGCCAAACATATTCAAATTTTCGAAAAATTGTACAAGACCTTATTTCGAGATCTGTCTTTAAGGAACAGATTTCATTCAGGAAACGAAACTCATCATCATCTTCCTTTACGGATTAGGCATTTTGCCTGTTCCAGCCTCTTTGCATCTCATTCTTGGCCTTCCAATGTTTCTTTTTCCTCGCAGCTTATGATTTAGAACTTGCACTGGAAGTCTGTCTTGCGGCATATTTCCAATATGTGTCACCCATTGCTGTCTGTACTTCTTAATTTTTTCATGTATTGTTTCTTTCCGCCCTAGTTCCTCTCTTATTTTTTCACTTTTTATTTGGTCTCTTAATGTACAGCCCTTTACTCCTCTCAGAAATCTCATTTCTGCTGATTCAAGCCTCCTACAATCTTCTTGTTTTTGAACCCAAGTTTCACATCCATACAGTACAACTGGGAGGGCCATTATATCATAAAATTTTAACAGGGTTTCTTTTCGTGCTTTCTTTTTAAATGTTCTATTTATGGCTCCACATACTGCTTGAAACTTATGGATCTTGCTGGTGATATCCCTGTCTCTTCCATATGTAATTTCGCACCCTAGATAGTTAAAACGTGTCACTTGTTCTAAAACCATATTTTGAAGCACAATCTTTGTCTTTATCGATTCTTTTCCTTTAAAAGCCATTACTTTGGTTTTATTAACTGATACTATCAGATTATGCTCCTTTAAAAGTTGCTCCAGTTGGTAAATAGAAATTTGCAAATTATCTTCGTTTTCCTGCAGAATTACCTGGTCGTCAGAGTATAAAAGAGTATTTAAAAATGTATTTTTGCCCAGGTGGATTCCTGAGGGCACCATGTTCTTCCACCTTTTAATTATATATCCCAGATAGATGTTAAAGAGTGTTGGCGAAAGACTGTCTCCCTGCCTTACTCCTTTATGTATATTTCTCTTTCCAGAAACATACCCATCGTATTTTACTGCGATATTACTATTATCATACATACTTTTCACCACTTGTACAAGATGACTTGGATACCCTTCTTCTTTCATAATGCTCCATAATTTACATCTGTTGACATTATCAAAAGCCTTTTCAATATCCACGAAGGCTAAATGTGTTTCTCTATTAAACTCAACTGTTTCTCAATTATTTGTTTTAATGTAAATATGTAATCTATTGTTGAACGACCTTTTCTAAACCCCTGTTGTTCCTGGGGAAGAGTGCAGTCTGCAGTTGGAGCTATTCTGTTATTCACAATTTTTACATATAATTTGTAGCATGAGTTAAGTAGGCAAATACCCCTATAGTTGTGACATTTACTCCGATCTCCTTTTTTAAAACATGGAATAATTAACGAATCTAACCATTCATCTGGTATTGTACATCTTTGCCAGCATTCATTCATTAGGTGGAGCAGACGAAATTTCTGTAACATACCTCCATATTTCATTAATTCTACGTTAACTCCATCAGAACCACAGGCTTTCCTATTTTTTTGGGACTTTAATGCATTATCAAGCTCTTTCATATCTAACATATATACATTTCTTTTTGTTCCTTTTTCTTCTACCAGTGAGTGCATTTCTTCAATCCCACTCCATAATTTTACAAAGTATTCCAACCATTCTTTCCCGGAAATAATATTCAGTCTTGCCGTATCAGTTTCTTCTAAATTCATTGTTTTTAACGCTTTATAGGCTATACTTTGTCTTCCGAATACATCACGTTCTAACATATTCACATATCTATCCCAACATTCTTGATGGGCTTGTCTCACTAATGATTTAGCTTTATTTCGTTTTTTGTTGTTTTTTTTTAAATTTATTTTCTTCCTGTTCGGCAGTTTTGCCTTTCAGGGTTTTTAAATTTTACATAACATTACGTACATAACATTTTGGGCAAACAACCTCTTATTATTGTATTTTACTACTAGCTATTTTACAAGTTTTCATGATTATATTTCTATCACATGTAATCAATTTACATACAATACTCAAATTTTTAGCGTTAAACATTCTTAAATCTAGATATTTCTATAAACATTGAAAGGAAAATTTATTTTAAACATACAATATTATTGAGGATACTTAATTTTTCATGGGGGTTTATACATGTCTTTCGGGTATCGTGAGCGTATTCTCTTGTGATTATTCAATGTTTTTCCCATTGTAAATTTTATACAGCAAGGAGAGGACGGAAGAAGTGTAAAAAATTTATCACAGTTCTTTCTTATATGCTCGATTAGGGGCTCAATTTGAAGTTCTCTTTGAATTTGTGAATTTGAGATGAACCAAGGAGCCTTTGCACATTTTCTTAAAAATTTATTCTGTATTTTCTGCAGTTTTTCAATGTTGCTATTTGCTGTGTTATTCCAGACTGGACAGGCATATGTGAGCGATGGCCTAATAATCGATTTAAATATTAACATAGCACATTCCAAATTTAAGGCTGAGCGAAAGTTAATTAATGGATACAGTTTCGATATTTTGGCATATGTTGCACTGGTTATTATTTCAATGTGCTTTTTCCAAGTTAACCTGCTGTCAATGTTAACCCCAAGATATTTTACTGGTGTATCAGATGCTAGCCATGGGATGATAGTATTATTTACTACTAGTGGGCACGGAAACTTTGGTTTACAGAGAGTAAAGATTTTGGCCTGTGTTTTAGTTGGGTTTATTTTTATTCTCCACTGATGAGCCCACTTTAGAAAGCATGAGACATCTGCTTCTATGTTATCCTTCGCTACATTTATATCTGCATGCGTTGTGTATATTGCAGTATCGTCTGCGAATAATGCAAGATTTGAGTCACCTAATTTGGGAACGTCTGAAAAATAAACATTGAAGAGGAGCGGCGATAGCGCGGAACCTTGCGGTACCCCTGCTCTTATTGTTCTAGTTTGTGAGAGTGCGCTGTTTACTTTAACTCTGTACGTTCTGTCTGAAATAAAACTATTTATAATGTCCTGTAAGTATAAAGGTACTCCCAGATGTTTCATTTTGAATAGTAGACCAGTATGCCAGACTTTATCAAAGGCTTTCTCTACGTCTAAGAACAGTCCAATTGTATGCTGTTTGTTATGGAAACCATTTGCAATTTGTTCTACTAGGCGGATGAGCTGATGAGTTGTACAGTAATTTTGCCTGAACCCGAACTGCTCGTCTGGTAATGCCCTTATTTCTAAGAGGTATTTGGTAAGTCTTTTTTGTATCAGTTTCTCAAATACTTTGGACAAAGATGATAATAAGCTAATTGGCCTATAGCTCGTTACTTCTTTCGGATTTTTGCCTGGTTTACTGATTGGAAGGACAATGGCCTGTTTCCATGATTTTGGATAATACCCAATTCTAAGTGCAGAGTTATATATTGCTGCCAGGGTTGCAATCGAACTTCTTGGTAGTTCTTTCAAGACTCTGTTTGTTATACGGTCATGGCCAGGAGCCTTCCTAATTTTGAGCTTATTTATAATTAAAGCTATTTCGTAGGGGCTAATAAATTTAATTTGCGTGGGGACTCTGTAATTTATGTCTGTCATACACTCCTCAATTTCTTTATTATGTTTAACATCAATCATGGGGTTAGGTGTAAAAGTATTTTCAAAAGTTTCGGCGATGTAATCAGCCTTTTCTTGGTCTGTGTGTGCATAATTTCCTGTTTGAGAGTTCAGAGGGGGGATATTTGTTTTTTTATTGTTGTCCACAGTCGTTTTGAATTAGGATGTATTTGGGATAAATGAGTTTGGAAGTTAGAATATCTTAAGTTGTCTAATTCGATTTTAATTATCCTCGCTAATTTGTTTATTTTTTC
This sequence comes from Acheta domesticus, assembly GCA_031308135.1. NCBI lineage: Eukaryota > Metazoa > Arthropoda > Insecta > Orthoptera > Gryllidae > Acheta > Acheta domesticus. Next base: position 245,245,330 of record JAHLJT010009436.1, on the reverse strand, counting down.
TTTTGGAATGTGCGTTTCTATTTATTTGCCATTCCCTTCTCAGTTTTCGTTTTTCATGAATGAGATTCAGTAGTTGGTTTGGCAATTTACTACAAGGTCTTTGTGCTGGAGGGGATGGAATAATGCTTTCATCTAAACTTTTTTGAATTGCATTATTTAGTCTGGTTATCTCTAATTCAAGTTGATTATCATTTTTAATTGAATTTGGAAATTCTAGGTTTTGAGATATTAGATCACGGAATTTACTCCAGTTGATGTTTTTGTTTATTGTTTTATTTATGTTGTCTTGTATTGAAATTTTCCCTTGGAAGGAGCAAATCACTGGATTATGGTCCGAATCTAGATCCGGAACAACTGTTTGGTAGATTGGGAAATTTATCCCTTGAGAGATTATTATATCTAAGATATCTGGGGTGATTCTATTGTTGTAAGGGTAGTGAGTTGGTTCATTGGGTGCGTGTATATCTAGATTGTTATTAGTTATTAGTTGTAACAGCTTTCTACCATGTGAGGAGGTAGAATTGCATTTCCAAGCTATATTTTTACTATTTAAGTCCCCTATTATAAGAACTTTCGAATGCTTCTGGAAAATATTTTTATAGATGTCTTGAGGGAATGGGTAGTTAGGTGGTTTATATGCACACACAATCACTGTTTCCTCATTATTTACGTAAGTTACAATTGCTACGGTCTCTAGCATTTTGTCAGATGGAATGTCTATTTGAAAATGTTTCGTACTTTTGTGAATTAAGATTGCCACTCCTCCCGAAGTACAGTGTGTTAATCTATCGTTTCTGTATATTGCATATCCATTAACTTTAAATTTTTCCCCAGGCAATAAATGGGTTTCGGTTATGCAGGCAATTTTTATTTTATTTTCATTTAAGAAGTGAATGAATGAATTTATTTGGCGTTTTATGCCATTGGCATTCCAGTTTAATAACCTCATTTCATCATTATTATTATTTAATGCCATTAATAAGAGCAGGAACTAACGATTGAATCATTGTTTGTAACTGAGGAACAATTATTGCTAATATTTGATTTACTATTGTGCTAATTAAATTGCAATTATTAGCATTATTGGGGCTTTGGTTTCTCCAATTTGAATTTGGATTTACGTAATTTTGAGAAGGCAAAGGCATATTTACATTACTCAGCGGGGGGAAGGTTTGAATGTTATCAACTGGTGGCGGCCTCACTGAAGGTTGCCTACTCCCAGTGGTTTTATCAGAAGTTTGAGCGTTGTAATGGTCTTGCCACTGCTTTCGTCCTCTTTCTGCCTCTTTGAATTTTTTGCAGCCACGATAATTCGCTGTGTGGTTTTCACCACAGTTACAACAAATAGGTTGTTCTCGTTTTGATCTATTACATTGTGAATAATGATGTGATCCATCACAACGAACACATCTTGGATTTAGTTTATAGTTAGCTTGGGTGTGTTTGAATCTCTGGCAACGCTTACACTGTATTACCTTGTTTGGAGCGCTTCGCATCCGTACTTTAATTACAGAATGGAATAGTTTAGTTTCATTAAATATTGATTTAGCATGTTCAGTATTCATTAAATCTACTGCACAGGACCATAGAGGTTCTCTATTTTTACTATATAGCCTTGTTACGCCAGTTACTGGATACGTAAGCCTTGCTAATTCGTCAAATATTTCTTTCTGAGAGTAGGCTACAGGTATACCATGAATTATAACTGAGAGCTTAGAATGATAGGGGTCTCTGAAGGAATGATATTGTATATTATTTCCATCACAAAATTTTCTATAACCTCTGTAGTCTTCAATTGTTACAAAGTTCACTTGGTAAAAATCTTTTTGGTGTTTAATAGTAAACTCGTTTTTGGCTACTTTTTTAAGATCATTAACTAGAAGTAGATATCCATAGTTGTTAACATTATGAATGAATATTGGTGGAATTTTTACAGTTTTATCACTTACAAAATTATCACTATTGTCTAAATTTCGAAGCAAATCATAGCGTGAACTTACTGGTACGTTGTATCTAATGTTCTCATCTGAACCATGGTCAAAGCCAAACCTTTTTCTCTTGTTTGAGTCGGAGCACGCATTTCCGTTTGAACTCACGTTCTGTGATGCGTTTTCCTGATGTTCACCCACTGTTTGTGGAGGTGGTGATGGTGGTGGCGGTGGTGGTGGCGGTGGTGGTGGCGGTGGTGGTGAAAAGACGCCCACTGATGGCGATGGGAACGCCTGTCCGTAGAATTCACCGCCGTTTGGATTTTCATTGATCACTTCCATTGACTGCACAATTAACCCTGAGGTTTCAAGTAGCCCCCCTGTGGGGGCACTTTCCACACTCATTTTAACGGATAAATCGTTGCACTATTTGTTGGTTGTTGCTTTACTTATAGAACAATACAGAATATCACTCAATATCACTGCTGAGAAACACTGTTGAATCACATCGCAGTCACCTCGGTCACCGCAGTTGTAACTGAACCAAGACTACTGAGCGGAGCGCGATCTGCACCGTGCCGTGGTCAGCAGAGGAATGTGTGATTTCGTTTTTGGTTGTAGATCTGTTTAGTCTGCTCATTTCTGCTTTGTAGATAATTTCGGTATGCTACCTTCTTTTCTTGCACTGCCTCTGCAATATCATTCAGTATCATTCCAGCCTCTGCAGTATCATTCCAAATTTTCAAAGTTTTCCTTTTTCGTCTAATTGTTCGAGTGTCTAATGCTTCATATGCTGCTCTTCTTATTGATTCTTTAATGTTTCTCCATTATTCATTTAGATTTTCTGATGTATCGATGTTGCTCAAGAACAGATTCAACCGCCTCTGTTATAACTAACTGCCTTGTACTATGGTCTTCTAGTAGATACACCTTGTACCCTACATCTTCTTGTTTATTTTTGAAGCAGTTTGTTTCTTCCCTCTCGCTCTTATATTTATTTTTTTCCCCGCTAGATAATGATATGAGTAAATGTCATATCCTCTTCGAAACAAATCTCTATTTTCATAATTCTAGTTGTAGGAAGACGCAGAAAAATTTAGAATTTTTTAAATTTTCGAAAAACCAATGTTTTTAACGAAGATGATACCTGCACCATAAAATTTAATAAAAAATAATGGATCTGTTTTTGAAAATTTTAAAAATGTCTCAGGGGCTTCATGTATAATACCCCCAAAATTAAAATATCTCGTATTCAAGGGGCCGTGACGTCAGTCAGATAAATTGGCGAATATCAATATTGGAGAAAATCGGCTAAACGGTTTAGTTGCTAGCGTTGTTCACACACGAACTGACAGATGGACAGACAGACAGCCTTTTTGCCATCATTCAGTTTTCGATATCAAGGACCCACAAAACATGGATTTTGGGTACACCACATGCTAGAGAATTTTTTTAAATTTAGCAATTAGATTCATCCGTTTTTCGGTACCAGGGCCCTGTAATATAAGTTTTTTTGCCGAAAATTTGCTGACTTTTCGCGCAGAATTACACAACTTTCTCTGTACTTCTTAGCGGGAAAGTAAAAAGGCTAGACGAGCACCCTCGACATTAATCGGTAGAAACAAAGTCGCTCACAGTACTCCAAGTGGCCTGAAATGGAACTACTCCTGGCGCCCAACCACGCCGCCCTGCCACTCACCTTCCGTAACCTCTTAGAATCTACGATAATAATTGCTTTTATTATTTTTCAGTCCCTTTTTTTAAATTTTGGACAAGCATAATTAAATATAAATATCAACATTTATTTCATAATTTTATTTAAATGAAAAATGTGCAAAGGTTTGATTTGGTTCCCCATTATTATCATTTACATTTTTAAAATTAATAGTATTGTATAATATATTAAAAAATTATAAGGGACAACCAAATCAAAACTTGTAGGAACCTAATAATTAAAAAAAATTACTGTATCATATTTTCATGAAACATCTTCAAAAATACTGTTAAGAAGTATTTTAATGGAATGTGAACAAAATATTGTCTGAAAATTGGGTAAAAGAATGGAAAGAAAAGTAGGGATCATGTAAAAATCAGCATAACCATATTCTTATTTGTCATAATCTTAAAACCCATTATATGTTATCTATTTTGCGAGAATACTTCAACAAGAACACGGGCCCAGCACGTTAACGGACCACGGACCGCACGTTGTCTTTAATCTCTCTCCTCTTCATTCTTAGGGCCGAGCCGTATGTCTCGGGGTAGGTTGCCCAGAAAAGTGTCATAAAATAAAAGAAGAATGGGTACATAATTGAATTACCGTTCTGTTAATATAAATAAAATAATCTGATTGAATCTATTGTTTAATATTCTAAATAAAATTAGTGGCACAGCTTTGACAGATGAATCATTCCTCGAATATTCTGTTAGATTAAAACACCAAGAAACAGCAAGTGAAAAAGGATGAAGAAATAGAAAAGTTGACTTGTCGTCTAAATGGAATTTCTTTTAATTAGTGTCACGAGGACGAAGAGTTTCAGGTCTACATTTCCAATGACAAGGTAAAATTAACGCGGTGAGTTGCTGTACTGGTTTGATTTTTCTGGTTGCTCTGGGTCAAGAAAAATTTGAGCAACTGAGCCTGCGACAAAAACAGTAATTAACTTAATTGGTCCGTAGACGTGACCGACGTAGCTGACCGCGATCCCTAGACGTTCTTTGGAACAGAAGGCGATCGCGTCGACATTTTGCGATAAGAAAGTCATGTTTTACTGTCTACTCTAGTGTCCTAAACTATATTTGTGAATGCTCTACAGAAATGGAAAGTACTTGAATAATATACTACACCGAAAATGGTAAAAATCCGATATTCAAATATGTCAATTTATTTTTGCACTCTTCAATTGTGAATCTTGAGAAACGTTCTTTTAATAGTTATATGGCGAAATCAGCCTTGAGAGACATTTGAAAGCAAGGTTTTACTGTTTTATTACATTTCTTTGCACGTATTATTAAACTATACTTTCCTTATTTTCTAAAACAACGACTCGAAAATACGCTAGTAATAACAATCAAAAGTTCTGTAGTCTTTACCATTTCTGTCGAACTTCAAACTGAAAAAAATATTATATTGAAAATGAATCCTTTTGTTCCGAACTTGTTGAAACAGTTCTAAAACTATTTTATGTTGAATTTAAGATACGTAATCTTGGTTATTCAAGAAGTATGAACTCTTGAATTAATGAAATATGACGAAAGTAAGCCCTGAGAAATTATTTGGGTATACTGAAAGCTATGTCGCTAAACCTTAATAAATGTCGCTTTAAAATAGAAAAAGTTGGCCAAATTATATAGAGCGTGTTACAAACAAACACTTTATGCGACAAAAATTAATTATTTCTGTGTCGTCATTGCGTGACTATAAACATGAGTTCCTACAGAGACAGAGAATTAAAATTCGAAGATGCTACATTTTATTTCACTCTTACATCCGAATGTACGTAAGCGACTGAAAATAGGGAGCGGCAGAGTTACGTGGGGTGTTGTTGCCTTGCCGCCGGCAGCTCTGAACTGGCGTGCCAGCGCTTGTCCTAGAGCTGTTTTCGTCTACGAGAGATCCATGTCTTCTACAAGTCTCACTGAGCAAACAGTCCTCGAAATCTCTCTCCTTCACGACCTTCGCATATCCGAAGCGCAGTTTTTTTTATTCTTTTGATATAAGAAGATAGCCTCCCAAATGCTGATTGTTACTTGATAAGATAATTTAAAATTAATACGACACATCCTAAGATTACTAATGTTTGTATTATCTTTTCTCTCTCTCTCTCTCTCTCTCTCTCTCTCTCTCTCTCTCTCGTCAACTATCGTGAATAAGCATAGTCCTTTACAGTTTGCTTGAATCTATTGCAGTCCAAACAGCCTTAGCAGTTACACTGACTTGTGCAATGTGATCGGACCAGCACTCTCCTGTCTCCGTTCGCCTGGTGCCCGTGACCGTGCGTTTTGCCGCGTCCGCTCCTTCCTTTCGCCTTGGGTGCGTGTCCACGTCTCGGGGCCGGAGCCCGCATGCTGTCTGTGCCTATCACTATTTTATCCCCGATTGCGTCTTAGCAGTAGTCAAGGAGACGACCTGTTTGATTCAGCGGATCGAATTCCGAAATTTCGAACAGCTAAATCTATCGGTATTTAGAAATTCGACCTGTTTGCTTCAGTAGATTGAATTGTAAGATAATATGGAAGGTAAGGCAGGGTAGGATAGAGTAGCTTTCAGTGCATTCCATACATGGCTTTTTCACTTATTGTATCTTTAATTAAATTTCTTTAATTTGTTGAAAGATCAGAATAGTTAGATACCACTGAAACCTCCCAGTATCCATAACTATATATTTCATAAACTCAGCCGAGTTTCGAAGTTGTATACGAAGTTGTAAACTCCGCGGAGTTTCGATGTATTACGTAAACTTCTCTTTACTTTAGTTACAAATTTGCTATAATTACTTTAATTCAATTTGATGTTATATTTCATTTGAATTTGATTGTGTCCTTATTCTAATTGGCTTAGAGTAAGCTCCCGGATCTGATTTTAAAAAAAGTGAGTTTAGACTTTAACTGGAAAATGAAAATAATTTATCCTATTATGTAGAAACTTTCAGAAATCTGCAACTTCTTTGTATTAACAACCAGGGACTGAAAAGTTATTGAATACCTTAGAAATACCAGTATTTTTCCTTACCTCTTAACTATTAACCAACACGTTACATGTAACATTGTGCATTGTGCAACATTGTATCCGTAAAACAATGTACCTGAATACAAAATTATTTTAAAAATATTATCTCTATTCCCGAAACAAATAGTGTCAATATCTGTATTAATGACGTTGTTGTGGTCGCCCAAGAGGCTGCACTGTCCTATGCGTTGCGGCTCGCTGCATGCTGCACTACACCGCGTCAACTTTTCTGACTGCCTGCTCTTCGTATGATCCCAGATTTCATTCTCTTTTGGGCTGTTAATTATTCATCAAATACCAACACATGTGGTATTGTTGAGTTTGTCTTCTCAAGAGTTTTCTGTTCGTGTAAAAAAAGTGGCCCATTAAAAACCGAAGTTAACGTAATACCTTTCAAATAAAAAAAATACTATCAAAAAGTTAAAATCTACAACTGATGAGCCCTTATGTCCTGAATCATTGGATGAAAAATCTTGAACAGTTTGCAGAATGTTCGAGGTAGACGTTTTTATTGAGTAATCATGTGTACGAAGGGCTCGTTCCCTATATTATATCCCTATACTTCTTGAAAATTTGTGGTACGTTAATACCTGTAATATCAAATTAAAAAAGTAAACAACTTATTAATGAATCTCAATAGCTTTTTTTTTCAGAATAACAGTCGCAATGTGAAAATTTCAAATCTGTTTATAGTTTGAAATTAAATACAAACCGGCATTAACTTTTGCCTAATATTAGTATTAGCATAATATTAGTTTGGTTGAACTGAATAATTTGTAAATGTCTTGATTTTCATTTTAAAAAAAGAACATAAATGTGCTACAAAATCTAAGGAAGGTCCTGTACTGCTATTTATTTTTTGACGTGAGTTTCAACTTTCCTTTTTGTTATTTATTGACCTTAACCAACTCTGCAAATTGAAAATTAAGAAGGTTGTGTGGACATGAAAGGGGAGTATTTTGTATTGAAGGACATTTTAGAGTTATCCTCAGAGGCTTTTGAACAAAATGGATTACGAAAGTTTTTTATTATTTCCTTAATACATTTGCTATTATAATAAATTCATTCGTTACTTTCACTTCTAATATTTGTTTGTATTTCATTGTCAGTTTAATAAATAAGTAGTTAATTCGATTAACATTTTCCAATATTAAACAAAATTAATAATTAAATAATTATCATTGAAATATTCAATTATTTGTGGATTGATGCATTGTGAAATTATGTTATTTGAAATAAATTGCAAACGAAACAAATATTCGTTTTATTAAAATTTCTTGAAACATTTTTGGTACTTTTGCGATGTCTCTAACGTTCATCATCTGTGTTCCTAAAGTGATTTATTCAAGTAAATTACAACTCAAAGGGAAATTAATTCGAGCGCATTGTCTTCCACGAGACCCATTTTAACGTCACAACTGCGATCATAAGAATTTGGAACTCTCGGAATCCTTACTCATTTACCATGAGTGTTTCTGAGAAACTCAATAACTTACCCAATAACTTACTTAATAACAACAAGAATATTTGTTTTATAGGTTCTCCCTAGTCACAGACGCATACTTTGACCAATCTCCGAACTCGTGAGTAGTTAGAACTTTGTCAGTTATTCTTATTTTGTCATTAAGTCTTACCCCTGCAATTACACATTTTTTTTTCAGAAACTACACACTTGAGTCTCACGGACCCAAATATTTTTGATGTTACAAAATATTGAGGAAAATGTTTATGACTCAGAAGTGGATAATTCTACTTTATTTTCATTGAAGAATGCACGAGAACACAAAAATTACAAACATGAAATTGAAAAAAGTTAAAATACTCGTAATCACATTTTTAAGGCATAGTCTTTCTTCAGTGCTTAACAGAATTATTTAAAATATATGTTCAAAACAAATCTCACAGCAACGCAAACAAAATTAAAATATCTAAGATAAATATTTTTTAAAATTTGATTATTAGTGTGCCATTTACTCGGCACATTCATCACAAAAGACAGTTCTACGTCGTGGCAAATTTATTTTCCATACGATTCACAACCATTCTTTGCCCTTGTGTCTCTTATTCTTGTCACAGTGAACATCTGTTTCTTATCTGTTGATTGTGTCCTTCGTGCAGGAGGATCCAGACATAGAATTTCCCGAATGACAAATCTCAGATTTTTCGAATGTTTTGGGACTTAAAGTCTTTTCTTCAATAATGGCTCAATCAAAGAAGAAGCCAATTGTTTCATAAAATATAACAATAATGAAAGTAATAATAATTATTGTTAACAATAGTGGATGGATTTGGGATTTCAGGGTCGAATTAATCGAACTTTGCCAGCCAGCGGTGTTCCCGGGCTTGGGCCCTGTTTTTATTTATTATCCATGCTTAAGAGTAAGAGAGACATGTGGTGTTGCATGGCATTTTCCCTTCGCCGTACCTAGCACACTGACCATGTCCTTTCGAGGTGAAATAATAATAATAATAATAATAATAATAATAATAATAATAATAATAATAATACATTTCAATAACACTTTAGTCTCTAAACTAAAAATATTGGTTTACCTGCTCGGAAATCAAAAGAAGGATGTCGATCGTTATTTCTTATGGAAATGAACAACTTTTGCAGTTGCGAGATTGGAAAGTTCTTCAGGAAGCGAAAAGGCGCAAGCTGTTTGGAGCGCGATTGTAGACTGGAATCTTTAAGATAGAATGCAAATAATTTGTTATGATACTACAACTTCAAATACAGGTTGAATCGTATGCCTGCATGCTTCTAAAACAAAAACTTAACAGAGACATGCTTATATTTGCTTGTCGCCAAGATGTATTTGAATTAGTGTTAAAAATGTATTGGATGAGAAATTCAATTAAGTGACTCCAAACCCTGAAATTCTATTCTTCTAAAACATCCTATAGTTGCAAAGTGTCGTTCCTAACAAAATACAATGCTATAAAGCCACAGCCGATTAGCGGATCGCGACAATATTTATTATTTGAGTTTTTTATGTCAAACAGAAAAAAGGGGAGTATGCGCATCTGATTTTCCGAAAAAATCCTCCCTTCATGTCTTGGGACACCTACATGCGGCACACCTGCATACCTTATTGCTGCGAACACACGGCGTTTCTAATAGTGACCCTTGGTTATAATTTTAATTGTTGTGGACGCCTATCGTGAATGTTGCAATTCTTGACTGAAGTCACTAAATACATCATTGTTTTGACAAACATTAACAAATTGAAAGCAAACATAAATAGAGAAGTGAAATTAAATTGTGTAGATTTTTTATTGGTAGTGGTTGAGATTAATAAGTGGAGGATAGGAAAATTATTTAATCGTAGAATTGTGAACTAATTAGTAGTATTTTATATTTGTATGTAATAAATTAATGGAAAGTATGGCTTGTTGTTCTCTAATCTTTTCAGTAAGATAACCTAGCAACGTTTCTAATGTGTACTGTGGTAAATCATCAAACCTACTACATTTATTCAACATTTTCCGTAATAAAGATTGCGTAAATTTAGTAGCGATTTTAATTACGGTATTATTGAGCTTTAAAGAGAAAGTTAATCCGTTAAATGGTAGTTACAAACAGCGATGATAGTAATTGCGAAGTTACTTAACTTGCTACAATAGACGAGGAAAAGTAAAAGTTTCAAGGTTACCAGGTTAGTCATACCCTACTTAATGAGAGCACCGATGTTTTAAAGAAACGTGAAAAGTAAAAAGGATAAAAGTGTGTATTCAGTGATTTATGATCGAAGACAAATAATTATTAAACTTTTAACGCAACAAAATGACAGAGAAAGTAATAAATTTATATATTTCAGAAGTCACTTACTGAAACGCGACTACATTCAGATCTGATCCTCAATGTCTTATAAGAACGTTCATAAATACATAGTAGTTATAAGGAAAACAGGAAAACCAGGAAACATAAAAGAACCAAGTACAAGGCAGATAATTTATGGCAATCGATATCCCAACAGGTTCCTTGCATTTACGGAAATCTTACTTACTTAGGACCAAGAGTGGGGTACCGGTGCGAAGGCAGTCACCTTGCCGCAGGTAGAACTGCACGCGCGTTTCAGCATCGAACCCGGGTGCTGCGTCCTTATACGGAAGCGTTGCCCACGGTAGCCGGAATGCCAGCGGCTCTAACGAGATTCCAACACGGCACCGCGCGGCCGACGCCAACTCGCTTACACATTATACTACTCGCTCTGTTCTGGAACTCCAGCATAGTATAATAATAATAATAATAATAATAATAATAATAATAATAATAATAATAATAATAATAATAATGTATTGCTTCGTATGACAAGTAAAACAAGCCGGGAGAGATGGCTTAGGGCATCAACTGATGTTATTGCAGTGCCACTTACGGGACTAATCGTCTTAGCAGCTGAAGTACCCTGAATCACTAGTAATCAATCATAAAGTAAAACAAGGAGGTGAATCTGAATTATGTCTCTGTCCCGTTAACGTTAACAACATCCAGAAAAAAGGAGTGAAAAAATCTAAAATATCTACCTCTGGTAAATGAGATAAAGGAAATGTTGAGCGACGTGGAAATGGTGACGATTGTTCCAATAACTCTAGGTGCCACTGGTGAAATTCCTAATTGTTATTCATGCTTGAATCCCTGGCTGAACTACAACTGAAGGATTTATATACCCAGCTGCAGAAAATTGTCCTACTTGACACATGTAACATCGTGAAGAAGTTTTTGAGAATTGACAGTTGATCCAGTGCTGATTATGACAATTCAAACGTTTTTGTCCTGTTTATGGTAACCGAGATGCATGTGTGGAAAGAAGTTAAAACAACAACAACAACAAATAATAATAATGACAATAGTAATAACACTAAAATCAGTTCATATTAAATTGACGTCTGTATTATCTCGGATTATTTTGGAGCCAATCAAGTAAACCGACAGACCTGGTTGTAGAGTCGAGAGAGAAAAATAGAGAAAAACTGATCCTGACTGGTCCATTCTGTATCGCCTGGTCGGAAAGAATTGTGAAGCAGACAGGCGACACATTACTAGAAGTATCACTATTACCCTAGGCATCTTCTAAACCTATATACATTTCTTATTGTTCAAAGAGGTGTACTCCGTGTTGAAAGAATGTACCAAATAACGAATGACTAGAGATCGTAGATTTTAGCAATTGCTAAAAATGAGAAATAAAACCAAACGCTAAAAAAGTAGTAACAGTATGTCTGATCATCGATGCAGTATATTTCCGAAGGTTTTCAGTCTGCGATAAAATCGATTGCAAAATACGAAATCACTTACAAAGCTCGAAATTATGGTGAATCTGCGAAATAATTGCTAAATTACGTTTTATGGTTTTCTTCGTGTTCTCTCTATAACCAGGGACGCGGACACCAACAACAACACATTGAAGCTTGAAAACAATTGATTTGAGAATGGCCATGTTTATTAATTTATAGTTAATATTTTAATGACAAAATCAAGTAAAAAATAATAAGAACAATTTTAAAAACTGATCCTGAAAACCTGAGGGCTCAGGGTCATTTCAAGAGCTCTCAGCTTCCCCAGTTCGTTGCACGGAGGCCACGGCAAGAAGGGGAACGGACTACGTCTAAGGCGCACGTGTTACTTCTTACACTTTGCTTTTTTTTAAGTTCGCAAATGGTGAAATATGGAGTTTCCCTTATTTCCTGATTTTAAAGGGAAAAATCTATGTAGCATCAAAATATTTTTTATCTCAAAATGTCCTGCATTAATAATAATTTTCTCAATTAATGCTACAAAATGCTAAATCTTAGTTTTATAATGCTATTAAGTGCTATATCAAAATATGATGTTTTAAAATTTAAATTATTTATTTCCATCCCTACAAATCGCACGACAAGGCAGATGGTGGCTGAGAAACTGAAAGAGCAAGTCCAAAAATGAGCTCAGTGCATCAAACGTTGGAAATCTGGATTATTTTACCCTGTACGGAATCTGTACGAGACAGACACACAATTTTACAAAAGACGCTCGGTGGCTTCTCTCAACATATAAAGTTAATATCGCAGATGAACTTATGACAACAGGGGAACATTTTCTGAAATTCTCGAAGGACTATAAGTAATTAAAAGCACTTGGAACAAAAAAGCAATTAGGTATTGATCCAGATCTGTTTAATCAAGAAAATGACACGATTACATTCCCTTCTACCAAAAACGAATCTTAGTAAAACAGAGAAACTCTCGGAATGACTCCCGGGGAAGAAGACAGCACTTTAGTAAAGGATTAAAGACCAATCACAGGTCTACCAGTATTGTATAATACAAAGTTACACAGATAAATAAATACGAATCGCTTATGTAGCTTAAAAGGGGAAGAATGGTGCCAGAATCGGAAGCAGTTGTAATAGCTTCCCAAGAACAAGCATTGAAACCACGACAGTACGATAAAGTGGTTCTCAAAATTTCCCAAGGTTTTACATGCCGCATTGATAGTAGTAAATAACACTTGATCTTGTTATTTGGATTTGGTGAACAAGTCGCGTCTGCGTGTAGGTGTTACAGTACCATGCGTTCAAAACATAATAAGCAATGAAGCAGAGAAACTAGTTTGACATCGAGTTTAACCGAAAGGAGTAAAAAGAGAGGTTGTATCGATAATCCCACCAGATTCGAGCTCTGGGGTCTGTTCTACAAAATGTATGTAAGAACTAGACAAAACTCCCAGGTCGTTTAGAAGTCTATATACTACTAACATGAAGATATTATCTGGTTATTGGGAAAAGGCCGATTTTACGCAAAATATTGTAGTGGCACCCTTTATCATTAGATCCACTCCTTAGGATGGAAAAGAAACATTAAGTCTTAACTTTCCTCTTCTCTCTCTTTCTTTCTCTCGCTTTCTCGCTTTCTCTCTCTCTCTGTCTCTCATGCACATACACATACACACGCACGCGCACTGACTCAAACTATTCTCCTTTCACGCCAATCACCGTATTACCTGTAAGCGGTTGATATACTACGTTTCTCTCAAGTCTTTCACTCCTTAAAAGTAGTACTGCATTAGAATTTCGTTATAATTTCGATAAGTATCAAGTGATGGCGTCTAGAGTAAAAACTTAGTCTACAATTACAAATTCAACTTATTAGAATTTGCCAACAACAGTGTGGAGTAATGAGTATTGTAGTCCTACATTTTTTAAGCGGCTTCCTCCTGTGCTATCCGTAAATGCACACCATTGTGAACGGCCGTTCCCTAGGCGACGGGACTCCCTTGAACAGCCCTAATTGTCAGCCGTACAATCCCACGTCGATTTGCGAAAATGCATAACCACACAAAGGCTTGATGCATATTTCATTGAAGGCCGCCTTAACCTTTTGTAAAGGGGCCGATCGACGCTCGGCCCATCAACGGCTCCTTTCCGGGTGAGTCTTTATCCCTGACGCGCGTGTGTCCGTGGCGCGATTTGCCTCCTAGCGCGTCGCGGAAGTTCGTCATTACTGTGAATGGGCTGCCCGTTGGGTGTTAGGCATGGCAGTTAACGAGTCGCCGAGCTTAAGTTATGAAAGAGATACACATCATCCTGTTGAGTTTACAGCCTCCGGGGTCGCTTGTAGTGAACTGGTCCACCGACGAGAGATTTCGATTCAATTAAAACAGGATTTTCTTCATTTTCTGTCGTTTTTTAAAATTGTTTATGCACCGTGGCACGAATCAGCTGGATCAGAAATATCTCTGAAGTTTGGAAGTGATGCTAATTTCCATTAAATTACTTGGTTTTGGTTAGCATTATTATAATTCGGTTACTCTGTCTGTGAATCTATACAGTGTAAGATTAGTTTACAATGTTTATATTTTCCCCCTGAAGAGGCGGGGCGTTTACACCCACTAATTGAAATAAAACAAAAATCTTAATATCCTGGTATAATAAATCGCAAGGTACAGCAACATCGACAAGTAAACACGATTTGTTCTCCAAATCCCGGATGACTATATCCGGTTTGTTTGCCGCTATCGTGCGATCAGTTTGAATTTGTTGGTCGTACAATATCGTACACATTATTATTATTATTATTATTATTATTATTATTATTATTATTATTATTATTGCTCCATATCACGACTACAGATGTTATGAGTCGGCTGAGTATAAAATCTACTCCAGGTAGCAACCAGCTACCAAACGAGCAGATCTAGGGACTGTCGGTGCCTCTACAATACTTTGCGCAAAATGTGAGCTGTGCCAAATAAAGCGATTTCTTGCACTTCCCAGTCCTTTGAATGACCTGGAAGTTTAGCCAAGTTCTTACTCAAATTTTGGGGAACAAATCCCAGAACTCCGATAACTATCGGTACGACCTGTGCTTTTACGCCCCACATTTGACTGATCTCGATTTCCAAACTCTTGTATTTAAGACGTTTCTCTGCCTCCTTGGTTACGACATTTTGATCGCAAGGCAGAGCAACATCCACAAGTAGACACGATTTGTTCTCCAAATCCCGGATAACAATATCCGGTTTGTTTGCTGCTATCGTGCGATCCGTTTGAATTTGTTGGTCGTACAATATTGTACACAATCCAACCGATGTCACCGGTTTTGGTGAGTGCTCGTACCACTTGGGGCATGTGTTTGGAACTTCGAGGGCGGTACAGATCTGCCAGTGGAGGTAACTACACACCCTGTCGTGTCTTTTTAAGTATTCGGTCTTTGCTAGGATTGGACAAGCTGAGACAATTTGATCAATGGTTTCTACTTGCTCCTGACAAATTCGGCATTTGCTATCTTGGGAAATTTTGAGAACCGCTTTATCATAATGTCGTGTTCTCGAGGCCTGATTTTGGGCAGCTATTACAAGTACTTCCGATTCTGGCTTCATTCTTCTCCTTTTAAGCCATAAGTCTATTATTATTATTATTATTATTATTATTATTATTATTATTATTATTTTCCTCGTTGTGAAGAGGAAAGAGAGGATATAGTGCCCCACTGCGCCCATGTTCCAATGGGAGGAAATGAGGGATGAGTCCGAGTCGCAAGTC
Source organism: Acheta domesticus (assembly GCA_031308135.1). NCBI lineage: Eukaryota > Metazoa > Arthropoda > Insecta > Orthoptera > Gryllidae > Acheta > Acheta domesticus. Next base: position 245,229,650 of record JAHLJT010009436.1, on the reverse strand, counting down.
TATGGTACGTTGTGTATGGAACTACTCCGGAATTTGCCTTCAAGTGATTACTGAAACTGCAGAAACCACTGATCAGTGCAGTGGAATACGGATTACAAATTAACACAAATTAATTAGTCTTGAAACAAATCCAACGGATGTGTTTCTTATGCGTTTAAAGATACGTGAAGGGAAAACAGACTACCAGGCCTCGGAGGCCCACTTAGTTGAAAGCACGACTAACATTCAGCTACTTGAACTGCTTCCGATTCTGGCTTCATTCTTCCCCTTTTAAGCCACATAAATGATTGATCTTTATTGATCTGTACCTTGTGCATTCTTTTTAGATATTGTCCATGGAGGGGTTTGTCCCTCCACGACTTCTTTAACATTTTTTGTGTCTCACATTTCATGTTTAGTAGTACCAGAAGTTCAGTGTCTGTGTTATTTGACGTGTCTTGCATAGTTTTCTTTGCAATGCTGTTTGATACACTAAAAATGCCTCTGTTTCCCATTCTTCGGTCAGATTTCATGACCTGCCTCATTAGAGGGTCATCTTGATGACTGACTACATACTTTCCCATTCCAACTGTTGCATTATGTCAGGAGGCTTCAATTTGTCTGAGGCCTCTTCCTCCTTCCTTACGTGACACATAAAGTCTATATACATGAGCTCGAGGGTGGGCGACATGATGCATTGTTAGCAGTTTTCTGGTTTTTCGATCGATGATGCGGATTTCTTGCTCAGTCCAGTCCACTGGTCTGGAACTGTACTCTACTACAGGCACCGCCAGACTACCAATGGCAGATATTTTATTCCTGGAGTTCAGAGCAGACTGCAGAACAAGTCTCACTCTTCTGTAATACTCCTTACGAATTCTCTGTTTCATTGTGTCGTTCGAGATTGTCTCACATTCTTCAAGGCCCAGATATTTTGTAAGTTTTACCTGGCTCAAGATCTTGAATCACAGTGTGCATATCAACTTCAATGCTCTCTGACGTTGTCAGTTTGCCTCTTTTTCAATTGATTTTTGCACATTTGTCAAGACCAAACTTCATGCAGATGTCGTTGCTAAAGTCATTCACGACAGACAGCATTTGGAAGAGAATCGCTTCATTCTTAGCAAACACTTTCAGATCATCCATGTAAAACAAATGTGATACTGGCCTTTCATCACCATGGAGCTTGTAACCAAAGTCAGCTTGCGACAACTGTCTTGATAGTGGGATCAAACTAATGCAAAACAGCAGAGGGAATAGTGAATCTCCTTGAAAAATACCCCTGTTGATCTGAATACTCCTGGTTTCTACTGCTTCCTTTCTGCTCTGTATTAGTAACCTGGTACTCCACGACTTCATGCTAGCCTTGCAAAATTCAATAAGTCTAGGATGAAATCGATAGATCTCCAAGGTCTTCAAAATCCAATCGTGTGGTACACTATAAAAGGCTTTTTGGTAGTCAATCCAAGCCATGCTCAAATTCCGTTTTCGTTTCTTTACATCATTCAAGATGACTTTATTCAGTAGCAAGATTTCCTTACAGCCATAAGAACCTTTACGACATCCTTTTTGTTCAACTGGCATTAGATGATTCTTCTGTAGCGTCGCGAGGTGACGCACGTGCCGTTTCGCTGGAAAGCCCGGTCTTAAGCCGGATGGGGGATGGGGATTGGAGTGCGGCGGCGCCTCGCCGGCGCGCGCCGGGCAGGAAAATCCCAGCCTCAAAATAACCTGAACAACAGGGCGTGCCTGAGCGCGCGTCCATTCATGACGGTTGCTCTCTGCTGAGGGCTGGCTTGCGAGCCGAATGACGCCCGCCGCTGGTAGAGTGGGGGACGAGCCGTGGGGTATTTATTGCGGCGCCGACATGCGCTCGCGGGATACGCTAGTGAGTCGAAAGACGTGAGGTATCTCCGTGCAACCTTGCACGTTTTGGCATCCGGCCATGTAACATTCTAGTTACGGGGACTTTATGTCCGACAGCTCGCACTTCGCGCAGCTTCTCATGCTCTCGAGCAGAGGCACTGGGCTAAGCCTGGGGACGGTCGCGGGGTTTCGCGGCTTAGAGAATAGAAAGGTTGCCTATGGTTTTCAATTTTGTAACATTATCTTGTAATTTATTATTGTAAATATACTGTACATACTATTCAGAATCTGTCGTCTGTGCTTTTCATGTCCAGTACGTCACACTTCTCTAGATGTCTGTACATTTTGTCAGCTATGGCTGAAGTTATAACTTTGTACAGTACTGGCAGACAAGTGATTGGCCTGTAGTTCTTCGCCAAAGAGCTGTCTCCCGCTTTGGGTAGCAGATATGTGGTGCCGCGTGTGAGCCATTCCAGGAGTTCCTTTGGATTTTCTAAAATTTTATTAATTGCCTTTGCTAGATGCGGATGTAATGCTGTAAGTTTCTTAATCCAAAAAATCTGGATCTTATCAATCCCGGGGGATTTCCAGTTTCCCATGTTCTTATTTGCTTGGAAGAGGTCCTCTTCCGAGAATTTGTGAACATCTCCCACTGTTTCCACAAGTTCATTTGCAACATCAACTTCAGATTGAAGCCAAGATGCATCTTTGTTGTAGAATCTGCTCTCTTCCCAGATTGCTGCCCAAAATGTCTCGACGTCATCTTTTGAAGGAATGACAGCATTGCCATTCGGTTTTTGAGTCAGATTGCGACAGAATTTCTTCGCGTCTGTTTCAAACAACCATTCTGTACACGGAAATCTATTCTACGTTTGTAACGTCTAATTCGTTGAGCCCATGCTTGAATTTTCTCTTTTAGCTTCCCAACTACCATTAGCCTGCTGGTGTCATTTTCAATTTGGTATTTTTGTTCAACATTGAATATTTTTCGTTGAACTTTAGAGGTGTGCGTTGATTTAGAAGATGCCTCAGCTAAGAGTGATATTTCGCGCCGGGTGTCGGCTATCCGTTTCAAAATTCTCTTCATTCATGGGGGTACAGAGCTGTTTACTCTGTTTTGCTGTCGGCCGTCGGTGTTCTTGGCTGGCCCCAAAATTATCTGAGATACTAGATATCCCGTTGCATATATAATGTGATTGATTTCAGTAATATCTAGATCTCTGCCTGGGATCTCGACCACTTCATTTAAGACAGAATTCACTATTTCTATCACTCTTTTAGCTCTGACATTTTCGTACATTCTCCTCAACGGTTGGCGAGATTAAAAGGGAAGTTGTTGTTGTTATTATTATTATTATTATTATTATTATTATTATTATTATTTTTATTATTACAGTTTCTAATAACCACGCTTGTCCAAATTTTCAAGATAAAACTCAAGATCATGTAGGGAGTACGTATGATGAAATATGCAAGTTCTTTTTGCTCCAGTGCAATCGGGTTGCGCTTCAAATGACAAAGTGAGAGAAGCGTACCACGATGTTAGTAGTTGCCAACTGTACGGCCTTTTGCATGATTCTGAAACGCCATTCATGTTGACGGATTATTATATATATCATTATTACGTATTATTTTTAATTATTACGTTCGTTAGCTAATTATATGAAAATTTTTTACCCGTCCTGATTGTTTATAGATTCAGCGAGAGATGAGGGGATATTTCCTTTCCTAGTCCACTTCGAAGTGTCATAATTCGGTTATAAGGGTGTATAAATCCTTGAAACGTTTAAGAATTGTATTGAAAATATCTAACACGGCTACTCTTAGTACGTGCGGTAAACGTTTTCAGTGTTTATATAAACATTGTTTCCAATATTTTTCAGCCAATAAATAAACGGGCATATCAATGGAGAATTTTTCCAAAGCATTCGCTTTTGGAAAATTCACGTGCTATTCCACAAACCTCCCACCCACCAGGAAAGCATTGTAAATTTTGTTTGTAAATATGAAATTCTGTAATTAATGTCAACAGATTTTGAGTGACAGAATAAATATTGCTTTTGTTAATAAATTAAAATATCGATAGATCATTTAACAAAAGACTGTAATCAAATATAAAAATGAATCAAAGGGTAGTGTTCATCATTTAAGTTTTATATTAACACTTTGATGTTAAGTAGAAATATGTTTTCGGTGTATCATTGTTTCAGTGTATGTTTTCAAAATAACGAAATCTGCAGCCTCTTCGACTGTGGATTTCCTTATTTTGAAACCTTTGGGCCAAGTTTACTGAAAAATTGTGGAATATATCTATTAACATACGAGGTAATGAATTGTGCATATTATGAAAAAGATGAGAGATGAGAAGAACTACATTCATAGTGAATTATATTAATATGTTATGTGTATGAATACATTTATTTCACCTTGGACTTCTGTTATGAAGTTGCAAAATTTCGTGTGAGACGCGAGATGTAGGTTTTTTGTTTGTATTTTGTGTGTTTTCCTTGGAGGAACATAAGTACACGATGCCTATCATTTTCAGTATACCAATCAACGCAAAATTGTCAACCGCTTACTTACATACGTGGCTGTGAATATTTGAAGGAACAATGAGAAAGTATTTTTTTATTAGAAGCAAAGATTTATCAGTTCGAAAAGAAAAAATTTAAAGCAGTGGATTTTGAGTAATTTTATTATCAATTGACCAAAATATTTCATTCCCCTCCATTATTTATATCTTCGTTTCACGCGTTACATCTCTGTTATTTTCAGTTGACCTATTATTGTTAATACATGCGAGTAGGGCCGCAATGGGAGAGTAGAGGAAATATGTTTTGCTTTCTTTGTGGAAGGATTGTCAAAACAAATTTCAGCCATTTTTCTGACGTGGGAGGCGTAGAACTTAGAGTTTTAAGATAGTTTAATGTTTTGTCAGATGTAGAATGCAATTCATGTAGTTCTAGATTTGGTTTCTTTAAAGGGAAATGTACTTGTATCATATTTCAGTTAATTTAGGTTAATCTCTAACCACCGTACTGAAAAGTAGAAGGCCCTTGTATGGTATGTGTATGGTATGTTATACTATATTTCAGTAATGTTTTGTTATTTTTGGTTCATTGGTGTATTATGTAGATCATTCCGCAATAGGTGAAAACTTACAAATATTTTCGAACTTAAATCAGTCCCTAGTAAGGAGAACACGGAATTTATGTTCACTAAAGATGACATGTTAATACATTTTTTACTTAGTAATTACGGACATTTTTAATTATATAGTAGAAACATTTTGCTTTTCTAAAATCTTTCACAATTAACTAAACTTTTCCGACATTCCCTTTTACGGAGAAACTAATCGATTTATTCTCATCAAATTATTTAACTTATTATGTAAACGATCGGCCCATTAACTGATTGGTGATGACTGATAGGAGAACAACGTAGTCGTGTTTCGTGTTGAGGGCGGGGGGAGGGGGTCGCGTGTGCGGTGCGTGGGCGCCGCGTAGCGACGGTGGAGGTGCACCTGTCCCACGCAGAGGCGCGGGAGGGGGGAGGGAGGGAATGCTCCTTGAGATTTCTCGCGGCTGACTCAGCGCCCTGAGTTATGGGTACGCGAGAGGCAGGCAGCCCGGCGCAGCCTGAGCGGAGTTTCCCAAGCTGCGTGGCGGGAAAGGCGGAGCCGCCACAGAGACCGCTGCGTCCCTGTACGTCAGTGATCGCCGAACCGTCGATCGCGGGCTACTAGTAGTTCGCGGGGCAATTTTCGATAGAACGCGGTAATGCTCAAGGTTACCTAATCTCAACTTATTCTACAGATTACAAAAGTACAGAAACAGACTCTGATGAACATTTGGACGACTGTATTCGAATGGCAGTCACGACCTACTCTCCTAACATAAAAAAAACTTGGTAATGACAAAAAACAGTTCCATCCTTCTCATTACCTAGTGTGATAAAAAATATGTTCTTACATGTTACTAACTACATTTCAGTTTTTTTCTAATGTGCAATTTCAATTTATTTTTCTTGTTGATCAAAATGTTTCATATTTAATAGAAGTGTTTGTTTACAGACAATAAACAAGTGTTAAAATGTGAAAAAAATGTGTTTTGTTGTCATGGTACTTCACAGTAGAATTGAAAACCGTATAGTTGCTCATAAGCTTCATAAGTTTGGCGACCACTGCTCTATGCTGAACGTCGGGGACACGGTGGCTAGTAGTAGTTAGTTGGGTGGAAGTCATTTAAAATTTTGCATGCATTATTATACTTAATCATTTCGAACGTGTGGTCGGATTTGAAAAAAGTGAAACAAAAAAGCAAGGGGGAGGATGCATGATGATAACTCTGATTTCCAAAATCAAACTATGGTACTTAAAATATTGCAAAACAAATTGTTAAACTTACTGCGTCATCCAGTATTCATACTCCTTTTGGAGAAAACATTTGAAAGAGTATGAATCTGGTGAAACAGTGTCAACTAGGTGGAATGGTGCAACTATTCCGCTCCCTGTAGATCATTGTTTTAAAATTGAAAATAGCTTATTCTGAAACTTTTTTCACGGCCCAGCCCTGAAGATGTTGTTGTTGTTGATGATAATGATGATGATGATGATGATGATAATGAATAAGGTTGAATAACGCTTCAATATATAATTGGCACCGCCAGCCCCTGAACTGTGCGACAAATCATGAGGTCTTATGTAAAATATTAATTCAGAATTATTTGCCTTAATAATTTGTATTCTATAATTTTAAAGGACTGAATATGTCGTCGAAACAACTATTCTGCCCTCCACAGTCTTGAAATGTGTATCTCAGTTTGTTAATAAGGTTTTTCTTTTTTCCTACTAGAAAATGTCTTCCATTTACCATCGCCATTTAGCCTATTTTTTAGTTTTTCTAACTATATGTTACAGGAAGGGAAACTATTGGAATCACGTCAAAAATATGATCTGGAATTGTCAGTCATAAAATTAGTTTTTAAAGTTCTTTGCAGCTGTTTCTCCGTACACACTTCAGTAGTAAGACCTTACGATTACTCGATTTATTAGTGCTGTTCCAAAGATGGTTAAGATTGACACAGGTGACGAGGAAATACACGCAGTTTTGTACCCGAGAATCGGAATGCCTCTATGGATGTCCACATGTATGCAAGTGTCACTTATAGCGCTGTCAGATTAGACATTTTTGATCTCAAACTTTGATCTGAAGTAAAATCTACTTATTTTGTACCAGTGATCATAAAGATATTTTAATATTTTAGGATACTTTCAAGAAGCTCCTCAGACATATTCAACATTTTCTAGAAAATGTATGAAATTTTTTTCTGGAAATTTTTTGCTCGAACAGAAGAAAGTGCGTGGTTTTGATGAAAAATCGAAACCATATCAAACTCATAAAATGTTGGTGTAATTTCGATTTTCACCAAAACTCCTGACACTTAGTAAATTGAAAAATCTTTAAAACTCCAAATGTTTTCATTAAGAAATATATTTCAGCTTTCTACTCAATCAAATTTCGTGATTTTTGCTTGAAATGAAAGGCAGTGGAGTCCATATATCTTATCACTGGCTATTATTAACCCGTTAATTATTAGTGATACAATCTTTAAACATTCATAACAACTCTCTCTGGAATTTTAATAAAAGGAGGCTAAAGAAAATAACCATTATCCTTTCTTTAATTACTCCCAATGGTAAAAAATATACAAATAAGAAAACTGAAGTTGTAGCCGATCGTTTTGCTGAAACATTCACTCCCATCATGTTTTCTCCCCATCCAGATCATTCCCAAATTCAAAACTTTGCCAACTTCCGTAAGTACAATATATCCCAAAAAATTAAAAACATCTCCTCAGGAAAATAAAAACATCATTAGAGCTCACCCAAACAAAAAAGCACGCGGTCATGACAAAATTAATAATATCATTTTTAAAAACTTACCCAAAAGCATTGTCGCCTATATCACCAATATATTCAACTCATCTCTAAGAATACGATGTTATCCCTTATCTTGCAAGCATTGCTTAATCCTTCCCATCCCCAAACCGAACAAGAACCACAGCAACCCAGACAACTATAGGCCCATTAGTCTTCTTCCAACATTAGCAAAAATATTTGAAAAACTTACCCTTGCAAGATTAAATAATTACCTCAACAAAATAAATTTCTTGCCCCGTTATCAGTTCGGATTCACCAGCGCTCTGGCGAACTTTTGCAGTCGTAATAGAGAATCATACCTCAAACCCCCGCCCCATAAGAGTATGACTTCCACAAAGATCCTCCCACTCTCCATTACTATTCAATCTCTTTACAGCAGACATTCCTACCTCCAGATTAACTGAAATGGCGCAATTTGCGGATGACACTTCAATCTGCAAACCAAAATATATCTATCTCATCCATCATTAAACGTCTTAGCAAGTGAAACCCCCCATACATCTTCACGCGTCATAACTTCATTCAATTATAGATCTTTAAATGATGTCATGCATTTTTTAAAATCTGAGTGCTTTTTGAGTAGTAATACTAAGAGGAGGAAAAGTTTCCGTATATCGTGCATTTCCACTAGTTCTTCTAGGAGGATTGCAACATTCCAGGTAGTCAGCGATTTGCCTGCAAACTCCTTATTTGCACTCCTTATTTGCACTTATTTTCTCTTTTGTCAGTTTTCTCAAAAATATTAGAAAGGCTTTTCTACTTACGAATGGAATCATTTCTCAGGAAAAACAGAGCGTTTTCAGACTCACAACACGGTTTTAGAAAATCAAAATCTACGGAAACTGCCATTTTTTCTTTTCTCAAAGATGTTGCTTCATCAATAGACCAAAATGAAATACCCATTGGAATATTCTTAGATCTCTCGAAAGCTTTTGACGTTATTGACCATAAGATCTTGCTCTCAAAATTACCTTCGTATGGAATTCGTGCTATTGCCCTAGATTGGATAACTTCTTACCTTAAACATCGGACTCAAAGAGTAGAAATACCATACTGGCAGGAAAGGACATTACATACTTATATTTCCAATTCTTTGCCAATTGTGCATGGGGTCCCGCAAGGTTCGATCTTAGGTCCTATTCTCTTTCTGTTATATGTAAACGATATGCCCTCGTCTATTAAAATGGAAGAACGGTTCTGTTTGCTGATGACACGAATGTTCTTTGCAAAAAAGAAGCAGTAAATAGTACAATTTCAGAAGTTTCAAATTGGTTTAATAATAACAAATTAATTGTTAACGAAAGAAAAACTGTTTCAATGCATTTTTGCATCTCAAATCGGAAATCGCATGTTCCATTGAAAATGAACAATATGCAATTAGCTGATGTTGAGGCAACAAAATTTTTAGGTCTTTCAATTCAATCAAACCTCAAATGGAATGTACATACAACAGAATTAAACACTAAATTAAGTTCATTATGCTATGCATTCAGAATTCTTTCAAATTCTGTCAGCCTTCATGCAGCTCGTTGCGTTTATTTTGCAAATGTGCATTCCCGCCTGAGATATGGCATAATATTCTGGGGAAGCTCATCCTGTAGTATTCAGACCTTCAGATTGCAAAAGAAAATTATTCGAATAATGAAAAAATGCCTTCCACGTGATTCCTGCAAGCCTCTTTTCATTGAGCTGGGAATCCTACCATTGCCTTGTCTATTTATTTACGAATCTGTAATATTTGTCAAAAATGACCTACTTAACGGAGGGAACATATTTTCATGCAATATTGATATTTATAATTACAACACACGCCGTAGAAATCACGTGCATCAAGTGTCAGTATCAACAGCTCAGTACAAGAAATCAACATACAATACATGTACGTTACTTTACAACGCATTGCCAGATGACATAAAACAATTAAAGTCGGTATACAAATTTAAGTTAAAAGTAAAATCTTTTCTGCTGCAAAACTGTTTCTATACAATTAGAGACTATACTGATCGTGAAAAAGAAAAATAATGTTTAATGTAACAAAACAAAGATATATAATGATTTAGTTTATGTTTGCATTGTATACATTTAAAAAAATATTAATACGCCTGTAACAAGTAATGTACTTCAGCTTCCGGGTCAATGACCCCCATCTCGATCAGGTTTTTGTCCAGTTTCCCTGATCCATAGAGCAAATGCTGAGATGGCCCCTTGTTTTGCTTCTGGACGTAAATGTAGCTTCACTGTGCGCACGTTTTGTTGAGCACTCCTTTTGCTTGTAGTTCATTTACAGTTGAAATTGATTTTCTATAACTCGGGAAAAAACATTTTTCAAATATCTTTATTTTTCTAAAATAATTATTTTCTAAATTAATTTTTTCGTTTTCGTTTTCGGTTTTTTTTTTTTTTTTAATTATAAAATTCTGGCCCTCAAGAAAATGTGCGCAGATAAATTTCTTTCCCCACACGTCATATACAGTTTTTACTGTTTTTTTGACTAAATAAATAAATAAATAAATCAAACGTTTGAAATGTCGATTCTTAACGGTCATTTTATTCTTACATCCGTCATCGTCAAACTAAAATGTATGTCTTCGTTTGCCGAAAAGCAAATGAATTTCAATTGTTTTTTTCTTTGAAAATATACAATAAAATTGTAAACAATAATTCATAAAAAATAAGATTCGAAAAATGTAATTTTAGTTCCGCGGTGATTGTCGTGGTTTCTGTAGTGTTGGGAATCTCCTCAAGCCTGCTAGGAGGGGGGGCAGAACTCTTGCTGGTCATCGGGAGCAAACTTCGGATACGTTCTTGGGAAAAAACGAAATACAATATCAGGGCCCTGACACGGTCCATTTTAGGGGAAAAGGAACCAGATACTCAATGAGAGGACTGATGCATAAAGAAAAAGTCCAAATTTTTTGTAACTAATATAATATTTAAATCAATTATTTTTGAAAACTATTTGTATGACTTGTATTATATTATTTTTGAAATTTGGGCCACTGAATAGAGCTGAGACTATGTTACTATTTTGTTGGTAATACAAAAAAAATCAAATCTGCAGTTCGTTTATCCATGCAAATAAGTTTTCTATAATTATCAGGGAAAATGTCTGGTTTTCAAAAGATTTTAACTTGGCTTTTTTTGAAACAATTACTCATCGTTCAACAATTTATAGTCAAAATGTTCAAAGGAGATTCTGGAGCCTAAGAGAACGAGCGCAGATATTTATTCTGCCCCGTACGTCACATACATTTTTTTAATTTTTTTTAACTAATAAATCAAATCGCCGGCCCCGTGACCGAGGTCGCTAAGGCAGTAGTATCGTGGCGATATACGAACCGCAGGGTCGCGGGTTCGAGTCCCGCCTCGGGCATGGGTGTATTTCTGTATGTCTATTTGTGTGTGTGCCGTTCTTTCACCCCTTACTATCATCATTATTCATCCCCCATACCCCCAGGTCTAAGAACCCTGGGGCATCGGATCCAGCGTGACGCTGATCCCCCTTAAGAGTTGGTTTCATCCGCCAGGTGGCCCGGTCGGTGTCCCGCTCCCGCCGCGCGCTATCAGCTGCACACTCCTTGACAGCGTTCATCGTCCTCAGGAGGGGCTGGCACGCAGCACTCGCACACTTGGTGCCGTCCGGAGATAGCATCGTACGATGGTCGGAGGTTACTGGTTGGTTGAGGTAGGTTAGGCAAGGTGAAGTACCTTGAAAATAATCGCTTCGCCAGCGCTGAGTGGATGAGCCACTCTATATTTGCTGTACTCGGGATTTTTTTCCAAACAATGTAATCGATTTCTGTGATCTACGTATGGTACTCCTTCTGATGGATGGAAAAATTTGGATGGATTGAAAAATTTGAAATTCAGAAACGATTTGCAGTTCAACAATTTTTTTACAATTGTAGTTTAGTATGGAAACCCTATTCAGGTAGGTTTAATCATGTTGTGGAGTTTGAAAAAGAATAAACCTGCTTTGACGTGAAAACGTTTTGCTGCTCGTAACGATGGTGGTAAACCGAACTTTCTTGGGTAACAAAACATCGGAAGATCACTTGTAACTACGAGACACATAATACAAGAGCAATGGTTGAGTCTTATTCGGATATGTGTTGGCAGCATGTGGTTCACATATAACGGCATGTTGGCACAGGCGCGCGGAAATGACCAGTTAACTTCATGGAGAAATTTACAATACTGTAGTATAAGATCGCTGTGAGTAGAACGTTGATTCTGGTGTCGCCTGAAGAAATAGCCGTGCACTAGTAGAACTCAAACGTGTGTAGCAATAAAGATAATAATCGGAGTAAAAGACAAAATTCATGTAAAAATGACATTCTCTCAATAATTCACAATGATGTCTCGTGTAAATCGAAAATATGGTCGGAATATTAGAAAATACGAGAGAAAACAGAAAATATCGCTTTGAAAAGAATTTAAAAAGCCCTGAAAGCCCGATGCAGATCGAATCGAGAGTTAGGGCAGCGTCGGAAAGGAAACAGGAGCAAAACAACTCAGCCGATTACTCGGGTGAACAGTGAGTGGCAGCTAACCGCCCCAATAACCTACGGATCATGTGCAGGCGTTCTCTGAAGGCGATACACAACGAGACAGAGATGGACGGTAACGTAGCTGTACCTCTATTTGAGTGTGTATTGCGATCTCCAAATGTTTTGAGAACTGGTGCCGACACGTAGGGCAACCGAGCGCGGTTAAAATCAGGGGATGCTGCAAAAGACTGCGAGGGTCATGCAAAAGTTGTGTTGTCCGGGAGAGGTAGACCAGAGAATTGTGGAAGTTCGACTGTGCATACAGTGAATACTATCGCTTGTGACTCTTGGTGCATGCAATAGAATTCCACTGTTGAATCCTGAATGTAACCATAAAACCATTGTACTCCTTTGTATCACCATTATATTACAGGCAATGTAAATTACATCTAATGTAAATACTAACCACTGATTTTGCATGATTTTAATTCAGACATTTCCACAGGAAGTCTCTGATGCGGACCTGAACTAGGCCTACTCTTTTTTTCGATATCATGGATGAAACTAGACCAGAAATTTTCGTTGTACCAATCTTTTTACTCAAATATAAATAAACTCTTATGATAGTTAAACTCTTTTCATCTTTTGAATATAATTTTGAATGTGGGAATTTGTGGTTTTATGAATTGAATGTGGTTTTATGAATTGAAAATGAATCGTTTATAAATTAAAATGATAAATTGTTCATAATTATGTACTTATAAGAAACATTTTGTTTCGAAGTACATTTATTTTTCATAATATCTGGAACATTTTCTTAGAATGCTTCTTTATCTCTGTTTTCCTTCTTTCAGTGTATTTTTCCATTTCAGTTTCTTGTGTTATTTCATTTTTACTTTACCCTTTACCCTTGAACGTAATTTTCCTTTTTCTTCCACAAACAAATTTTCATAAGTTTGCGTAGATTTTTTTATTTTTTGTCATTGGTCACGTTACTCTTGATTTTGCTTTACCTAAAGTATTCCATAGTTTCTGTCTGGTTCTGTTCTTTAACCTGTGTCTTCCCCATCTCATTTCAATGTCTTGAGCGAGACATACGAACGCAGAAGTCATCTGACAAGTTGCCATCGGACCTCGTACCGCTAGAGTTAAGCAATGGATACTTGGCGAGAAAGGTCAGAAGGAAAGGTTGCTTAAATTAATATTTCTGCTATATGGCTTCCATGTCAACCACTGGAGATACCAGGAAACATTTTTTTCTCCCATAAATTTTACTTGTTTGTTTACCATTTTCGCCGAAAGGATTACTAATGTGGTTCAGGAATGATATATTTTGTGGAGATTTTGTATACTGTTAACATGGTTTGCATTGAGATTTATTAGTTGTATATTCACAATATCTCGTAAAGATTAGAAAAGTTTTGCTAGTTCGCAGTTTGGTAACAATAATATTCTTCAAACTTTTTACATGAGTAACTCGCAGATTTATTTTCTGTTCTAAGATTGAATGTCAGTCATTTTTGTTTGACGTCACACTTGCAAGTAATATTAGCACGCATGCAAGTTCCATTAATTTGCCGGTAGAGCAAGAAATGTATTTTCAAAATTGCCTCAAAAGACGATCAAAACGATCCTCAAAAGAGGATCGTTTCAGCAAGTTATTATTGGTCGAGTTTCTTTGCCACGACCTCATAAAGGTACCAAATCCTCTACATCATCAAACCGTAATGTTTCAACATAGTTTATGGTAAAAATGCATGGTTTAATATTGCTAGGGTATTTGCATTTGATTAACGATGACCGTAGGAGGAATGGGATATTGCCTGCCACCATACAACACGTTCTCTCCCGACTATCTTTTCTTTTGTGCTGCTTCGCTTTCTCGGCCAACCAGTTGAACAGCTTTCAATATGAACAGCTGTACACACATTATATTTTTAACATTAGTGTTGTCTCTGATATACATCATGTATTTATTATTTGTTTAATTTGCGCTGCAGAAAAGATACAGATCTACAGTCGCAAACAATATGAATAAGGAACCAAACAAGAAGAATGCTTTCTTCGAGGGCTTTACATGTTCCAAGGAACGTTACGAAAATTCATTCGAATTCATTTTTTGAAGATCCAGGTATTCGAGTATGCGAACTACATATAATTGCCTTTTAATCCTTATAAATCTAAAAATATTATTTATGAAACAAATATCAGACACGTAATCAATTACACACACACTTATTCTGCGTGTCACATTTAGAAAATTTATCCCTGACGTGGCATCAAATCCAAAGAACACCCAGTTAAATTTGCCTGCCAATAATACTCGTATTTCCTTTGTATTTGAAAAGTCATATATCCTAAGAGTCCGTGAACGACAGAGTGTAATTGTCAATCTATTAATAAAAAATCGCAATTGAAAATTTACCACAAAGACTTCAATTAGAAAGTAATAGTTATAATATCCCCAATAATTTTTGTGATTTATTAATATTATCTTTTTCGGAGAGCGGGCTTTCAGACTTAGGCTGTTGAACAGTTTACTAGGACTAACACGTACGTCTTTAAACGTATTTGCTTTGTTTTTCTACATCACGATAAACTAAAACAGTTACAAAATCCAAGCGCTTTCACAACCCAGGTGAGCATTAGGCGAGGCGTGAAATTGACCGCCGTATTTACACAAGCGTAAACCCTCGTCTGCAAAGCCGCGTGATGAAGGAGCAGAGTTCCGCCGCGCCGTCCGAGTAAGGACGGCGGCTTATTTGCGTCCGCGGCCCGTGGCCCGTGGCCCGCGGCGCGTGCGCTGCCACGCAAATCGCACGCTGCCACTGGTCGCCGTCACGCCGTGCGCGGGCCGGCGCGGCGGATCAAAGGTGAGGCGCGGGGAGGGGAGCTACGCAGGGCCTTGCAACTCCAGTGGCGTAGCTAGCTGGGAGCAGGGGGGGGAGGTCCGCCCCGGGTGACACCAATTAGAAAATTGTATAATTAGAATTATATCATTTTAATGTTTTATTTGAAAATAATATTTTTATAAAAACATGCACTTGTTAATTAGTGTTATACTTCGTTTTATATTATTTACTTAAAAATTAAATTTCAATTATTCTGAATTAAATGCAGTTTTTTAATATATTATAAATAAATGTCATGTGCAAATATATTTTTATTAAACAATGTATAAACTATTCATTAATAGTTTTTAATATTTAATTTATGATGGGTGATACCATTAACTGAAACTACGCCACTGTGCAACTCTCCATCAAAACCGGGGACAAAGCTTGAGGATGCTACTGCAGGAGGTGCTAGTGTCGTCGGGTACAGCTGCAGGTTAGGCTAGCCAACATCCGCACATAAAAATTGGCTGATTTCTGAGAAAGACGAAAAGTGTCTTCTAAATGTTCAATTATTTATAATATGTACATATAAGAAACCGTTTAAGACAGCGCGAACATTGATGCTATCTTTTGTAACGTTACGCGCCTGCTTGGGTCTCGCGAACCTACGCAGCAGCCACGCACGTTTTAAGTATCGTTGGCAGCCGTTCGTATTTTAGTTCCAGTAAGAAAGTGCTACAGGAAAGCGCGCCACTGTAATGGTGTCCACGTTATGTGGGACTTAAAAGGCCCTGCAGCTAGGCCGGTCGCGCGTGCGCCGTGCGTTGGAAGGACACCAGATGCTCGCGTGACTTCCGTTGCAGAGAACTTATTCAGAAACGCCCCTCCCACCTCACAAAGACGCCGCGGGTTTCTTGGAGAGAGATGCTCGAATTTTTTTTTTAACGTTTACAATAAGAAATAGCCGGCACCGTAGCCAAGACCGCCAAGTCTTTTTATTCCCGAGGGCTAACAACCCTGTGGAGTAAAACTTGAAACAAGCGTAATGCTGATCTCCCCCTAGTGAATTGCATGCCCAGCATGTCAGCGTGGTCCGAAGTGGCCTGTTGAAGAAGAAAGAAAAAAAAGAGAAATAGTCTTCAATTCGAAATTTGCTTTTAAAAACATTTTTCAAAAAGAAGTGTCGCCACGTTTTTGAACTCCAAAAGGCGTTAATTTGAACCTGTGTCTACACTACATTTTCTTGTGAATATTTTCTCCCCCTTAATTTTCTTGCCAAGGAAGTAAGAATAACTTTTTTTGAATACTCAAATTATTGTATTTCTTTTCAGAGAACAGCCTCTTAATTTGTCTAATCAATGTGAAAATGAAGAAATAAATGCAGTATTTTTATTGTCGGAAGCGTGCCACTGAATTTTCAGTTTATTCTGAGATGAATTTCTAGCAGGCGTTGATTTACTCCTTTCCTCACTGAACAAATTATAGCTCTGATAGAAAATCCGAGGACAGTGATTGGAATCAGGAAATTCATTCTAAGGAGTGAGTATGCACGTATTTCGTAACATTTCCTCCTTTTAGTATAATATTAATCAACAACCTCGCCTATATTTTAAAAAAAAGTGTATGATATTTTTTAAAGAACAAAAATTGAGGGGTGAATTGAGAAAGAAATTTCAGGCTTGAATATCCGAGATGCAAGTTGAATTCGAAAATGAAATTGAACTTTTGCGATTTTCAATATTTTAGAGGTTTCATTGAAAATCGAAAAAAATACTATATTTATGAAATGCACTTTCCTGTATTTGAGCAAAAGAAACGTTAGTGAAAATGTTCACCCATTTCCCATAAAAGTGGGAAATGTGTCAAGGGTTTCATTATTAAAATTTAAAAGATCTTAAAGATCTCCGAAATAACACAACAAAATCTTGCTCCTTACAAGTCTGAACTCAAAAGCTTCTGACCGAGATACATGTGCTACACACGTCCATCGATACATCCATCCACATCCATCCCGATTTTCAAATAAAAAAATTGCTTGAAATGGATTAAAGTATCTATTGATTACAGACAGTCATCAATAGATACTTTAATCCATTACAATTAACAGACTGTCATAAATATAACATAATAAAAATTGTTTGAATCTCCTAGCCACCTGCACTTATCTTAAGCGACTGTGGAACATCACTAAAATACCTTATTCTTGACGTGTGTACGAAGTTACAATTCAAAAGTATATTAAACATGGATTTGATGAACAATAATTTGAGATCCTATTGTTGTAGTACACGAATGAAAAGTAAGTACAGAGATGGTAAATTGAAGAAAGTGAACAGTAGCAACGCGCATTTTGGTGTAAGAAGTATTTGGGAAAAAAAGTATTTCATATTTCAGAAAATTCCTTTGAGTAGAATAAATCGCGTAATTAATGGAGAAGACTTAAGAAAGTAGTTGATCTACTTTACACATACTGTGTATGTTATGCAGACAAGTTAAGCTTCAACAGAGACCCTTATCGTGCTTTCTTTCTTATTAACACGAGCTGAAAACTTGTTTTTATTGATAAGGAACAGTATCTACGTGAACATTTTAGTATAGACAAAATTGTGGGAAGTTCGTCCAAATAGAGTTCATATTCCACACGGAATATTTAAAAATTTAAAATTGTGCCTAGATAAAATAAGTCACACATAATTATAACTAGTGGTTGTGTAATATGGCACTGACTTTCTCGTACATGTAAGTTTTCTATTCTCTTGTGTCCGGGCTAGCTTTTCGGCTTTGTACCGCCGTCTTTTTGTCAGCTGCTATTTATCGGCGCCTAAAACCAGAATTTTTCGCAATACTTACCGCTTCTCTTGAAACATTCCCAGATAAGAGCACCTTGGCACTCCTCTGGCATTGCATAGGCCTTATCTCGATGCCTCAATCCAGTACCTTTTCGGGTTTACGCATGGTATTTTGTCTTAAAATCGATTTTCCTCAACATTGTAATACTTCATTTATACTTATAGTATATTACTTTGTTTTACGTGTGTTTACGAGTATCTGGGCTTTATAATCTGTGTATATCTCAGTGAGCGAGTTGGGACAATTACTATTATGGTCAGTGACCGAATTACTCTATTGCGGGAACCTTCGAGCATAGAATATATAAAGGCGTCATAGTCGCTTCCTACCCATCGAAAGTTGAGGCAAACATGAAACGACTCCGATCACGTCACAGGTTGGCAGAATCTGTGTATGTTTGGCGTCGTATGTAATGGCATGAGGGACTACCTTTCTGTCCCAATTTTAAACGAATTTGTGTATATAAGCTAATTAATTTTACATCTCCTGTAAACAAATGAAACTAGTCTTTTTTATGCATTTGAATAATTTTCAATTCGACATACCATTTAAGAAACGAAAAATAATGTTCATTGATAGAGTTTTCGGGTATATTTTCACTGCTATGCGACTCTGTTTGAAACAAGGAAATAATTTATAATTTAGTACATTTAACTCCAGGACTAAAGTGATTTCACTTATTAAAAAACTATTGGTGCTACAGAGTGGCACAGACTTTCCCGTATTAGTTTTTTATTTCCTTTGGTCTCGGCCATGGTGGTTATTTCCATTTCCAGCTATTCGGACTTACCACCTGCCATCTATCGCCGCCCAAAGTACATTTTTTTGACATTTTATTAATTGTTCGGTTTCCAAATAGTAGAACGGAAACATTCATTTAAGAATATTAAAGAACAATAAAGCCTAGTCTTAATGGCAATTTTCTTTGAAAGATTTGGGAAAATAAAAAGAAAGATTTATCTTCCCCTTAGCAATGGGGAAGAATTTTAACTTGATTTATCCCAAAATAGTTTTTGGAGTTGCAAGTTTAACTTGCAGACCAATAATATATTGTTTGTATTAAGTTTCTGTTCTTCTAATTTTTCTCCAAGATTTTCATAATCCCCTCCTTCATAATTAAAAACATCTTGCACCGTATTGACAGAAATCTCCAGGTTTATGTATATTTTACGTATTTAAAATAACAGATAGTTATGGATATTATATAATAGGAAAAGGTTTAAAACTTATTTTTCTAAAGCTTGAGTATCTGAACGTTTAAGTATTTACAGATTAAAATTAAAGAGAATTCTTGTCAGATAGTAACATTTTATTCTCAAAAACATACATTATTGATTATTATTTTCAAAACATTGCGAAAACGTGAAAATAGCATCTACCTAACCTAAAACCATACGATCACTAGTACGTACCGAAAAAATCAAATATCAACTCCCTTTTGGTACCTATTCATGCATTTATAAGCACAGCAAGAAACAACCATTTTCACTTGACAGAAAATTGCCCTCACAACTCACACAATGTCACAAAATAAAGATAAAATGAAGTCGGGAAACTGTATCCGAACGCTGCAATCCAACTGCAATCGCTGCTCTGTGACATCACAGGTTGGCAAAAACAGAGTTATGTTTGCTTCAAAATTCTCCGCCCAGGGAGCCTCTAGGTAATCCATGCACGAAGGCGGGAACCAAAGAATATAATAGTTTTCCCTTTGCATCCTTGTGAAACTTCTCAGTTTATGATAGTTTTATGTTCAAATCTTTATAATTTAAAAACTCCTTTCGGTAAAAAAATTGTCAATCAGAATGTGAGAATGCGATTGCATTTTCTACAAATACACGGACATTCTATGCCAAGAACTGTAATAAAATACTGTCTACAATAGCAGCCCCAGTAACTGTGGTCGTAAAAGGCAGCGAAATAGGGCTTCGGATGATATAATGGGAGAGCTGCTATCTGCGGGTGTGATACAGAAATTCTGTTTAAAATCTCTGTAAAAAACACAATGGATCCCTCTTGTTAGAAGATTTATTCGAAAGAATCAGTGATAATTGCATAAATAGTTAAGCTTTACCTGTATTGGGCGCGGGGAGAAACAATTTGGCATTAATATCGGCTAGCGAAACAGTGGTTAATATTTCAACACCAATTTAATGCGGGAAATCGTACGCACTTTGCATTGCCAACTGTCGGCGCTCGTTGCCAACGGTCTCGAGTTTAAATTCAGTTGGCACGGCACGCTAATACACATGTACTCGTGCTTGCTTTCATATGCGAGAACACGACTGCTATGAAATCACTGTTGTGGAGTTTTGAATTTTAATAACAATGCTTTGGCCGCGTCTTCTGGTAAATTGCGACAATTTCTAGCAAATGATATTTCTGGCTTGCCAGGTGACCAGTAAGTGCTGGAGTCCGGTGGTCGTGTTTAAAAACAGTTGACAATCTGACGCCAAAGAGTTACAGTACAACACCCCCGCCCCCAACACATCGTGAAAGAAATGATTCTGCTCCTTTCTTCAGAATTAGCGCGCGGAATTTGGGGAATATTTTTCTCTCTCGAACACGCGACGAAACCTCGAACTCGCAACTTTCAAAATATATGTTCTGAGCTAGTAATTAATGCCAAAGATTGTTATAATATTTTATTTACTCGGACGGCGCCAAATTTGAATCATTTTTGGTCGCTCCTGCCAATAGTGGTCGTTACGGCAACAATCGAGAGTGCCAGGATGAGAAAGGCTACCGGTTTGATCGCGAACGAGTGTCGGAAAATTTGCTGTATATGTTGCACATTAACGAGTCCGTGAACTCTGCAAGGAATGCGCTCGTAAATTGTTTACTCTGATCTCTGGTTTCCCTCAGTGCTTCGATGGGAATGCCGGAGCAGTACCAACCCTTGCCCGGGTACCGGGTGCGATCATCTTTCTTCCATCCTGGCCCGACTTCAATCCATAGGGTTGAAAGAAGAACTGACCTCCTATCTTCATAAGAGATCCTTTGTCAAATTTTAGCGAGATTTACCCCAACCAGGTATCTCTCACGAGCGGGGCACCGCCACAGCCAGATACCGGGAGAGGTGGGTCAGGGCAGCAACAGATGTCACTGCAGTGCCTCTGACCGGGAGGTCCTAGATTCGAGTCCCAACGGTGACGGGATTTTCGAGACTAGCGAGATAGCTTGATCGAGTTCTATTGCTGTCTGGAGGAGAATTCCAATGGCGTGGCGAATTCCACCAGGAGAATTCCACCAGGCGAATGTCGGACCAGTATCCGAACAAACTGGCCACGGACCGCGCGCGATCTTTCCTTCCCATTCCTTGTCCTTTCCTATCCTGTCCCTTAATTATACACACTTGCTCGCACATGCATTTCACTACAATACATGCCTGGAGACCGGTCGGGAGCTTAGAGCTTGTGTCCGCTGGTGAGAGATCCTGGTTGCGAAAAAAACGGAATCCGACGGAAGGTCGGCGCCGGATCTCACTATCCAGGGGGGGGAATCACTACCATCTCCCGAGCAAAAATGCCTGCACTACACTTACGGGACTAATGGCCTTATCAGTTGACGAGCCCGGAATCAAGAATTAATCAAAGCCAACGTCGGGGCAAATTCTAAACTCCCGACTGGCCTCCCGGCATTCGTGGTAGTGTAGTGCATGTGTGTGTGTGTGTGTGTGTGTAAATCAGGGATGAGGATAGGACAAAGAAGGGGAAGGAAAGATCGCGTGCGGTCCTTGGCCCATTTGTTAGGGTACTGCTCCGCCATTCGCCTTGTTTTCAACGGAGAAACCACCGAAAACTACCGATCAGAGCAACTGGTCACTGGAATTCTCCTCCAGACAGCGGCTGAATTCGATCTACTTATGTAGGTAGTGTCGCAATTCCTGCCATAGTCGGGATTCAAACTCTGGGACCTCCCGGTCAGAGGCACTCAGTGACGCCCTGAGCCACCCTGAGCCACTAACAGACGCGGTTGAAGTTTGTCAGCCGAGAAGCCGCCCGGCTCCGCGGATCCTTCGGAGGCGAGGTGAACTTGCAGAATCGTGGGCGTGGTGAGCGACCCAGTGACCAGGGGTCGGGGAGCGGTCGTCCCCGAAGACAAGAAAGTGCGCCCGGCCCCGCCCCCGCGCCGTCACTCAATTAACGCCTCGCGCCTCGAAAGCGCTTCAATCAACGCGCGCCACCTTATTCGGAGGCGGCACCCAATCACTCGCTGTCGCCGCGGCGCGCCGCCTTTTGGGGACCGCACCGCGACTTCTGGCGCGAGAGGGCGGAGCGCTTACAGATTTCTGGACGCAATTAGAGAAGGGCACGCGCACTTACTTAGTAGATAGTCTGATCGAAAATTTGGGTGACATATTTCTCAGCGATCTGGTTTGAATCAATAGGAGAAGCACAGAGAAAAAACTTGATCCTTTTTCATCCTGCACCTACTTAGTAGATAGTCTGATCCAAAATTTGGGTGAAATATTTCTCAGCGATTTGATTTGACTCATTAGGTGGAGAACAATGAAAAGCTAAACTGATTAACTTGGTTTTCATTATTTTTCACTATCGTCCACATTGTTTAAAAATATGTCAAAACAAGTGTTATAGAATGTTATGAAACACATTTGGGGAGAGGGGACTGAAACAGTCCTTCAACGTTATCATGTCGAAAACCAATTTCAATTTTTTTTTCTTTTTGAATTTGGTGCCAAAATCTGTTAACAAAAATATCTTCAAATTCACCTTCCAAATTTTTGTTCGTCTCTGCACTTTTTTTCACCCTGATATATGCAATAGAAGATGAGAAAAAAATAAATCATGAAAAACAGGTTTTTCATTGTATCTCTGCTACAGATTGCCCTAGGAGGAGGATGTTTTGGGGATATGCGACATTTTAAATTCTCTTTCATAGAAGTATCACGATTATCATTTGGTTTAGAGGGCTTTTTCATCCTTTCATTCGGCTATACCTTTTATTTCCTCTGCCACATAAATATATTTCTGAAAATTCATTGTAGTCGATGTGTTACGTTCATTTTAATTTTCTCAGAGTATAATAATTTAATTCGCAGCAATATTAATGAATTATTAACCCTTAAACACAGACATAAAATTTGAGAACTCTCAATAACGGAGTCAATGTGATTTCTTGCAAATTTTTACAATATATATTCTACAAATTGGAAAAAATTCTACTTGTTTATAACACCGATAATGTTTTATTAAATTTACGTTCTACTAAAAAATTCGAAAATTGAAAGGAATTAAGAGGGAGATTGAGAAACGAAAGTAAATTTACAATTTCTATGTCTGTGAGATATGACTACCACTTTTTTTAGCCTTCTTCTACCTTATATGTTGGAAATTTGTGTGCAGGGATTATTTTAATCATTTATTGCTAAATAATGAACAGTAACAAATAAATCATTATATTCTTTGATTTTGAACGTTCTTCGAGGACTAGAACACAGTACGGTGTTTGTGTGTTTTGAATTGATGACTTATACATGGCAATTTTGAACATTTGAATCCATTTTATTTTGCAAAAAATTACTTTCATCCTTTTGTTCTTCCTCTTCGACATCCTAGACTTCATGACTTTTTAATAAAACTCATCTTCATTGAAATTATCATCATCAGATTCATCTAGCTGTCGTGTTATCTGTTGTGTTCGTGAAGTCGGTACAATGATCCCTGTGCCCTATTTATAATTTTTTTAATAATCAAATTACTAGTCTCACATTCAAGTCATTTAAATGTAACATAAGATATACTTACAAAAATGGGAATGCAAACACAGACATGGAGTCAATAACGATGCTAGTCATCAATTATTTCTTGTCACGAGAAGTAGACAACTATGCAATGCAAATTCACTCAGAAGACTTTTTAAACATTGAAACAAACAAGTGTCACAACTCACTCGTTTCCACGAAATGTGTATAAATAGTAGGGAATCTACAGTGCGGAGTTAAATTTGGCTCATGCCTATGATTCAAAGTTAAGTATTTGTTGAAATATTAGCAAATTGTAGGAATTTGTGATGGTTGCTTGCTCTCAGTTCGATATCAGAAAAAAATGATCGACTGAACATTATCTAGTAATAATATGTACAGTATTTTAAATATTTTAGAATAGTTATTTTTTATTTATATATTATAACAAAGCCCTTACGTTTTGGTTAGTATTCACGAAGTGTTACCTCATCTGAAATCCCTTACTACGTTTATGAATCTCCATTTCATCCCATCTCCTCGATATTCTTATATCATTCTGTAATCTCATTTTACTGCACGACGAAGATGATGTCACGCACATACTTCGTGCCTTTATGAAGTGTAAAACGTCTGATTTATGTATATTGAACACTTCACCGGCAATGACTGCATGTATAACGCGTTTGACAACGCTGAAAAGAAGTGCCCGATTCGATTCGGATTCCAGTTCTTGGGCTGTCGAGCTCTCTACTACCCATAAATCAATGCGCCGGCACGCACCTCGGCGTCCATCGCGGCGTTGATTCATAACTTTGCGCGCTGGGTTCCCCCAGAGCTAAACATGTCAAGGTTCACCGCATATGGAATTCCTCGCTCGAAAGCAATATCTGGCCAAGTTGCGACCTCTTGGAGATATTTCATACATTCTATCACGTCAACTAAAAATGAATTTATTTAGAGTGCGTCCTTGCATGATGCCAGTGACGTCTTTTAACTTCTCGAATACGAATTTTAAAATTCACTGACACTTCTTTCAACGTGGCAAAGGTTTCCTGTATGTTGTTGTGGAGATCAGTGTTTTTATATGGTTATTATTTCTTTCAACTCAAAGAGAAAAAGAAGTGAAGTGATGCATTTTTGCTGCGTAATTAATGATAAAAAACGTACGAGTAAGAGATACAACTCACCGAGTTTGTTACCAATCTTCTCATGCACCTCGACTACATTTCTGGTTTAATACCAATTAATCCGTGGCGTTGAAACTATTATCTTCAAGTTGAAATGAATAAGACTCCTGTTGATTCGGTCTCTTGAACCTGTACGTATTGACATCATGCATTCTAAACAGGTATAAATGCATAAGTTTGAATTGAAGAAACTGGAACAAACCTCAGTAAGTCAGATTCACATTTGCGTCTTCACAGCACTTAGAGAAAGAAGCTTTCCTATTCGAATGACTTCACCAACTTTATTACGAAACAATGTTTTGGAAAGGCATCTAAAACAAAATAAATGTCGAAACAACGACTCGTATGTTGTGCCAATGCAACCATCGTAAAAGGGGCAATTAAAATAAGGAGTCCTCTGTTTGTTCCACAAACAATCTGCTCATCCGTCGCCGAAAAGGAAGTCAGGTTAAAATGTTTTTCATGTTTGTGGATGGTACCGCCCCTTCGTGTTGACCCACAGGACAGCTGGCCTTTCACTGGCGATTGCAAATTCTATGCAGCGCGACCATCCCAGTCGTTGCGTTGACCTCGGATACTGCGATTAAGGCAGTGCGTCAGACGGTCCCTGGAAAATGTGAACAAAATTGAAAAGAACTGATACAGGTGAAGGTGGCAGATGATCAATGAATATTTTGCCTAGGCCATCCACCTTACCATCACAAATGACGATTTAAGGATTGGTGAATCTGATCGTACAATAATAGTGTTCCGGGGAAAGCATAAGTTTTATTAATTTATACACGAGTAAGAAAGGTTGCGTTTATTTCTCTTTCCCCTGTGCCAGTCGTTTATGCTACCGCCCGTTTTTATTGGATCCGTAACTGATGAAAGTTGATAATGATGCTCTTGGCTGTCCGGGTGACGCCGCGTCGAAGGCTGAGTTGCCGACGTTTCGACCATCTTATCGTGGTCTTCTTCAGGGCTGGTCTGCCAAGACCATCTTATCGTGGTCTTCTTCAGGGCTGGTCTGCCAAGACCAGCCCTGAGGAAGGCCACGATAAGATGGTCGAAACGTTGGCAACTCAGCCTTCGACGAGGCGTCACCCGGACCCGGAGGCCGTCCATCTTACTGTCACAAATGACAACCTCGAAATTGACGGAAAGATCGTGCACCGATAGTGTTTAAAACATAAGTTTTAGAAATGCATGCAGGGAACCATTATTAGGACATTGCTCATTTGCTTCCTTATCTCTGCTTGATGTTGACTTGGATGTGAAATTGAGAAAGACAATTCGCGCTATTCGTGATATTAATGTATTCAAGGTTCATTATGTGTGCGGAGTACATAGTACAATAATTTTTCTCGTCGAATAAACAACGACGCAAACTGATATCTGAACATACTACTTTGTACATCAACATTTTTCACTCTTTCGCTCGCTAAATACATAGTATACAGTAAATTATGTACTGCTGCTGCAAAAATGCAACTTTTTGGGGAAAAAATTGGTATTGTAGGTTCCCAATACCGAAAAGGTTGATAATTTTTGTTCCTATATGTAGTGATTACTTCTGTTCTAAAGTCCACCAGTTATGGATTCTTGATACCGAAAAATTGTTTTGGGCAAAAGTCTGTCTGACCGTCTGTCTAAAAACAACGCCAGCGGCTAAAATCAGGATTCTCACCAAAATTGATATTCTCCGAGCGACTTCGATTACAAGATTACAAAAGCCTCAAAAAAATTTTCAATTTTTTACTCAAAAATGGATCCAAGTTCTTGCATTATTTTTTTATCAATTAGAGCAAAATACTTAAATAAAAATGTCCCAGGTCCGATATTTTACGCAAGTTTACGTTTTTCTGCGATTTCTCTTGTTAATTTAAGAAAAATATTTCTTCTGAACGAAATCTATTCTTCAAAATTCGTTTTTTTCTCAAAGGTCTCAAAAAAACTAAGTTTTTTTTAATGGACTGAAAATTCTGTGTTTTCAACGCTCGAACCACGTTTTCTGAAAAACTGTTCAGCATATTTCCTTGGAACATTTGGTCCGGATAATGCTAAATTATCTGAACTTCATGACAGATATTTTGATGTATTCTTTTGATTTTTCAAAAATTACACCAATTTATTTTCTTCTTCAATATCTCTCTTATCATTAACGTTTCATTAAGAGCGTTTTTATACATTAAAGCATTTGCGAGCCCAAGTACTTCAAATGATTTATTAAAATGGTTCTCGAATACTCAAACGTTTTCTGTGAAAACGATCTCAAATTTCCTGTTTTCAGAAAGTGTAAAATGATATTTTCTCAATTTTAAACAATTATTTCCTGAGAAACTGATGCGCATTTTCCTTTATTTTTTTATGTGTGCAGAAAAGAACGGTAAAGAAAGTGGTGCTGGTCCTTTTTTTGGCGCCCCCTCTGAATTTTCGAAACTTAAAAAAAACTTAATTGAATTCGATTCCCGCGCTTCGTTTGACGCATTGTCAAAATGTCGTTCGCAAAATGGCAACAAGGCAACATGGTGGCTGAAAATTTAGAGGATTTTTGTGATAGCTGCCAGTAATGTTAATCATACGATATAGATAACATTCTTATGAAAGGAAATAGATTTAAGGGATGTAATATATTTGTCGTAGAACTAACAAATACATTCATTAGTTTTCTTTAAAAAGTTTTGATACCTGATTATGGTACTTTTGGTTGGTACTTATGGTAAATTGTTTGCTCCCTTCGATGTAATCAAGGCG
Source organism: Acheta domesticus (assembly GCA_031308135.1). Lineage (NCBI taxonomy): Eukaryota > Metazoa > Arthropoda > Insecta > Orthoptera > Gryllidae > Acheta > Acheta domesticus. The sequence goes on along the minus strand of JAHLJT010009436.1, from coordinate 245,202,057 downwards.
TGAAATATTGTTCTTTCTTTTCTGATGTGCTGCAAATACTGTAGTTAAATTGCTTCATGTTTATTTCATTTGTAAAAGTGAATAATGACTACTGTTTACTTCGGTTCAATTGGAGTTTTTCAATTTATTACCTAGTGTTTTTGTATGGCAGAAATGACAATATTTCAATATTACGTAACCATTTCCAATAAAGCGAGAAAGTATGTATTGTTATAGCACCTCTAGTTATTTAATATTTATCATTTCGTTCGAAAACTATAAAGGTGATCTGGAGGATTCCAGAGGTACGGTAGGATCCGTCAACAAAGCTTGCGAATGTCAGTAACAGTATTAAAATAATAATAATAATAATAATAATAATAATAATGCATTAAAATTGATAAGAAGAATGTAATGTTTATTTTGGGGGTAATTTTCAATTTATCTACGTATTATTGATTTATTGAACCACTTTCGGAACATCCTTCGTGCACCGCTTGGATGCCCCCGCCCGCCGTGCGGCGGCGTCCGTCGGCGAGGGAGCCGCGTGGGGCGGCGCGGCGCGGCGCGGCGGTGACTCAGCATCCTCCTAAAAGGCCGCGTCGCTGCGCTGTGGGTCAAGGCCGCCTCCGAGCCCCCACCGCGCTCAGGAATCTCGGCAAGATGCTCCTGGCGCCACCGCACCGGCGATTCTCTCAGCAAATCATGTGATTGATTGCCAGAACGACCTGCACCAAGTGACGCTGAGCAAACAACCATTAGACCGACCAGACCGTCCATCTACCAGGACCACACGACGCGTCGTTCCCGTCATTACGTCTGTTTGCACAACCTTCCACTCGTCCAACTAGTAATGACTAGCATGTACTTCTTCCATCAATGAGGGCCTGTCAATCATGAGAAATTCGTGGTGGACAAACGAGTTCTCACTGTCAGAAGGTTTTCTTGGGGTTCTCCTGACCTTCCTGCGTATCATTCCTGGGCTTCCTGCGTATCATTTGGGCCCGGAGCAATGCTGAAACGAAACCTCCTCCCCCCGGAACAAGTTCAAAATGTGAGTTCGATCAAGAAACTATGAGTTGTTTCGGGATATTCAGTTCTTGACTTGCAGGGACTCTGGGCGATCGCCCATGCCTAGCGCCGGCACTCATCTCTCCATTTCCATACATCATTCATATTGTGATGGTTCTAATTTTGTTCCCTTTTAGTAAATCAGGTTCGTTATAAAAAAAATAGAAACAAAAATTCATTTATGAGGGCTGATGATTCAACGGCATACGGCATACCGCAAATCTGAGTGGTAGCAACTTACCGTTCAATTGTTGCAAAACAATTCCATGTTTCAAAATAAAACCAGAATATTTATAACAACAACCCAAAACAATAATAATATGAACATAAAGAATGGGAAAAAAGAAAAAAAACTTCTTCATAGAATTTAACAATTCTCTCAGTTCATTCGTACTTCGTCATACCAAAACCCTGTTCACATTCATACGTTATTTCACTTCCATAGTCAAGCTTCCAACTCTCCAACGTATCCAGTCCGTATTTCCAATTCCAATATTCAGTCTTTCGTATTTGAAAAAAAAAACATCCTCCACTTTATACTCCGCACTCCCGTCCAAATCACCAGACTATCAACCGTTTATTTTTAACAGAACATCCACTTATCGTATCTACTTCGAAACGTCCACATCTCGCCTGTACTTCGGGACGTCCAACTTTCGTCTGCTTGTTGATTCTTTACCCATTTGGTAAATTGTCTTTTGCCTTTGTGTTCAACACATCAGTTCAAAGCGGCCGTGCACACACAAGAATACCTTCTGAATATTCATTCTCCATGCCACATTAACCCGTTACAATGTCATTATCGCTGTAAATCACTCATTACAAGATGTCTTAATGATCTTAGCTTTTGAGAGGTACTTAAATCTAAACAAATAAATCGCCCAACCAATCTGTTTATCAGAACTCGAAGTGGCCCGCTAAAGAATAATTTTTTCCCATCACAATAGATTCATTAACCAAACACCTTACACCTTACCACCTTACACTTTTCAAACACCAAGCTTTAAATAAAAACATCTGAAATGAAAAATGCTTACAGATATGGAAAATAAATCCAGATTTCCCCTTAGGAAATCGTTTCTGCAGTGAGAAACACGGAAGCCCAGCTACCAAAATAACATTTTTGTAATAAAACATATAAGCAGGTTTGCAATTGTTGTAAATTTAATCCACTCATTACAATATACTTCACTAAGTCGGACAACAGTGATAATTGTTTGATCTTGGTGAAGAAAGAGTGAAGTCATCGTTTTGTTGAAAATGAATAAATATATGTCAAAGAATACAAAAAACTTTAACAATTTCACGAAACTCTTGCATTGCTATGATAACACAAATTGAAAGGTACACTGACTAGGCGAGGCTACCTGACTGATACAGTAAGAAAAATTAAATTAATGTAACATTGCAGAATGTATTGAAGCCTACGAGGCACACATGTCTAGATTTTTCAAACCAGACTACTCTCACAGTACCACAGCTCCTTTTAACACAGCTGTCTAGTAGAGGGTCTCAAAACACATAGAAAAATTGCCCTTCGCTGACGGGAATGCTTCACAGCATTTTTGATCAGTCCCGTGTGGAGCGATAAGCTGCCCTCTGCACTCCCCCGATCCGTCGTAGCCCCGCACCCCCCGTACTCTCCGCCAGCCGCGCCCCATCAGTCCACCGCCCCGAGAATGTCACCGGGCGCATGGCATGGGTGGCTGGCCGGCCGGGGAGGGGGACGGACGGACGGACGGAGGTGGGGGGAGATAAGGGCGGCGACGGTGGTGGTGGCGGCAGCAGTAGCGCTGGCCCCGGCCCCGGCGGCGGCGGCGGGGGCGGTGGCGATGATGATGATGATGATGCCCGACGCCGTCGGCGGCGGCGGCGGCGGCGTGGCTGAAGCCGCGTGGCGGAAGAGGGCGTTTCATGCGTAGAGGCGCGGGGGGAACAATGATTAATTAATTTTCTTAATTAATTAAGTATTTTTTTAAGTGAGACGCGCGAATTTTTTGTTCGCGCCCCCATAACACACTGGTGCAGCATGGAACTCCCATAATTTGGCGGGAATACCACAAAGAGTGCCCAGGTGGGCGGAAGTCACAGGAACTTTATCCGCGCCGAGAAAAATGTGCTAACATATATTAAGGGATTCTTCAAAATTATTATGTATGCTTTTGTACAATCAGATAAGGTCAAATTCCTCTGCTTGGCTTAGTAATGGACAGATGTATATTTACGATCCTAACTTAAATGTCCTTAAATAATAAAATAGGTAAGTATCTAACTAGGTAAGTCGGTAAGTCGAATCTGTATCTAAGTCGTATCTAAGGTATCTAAGTGGGTAAATCGAATTGTATGATTAAGTACGGAATAAAAATGATTCCAGATAATTGATTAACATCAAATATGTTGATTCGTCTGTGTTAATCAGATCGAAGTTTAGATAAGATAATCACAAGAAGGCAAATTTATTTGCTCTCTAAAATTTAATGCCCTTAGCCTTTAAAAATTAATGACCCTTTTACTTTCTCGCTACCGCTTCCGCAGTAGAGAGAATTATGTGATGCCGTAGGGAAAAGCGGCGAATTTTTTCCAAAAAACTCTCATTGCCGGACCCTGGTAACAAAAAAGTGCTAAATTTTGAAAAAAAATCCTCTAACACATTCATTAGAACAAATGATTGGAATGTTTTTATTAACTTCAGAAGTTGTTTTATTTCAAGGATCTCGAGAGGAGTAAAATTGAATGTTGCCTTCCCAGAATATTTTGTAATTTCGGAAATCATCTATGGTTTGATATAAAAGGTTAACTCCTTTTTTAATTATCTTGGTAGCAATATAATTTCGAGCAATTTATTTTAAATTTGTAATGAACTTCTAAACGTTTACAATATTAGATTCTATAATACGTGGAATTTTGATGAGTTGAGATTTTTCCTCTAATTCTTGCAATTCTGCTAATATTGAACATTAGAAGGATTTTGGATAATTGTGTTTGATGGATAATTAAAATTAGAAGAATTTTCATTGTTGATATTTCGTCTTTTACCTGTTAGATGAATATAAAAATCACCTTTTCTCTTGAGTAATTCTATAACTGAGAACCCAATGAGGAAGCAGAGTCCGAAGTAAAACTTGTGCCCGAAATTAAAGGTTGAGGAGCAAAAGCCATTCTGTTTTATTGGAGAATAATGAATCTGCTCCAGCGCACTCTTAATACACTCGCTGACAACTGGGGTAACGAACTGTAGAATCTAAAGCTGCATCATTTGAAAAAAAAAAAAAGAAAAAAAAAAAGTTTACTGAATTATGTCTGCCATCACCCGCTGCAAACTACACATCTTCTATTTCGGCAGACATGGATGAAATCATGATTGAAAATGTCATTGTATCGCTCTCTGATATGGTACCCAAGGCGTCATGCGGTTGAAAATAGCATTGTCTGTTTTGTTAAAATAAACCCAACGCATTCAAAATGTGCAATAGTCATTCAATATTGCATTCACTATCAATATAAGATATCAATGAAAAAACATTGTGAAAAGTTTCTATTGGGCAAATCTCCACTCATCCCTTACAATTACGTCTTACAATTACGTCTTGTCACAAGCAAGGCCCCATTAGAAATCCTAAAATACCTTCTAGTAATCAGCACTTTTAAGTACTACCTAAAAATTTAGAACAACATTTTGTAATTACAAAAAATTGGTGAGTGGTGGAAGATTTCTGACATATCTAGAATCAGCAGGTTGAAATACGTAAGAATGTTCTGTAATTGTGTATTTAACAAAATCATGGCTGATCAGCGCTATTAATCACATTTACGATAGATAAGCAGAAAGGATGGAGAGGTTTTGTAACTCGGATTTTAAGATGTTATACAATAGCGGAGATAAACGAGAATGAATGAGTTTCACAACGATGGAATGAATAATATAGTCCCTACTTCGGAATCCGTTTGTTGACATCATTATGCGAAGACCACCATCATTATGCGAAGACCGAAGGGAGTCCGATGCCTTCGGGATTTAACGTCTGCGTAATGCAGTTTCAAAGCCAGCTATATGCTGCTACTACTACCACAATTGCGTCACTTTCAAACAAAACTAATGCCAACATCGGATTAATGAGCAAAAGATTAGGCGCGTATTATAGAAATAATCAAACCATACGTAAGCATAGTATAAGAATGAGTTGTGTGGGTTTTCGCTTGTATGGTACGTAAATACTTTTGTGTTTTAGTTTGAAATGGGACGTTAATGAAGTATTTCAATGTTCAATGTATGCCTAAAAGTTATATCAGAAGTGAAAAAATGCTCAAAAAGTGTAATTCTTAGCCTTCATTTTTCTCAAACTTCCTATCAAATATATGCTCTACGAGTTTCCTTATACGTAGAAATTGATTTCTATAAACGATTGAAATTTCAAACATTTTATTATATGAAATAAAATAGGTATCAGGAATTGTTATAAAAATAACGTTCTTCAAATTGTATAGCTAAGATCCACCATACAATTTTGTATCTCCAGTTCTACCTACGTGAAGGATGACTTTCTGTTAAATAAGTTAACTCAATAATTAACTTTCAACAATATTCGTATTGGTAAAATTACGGGGTTCGCTTACTTATAAGCCGCGGAGGAGGCGATTTCCGATAACCCAAGAATCGGCTGATGCTGAACGTCACTATGCTACGATGCGAAATCGTCAGACGCATGATGTAAGAAACGGAGATAACAGTCCTCCGAATAGGAATATCTCCGAAGGCACAGTGGGCAGTGTGATTTAGTTTTACATAGCTCAACATTGAAGAGTTGTTCTTTCCTTTCATGCGCTACAAATTCGTGCAAAATAAGAATAATGAATCTGTCACGATATAGGATGTTAAAATGTACTAGAAAATTAAGAAATTTTTTTATAAAAGTATGTAAATTAACTGATATGCGAGAACATATTGAAAGCATGTTTGAATGCAATTTGCTACATATTGAAACATTTGCAAGAAAAAAACTAGAATTAAATATCGTGAAAATATCGGTATAATGTTATAGTGTATTACCATTGTATAATATGTTCAAGGCTTCTAATTAGTAAAATCCTTCAACATTTCCTCTTGTGATAATAAATTTTGTCTTATGCTTAGTTTTAGTATTTAGTAACGAATTTTAAAAAAATGACATTGTCTACTCCTTCTTTTACCGTCTTAATTTTCCGTTCTTCTCTTCGGCACGCTCAAAAAATCCCAACAATCAACGTTATCTTCATCATTAAATAACAGTCGTCACTCCGTGCAGAAAAATTATGGATATCGTGTTTTGAAAAATAATATCGATACTCTTACTTATATCAATATTTGTATTCACTGAAATTCTGCTGCGTAACATGGAATAGTGAGTATAGAATGAACTGGGCTTTCCCCCCCTTTAAAAATAAAATATAGAATCATTCCTTTTTTCAGATATATAGTCAACTTTTCTTTCCATACAGCATTTGTTAAAAATGCATTCTTTCTCTTAAGCATTTCTTGACTTTTCAGATATTAAGCAGTTAAGAGCATAATTCGCCCTTCTTTCAATTTCCTTGTCCATAAGTATTAACGTCTGAGTCACTCACGAAGTAAGCTTTTCTCAATAAGTGTCACTGAAGCATCATTATTTTTAATGTTCAAATGATTCAAGGCTTCCCATTAACTACTATCAACGTAAGTTGGTCACATTTACATGGATAAATATTCAATATTTAAACGAAAATATTAAGACATTTCCATTTGTACAAAGTGAATAAAACGTTGTACGATACTCGTTCCATCTTATTACAACATTACTGCAGTAACCGAGCCCCTGAACAAAAGGAAGGCAGTATCTGACTGCGACTGACGATGACCGACCAGATTAAAGAAGTATTACTCCAAACGTTCGACCAGTAGGTGGCTAAAAATAGAACGTTGTTACGAATTGTAAGAGAAATTTTAAAAAATCTTATTTTAATATGCAGCCGTTAAGCCGCGTTTGATAAATCTCGAATCCGTATTGTAATAAGACGTATTATCATACTTGTTTCGTAACTAATACATACACTTTGATGCTAAGTATCACCTTCTAGTATGTAATATACGTAATTGATCGTTACTTTTTCTTCTTTTTAGTTTCTCCTTATTTGATGTTTAATTCCGATGCAGTGAAAAAAATTAGAATATTTACAGATAGTATACTTGTTAGAAATTCCAAATTAGTTAAAAAAGTTATTATCCTGAAAAAATTGGCCTCACCTTAAGCACATGTAACAGCTAAGACAAATATACGTGCGTTTAGATAAAATGAACCATAAAAATGTTCAACGAAAGCGAACATTTTTACATTTATTTACATTTTTTGTTACTGTTGACACGAAAGTCCGACCTAAATTATTTTTCTCTCCGCGATCAACATTCTTAAGTTAAGGTAGTTAAGAGAAGTTAGGAGATTGGGATGTGTATTATTTATGATCTATCAAAATAAAAATAATATATACATAGTTGCACACAATTCTTTATTATAAATTTACATGCAAAAGAAACGTATACCGTCAGTCAAACATTCATAAGATAAATGAATCAAATGAATTGAATTTTTGGTAATATCTTAAAAAGTGTTTCGTCAGCGAACGACCTTGCCACCCCCACTTTTATAGCTGACGTTAACTTTTCGTTGCACAAACTGTTTTTATATCACAATTGATCACGAGGGCGCAAAGATGGTTTTTCATCGTCCCTGGAACGACTCGAGGAGTCTTGAGCATTGTCAACCCACGCCATACAAGCAATAATTGTCCTGCACTTCTTTGGTTGAACACAATGATGGATGTTTCACAGTCAAAGAAATTTGATTTTTGTTTGTGTTACATTACCCTATTCTGTTTTCCTATTTTCGATCATAGTTTGATCTGCGAGTTCTTTCGGAAGATCTTTGTCCCCCCAGCCCCACACATCGTGGCTGCCATCACCGGTGCGCCCTACGCGAGTCTTGATCATAGAAACTGGGACGGTCTTGAGGTCGTATGCCAACCCTAGTAGGACAGCCAGGTCGATGAAGGCGTTTGTGAAATTGAGGCTGTAGTTGCCGAGTTCTGATGTCTTGTAGTCCCAGGGGAAAACGTGGTGGAAGTTATGCCATCCCTCACCCAAGCTTCCGATGGCGACAGCAAGGTTTTCAACAGGATTGATGTTCCTAAAATGAATAAATAATTGTTTTGAATTAATTTCTCTCAGCGTTAAATATAGTAATATTTTAATTTCATTTCTTCAAAAATAATGTTTACGAAATATTAAAAAATACAATTCCTAAATTCCAGAAAGATGAGTACTATATTTAGAGAAATAATTTAGTGAATTATGACACACAGTCAATATTAATTCTCATTTTTATCTGTCAGGAAGAATTTAAGAGCTGAACAAAGGTTCCGCTTTGCAGGAAGTAAATTTGTTGGAGTATAGATGAATAATTTTAGAACTGAAATTCTCAAATTAACATAAATAATTGAACTTACTTGTCGTATGGCTTGTTGCCCCACATGTGAGCCGCACTGTTGACCAGCCATGTTAAGTTGAGAGAGAGGCAATAACGGAACATAGTCGACACATACCAAGAATTAGATAGCGTCTCTCCCCAGAAATACATAGGAATGAGGGTTGGAATCACAAAGGAAACGAATGGCACCAATTTGTAATAATGCCTGTAAAAAAAAGAAAGTGAAAGAGTTAATCGATATGTCTTAATAATTGGTTAAAATTCACTTTAGGTATTAAAAACTTTATACTCTTCTACAAATATCATTATCTTTTGTTACGGTCAATAGGAACATATTTTTTAAGTTGCGCTCTCCTTCTACGTCTCCAGTTAACAAATTACAGAAATTTCAAAAGGATTTTCTTTTGCTACAGAAGTGAAATACAGGAGAACAGATAACCATGTTTCGAATATATTTTACAGTCATTCTGATTAAAGCATTGTTTCTGTATAATGTCTAGAATATGCATATTAATCGCTAATCATAATACAATATTATTACCAAATCAGCTAGACGAACTGATTAATCAGTCAGGGAAATATTATTCATAAAAGCTAGCTATTATTCCTAATACCTAGCCTTTATGAATAATGATTGAGCATGAATTACTTAGAAACATATATTCTCATTTAAGAATTGCCTCTTTTTGCTACAGGTAAATATCAATACGTCAGGTACATTGTTTGCTACAGGTAAATATCAATACGTAATCGATAACAATTTGATAAATAGTAATAAAAGTAAGAGAAAGAAAATGCTTATAGAAAATGGCTAAGTGCCCAGTATGATGGTGACAAAAAGATGTACAGTCAGATAAGTAACAAAACTGAATATTGAATACACAATTATACAAATGCTAAATAATAAATATAAAAATTGTATTGCTGAAATAATGTTGTAATGTGCAATTTAATTCCACTGTATATACTTTGAATGTGGCTAGCATTGTCCAGAGGATATATCGGACGGAATTTTTCTCATATCGTTACGATGCAGTTTGCGATACGATGCAATTATTCAGTTAAGGCTCGTTTATTGAGAAGAGTTCTTAATGTACCACATTGTGCAGATGTCAAGGTTGGAGATCATCCGATCAAGATCCTCTAATTGGTCTTGAAAAGATGTGAGATAAATTTGGTCAGAAAAATAATTTTCCTTGTAAAGAATACGAGAATTTCCTGTGTGTTCTAATTTCGCTGTTGATCCAAAATGTTTTTGAAATGACCAATGAATCTTTCTCAGACATTAAAACCATTAAATTATAGCGAAAATAGTCCTATTGTTATCACACCTGTTGTATTTTCTAACATGTTTTGGGTTGCGCTAAATTACTCATTCACGAGAACATTATTATGTATTTCGATTCAAATTTGATATTTATTTGTGGTACAGCAAGTCCGTTCTCCAATGGAAACCCTACACTCTGCTGAATGCCGCCTCACAGATCTATGAACATTTGTGCAAGTGCGTTGATTACACTGGTCAGTAGCTAAATTGTTCTTGGCATGAAATGAATGATCTCTAATTCATTTTGTGCTCCTGATTTCAAATACCGCATGAAAAATTGTTTAAGTTTCCCATTTTCAAAATAAAATTAAAGAATATGTTAGACTATTCAAACGGAATTTTTCCCTTGAACATTCATTTTTCGCGATCAACTGCCCAGCATCTACATTAATTGAAAGTGAGTTGAATGATATTGTGAGATACTTTTACCATGCTACACGCAACACTCGTTAGATTGCGATACACGCTACCACCTTGCATAACTTGAAATTATGCTTCTTAGGCGCTTAAAACCCAGATTTCTGACAGTGTTATACTTGTTAGATTGTAATCTACAAAATGACACCTAGTTGGGCGTTCTGGTACATTTGTGGACGTGTAGAGTTCTTCCCTCTCCTGGCGGTCTAAGATCGATCCCTGCGGGATCCCTAGCTCAATTGGCGATGAACCGAAAATCTGAGTAAATATTTTTTTAATGTCATTGTGGTACTATTTTACTAATAGTATTTATTCTTCACTTCTATACTAATGTATGTCTAGAGGATAGATCAAGAGTTGAATGAAAACACATTTTTAGATGCTTCGTTTCGGCCCTTTTAAACCCTTCGTCTGAACTTCTATCTTGCTTTCATTATTTCTCAATTTCCCTGTACCATTTTACGTAAAATATAAGGCACACTCGTTTACATTTGTACATTCACCAAACATCTCACATTGTGTTCTAATTTCCCTATTAGTTCAAAATGTTTTTAAAATGGCGAATGAATCTCTTTCTGAGTACTTAAATTATAGCAGAAATACTCCTATTGATAATACAACAGTAGCAGCATTTCTTAAGAGTTTCTACGTTTTACTAATTTACTCATTATTATGTAGTTCAACCATTGAAACTCGGCAATTAAAACCTCGTCATGTCGAAATATTGGATCGCTGGATATTTTTTTTACCTTTCAGATTGATGTATTGGGTTACAATGAAAATGCATCCGTTACAAAACTGAACTACATATAACTAACAGGGAATGTGAGTATGTCTGGCGTTTGTAGTCGCAAAAAACTACACATTGTTCTTATTAGTACCGGGAGTATTTAAGGAGTGGTTTGAATTAAAACGGACATGGGGCCGTTGTATTCGCAAAGTTAATCTACGATGTCTACGCCGTTCCCAGAGGACCTTGCTTCAATTGCGATTTTTGGATATCTTTTTGAACTACACACCTCGCTTCGACTCATAATATCGAATAGCAAAAAAGATGCGATTTAGAAAGCAGGAAGCCTGAACCAAATGCTGGCGGTACACAACATTATTCTAATATTTGATTTTTAAAGTGTAGTGTTAATAGGTAGTTAATATTCATTGAATAACTTGATTTTGATCTTAATTGTATTTACTTCATACACTGCAGTAGCTAAGCACTGCCTGGTCCCGCTAATTACAATTAAATACTTAAAAATGGTTTTAGTATACATGAAACGAAACTCAATGCATAAAGGAAGCGGTCCTAGATCACAAGCAAAACAATGATGTACTAGCGTACCCGTGCGAGAACTCTCGCATGCGACTCCCCAAATATATTCTTCTTCAGGACCCTCTTATCCTCCATCACTTGTTCTAAAAGTCACCTTATAATTGATAACAATATAATATACCCTTGTCAATAAAAGTATTTTTATTTAACTTTATTATCGAGAAAAGAGGCACACCCGTCTAAGTCAGTCGCATAGAATATCAAGTAATTAGTAATTTCACATACAGTCGCAGATCCTACAGGCTCTGAACGTTGGCGTAGAATCGAGAAGCGTTGAACCAGCAAAAATGTAATAGAGTGGTTAAAAAGAGCTCATCCTGTAGATTACGGTGTGAGGAACATTTTTTGTCCTCAAAATTTTAGTTTTTAAGGCCTTAGAATGCTTCTTTTATGAGTTATTTAACGATATAGATTTTAAAAAAACGTGTGTAGCGGGTTGCATTTAACTTGACTATTTAAATGCGCTTTTAAACAAATCCTTCATATTTTTAAAATTAAAGCACAATTCGTCAAGTCATCATAAAATTCTCTGTCTTTAGAGACCTCATTTATAAAGATTGGTTGCTCGTGAGAGCTGCAAAGGGAAGGTATACCAACTGAAATAATATAGGAGACGATTCTGGAGGAAGAGATCTCACCTCTTCTGGAACATGACGATGGGGTCGCGCTCCAGGTCGCTGAGGTCGATGCGGCCGCCCTTGGCGCGGACCTCCGGGTGCTTGCGGCACAGCAGCCAGCCCACGTGCGAGAAGAAGAAGCCGCGCTTGGCGTTCACGGGGTCGGCGTTGGTCTCGCTGAACTTGTGGTGCACCCTGTGGTCGCGCGCCCACTCGTAGATGGAGTTCTGGTACGCCAGCAGGTTGAGGACCATGAGGGTGAGGCGCAGGGGCCACTTGGCCTTGTAGGCGCGATGAGCCCACAGGCGGTGCACGCCCGCCGTGATGCTCAGCAGCGACAGTTCGCACAGCAAGAAGCCTGCAACGCAGCAGAGAATAGGGTTGCCCTATGTCCTGAAGATGCGGGACTTTTTAATTTTTTAAAATTTAAGGTCGCATCAACATCTAGGTCATTAGCGACCACTAGTGGGTCTAACGTTATGGTAACTGTGAAGATGACAGAATATGGTGATGATAGGGGGTGAAAAGACGAACACAAATACAACCATGCCCGAGGCGAGACTCGAACACGCGATCCTTCGGTCCGAGATCGCTATGACACTACTTGCTTATCGATTTTGGCCATCTGGGATCGGCAGAATTTTCTTTATGTCTGCCAAATGTTCTGAATTTTTTACTCTGTTACAATTCTACACAGTCCTACATAAAGTTAGGTTTTGGGACTATTTGTGATAGTCACAGAACGATGTGCTACATACGAGAACCCAAGCGACTAATTCTTTTGTTAAGCAAATGGTATTATTTTTGTCTTTTTACGGTGCAATCTGAGAGCTGAAAAATAAATGAAGAAAGATTACTGTGTGTTTTCAATAAAAGTGCATTTGTCTTTCTCTAAATGTGTTAGTACAAGAGAATGCAAAGGGAAAAAAGGACTCCGTCAATAACAGTGTTTTAAAATCGACTTAAGTCATGCTTTATTTGTAATTTTATTTAAACACCCTCAAATACTTCACAAATTTTGTCATAGAGGAATAAAGTAGTGACCTAGATAACCTGAAAAATTCAGGGAAATTCGTGTCAGGAAAAAATGGCCACCCTGTTATTCTTGAAAGTGTGTAATGTAATTTATCTTCATCTTCTTATTTACTTGATATATTTCCTTGTTATACGATTTACTTGACATACGAAGATCATTCAATAACTAAAGAGACAAATTGGTATGGAGAAAAAACAGTTGATTGGGCAGGTTCGGAAATTTTAGGACTTTTAAGTTGACACCACTGGGATGAGCCCTGACCACCTGGAAGATCATTGTTTTGTTAATTATCTCAAAATTAAGTTGAAAGATGGCGAGTTCACTTGAAAATTCCACATTGGTTAAACAACGTTCTGTGATTCTTTTTGTACTTGCCGAAGGTTAAAAAAACAGCTCATGTATACTCTAGAATGACTAAAGTGTATGATGAAAGTTGTATGAAGAGCGGGAATTTTTACAAATGGGTAGAACAATTCAAAAGTGGTCAGGACTCACGGACTGACAAACATCGTTCTGGCCGCATCAATAGGAACAGTTCTTTTGATGGTGTTTTGGGACCATGTAGGTGCGTTTTTATGCTATCTCAAAGAACAGCGTACAATAAACAGCCAATACTACTCAGATATGCGTTTGATCAAGGTGAAGACAGCCGTGAGAGAGTCGTCGTGAATCTCTGAGGAGATGATTCTCCAGAAAAACAACGCACGACTCGACTTTCCCACTGCTCATCAAACACGTGAAACACGCAAAAAATGGATTGGGAGATACAGTCTCTTTTCCCTGACAGTCCCGATTTAGCACCATCTCATTTCCATTTGTTTTGTTCACTGAAGGAGTCATTACTTCGGAAGAAGTTCCAGGATAACGAGGATGCCAAAAAATGTGGGGGAAATTGGTTCAAACACCATGAAAAAAGTTCTTTGGTGCGGATATAAAAATGCAGGTAACCCGTTGGGACATGTGCATAAATATTAGTGGGGATCATATTGAAAAGTAGGAAAAGTCAGGTTTTGCAAAAATTATCATTTATTTCCCCAGACCAATTTGTCTCTTTAATTACTGAATGCCCCTCCTGTTATTTAGTTGTGCAAAAATAATCAATTTGCTCTGGTTATCCTGAATTCCATTGTTACCCTTTGCCAACCTTACCGAGAGGCGTTGGTGAGGGAGAAGGACGAACGCTGTGGTGGGGATGTTGGCGAAAGGTTGGGGGCGAGTGCTCGGCCGATCCACGTTAAGAGGTGGCACTGCCCAGAGTTGTATGAAAAATTACAACTCGTTTTGTATTGCTCTAAAGCTTGTGGATCAATGACCCCAACTCAATCACATTTTTCGTTCATTTTTCTTGGGCAGTTTTAAACAAATGTTCAGATAGCTCCTTGCTTTGGTCATGGACTGTATAGATTCACTATGCCCACGTTTTGTTGAGCTCTGTTTGTTAATGCCTATGCATGAGGAATATGGCAGGGTGAGTTCGTTATTTGGTTCAGTGTTACTTTAAATTTGTTCGTTTTGCAATGCAATAAATTTTCTGTAATTCGGGAGCAAAAATTTTATTTTTTAAATGTTACCAAATATGTTTATTGGCACCTTAATTATAGTTTAACTATTTGTACTAAATGAGGTTGCAATTTTGGACTCAAGATAACGTACGCAGATTATACACATACTTCTCCCTCATACGTCACATGCAGTTTTTACTTACTATTTCATTTATTCTCGAGTGACCAATTGTAACAAAGAATTGCCTCAAATTTCAGCCAATTCCGACTCTCTAACAGCTTCGTCACAAATTATCAAATTTCCTTGTCAGTTTAATTCAAGTTAAGAATCTTCGTTTCTCTTCCATTAGATAAGTTATCTGTTTAATACTCTGTAGATATACACATTACGTGGTTTTAAGAAAAAAATAAATACCCTTATGTATAAAATTAAAACGTAATGTTTTGATGAAACCGCGCGCGTAAATGGATGGAAAAATAAGCAATTCAAAGACCCAAAGGCCCCAAAATGTCACAGAACTACAGGACTAGAGGTGCTACAAAATGATACATTTCTCCTACTAATTCATTCCTTTCTTTTGAATCGACGATACCTTTTCGATTTACCCCACCTCCCTGCTCACTGTCATTTGCAATGAGGAACAATGAAATTTGCTGCAACTCATAAACACACCATAAAAATACATTTCGGTGCCCTGAATGTAGAAATGTACTCCAATTAAAGCCACCACGTAGTACGTGAAGTTAGAAGTTAGTGAGGCCGGAAACTTATGGAATCTACTACGTATCTCCACTGCACATGAAATGAGGATTAATGAATAATTTCGTAAAGACAATGAACAAAGAACGCGAAGACTTCCAATTCTTACAAATGAAAATTAATGCAAAAGTAAAAAAGTTATTTTCATGGGCCCTCAAATTGCTCTATTGAAAGATCTCAGTTTCAAAGAATTGTTAACCGATTGTGGAAAAGTATCTGGAGTGGATTTAAGGATATTCTTACCAATTTTCTAGATAACCACGTTTCTGGATAAATACTTGTTTATAATATTGTAGTTGGTGTCGATCACTAACACATGTATATGACCAGAAAGCAAGATATTGTCCACAAATTTCTTCTAAAACGCTCATAAAAGTAGTCATACCATATAATGTTGTGTAGATCTTGGCAGATGCAAAGATGAGATATACACCGTACAAAGCACCAGCATGAAGAAGGACAAACCATAGGACATTGAACCATACAATTTCGAGCCGGTAGGGTTCTTCAAGTTTCTTGCCCTTCTTCGGTCCTCCGTTCGCCATCTTGGCTTCCTGCTCAGCCACATCTTCTTCGAATAGGACTCCGCTGGGCGCACTTTCCTCGTTGAGATCCATCGTGTGGGCGATCTAAAACATCCATAAAATGATTAACTTCTGATGTATTTCTAAAGT
The DNA here is from genome assembly GCA_031308135.1 of Acheta domesticus. NCBI lineage: Eukaryota > Metazoa > Arthropoda > Insecta > Orthoptera > Gryllidae > Acheta > Acheta domesticus. Next base: position 245,185,851 of record JAHLJT010009436.1, on the reverse strand, counting down.
GCATAGAATTTTTTTTTAATTCACCTATGAGGATGGGGGAGGTGATACTGTCACCATACGAATTACGTTAATGTCAGATTTTTAAAATCTTGTAAATAACGTACATCACTTACGTCACTCACACACGTTCGAGTTACGTGCCAGTTTTACCCTTCGTACTTTACGGAATAATGTTTACCTAAGAAAAATTTCTAGAAAACAATAGTCCAGACCAGTACTAAAACCATTATTAACCATTATTATTATTATTATTATTATTATCATTATTATTATTATTCCTCTAAATCACGACTAAAGATGTTATGTGTCGGCTGAATATAAAATCTACTCCAGGTTTCAACCAGCTATTACTCGTTCACTTTACATTTGCAGACGGAGCGCTGCTGTTTACATGAGATCACCGCCGACTGAATGAGAAACGCGCGTCTGCAGTATAAACTGACCGTTTAATATGATATAGATGGCGGGGAGCAGCACACAAAACCCCGGCGGGGTAAGAACATAACCATTAAGCAGTAGATAAGTGCAAAGAAGAAATAAAAATATTGTACGTGAATGTTGTGAATAGCGTGTGGTGTGATCTATTTTATTGTATATTATCTTAATCATTTAAGAGCGCGACTCCAGCTCACTGTCAGAAAGGCATAATTCGTCAGCTGTGTCCGTAGCGCTTGTGCTGCCTTCGGAGCCAGCTGATTGGTCAGATGCTGATTAACATCGGGGCCATTCGTGTATTCTCGGTTGTGTGTTCGGCCCTTCACTTTCAAAACATTACTTCCTAATTCTGCCGTCTGCAAATGTAAAGTGAACGAGTAATACCTAAGGAGTAGATCTAGGGACTGTCGGTGCCTCTACAATACTTTGCGCAAAATGTGGGCTGTTCCAAATGAAGCGATTTCTTGCACTTCCCAGTCTTTTGTATTACCTGGGAGTTTAGACAAATTTTTACACAAATTTTGCGAAACAAATCCCAGAGCTCCGATAACTATCGGGACCTGTGCTTTTACGCCCCACATTCGGCTGATCTCGATTTCCAAACTCTTGTATTTAAGACGTTTCTCTGCCTCCTTGGTAACGACGTTTCGATCGCAAGGTACGGCAACATCGACAAGTAAACACGATTTGTTCTCCAAATCCCGGATAACTATATCCGGTTTGTTTGCCGCTATCGTGCAGTCAGTTTGAATTTGATGGTCGTACAATATCGTACACCATCCAACAGACGTCACCGGTTTCGATGAGTGTTCGTACCACTTGGGGCATGTGTTCGGAACTTCGAGGGCGGTACAGATCTGCCAGTGGAGGTAGCTACACACCCTGTCATGTCTTTTAAGGTATTCGGTCTTTGCTAGGATTGGACAACCTGAGACAAGATGATCGATAGTTTCTACGTGTTTGTGACAAATGCAGCATTTATCATCTTGAGAAATTTTGAGAACTGCTTTATCATAATGTCGTGTTCTCAAGGCCTGATCTTGGGCAGCTATTACAAGTGCTTCCGATTCTGGCTTCATTCTTCCCCTTTTAAGCCATATAAATGATTGATCTTTATTGATCTACACCTTGTCCATTCTTTTTAGGTATTGTCCGTGGAGTGGTTTGTCTCTCCACGATTTCTTTAGCATTATTATTATTATTATTATTATTATTATTATTATTATTATTTTTAGCGACCTGCAGCTCAACTGCATTGCCTTTTCCAAAAAGTATTACCCTGCTCATTAACAACTGGAATACTCTCGTATAACTGTAATAATTTAAATATTTGAAAAAAATGAGTCTTCACGAATACTGTAATAACGTGGTGCACGAGTGTAACGCAGAGTACAGATGCTCGCGAGCTCATTGCCACCGAACTGAAAAGATTTGGCATGTAATAACATGTTATCCTTTACCCGTAGCTTTATTAATTATTCTCTTTGTTGGAAATAAATCACTGCATTATTCGTATTCTGAATTACACGATAGAATAATTAATAGGTTTTAATGATACAAAGGAGGAAAAATGCAATTCTTTTCAGCCCGATGGTAATGAGCGTGTGGGTTTATCAGCATCTTTTGTAATTAATGGCTCGAAATGTATTCGTAGATCAGCTCCTTTCACCCCAGAATAAGATATCAACGCGGCATTTGTAGTGACCCGTGGCATGGACTTCTAGCAAATCTTACCACGTTGGAAACTTTGACCTGCAGCGAGACCGTCGTTTTACATCTTGGACAAGGGTCACTTCATCCACACCACGCCACCCATGTGCCTCGCTCTGACCTGCCCCAGCTGTCGTCGCGTGGTCGCGTGCCAGTCCCCCACCCCTGGCCACCCCCCTTCCCAAAGGCCGCGATGTTGTAGTGCATTTAGACCTCCAAAAAACGAATAAGTATTAATTGTATTAGACTGTAGGAAATTTTTTGTGAAATTCAATATTTTGACAGGTTCTCCTTATGAGATATAAGTAGATTGGTAGGTCCTTTCTCCTTTTAGGGCACGGGAAGGAAACGAATTGAAATAGCCTCAAAAATACGAACTCGAGGTTTCGATCGTGGACTCCGTGTTTAAGGTTCTTGTGAGCTGTAAATTCGCTGATACATCAGGATTAAGGTTTATTAGAGTCGTTCCAAAGATGGTTAAGATTGATGCTGCTAGCGAGGAGATACATGTAACTACGTATCCGAAAATCAGGATGTCTGTCTTTCTATTTGTAAGGATGAATGCATGTGCTTCGCTTAATTTTGTCAGATTAGAAGTTTTTTAGCTCGAACTTGGTAAATACGTCAAGAGTAAGATCTAGTTGCTCCGATCCGTAGATCATTAAGATATTTTAATCATATCATTAAGAAATTTAAAAAAATAGATAAGTAAATATAATTAGTAACGATAAACGCCAAATATGCAATATATGCTTAATAATTAGCAATTTGAAGATATACAAAGTTAATCTGTCAAAATAAGCAATACTTGGTAAATAATATTACGTTTATATAATTGGGTATTGAGGATTCGACCTCACGCCAAATGAGCGTACTGTCTGACCAAGTGGAAATATGCTTCTGTATTGAAATCCGGCCCTTAGTCATTGCATATTCAAAAATATATATTTAGAATCGGATGGAATATTTAATTTGCATGATATAAGTTACTATTATGTCTTTGTGCCCTGTGAATAAACTTGACAGCAGATGATATTTCTTACATCAAATCGTGTTAGTGGTATATTGTACATCGTGCAACAAGACAACTGAAAAGTATTTACAAAATAGGTCCGAATTTATATCATAATAAACTGTATACATCACCAAAATCCCCAATAATAACAACAATAATTATTGTTATATTGATAATAACAATAATCAGGAAATATTAAGCATATGTATTCAAAATTAACATTAAAATAAATTCTAACCTTTGTAATAAAAAAAAATTTTAAATAGCTATATAAACGTTTGTTTACAAAATAAATCGGTGTCTCAATCAAGCGGATGCCATAAACACGTGCTTCGTCAGCTTATGAGTTAACTCAACAGTGCAAAATATTCTGTCTTTTGCAATTCCTTGACAGCAGTGTGAATTTTTCCTCATTAATTTCGCATTGTATTGTTAACATCTGGACAATAAGAAGGAAAAGTTGTGGATTCTCAATTATTCAATTATAGGAATAATTAATAGTCGTTGATCGATTATTTAACTAGTTTATTTTCGTTTCGGAACTTTATTGTTCTCAAGGTTGTGGGACGCGTATTTACAAGTTACCATGTTTCTTGATTGCGAAACATTAACCTAAGTTGCTCAAAAATTGCCGGTGAAGAATTACCTAACAGCTGTGTAAAAAAGTAAAAAATAAAGTTAGTTTCAATAATTCTCCAGTTTTTTCATGTTCTTGTCAACTTGTACTTCATATTTTGAATGAAAATAGTCTAAACGCATATTTGAGGTCACGTTTCTATCTTTTACACAAATTCACCTTCCGTTTATCGAACAATATCTTAGTAAAAGAGGTGTAAATCAAAATTCACAGATTTCATCCTTGATTTGCCGCAAAAGAAAGGAATTAGTTATTTCTAATAAGACTTGCAAATTCACTCGCTGAATTTATAAAAAATAATTACCAATAGGCTTTTGATTCAGTAAAAGAGGAGTACAGTTTGGAAAATAATCCAGAGTGAATTTTTAAAAATATATATTTTAAATATTATGTATGGTGTTCTTCAAAGGAGTTATTTAAGATCCAACCCGTGTAACATTCCAAAGCTACTTTGGTTTCAAGGGTTTAATCAGAGTTGTACATTAGGGTTCTGGGGATTTATTAATAAATAACTTTGGCACTTTATGAATGGAAATTAATTAAACGTTAATTACATCCATTGATTAATAATTGCCAACGTACCTTGTTTTAACATCATTGTTTGATAAAAAATGGTTTCATATTTTCTTTTTTTTTTTTTTGTTATGTAGCTCGATTGTAAGCAACGTTGTCAAGACATAGTCTTTAATGAGTAAGTGCGCCAAATTGGAATTTCCTACCTACTTCCCATTTCGAACAGAAAGTGCCTCCTCCCTCCTCCTCCTCCCGCGAAAGCCAAGAGTTACAGCCATGAATCAAGTGGGAGTCAAAAATAATGAGACGGATCGTATCTAATTTCCTCCGTTTCATTATAATGTTAAATGAAACGTGTATCTTTCAATGTTTTACCTGGGACTGACCCACTGTAGCTTTTACTTAATTTTATCATATATTGATCAACAACTAATATTGAATGAGTTTGTTTGGATCATAACTACTTTTGTTTGCTTTTTTGATTTGGTGGCAGCATTAATTATTGTTAAAATATCTGTGTTAACAATAATACACGTTTGATGTTTTAGCTAAATATTCTGTTAATTTTTCTATTCTTGATTAAAAAGTGCTATTATGAAAATACGCATTTCATCATGAAGCTCGTACACAAATAAATTCTTTCACTGAAAACACAGAAACACACCACTATTTTAACACTACTACCCATTTTCTGGTACTCGTAAACGAAATATAACTGTAATTTCCACTCTGATATTTCAAGAACCATTAATTTTGCATTTAAAATTTTTCATATAAAACATATATATTGAAAATACATCACGTGACTATAAAAATTACGAGTGACTAAAGGAACATATTGTCACAGCTATTGTCGTGAAGAACTAATTGAAGGAAATTGCAACCCAATTTAGGAGAGTAAAGGCCGGAAATGTGAAACAGCGGACGGCCCATTCATGCAATCAGAGGCTTCGAAGCAGAGGAGAGAATGAAGACGGAGAGAAAAGGAACGTGGGTCAAGGAACTTCTTTTCTCAGCAACAAATTCGCAAATATCGTGAAGAAACTGATTATACATTTTCACGACGAAATCACTCGTAGCAAATATGTGTATTACAGAAAAGAGCTTTCGATTATTTAATGTGACGTCACAAACACTTTGCTCTTACAAATGAAAATTAAATTAGTTCACTTGAGAACGAAAGAGGGGATCATTTGACGATTTTATGTCTTTAACTCCTTAAACGTTGTTCTGTGAATACTGTTGGTGTCACTCTTAAGAATGATTAGTAAGTTGAATGATAATAGATGCTTTTTTAATGAGAGCCCATAGGTGCATGTCAAGCTACATTAGCTTGGATACACGATCCCCTCACGCAAGTTGTTACGAAATACGTGGGACCGAATTGTGCTATCATATACTTTTCATTATTTTAATGAGATTTTGAACTAATCCTGGTATCTTCAAAGGAATATTAAAATACACGTTGTCAATTTCTCCGTCTTCAGTTAGTGTTTTAAGACGATTGATATGGGGTAGACTCAATGACATTTACCTAGAAAAATATATTATTTCTTTTTACAGAATGTAATGAGATGCAGTATTCGAAACACAATACAAATCACTAACTTTTAACTTTCGAGCAAAGTAATTGCTTTGAGACAATATCTTGGCAGGACAATTGTAGCAAATGTAGAATCCCACTTTCCTCCCGAAAAATGTTCTCGTTATTTAATGTGATCGCATCACTTTTGCAATTGTAAATCAAATTAGACCTTTTCCAATGGAGTATCTGAACAACTTGGCGATGCAATGATTTTCTGTTACCGAATACAATCAAGGTAGGTTGTTTTATCTCATGTCACATCCAGTAGCCACTAATTCATTTCCACGCACGCATACAGCTGGAAACTCACCTCATGCTCGTCAAGCAAGACGACAAACGTCTTCATGACCTGTGTTAAGTGTCATGATGTTAAGTGAAATGCCTTACTGAAATTTACTCTGGAATAATTTATTATCCTCCATATTAATAAAGCTGGATTTTTTTTGCTTAAATCACAATAGACTTCGCCAAAAGATCAGACAAATGTCTTCCTCTTGGCGATTGTTTAGCGCATGCTTGCTCTTCACTAGATTAAGTAGAAAGTCTAACTGCAATATTTACCTGGTGATTGATTCCGATATTAAGTGATTTATTCTTCGATATAATAAAACTATATTGTTTCGATTGAAATCACAATGTAAATCGTAAACCGCTCCTTCCCGAAAATAACGAACAAACCTCGTTTGGCGAGGCTTGCCTCGGTGGCCAGCGCCAGTGCTCACCTGTTCCTCGGGCGACCGTCGGCAGGAGTTGACGCGCAGGGCTGAGCGTGCTGTCTGCGACGCGGGCGCGGGGCACGCGGGCTTTGTTGGGCGCGGCTGCAGCGGCAGCGGCTGCGGCGGAGGCGGCGGCGGCGGGGGCAGGGGCGGCGGTGGGGATGGCGTTGGCGGAGCCGTCCATGCGGCCGCGGGCTGGGGGCATCGTATGACCGGGGGCAGCCTGACCGGCGCAGCCAATCGTGGCGAAGGGCCCTTGCACGTGGCGACGCGATGTGTCTGTCGCGAGGCCGAAGTCCACGGACGGGTCGAGTGGGAACGGCACGGGTCGATCAAGCACGCGGGCCACGGGCTGCTGGAACCGCCGCGAGAGCCCTATCTCACCAGCCGGCGGCGGAGGCGACGCGTGATAAAATCACGCGTTCCACAGTTTCTCAGAGTGCAAATAGGGCCCGCTGCCGATCTAACGCGCGGGTGCTGCAAGAGATAAACAAAACTGAAGATATTGCAACTCGATGGGAAATGTTGGCAGCTGGAGGCATTCATGATAGCTGTCCTCAGTTAACAAGCAAACAAAGGGGTTTTAATGGCACTCGAGAATGTTCATTTCTGTCTGCCAGTTCCGACCCTTTGATGAACGTCTATTATTATCATTGTAGAATCAATACATTTGGACCAATTTTTTGAAAATTACATGTTTGTGTCGGTAGATCTCGTGAATATCTAAACCGCGTAATGAAACTTTGTGAAAGTGAAGAAGTTCTTTAGGTCATATTTTTATCGTTCATGTTAGTAAAAACATGTGATCATGCAGTTGTGTGAACCACGCTTTGTTTCAGTTTTTCATAAACTACGCATTATACTCACCATGTTCTTGATTTACATTAATCGCGTGTGTCGCTCGTAAACGGAGATGTTAAGTTTGTACTTTTACTTTGTCGCTATGGAGTAGGGAGAAAGTTATGTAATGCAACGCGAAAACAGGCGAATTCGTGCCAGAAAAAACCTTAATACAGGACCGTGGTAACGAACAAGTGGATAAATCCAGCTGCTGAATTAAAAAAAAATCTTCTAGCACGTGGTACAGCCAGAATCCATGTTTTGTGGGTCCTTGATAGGGAAAAATCGAATTACGGAAAAACGTCTGTCCGTCCGTCTGAGAACAACGCTAGCGGCTTAACAGTTCAGCCTATTTTCTCCAGAATTGATATTCCCTTGCCGATCTGGCTGATGTTGCGGTCCCTTGAATTTGAAACCGATATTTTGATTTAAGAGAACGGTGCAGGTCTCATCTTCGTTGAAAATCCTTATTTTTCGATAGTTGCAAAAGTTCAATTTTTTTTTAGCGTTCCTACAATTACAATTATGAACAGAGAGTTTTTTCTTTAATGAAATCTGTTCCTTAAAGATAGATTTTGAAATAAGGTCATGTACAATTTTTCGAAAATCTCAGTACTTTTCGCTTAATTTTGCGTGAAAATATTGGCGAGATAATACGTGCCGTTTTAGAACCTCTAGTTTAATGATGCTTTGCGAAGGTCTGCACCAGGCACGTAGCCAGGGGAGGGCCTCGAGGCGCTAAAGCCCTCCCCGAAATTCTAATTATTTTTGTTTGTTTTTTCATTAATTAATTAATTATTTATTAGTTTAAATTTATCCAAATATACCGACCTGTATAAAAGTATATTCAAACTCTGCTGATTAATTCACTGATGCTGCTTAAATATTTTAAATTTTTTGAATCACACTAAAAAATTGCGTGGGAAGAGGACTGAAAACAGATATGCAAAAATACTGGATGAAGGTATCAGCTGATGTTGTAACTACATTGTCTATAGCGTCTCGTATTTTGCTTTGCGCCATTTCGTTTTTATCAGTTACTCGTATTTCGAATGCTATTGAAATGAAACGAACTAAAACCTCATCGAGTCAATTAAGCATCACTTATTTTTTTCCAACAATACGGGAAAGTATGTGTTGTTGTAGCCCACTGCACACTAGTTTAAATTTTGGAAGCCCCTCCCGAGAAATAATTCTGGCTACGGCCCTGATCTGCATACGGACACATTACAAAAACAAACATCTCAAGTGAGTTTTTAATATGTATTTTGGATATTTTTATCTGAATATTTAAATATTCATAAGTAGAAACTTAGCATCAGAATCTTTGAGAGATCAACCCGTAATTGTTCCACTTGGCTATTCGGGAGATGACGCAACCTACGCACAGGTGCCGTTTCGGCCGTCATTGACGACAAAATGTCATAGACGCCGATAGTTGGCATCTGTGTGTAGGTCGCGGCGTCTCTCGAACAACCAAGTATGTTCTGTCACATTCGAGTGTCACATCAGAGTTCAGCGAAAATGGAACCTGCGCCATTGTTATAAGCGTGCAAAGTTCTATTAAAGAAACATTTTTTAAAAATTGGGGCGTTTTTTATAAAAGAATGGATTAAAAATACCTATATTTCACTCAGAAATACCAAATTACCATGCAAAAATCGACATGACCTTATTTAAAGTGCTGTTTTCGAAGAACAGGTTTTATTAAGAAAAAAAGTATTCAATTCTGAAGTTGTAGGCTGACGCCCAAAAAAATTTGAACTTTCGCCATTTTTAAAAATTTAAGGATTTGCAACGAAACTTAGACCAGCTCCATTGTTAAGAGTTCTTTACGTTATTCAAGGACAAGTTTAATCATCGTTTTGAAAATGTCGAGGGTTTATGTAAAGTACTCCCTAAAGCAAAATATCTGTTTCAAATCCGCAGGACCTCGTCTTAGGTTAGATTGATCGATGCGTGACTATCAATTTTGGAGAAAATCGCCTGAACACGTTAATTTTCATCGCAGACGGACGCAGGGACGGACGTGTTGCCGTAAGCTGACTTTTTGGTATGAAGTATCTGCAAAACGTGTATTTTGACTGCAGAAAGTGTTAGACGAAGTAATTTTCCACATTTAGGAAGAGTGATCCACTTTTTCGATTACAGAGATCCACAATACGATTTTTTCTGAGAAAAATTGCCAGTTTCCGCTGCAACATCACAATACTTTCACTTTACTACGTAAGGACTGTAACGGGGTCTCTTCTCTACTTCTCTAGTTGCTCTTTACTCTGGAGCCGATGCAACTATACCTCTCTTACCACTATTCAATTTATCAATATTATTCTTTAATGGTGTTGCATAAAAATTTATTTGGGTCGTAGGTCGTGGACGGCCCCGTACGGGAATTACCTGTAAACAACGTTTAACACAGCAGCGTGCACAGGGCTACTAAATACTGAAATAAAAACATATATTTCCCAACAAGAAAGCAAGAATTTTAATTCCTTTTTTTTTTCTACTTCTTCCGTCAACAATACACGGCGCGTGAACATCTACGCCCGCTTGGCAATATTGTTATGGGTTTCTTTAAAATGACATTACCCAATTACATGAATTACAATTAATTACAATTCAAATGGCCATTAATTAGTCGTTAGCAGTTTACTGATATTTAGGAATTCCTTCTTTAAGACAACTCAATATGATTACCAATACTATGTACGTACGTACTTCAAGGCAACAATGAAAATGAAAACTAACAATTACTAAATCCTAGCTTACAAATTATTGTATTACACTAATTCCGCTTAAAAAATTTCGTAAAACTTCAAGAGTCTCATGAATGTTTGTTTACGTCTTTAATATGCGCAATTTCAGATCTGATTTTTTTTATTATTTCGCGAATGCATCACTTCCCTTTTTCTGCCTCGTCGAAAACAGCGCCGTTGCCGGTTCGATGGTCCTATGCGCGCCCACTCGCACGCACCGAATGTCCACGCACGCTCCACTCGTGCACGGGCCGGTTCTCTTCAAGTATTTCTCCCCAGGAATTCCAAAAAAATTGTCCAAACACCTTGCGTCACAAATTGAACAAAAAAATAGTACTTCTTCTGTCTTCAAAGTGTTACTGCATCGACAATGTCTGCACAACCATATGTTCACCATTTACTTTCTCTCCGCCGCCCAAAAAAATGTCTAAGTCCGAAAAAGTTTAAAAATCACGAATACGGCCAACGTGGAAACCATGTTCTCTCACCCGCTGACTAGACCGAAGTGCCGTCAAAATCATGTCGATTTAACATGTTAACTCGGATTATGAAAAATGCCGGCGAAATCCATTTCGCTTTTTTTCATTGTTGTTTCCACAAAATTTTTTAAAATGTTCAATATTTCCCGTTTTAACTTGAGTTCGTGTTTATTCGTTTCAGCTTTTCCCCAATGTTAAGGTTTTCTTGTCAAAACGGTTGTTTTCTATTTATTTCACGTCGAAAATGCTAATTTTTCTGTCGACATTCCCCAGCAGTAATTCGTCGCTTGTTTTCTGGTATTGTTAGTTTGTAACATTTATTTATTTAGAACGTTCAATGTTTTTATAACTCTCTAAACCATTTATAAATTTTGCTTAATTCATATTACGACGATTCCCGCCGCCTCTCATTGTTTAATCAGCATTTCTTCGCAAAATCTCGATAATTCAAGTCATGCTATTTGACATGTTCGACTGGGCTTTTCCTATACATTTTCAAATTACAATTTTAAGAGAACCCGTCGTCCGATCTCGTTCAAACAAAATTTACAGCGTTCATTTAATTCTTCTTCAACTAACTGGATAATCAAAATTTCTTTCCGAATTTCTTGAACCCCTTAAAATTGTCCAGAATGATCGAAATACACCTTCCGCGGCGCGCTGTTCTTTTGTCTTGTTCATCGATTTCTAATACACGTTGTTTACTTCATAGACTATAGATCCTAAATATTTATTCTTTCGTCCACAATTGTTTTGGAGTGTTCCTAAGAATAATGAAATCATTACAGTACGTAGTAGGTCGGTTAAAAGTATTTTAGTGTTCCAGGACAAAGTGGTGCGAGTATATTTAACGAACTGTCTTTTTACTGTAAAATGAATTGTGATGCTACGCAGTTGCATGCCACGCAAATTGGAATTTATATATTATATTATATTTCACTTTATTATTATATTTATATTATATTGAGGTTCTTTGATTTTAAATTGCTTTAAGTGTGAAAACGAATAGATTATTTCTTTTTGCTTAATAAGATGTGGGAATGGAGATTAATGCATGTAAAAACCGAGTAATTTTGATGAATACAAAAAATGTTATTTTCAATTATTATATTTTTTTAAATTTTATTTCTTCTTGTTTGGCATTTCTGCCTTTCAAGTGTGTTTACATACGATTTCAATAACGTTTGAGGATCAACCATCCTCAGGTCTGTCAATACACTTCCTGTATCAGTTTGTTAGATAAGAAAAAAATGAGCTTGTTAATCAGTCGTTGGCATTGTTGAGTGAGTGTAATAAAGAGAGAGAGCAAGAGATAATATTTTCAGATAGTTCGGGAGGCTTAAAATGTCTTTAAGGTAGCGTGAGTGAATTCTCTGTGGTTGGCTGTAATTTGTACTTAGATGGTAAGTTGCTGTGGCTGGGGATTCTGATGATAACTCATAGAAGTTTTTTGAAATTTTGATAATATAGCCTTGAATATATTCTATTTTTAATTCTCTGCGAAGTTGTTCGTTACTCATAAACGGAGCTTTGGTTATTTTTCTGAGACACGTATTTTGTATATCTTGGAGTTTGTTTATGTGGATGTAGGCTGCTTTTATCCAAACGGGCTCGCATAGGTTAGTGAGAGTTTAATTAGTGATATGTAGATTAGTTTACCGCATTCTATGTTAAGTGAAGATTTATGATTTAATAGAGGATACAGTTTTTGTTATGTATTGTTTAATTACTTTTTTCTATCCGTTTTCAGTTTCTTCTGTATCAACAATGATAATTGACAAAATGTGTATCCTTGAAACGCCTCACTGATAATAGAAGGCGATAATGACGGCTGCCTTTCGTTCGCGGTAATGTAAACTAATCCTTTTATATATTTGTAGAATATTACAATACGATAGTGTGTTTAATAATTACTATTATATATTTCACAGTCTATTTGCATTTGTTTGCCAACGCTATCAGTAGCGTGTTTTTATTAACTTTTATTAAATACGCAGAATATTGTAAGGCTAAAAACTCATCCAATATGTTCGTGAATGCACTTCACACCTTATGCAATAAATTCTATCCCAGAAATATATTTTCATTTAAAGTTTTGAATAAAAAATCTTTTGCTTGTCTTTTACAAAAAATTATGTCCGAAATGTATTAATTTGGAGAGAAATTGTGGTATAAATAGTAATATATAACCATCGCTAATGGCGAGAAAGTACGTGATGTTTTACCACCAGTTAGTAAGTAGAACCAAAGTTAATTTCAGTTGTCGTCAAGGTCTGCATGCTAACTAAACCACAAGTTCTGGGGCTGCAATGGCACATGTTTTCCGGCATTATTTGTAAGAGTTATAAGTTTATTATAAGTTTTTAACACTAGTTAAACACGCAAAAGTGTGATGTCAGCAATATCAGTGTGGAACGCAGATCCGTATGAACAACTTTTATTCAACTGTTAATTTCTGCTAGTCCTATTCATAATTTGCAATAAATGTTTGGTGTACGCATTCAAAGTATAATATTTTTTTTCATTTCTTTAAAATTGGAACACAACATTTACAGTGGGAAGGCTTGGTGTTTATTAGTGTTTTAATTAAAGTGAATAATTTTAATTTTTATATTTACAAATTTTAAGTCATTTATACAAAAGAAATGGTTGGGTTCTAAATACATGTTTATTTGTATATCTTTATACAGTATTCTATTACCTCCCTTTGTATCGAAATCACCACTCTAAATTACTGGTCCTCAGCAATTAACCTCAGATTAAGTGAGCCAGCAAGAGATTTAAGACGCAAAGAATGAAAATTTACAGCTTATTACATAATGATTACAGACGATTACATACTATTAATAGTGTACGCTAAAAAATAATTTATTGTCACAAAAAATCTATGAAGAAATGTGAATGTACAGTTTCTTCGCATGTCATTACAAATGTGTCGGCATATTTGCCTGTTGTACTGATGAAACAATTGCAAATATAAATATTTTTTTTGTAAATTAAAAAAGGGTTATATAAAGAACACTGCAACACGTAAAACAATCGTGCATAACTCGGAAACTATCTTCTTAGGCCCACAAATCTAGGTTTTTGTGTTACTAAAAAAACACAAGTTATGAGAGACCAGATGAATGTGGGCGGTCAGGTGAGTTTGGGGTCACAGGTGGGGGAAAAAGAAAGAATAGGTGAAACAGAATGAATGAATGAAAGCAAGGCACTTAGAATATGAATGAAAGAAAGAAAGAATCATTGAAAGAAGGAAAGACGGGAATGAAGGAAGTGACTATTCGATATTTGCGAAATTTAATCCAAAAGCTTAACAAAAGTAAAAGAAAGAAAAAAAGAAAGATTGAATGAAAGAAACAAAGAATGAAAGCAAGAAAGAGAGAGGGAATGAAAGAATATTGAGATAAATTTATTTTCAGTTTGAGTGCTATTACAATTTGTATTACTCCTGTTAAATATATTTTTATATTTATTTTTTTTTATATTTTGTATTGTATTTTTTTAATATTTTGTATTGTTTTTATTTTATATTTTTTTATATTTTTATATTTTGTATTGAAATATACCATTCTCACGTCTCATCAAAAGCGTGGCTGTAATCATGTCCTGTTCCAAATTTATTAAGATTTGGGCGCCAGAAACAGGTTACATGAATTACTATCAAAGTTTTTCTATCTGATTTAACAAAAATTATCTAAACATCCAGCTAGCTTAGGTCGATGGGTCCGGATACAAATACTCGCTATCGCCTCGATAGCCGATTACCTGATCTGCCAACTATACAGTATGGCGTGGAATCTGAAATGTAATAATTATGCTTTCAACTAATTAAAAATTATGATTGACAAATGAAAAAACTCTTTTCTTTTCCAAAGAACAAAATTCAACAATTTATTTAACTTTTAAATTAAAACAATTAATTAGATGGTCATGACCCCTTCTGAATAAATTGTCTCTTTTATACTGCAGTATTTTTTTTACCGTTTTTGCATGCCAACGCTCCGTAGTCGCTTCTCACTTGGCCGTTGTTAATTCCAAGTTCCGCTTCTCTCTTCCGGTCTTGCGCCGCCGCTGACACGTCCAGTCCACACTGCCTAAACTATCTGTTAGTCTTGTCCGACGCTCCCGGTTCCTAATCTCTCCCACCGGTTATGTAGACTATTGAAGTCCAACTGCAATGTCCGAAAATCTGAACAAGTCCTCCGAAAATCACTTCTGGTAAATTATTTCAAAGTCCGAAAACAAACTATCACCTCTCTTACAAGAAAAATACAAGTTTCACTTTCCCACTATATTGTCTACAGACGATCTTTACGCTACGGCACCCAGAGTCAGAATGTTCGATCTACACTCCACGACACCCAGAGACGGAATGTACGATCTTCACTCTACGACACCCCGAGTCAGAATGTTCGATCTATACTCCACGACACCCAGAGACGGAATGTACGATCTTCACTCTACGACACCCCGAGTCAGAATGTTCGATCTATACTCCACGACACCCAGAGACGGAATGTACGATCTTCACTCTACGACACCCCGAGTCAGAATGTACGATCTTCACTCTACGACACCCCGAGTCAGAATGTCCTGTTTAATGCATTTTTAAACCCTTCATGGCTCGGTCGGCGTCCATCCTTCTATTATTTCAAAACACGGCGGCAACATTAGACTATCTGATCTTTTATAGCCAACCCGTGCGTCTCTTACAAATCCAAGTAGCCGCGACCTCAGACAGTCATTCGTTTTTGCACCAATTCCCTCTTAGGTTCTTCAGCCATCTAGCCGGCGTCCTGACGTCATCAGGGCCCGTGTATAGTTTGTTGACCTTGCCAACCTCTGCGCCGCCGTTGCTAAGGCCCATACCGCCATATTGAATCCCCATTTATCTACCCCATGTATAACTAACATCATTAAATAAAACCTATCATATTCTGGTATATCACAACTTCCCCTCTCCAAGCGTCATTTGGTTTGCTACAACATAACTAAATGACAAGACTACATTAAACACTGTCTTCTTACTTCACTACGCTGTGTTCACTGACACTTTGCACTTTACACAACACATATCTTGTATCTTGCAGCCTTAAACTATTTACATTTGTTTTGTGAATATTGCCAACATAGTTTTGAACCATCTCATTGAGTATAAATTATTGCCTGCTATTTACTTCCGTCTTATCCATCACATGTTAATTGAAATTTTTTTTTTTCACATTCTAACAAAATAGATGTAACAACACAACGAACACTATTACACACTATTATATACAGATACTATTTACAATGATTTATTCCTGGACAAAATATTCAGTCATGGGTATCGTCCCTTTTATACGGTTTCATGTTCCTATAATTGTATGTCCCCATTTCGTCCAATTTTGGCGGTTTTTCATGACGAGCGATGGTTTTGCTATTGAGTTTTCTAGCATCGATACAAAATCGGATTTTATTATCTTTCTTTCGGACTATTACTATCGGGCTCACATACGGTGTCATAGATTTTTTTATGATACCATCCTCAAGCATCATGTTTATTTGTTTACGTACTTCGGCTTTAAATACATGTGGGATCGGGTATTGCTTTACATTGAATGGTTCCTCATCCATCAATTCAATTTTAAATTGATATCCCTTTACGGGCTCCTTTGAACCTTCAAAAACGTCTTGATATTCGCTAACTAACGTTTCAACGGAATGGCTAACATCTACTCCATTTTCGTCGACCGCATACTTGGCTGCGGCGTGAATCTGGTCCCTGGTCTCTTCAATTAGTTCCGCAATATCACAAATACACAAATCTTCACCCTCCTGGTCCTTGATCCCTAAACAATGTTGTTGCCCTTTGTCAGTTCGTAACAATATACTCCTGTTACCTACGTCGACCTTGGCGTCACACATCTTCAGGCCATCAATCCCCAAAATGATTGGACGAATCAAATTCTTTATAACTATTGCAGGAAACTGTATCGTCACCCCTTGGACTTCCAGCTCCACCCAAATCTGCTGACTTCTTGTCTCGATGCGCCTCCCGTTAGCTGTACGGATATTCAATTTCCTAGTAGGTAATTCCTCCATCTTATTCCCTTCTTTCTTTAGTTGTTTATACAATTCCTCCGATACCGCACAAACATTGGCACCTGTGTCAATCAAAACGTCTACTGGTATATTCCGGAATGTCCCCTTCAACACTAAACACGTGCTATTTTCCGCCCGTTCGTCCGTATCTTCTCTTAATAAATCATCCGCTGATACCTCGATGCTATTCAACTCTGTAATCATCGTCTCATCAGTCTTATTGTTCGAAATAACCCGCCTATTTACTTCGAACAATGGGAGTTTTCCTGCTCTATGACATTAATTTCTACATGTTCGTGTTTCTTGTCATCCTTAAATCGTCGCGGATAACCATTTCCGGACTTTTTGGACTCTATCTTGGTCTCATTTCCCCGCTCGCCCTTCCCTTCTGAGCTATACTTTCCTTGGCAATTATCACTATCGGCTTGTTTTCCCGTTCCATTACTCTTTCCATTTATATTATCATGATATCCGTCGCCATTCAATGTCCGATCAAAGAGGCTAAGCCGCTCCACCAAATCTTCGTAATCTACGGGCATCGAGTTCCATAGTAAATTTTGGATACTAACTGGCAACTGTCGAATAATAATTCTAATTAAGTCATTATTATTTATTCCTTCTTCGCAAGCCTTAAATGCTGCAATTTTGCGTGTCGCAAAATCGCACATGGTTTCCGCCCCGCCTTTCCTATATTTCTCACTCATCAATTTATACTTTAAATCAAATTTATGGTTTTCATTCCAATAACGCCTTAAAAATTTATCTTTCCACTCTTTATAACTTGTTGGTTCTGGAACTAAAGATGTCCACCAATGATGCGCTTTCGCTGACATTGCTTGCTCGACAACATGTAATTTTAACCTATCCGGAATGTTGTTGATCGTAAAGTAGCTTTCTAATTTTGAAATGAATGACCAAGGTTGTTCCTTAACATCCCCATGGAATTTCAAATAGCTTGGTAAAACCAACGCGGATGCGGAAGTTATTACATTTCCCTGCGCGCGTGTTAGGACTTCATTTTCCAATTGGTCTATTTTTCCCTTGATATTAGCTAACTGTTTTTCCGATTCGGACTCTTGCAAGGTTTTAAAACTCCTTAGCCCCTCTTGTATCTGCTGTTCTACCTTGTTGTCTGTCACAACCATTTTTAATTCAAGATTATCTATTTTATCGCCATGTTGTTGCGCTATATCATTCAAACATTCTAAACGCGATTCAACGTTTGTCATTTTTTCGCATTGTTGAGTTTGTAAATGTTCTAACGCGGTGACATTTTCCCGTAAAGCTACAACTTCCGAATTCATTTTATTCAAGCATTCCTTTTGTTCTTCCTGTATTTGATTTACTTGACAATTCAATGAGTCTATTTTTGAATAAATATTACTGAATTCACTAATTGTTTCGGTCCGTAATTGTGATATCTCCTCACATATGGCTTCGCGAAAATTCTTAAATTCCTGTGTTTGACTATTCATTTCTATCTTTATATTTTCAAGTTTATTTTCCAATTTAGCATTATTATTTTCTAATTTAGCATTATTAGCGTTCATTTCTGCCTTCATTTCAGCTAACATTTTAATTATTAAATTACTCGAATCCGTATTAACTACTGGAGATACCGCTACTTCCTGTTCTATTTCAACTACGTCTCGCGAAATATCTCCTTCGGGATTCATACCGGTATCCGCCATATTATCTACTTCAATATTTTCGGCACGTGCTGTCTTACTTCTAGTCTCCATCTTAAATTATAATACAAATTAGAATTTTCTCTATCAAATTCCTTTCAAATACCGTCAATGAAATGGTTTTGGCTCTTTCTTATAATTACACGTTAGTTTCATATGTCAATCACGAAATTTCAGATTCCATCAGATCACTTTGTTATAATTTATAATAACTCCATTAACGTACTTCACTTTGTTATAAATTATAACAAAATATGCCCCACTTGGCGCGCCATTTTGAAATACACCATTCTCACGTCTCATCAAAAGCGTGGCTGTAATCATGTCCTGTTCCAAATTTATTAAGATTTGGGCGCCAGAAACAGGTTACATGAATTACTATCAAAGTTTTTCTATCTGATTTAACAAAAATTATCTAAACATCCAGCTAGCTTAGGTCGATGGGTCCGGATACAAATACTCGCTATCGCCTCGATAGCCGATTACCTGATCTGCCAACTATACAGTATGGCGTGGAATCTGAAATGTAATAATTATGCTTTCAACTAATTAAAAATTATGATTGACAAATGAAAAAACTCTTTTCTTTTCCAAAGAACAAAATTCAACAATTTATTTAACTTTTAAATTAAAACAATTAATTAGATGGTCATGACCCCTTCTGAATAAATTGTCTCTTTTATACTGCAGTATTTTTTTTTACCGTTTTTGCATGCCAACGCTCCGTAGTCGCTTCTCACTTGGCCGTTGTTAATTCCAAGTTCCGCTTCTCTCTTCCGGTCTTGCGCCGCCGCTGACACGTCCAGTCCACACTGCCTAAACTATCTGTTAGTCTTGTCCGACGCTCCCGGTTCCTAATCTCTCCCACCGGTTATGTAGACTATTGAAGTCCAACTGCAATGTCCGAAAATCTGAACAAGTCCTCCGAAAATCACTTCTGGTAAATTATTTCAAAGTCCGAAAACAAACTATCACCTCTCTTACAAGAAAAATACAAGTTTCACTTTCCCACTATATTGTCTACAGACGATCTTTACGCTACGGCACCCAGAGTCAGAATGTTCGATCTACACTCCACGACACCCAGAGACGGAATGTACGATCTTCACTCTACGACACCCCGAGTCAGAATGTTCGATCTATACTCCACGACACCCAGAGACGGAATGTACGATCTTCACTCTACGACACCCCGAGTCAGAATGTTCGATCTATACTCCACGACACCCAGAGACGGAATGTACGATCTTCACTCTACGACACCCCGAGTCAGAATGTACGATCTTCACTCTACGACACCCCGAGTCAGAATGTCCTGTTTAATGCATTTTTAAACCCTTCATGGCTCGGTCGGCGTCCATCCTTCTATTATTTCAAAACACGGCGGCAACATTAGACTATCTGATCTTTTATAGCCAACCCGTGCGTCTCTTACAAATCCAAGTAGCCGCGACCTCAGACAGTCATTCGTTTTTGCACCAATTCCCTCTTAGGTTCTTCAGCCATCTAGCCGGCGTCCTGACGTCATCAGGGCCCGTGTATAGTTTGTTGACCTTGCCAACCTCTGCGCCGCCGTTGCTAAGGCCCATACCGCCATATTGAATCCCCATTTATCTACCCCATGTATAACTAACATCATTAAATAAAACCTATCATATTCTGGTATATCACAGTATTGTAATATTTTAAGGCTGTTAATAATACATTGAGAAAATATAATGCGAATTCGCACATATGTCTTAAAAATCTTATAAAATTTAAATTTCAGGTGCAAGAATCGAAAGTATAAAAGGAGTGCATTTGACTGTACTGAATGGTGTGTAATTTTCTAAACGTCTCATACAATTGTTGCATTACAATGTTTCATACATTGATCGTTTCTTCAGTTATTCAGCGGGAAAGTTGAGTTCAATTTATGGTTATAATCTTGGTCATTAAGAATGCCGTGGGTTTTAATTTTTGCTTTTTAAAATTGTTTTGAAGCCTGTATATATGTAGTAATCTGCCTTATCTGAGCAGCTTAATCGAGATTTACTTTTTGTTGTTCTTGACTCCCGTGAAGATTCACAGATGTCGCTAGCGGCCAGTAGTCTTAACGTTCCCAGCTCTGCTGGGCCCTGATAGTTGCCAAGGTCCATCTGCGGCTCCCACGTGGTGATGTGTTGTAGAGGCTTAACTAGGAAGCCTCCATCATTCCATCAAACTGGGTATAAGAGGCAAAAGTTTAAGGACCTCACAAAATGACTTAATTTTACTTTCTCATGTAGTGTTGAGGAAGCTTTGTAATGCTGCAGTTAAAAGTGTTGATATTATGACCAAAAAGTACTATTCTTACAGCAGCACATGCTTTCCCGCACTTAGTAACGGTTACGTAGTATTATAATACTGCAATCTCTGTTCATATTAACACCTCTCAGTCATAACTTGTAAAACTCTCTAGAGACAGGACTTTCCATACACCATAAAATACGCTTGCAAACATGGCCAAGCAGGCATAATGCAAAGCAAAAATTGACGAAACATGCACAACCAACAAAAATGTTTTTTTAATATTTATTTTGAGTCGCAAAACGGTAAAGTTATTAGCGACTTCAGTAAGTTACAAAAAGTAAGACAACAAAAGAGTTTACAATTATCCTTTTTACATAATTTACATTTTAGAACTTATCTTTCAGACATAACATTAATAATTTTACAATATGTAATTATTAGCTGTTTGTTCACAGAAGAAAGCAACAGTATGTAAGCATCCCAATCTTGAAAGACGCCTCTTCGACGTAAAGAAAATTTAGGTCATGAATTAATGATATGATCTAGGTTAAGAATACAGTTACATTAATCACATGTACTTCTTTTGTAATAGATGAAGATGTGTAAGTTTTGAATGACCCGTCCGAATTCTTGTTAAAATCATTTCTTAAAATCATTGAGTTAGTTTGTAGTGCCGTTAAGTTTTCAACAGTTTTATGGATGCTGCTTCCTTTGTAATCTTTCCATGCGCTATTCCATTTTATTTTCATAAGATTACCAACAAACTGCCGATTACTTTACGGAACAACTTTTTTTCATACTTCCAGGATGGAAGTAGGTGATTTCAAAGGACACAATCACGCTGTTTTCGAAAATAATTGTAAAAAATTTCTATCACGCAACGTTCAAAATATATAAACATGTTTAGTATTTGAAATAAGCATATCCAATCCTTAAGTCCACATTGTCACTCCGATTATACTCTACTACAAAAGTGTATGAGCATGCTTCAAATGAGGTAAGAACAAGTTAAAAATGGAATATGCATATTCATACAATAATATGCAGACATTAAACACGTTTGTTGGTATTCTCCACAACATTAGTAGAGCGAATGATAATGTTTTCCATACAACCACAAACTAAAATCCGTTGTGCACGGTGACAACACTGGTGAGCAGACCATCGTTTGTCCTAATAAACAAAACAGCTCAAGTATAAAGAATACGCAAGTTTTGTAATTTCATATATTTTCCTTTGACGTTTGGGTGTAAAACTTCCACAGACGTAACAGAAGGTATCAGGTTGATTTATACACGGTAGTTACTCTTCTACTTCCATAGTCCGTGATTTGAGATTCTATTTCAGGTGCAATCCATGCAAGACTGAGATTTTGTTCTTGATGTGCAAATTTCAAAACACAGGTCTTGAATAATACAGGCCATTTCAGATTTAATGCTTCTATTGATAACTTTGTAAATTGTTCTGAGCGAATTTGAAAATATGAAGAAATTAGTTGAGTGAATTTGCTTAACAAATTTGAGAGCAGACAGTGGAGCATATACATTTGCAGAATTACTGCGAACGAATTCTGCAAGTTGATATTTAACGATTTTGTCTGGTAAATATACGATTGCTTCAGTTTTTTATCTTCATAACTTTCGTTGATAAATAAAAAACCATGGTTGTTGTGAGAAGCGATAAATTAATGTAACAAAGTAATGTACCATTCTTCTTTAGATAAGTTGCATTTTGTATTCGGTTAACGACAAGTTATTTATAAAATTAGGCGTTGGCCTAGGCGGAAGATAATTCTTACTTTTTACTGAGTTGCTGTCTGATATATTAATGTCGTCATTGAGAAGATTTCTTACTCTGACATAAAAGGTTTTAAAGAGAGATTGTCCACTTCTTACTGTGAGTATCCAAGGAAAAACATCATTTTATATTATTGGATTAATTTAAGGTGCAGCTTTAACAGCATATTTAATGGATAGAAGTTCTCTACGAAATTTTAGAGATGGTTCCTTGGTTTCAATTAGAATATGTCGCATTGGGCGAGTATGGGAACACCCAGTGCTGAGTCCTTGATTATGAATTGTATCAAGTGTTTTTAGCGTTGTTCGGTTGGCAGAGTTATAAATTATACAGCCACAATCCATTTTCACTTTGTCGTATACATACGTATAGTATACGCAGTAGTATACGTAGAATAGGGAAAGTTATGTAATAGAAAACGGCGAATTTTCGGCAGAAAAAATTCTTTACCGCGCCCTGATAACGAAAAAGTGAATAAAACGAGTTGCTAAATTAAAAAAATCCCCGAACACGTGGTGTGGCCAGAATCTCTTTTTTGAGTCCTTGATACCGAAAAAACAATTGAAAGCAAAACATCCGTCCGTCTGTGAACACTACTTGCGCCTAAACCATACGTAGGACTTTTTTCAAATTGAAGAAACCCATGTCGATCAGGTTTGAGTCGAAGCTTTGAGATTTTGAAAAAGATTTTATAAAATTTAGGGGTTCTTTACATGAAGCCACCCGGATATTTTCAAAATTTTCTCGAAAATGGCTCGAAATTTTTCTTTAAATTTCTTGTGAGCATAGAGTAAAATACACTTGTTAAGGTGGCATACATCCGATTTTCACGGTTAACTCTGAATTTTCGAAAGTTGCAAACGTATGAATTTTTTTTTCGGCGTCTTCTACAACTACAACTACAAAATTGCAGATAGAGATTTTTGTTTCAAATAAAATTTGTTGTCCATAGTGAGTTCTTTCATTAAGGTCATTTATATATATTTTTTTAATGTTACTAGTTTTTGCGTAATATTGTGTGCAATATGGGCATTTCTAAAACATTTCAAAAACACTATTTTCTCAAAAACGGCTCAAAATTTTTTCTTTAAACTTTTAGTAGGGCTAGTGTTAAATGTACTCTATGAGATGACATAAACTTCATATTGCTCTATTCTTTTTTTTTAAATATGAAAATGTAATTTTTTGTCTGTCACGTTATTAATATTGACATAAATAGTCATAATTGACCTAAATTTTTGAAAAAAACAAAATAATTGAGCAATTTGGCGTTAATGTCACATCGTAGAGTACTATTAGCACTATCCGTACCAAAAGTTTAAAGAAAAAGTTTGGAGCCGTTTTGGAGAAAATCCTGTTTCTGTTATTTTTTTAAATTGCACATATTGCACGCAATATTACGCAAAAAGTCCTAAAATTTATAAAACAATGTTGATGACCTTTTTGAAGTAACCGACTATGGAGAACAAATTGTATTTGACGGAAAAATATCTATCTTTCGTAGTTATAGGAAAACGCGGAAAAAATTCAAACTTTTGCAATTTTCGAAAATTCAGAGTAACCGTGAAATTCGAACCTATGCTACCTTAATAAGTGTATTTTACTCTATTTTTACAAAAAAATTAAAGAAAAAAATTTGGAGCAGTTTTTGAGAAAAGTTTGAAAATGTACCAAGGAATTCATGTAAAGTCACCCAAATTTTAAAGAATGTTTTTCAAAAGCTCAAAGCTTCGACTCGAGTCGAATGGACAGGGGTTTCTTCAATTTGGAAAAAAACCCTATGCATGGTTTAGGCGCTAGGACGGACAGACGGATGTTTTGCTTTCAATTGTTTTTTCGATATCAAGGACCCACAAAACAGGGATTCAGGCTACACCACATGGAAGGGGATTTTTTTTTCTTAATTTACTTCCACGCATGTATACGGGAAAGTAACTTCAAGAGAAGGATATTGGACAAAAGTTTCGTTATCTTTGTGTAAACTAATTTTTTTCGGCAGCAATTAGTTTTAATTAGTATAATCTGGAGCCTAACAATTCAGATTCTTTTTTTGACAAATTCTGTTCTCGTGCGAAATTATTAAGGTTTTCCTGCTTTACTAAGTGCCGGCCACTGTCAGACATTGCTGGTAAGTAGTTTCGATCTTTAGAAGTGAAGGCTCCTGCTTCTAGAGGAAGCGCAGCTACAGTTTCATCAGTTTTCTTCATGATTTATTGATCATGTTCCCGGGGGTACAAGCACAAGTAAGTAATTTGTCGTTGTGTGACACAGGTTGCGTGGCAGACGAATTATGTGAATAATTGATCTGGATAGGTCAGGTATCTTTATCATGAGGAAGTAGCAGTCCTTAAAATTGTTTGTTGGTATTCTCCACAACACTTCTACAGTGAATGCCAGTGATTTAAGTTTTTCATAGAACCACAATCTAAGGTTCGGTGTACAGGTGACACAACACTGGTGAGCAGCCCTGATCACAAACGCGACACCCAAAGTATAAAGAGTACGTAAGTTTTGTAATTTTTATAATTTTTTACATTTGAAATTTGGGGTGTAACTCTTCCACAAAAGTACCCAAGTGATAGGGTTGATTCGCACTCTTTCGATGTGAAATGACGATTTGCATTTCAAAACATTCCATAAGACATACTGTTACCACCTACTCATAATTGAGCGCAACTACTAGACGTGAGAATAAAGACGGCAATTTTCGAATACTGAAGGTTGAAAAAACACGAAATTGTAAATTTGTTCATATTTCATGAAAGGGACATATAGGCACTGAACAAATATATTATTTTTAAATAGATTTTATGCGTATTCATTCTACATATTTCACAGGTGCAATTTAAATGTATTTGCATTGTGAGCAAAATACGATATGACACGGTATAAAGATAATGCATATTTAAAAACTGTTTTGTGATATGAAGTTTTTATTGTAATATTCTTAATCCACATATAAAAGTAAGTATGTTGCGCTCTCTATCTTCTTGGAAGTAAAAATCTTGTTCCCTGGTTTAATTGCTGCCAATAAATCCCCAGGTCAATAAATCTGTACAAATAGTCTAATAAACGTATTTAAAGTAAATAAATATACAATTGTATTAGGTGATCTAAACGCTAAAAGTGCAGTATGGAGTTGCTTCTCAACCAATCGTGATGGCAGAACACTGGAGCAAATATTTACAAGAAACTCATTCAAAGTAATACCTCCACCAACCCCGACATATTAATGGAATAATCGTTTCAAGAAACCTGGAGATACAGGGCATCGTTATAACAAATTCAAATGTGAATTTTTACGCCTCCACCTTATTTGAACTCCAATCAGATCACTCGCCGGTTTTTATTACAACAAATCAATTTCCATCCCCGCAATCACCACCCTCAAAACTAAATACACTAAAAATTAATTGGAATAGTTTAAAAATCTTCATACCCAACTACATACAAAAAATAAAAATATTATCAAACGCACTATAGATAGATCAGGCAGTAACGCATTTAAACTCTGTAATCCAAATTGCATTAAATAACTCAGAAATTATAACAAAACCCCCCAACAAAAATTATAATGAAAAACTATCGAGTGAAATAATAAAATTAATAAACACTAAAAATAAAACAAGAAGACTTTGGACCCGCCTAAGAACGCCGGGACCAAAAGCTGAACTCAATTTAATAACTAATATAATTTAAAAAGTATTAAAACAGTACTAAAATACTACAAAGACCAACAGTATGACAACTTTGTTCATTCCTTTAGCACTAACAAATATCCTTAAGATTCTAATGCCATTAAATATTAGCTTTTTAAAAATCTCGAAAATGTTACATGGACGTCAGATAAACTAGAGAAATCCTCAAAATTTAATAAGTCTCAATTTTAGTCATATCATAGCAGAATATTCATTTTGGAAAACAATTTTTACGTAGTGTTGAAAACTAATGTAGTTCACAGAGGAACTGATTTTTTTGAAATCCGATGTAAGGAATAAGGTACTTGACATCAGTCCTGAATTTGACTTTCCGTCTGAAGAAAATACTTTCTTAAATATTTCAAGAGGAGTCAGAATATTTACAAGTAACATATGTTTCTCAGAAAGGCCAAAAATCTAAGTTTTCTGTAAACATCATTTTAGTACAAATTCTACACCCCAGTAGTCGCTTTGCAAGAGAAAATTGCACGAGTAACATGCGATGGTAATGTACCTGTAACGATCAGGAAAAAAAGTATTATAATGTGTTAAACGAAACCTGGAAAACGTATACAGGTTCTCAAGCCCGGAAAACTGAAAAAATAAACTAGAATTCAAAAAGCGATCGATTCCTGGTCACTCTGGTCTTATTTTTTGTTGCATTCGTCTTTTCTTGAACCTCGCTGTACCCACTGCTCGTAAATTCGCGCGCATTCGTGAGCCCTCACTGCCACCAGCGCGGCAGAGAACACGTTTGCATGTTGACTACCTCCGCCAGCCCTGAGTCTCTTTTTGCGACTTTTGCAGTCGCGGGAGCTCGTTAATTTCCTGATATTTACTTGAGGTAGCAGCCACGCTCTCACTCGATCGCCTTGGATGCCCCAGACTGGCCGTTTCGGGAGAGGTATTTCAGCGACTGAGGAAGGCACATATTTAGTGGTCTCCCGCTCTTGGACTCACAATCGTCCCTCTCAGTGATGATGTATAGTTCAAGAAACATTTCACGTTTTCATGTGACCTCGAAAGTCGTGTATTGTGCTTAAAGATAATTGCTAAAACAAATGAAATGAATGTATAAAGTAAAAATTCTGGAACAAGTAGTTGGATATGTCAAATATGAAACTCTGCTGCATATACTTTCTCAAATTATTTGTAAATTTTGGGGTTTTTGAAAATACAGAGAGTTCAACGAAAATAAGATCTGGGACATTATTAAGCGTCCTTTGCTCTCTCCGATGAAAAAAATGTTAACAAAATATTGAGCAACTTTTGAGAACTTATAAAAATAAATTGCACGTGTGACGATACATACGGATTCGTCAAAAACATTAATTTAAATTTTGTAAATAATAATAGAGAAGTAGAAATTGCAGTGATAAACAAGTGAAGAAACATGGCGTTTATTTAATTAGAGCCGGATCTGAGGAAATATGATGAATAACAAACAGACCTGACATAAATAAATAAAGAGAAGTATTTAAAGCATTTTATTTATTAATAGGTAATTATTACACACACACATATATATATATATATACATATATTTATATATATTTATACATATATATATATATATATATATATATATACACATTTGCAATACTTTTTTAGCTATATGGCTAGGCCAAAGCCATTACAATACATATATCCTACCGCGTTCTAACCTTTCGAATACTGGCATTCACCCCAAATGGTCTCTCCGTCGCGTCAAAGCCGCGGAAATGAGTCCATAAGGTACGACTGAGGGGAAAGACCTCAAGAGGGAAGCCTGCCGTCAGAAGATTTCATGCTAATCTACCAGAATTTTTCGAAACTATTTATTTCCTGGCGTGAACGTCTTCTCCATGCAGTATTTGGCCTCCTCAGCCCCTGAAATCAAACAGCGCCACAGAAGATCACCAGCACCATCGCCCCTGCGCTTACTTCTTGAAAAAAAACCTAAAGTGCTCCTTTAATTATTTGATGGATTGTAATTTTTTACTCATTTACTTATCCATTTACTAATTTAATTACTGATTAACTTAATTATCACTTCTTGACTTATTTATTTCATCTCGAGTCTAGGCTCCGCTCATACTACTAGCCAGTGCTGTTTTCCAACTTCCTAATTACCGTTTCCCTGATAGTTCGAACCTTTCCTAAAAAGTTCCAATTCTTTCATGAAATGAGATCTGTTATCACCTAAAATGTTCTGAGGGAGCGTTTGTTTCTATGTTCGAAGTAATAGTTCCCCATTCCCATCTATTTTCCTAGCCAAGGTTCTGTAGCGCAGCAATTTAAGAAGATGTGAATCCAATCTTCCCTATCTCCACAAAGTATACAGATGCCATTCCTTCCACCCCCGAACCCTAAACCAAGCGTATCCCCCTCTTGCATCCCTTTTAAGTGTGTGCATGTAACTTTCACTTTCCCAGACAGGACTCATGTGAATTTGTACCACTAACGAACATTTTTCTGCTGTTGCTGCCAGGATAGCTTGCCTTTAATCTGCTTTAATAAAATATCTTGCTTTTAATTTCCGAAAGTATATTCGAAATTAACCGTTGTATCTCACTTGTCCCCCTATCCCCAACCATCTCCGGAGAAACGTCTCCCAGACCTACACGTTCTATCGCTTTCCTTTAAATGAACTCTAAAGCACCTACGAATAAACGTATCAACCTATTCACTTGCTAATCTGAGCCAAAGTTTACTGGGTTTTGTTTTAAAAGCTTTCCAAATTCCTACATTATCCACCTCTGTTAAGACGCCGACATTTCCTGCGAATCTAGAGACTCCGAGAAATTGTAATAATCTGTTTCGATGCTTTCCAATCTGTTTATCCTATCCACTCCTTAGATTTCCGCCACGTAATTCATAGCTGGGGGAACTAACGACTTAAACATTGTGTCGCACACCTTTAAAGGCAATATCGGTACACTGCAAATTACGCAGCCCATTTCTTCGTGAGCAATTCTTCCTTTACTATGAGCCGAAACAATGTGACTATTCCATCCTCCGTTCATGGAAAATTTTGCACCAAGATTAGTAAACGTTTTGACACGGTCAAGTCCCTTCTGCACGTAATACCATTTCTCTTTGTTACCCCAAATAAACCCATGCATGAAGACAACTGTTTTCGATTTTTGAATATATAATTTTAGTACCCATGTCTCACTATATATTTAGGATGTTTAAACTCACCTGTAAGCCATCAAACGTTTCTGAACATAGAACTAAATCGTCAGCATAAAGTAATCCGGGAATTTTCAGGCCATCAATTTTCGGCGCAGATATGTCCGCTTCCTATACCAATGTCAATAAATCATTTATGAAGAAGATATACAAAAGGGGTGAAAGAGGGCAACCATGTTTTACTCATACTATCTATTTTATTATTACTTTTTCGTATACGTACGTATACACGGAGTGATATACGTAGTATAGGGAAAGTTATGTAATGCTTTGCCAAAAAATGGCCAATTTTCGGCGGAAAAAAATTAATTGCCGGGCCGTCAAAACGAAAAGGGGATAAAACCAGTTGCTAAATGAAGAAAAAAATCCCCTAACACGTGGTGTAACCAGAAACCCTATTTTGTGGGTCCTTGATATCGAAAAACCAATTGAAAGGAAAACGTCCGTCTGTGAAAACTGCTAGCGCCTAAACCATATGTACGATTTCTTCCAAAATGGATATTCCCCCGTCGATCTGCTTCTAGTCGAAGCTTTGAGATTTTGAAAATGATTCTTCACAATTTGGGGGTACTTTATATCAAGCCCCCCGGGGATTTTCAAAATTTTCTCAAAAACGGCTCCAAATTTTTTCTTTAAATTTCTTGTATGAATAGAGTAAAATACACTTATTAACATGGCATAGGTCCGATTTTCACGGATAATTCTGAATTTTCGAAAAGTTTTTTGAAAATTTGGATTTTTTCGGCTTCTTTCTCCAACTACAAAATTGAAGATAGAGATTTTTTCTTCAAATAAAATTTGTTCTGCATATTGAGTTCTTTCATAAAGGTCATGTAAATGTTTTCCAAACTTTTAGTAGTTTTCGTGCAATATCTGCAATTTTAAAAAATTACAAAAACAAGATTTTCTCAAAAACGGCTACAAATTTTTTCTTTAAACTTTTGGCAGGGATAGTGGTAAATGTACTCTATCAGATGACATACAAGCCATATTGCTCTATAGGTTGGTTTTTTAAAAAATTACAAAAATGTAAATTTTTTCACATGTTTCTCACGTCGATAATATTTACATTAGCGATTTTTTCACATTATTATATTTACGAGTACATGTGCTTTAAATAATGTTAAGTAAAGTTTCTCGAAAACACAACCGTTTTCTGTGAAAAGTAGCTCAAAATTTCATATTTTCAGAAACGCTCAAACGCCATTTTCTCATTTATGACTGCAAATTGTTTCTTCAAACTTCTCTAACGGATAGTGCTAATTACACTCTTTAGTGTAGCGTAAAATTTATTTTTAGTTATTTTTTGTTTTTTCAAAAATTATATAATTGTAATTTTTTGAAAGATCTCTCACATCTTTAATATACACATTACCAGCAATTTGTAAACATATTTGTAAGTGTAAGTGGTTGAAATAACTTCAAATAAAGTATTTTGAAAACTCAAACATTTTCTGTGAAAATGAGCTTCAAATTTCGCATTTTTAGGAGAGCTAAAACACCATTTTCTCTTAAACATAATTTTTAAAAGAAAATTGCCATTTATAACTGGGTTTTTGTGTTCTTTAATATTCTAAAATTAATGTTTCCTTTCTACCAATAAAAAACCGAAAAATTAAGAAAATGACAAAAAAATGTACTTTTGGCGGTGTTAGATGACAGCTGGCAAGAAAGAGTTTGTGGCAATTACGAATAGCTAGCGAAGACCCGAGGAAATAGAAAACTAATACGGGAAAGTCTGTGCCATTCTGTAGCACCACTAGTTTGCGTTGTATTTCCGTCACCGCATTTGACGCAGAAATTTACTTCTCTGTACATGCTCTGCAACACATTTAAAACTTTACGTGAGATGCCTCGTTCATTTAGTATTCGCCATAAAGTTTCTCTGTTGATTGAGTCAAACGCCTTTTTGAAATCCACAAAAGTGCTATATAAATGGCCCCGTTTACGTGAAAGCGCCTGTTAAACTAGTATATCTAACATAAAGATATTGTCGGTGGTCGCGAAGCCTCTCCTAAAACCTGCATTTTTGAAATTTTACTGTGTTTTTCCGCTCATTCACTCTGTCGACCGTTAAGAATTTTACAGAACAATTTGCTTAGCGCTGGTAAAAGATTAATTCCACGATAATTTTCTGGGAATTCGTACCGCCTTTATTTTTAATAATCGGTTGGAGGATAGCTGTACACTAAGTTTCTGGATACGACCCGGTATCAAGAATGCTATTAAACAGATTCAGAATACTCTCAGGATCTATGTTCCACAATTCGGAAATCTCTATTCACTTCATTCCACGTTAAAAATTCGTCTAATTCAGGCACAATCCGTTCCGTGAAAATACTGCCCCTGTTTCAAAGTCAGCTATTGCGAGCGTCCATTAAAAATACTGCATCCATGAGAATGAAATTACATTATGTGCATTTATTTTACTGCGCAGAGATCTGATAACGTCCCAGATTAATTTACTTTGATTGTTCCTTACAATTGCCTCTATTCTTGCTGCCTCACTCTTCTGCCAAGCTTCCTTCGATTTCTTAATTGTGGCCTCATACTGCCTACGTAATAACAAGTAAGCATTTCTCACTTCAGCAGTTCCCACGCGACTATACTTCCTTAAGGATAATATTGCTTCACACCTACTTTCGCGACACTCCTCGCTAAACCACCCTTGGGTCAATACCCTTCCCCCTCTCCTTTAAAGTATATATAGAAGGTTTTAAAGTTTGGCCTGAAAATTAAGATTTTGGCAATAGCATTGAAAATTAAAATATTTTATAAACGGGAATTTATGGCACTAAGTCGAAAGGCTCATCGACCGGGGAGATGGCTCAGGGCATCAACTGATGCCCTGTGCCTCTGACTGGGAGGTCCTAGGTTCGAGTCCCGACGTTGTCAGGATTTTCTACATTAGCTAGATAGCTAGGTCGAATTCTGTCGCTGTCTGGATTCTAGCGGCCGGCTGCTCTGATCGGTAGTTTTCCGTGGATTCTCGATCAATACCAGGCGAATGCCGAAGCAGTACCCTAACAAACGGGTCACGGGCTGCGCGCTTTCCTTCCTCTTCCTTGTCCTATCCTCACCCCTTTCTTACACTTACACTTACATGGACTACACTACCACACATGTCGGAAGATCGGTCGTGAGCTTAGAGCTTGTCCCGGTTGGGGCAATGACCCGCTGGTGCGAGACACCTGGTTTGGAGAAAGTCCGCTAGCCGGCGGTAGGTCGGCACCGGTTCTCGCCATCCAGCGGGGGAAGATCGCCACCACTTTCAGAGGGGTAAACATGCATTACACTTACGGGACTAATGACCTTAGCAGTTGATGCGTCCGGGATCACTATCAATGAATCATTTGAAAAGTTCGTAATGTAAAACATAATTTTAAATGAATTAGAGGTATTAAAAACTGATAAATGCAAATAAAACATCAAAAGATTTTAATTAATTGAAAAAGTAAGTGAGATGTCGCTAACTATTAAAATGAAAATAAAATGAGAAATATTCTATAGTAGGTGACAGGCGAGGGCGTCGGCAAATGTTTTAGTTTTGTGTTAACGGGTAGTGGAAAAGAAAGACAGAACTCAGAGTAGTCGGACGTGTGAGGCCATGTCTTTTTGATCGCCAGTCGCGAATGGTTTTGCAGCGTCGCAATCGTCAGCAATGCTAGTTAGTCATGGGCCAGCCGATCTTCAGTCAACTCTTCTCAGACAGTAACTTCTTTCTGAACAACTTTATTCACTTCCGTTCAGCGCAACCAGTGTTATGAGTAGAATTAGAAATCATCCACAGCTCATCTACTGTAGCAGATATCGTGGATCTATTAATCAGGTCTGGATACTTCGACCTCTTAATGCTTTCTCGACGACGGATGGGTGCAAAAATATAACACGAACGGATGGGCTGGGTGTGAGAGACCCGGCTAAAAGACAGAATTACGTAGCAAATATTTTGTTTATATCATTGTTAGAGGACTTAATTTTATTATTTTAATATAAAATCAAACATTTTTGTTAATATATTATGCATTTTTATTCTTATCAAAAAATAGTTAGTAAATTTAAAAAGGAGCACAATGAGACCTCCCTGTTACCATCCTCGTCATTTCACTGGACATTTTGACTCATTTCTGGCATGACAATTCAATTTGACTTTATGTTATTTTTGTGTAGTATTACGTATAACTAATTATCTGTATCGCAATAATAAATAATTCTAATAATACTAATACATGCCTACTCAATTCAGTTACGCATTTTGGTTCATGGGTTGGGTCTGAGAGACCAAGCAGAAAACAAATTTCGCATATAATCACGTATACAATCTATACGGCAATAACTATCGAAACTGAATGTTTCATTTGCAAATAGAAGAAGGTAGGAAGACGGACAGGCTTGTTTATCTGTATGTGAGTAGCTGAAGATTTTGTTACGTCGTGGGTCTCACAGACCCAACCCATCCGCTGCCGGGTTATTTTATATCCCCTACCAACACTTCCGTTGCTACGCAGAAATAAACTACTACAACCTACTACGTTACAGTTTGAAAAATACAGTGGTCAGCCGTACAGAAGTTTAGATATGAATTAGTATATAATGTAAAAGTGAATATAGGCATAGAATTTGTTTTGGGGAAATGGTATTTTTCTGGAGATCAATGGAGTGAGTGCTACCGGTCAACGGAGTGAGTGCGGAGTGAGTGGTGAAGTATATGAAATTACACTAATTACTTGATATTCTAAGCGACTGAATTGCATTGGTGCATCCCTCTCGGTCATAAAGTGAAATAATATTTTGTAAATTGTAGGGGTGTTCTTGCGCAATCCTGTATTTTCGGTAGATCGTGTATGTAAGTCAAGTATGGTCGGTATTATGATTTAATTCTACATACTTTTAACTGCCTCGTAGACATAACTTACATGCTTAACATACGTGGTATAGAGGAAGTTATGTAATGCTGCGGAAAATCGATTTCGAGATTGAAACGAAATTACGCGTTTTAGGATCCCGTGATACCGAAAAAGTGTATTTTTTTAACGACCGTCTGTGAACTTGCGTCTAAACCATTCGTAAGATTTTTTCGAAAATCAGTATCTCGTGATTGATTTGGCCCGATTCAACGTCTTGCAATTTTTAATATACTTCTTAAAACTTTCGGCGTATTTCAAATGAAACCTCAGAGACAACTTCAAAATATTCACGTCAAATATTCACGTCAACTTCAAAATATCAACGTCTTGCAATTTTTAATATACTTTTTAAAACTTTCGGCTTATTTCAAATGAAACCTCAGAGACAACTTCAAAATATTTTCAAAAAAACTAACATTTTTTTAAATTGTATTTCTGTAGGAATAGAATGAAATGTACTTATAAAGGTGGCATAGGCTCGATTTCTACTGTTAACACTAAATTTTCGAAAATTGTAAAAGTAACAATTTTTCAGGTCTCTTCGTATAACTATATTATTGAAGGAAATACAATATTGATAATAGAGAATTTTTAAATTCAATCCATTCTAAAAAAATTAATCTTTAAATTAGGTATGTACAATTTAAAAAACGTTTCCGCGGAATTTTTTGCTTGCATTCATGTGAAACGGTTCGATGGATTACGTAAATAAACTTGCTGATTGTGGCGTCGCCGACGCTTTAAACTTTCTTAGGTTGTTTGATTTTTCTTTTTTTCTGCTTTCTTCGGTTCAGTCCTTTTTATTCAGTTTAGATGTTTTGTCAGCGTTGAGAACTGAACACTTAAATTTTGCAATTATTTTGTGATATTGAGCACGATTTCTATCTTTGGCTTTCCTGAACTTTGTTCAGTAATGGTTTCATAAAATTAACTTTCTCAAGAGTAATTTCGGAATGTTTTTCTATCAATTTGTTATAGTACATATTGTAAAAATCAATTTGAAAATCACATGACATTGACCGCAAACACGCATTTAATTGTTGCACCTCCAGGGCACTTACAGGGCCGTTTTATCAGCATTGGGGGCCCTTAGGCCTAGGTTAATTTGGGGGGCCCCCCATTCTTACTTTCACCTACCTCTTTACCCTCAAATTCGTTGCTGAAAGATACAGAAAATCTATCAATTCACATTGTACTGTAATATTCTGAAAGCATTTCTTAGTGCTTCTTTTTAACATTATTCAAACCAAAAGTTTTAACGTATATTTATAATTATATAGAAAAAGATTGCTTTTTTATTGAATTGTACAATTTAAAATTGGGACGTATCAACCGCAACATCCCATATTATAAATATTATTTAATGATGCGCGACACATTACTCCGATGTGCCAATTTTTGCACATAGTTTAATCATACATATCATGTTTTACACTTTTTTAATTTTATTTTTTTGAAAAAATTAGTATTCGACTTTTTTCATAACCTTGGGAGCTCTGGTCTAAGGCCTTACGGGCTCATGCGTTAACACAACCCTAGTCACTTGGTTTATCTTGATTTCTCATATCATATTATCGTCTTCTCGATATTCTTTGAAGACAACACTGATCCCCGCAGCCCAGACGCAGCGACCGGCTTGATGACACAGCTATTCTCATACTCTCGGAGATCTGCACCCGCGGCCGTCTGATCCGGGCCTTACGGAATTAGTTAATAGGCCTTACGCTTAATTAGTTCATTTTCCATGATTCGTCTTCTTCTTCTTCGTCCTTTACATCTTGTTTTTTTCTTCGTCTTTTTCTTCACTTTTTCTTCTTCGTCGTCTTCTTCTACTTCGTCGTCTTCTTCGTCGTCGTCATCGTCTTCGTCGTCGTCTTCTTCTTCTTCTTCGTCGTCGTCGTCGTTTTCTTCTTCTTCGTCGTCGTTTTCTTTTTCTTCTTCGTCGTCGTTTTCTTATTTTTCTTCGTCTTCTTCTTCGTCGTCTTCTTCCCCGTCTTCTTCTTCGTCTGCTTATTCTTTGTCTTCTTCTTCCCCTTCTTCAAAATCAGGACGGTTGGCAACTCTGCCACCAGCACCAAGGGCTGAAATATAGGTATTAATATTATCAATAAGCGCCGAACCAGCAATGTCAGTATAAATATATCGTGTCAGTATGAAAAATATTTATATTTATAATAAATTCTTTGGTGGTAAGGGGATGGTGTTAGCAATATCAGTGGTGGTGGTATTTCTTAATTCATATTATATTTATATAAATGGAAAAAGCAACGCTACTTGTATCAAGGTATTTGCTTAACTTATTGCACGGAGACTTCAATGCACGATTGATCAGTAGAATCTCTTTCAACATAATAACCTGAATTCTTCCTCCAGACCAATTGAATTAAATAATTTAATTCAATTCAATTGTTCGTTTAACAAATATTCACCTCTTACCCCCTTTTCCTCAGGATTTCATTCGACCGCCACGTGGACCAGCTCGTTGGGCCAAGCTGTTGAAAGGAAAAGTACGTGGTGTCGGTGGGTGTGTGGCAGGCGCCGCTGCGTTGCGCGGGCGGGCAGCCGACCGCCTCCCGCGGCGCGGGTCGTAATTGGCGCCTGGGGCGACGGCGGCGGTGATCAGATAGCGCCGCGCTGCTGCCACTCCGCCGCCCATTACGCGCCGATCGCTCGCCGCCTAATTTATCCGCTACTGCTCGCCATCCGCTGCGGCCCGCCCCTTTGGGCCCGCCGTGCCTGAGCGGCGATCGGGGGCTGCTGCTACCTGCCCGATTGGGTGGTTGGTCGATCAGCATTTCCGGGCGAGTCGTCTGCTAAGGGCATTAGTCCCGTAACTGTAGAGCATTGCGGGAGATGGAGGTTATCTTCCCTCGCTGGATGGCGAGATCCACCGCCGACCTAACGTCGGCATGCGTGAATATTTCCCAACCAGGCGTCTCCTACCAGCGGGGCACCGCCCCAGGCGGGACAAATTCTAAGCTCCCGACTGGTATCCCAACAAATGTGGTAGTGTAGTGCATTCGAGTGTACGTGCATGTAAGTAAGGTGAGTATAGGAAAAGGAAAATGAAGGAAAGATTGTACGCGTTCGTTGACCGGAGAAATCACGGAAAACTACCGATCGGAGCTGTCGGTCTCTAGAATTCCCCTCTAGACAGCGGATGAACTTGATCCAACTATGTAGCTTTTGACGAAAATCCTGCCACCGTCAGGAATCGAATCGTAAGCCTTCCCAGTCAGAGGCACTGCAGTGACATCAGTTGATACCGTAAGCCACCAATCCCGGTCCGGTAGGATGGACAACGGCTCAGCAGATCATCGTCAACTCTACACTGCCCCCATGCAACCTGCAACTCTCCAATATATATTCATGTGATCAAAGGATTGTTTCTAAGTCTGCTCTCCCGCGAAATGGTCTCTAAGGGTCTTCATACAACTTTTGAATAAATTCGTCAATTCTATATGACAGGCACTAAACTCGTTGTAGGACTTGTCTTTATTTACTAGTAGACCGTGTAATGCCTTGCTCTTGCTGAAGATCTATAGTGTTTGGTATATAAAATTTTAGTTTAGAGTTTACATATGTGGGTCGAACTGAAGATTGAAATTGCCGAGGGTTTCTTCCCCGCGTTTAGGTTTTTGTTGTTGTTTTTTTTTTCCTATTTGGTTCCCGAGGTTCCGGAACGCCGTTCCTTGCCGTTCCCGTCAGAAATCAAACCTTGTATTATGCGTATATATGGTTAAATTCAGACACAAAGAAACGAATTTTCTTATTACTAAATATGACTGGATATGGATAATTTCATGTGTTGAGAGACCCATGCAATAAGAAATACGAATTAGAATTACGCGATTTCAACGACGAATTCCCTTATACTTCGCAAAATCGCGCGCCAATTATCTTTCGCTGTCGTTCATTGCTATCGTTAAGAATGCGAACTCACTGCAATCAACCGAGCACAGCTTGCTGTCGTATGAAATTCTTTAATTTCTCATTAATCCTTTGCGTTTATGTAAGTTCCATTTTAACTTTTTTATTTGTTCTACGAGTAGTACTACAGGTAGTACTATTATTAATTTCCACCAAATGATGTACCCTAACCTTCGAGAAATTAACTAAGGGCGTTTGGCAATATGTTGTCGTATCAATCAGTGAATTGTCTCAATTTATTGTCTCATTATAATTGAATGAGAATTTTTATTATTTAAAAAAATATCAAATACTTTTACTATTTAAAGATATACTTGTAACATTTTTCAGTCATCCTCTAAGGATTGGTGTATTCAGTTTATTACGAGAAATTGTAGTTTTTGCCTTTCCTGACAACAAAATTAAAATCTTGATTTTGTATACGTATGTGATCTTGTTAAGTAGAATAATAACTTTTATGGAATGCGTTATCTACAATTGTTAGAGAGAAGCGAATTTATTGAATGTTTATTGTTATTTTCCTTTTCCTTCCTTCGGTTTTCCTTGATGTGTCTCACACCAATTCTCTGGAAACTAAGAACATGTATCGTTTGGTATTTTTCTTGCTCAAGGAACCCCGCTGTGAGAAACAACCTGCATCCCCAAGCGCTTCGTACTCTTGGGGATCACCCACCAGTTACATACTGTTTATTGTGAATTGAAAGCAGTGGCGTAGCTTCGTTTGGTGTCACTCGAGGCAAAATTAATGGAAACACCCCCCCCCCGTAATTTAAGTATAAAATATCTATTTTCAGAATAGTTTATACATTATTTAATAAAAGTACAAGTATATTTGGATGTGACATTCATTTATAATATATTAAAAACTGTATTTTATTCTGAATAATTGAAATATAATTTTTAAACAAATAACCTAAAACGAAGAATTGCTAATTAAGAAATGCATGTTTTTTATAAAAACGCTTTTCGATATTTAAGGGTATCAAACTTACCTATAATTTCATACAAATCTATTCTACAATCTGTAATCTATGCAAACTCTGTAAACGTATCTAAGTCGTATCACCCCTAAAATGGTGACAACCGAGACGGACCGCCCTCCTGCCCCTCCCTAGCTACGCCACTGCAATTTGTCGTTCCATTTTGACTACAAAAGTAGTATCATGTTCACGATGTAGTAAATAATGTTTTGAATGGAATATTTTCTCTGTTTTTTGATTAACCTGTATGTTTATAATACGTAGGTTCCGCATTAGATATATTTACAGGCAATTCATTGCCAAAGGGAATTTAAACTATGAAAATTCTAGTTTACTGTCCATTGTATATGGCATTGACGATTATGCCCTAGAAAACATACTTTGTGAGCACGTAATGGGGACCTGCTTGTAACTGCTTTAAACACACAGATTTCGAGTTATGCACGATGAATGTTCCAGAACGCAAGGTGTGTTTAGATAGCGTGAGCGCCCTCTGATTTTAAGACATTTTTACCAACCTTAAATGTAAGTCATATTCAAAAGTTAAATTAATGAATTTGTCAATCACTTTGTTGCCAGACTCTTCAATCTTCCACATTCATTTATGCCATTCCGTTACGTACTTGACATAAAATTTAATAAAAACTCTTCGCAAATCTTAATGAAATAATTTAGAGAGAGAATTCTGAGATGTACATAGTAAATTGTTATTGTTTGTAACTAAGTACAATGGATTCATAAAAAGGTATTTGACGTCTGCCCTCTAGTGTGGAAAGTGCAGTACCACAAGCTGTGGTGTTTGTCAGTGTGAGTAACTGTTGCTGGGCGAGGCACTCATTTGCGTATCTTTCATCGCTGATGGCCTGGTTCACGCACCACACCCCTGATCTCCTCGCAGGCGCTGTCGCTGGCGCGGCTGACAGAGATAGCTGATAGCTTTGGCAAAACATTTATCGAAAATAACCATCGAACGATGTTTTCGATCTCTGCCGCTGTGATGCTTCGAATCTTCTGATCGTACCTCTCGCTTCCCCGCCCCGATAACTTATCCCTTCCCGTTCAACTATCCCCGGATTCTTCGACCTTGCTATACTGTACTATTCAAAGAAAGAATGGAAGGTTGAAAAGTGATATGTAGGGGCGGATTTTGATGACATATAACATCGCCAAAAAGGATAAATGAAATGCTCTTAAAATGTTTAAAAAATGCTCTAAAAGCGAAGAAAAATGATGTAAAAAATTTGATCAAAACCAATTCAGGTGAATTCAAGCTATTGGACATGTTGCTGATGTAATCGAGGCTTCTTCCTTTCGTTCAAGTAAACCTAGTTTGCAAAATTTTAGTTTGGACTGTTCTTTACTAGGAAATCTGCCTTTAGTTATCCCGAAATCGGCTGAGGTCACAATAGCGCTGATAGACGTCAGAGGAACCTTAGATTACATACTCACAACGGCTGACATTACAATTTCTAAGCAAATGGGTCGAGTAGGCAAATCTGTGGAGAACATTTTTTGCATCTCGTAAATACCAGTTGTAAAAAACTTGTTTTCAAAGACTTGTAAAAACGGCTCATTTTCTTTTTCCTTGTGACATAACATAAAATTAATGTTTCTACTAAAAGGCATTGTTCTAAAGTGAAAAGAAAAATATTACAATTCATTAAAATCCTCGCCCTAGTGATATGATTTAACGTTTTATGAAAAATGATGCTACAGCAGCACGTACTTTCTCGCCTTAGTGAAGTTACGTTACATAAAATGATAAAACCGCAATTTCTGTTCCTACTAACATTTCACCCATCACTTGTAAACCTCATTACCATTCGCAGCTCATTAAACATTAGCTAATTCATAAACACAAATTCGACAATCCAAAACACCGTTATTTTAACCCAGAAACACGGTCCAACAATGAGAATTTATTCTGAGAATTTCTAGTTGATGTCAATTTATTTATTGCCTCTGATCTGGAGGTCCTATGTTCGAGTCCCGACGATGGCAGGATTTTCGACACTAGTTATATAGCATGGTCGATTTCCGTCACTGTCCGGAGGAGAATTCTAGCGGCCGACTGCACCGATCGGTAGTTTTCCCTAGTCTCTTATCAATAACAGGCGAATGCTGGAGCAGTGCCCTAACAAACGGGCCACGGACCGCCCGCGTTCTTTCCTGCCTTGTCCTGTCCTCACCCCTTACACACACACTTACATGCACTACACAACTACACATGCCAGGGAGACCGGTCGAGAATTTACTGTTAGATCTTGTCAGATTACCGCCCCCTCCCGAGGAGAAAACATACTCTACACTTACGGGAATAATTACAGCAGCTAACGTTAAATCACTAATCAATCAATCTGAGAAATACAAAATGTCACAGTGTTGTCATCGTTGTTTTGCAATTTGTTAACTTCTGAAAATTTCTAGCAAAGGAAGTGCGGGAAATTTGAATCTATTATGCTAAAAGCTCGTAATAACTCTTACTAACTCGAAAATTTGCAAAATTATGCTTAACGACGTGACCTTTGTAAAGAACTGTTTTTTAGAACAGATTTCATTTAACAAAAAATCTCTATTACTAAATCAGTATTACATCTACTTCTGCAATGTTATTTTTTTAAATTTTCGAAAATACAGAGAGTTTGTCGAAAATGAGACCAGAACCGTTTTCTTTTCTGCTCATTCCAACACACGAGGAAAATATTCAAAGAAAAAATTTGAAGCCATTTTTGAGAAAATAATTGTTTGAAAATTGCTTATGTTTCACGCAAAAACTACTCACATTTTTGAAAAATTGTACACGAGCTTTTATCAAGAACTGTTTTTGATGAACAGATTTCATTAAGGCAAAAATTCTATCTTCAATGTTGTAGTTTAGGAAGAAAATATTTTTGAACTTTTGGAGTTTTCGAAGTTTAACGAAAATGCGACCTTCTCCACGAGAATTCGACCTACATTCTTTAAACATATTATGCTTCATGTGAGGAAAAAAAAAGAATGAAAGAGAGAAACTTGGATCCATTTTTTTAGAACATTTTGAAAATATAATTGATATTTCATGTAAAGTATCCTCCAAAATCCTCTATTAAAATTTAAGGGGCAGTGACATCAGTCAGATTGAACAGAAAATGTTTTTACAGTTTACCCGCTTCCATTGTACACAGGCCGACGAACGTTTTGCTCCAATGCACTGCTTTTGGTATCAAGAACCCAGCAAACATGTATTCTGACAACACATGTTACAGGTGGTAATTTATTTATGAAAAATATCTCTCAACATTTTCGTTACCAGAGTCCGGCAATAAGCCTTTTTCTGTCGAAAATTCTCCGTGTTTTCGTGCAGCATTACAACAATTCATCTGCACTGCGTATGCAGTACGCGATAAAGAAACATGTAATAGATTTTAAAATATAATTGAATTCTCCGTAGATCGGGTCATGTCCATCGGATTCGCGCATCTCGGATTGTTGATTCTCGGAAGTGATAAAAGTTTCAGTGTCAAGTTTCTTAGTGGCTTCGACCCTAACTTCATAGAAACTTCTTACGTAATATCCGCCCACATGACGCTTTCGTTCAGACTCTCTGTTATTTGTTTCTGAGAGATTGGCCTCAGAAACATCCTTCAGTCAAGATAGGCAAAATGGTCACTTTAGACTCGGAGAATGAGCAACTCGCTCAACTCGGTCGTTCATTCTGATGAACAGTAGTACTGATAAATAAGATAAGGGGGCCTCCATAAATTACGTAATGCTAAAGATTGGGGAGGGGGTTTTAATGTAGTGTTACGCTGCGTTACATAGGAGTAGTGGGGCGTTAGCAACGTTGACAGCTTTTTTTAAACTTTTCAACATTTGTTGAAATAATGTTCATTCACGTATCAAAACACTAGGACATTAACAAATTAAATTTAAAAATGTAAATAAATTAAAAAATTATGATGTAATTGTTACAATAAATTGAAATGTTTTTTCATCAATGATGTATTAATGGAATCTGTTAGATTAAGAAGAAAACATTCAGAAATGCTTTGCAGTATATTCTAGAATCCAATTAAATTGGAATAAAAGTCTCTCGCCCATGCTACATCCATGTCGGCGGCTGCATGGCTTGTCAGAAATTGTCTCGCCTATCTCGTATATCTCGTCCTCCTTTACTTGAAAATTGTCTCAAGTGTGGACAGTATTGCCAACAAATTCTGAATTTAATTATCATAAATTTTAATATAAAACACAAATATAGTTAGTACAATTTTTTTGCTGTTGTATCGTATATATATTTACTTACTGTAAATGGAAGTATCACAAGCGTTACGTAATTATATAGGGGGAGGGGATTCAAGCGGGCTTTAGAGGGGGAAGAGAGGGTATTAAAATACTACAGATTTGCGTTGTGTAATTTGTAGACGGCCCCTAAAACTGATCAAGTATTCGTGCACAAAATAGTTGTATGATAAATACGTACGTATAGAACATGTCTATATTTGCCCAAGGATCACATGAACAAAGACTGCTGATAAAAAAATGCTTAACAAATCTATAAATGCTAAGCATGGAAGTGTTTCTGAGATGTTTATGAATCTCCACCCAGAGACTAACAAATTGTTATTTGTTTTGGAGTGTTTTATATTAACATCTCCCGGTGACGTGTGCCTGAGGGATACAGCGCGGCGGTGGTGATCCGGTGGTGATCGTTTTACAGCCGCGACTGAGGGAGGGCAAAATAAATAAAAAATCAAAGACGATGTATTTTTATAAGATTTTTTTATTGCACGGAATACAAAGTACGTCGAGTTACTTATATGTGTATTTTTTTCATACATTCTATTATTTTTTTATTTACCCCTGACGTTACTTCTAGTGCTTTATTTCTACCACTACCGGCAACGTCATCTTGAAAACGCTTACAATGTCGCCGTAATTGGAACATCACCAGCAGGCTACAACCACTATTATTTCCATCATAATGCGTATTGCTCATGCCTCTGACAATTTGTAATATCTTTTACTAAATGTTCGCGTTCTTAATCACTTTTTTCAGTGAATAAATAATCATTCGAATAATAGTGAAAACATAAAA
Organism: Acheta domesticus; assembly: GCA_031308135.1. Taxonomy (NCBI): domain Eukaryota; kingdom Metazoa; phylum Arthropoda; class Insecta; order Orthoptera; family Gryllidae; genus Acheta; species Acheta domesticus. The sequence goes on along the minus strand of JAHLJT010009436.1, from coordinate 245,141,556 downwards.
GGAATGATGCAATGAAGCACCCAATTCACCTTGGAATATAGCCAGCTGGTTGTTAATGCACAACTCGGCGCATCCGACGAGCACAGAAGTAGAAGCCACATTCCATTTATAGTATTTTTTAAAAAACCAACACCCTTAGAAATATTACAAGGCGTTACGAGAAGTTGAAGTCAGAAGGGACGGGATGAAAGGCCCACTTTTTTTCTTTTTTTTTTCTTTTTTCTCTCTCGCAACACGAAGCCCCGCTGCGCCAGGCGCCGGCGCCCGCAAAGCGACGTCCTTGACATTGCTGGCCAAGAGCGCAGGGATGGGCGTGTCCAGCTGCCTCCGCTCCGCTCCGCTCGTTCCGATGACCCCATCTGTCCGACCGACGCCATGCGACGCGACTTTTACGAGCGGCCAGTCCCCGAGCCCGTGAATTGAAGGCGGGATTCCATGCTCGGTCACGAGCGCATTGCGCTTCGTCCTCTGCATTGGCCACTCGGCGTCTCATTGCAGTTTACAGCCTATGAAACGGCACATTCAAAAATTGGCAGCAACCAAAGTATCTCTGAATGATATTTCAAAATTCATGGAATTATGAAAAAAATGTGATTGCTCTACATTGACAGATGATAGAATAAAAGTTTTGAGATATAATTCGAGGTACAGGTAAGCATAATATTCTGAGCTCGTTAATGTAAGAAGTATTAATAACTTCATAGTTACAGCCGAGATCTAGTGGTGTATATTCATCGCTAGTAGAAATATTAATGCCTAAGTCCATGAGGGAAGTCAATTATTAACATCTATAAGTTGATAAAGAACTAATAACCACCCGACTCTGTTTTTTTGTGTTGTTGCGGTGTGTCGTTCAATATTTTTCGAAAAAAATCTTATAAGAATAATAGTACATTATGAAACGATGATGTAATGATGGGTATTAATACACGCGTGTGATATTACGATACGAGCGAGGAATAAGCGAGTATCATAAACTTACATCGAGTTTTATACAGTATTTTTCTACGACTTATGATAACTTTTATAAGTTAAACTTCTCCATTGAATCGTTTCATGGCAGGCGACATGCAAGATTCAGCCAAGACCACCAAGAGAACACCTCTCTACCCTACACCCGCAGGTGGCTTTGTTTTACCAGAGCGCCTGCGAGTGACTACAAAAGTTGCGGTAATAGTATTCCGACGTCACCATTTTCGCATTTTCTCTCATTTCTGGAAACGTCAACACCACCTGAAAGAACTACCATTCACTAAATATTTTAAACTAAAGAATTCGCCGGTTTTTTTAGGATAACCACACAGCAACAGCAAATAACAAAAAATGACGTTCTGATCTTAACGTCACTCAAATGTTCTGTGCAATAGCTACCAATGCGCTAATCAAATAGGATCAAAGTAAAATTACGATCCAATTTATTTTAAATAGTATTTCACGTAAAAATTACAACTAATAAAATAAATTAAAACTGAGAAACGTAATATAATATTTAATGTAATATTAATATACACACTCGAACGAAGCATTTACTGCAACGATAATCAATGATTAATGAAGTGCCAATACTTGGTTTGTAAGCGTCTCTGTGATTGGTCAAGAATCTGTATCATAACGAAAACTGTATCGAAATGACTATCTTTATGCAACTGGCTGCAGCCATCCAACGACAGCATTATACAACGGGAGTAGAAAAAATATTTTTTTTCTGCAACTATAAAAATGTCGGATTGTACTATTTCTGCACGTGAAATAGACAATTTTTATGTTAATTTTTAAAAAAGTTGCCAAGATAATATCTTGTTACACTGAAAAAAAAAGGAAATGGAAATGTATAGCAAGAAACCGACGTACCCCTTACTAATTCTTTCTCATTCATTGCCTTATATAACAGACTGCTATTCCCCGACGTAAGAAAAACCTTATTCCAATTTAAAATTACAACCCTTTTCGTAATTTTTATACAGAAAAAATTATTCATATTTCGTGAACGAAGTTGGGTTTTTTTCTTCATAATCTCGATCGATTTTTTTTTGTTTCGGCAAGACATTTAGTCTCCGTCGTGAAAAAACGCCCTCTTCGCGCACTTAACTTGAAAATAATCAATACATAATATTTTTATAGTATACGTGAGTTAATCATATGCCCAAAACTACCGCGTATTGGACTAAGTGGGTGCGTACGCCATCATTAGGTACAATTCCTTTGTTTCGACTAAACGGACGGCGAACTGTTATTCCCTTAACACACTGACTGTTAAGAGGGTTTTTCGTTCCTCCATTTCATTGATGATCAAAGATCGTTGATGTAAGAAATACTAATAACTTCTTAGTTTATAAGTTCTATGTTTGCATGACCTTTAGGTCCAGTGAAACGAAAAAGATTACCTGCCGCCGTCATTAGAAGTGGATTTTCTCTCCTCCTTATGGTTTGTCAAGTCGATATAACAGGACAATATTACGAAAATTATTATACATGTGTCATCAGTTCATTTTTATCGTTCAAAGTTCGCTGCAGATTAGTAAAGTCACAGAGTTATTATTCCTGAAATTGACCAGCGTAATGTTCTGCCGATGTTCCTCATTGTCCATGATTAAAACAAGTATTTTTGTTATCCTTATAGGTCGCAAACAAAGTACCTGATCTAATAAATTGTGACTTGTACTTCGCCTTCTTATTATTTTCTCTTAATAATTGGTTCGTGTTGGAGAGAAGCATCCATAGCTACGCTGCTGTCGGCAGGATTGCCTATCTCCCTGGCGTTGCCTGCTGTATCGGAGGTTCTCTAATATCGTTATCAACTTTTTCGAACACATGTTGTCTGATTCAGAAAACGAACCTCGATCAAATCCATCATCGCCTTTGATTTAAGAGAGAATTTTTCAGGATGCATGATGGAGAGCAAATGTCTAGATTTGAGGACAAAATCGTAAGTATAGTGATCGGGTAATCGATTCTGCTATTGGGAAACTGGCTAAATTTTGTCGCTTTCTCCTAGAAATATAATATTAGTAGTTATTATTACTAGTATTATTTAAGTTTTAAATGGATATCAGGGAGAGGCTCAGACAATCTGGGGCGAAACCCAAGAAATAATTACTATGTTAGTATATTTTACAGATTGTATAAAAAAGTACAAACTTCAAGGGTATGCAGAAGAACTAAAAATGATCATCTTGTGCCAATGAACTTGCAATGGAAAATGACATATAACGAAATTTCACGTGTGACATTTCCCCTGTTTGTTAGGCAACGTTCGACAAGTCACGACTAGTAATGTTCTGACATGGACGCTTTTAAGTTCTCATGAGCCGACCTCGATAGCCGAGGTGGCTAAGATCGTCTACCGACTCAGAGCTTCGGTCGGAAGGGTGCAGGGTTGCAAGTTGCCTCGAGTCGCGCCTTGAGGATGCCTGTTTGTCCCTAGTTTCTCTTGTACATGTTGTTCCAGAGGACCACATGTTCGGCTGACCCCATACCAGAGGAGCCCACAAGTGTGTTGGTATCTGGTGTATGGTCGAATATGCGTCACGTCAGGACGTAAAAGTGTAACCGGCAGTTGGCTGAATAGGGAAAAAAAGGGGGGGAATTTCATGAATCTGCCGAACTCTTGGGCACACGGGTTTGCGTAACAATCACGGAAAAATAGGTCGCGTTAGAGACTTCACAAAAGAGGCTTAAACTTTAATTGTACTATGTTTGTAATAAAATGTTACCATTCCGTTGAACTACACTCCATTTGAATACTCTGTGGTCCCAGCACATCAAAACAATACCACTCTTCAGGTGGCTTATGGTTCTTTTGGGATTCCCAGCTCCGGGTTGGGAATTTGGGATGGCTTTTCGAAATACAACTAAGCATGTAATGCAGAGTGCGTTGGTAAAATGGTACGAGTAAAGTTCGGGGCCGGAAAGTAGCTCTAAGAGAAATTCATTTCCTTCACATTACCGTTCCTTTCAAAATTCATGTAGTTGTTCTTCCTGATAAGAATGATTCACAATATATCTCTTCTTCTAAATAATACATTGTAGGTAAAATTCATTATGAAACGATGATGTAATGATGGGACTTAATACACGAGTGTGATATTACAATATCACGAGCGTAACTTCACACGTTCACACGACCCATGACATCGAGGTTCATACGGTACCTTTTGTATGACGTAACGTTTATAAGTTGAACTTTTACGTTCAATTGTTTCGAGGCAGTTGACATGCAGGATTCGGCCAAGGCCACTTAGGTGACAGATCCCTACCCTGCCTTGCCGTAGGTGGCTTTGGTTTACCAGCCCACCGGTGGAGGAGTACAAAAGTTGCGGCAATAATTCCGACGTCATTTTCGCTTTTTCTCTGATTTCTGGAGGTGTCAACTCGACCTTTGATTAACTAAACATTTTAAACTAAAGAATTGGCCGGTTTTTGTGGACAACCACACGGTAGCAACATACAACACGCGACTTGCGTTCTAATCTAACCGTCAGATGTTCTCTCCAATTACTACAACTGCACTAGTCAAATAGGATCAAAGTGAAATTATGGTCCAGATTATTTTAAATAATATTCCATGTGCAAAATTACTAATAATAAAACACTGACAAGCATTATATAATATTAAATACAATTTCAAAGTTCACTCTCGAACGAAACTTTTACTAGAGCTATTCTTAAAGATATTGTCAATACCAGGTTTGTAAATTTTTCTGAGATTGGTCAAGAACCTGTATCATAATGAAATCTGTATCGTAATGAGTATCATTATGCAACGGGTTGCAGTCATCAAATAACAAAATTATTTAATGAGAGTAGAAAAAATGAAAACAGTGCAAGGAAAGGAACAACTCTTCATGCGGTTCTGATGTGGCTTTCCAACAACCCGTGTTGGGATTGGTACGTGGAGTAACCCGAAAGTATCACTGGATCGAAAATGTGTCTTTCAAAGAATTTCGTATTTTCCATAAGTTTCTCCTAGGAGCCGATTGAGAGCAGCACTGTCTCTTATATATGTTTGGCTTGTAGTGGTATCTCCAGGCACCAATGGACGGTACCGTATACCATTTTATAGACTTTTACATACTCTTTAAAAAATTGCTTTGAATTTTATTAGTTTTACCAATTGTAATTCTCATTTTTCTGAGACAACGTAATGTGAGTAAGAATGTTATATTAACTTTGTATTGTTAAAACCTCTGAAAGACAAACTAGTGGTGCTACAATCGCACATACTTTTTCGTATTATTGGTAATTATTATATAATATTGTACCTTCCATCCTAGTAACACTTCACTCACCCCTTCGAAGACGCAAACGTTTTAACTCAAAATCATTAAACACTAACGTTTTGAACGAAAGGTAACCTAAAACGATTTAGAGGAATAAAGAGGAATATATTCCATTAAAAAAATCTCTACCTTGATTATTGAAGAAGTAAAACAGGTTAAAAATACGAACTTTCGCACGATTTAACACAAAATTAAACGTTAATTACTCTTTTCAAACAACGTTCAGAGATTTAAAGTTATAATATTGAAAAATAAAATAAATGTATGACTTCATAACTGAAGCTGTATGATGTAATGAAAAAAATTGAATTTTTTCAATTTTCAGAATTCCAGAAATTGTAATGCAAATCGGACATATTATTAAGCAAACATTATTCTATTACTTCAGCAAAAATTGTTTTAAAAAGTTAGTGCCTTTTTGAAAATATTTTGTGAACGTACCTTTTAAATGCCATCTTTTCACTCACAATTTCAAGAAATATACTAATAGTATAAAAAAAATTGGTAGTTTATGGGTTGACTCTTTAATGTCTTCCTTTCATGTAGCTACAAAGTAAATCACATTAAAAATGTCTTTAGTGAGACATCTTTCCCATTTCGATATCGTCTCTCAAATTATCCTTTAATTTATTTTATCAAAACAAAATCTGACCAAACTGTCGAAGACTAACAATCAGAATTAGAAGTTGTAGGATTCGAAAAAGACTCCCAGCTAAATTTTAACATTTCTTGTGTCAGAAAGGAGTAGATCGACTATTTTCTTTAAGGTCTAAGGGAAAATTATGATGTCGCTCGTTTTTACAAATTAATTCATAAATCAAAAACCGTCTCTTTTGTGCTGTGTCGTCCGAAGGAACTTCATCTGTTTTTATAAGCGTGTGAAAATAAAATGTAAAATTACAATAACAAAATTCGTGATTAATATAATTCCAAATGATCTCTCATCGTGGTGGAGAAAACGCATAAACGCATGTTTCCGGGGAAATTATCCTTTTTTTAGTTCTTACGCTATTATATGAAATCGCATGCCTATGGTAGGAGGTCAGCGATAGACACCAGTATTTTCATATCTGTTTGTTTAGGCAAGGAGTTACTGTTTCATCGGTTGTGACTTATTGTTATAACATTTTCTAATCGTAAATTATAGTTTATTCTGTCATTGCTTATCAGAAGTTTATAAAAAATCGAAATCATCGCCACGCATACAATCTTCGTGGAAATTCCGGCATTCTCTTGTAGTCAGGCCTGCCAATAAAATACGTTAAATTATAATTTTAGTGTCTGTCGCTATAGAGAAAAGTTATATATTCGGTGGGACATAGTTAATGATGAAAGTACTTCCTGAAATTAAAAAAAAACAACTAAAAAATACGTGTCGATCTATGCCGTCGCAAAATGAACCACAAGAACAGAAAGTGTTCAAAATATGCCTTTGCTACATATGAAAATTTGAAAATATTTTAACACAAGCATTCAGAAAATTATTGTATTACATTGTAAAATGAATGCATTGTAAGGATTTTTTCTTAAACATATCAAGTATTCCTTCTATTGTGTTGCATTTTATTCTGGGTTCCGTCGTTGTAACCTCTTACTAATGTTCTCCTAGTATCAGAGTGTCATTGCTACGCGCCTGTTAAGCCCGTTTTACACGGTCATTTTTTCATCATTTTTCATCGGTACAGAAAAGTGACGGATCAGACTGGATGTAATTTGTACGAAAAAATGACGCATGTTTCATTGTCGGTACAGATTTCATCCACTTTGACTCCCGCGCTCCTGCCGTCACTTTTTGGAACTTTCTCTGGTTTGCTAAGCGTGTGGTGCGATTTGTTCCTTTTCTATAGTTTCGAGCGCGTTCTGATATGTTGAATAGTAATGTGAAGTAATTATGTAGTGAGTAATAAAACATGTACTGTATTATGATGTCGTCACGTTCCGTGTTTAACCTCATATAACCTATCTTTATTCGTTACCACAGATGTTCAACTGTTTGATCATCAAAGCTTTTCGCTACGTTCGGAGGATTTTTTTTCACTATTGCAAGTAGAAAACGAAATAACCGTGCAAAATGCTCTTTTTTATTTAAGGTCTCATCAACATTGAAGTCATTAGCGACCACTTTTGGGTTTAACGTTATGATATCTGTGAATATGACATGCTATGGTGATAGGGGGTGAAAGGGCGAACACAATACAACTATGCCCGAGGCGGGACTCGAACCCGCCATTCTTCGGTCCGAGATCGCTACGATCGAGGTCTTAGCTTCAATATGAGATTTAGCTATCTCGGCCACCGGGGATCGGCAAAACACTCCTTCTCTTTCATCCAGTTGCGAAACAGTAGCTCGTAGAAGTGGACGTCCCGTTTCATCCATTTTCTGTTCAGCGAAATGATGAAAAAATGACCGTGTGAAACGGGCTTCAGTGAGTGATTGTGCCATTAGGAGCCACTGTGCGGTGTCTCGGCTGCTTGCGCGGGCGCGCGGGGGCGGCGCTCATGTCGATCGGCGGTGATGTCAGCGCCACGAGGAGTTACCGTTAATGACTGACCTCTATTAACCCGAGCTTCTCCCCTCTCCCCCCTCTGCGCTGCGTTGATAGGAGAGTGGCCCAGCGCTGGGCGAGTTTTCTCTTGTTCCTTTCTGCACCTTAACGGTGAACTCTACGGAAGAAGCTTAAAAATAGGGACTTTTAGTGTGAGAATTAAGATGCGGTGTAAGGAATTTTCATCACATTGGACAGTTGTTAAGGGATGTAGTGTCTGAATAAAACAAACAACAGTAGAATCTGGCAAAGAGTATCTTGTCAGATTCTTGTATTTGCAAAATATGTGGTAGCGTTGGCATTTTACTATTATTTGTGATGTGCTTAATTTTTTCCTCCTTGCATAATCGAATCTGTGTTAATACGATGTGAAAATCATTGGCGTTCTGTGACCTACTTTTTGTCGTAATTTCGCGAATTTTTGTATTGAACACATTGTTTGAAAATCATAGATTCATTTGAATCGACTTTCGTTCACAAGACACATCAACCCTTGTCATTGTGTTCAGGTGTTCATTTACATTCGAGAAAAAAATAAAATCACAAATTACAAGAGAAATGACCGTTCATTAAGCGTAGTGTTAATTTGCCATTATATTATATGAAACGGATCTGCGTAAATCCAAGTAATTACTTCGGGTTTACAGGACTTTTACAAATTTGTAACGCTTTGTTGTTATATTTATTCGCTTCGATGTCGTTTATATTTCCATTTTTAGCAGCAAACTTGTCCTATATTCAACGGAAAGAGCTAGTATATGGAAATACTCATATGTACTCAAGTGAAATCAACCCTCGTGCCAATTAATAAGCACGTACGTTAATCATATCTGAACGGGAATGGAACTACAACTTTTATTTTGAATTTCTAAATCACGGCTATAAATACTCTTGTTTCTCAACACAGATGGTATACAATTGCACAAGAAAGTAGGACACGGATCTAGGCATTTATCTAGTCTTGGTTATTTTCACTACAACAGGTCGTTGTTTGAGGCAATACCAAGCGACCTACGTCAAATACGATTTTGATTATTCTTCGATTATTAACATTGGCTGTAACGAAAGTAGTGACTCTATTTTCGGGTCAAAGTTCAGTCAAATTGTTATTGAAATCGTTAAATCAAACTGCAAGGTTGCGTTATATCCCGAATGAGGACGTCTAAATGAGCTGAGCATGTGCTCAGCCTTGAGTTGAACCGTGAAATTTAGAAAGGATAGTGGCGCCTGCATTCTGGGCTCCGTGCGGGGGACCGACGCGTCGTGACCGGCCGTTTGACATGAAGATAGGGATCAGATGCCCCTGGCGACCCCCGGGGGATGCGAGGCGACGCCGGGCCGTCGATAGAAGTGGCTGCTATGAGACGAAAGGGACGCATGTTTTGAATTTGCACTAGACTTGTGCATGGGACATATTTTAAAGCTACCTGATTGGACATTGGAGGTGCGAAATAAATGACAGATAACTTGCAACCTGTTTTCTAAACATGGAAGTCAAAAGAGAAGAATAAAAGTAATTGCTCTCACTAATATCTGTCTAAATTTGTTCCCCACAAAATTGCCTAAAATTGTTTTTCTTCCTTCAAATATCAATTTCGTATACCAAATTTCTTAAAGAAGTATGAGAAGCCCTTTAATAAGTATGTCATTGTTTTGCACTAATAAACTACCCCAAAATTTTTCAATTAAAGATTACCGTTAAATTCGGATTACATAAATTATACTTTTTATGACTGTTTGATGTCTCTAATTGTTCTTTCATAAACCTCACTAATATTCTCACAAGCAGCCTGCCACTACTCTTTTATAATGCACCAGCTGTCTACAGCTGTCTGTCTGTCTCTTCAAAGTGTATGTGTTTCAGAGAGATGTGTCGCTTGCGCTCCGTGTGCCGCCTCAGGGAGCTCTAAAATAAGTCCCAAATGCAATGTCTAGCGCAAATTCAAAACATGCGAAAGGGACACGTGCAGTTTCACACTCTGCAACTGAAGTAGAGGCATCCAGAGAGCAAAGGCCGCGAGAAACATTTTAAAAAATAAGGTGGGGAAAAGTGCCCTACAATTTTTGTTTATTTCGAATATTCAATGTTTGAAATAAAGGTTCTGTCAGATGTATTGGCCGTGCAATAAGTGCCAATTCGTTATATAGACATTTTTATCATAAACTTCCTGTTCTAGCTCTCTTTTAAAAATACCTTTTTCTTCCTTCTAAATCAATCTATTACTCTTGAAATGCAGAAAAGTAAAATCCACCTTATAAATTTATCTTTCATGCAGAAATATTTGAAAAATTTAAGTAATTTTAGGCATGAGTTAATGTGCTTTTTTACATTGATTTCTCTAGAATTTTGATCCAAATTAAATGTAAATATCAAAGTTTAATCGTAATAAAAATCCTCAAAGCTCAGCAAAGAGTTTTAGAAACCGTTTAGAAAATGTTTAAAATATTTTAATATAGGTTATATTCAAAATACTGTGGTCACTGTTGGTTAAAACATGGCACAAAGTTATTAGTAGGGAGCAGATTTCCATGATTTTGCATTTTTGTTTCTAAACTAGGCATTTTAGTGGCATTCCTGCTGTTGCAATGTTCTATCGCAAATTGGTTTATATTTTAAGACGTCCTCTCACCCACCCTTTCATTCTCAGGTCGGTTCAATTGCTTTTGAGCGAGAGCTGTTTTTTCAATTGATGAACAGTATTTGACAGATTCATTTACAGCTTTGAGGCGAAGTGATTTCGAAGACTCCAGTTGCTTGTAAACTCGATGCAGAAGTAGTGTAGGCAGACGCTATTAGCTTAGGTGTGCATAGAGGCGGAGACAGGTGGCCGAGGCCACCGGATAATTTCGAAAGCAGTCCCTTATAATTCAACATTTTGTTTCTGTAAATACTATTTCCAATTCCTTATTTTCCCTTTTTTAACTTTTTAACCTACTTTGGTAAAAGAAACCCTCTTAACCATCGGCCAGTCGGTTCAACATAAATTAATTATATTTGCTAATTGTATCATTAATTTAACATTTCATTCTTCTATATTTTATTTATTTACTAGAAAAAATACGTTATATTTAAATAAAAAGGTAAAGAAAAAGGTGGCCATAGGAGCCCAGAAACGTAGTTGCCCCCGTCTGGTATTAGGCTGTGCGCACCTATGAATATTAGTGATTTTCTGACTCACAGGCGTAACGTAGGGGTATTTTTGGCATAGCCATTTAAAAGAGGATTATAGAGTAGGAGTAGAAAAATGTTAAACACGTTTTAAATGTTTTATTTTTTCTGCATTAAGAGGCCAATTGCCCATTAAGGGACTTTCAAAGGCTATAAAATAAACGTTTTATATTACAACTGAATAATTATAAGTAAGTGGAAATGGACAAAAAAGAATTATATATTGAAGAATAATTTGAAACAGGTCCTCTTCCCATTCTATGAAATAATATTCCAACATTTCTCGGAAATGCCTCTTGAGATGCCTCGTTGTGGGAGCGAGGGAAGTGCCGTTAAGAAAGCACCTTCCTTGGAGGAAATCAAAGCATTTGCGTCAACCATTTGTCTCAAGTGATTCTTTCTGGTTGAGAGGATAAAGGAGTTCATCACATTCCGGCAGATATGGACTTTAAAAACATTCTTTCAGTTCCTATTTATTGAATACTAGGAAAACCCGGCAGACATTGTTTTATCCTTCATCTCCATCTTTCCCCTCCCATCACCCTTTCACTGTCTCTCCCTCCCTCCCTCACCCTGTCCCTGTCTGTCTGTCTCTGCCGCCCTCTGTCCTCTTCATTCACATTTAATTACAGATTCTGCGGATCTCTGTGAAGATGAAGCAATATCGGGAAGCAACGGACTAGCAAAAATGTATTAGAATGTTCAAGAAGGTTTCATCCTGTACATTGCGGTGTGAGAAACGTTTCTTTGAGGCCTTCGGCCTCAAAATTTTAGTTTTTAAGGCCACATAACGCATCGTTTAGGAGTTAGTTTAACGATATAGAATCAAAATCCTGCCGAATGCGGGTTGCATTCGACGTAAATATTTAGTTTTGTTCTACAGCGCCTTGTAGTGGAGTTACAACAGATTTAACAGCATATAAACCTTCTCGGTGAAAAAAACATGTAGATGTGCCAACTTTCGTGGAGATTGGTCTCACAGTGTTGTAGTGTACCTCTTATACATATATACCAACATCCACTTTTATATATATCGAAAAGGCATGGTTTTCTTGCCTCAAACTTCGACCACAAGTTATGGCTCTGATGCATATTGTGAAAATTATCAAACTATAAATGGCAGTAATATGTAAATATTTTACACAAATCGAATTTTTTACTTTTTTAACGTGAGAGAGTATAACGTGATGTATTTATAATTCCCAAAGTATAAATATTGGATAACAGAGGTCAAAAACGAGGAGAGAAGAGAAAAGGAAAGCAAGAAGGGAAAATAAAAGTGCTACGTGCTGTTTTTTTATTGTACTCTAAATAACAATATTTACAACTGATACGTTTTTACTGATTTTATGGTTTATGTTGGTGAACAAGAGCAACAATATATGAAGTTATACATATTTTTACTCTAAACAACTATATCAATTTAATGAAGTTCTCTCGGGCCAAAATTGGCGTGTGTAAGAAGTGACTATTGTGACGTGCATTATCTGAGTTAGTTTATACAGCATATGCTATTGAAATTAACGCCAATCTTGCGCAATAAAGCATGGGATTTATGGAAAACAAAAGTAAGCCAAAACTAGAGACCGTGGGCGAAATTCAGAGCGCTCCACGCTATCAGACGTATGCAAATGCGAAGGCAGTAAAAAGAGGATAGACGGAGGCCAAGCAGTAAAAAAGGGAAATAGTGGCCGTTACTTTAAACGATCCAATATATTTTGACGATTGTTAAGATACTAAGCTTCACGGAGCACATATCTAACGTGTTAGATGTTGATGCCTCACTTTGAGTCCTATTGCAAGAGATTCCGTATCCTCATCGAAAAATTTGCATTTCCTTCGTGAATCCTTGCAGGATCAAGGGTTATTGTAAAATATGTAAAGAAAAAGTTGAAAATGGTCGGAAAATGTAGAATTTGAATTGAATCACGTAAATTATTTAATAGTCATATTCTTATTAACAGTGATACTAGCTTCAATGCTGTGGCTTCAATGCAGCGACTTCAATGCAGCGACTTCAATGCAGCGACTTCAATGCAGCGACTTCAATGCAGCGACTTCAATGCAGCGACTTCAATGCAGCGACTTCAATGCAGCGACTTCAATGCAGCGACTTCAATGCAGCGACTTCAATGCAGCGACTTCAATGCAGCGACTTCAATGCAGCGACTTCAATGCCGCGACTTCAATGCCGCGACTTCAATGCCGCGACGGCAATGCAGAGACTTCAATGCAGTGACGTCAGTACAATGACTTCAGTATAATGGCTTCAATACAAGAATTATACAATTTTTTCCAAACAAAAGAGTAGAGAAATAGTTTCCATCCACGTTGGCATTGTGCACCTTTGGTAAGAAACCAGAATGAAGAACATGTTTGGAGTTCCGGCTAATCAAAAACTAAAACTAAAGAAAATATCATAAACCTAAATAATATCATAATTGAAAAAGGAGGTCCACGTAGGTCTGCTTAATCGGCTGTTCTTCTAAAAATTTAATTCCCAGGTCACATTACACCTTTTGCTGACGATTTTGCTTTTACTTTTTCTCACACAGCATCTCTGGGTTGATGTTCTAAACAATGTAGTACATGTAATAGTACGTTTTGAAAAAATGGATCATCGGAAATAAAATCTGTATGTATCAAAAAATAAATTTATGAATATGGTACGTAATGATATTGATTTAAAAAATCCATTAGATTCTTCCTATCGCAAATGGTTCATCTATACATTAAATCACTCTCTCAAAAGATGTGCAAAATGTGAAACGATTGATAAGATTAATAATATTTTAATAATTGTGATTGTCGATTTTTTATAAAACTAATTGGCAGCAATTTTGTTACCGCAAGCAAGGTAAAAAGACAAATAAATGATTCGCCTGTCCTTGAGATTATGGGCAAGTGGAAGTGCCGTGGAAGATCGGGCGGAGCGGCGCGGAGAGGAGCCCGGAGCGGCCGCCGCGGCACAGAATAGATACTACTATTATCTATTCTGTGGCCGTGGGGCGCCAGCGCCATCGCCAGCGCCATCGCCAGCGCCATCGCCAGCGCCAAAGGACGCCGGAAGCGGCCACCCGAAGTAGAGTCCCTAGATACAGAGAGTAGCGCTACCGCCGCCATTTAATATCCACTCAGTCGACAAACCTGTCACGCACCAATCAGGAACTGAAGGGGAATTACAATTGGTGGCATTATGAAGATTTTCAAGAATATTGATATTGGTTTGAGGTAGAGTTATAGTTCTCGACAAGGAATATTACGCAGTTCCAATTTTCCTGACAACTGGACATAAAATGGCGGGATCGGTGGAACAATGGAATGCACTACTCTCTGTATCTAGGGACTCTACACCGAAGCGCCGCGCCGCGCCGCGGACTCCTCGCGGCCTGACTGAGCGCGCGGCTTCCTTCCCTGCCCCGCCTCGTTGTGCCCCGCCCCATTGTGCCCCGCCCCATTGTGCCCCGCCCCGCATCAGAGCAGCCATCCGCTGGAATTCTCCTCCAGACAGCGGGTGAAGAGCGACTACCGATCTACACTAAGAGATGAAAAGTATACGGACACGTGGCTGAAAATGACTTACCAGTTCATAGCGCCCCCCATCGATAATGCTGGAATTCAATAGGGTGTGGCCCACCCTTAGCCTTGATGACAGCTTCCACTCTCCCAGCCACACTTTTAATCAGGTTCTGGAAGGTTTCTTGGGGAATGGCAGCTCATTCTTCACGGAGTACTGCTCTGAGGAGAGGTTTCGATGTAGGTCGGTGAAGCCTGGCACGAAGTCTGCGTTCCAAAACATCCCAAAAGTGTTCGATAGGATTCAAGTTAGGACATTACATGGATGTTATTGTCGTGGAACCACACCGCCACAGATCGTGCAGTATGAACAGGTGCTCTATCGTGTTGAAAGATGCAATCGCCATCCCCCAATTGCTCTTCAATAGTGGGAAGCAAGAAGGTGTTTAAAACATCAACGTAGGCCTATGCCGTGATAGTGCGATGCAAAACAACAAGGGGTGCAAGCTCCCTCCATAAAAAACACGACCACATCATAATATTACCGCCTCCGAATTTCACTGGTGGATCTACGCAGGCTGGCAGAGTACGTTCAGCAGGCATTCGGCATACCCACATCCTGCCATCCGATGGACACATTGTGTACCGTGATTCATCACTCCACACCACGTTTTCCACTGTTCAATAGTCTAATGTTTACGCTCCTTACACCAAGCGAGGCGTCGTTTGGCATTAGCTGTGTGATGTTTGGCTTATGAGCAGCCGCTCGACCATGAAATCCATGTTTTCTCACCTCCCGCCTAACTGTCAAAGTATTTGAAGTGGATCCTGATGCAGTTTGGAATTCCTATGTGATGGTCAGGATAGATGTCTGCCTTTTACAATTTACGACCCTCTTCAAGAGGGTCTCGCTGATGTGGACTACCTTACAGTAGGTGGCAGCACAATGCACGTAAAATGAAAAACTTATGTTTTTGGACGTGTCCAGTTACTTTTGCTCACTTAATGTATCTAGTGGATACCCTAATGTATTACCAGGAGGATTTTCCTCTCCAAGGGTGGACACCTGTGCTCTTTGACCTTTATCCTCACCCCGCGGGCGTACAAGTATACCTTTGGGCTGGCATCCGGATACGGAGGAACAAAGGGCCTCGTCGGGAAGCCTTCCTAATTAAGCGAGTGTAGTGCCACCCTGTTAGCTTAGGGCTACTACCTGTCCGGCTAGCACCGAAGTCCAATGCGCCACTCATAGTGCACCAGGATAAACCTTACTCTATACCCATGTGTATCGGGCACAGCCACGACGAAGTCAAACTGGCGTGCCTAACTGCGGTCCAATCGGACGGAGGCCCGGCCGGCTGGCGTCACGAACCCATCTCCTCACCGCGCCCCCTTGGCCCTGACGACGTGAATATCGCCGGAATCTAGAGCAAGCTGACGGGAAATTTCCATCTCGTCGGACTTCTTTATGTGTGTGTGTGGGATCGAGTCCCGCCTCCAATCCTGCTCCAAAGGTCGCGGGATAGGGGCCCAACCGATGGGTTACCGGACAATGCCTAGGAACCATGATCTTAACACCGCCTTGTCACTGCATTCACCTTGGCGCTCACGACGTGTGTGCCGCCGAGAAACTAGTGTCCGGATGAACATTTCCCGTCTCCATCAAGAACCTCAGGCCGCCAGTTCCCCCCTTTCCCCCCCTTCAGGTGCTATCTGGCTACAACGAATAGTAACGAAAATCGGAACTTAAATCCTAGGACCTCCTGGTCAGAGACAATGCCGAAACAGCAGCAATGCTAGTTCTGAGCTACTCTCAGCCAGTTTTAACTACGAATACTCTTAGAATTTCGTTCTTTCGCAAACAATATGATAATAAATAAACAAACCAGTAAATATAAAATAAAACACAAACAATCAAGTAAACCTACATTTCTTCTCTCTCAACATGTGCGTACTTGAGGTATGCCATTCATTTTGCTTCAAATTCCCTACTTCCAAATATACATTTGCTCAACTCTCTCCTAAGTGTTAAGTGGATCCCATGCACATTCTAAATCAACAACATTACAATTTGCGAGGTCCGACGGATGCCATCGCAACTCATGAATCGCATTTCTCACGGCGGGGCGAGGGCGGCGAGAGGGCGGAAGGCGGCTGGCGCCAGAGCGATACACACGACTTCCGGCGTGCAAGGAAGCCTCCCGTCCGCCACAGCCGCAGGGTTTCTTTTCTGCACTTTCCTGTGATAAGCTGCGCGTAGATGATCTACTGTCTACCAAGAAATGTTAGGCTTGTGTATTTAAGTATATTTGGAGATGACGCTTCTGAATGTTCTTGTGCACAATTCTCGGAATTTGCGTTAGCTTAATTCTGGGAATGTGAATAGAAATTTACATGATTTACTTCTATTTCTAGTAAAAGAAAAAGTTAATTATTTGGTTGTGACTTTGATAGTATAAATTAAACAACGGATGTCTAGATATCTTAAATTAAAGTTAATTTTATACGTATGCGAACTTCATGTTAACTTCAATTTACATTTTCTTAAGTTCAATTTGCAATTTTTTATTTGTCAAAAGTAAACTTAACTCCCTCAAGTTTTAAAACATCCCCAAAATTTTGAATTTAATTGATCACAACCTAATCGCACGTCTGTTTTTGATGTTCGCTATGTATTTATTTTATTTATTATCTTCTTGTTCGGCCATATGGCTTTCAAGAACTTGAATGAACGTTCGCACTTAAAAATTGAATAATAATAATAATAATAACAATAATAATAATAATAATAATAATAATAATAATAATAATAATAATAATTCAAATTTAAGTGGACCTGTGCTCTTATATGTAAATTTGATTTCTGTTGAAATCTGACTGTTATATAATACGTCTTGAATCCTAATTCCGACGTATTATGTCATGTCCAACTGTTGAGAAAGCTAATAAATAATAATAATAATAATAATAACAATAATAGGAAATTTTTATTTTATCCTTCCGCATGTCCACTTACCTTGCCTCCTGTGCCAACCAAAATAAAAAAAATTCAATTCTTGTTTGCCGTCTCTGTTCCGCTCAGCCCTGCGAATTTTGCGTGTATAGTTATTGGATAGTTGTGACCGAGCTGAAATCATGAATTTGGATCGTGGTTAGATGTATATTGCAGTACCATAAGGTATTAGGTAATGTCTTACTGCCATTTGATACTATGAACATGTCGAAGTTTTACATTTTAGCTTAATAAATTCTTAGCACAAGAAACCGTAGAAGATATGGGAATAATACCAACAATAATTTTCGATACGCTCTTTTCTATATTTCATTGTGTCTTGTTACAAATAAAACCTATATTATAAACGTAATACAAAGTTCATTGGCAGAAGAGAAACAAAAATGGTGCCAACTTCTTCATCAAAGATATATTGTTATTTAGAGATCTAAATGACATGTTCGTACTTCGCTTAGGCGTATTAAAAAGAGCAATATGAGGTTCAAAACATAATAATACATTACAATTAGAATGTTCAAATGGGTAAATCAGTCTGTTGCTTTAATCAAAGCACAATTCCTTAGATTACAGAAGAATGAGGAAAGTACTCCATAATTTGCTGGCATTTCCGGTCGAAGCCACATTCCAAAAGGCAGGATTCCCGAGCTAAGACGAAGCGCGGGTGCAGTGTTTACTCGCCGCGCCGGGCAGATTGTGATGGTCGTGATGCAGCGGGATTCCCGGAACGTGGTTCGAGGCCCCGCCGCCAAGCCCGGTAACACCGAGCTGTAAATGAATCACGCCCCCTCCTCCTCGCCCAAACGCGACAAAAGCGGCGAGAAACAGGGAACGCGCTCTGAACACACCTTAGACGAAAGAGAAAGGCGTAAGGAGTTGCTCAAGGCAATGAGAAACGCTTCCTTTCGGTGGCACATGCACGACGAAAAATCGCCGTTTCTATCCAACACTGGACTGCACTCAACTATGGTATTTTTTTAAAAAACTTCTAAATATCGCTAGTGCGTAATTATGGAGGGCCAAAATCAGCGTGCATTAAATTCAGTTGTGGGAGAAGATATCTTGTGGTACCCCATGAAATAAAATGATATGAATTATAAAATAATCAAACCACACAATTCAAAGTTTAATATTTATTAAAACATTACTATCCAAAGGCAAATTTCGGGAACACTTTTCTCATCTTCAGTGGCTCTGTAATAAAGAAAAAGGAAATATGTAAAAGCATCGAAGCATGGAAGGACAAAAATATATTTGTACCAAAAATTAATGAGAGAAAAATTACTTTAAGACAATTACTTACTATCCAAGCAACGTGGATCCTACAAAAAAAATACAACAGTTTGGTAATGTGGGGGAAGCAGTCTGGGGCTGCCATCCTAATCCCAAAAATAAGGGGGAACTGGAAGTGTAGAAGCAGCTAGTCCATAAAAATATGCACATGCCGAGCGTAATGTATTCCCATCTTATACATCCATGCTTATATATCCTGCAGTGGTGTAGCGTCAGGGGACGCTGAGATGCTGAGCATCCCCGTATATAATATTAATAAAGAACCCTAAATACTGTACTGATAATCTTACAAGTGATCCGTTGAGCGAAACAGGTTTTGTATTAATTTTAAAATGATTTCCTATGATTGAATTCGGCGGGTTGTTGAAGTTGGCGTATGATGGCTTGGAAGCTAAAATGCTTCTAGCGTCTGTCGCGAGATTGCGACGAGCAATGACGCATGCGCAGATGGCGAGGTTCCCCTCTCCTCTCTTCACCCCTGGCCCAGGGAATCCCGACTGCTTTACGCTAGCATCCACTGTGGAAAGAAACTCGTTTGTGCACGAGAGCGCAGCACACTCCAGGCGGTCAGTAAATTATCTTTCTCTCTCTCACTCGGGAGTCCCCCTTGATCACGGTCACAAACTGTAGAAATAGTGCCTGTCTACTATTTCTTAATTAATAACCAAGAATTGAATTATCCCTTAAATACATTACATATTATTTTAGTCTGCAATGTATAAATTAACGAGTGGTCTCATTGCCATTCGCGTATAAGAATTAAAGCTAAGCCATTGTATAATTTGCTTTCAAGACATCGGCAGTCCTGACTGCTGTGAGGATTTTGTAAGAAGCGCCTATAGTGCGATTTTTATAACTTTGTCCCTCATGCCCCTATGGCCACGATGGAATATCACACGTCATTTCGCGTCTTTCTCGCTCTTGCCGGTAAATTTGCGTGATCGCAAACACTGCTTGATATGGTCGCAATCATGCAATATCTAGCGGCAAGACTGAGAAAGACGCGAAATACCATCGTGAAGACGGGCCTTGAGGGGCAAAGTTACAAAAATCGCACTATACACCGTCGTAAGCAATCGAGATCGTGGCAGTAGTTCCAGTTTATCTGCCTTGTGTTGCATTCGCCTGTTAGATGAAGTAGTTGATAGTGACATTTTGTGCGTTATTGTTGAGCATCCCCAAACGTGCGAGTCACGCTACGCCACTGATATCCTGCCTCATAAGGATACGGCATCGATGTCGATGTTTTTATAGAAACATCGAGGTTTCGCACATCGATATGTTGAACCCGATGTTTTTTAACGTCGATGGTTTGTTCTTAATGTTTTTTCCGTTTTCTATGTTTAGCTTGTGAATGAAAAATTCCTACAATCACAATTTTGTTGAAGTTAAAACACGAAATAATTAGTGATGTTGTCTCTGTCTTGTGTTCGAACCAAACGAACTCTGTTTGTACTGCCTTCATCGAGAGGGCTATTCTTCGCCCGGGATGGTCCCAATGCCCTTCTATTTTCGCCTTTCTTCTTATTTCATACACGGAGAGTCGATCAACACTGGCGACGTAGTTGTAAAGCAGTGGTGTCAAGGTGGCTGTGGCATGCGTCGTGGCACCGTAGCATGCCACGAGCTTCTCTGCGCAACTAGCATCGGGAAATGGAACTATTGGCAGTAACCCTACCGATTTACAATAGGGATGGCATTGTCTCTGGTGGCGGGATAATGAACTGCGTGGAGGGGCGATGTCATCGTGGTACTCGTGCCACGGACTCCCGCTCGTGGCATCGACCTTGAGAAGACTTGTAAAGCCTTCCCCTTTCTTCCCGTACCCTTCTTCGGAGTATTGAGGACTTATCCTTCGAGGCGTCGCTGAGTGCTCAGGATTACTTTTGCCCGTTCTTATATTTTTTAAACCAATAACATTTTCCAATAAAATTTTAATTATATATTAATAAACTTTCTTAATGTCAAATTAAATTTTGATATGTAAGAATTAAATTCTATATATTACTAAATCAGTTTTAAAATACCGATGTTTAAAAACAGCGACGGTTTTTGGTCGATCTTAGCATCCATGTTTTAATTTTGAACATTGATGCTTTGTTATCGATCACTATTGCCTGAGCAATCGTTAGTCTTACAGCTAAAGAAACCGAGGCGATTTGTATTAGAAAGCTACAGCTTCATTTTTGCCCCGTTCCGAAAATTGAACCCGGGAGCGTTTTACAGAAAGCCCCCGAGGTCCATAAGCCACCCGAGGGCCAAAGTGTTTGTTCGCGTCGAGATCCCAGGTCCATCAAAATAATTCACCGTGAGCTTTACCGCTACACATGCTCATTTAATGTCAAAATGATTGTGAAATACATTAATTCTTTAATATGTGAGTGATGAGTGCCATACGAGAGATCATACGAATGAGAGCCTTTCACTTTCCTGGGAAAGTTAAACCCAGGAATTGTTTGCATTTACCTTTCATTTCATGAAAGATGATATTATTATTGGGTGATCATGGCGTATTCGTGGCGGAATGGGATACGTGGTGGTACGCAAAGTCAACTCCACATTCACATTGGGCAGAAACGCCTAAGCCTAATTTCGAAGCCGTCGCCATTAGTCCTGAGTTCGTGAATGTTGCTGCAAGTCCCTACGACAGCGAGGCCGGTTAAACAAAATGCATTTTTTGCATATATTTCTTTTGGCCTGGGCGATGCGTCTTGCATATACTTCTTACTCTCCTGGGATGAGGAGGATGGTGTGGAATTCCGTCCACGTTCAGAATTTCAAACAGGCAATTTGACTTCGAAAATCGATGTGAGCGGTCTCGCTTTTGCATTCCTTCTCAGAGAAATGGTTTTAATCATCTCCTGGGTTTCAACCTATCTCTTTTGATAATATTCCTTTTTGAATGTTTTTAATTGTATCCCTTAATTTATAACATTAGAAAACAAAATCCCACTTTTTGTCTGTCGAGCGGAAATGAAATAGTTATTTCTATGGTATGATTTCTGATGATTTCAAATCAAACAGGTAATTTTTGTTAGGAATTGATTTATGTATTTTAACACGTAAGTATTTCCATTTTAACTGTATATAAGATATACTTGGGGGCCTTAGACTTTGATTTCTTTTTCATAAATTAAAAGCAAAATAATCGACAGAAAAAATACTCGAAAAATATGACGTATCCAATCACACTGACTCCAATGTGCCGGAGAGCTGATCTTTCATTATTGTTTGCGTCCCTACGAACGTCATCGAAGAGAGAATATAACATAGCAAACCTGTTTTCGATATCAGCCATTTTGACAGCTGGCACCTATAACTCGTTCACCTCAAATTAAAAGAATGGACTCGCTTGGCTATAAGCAGCATGTATTCTAACAACCATTATCTGGGTCTCCTTGTTGAAATATTTGTATCTCTAGGCAAGGGCATGGCACTCGCCTTTCTATGGACTCTATCGCGATCGGCGTTCAATAGCCAGTGGTAGCTCGAAGAACAATATGCTGCACCATGTCCTCTTTTTGCATCTTTGTGACAATGCCATATAATTTCTAATGCCGAATGTTTGCTTTTTCGCTAGTAGTGTATTTCACTTCTTTTGTTGAAGAGGGGACCAAATATGGATAGAGAAAGGCGATCTTCAAAAACGCTAGATCTCAATCAAACTTCCTACTGCGAAAATATTAAGTGTTTTCAAAAACGCTTAAGCGACAGTTCATTATTTTATGATGATACTTCATTGTTAACTTCATTGTTGCATTGTTCATTGTGACTTCAAGTTTTATAATGTTAATGAATTGGGTATTGTAACACGTTAATGAAGAAATATTGCTTTGAATGTAAGCGAAGAAAATTTTTTTGGTTGAGAACTTTGAACTTATATTGTTCTACAGTAGGCGTATACACGTGTCTGAATAGAAATTCAAACTGTGTCATTATTACATATGGCACAAGAACAATGCATAGCCTGTAATGCTTGCTCAAGATCATGTCAGCAACGACATGTGAGGGAATAAGCTGAAATTCATTATTGTGCTACACAGACTGAAGGGTAATTGCGTTCGACAGATTTGCTTTGTACATTAATATTTTTCATTCTTTTGTTATTGACCTTCTTCTTAATAATAATAATAATAATAATAATAAGAAGAAGAAGAAGAAGAAGAAGAAGAAGAAGCCACATATTAATGCCATTCGGTGCCACATATTAATGTCATTAATAGAGTACTGTATAGTATTGCGCGGTCCCAACTTTACTTTCTGAGTTACCGGACAGGATGCTCATTATTGATGTAATTATTATTACACTTACTGCAATTGGCTTCCTGTCCTTGGAGTACTCTTAATTAATGGAAGATTTGAGTGCGTAAATCATTTTATGCCGCATATGATTAGTGCCTTTAATAGAGTACTGTACAGTACTACGCGTTCCCAACTGTACCTTCTGATGTAGGTCCGAGTTACCTGGCAGGATGCTCAGGACATTCTTGGAGAGTATACCAGAAAACAGAGGTAAGGTATTCCTTGTTAACAATTGTATTCAGAATGTAAGACGCAAGCGCAAACACATTTCAATTGGGGTTTGAAAGCGGACTTTAGAATTTCGCTTCTAAAGGCAGCCCCACTTCGGCACAGCTTGCCTGTGTAGGAACGTGGTCTGTCTCCCGTGGTGCAATCATAGCCCTCCGCACCCCTCTCACCGTTCTTGCCATATTATTACGCGCTCACTCTAATTTTGTGCACAAGTCGTCACTTACATGCGTCGATGTGGGCGCTTGGCATTGAGAAATAAGCGGTTCTGGCAAGGTTTAAAGTGCAATCATGTCTTAATACGGAGAGCGCGACTTATGCTTCACTTCTATATCCGACAGTTAAAACGAGTGCTCCGTCCTATTTATAATTTTTTGACCGTTTTGACTCTACCATCTTAACTGAACACACTTTGAAAGTGATCGGTGTACTGAAATAACATTTCGCAATTGCGAATACATCCGTTTCTGAATTACATAAATCCTGTGCCGCCACATTAACCAAATCGCGGATGAGAAAAAAGAGAAAACAAAGTAGATGCAAAGGTACAAAGTGACTTAACGAAACAAAAACTTGAATACAGTAACACAGGAATGAACTAAGGAATGCACTGAGGAATTATGAGGAAAACAGTGAAGTCCAATTTCGCGAGAATATCACTGTTGCAAGAAATCAATGTTGAAATAAAGTTTGACAAGTCAGAAATTTTCCAAGACCAAAAAATATTTTCTGTAGATTTTATCCTAAGGTGTCTGTAGTTGTTTTCTGTTTCTGTAATCGAAGATTTTTTCAACTTGTGTAATTTTGTTTGTGTGAATTCCGAACTTTTGTACTCGTCTCCTCCTGACAGATCGGAATTGCGAGGAACAATTTTTCCGCAGGAGAGAAAAATCACTCTACCTCCTATTTCATTCTTTTATTTGCCACGATGTAAAGTGGATTTTTAAAATTATTATTATAATTTATTATAATAATAATGATAATTATTTTTATGATTATTAAAATTATTATTATTTTAAACTCTTAATGAATCTTGTATCAGAAATCTATTGGTCCTTAACTTCATGTTTCAATCTGTTTACGCGTATTTGAATCAGGAAACTGGTAATGATGCTTAGCCATCGAAAGATTATTTTTTATTAAATGATATTTTTGGTAAAGACAACGGCTCTAATTACGAGGTACAGTATTTTCATCAGCGATAACGCGTTCGCAGCAAAACCAGCAGATTGTTTTAAGATCATTGTATAGTGAAAATCTGTGCGGAAGGTGACGTCCGCCTAAACGTTGTTGAATTGTGCGTTCTTAAGTGTTCGGGGTGCTGTGAAAGCTTTCTTAAATTAAATTTTAGTTTTTATTCGTCTACACGATACTAAAATTTTCCGCTGCAACATTATAACACTTCTTTACTACACAATTATCTAGTCGAGCAGCAGATTTCCTTTCATTTTCAGCCGTACTATCCGTATTTTAATATTGTAATAAGGTTTGTTACTCTTCTTATTTCATAACAACTATGTAGTATTGAAGTTACTTGATCTCACCTGATGGCGTGTTTACCGGGAAGTGTTTTTTTCTTAATTTTACAACATTTTTCTCTCGTTGTTTCCATTGTTTTGAAGAGAGTGGCCCCTAGCTGTGCCGCTCGTGGGGGCCGCGGAAGCGCGTCGCGCGGGCGGAGGCATGGCGCGCGCACAGAAATAGAGGCGTCGCCTGCGCGCGAATCCGCCAGGGGCGACGCGCCGCCCGGCCGCGATTTTCGAATTCCACCGGCTCTATTCATGTGGACGCTTTTGCGGCGGCCTTGCCCGAGGGCAGGCGGCGGGCGCGTGTGCAGTCCAAGCATGCCTTCTTCTCGGATCATCACCTGCAAGCGGACCTCATGTTGTGCTACCGTTGGGCTCCGCCAACGATTGGAAATGTGCAAAATTTTTACCAAGACCTGTAGTTAGATGGATGGTTTATAGCTATAATGTGCTCGGAGCAAAAACAGCAGGTTCTCAAGATCACTGTATAATGAACGTCTGTGCGGAAGACGAAGTTCGCTTAACCGTTGTTGAATTGTGCGTTCTGAAGTGTTCGAGATGCTGTGAAAGCTTTCTTAGATCAAATTTTAGTGCTTATTCATCTACACGATACTGAAACATTCCACTGCAGCATTAAAACACTTTCTCTTTACTACACAAGAACCTAATTGAGGAAGACATTCAGAGTGGTCAAAAAATTAAAACTGAAATATGTATTAGGTATTTTGGGTCGATAGTCCGACTTTGCCGGCCAGTTAACGGTTTGCCCCATACCTAGGCCTAGTTAAATGCCCATGCTTGGGGATGACGTATTCCCTTCACTGCCACTAGCAAGATCAGTCTGCCTGAGCTTTTCTTCATTACACAACTACAGAAACTGGGACAAAAGAAAAGCTACAACCCTATTTTTAACTCCACCGGGAATCGAACCCGGGACCATACCACGCTAAAACACAAATATTGTATATTTCAATTTTCACTCTTCGACGTTCCAACATTCACAGTCAGTTCAAAATCAATGAGAAAAGTTTACATTGGATTTCAAAACACCTGCCAGATAAATATCCAAGACTTCTTTTTGATAATCTAGTGGTGCTACAGGGTGGCACAGACTTTCCCGCATTAGTTTTCTATTTCCTTTCATCTCGATTAGCTATTAGGACTTGCCATATACTCTTGCCATCTGCCATCTATCGCCGCCCAAATTACTTTTTTTAAAAAATTTTCTTAATTTTTCTGTTTCTTAATAGTAAAACGGAAATATTATTTTAAAAATATTAAAGAACAGTGAAATCACCTCCTAAATGACAAATTTCTTTGAAAAATTTGGAGCCTTTTTTTTATTCGTATCCTGCCCGTTCGGCCCTTCCGCGGCCTTTCGGGGGTTATTATTTACAAAATATACATTACACCAATAACGTAACAGTCTCCTTCAGTTACATCAGGGCACAAGTACACTTACTGGAGCTCATGTTTTAATCCACTTATAATAATACTACTTTACTATTTACATTAATACAAAGTTACAACACTGTGTAAATACCACATTTGTGAATGATACTACATACAGTTATAATCATCACATAAATATTTACAAAGTCAACACCAGCAATAATTCATGGCGGCTTTAAGCGATCTTTTGGATAGCGTGACAATATTCTGGATGGTGTATACGCTGTACGGCCAAGGTTGAAAGTTCTTTTGCTAGGACAAGCTTCAACCCTTAAATAAAAATTTTTGGATAGTTTATTTATGTGTGCTTTAATGCAACTAATGTTCAATTCCCTTTGGATTTGCGCATTAGGAATAAACCAAGGAGCTTTGGTAATCAGTCTTAGGAATTTGTTTTGTATTATTTCTAATTTATTAATATGCGTGTTTGCAGCTCCTCCCCATACTGAGCATGCATAGGTGAGCGACGGCCGAATTATAGATTTATAAATTGTTACTCCGTTTTCTATTCTTAATGTTTAATTTTATTTATTAATGGGTAAAGTTTGCCAAGTTTTGCATAGGTATGTTTGCAATATCTACTATGTGGTTCTTCCATGTTAGTCTTCTATCTAATTTGACTCCTAAGTATTTGACAGGTTGGTTATTGTTTAGCCAGGGAACCGGACTGTTACTGATTGTTAACACTGGAGGGGTTATACATCTTTTAAGGGAGAACATTTTTGCTTGTGATTTGCTTGGATTTATCTGGATTCTCCATTTGTCAGTCCATTTGATTAATGTATTTAAATCTTTCTGAAGGTATTCCAGGGCAATATTTAGTTCTTGATGTTGTGACAGGATGGCAGTGTCATCTGCGAAAAGGCTATTTCGGTATCTATTAATTCCGGAAAATCGGCAAGGTAAATTTTGAATAAAGTTGGTGATAATGGGGAATCTTGTGGAACTCCCGCTGAGATTCTGTATTTTTTTGATATGGTGTCGTGTATTTTAATTTTGAACGATCTGTTTAACAAGAAGCTCTCAATTATATTTTGAAGATATTGGGAATGCCCAGATGGCGGAATTTGTATTTCAGACCTGTGTGCCAGACATGGTCAAAAGCTTTAGTAACATCTAAAAATATAGCTGCCATGTACTTTTTCTCGTGGAAGCCCTTTGCAATCAAATCCGTAACTCTTAAAATTTGGTGTTCTGTCGAGTGATTTGCTCTAAAGCCAAACTGGGTATCAGGGATGGCCTTTGTATCGTTTAAGAATTTATTTAAACGCACTAAAATTAGTCTTTCAAACACTTTAGCTAATGAAGGTAATAGGCTAATTGGCTTGTAATTGTCTAGTTGTTGTGGACATTTATTAGGTTTGCTTATTGGAATAATTATTGCATTTTTCCAATTACTTGGGTAATACCCTAGTCTTAAAGCTACATTTAATATTGCTGCTATTGCTGCTATTGTGCATCTTGGTAGTTCTTTAATATTTGACTAGTTATTAGGTCCTCCCCTGCCGCTTTCCTGTTTTTGAGGCTGTTTATTGTGCGTTTAAGTTCTGCGGGGGATATGAATTTTCTTCTTGCATCCGCAGAGTATATAGGTTGTTTCATGCTGTTTAAAATTTCCTCATTAAAAGTGTGGTTTACTATTGGATTGGGTTTAAAGGTATTTACAAAGTGAACAGCAAAGGCCTCCGCTTTCTCTTCATCTATATAGAGAGTGTTGGTACCTGATTTTAATGGTGGTATTATAGATTGCTCTCTGGTAACCTTTTTGATGGTAGACCATAATGAAGGTGAGCCGGGGCTAATTTGCGCTAAAATTGCTTGAATGAGCTATATCTGTGCTCATCGATTAGAAATTTAACTTTTTTGCATAAAGAGTTCCATTTCTTTTTTAAGTGTGGCCGTCTATACAACTGCCAGAGTCTTCTAATTCAGTGTTTATTTTTTATCAAATCCACTATGTTTTTCGGTAGCCAGTAAGACAGATGTTTGTTACGCGTATATTGCACTGGTTGACATGATTCTTTAACCGCGAAGCTTATTGCTTCTACTAGATTATTAATTAGTGAATCAATATCTGCTTCGTTTTTGATATCTTTTGGGAACGAAAATTCCATAGATATTTTTAATCTAAAAATATTATTTTACCATTTATTTTATTTTATTTATATTATTTTACCATTTATTAGTTTACTTATATTTTTTTCTTTAGCAGTACACTGAAATGATATTATTATGGAGTTATGTTCTGAATCGAGATCTACTACTGAGTGAAAAACGGAACAATTTATATTTGTGGTTAGACTTATGTCAAGAATGTCAGGGGCGCACTTATTATTAAATGGGTATCGCGTAGGTGCGGGCGGGGCGTGAATTAAAATATTATGTCTCTGAGCAAACTGTAAAAGTTTACGACCTGCTTCAGTTGTAATTCTGCAGTTCCATGCTTTATTTTTACTATTTAAGTCGCCTATAACAATTATTTTCTTATTATAGAAAGCATTGTTAATGTTAAAGTTAAAAATTTTATCCAAAGTATTTTCTGGGAATTTCTTATTAGGTGGTTTGTAGGCAGTTATTATAATTATTTCTGAATCGGTTGTATTTAGATTTATTGCTACCGTCTCCAGGCTATCTGAAGTGGGGCATTGAATTTGAGAGTGAGCAAGTTCTTTTCGGATTATAATCGCGACCCCACCCGCAGCTTTACGAGAAGACCTATCATTTCTATATACATTAAAACTAGGTATCTTGAATTTGTCCGTTGGATGGAAATGTGTTTCCGTAATGCAAGCTATTTGTATTTCGTGAAAGAACAGAAAGTTCCTGACTATATTCTCTTGTTTGCTTAAACCGTTTGCATTCCAGTTTAATAGTTTTAAATCAGTTAGCTGGCTACGCTTCATTTTTGTAATGCAACCTGAATCATATTTTGGATTTGTGGTAAGAGAAGATTCATTATTTGAGTAATCACAGTACTTGTGATTGATTCGATTCGTCTATTCTTGTCAATGCCTTGATTTGTGTACGGCGACGTATTTCTAAAAGTATTTTGAGAATTATTGAAAGGTCTTGTCCAAGGGCCTGGCCTTTCGGGTAGCGGAGGGAATTGTTGAATGTTGAGGACTGGAGGTTGGCTATATCTGGCTTGCCTGCTTTCATATCTTGTCCCTTGATCTACACTTTGCGAACTATTCAATGCCTTGCCCTGTACTTCGTTAGATCTAGAACCTGCTTCCGGTTTATTAAATTTCTTGTTTAATTCTGCCTGATAGAACAACCGCGATAATTCGCAGTGTGATTTTGCTTGCAATTAGCACAAGAGGGTTGGACCCCAGATTTAGGGAGAGTACATTTTGAGTAATGATGGTCATTGAGGCATTTAACGCATCGAGAATTGTTGTGACAGCTTGCGTATGCCCAAAGCGTTGGCAGTTTTTACATTGGATAGGAAGCTTAGTTTTTGTTCGTACAAAGATTCTAACAACACAGCGGTCTAGCTTATTTAGTTTTAGAATTGCTCTACCAGAAACATTGTTCTCTACGTCAACTGCAACTATCTGCAGAGGTTTTCTATTTTTACCATAAAGTCTTACCACTTTTAATACAGGGAATGTATCAATAAGTTCATTTTTAATCTTATTAACATCTAAGCACTCCGGTACATCTTTTATTACAACTTCAAAGGCCTTAACAGATGGGTCTTTAAAAGAGTAGAACTCTATCTCGTTATTTTCACAAAATTTTCTAAATTTCCTGAAATCATCGATGTTATAAAATTGCACTTTGAATTTATTGTTACTGTATTTGACTTCAAAATTTTCAATCTCATTTTTCACAATATCTTCTTTAAGCAGTTTATAATTTAAAAATTCATCATCTCTTTTATTGTAATTTTGAATAATAATTGGGGGAATTTTTACTGCCTTGAGTTCACTATCATCATTTTCCTCAACGTTATCTAATGGTCCAATCTGTTTCCTACAGGTACACTATAAAGCGTTTGGTTTACCTCAGTTTATGAACGTTTTTGTCTTTTATCACTTAACACTTCACTAGAATCACTGTTTCTTTTTAATATTTATCTACCTTTTTTAGTTGGAGCGTTGGAAGTACGTTGGATTGCGCCCTGTCCAAGCTGCTCAGGGTTCATTTTGTCGTTTTGTTGCTCCGCTTCTGGGTTTTGAAGTTCCGAGGAAGGTGGAAAAACCCCGGTGTTGCTACGATGTACTTGCTGTTGTTGGACTGCTTCTAGATTCGTTAAACCTTGCTGTTGAGCTTGCATAATGTTTTGCATTATACACTGCTGTGGTAAGTTAGCACTCAGTTGTGACTGGAATGGTATGTACCCAGCCTGATATTGCTGCAACAAGTGACCATTTTGATATGCGAACGTAATGTTATTTTCCATTGAGCACGTGTGGGGAGACTCTTCAAAGTTTCCTTCACCGTTTGTTGCCTCCATTGCCATTTTTATATGCTGCCCCGTACTAGGGCAGCCGTTCTCACGCATTACACTGACCTAGTGTTAATGTATGATTATGTACACTTTTCGAAAATAATAAGTAAATAAATAAACGAAAGAATAAGTAACACCTACACCTGGTTTTACTAGTGAAACACTTCCACCAATTCTATCATCGTCGTAACACAATAACTCACTGGTGGTAGTAGAAAGCTTATCGCGAGGGGCGGCTCGCGCTGAGGTCTTACCCCGACGGGAGCCGAGCTCGAACTACTTGCAACTCTCCGCTCTTACCCCGATGGGAGCCGAGCTCGAACTAGGAGCCATTTTAAAGTGACTGGCGTTTCAAGGCTACTGTAAATACGAAATTTGAAGCTATTATTCACAGGAATCTTTTGTTTTCAAAAATCTTTATTTGAAGTTATTTTAAGCGCTTTAACTCACAAATCAATAGTGTTTTCAAATTGTGGGAAACTTGCATATTAACGGTGTGAGAAATCGTTCAAAAAAATTACATTTGTGTAATTTTTGAAACAACAAAAAATACCCCAAAATGAACTTTACGTCGAGAGTGCAATTAGCACTGTCCATTAGAAAAGTTTGAAGAAAAAAATTTGGAAAAATTTTTGAGAAAATGGCGTTTGAGGTTTCGAGAAAGTTTATATGACATTATTTAAAGTACATGTACTTATCAATGTAATAATGTGAACGAATTGCCGCTAATATAAATATTAACTATGTGAGAGACAAGTAAAAAAATTTACATTTTTGTAATTTTTGCAAAAACAAAGGAATAGAGCAAATGGCGTTGATGTCATCTCATAGATTACGTTACACACTATCCTTACCAAAAGTTTACAGAAACGAATTTCGAGCCGTTTTTTAGAAAATCTTGTTTTGTATTTTTTTAAAAAATTGCTCATCTTGCCCGCAATATTGGGCGAAAACTGCTAAACGTTTAAAAAAGTGTACATGACTTTAACGAAAAAACTCACTTTAGAGAACAAATTTTATTTGAAGGAAAAATCTCTCTATCTTCAATTTTGTACTTAGAGGAAGATGCCGAAAAAAATCCAAATTTCTGTAATCTTCAAAAATTTCAAGTTAACCGGAAAAATCGGACCTATGCCACCATAATAAGTGTAATTTACTCAATTCTTACAATAAATTTAAAGAAAAAATTTGGAGCAGTTTTTGAGAAAATTTTGAAAATGTCCGGAGGGCTTCATGTAAAGTACCCCCAAATTTTGAAGAATGTTTTTCACAATCACAACGCCTCGAGAGGAGTCAGATTGACGAGGGAGTATTCATTTTGGAAGAAATCTTACATATGATTTAGGTGCTAGTGTTGTTCACAGACTGACAGACGGACGGACGTTTTGCTTTAAATTTGTTTTTCGGTATCAAGAACCCACAAAACGGGCTACACCACGAGTTAGGAGATTTTGTTTCTTAATTTAGCAACTGGTTTTATCCATTTGTTCGTTATCAGGGCCCGGCAATGATTTTTTTCTACCGAAAATTGGCCATTTTTTCGCGCAGCATTACATAACTTTCCCTATAGTACGTATATTATTCCGTATGTACGTATGTATACGGGAAAGTAAAATGTGTCCTAAATGATTTACTTTGATCATTTACTACTCCTTGGTTTAAAGAACGACTGATTCTCTGACTACTTTTAATTTCAGTCATTTAAGTAATGTATCTCGTTGAACATTTGACTACATCAGCATTACTGACGAGAGTTCTGACTAACTCAGTTTCACATAGGATCGGTCTTACTTGCAAATGAACAGCGGGAGGAGGCCTTCTGGTGCTGCATGGTTTACGAGCACGCTATTATCTCAATGCCAATTTTCGTATACGCAGGGTAGTTTAGTGGGTTCGAAAGACTCCTAGATATCCAGAATCCTTTGAAAGCGCCACTACCGAGCGACTTCGCGCAGAGCTGGGCGCCACGAGGCCGGTGGCGACCGATGACCGTGTGCCGTTGCATTGTCCCACGATTCACTTAAGCCAGGGCCGTCGGACGAACGAGCACGCGAATGGTCTTCGCAAAGGTTTGGGGCACGTGGCGATATCAGTTTAGCGAAGTCACTTCGTCATAGGCGGGAAGCAGGAGTGAGAAAACTTCGTGCGAATGAAGCGAGTTGGGCCCAACACACAGGTTGGTATACCATAAAGAGACATTTATTCATTTTGACGAACTTTTCATGGAAATTGACATCTAAACAGAACCTGTAGTTACCTGTAGCATTGATCATTACACCAAGGAAACATTAACGCACTTTCTACCTAGTCTTAGAGAATGCAATATAAGAGAACTATTAACTCTAATTCCAAATAACTCAAATGAATACTTGTAAGAAAATAAATATAAAACAAAATATATACTTTATCAAGAGAAATATTATATATCATAATTTCAGAAAAGCACTGACACTATTATTGAAAATAAACATTTAAAGAATATGATGTGCATAGTGTAATACACAAAATATTACAGAACAAACGCCGCGCTTTAATCTGGACGGTCGCGGTTACTAGGTAACGAAGGTTGTTGACGGGCGAGAAGGGGGCCCTGGACTGAGGAGTTGGTGGTTGACGGGCATCCTGGTGGTAGCGGCGCGTATGTAAGCTGAATTGTTTAAGTTGGACATCGACGCGAATAGGGAGGACAAATTGTGGAACAATTGTGCAAGAAGTGAGCAGCAAGAAAGAAGCAGACGACTTCGGCGACGACCGGCGCGAAGACGGATTTTCGGCGCGGAAGTCAAGGGGCTACGAACTGCGGGGCCATCGTTTCACAACGCCAGACAATTCGGTACCGTGAACCTAATGCATGAAATCAAGAAAGAGAATTTTTATATTATTAATCTCAAATTCCATTCTTAATAAACAAAATTATTGTTGTGCCACGTTGTATGTAATTCCTTCGGGATATAAACAATTTCAGACTTCCAGGCTCCTCTGTATAGAGAGCATGAGAACCAAAGAACTGAGCTAGTAAATTAAATTAGATAAAAAAAATCATTCATTATTTTATCACAATAGCTTTCGTGTGAAAATGCATGACATTTCGTGTAATAAAAGCCCTTAAAATTGTAGAATTATGATGAATAGAGACCGGAAAAATATGTAAAATAAAACGTCAAAACACCTACATGAATATGTAATGAAAACAGTAAAATTACGTAATAAGCATGTAAAATCGGATTCATTATGTAATATTAAAGTACACTAATCTAAAACCACTTTTACCTAATACAAAATTGTATTTATGAAAATTTTCCTAAAAAAATTAAACATAATACAAACGTTTTAAAAACCATTTGGAGATCAGAAGTTGATGCACATGTTGCCATTCAAGAGCCCATTCGGAGTACGTCTTCTTGCGTCCGGTCACGACTGCCTTCTATGCATCCCTGAGAAATAGGGGCGCGGGCCTCCCTTCGCCGCGGGCACTGAGTGCCCCTAGCAGAGCGCAAGCGCGCTCCGAGCACGTACGTGCTCCATTTGACAGCCCTGACACAAGCGGTCGGCTCAGCAAGTGCGTTCTCGGCGTTACTCCAAACGCTCGCCTGATAGAACCGCGAGCGACGCTGTCGGAGTAAAATCGGCTATTTACAGAATGCGGAGGACTACACTATACGTAACTACAATATCTGAATTTACAGTGTCGAATACGAAAACTGTCCACTTCTTTCACTCAAGCAAAAGAAATTATCACTCGCTCCAGGCGCTCAAACGCAATCCTCACGCAATGATGACTCATCCGCTACCTGTGGAGATGTGTGTGTGTCTACAAATAAAAGGGAAAGATTTCGTTTGATTATTAAAGACATTGTTAAAGTTCATAAGCGTCAAGATTTCTGAACATGTTCATTATCTTTATATGAGCGTTCTGTACAAAGCAAACAAAATGGTGATCTGCATTGAGAATAAATTGAATGTATACACAGTTCATAAAGTAAGAATTTTAACGGAATGAACTTCATGAAAATGAACAATTATACTCGGTTGCGACGATTTGCCGCATTTCATGAAAATGGGTGATTGGCAATGAGTTTTCCATCGTCATTACATATATAATTTTCTTTTTTTTCTATCACGTACAGGTTTTGCAAAATTTTGGGTTTTTCGTTTTTTCAAATTAGCACGTGCTATCTCATATGTAAACGCAAAGCTGCGACAATTCGCTGCTTTTGATTAAAAGCAGGATGACGAAGAGTCTGTGTTGCAACCTGATTAAATATGTGGATTCGCTTTCTTCACATCGCCCACAGTTTGTGCGTCATTTGACATTTAAACAAATGTACATTTGATTAAATGTCAAATGAACGTTGGCATTGTATTACAATAACTTATATCAGCAATTAGAGCCTGGCATTGTTATACCCATAGCCCGCTAGTATGCCTAACAGCCGCGGCACTTCGCCAATCCTTATGGAAGCCAGCGAACGGACGAAGTTTCACATTGTGGCCGCTGGAGCGCTGGTCGCCGACCATTCGCGAGACCTTCGGGCCGTTTTAATGCGTTGGGAAATGCCGCATTTCGGATGATTTTAGTCACTTACTGTGATATGAGGCATTGCAAACTCGTGTTGGTGGTAATATGAAACAATACTGTAATTATATTTCACTGTGCAGTTTGCTTAAAAGAAATTGTGGAGTGAATGCTTCACATTAACCCTCAAATACATAGCATGCGTGAAATCTATTTGGTTAGTGAGCCAGTAGTGATTCTTCTTGACATATTAAATACAATATTTATTCTTAATTATTTCTGATATTTACTTGTATATTTAGGTATTTAAAGAAAACTATAATGCACATAATGTCTTTAAGGTTTTTAAAGACAATGGATGAAAACGAAAAAAATAGAAAACTATTATTTTATCAGTTTTATACTATCTATTTTATATTTTCAAACTGTATTTATTCTTTAATCTATATTACACGCTCAAAAAAGTAAAAATTCAAAATAGAAGTATTCGTGAAAAAATAATCGCTAAATAACTGGAAGAAAGTAGTTCTAAAACGGACAACGGGCGCTGTTATAAATAAATGCTGACGCTGTTGTAAATAATACTCAGAAAAGTTCACTCAAAAAAAGTACTCCAAATCACTATTGCCCTGGTAAAAACGTTCTCACCTAGAGATAGAGTCATAAAATTACTTTCGACTAGCGAAATTCATATTGGCGCTTTAATGGAGGTACAAGAAAAAACTAGAGATTTTCAATAAGAGCAACTAAAGTACAATGTAGATATTATTTCTAATTCTTTGCGTAGTCCGCTTCCAAATTCCACAACAATAATAGAACAATAAATCAAACATCAGAAATAAAAATCAACAGACATCTCGTGATATCCAATGACGTTTGTGAGAAAATGTGTCACTTTTTGATTGACAAGTGTTACAATACGAGAAATACCCAAAGCTGTCTCAAACGATCATTCCCAGTACATGGAGCCAGTATGCCAGAGCATTGAACGTAAACAAAAATTGTTTGTACTATTTGTGAGTGTTTTTTCAAGATTTGTATCGAATTTTGAGAATAAACTGAATTGTTAGGTTGCCGTAGTAAGGGTTACATATTTTATTAACGTTCAGAAACATTAAGAATGTATGTGAATATTTATTTAAAATGTGAAGATAATTAACATGGGTGGCTGTTAAATAAATGAACAAATCATTCTCATCTTTAAATAATCCTGAAGGTTATATGTGGTAGAGCAATTTATTGTGAAAGCTGTACCACAACTTCCAAGGTTTGTTGTGAAAAGAAACCTTCAAAAATATATTAAGCCAGATTTGCAAAGAAACAGTTTCCTTGCATGTGACGAGAGCGCAGATTTAATAACGATCATTGAAATAATTTGTGAACATTTTTTTATCAGAGGTCGTGAAGAACATTGCTGCTGTTACTAAAGAAGTAATGGAGATGCCTAAATACTTGAATTCAAAGCCTGTAAATCGAAAAGTTCTGTGTTTGTAATTCGTATCTCCGTATATTTGCATGCAGCAGCAGGTCGAGGAATGGTCGGCGAGCAGCGCGCCAGCGGTCAGTAGCGGAACTTTTAGCTATAGCAAGGAGGTGGTCAGAGCGCGGAGGCTTTTAAAGCATACTAGCGGGCTATGTTATACCAAACCCATCACATGACTTCCTATTTACATCATCTTCAGATTATTCCAAAACTGTGATAGCGAAATGGACGTTACTGATTTCCCCCAAGCGAGAAGTGCCCAGTTCTTTAATCAAGAAGAACTTATTTATTTAGTGCGAGATCTTGGTCTCTCAAAGGAATCGGCGTAGGTTTTAGTCTCAAGGTTGAAAGAGAAAAATCCGCTCCCTCCTGGCACAACGTCTGACTGAAATCGAAAGAGAGAAGAAGAGTTCCTTACTTATTTCACGAAAAAGGGTCAGTTTGTATCAAGGATGGCAACAGAAACGAAACTAAACGTTTAGTTTCTGCGCCGCTGAAACAAAATTATTTTCTCGTGAGTTTAGTTTCGTTCCTGAAACGAAACGAAAGTGAATTTCCATTTTGTGGGTAAGAAACATTATTTTTTATTTAGTTTTCGTTATTTCGTTGAAGGACAAGTAACGAAAGTCGACAGAGGGCCTTTGAGAGGAGTTGTACTCCCGACTACATTTCTGTACTTTATTTTGTTTCACAACTACCTAAAGACCAGTGATTATCTGTACCTTTTCTTCTATCCTCTATCGATTATTTGTTCTTAAAATATGTTCTGGCTCTTTTGGTAAATTCTTACTTGCCATACACTCATGCTGGAAAAATGGTTTGACATGAAATAGAAACTTTTGTTTCGTACGTTTTACAGCAGAAATATTTCAAATAAGAAGGGGGGGCTAGGTCCGCTCACCCCTTTGATAGTGGGGTCACGACCCTTTCAAGGACGCCTCTCAACAGCACTTCCGCGAAACGGCAGTGCCCTTCCCACCCCGCCCATGGCCGCACCACCGCTCGCCGAGAATGGGAGAGAGTTCGGGAGTCCTACGCCTGCAATGCCCTCCTTTTTTTTTTTTAATTTTACATTTAAAGATAGTACAACGTTCAGCCGTGAGGCTCTTCAGTTGATTGGCCGAGCAACTTTGCATCAGAAAATTGTGAAGGGGGTAACTGTTTGTTACCTCCCTGATAGTGATTTCATTTGTTGTACCTTCAACCAAGGTTATTGCGAGGGAATTATGTTAGAGCAATGACAGGATTAAAAAGAAAATACGATGGGAGGGACAGGTAATTGCTAGAAATGTTCCTACCTTATCTAATATCAGAGAGGTATTGAAGGAAAATATGGAATGGGAGTCTGTTTCTTAGGCGGGAAAGTGGGGGCTGATCGGTTCCTATTTCGTACGTGACTGCTCCTTGTACATGATTTAAATTATTGAAAAAATTATGTGCCAGCTTTGTAATAAATGAAGTAATTGGTTCTATTGCAAGATCGTTGTGGAGGGTCTTATTGCTGACAAACCAGGGGGCATTTACTGTAATTCTTAAAATTTTGTTTTGGAAGATTTGTAACTTGTTTAATGTGGTTGGGGCAGCTGAAATCCAAACAGGACATGCGTAGGTTAATATTGGCCGAAGAATAGATTTGTAAATGGTTAAAGTGGAATGAATTTTTAGAGAAGAGTTACGGTTAAGAATTGGACGTAAAATAGCTAACCTTCTTTTGGCTTCAATTACTTTGGACGAGATGTGACTGTGCCAATTTAGTCTTGTGTCCATCAGAACGCCGAGATAACGAATAGATGAGTTCAGAGGAGACCAAGGAATGATAGAAGAATCCAAAGATCAAAGGGCGAGGAAAGACAGGATACCTTAGAGTAAATACTTTGGCAATTGATTTGTTTGGGTTGATTTTAATTTTCCACAGTTTAGACCAATTTTCTATGTTTTTTAGGTGACATTGAATTATACGACATGCTGTGTTTAGATTTCGGTTTGCATAAAAGAGCAAAGTATCATCTGCAAAAAGAGCTATATTAACTGTATTACTAGTAGGAATATCTGCGACGTACAAGTTAAATAAGAAAGGAGATAACGGGGATCCTTGTGGAAGACCAGCAAGAACAGCCCGAGGTGAAGAAATGAAAGAGTTAAGACGTACAGAGAAAGTGCGATTCAGTAGGAAACTTGATAAGATGTTGTAAAGATATAATGGTATTCCAATTTTCCTTAATTTGAATTTTAATCCATCATGCCACACTCGATCAAACGCCTGGGCAACGTCTAAGAAAACTGCAAGTAAGTGAAAACCCGATTGAAATGAAAAATGAATTTGTTCTGTTAATCTTAATAACTGATGAGTTGTTGAGTGGCTTTCTCTGAAGCCAAATCGGAAAGAAGGAAGCACGTTAGTATCAAGAATGAATTTTTTTAATCTTTTTAATACAAGTTTTTCAAATATTTTTGACAAAATTGGAATTAAACTAATTGGTCGATAATTTGAAGGAAGATTTAAGTTTTTTTGAGGCTTTGGAATAGGAATTATTAGAGAGTGTTTCCAAGAAATAGGATAATATCCTAGTCGCAATGCCGAGTTAAATATATTGTTTAGATACGCAAGACCATGTCTGGGCAGATTCTTTAAGATATTTGCAGTGATTCTGTCATGGCCTGGTGACTTTTTATTTGGTAGCTTTTTTATTAGTTCAAATATTTCGTTAGGTGATATAAAAGAAATTCGATTTGGTACATCTAAATTTGGTGACTGCACAAAATGTGTTATTGTGCAGTGTCCTCTATCGTTTACAGCATGCTGGGTGAAAGTAGTTGCGAAATAATCTGCTAATAGCTCAGCTTTTTCAGAAATCGACTGTGCAATTTTGTTGTTACCTTTTAATGGCGGAATATTGGTTGACTGACCTAGCAATCGACGTGTTGCTTTCCAAAGAGATGAATCTTGCGGATTAAGATTTGAAACATATTTTTTGTAGCTTTCCATTTGGTACATCGTAAGAGCGTTTCGAACCAATTTCGTTAGATGGTTTAATGCAGATTTCAAATGAGGTAGGCGATGTTTTGCCCATAAACGTCTGATTTTGTTCTTTTGTGATATTAAATTACGTAATTGCTCAGGTAGCGGATATTTGGTGAGCCCTCTGCGAGTAGCAGTTAGTGAATGAGATGAAAAGTCAATTGAATTTGTGATGGCATTAGTAAACAAAAGTGTGCCTTGGTCAATTTCGGCAGGGGTTTTCAGATTCGAGAACGGAGGAAGGAGCGATGATAACCGATTTTGAAATGTGTGCCAATTTTTTTTGTGAGTATTTAAATGCGGTGGAGAATTAGGCAAAGAAGTGATTAATTTGGAAGTTGTAATCACTGGGTTATGATCTGAATCTAGTTCGCAGATAGAATATGAATGGAGAGCAAAGTTTAAATTTGTTAATACAATATCTAGAATATCTGGAAGGTAATTCGCATTAAAAGGAAAGTATGTCGGATCAACGGGCGCAATAATTTTGAAATTTGAGTGCTTTGCGAGATTTAAAAGAAAAGTTCCGGCTGGTTGATTTATTCTACATCCCCAAGAAGTGTGTTTTGTGTTTAAATCACCAAATAAGATAATGGGAGCCTTTAGTTTGAAAATGTCTTGAAGACGTGTTGCAGTCAATTGTTTATTAGGCGGCTTATAAGCTGAAATTATCATTACATTATTACCGTTCTGAAGGTTGATAGTTACTGCTATTGTTTCTAACCCTGGTGTTATTGGGAGAGATGATGTCCAGTGCGGAATGCCGGATTTCACTAAAATTAATACTCCACCTGCTGGTAAGTCCCCTGGTCTATCACGTCTGTAACATTTGTATCCTTGAACTGTGAAAGATTTGGAAGAAATAAGGTGAGTTTCGGTTAAACATGCTATGTCAATATCATGTGAAACCAGAAAATGTTTCAATTCAGATCGTTTATTTAGAACACCTCGACAGTTCCAGTTTAAAAATGTTAGATTGTTGAAGCATGGTGTTTTAAACGTGATTTTGGAAAATTGAGCTAAGAATTGAGGTTTTTATATTATCAATTAAAGTAGGGAGGAACGATTGAATTAAACGACCAAAGAAATTGACAATATGGCTAGTCAGGAACTCACTTAAGTTAAAATTTCCGTTTGCATTGTTAGTTGAACTATTTGAAGAAGCATCATTAACATTGGTTGAGGCGGGAGGGGGATTTTGTGAGCGAGTTGAGAAATTAAAATTAGGAATGTTATTAGTGAAAGGCAGGCCAGGAAACTCTCTAGCTTGATAAGTAAAATTATTGTTATTATTGTTATGGTTATTGATATTATTATTGGTTGAAGGTGGATTTTTAGTTCCCTTACCGTTTTTGTTTGATTTAGATTTTGCAATTTTGTCATAATATGAACAAACATTCGATCTCACATTTGCCCTGTGACCTTTCACTTTGCAATTACTACATACTGGTACAAAGTTGCTCGGTTCCTTACAATCTTTGGTGAAATGATTGCCCGTACAAATAGCACAATGAATTTTTCTATTTCAATAGTTTTTGGTATGATTATAGTCTTGGCATCTTGAGCATTGAACTGGCCCTGGCAGACGTTTTCGCTGTTCAACACGAACAACAGCATGACACAGTCTATTTAATTTAAAAATATCTTGCCACCTATTTTCTTTCACAATTATCACTGAAACGACAGGAATTGGCTGACCTTCTTTGTTATGTAGTCTATTGACTTTCACAACTTGAAAGTTTTTCGATACAAGTTCTGCGAGAATTTGATCTTCAGTAAAGGATTGGTGAACATCTTTTATTACAATAGATAATTTTTTTGATAACGGGTCAGCGTAAGTGTGAAATGATTTGTTATTAGTATTTAGCATGTTCACTAACAGTCTGTAGTCTTCGCTGTTTTCCGTTTGAATTTTAACCTTGCCAAATTTTAACTCGGTAGAAAATTCACTTTTTAGGGTGGTTTTTAAGAGATCGTGAATTTCTGTGAGGTTATCAATGTTATACACAAACACTGGGGGGATCGGATTGATTTCCTCAGAGTCTTGGAGATTTTGTAAGACGCTGAAACTATTACTAGTGGGGATTGAATATTCTACACATTGATCTTGACTAATTTTCTTTGGGTCACTGTTACTACGCGGTCTCTTGGACGACTGAACTATGGGTGAAAGAACATTCGTGAATGCACATGCCTGAGCAGTTGATGTACCGTCACTTACAGTTGGATCTGAGGGAAAATTTCCGTTGGAGGACGTTCCACTTTGTAGATAGAATTCTGCACC
Source organism: Acheta domesticus (assembly GCA_031308135.1). Classification (NCBI taxonomy): domain Eukaryota; kingdom Metazoa; phylum Arthropoda; class Insecta; order Orthoptera; family Gryllidae; genus Acheta; species Acheta domesticus. The sequence continues at coordinate 245,099,477 of JAHLJT010009436.1, read as the reverse complement.
TGCTGAGACGTGGTGTTGGCCATTTGCATGGGGATCCATGTTTTGTGACTCCATGTTTTGCTGATATATTTGCTGATGACCAAGTGATGATTGCAGAAGGTTGGTCGACATCAACTCATTTTGTGAATCAGAATTCAATATGTTGAGAGATTCCGATATGCACCGGCCTACGCCAGCGCATGAAGTAGAGTCTGTAGTTATTTTAACTTCAATACTTATGACACTTTTCTACACATTGAAACTAGTCACAAGTAAAAAAACACAAAATAGTATGAGAATACTAGTTCACACAGTCAACACAAGACACAACAACACTTTGCACATGAAAGACCGGGCCTAGACTGGTTCGGCCTCTCCGGTGCGAACGAAGGCGACTACTGATAACGATGTGCTCGGCTCAGCGGTCGGAACGAGAATCGTGCCCTCCTAGTCAATGGATATCCTGCTGACTGCCACGCTGATAGCGTTGCCGCGGCTAAAAAAATATGGTTGCAAGACGATTGCAAGTGGTGATTTCCACAATTCAATAGGTGGCAGGTTTTTGCATATAGTGGAATAAAAGTTCATTGATTTTCCGTTAAAATGATACACATTTTTCTCCAAATACACAATATTAAATTAGAGGAACACCTTTTAATGTTTTATTCTTTAACCGCATAATTTTTCTCTGTGCACATTTTAATTACCAGCTAGTGGTGCTACAGGAGGGCACAGACTTTCCCGTATTAGTTTCCTATGTCCTTTGGTCTCGGCGAGCTATTCGACCTTGCCAATACTCTGGACAGCTGCCATCTATCGGCGCCCAAACTACTTTCTTTTTAACATTTTATTAATTATTCGGTTTCCAAGTAATAGAATGGAAATATTATTTTAAAAATATTAAAGAATAGTAAAACCATGTCATAAATAACAATTTTCATTGAAAAATTTGGACCTGTTTTTAAGAAAATAGCGTTTAGTAGCGTTTAAGCCCTACTAAAAATGCGAAATTTGAAGTTCTTTTTACCTGCAAATTTTTGCGTTTTCGAAAACTTTATTTCAATTCATTTACGCTCACAAATACAACAATGTTTACAAATTGCTAGTAAAGTAGGTATTAAACGAATGAGAAATCTTTCAGAAAATTACATTAGTGTAATTTTTGAAGGAACAAAACAATATCCCAAATTGAACTTTACCCCATATTAAAAAGTGCAATTAGCACTATCCGTTCCAAAAGTTTGAAGAAAAACTTTGGAGTCATTTACTAGAAAATGGCGTTTGAGCGTTTCTGAAAAGGCGGCAATTTGAGCTAGTTTTCACAGAAAAAGGTTGTTTTCTAGAACCTTCACTTCACATTATTTAAAGCAAAAAAGTCAAAGACAACTCAAAAAAATTACAATTTTGTAATTTTTTCAAAAAAAATAGAGAAATATGGCGTTTATGTCATCTCGTAGAGTTCATTTAGCACTGTCGCTACCAAAAGTTTAGAGAGAAAAAATTGGATCCGTTTTTGATAAAATCTTGTTTTTGTATCTTTACTTTCCCTTATACGTACGTACGTACATACATACAGAGTATTTTCGTAGTATATGCGCCTAAACAATACGTACGATTTCTTCCAAAATAGATTCCCCGGTAGATCTGGTTCTAGTCGAAGCTGTCAGATTTTGAAAACGATTCTTCAAATGTTGGGGGTACTTTATATGAAGCCCCCCGGGGATTTCAAAATTTTCTCAAAAACGGCTCCAAATTTTTTCTTTAAATTTCTTGTATGAATAGAGTAAAATACACTTATGAACATGGCTTAGGTCCGATTTTCATGAATAACTCTGAATTTTCGAAAATTGTGAAAGTTTCAATGTTTTCGGCGTCTTTCTCCAACTACAAAATTGAAGATACAGATTTTTTCTTCAAATAAAATTTGTTCTGCATATTGAGTTCTTTCATAAAGGTCATGTAAATGTTTTTCAAAATTTTAGTAGTTTTCGTGCAATATTGCGTGCAATATCTGCAATTTTAAAAAAATACAAAAACAATATTTTCTCAAAAACGTCTCCAAGTTTTTTCTTTAAACGTTTGGTAGGGATAGTGGTAAATGTACTCTATCAGATGACATACAAGCCATATTGCTCTATAGGTTGGTTTTTTCAAAAATTACAAAAATGTAAATTTTTTCACATGTTTCTCACGTCGATAATATTTACATTAGCGGCAATTTATTCACATTATTATATTTACGACTACATGTGCTTTAAATAATGTCAAGTAAAGTTTCTCGAACAGAACCGTTTTCTGTGAAAAGTAGCTCAAAATTTCGCATTTTCAGAAACGCTCAAACTCCATTTTCTCATATATGGCTGCAAATTTTTTCTTGAAAATTTTGTAACGGATAGTGCTAATTACACTCTTTAGTATAGCGTAAAGTTTATTTTGAGTTTTTTTTGTTTTTTCAAAAATTACATAATTATAATTTTTAGAAAGATCTCCACATCTTTAATATGCACATTACAAGCAATCTGTAAACATTATATTTGTGAGTGAAGTGCTTTAAAGAATTTCAAATAAAGTATTTTGAAAACTTAAAAATTTTCTGTGAAAATGAGCTTCAAATTTCGCAGTAGTAGCGCTAAAACGCAATTTTCTTTAAAACGGCACATAATTTTTAAAAGAAAATTGCCATTTATGACTACGTTTTTGTGTTCTTTAATATTCTAGAATTAATGTTTCCGTTCTACCAATAGAAAACCGAAAAATTAAGAAAATGATGGAAAAATGTACTTTTTGCGGTGGTAGATGACAGCTGGCAAAAAAGTTTGTGGCAATTCCGAATAGCTAGCGAAGACCCAAGGAAATAGAAAACTAATACGGGAAAATCTGTGCCATTCTGTCGCACCACTAGTTACTTTACCGTATACGTACGTGTACACGGAGTGATATACGTAGTATAGGGAAAGTTATGTAATGCTGCCAGAAAAAATTGCTAATTTTCGGCGGAAAAAATTATTCTCGGACGCTGATAACGAAAAAGTGGATAAAACCAGGTGCTAAATTAAGAAAAAAGTTCCCTAACACGTGATGTAGCCAGAAACCCTCTTTTATGGATCCTTGGTACCGAAAAACCAATTAAAAGGAAAACGTCCGTCCGTCCGTCCGTCGGTGAACACTACTAGTGCCTAAACCATAGGTACCATTTCTTCCAAAATGGATATTCCGCGGTCGATCTGGTTTGAGTCAAAGCTTCTTCAAAATTTTGAAGAAGCAAAGATTTGCAAAAAGATTCTTCAAAATTTGGGGGTACTTTATGTGAAGCTCCCCGGACATTTTCAAAATTTTCTCAAAAATGGCTCCAATTATTTTCTTTTAATTTCTTGTAAGAACAGAGTAAAATGCACTTTTTTAGGTGGCATAGGTCCGATTTTCACGGATAACTCTGAATTTTCGAAAATTGTGAAAGATTGAATTTTTTTCGGCGTCTTTCTCCAACTACAAAATAGAAGATAAGAGATTTTTCTTTTAAATAAAATTTGTTGTCCAAAGTGTATTCTTTTATTAAAGTCATATACATTGTTTTGAAAAGTTTAGTGTTTTTCGCGCAATATTGCGTACAATATGTGCAATTTTAAATAATTACAAAAACAAGATTTTCTCAAAAACTGCTCCAAATTTTTTCTTCAAACGTTTGGTAGGGATAGTGTCTAATGCATTTTATGAGATGACAAAAACTCCATATTGCTCTATTCTTTTGTTTTTTCAGAAATCGTAAAATGTATTTTTTTTACTTGTCTCTCACGTCGTTAATATTTACATTAGCCTTGATTTGTTGACATTATTATATTAAGGAGTACATTAGCTTTAAGTAATGTCAAGTAAAGTTTCTCGAAAACCCAAGCGTTTTCTTTGAAAAGTAGCTCAAATTTCCGCATTTTCAGAAATGGTCAAACGCCATTTTCTCATAAATGTCTAGAAAAAAAATTTTCAAACTTTTCGAGCGGATTGAGGCAAATGCACTCTTTGATATGACGTAACGTTTATTTTGAAGTATTTTTTGTTCTATCAAACATTACACAAATGTACTTTTTTTTAGATATCTCACTTCTTTAATACGCACATTACCAGCAATTTGTAAACATTATTATATTTGTCTGTGTATGTGCTTCAAATGACTTCAAATGAAGTATTTTGAAAACCCAAAATGATTCTGTGAAAAAGAGCTTCAAATTTCGCATTTTTAGTAGTTCTAAAACGCCATTTTCTTTAAAACGGCACATAATTTTTAAAATAAAATTACCATTTAGGACTAGGGTTTTGTGTTCTTTAATATTCTGAAAAATGAATATTTCCGTTATACCATTAGGAAACCGAAAAATTAAGAAAATGTCAAAAAATGTAGTTTGTGCGGTGAAGGCAGATGGCAGCTGGCAAGGGTATGTGGCAATTCCGAATAGCTGGCCGAGACAGAAGGAAATAGAAAACTAATACGGGAAAGTCTGTGCCATTCTGTGGCACCACTAGTTTCTCTTGTAATCTGGGGGATTTCAATAATGAGCATGAAGAGAAGTTTCATCAAGACCTGAAAGAGATGGAAAAACGTTATCAGTGTAGATACTTTGAAGTGATGATGGAAGGGAAATGTTGATCCTTAAGGAGAGAAAGAGTAAAATTGTACAGAAGACGACCGAGGAGAGAAAAATTGTAGCAAAAGAAAGAGTTAGCAGGTCTTTGGTGTTGTTAGTATAAATATAACATTCTTGTTAATGTAAGTATGTCGTCAATAAGCGTAATATGTGAACAGCTTGCATATATATTTATACTTATTTTTCTTTCAGTAGAATTGTGTATATTTGTTTTTAAATAGTTTATTCACTGTGTGTATCTTGAATCTTTCATTAATTAAGAGCGTTTGTTTACCAGTCTTTGCTTTGAAATTACAAAAAAAAAAAAACTTTACGTGTTAGAGAAAAATGGATTTAAGATCTATTAATGATTAGCTTAAATGAATTCGAATCAGAAACAAAAGCGCTGAGAATTTATTTTTCTCGCAGCTCTGTGTTATTGGTTAGTCCTTGATCTTACTCCAGTTCAAACAAGTAGAAAAGGGATTGACGTCTTTGCTTTAATAGTGTTGCATTTTCCCATTTTTTCACTCGTTACATAATCTACAAGACAACTCGCTCAATTAAACCTGAATTAACAGTCGCATAAATAGTTCATGACCGCCGGGATAGATTGGACCCTAGAAGATGAGAGTTCGAGATAATGTTCTGCAACCATAGGCTCTGCTCTGTGCGCCTTCTCTCAGAAATGTCTCCGCTTGCCAGACGGAATCTGGTGGGAAAATTTACTTCATGATTCTTTTTATTTACTTCTGAATTGCATTTCCCTTTCCTTCATTAATAAACTTTCTCACGTACCAAGTATCACGCTCGGAATCTTTTGTCCAACTGTCAAGGGTCACGTGTGTGTAATTTGTATTATTAATAAAACATTAATATTGACATTGTTCTAATGTCACATGAAATGCTTCCATGACATGCATGTATGTTAAGTATTACAGGTAAAGTATTTTTTAATGCAAAGTATATTTTTTTTGCACAACAAAATTATCGGCTTAGTTGGCTCAGTGCATCAATTGCAGTGCCACTGCGTTGCATCTCACCGACAGGTTCTAGGGTTCGAGTCCCCAGGGTGGCAGGATATTCACACTAGCTACATAGCTAGTCGAATTCATCCGCTGACTGGAGGAGAATTATCACGGTCACCTGCTCTGATCGTTAGTTTTTCTGTGGTTTCTCCGGTCATCACCAGATAAATGTGGGAACAGTACCCTAACAAACGGACCGCACGCGATCTTTCCTTCCTCGTGTTGGTTCTATCTTCACTTCGTTCTTCCGCACACTTTCATTTACGTGCACTGCAATACCACACATGACGGGAGCTTAGAGTTCGTCCCGGCTGGGCCGGCGCCTCGCTGGTGGGACGTAAGTATGATGGAAAACCCTTCAAGCCAACGTGTAGGTCGGCGCCGGATCTCACCATCTAGCGTGAAAGACCACTTTTCGCGATAAAACTTGCACTGCGCGTACAGGGCTAATGTTCTTAGATGTTGACACACTCGGAAACACTAATCAATCAGTCACAATAAAAGTGACAAATCTAAAATGTCATTTGTAGAATAATTAATTTGAGCGCATCCGTTTATTTTGCTGCCAAAGGCAAATTTTTTTACCACATTTACCGGTTATTATGAATTATTTTTCGAATAATTAGTTGGAACAATAGTAGACCACTTCCTAAACACATTTCTTCATGTTACTTCAACTTAAAATGGTGATTATTAGATTGCTTATTCTTGTGTACTAACGATGAGTCGGCAATATTTTCAAAGCCCATTAAAAGTCACAAGTGAGAATAAATAAATGAACTTGAGTACCCTCAGTACTATAAATGAAACTCGATTTGAGATGAGTTTGATCGATTTCAGTCAAACGGAGAACTGCACGAAATGGAGGCGAATGCACGACTGTTGCAATGCTAGTACATAAAGCTCATAAACAGCACTTTCTGGTTACTTATGCCACATTACCTTAATTGCATTATCCGTTTATTTATAGGTTTACTTAAGCCACCTGGACCTGTTGGCTGCCTCGTATTGATTGGTTTATTGCTTGGGTAATTGCTGGCGCCATGAAACCACGCTCCGCTCCCAAAAAGGCGCGGCGCGCGAGGCTGTTCCTAGAAGGAGGCCGCCCCGTCCGGCCCATTGTCGCTCGAAGACGCCATGAGCCATCGTCCCCTGTTTCTCTCCCGAAGCCCTTTCTGTCCTCCGCCAAGTTCTGTATCACCGGAGGGGTCGTCACGTCAAAATAATCGGGAATTTGCTTCCTTAAGCCACCGTTGACGTGTTGAAGAAACCGGTTCCTCTCTCGTGCCCCGTAGAGTCGACTTGAAGTAGTTCTTGGATGTGTGGAATTCTGCGTCAGCTGACATTGAGCAAATCGAGGTCAAGTGAAAAAGTGGGTGGGACGCTACATACCTTTTAGGGAAAAGGGTTACCATTCGTTGGGCATTGTCGACTTCAGAGATTTGTGAAACACGCTGTAATTTCGGACACGACAGATCGCATTTTCATTCTGGAAGAATGATACCCATGAAAGGTTGTAATTACAAATCCTAAATGTATACTTTGATCTAGGCTGTTATTTGTAATCCTGTAATACAAATTCGCGTATCATTTTATGATATCCCGATTCCTCTTCTATAAGGAAACCTGAAGCAATACTATTAAGCTACTAGGGGACATTACAACTTCTTGAAAAATATTTTGCCATGTATCCAAATTTTAATACTTTACCACTTACCACTTCCGTAATATTGAGAAAGTATTGCAATGGTGAGGCAAAAAATGGCGATATTTCGATAGAAAAAATAATTTTATAGTTCCATGATATCACACAAGTTGATAATCATTGATTTCACATGTAGTAAATTACTTCCTCTAATATGCTGTGAAGTCAGATTCCGCTATTCGTGCGTCCTTGATACCGAAAAATTGTTTTGCTGTGAAACGTGTCGTCCGAGTGTGGTCAACGATAGCGCCCAAACCGTTCAGGCGATTTTCTGCAAAATTGATATTCCCCGATCGATGTGGCCAAAGTCAAGGCCCTGCGAAGCTGAAACGGATACTTTGATTTTGGTGGTATTTTGTAAGAAGCACCCACAACCTCATAATTTTTTTGAAAAATAGCACCAATTTGAAGAAAAAGATCTTTCCACTATGTTCAAGATAGAGATTTTTTTCTTAACGAAATCTGTACTTTGGACTTTAAATAAGGTTATTAACAGTTTTTCGAAAAAAGAAATATATTTCGCTAAATTTTGCAAGAACATTGGCAAATTTTTAAAAAAATTCTCAAAAATGGCTCAAATTCCAACATTTTTTCTGAAATAAAGCAAAATACTTTCAAAAAGTGCCGCATGGCCCCATTTTCGACTAACTTTCTGTGTTTTCGAAAGTTAAAAAAAATTAACATTCCAAAACTACAGTATTGTGGAGGTTTTTACTTTCTCGCCTTATACATGTGAGAAGCGAAAGAATTGTCATCGTTTGCCCAAGAACGGCGAATTTTCGACAGAAAAACTCTTATTGTCATACCCTAGTAAAGCAAAGATGGATAAATAGTGTTCGTATTTATAGGAAATTACTTTTTTAACACGTGGTTTAACCAGAATCCGTGTTTCCTGGGTCCATGATACCGAAAAAGCGATTGACGGCAAAATGTATGTCTGTCCATTTGTGCGTATGTCTGTCTGCCCATCTGTGGCCAACGCTAGAGCCTAAACCGGGCAGCCAATTTTCTCCAAAATTGATATTCCTCTATCAATCTGAACGAACTCAAGGCTTTGAGAGTTTCAAACGGATATTTTGTTTTTAGGGTAATTTACACGAAGCCTCGAAAACATTTCCAAAATTTTCTCAAGAATGGTTCCATTTTTTTATTGAACTTTGTCCTCAGGAAGCGTAAAAGACGCTTAAGAGAATGATGCAGATATCCTTTTCGTTGAAAAACTTGATTTTTTAAAAATTGTAAAAGTGCAATTTGTTTTTGGCGTCTTTCTACATCTACAATTTTGAAGATAGAGATTTTTTCCTTAATCAGATCTGTTCTGGGAGGCACATTCAAGATGTGTATTAAGAACCTAAGAACCACGCAAAACAAATTTATCCGCATTATCTATAAAAAAATAAGAATGATGCTTCACTTCCTCTTTATAAACAATCGAACATGTTACCATTATAACATATGTTTGTATATAAAGTACTACAAATAATCTATGTCAAACGCGGAAATAGTTTAACTTATAGAATATTTCACAATTACGTTACAGCAAAGCTACTAACAAATTAAAAAAAAATCATAAATCTCTAATATCAAGAACCTTGGTCTTCATTGGGCCTCACATTTATAATCAATTACTGATGACACTGAAAAACAGTAAATCCTTGCATATTTTCAAACGCAGGATAAAGATTTGGATTTTAAAATATGAAAACAATGATGTAAACAATTTAGCGGAAATATTGCATTAAAACTGTGTAAACTAACTGTTGACTGTGACTGTAAAAAAATCTGTTGACTGTGTAAATTAAGTCATTAAATTTTAAACTCCATGTTGCTAACCATCATAACTGGTTATCGATGTTTAGTAATTCCAAGAAAATGCAATGTAAATTATCATTACCATTCGGTTTTTGACTCAGACTGCGACCACTACATCACAACTAAAGATGTTATAAAATCTACTCCAGGTTGCAACCAGCTACCTAAGGAGCAGATCTAGGGACTGTCGGTGCCTCTACAATACTTTGCGCAAAATGTGGGTTGTTCCAAATAAAGCAATTTCCTGCACTTCCCAGTCTTTTGTTTTACCTGGGAGTTTAGCCAAGTTCTTACACAAATTTTGCGGAACAAATCCCAGAGCTCCGATAACTATCGGTACGACCTGTGCTTTTACGCCCCACATTCTGCTGATCTCGACTTCCAAACCCTTGTATTTAAGACGTTTTTCTGCCTCCCTGGTTACGACGTTTTGATCGCAAGGTACATCAACATCGACAAGTAGACACGATTTGTTCTCCAAACCCCGGATAACTATATCCGGTTTGTTTGTCGCTATCGTGCCATCAGTTTGGATTTGTTGGTCATAAAATATTGTACACGATCCAACAGACGTCACCGGTTTCGGTGAGTGTTCGTACCAGTTTGAGCATGTGTTCGGAACGTCGAGGGCGGTACAGATCTGTCAGTGGAGGTAGCTACACACCATGTTGTGTCTTTTCAAGTATTTGGTCTTTGCTAGGATTGGACAAGCTGAGACAATATGATCAATGGTTTCTACGTGTTTCTGACAAATGCAGCATTTATCACCTTGGGAAAATTTGAGAACCGCTTTATCATAATGTGTTGTTATTATTATTATTATTATTATTATTATTATTATTGTTATTATTACTTTTATTATTTTAAACAATTTTTGCCTCAAAAACCGCACCAATTTTTTATGCCCTTTTATATGCCGTATGTATTGAGAAACTGTAACAAATGTGCTAGTTCCATTTTCGGTAGACTATCCGTATTTTCAAAAATTGCAAAATGTTAACATTTCAATACTACAAAATAACTAGTGGTGCTACGAAATGGCACAGACTTTCCTGTATTAGTTTTCTATTTCCTTTGGTCTCTGCTAACTATTCGGACTTAACAGTGGCGTAGCGTGACTCGCACGTTTGGCGGTTGCCCAACAATAACTCACAAAATGTCACTATCAACTACTTCATCTAACAGGCGAACGCAACACAAGGCAGATACACTGGAACTACTTCCACGATCTCGATTGCTTACGACGGTGTAGGCGCTTCCCACAAAATCCTCACAGCAATCAGGACTGCCGATGTCTTGAAAGCAAATTATACAATGCTCGAAGTGTTATTTTTGGCACATATTCATATGAACTAGCTCTGGTCTTAAGATTGCCACATACAATAAGATTGCTCTTAATACTGTGATATAAAATGCGTTTTGGAAATGAAATATTTGTTCATAAAAATACTAAGTTTATTGATCATCTCTGGAACATGAATTGATTCTCCCGGCTGTCATTATCTGAATTTTCAGACTAACAATAGCCAGATTTAGACTTCTCGATAAATGACTGCACGATTTATTTAAGATATAATTGATAGATATCAATATTTTCCCCCTCAAAAAAGGTTGCATCTTTCCTAAATCAAACTATCTGTCGGTACAGCAAAATATTCATGAACTTCCTTATTACTGTCAAATTATTCTCTCTTAAGTAATATGTGGTACAGAAAGATGCACTTTCTGCTGCCGCAAGGAATGCATTCCGAAATAACTGTTATTGCAAAATATGCTACACTGTTGTGTAACATGTGGAACATCGAAGTTGCGACAAACTGCCCCAACTACCCATTTCTCTAAGTCCAATGAATACTTCATCCATCGTTTTCCTTTTCAACGTCAACTAGTGGTGCTACAGAATGGCACAGACTTTCCCGTATTAGTTTTCTATTTCCTTGGGTCTTCGCTAGCTATTCGGAATTTCCACATACTCTTTCTGGCCAGCTACCATCTAACTCCGCCAAAGGTACATTTTTTGTCATTTTCTTAATTTTTCGGTTTCCTATTGTTAGAACGAAAATATTAATTTTAGAATATTAAAGAACACAAAAACATAGCCGTAAATGGCAATTTTCTTTTAAAAATTATGTGCCGTTTAAGAGAAAATGGCGTTTTAGCACTACTAAAAATGCGAAATTTGAAGCTCATTTTCACAGAAAATTTTTGAGTTTTCAAAATACTTTATTTGAAGTTATTTGAAGCACTTACACTCACAAATATAATAATGTTTACAAATTGCTGGTAATGTGCATATTAAAGATGTGAGAGTTCTTTCAAAAAAATTACAATTATGTAATTTTTGAAAAAACAAAAAATAACTCAAAATAAACTTTACGCTATACTAAAGAGTGTAATTATCACTACCCGTTACAAAAGTTTGAAGAAAAAATTTGCAGCCATATATGGGAAAATGGCGTTTGAGCGTCTCTGAAAATGCGAAATTTTGAGCTACTTTTCACAGAAAACGGTTGTGTTTTCGAGAAATTTTACTAGACATTATTTAAAGCACATGTACTCGTAAATATAATAGTGTGAAAAAATCGTCGCTAATGTAAATATTATCGACGTGAGAAACATGTGAAAATATTTACATTTTTGTAATTTTTGAAAAAACCAACCGATAGAACAATATGGCTTTTATGTCATCTGATAGAGTACATTTACCACTATCCTTACCAAAAGAGTAAAGAAAAAATTTGCAGCCGTTTTTGAGAAAATCTTGTTTTTGTAATTTTTTAAAATAGCACATATTGCACGCAATATTGCACGAAAAATACTAAAATTTTGAAGAACATTTACATGACCTTAAAGAAAGAACTCAATATGCAGAACAAATTTTATATGAAGGAAAAATCTCTATCTTCAATTTTGTAAGACGCCAGAAAGACGCCGTAAAAATTTTAAACTTTTGCAATTTTCAAAAATTCAGATTTAGCTGTGAAAATCGGACCTATGCCATGTAAATAAGTGTATTTTACTCTATTCATACAAGAAATTTAAAGAAAAAATTTGGAGCCGTTTTCCAGAAAATTTTGAAAATCCCCGGAGGGCTTTATATAAAGTACCTCCAAATTTTAAAGAATCTTTTTCAAAATCTCAAAGCTTCGACTAGAACCAGATCGACCGGGGAATATCCATTTTGGAAGAAATCTTACGTATGGTTTAGGCGGTAGCAGTGTTCACAGACGGACAGACAGACAGACAGGCAGGCAGACAGACAGACGGTAGACGGACGGACGTTTTCCTTTCAATTGGTTTTTCGGTATCAAGGACCTAGAAAACAGGGTTTCTGGCTACACCACGAGTTAGAGGATATTTTTGTTAATTTAGCAACTGGTTTTATCCACTTTTTCGTTTCCAAGGCCCGGCAATTAATTTTTTTCCGCCGAAAATTGGCGATTTTTTCGCGCATCATTACATAACTTTCCCTATACTACGTATATCAGTAAGAGAGAGTAAAAATGAGAGCATGTCTTTCCCAAATCTTGGAGTTACTAGTACTTCATAAAATCACTTCATGAAGCAGTTGACAGCTACACGAGAGACGTTTTTTGTCTTTGAGTGTTCCGCTTGCTATGTAGTTAGCAAATACGTTCATAAATGAGTGACCTACATTTCTTCGATTTAATAGTGTATCTATGCGGATGCCGAATTTCCTCTAATATGTGTTCTGTAGAACGATGTAATTCAGTTCTCTTTACAAGCGAATGATTGACTGCAGTACTAACTTATTTACTTTCTTAGCTTTTTCCAATGCAAAGCAAGGACACATTCTCAAGGTTATCATATTATATAGAATGTATGGGAGTAGAAACAGTGTATTTCAGGGAAATTGTAGTAACTTTCAATATTTTTCTTTGATATTTTCATAATGTACAATAACGAAATTAGGCCATATAGTTGTCAGTTCTGATTGCGATGCGAAGCACTAAATGTGCCTAGGGAAACAGTCCCCTGCCAAGTGTATAGTCCGTGCTGTCATTCGATTTCTTCATGCTTAGAAGTTCAACGCTCCGAAGTTCAGTCGAATGAGTAATGTATCGGTAAAATTTCGATGAGATATAGCAAAGTGTAGCAATAGTGCGGGAACTTTGAAGCGTACAGGCTTCCACGACACAGGCAGTCACAGAAGGAAACAAGTGACAACCGATGATATTGTTACACACAACAGTTCAAAATTTCGTCATTGAGCGATACTTTTCCCGAAATTTGAATGTCTCTGTGTCAAACTCTGTGCTAGAGAATTCCTGAGATGTTGTCCGATCATCACCACCCCCCGCACTCCCCAATGAATTGTAACCACCTTAACGCTTCTCCGGCGCTTTCTTGATGAAGGAGATTTTTTTAACATAACTGTCACAGGGGAAGAGACATGTTCCCATTTCAAAACAGAAAAAACAAAAGGACAATCCAAATAGTGGATGCATTTACATTCCCCTATTAAACCAAAGATGTACAAGTGAACCTTCTCCATCAGAAAGTGCAGTGGTTCTGTGATATGCGACCGCGAAGGAGTTCTCTTGGTGGAATTGGAACATCGTGTCCCGACCATCACTGCAGCCTCGTACAGCGTGACTCTTAAACGGCTATGTGCAGGCACCGCGATCTGTTAGAGCAGAGGTATTGAAACTTTCTTCATACACGGCTCCTTTGTCCTGAACAAATTTTGCGCGGCTTCCCTGGTAACAAGTTTCAAATGCAAGGGTAGTACATAGGTCTACTAAATATTCAGCAAAAATGAGTGATATAATAAGCTATTGGTAAAGGACTTGCCACATTTAATTAATCCACGATTAATTAGCAAAATGAATCACACTCAATATGATCACACTCATTACAAACAACATAATATGATAGTACAAAATACATAGATGACACAAGGATGAAAGTAAATCAAATCTAAAGATAATTTTTTATAAGGCGCGACCATACGGCCGCGACGCCCCTGGGAGCCGCGACGCTCAGTTTGAAAACCCCTGAGTGAGAGTGAGAGTGAGAGTGAGAGTGATCTTTCCCGGCGGCGGCGACTGGAAAAAGGACGGGCGGCAGAGATCAGCGCTTCGTGCGCCATTCACCATATCGGCAACACAGGAGGCAATGGACCTTTCTTTTCTCTGTTATAATAGTCGGAGTAGGAGGACTAGGAGAAGAAGTAGTAGGAGGAGGAGGGTAAGGAGGAGGAGAAGAAGCAGTGGGAGTAGCAACAGGAGTAGCAGTAGCAGACTGAGCGTCAGAATTCAGCACGCGTAGTATGAGAATAGGGGAAACATAACAATTTAATATTTACATTTTTCAGTCAAAATCGAAACCCCGAATCGAAGCGCCCCCCCAGCCGAGACAAGTTCTAAGGTCGCGACTGGTCTCCCGACAAGTATAGTAGTTTAGTGCATGTAAGTGTGTGTATGTAAGGGTTAGGATAGGAAAGATTGCGCGCTGTCTGTGGCCCGTTTGTTATGGTACTATTCCACTATCCGCCTGGTGTTGATCGGAGAAACCACGTAAAACTACCGATCAGAGCAGCCGACCGCTAGAATTCTCCTCCAGACAGCAGCTGAATTTGACCTAGCTATGTAGCTAGTATCGGAAATCCTGCTGCCGTCAGAATTCGACCCCTAGGACTTCCCGGGCAGAGGCACTGCAGCGACATGAATTATTGATGTCCTGAGCCACCTCAGCCGGTAGGAGGGAACGCAAGAAGCGTTTCAAATCAGTATTACTCCTGGAGTCCCACGGAGTCGCAATGGCCGCTCAAGCGTCTGGAGCGCGGATCGCGCGGAAGCCGATCGGCGGCGGCGGGAGCGGAGCGGAGTGATGCGGGGCGGGGCGGGGCGGCGCGCGGGCGGCGGCAGCCTGACGCGGCCTTGGACCACTTTCGCGCGGATCCGCGTCCCTTACCTGCCTCACGCCTGCGCGGTGAAAGCGCGGGCAGCAGGTGCCCCGCCCCCGCGCGCCGCACGTGCGCCCCCGCCTCCGCCGCCTTGTCCCCCACCCCGCCCCTTCACCCGCTCGCCACCCGTCCGCCCCCGCCCGCGCGCCCGCGGCGGCTCACGCCGGGCCCCCGAGCCGATCTGATCGCCGACGCTCCCACCGATAGCAGTCGACGGCGAAAGACGACCTTTTGAACGAGGAAAGGTGCGTAGTACGGAAAGTATATGAAGACGGGTTGAGAGATCGAATACAGCATTTTCAGCTGCCGACATGCTAAGGACTCATTGTGCACTCTTAATTAAATGTCTCAAGTTCAATTACAGTATTTCAAAAGGAATGTTGCAGTAAGGGATTAAAGACATTTGGCAACGTTTTCAATGTGTGATTACTTGTGATATTCAGACATAACATACCGAGAAAAATGGGAACGAACTTGAAACTTGAAATGTTATTGAAAAGCTTTATTCGGTTTATTTTATTTCATTTGTTAATAGCATACACCCATAGCTTTGTTTTTGTTGTTCGGAACTTTGCTGGGACATCAAGTAAAACATGAAAGTGCCCTTTTGATATTACTTCGGCCCACTGTGCACAATCCAACCGGCTCACATTACCCCCCCCCCTTCCTAGCTCTGTGCTGCCTCCCTCCCACGAGTCCGCCCGCCCCGCGGCGAGGCGCCAACTGCGGTTGTTTTTTTCACCGCAACACAACTGTCCCTGGCGATCGAGCCACTATCGGTCGTGCTGATCTCGAGTGTATAGAGGTGTCAAGGTCAAACAAGGAATTTTGTTACAAATAATGCGTGTTTTTTTATCTCCACGTACGTTCCAGTGAGGCAAATGGATTCTGGGGCCAACTGTAACTCCATGTAGAGGACAAGAAGAGATTTATTATTGAGTATCCCAAAATTACTCTCGTACTCATTCGACTTGCTGGTTCAGTGATTGACAGAACTGTTCCGGTAATGAGGCCGGCTAATGGGTAACTAATGCTAATGCTAAACAATGGAAATTATTACATTTCTCGTCAAGAAATTAGTCAATTCTAATTCCACCAAATTGACAAAAGTCGTTTCTTTTGCAATTCCAAGTGAAAACGTCACGACATTTGAATCTTTTGCATGTTATGTGGAAGCAAGTGAAGAAAATGTAAACGTGGAAGAGACCGAATTACAAACATTCTACTTTTGAAATTCTAATATTATACCTATCCAACAAAAAGTTAATATCCCTACGTTCTTCCCTCAAAAATGTGAAATTTTTCTCGCCCTTCCGTATTACAAGTTTCATAAAAAGTAGGTTTCATAATTGCATAAATAATACGACAAATATTGAATGGAAGAATTTTGTTTTTATACTGGACAAAATCTGTGTCATCATATTTTCCCCAATGTTTAGGCCATTAGATGTTCTGTCGAAAACCACTTAATTTATTTATTTTATTTAATTATTGGTCAGTTTATGTCATAATAATATTAAACATATGCATTATATGTTACATTTAGCACTTTACAGTTTTTCATGTAGTTTAATCTTATGTATTATTGATGTAAAGCCGTCATATAACCACATCTGCGGGGAACTGGCGACGACGAGGTCGGGAGGAGAATTTTTCCGGCGTTCGATCTCCGGAGTCACGGCGCTAGCGCTGGGGCTGGCGCTGGGGCGGGGGCGGGGGCGCGTGGGGTGAAGGGGGCCGAGCGCCGTGCCCCACTGACTGCGGAGCACAAAAATGCATAAATGCATAGGAAAGCTTGCAATCAGTCTCGGCATTTTGCTTGGAGAGGTCGTGCCGTATCGAGATGGCGACCGCGGGTGCAACCCCATACCGTGTTCCGTACTAGGCGTAACATTCGTCGCGTAATTCATTCCTCGCGCCGGCCAACCGTGTCGTCGTGATTATCTTGTTGGGAAATGGCAGGAGTGGGGTAAGACGTAAAACGCTTGTTAAATGGCGAGAGCTATTTTGACAAATTATTACTTTATGATGATTCCTATACTACTACTTTTTGGTTGCGTATTTACAACCTCATTTATTTTCATGAATGTACCTTGAGATAATAGTAGCAGCAGGAGGAAGACGAAAAGTTCATGGTGATGAATCCTTCTATGAACAATATTTACTTGCAATATTTAGTACAAAAAACAGAAAAAAAGTGTCATACGGGGAGGAGTATTTACTATATATCTCGATCTACTATTTCTTCTAAGTTTATTTTTATTTTCACGCTTTCACGTCTGCAGATCTCCAGTGTGCTCCTTTGGTTCCATGCAATCCATCTCGTCCTTCAACGTCTGCCTTCGCCTGCTCAGCTCGCCACGTCGCGTGCGTCGCTTCGCGTCGCGTCCCATGGGCAGCGCAGGCTGCGCATGGGCGCCCGCAGCCTCTGCTGCCAGGGTCA
This sequence comes from Acheta domesticus, assembly GCA_031308135.1. NCBI lineage: Eukaryota > Metazoa > Arthropoda > Insecta > Orthoptera > Gryllidae > Acheta > Acheta domesticus. The sequence continues at coordinate 245,081,965 of JAHLJT010009436.1, read as the reverse complement.
AGGGCGGCTGCCAGTGGGTCGCGGGCGCCGCGCCGGTTGCCCCCCCCCCCCTCGCTTCGCCTCGTCACACCTCGCCACGCATCACCATACCCCGCCATGCCACGCCCCGCCACGTCCCGCCCCGCCACGCCGCGCCTCATCATGCCACGACACACCTCGCCTTTCCCCGCAACACCACGCCCGGCCCGGCCCAGCTCCACCCTTCCCCTCCCCGCTCCACGCAGCTCCACCCTTCCCTTCCCCGCCGCGCCAAGCCTTGTCCCGCCCTGTTCACCCCCGGTCCATTCCACCCAGCGACGTTCCGCCCCGCCCTGCCCTGTCCCTCCCCGCCGCGACCGCCCAATCACCCATCGCCACGCGCGCCGTCATCGCCCTGTGGTAAGTTCAGCCTGCACCATGGGGCTATCAGGTCTCTGTCACGGATCTATGGAGAGGTTTTATCATCCAAGATTCTGTTCGCCACCCTTGGTACATTTGGAGTGCTATGGAAGGCTACACGATGATGAGTTGATAAACATCTTGATGAGTGGCAGACAGCGTTGCGTGTTTACACACCGCTAGGAGAAACCGACTCTGGTGAAGTATCTCTCAACTTTAAATTTGTCTACGAAAAAATATAGCAATGTCATTAAGTGCTTTTTGTTTGCTTGCTTTATTTTTTCTTTCTGCCTATCTTAAGTTATTCTTTGAAGATATGCTCATTCTAGACGGCATATATCTGTCTTATCTCGTCATGTATGTCATTCTCATTATTAGTCACTATTCTGTCTCTCTATACCTGTCTTCTATTTCTTTCTCCTATTCTCTGTCATTTTGTCATCCCTGATCTTCTTTATCTTTTTCCCCTCTTCTCTCCTTCCTCTTTTCAGTTTCCTCAGTCGTGTTAAAATGATTTCAAGCAAACTGATGATACTTCAGACTTTAAAATAGGACTGTGAGATCAATTTAATACTGCGATTTCATGTAGCTCGTTCCGTGGATAAAAATGCATGTTTACGCATTACTTGAGCTTCATACTGAAGTCGTTCGGATCTTGTACTTTATTTTCTACGACCAGCAATAAAAATTCCAACCTTTGTTTATGGTCGTATCTTTGCAGTGACATCGAAAAGATCTGCGGTATTTATGACTCGTAACATTCGAATTGCGGGAATTTTCCTCCGCAAAGTATCTTGATGTTTTACGCAATTGCCCATGTTTTGAAGGCTCAAAACATTAAAAGAAGGACGATAACTCCCAAACGATTAGATAGATATTTCACGCACATGCGAGTACTCTACATTTGATGCATCGAATAATTTACGGAACAAGCACACAGCGTGTTATTTATATGACACAAGAAGGCACCTGGAATTCCTAGGGCAGAAAGAACCAGATATTACTATTAAAGTCTTATCAGAAGGAAGGGAAAAAATTTACATAGTTCAATCGTCCTCATTAATGTAAGTGCTCTATCGACTTCTGATATGTTCTTATTGTTACAGTTGCAGCTGCTGCTGAAAAACTCTCCATTTTTATGATACATATATATTATCGGATTCATATCATACAACATTAGAAATTAAGTACCTATTTATATGAACGGAAATTTATACATAAGAGAGAGGTGTCAGGCGACCTTTCATTTCCTTTGTGTGCGTGTTGTTAGTGAGTGGGGTACGTGTTGCTAGTGCCACTTCGTTCGTTGTGTCAGTGAGTCCCAGAGTTGCCGAGCCGTTGAGCCGCTGCCAAATAACCTGGTTCAGAGACGCGCGCGAGAAAGCGGGCGGCCTCAGCTCCGGAATTTGAGCAGGGCCCCGCCCGTCGACGCACGCCCCGCCGCGCCCCACCCGCTATCGACAGCACCACCCCCGCCAGCGTTCCCTCTGGGCCCGCCCAATCGCTTCTCCCCCCCCTCACCCGCTTAGTATTTTCATGATGTCCCTCACAGTTCGTGAAAAGTAACCAAACGCATTAGATTAAGCGGTGATTATTTTTTTTATGAGTATTATAATTAGAGCCAGGAAGTTCTGGGATTTACTTGACCTAAAATACGCCAGAGAAGAACATTTATTTGTACTGAAATAGGCATAAAAAGGCATTTTTCTGTCTAAAATAGTGGTGCAAAAATGCATGTAAACAACAAACTAGAGGTGTTACAAAAGCAAGTACTGTCTCGCATTATTTCTAACTTAAGCAATTTTAGAAAATTCAGAGTTCAAAATCCAGTGCTTGTTCTATTCGTGGAAATAATTTAACCCTTCAGTGATCATATTCGAAATCGTAAGCCGAGTGGTCGCGTGGATTCCAGTTCCATTTAAAAAATCATTATTTACTTCCTACCACAAAAAAATCATATTTTCGTTAATATGTAGACATGTAAGTGTATCTTAATTGGTGGTCAGTTACAAAATGTTATATTATTAAATAACATGTTGACATATTACAAATGCAACGAAATGCTCCCCAAAATTGCGTCTATTTTGCTTTTACACAAATTTACTCATAAATAGTCTGTGGAGAAATATGTGCTCTTGAAAAGTTTCCCATTGTGTATATTTTGTGCACTTGATACACTTCAAATACACATCGATACACATGGAATCATTTGGAGGGAAAACTTCGAGCGGATTTCGAGAAAAAAATTCGTAAATTTCAAGCACAAAAACTACGCGTTTTTCAGAATGTATTACTTGACCTTTTTTAAAGACCTAATTTTGCACAACAGACTTTGTCTCAGGTAAAAATCTCTATTTACAATTTTGTAATTTTAAAAATATGTTTTTGCAATTTTCGAAAAACTGAGCGATATCCGAAAATAGGACTCGAACCTTATTTTTGATTTATTACAAAAATTAAGAAAATGTAAAGAAAAAATTTGGAGCGGTTTATAGAAAAAAATTGGTAAATTTCAAGCGCAAATGACGCAAAAACTACTATTTTTTCAAAACATTTTACACGACCTCATTTAAAGTGCTAATTTTGTACAACCGACTTTGTCTGAGGCAAAAATCTCTATGTTCAATTTGGCAGTTTTGAATTTTTTTTTGTTGCAATTATCGAAAAAATTGGGAATATCAACGAAAATTGTATCTGCGTCATCCTCTTAAACGTCATTCGCGATATTAACAACAAAATTTAATTAAAAAATATGGAACAATTTGTTTTGAAAACTTTGAAAATGGTCGAGGGGATTGATGCAAAGTAAACTCAAAATTAAAATGTGATTTCAAAGTGTCGACATCAGTCAAAACGATTGGGGAATATCAATCAATATCAATAGATCGACAGTGAGCATTTTTCTAGCGAAAACTCTCCGTTTTCTGGCGCACGATAACATAACTTTCTCTTCGTACGAAGCATTCGCAAGGCGAGAAAGTAAAATGAGGTAATAAAATGACTTCCTATTACAAATCGTAGAATATTAGTAATTTAATTAGTATTAAGAGTTATTTATCACCTGTGTATGATGTACTGTGACTAACCGATAAACAAGTTGAAACCTGAATACAGATGGAAATAAGTGTTTTTTGCTTAGAATTGATATTATTCGCCAAGCAAATGCACATAGTTTTGACAACGCTGCGCCGGCAAAAATGTGCTCAGTTCTTTATAATTTGTTCCGAATACTGTATGAGTCCAATGTATTCCTGCTTGTTTCATTTGTCAAAGTAAGAAATGATTGCTGCTCCTGGCTATCGAAATGAACGCAGATAATCATCACAGGCGCTTTGTTTGAAATGGACGTTTTCAAGTAATAGCTGAGGTGTTACAAGCGCAGAGAATGTAATCTAAATAAATAAATAAATAAAACGAGGTCGGGTTAGTTACACCATTTATAACTCAAGAATGGCTGAACCAATTTTCATTATCTCTGATTTGTTGAATTCATCTCCGCCCTGAATAGCAGAATAACTATTAAAGTATCGAAAACATCGCGCTAGATGGCGCTGTAGAGCAATACTAAATATTCATGTCAAATGCCCTCCGCAGCATGTTAACAGCTATACCGTTAAATAACTCCTAAACGAAGCGTTCGAGTGTATTAAAAATTGAAATTTTTTGGCCGGAGGCCTCATAGAAACGTTTCTCACACCGTAATATATAAGATAAGATATTCTTGAACATTGTATTACTTTTCCTCGTCCGGCGCTTCTCGATATTTCCCCACCTGCTCAGAGACGTGCAGAATCTCCAATTGAATGTGAATGAGAGAGGTAGAGACGGAGACAGACAGAGACACAGAGAGAGAGGCAGTCTGAGATATGGACAGAAAGAGAGACAGACGGAGAGGGAGAGACGGAGAGAGAGAGGGAGAAAGAGAGGGAGAAAGAGACGAAGAGAGAGAGACGGAGAGAGAAAGGGAGAGGGAAGATGAAAGAGGAAGTTGAAAGGTAGAACAACGTCTGTCGGGTTCCGCTTGTATTTCAATATTACGTATCTGTTTCCACTAACGCGAGAAAGAAGTGTGCTGTTGTAGAACATAATGTAGTTTACATAATGTAGTTTACATTATTATATTTGTGAGCAATTGCTTCAAGTGACTTCTTATGAAGTTTCTCGAAAGCTCAAAAGTTCGCTGCGAAAATTGCGTGTTTTCATAAATATTCAAACGACATTTCTCGAAAACGGCTCGAAATATTTCAATGTAAAGGACCAAGTTTTACTCCTTTATAATATTTGTGAAGTCGTATTTCAGTTGTGCCATTTGGGGACAGAAAATTGAGAAAATGTGAAAAAATATTTTTAGCCACCGATAAGTAGAACGTGGAGAAAGAGTAAGGTAACACAAAAAAGCCAGCCCAGACGGAAGTGATTACGAAACTAAAAACTACGAGAAAATCTGTGCCATTCTGTCAACCCTGTTGTATGTTTTTCAGTATTATAACGCTCTTATAAAAAAGGAAGTAGGGCTTAATCTAGTCCGATAGTTTTCATTTAACAAACTGTCAGAAATTTATTTCTATTTCTATTGAAAGCTATTATACAACCTTAAAATCTATTTGGTTTCTTCGGTTGTTTAATGGTTAGGCAGCCTAAGGAGTTGCGGTTAACGAACGAAGTAACACAGATTCAACTCTCGAGAGCAAAAATATTACTCATTCCGCTTGTTTGCATCTTCGCTGATTCTCTTCAGGTAAGTTCGTAGAAATATAGCCGAAAACAATACGACCAAAATAAAACATTTGTTTCATCCTGACCCATGCGGTTCGTACGCGTACTGACAAACTCACTAAATCCCCTCATAGTTTATTTTTTTCACATAAATGGCAGAAATGTCTGCGGAGGCAATCGCTCTGCACGGTAATGAGTTCGAATCCCACCTATGCCTTGAAAGCTTTAGCTTTAGCTATGCATTTGTGTCTCAGAAGACAAAGTCAAATCAAAACGCATTCAGTAGAAGTGTCTATCACCATTCTTTCATAATTACTCTGCAGTGCACGGAACAAATTACCTGACATTTGGTCGCCAATATTGCGGCAGGTGTAAGGAGAATAATACTGAACATTCCTTCACGCTTAGTTCATGTGATGATCAGAGCCTCATTAGTGGGAACGTGGACGACACGCTGATTCTGAAGTTCGTCGTGATCACAGTTCGGCGGAACCATTGTTGGCCCGACAGTGCGGGCCCGTCCTTCGCCTCAAAACGAAGACGAATGACGCGTCGTTATCAACTCAGACATTGATTTCCATCGTTAGCATGCCGGAGAGTTTGGTCTGCACGTCATCATTCGAAATACATTCTCTCCAAAGCAATCAAGAGGCGGCCTTAACTTACGAACTAAGACGATCAAATTGGTTCATGACTGGCGCAAACGTGCGAGACGAGCGCTTGTGACTATTGATTTGATTTATTTGGTCAAAAAACAGTGAAAACTGTATGTGACATGAGGGAGAAGAAGATTATTTGCGCACGTTTTCTCAAGTTCCAGAATCCCTTCCCAACATTTTAACTATGAGTATAAATACGATAGTTGAAAGATGAATAAAATATAAAACACAAATAAAAAAAATTTTAAAAGCGCGAGGTTAGCAACATTTGCAAAAATAGATATTTTGTTCCCAAGTTATAGAAAGCACACTTGCAACAGTAAACGAACTTCAGATGTGATTTTTCTGCATTGCTAAGAAAATAGTAACTCATCCTCAGCTCTACTTTTACCACTGTAAGCAAAAGCATTTCTCAACAAAACGTAAGCATAGTGAAGCTACATTTACGTCCAGAAGCAAAACAAGGGGTCATCTCAGCATTTGCTCAATTGATCAGGGAAACTGGACAAAAAACTGATCGAGATGGGTGTCATTGACCCGGAAGCTGAAGTATATTACTTGTTATAGGCGTATTAAGTACTTTTTTAATTATGCAATACAAATGCAAACCCATTCATTATAATCATTGTTTTGTTAAAAAAAATATTATTGTTCTTTGTTATGCTCAGTGCAGTCTCTAATTGTATAGAAACAGTTAGGCAGAAGAAAATATTTTACTTTTAACTTAAAGGGTCCCCCCGGATAAGATGGTAAAAAGTTCACCTCAACCAAATTACATATGAGTGGTTACATAATAACTCTCACATAAAAATAATATTTTTGAAAGGTTTCTTAGTCCCCATCCCACCAACAACACCCCTATGCAGCCAAAAACGTGTTTTTTAAATTTCAATTCTTTTCGACTACTTAACACTATTTTATCTAACTGAAAAATATGATAAATAATAACACAATCTGTACTATCAGAAAAACATTTTTCAATATTTTCTCAGGCCCAAATTCAAACACAAAAAAATATTTTTGAAAAAAATATCAAGAAATATTTTTTACTGTGTCTTAGAAGCCTGGAACAGGCTCGAAAAAAATGTCAAAGGTTCCTCTTAAAACACAAATTGTTGTGCATTTTTTCAGATTTTTTCGATTGCTGGGCTGCATTTAAAAAAATAAAAAAACATTTTCCCGCCTTTAAAACACCTGGACTTTCAATATACTCTGAAAATGACTGCAAGGGTTCTGTGCATTTATTTTAGTGTTTATTATGCATTTGTATACATTGTTGTAGCACCCAATAAAGTTTTGATTTTGGAATGTAGTTACAAATTATCATTTTTTAAAGCTTTATAATCCTTTGTATGAGAATATCATACGCTACGGAAAGACAATAGTGCTTGACAGTTTATTAAATAAGAATTCGGTCATATTTTTCGGAAAATTGGGGGACATGTGGGAAAATGAAGGGGACTAGGTTAGACCCAGATTTACAAGAACTGTTTTACTTGTCTTAGAACACCGACACTGGCATGAAAATAATCTTAAAACTTCATCTCAGAATGCATGTGAATTTTTTCATATTTTTTAATAGCTGGGTCATAGTTTAAAAACTAAGACATTTGTTGTCAACCACTTGGCTGTTCGGCAGTTGCCGCGTCCTAGGCACGTGCGACCTTGCTCGAGGAGGAAGGCCACAGAATAGCAGCTGAAACATTGACAACTGAGCCTAAAACACGGCGTCTCCGGACAGATAAATAGTAACACATTGGCTGCGGAAGCCTGTGGTCTCACGTCTGTAGATTTTTCAGACTAGAAAAAAAGTTGTCTTTTCCTTTACCTACGTATTTGTTCTTGAATACGTATAAATATGTAGACACTCGTACAATCTGTACACGTGCGAAAACTCTGCACCTTGTGAATAATAATTGTACGAAAATTGAAAATTGATTTATTGTAGCACTCAACTGCAAACTCCCATCCCCCGAAAAGTAGTTTACGGCATTATAGACCCGGTACCATTCCAATATTGCTGAGCGTTGAGAGAAAAATTCCCAGACAATAAAATAGCCCCCTTAATTTTATCGTGAAAGATAATTTCAGTATCTTCCTTCAATTTAATTTTACATTGATATCGGCTTCTCTTTTCTGTCCACCCGTGCTATAGAAAGGGGGCACCCAAAAGAACTAATATGCAAAATTGTAAAATAGGATGATCATAAAAGTGGTATTTTGAAAAATACAGCCCAACAACACAATCGGGGCGTAATCTGTTCCCCTTCATTTCGCCACTGTCGCACATCTATCCTTCACCTGTACCCGAAATGCCCCTTATCATTTCCCCATTTGTCATCTACCCATCCCCCAAAACACGTCTTCTGTTAGAATTTCCTTGTTCTCAAAAAATAGTCGTGTCCCCATGAGACAAGCAAACCTGGTTTAAAAGGCCTAGGAAGTATCGCTTCCGAGTTATTTGCCATTATAATGTGTGTTGCAATAATCCTTTTTGTATGTCATATTCTGCAAACTTCTCTTTTTTCTTCTAAGATTTGTTTGATGTAGGATGGGGTGTAATTCTTTATCCACCAGTATCTCACTTACAAGATCTTGTGTCGATTGTTTCGTATAAATTGACAAAACTTTCGTTTTTCCGTAGCGTACGATTACTTATCCAAACGATTAGAAAGCTTTAAAAAATGATAATTTGTAACTACATTCCAAAATCAAAACTTTATTGGGTGCTACAATAATGTATACAAATGTATAATAAACACTGAAATAAATGCACAGAGCCCTTGCAGTCATTTTCAAAGTGTATTGAAAGTCCAGGTGTTTTAAAGGCGGGAAAATGGTTCTTATTTTTTTAAATGCAGCCCAGCAATCGAAAAAATCTGAAAAAATGAATAACAATTTGTGTTTTAAGAGGAACCTTTGACATTTTTTTCGATCCTGTTTCAGGCTTCTAAGACACAGTAAAAAATATTTCTTGATATTTTTTTCAAAAATATTTTTTTGTGTTTGAATTTGGGCCTGAGAAAATATTAAAAAATGTTTTTCTGATAGTACAGATTGTGTTCTTATTTATCATATTTTTTCCAGTTAGATAAAATAGTGTGAAGTAGTCGAAAAAAATTGAAATTAAAAAAAAACGTTTTTGGCTGTATATGGGTGTGGGTGGTTGGAGGGGGGCTAAGAAACCTTTCAAAAATATTATTTTTATGTGAGAATTATAGTATAACCATTCATATGTAATTTGGTTGAGGGGAACTTTTTACCATCTTATCGGGGGGGGACCCTTTGTTTACCGACTTTAATTGTTTAATGTCATTTGGCAAAGCGCTGTAATGTAATGTACATGTATTGTAGGTGGTTTTCTTGTAGTGAGATTCTGTCATAACTTTCATTACTTTTTACTTTCTCGCCTTTAAGAGGAAGTATTGTAATCGTTCGCCAGAATAGTAATAAAATACCTATACACTGGCACTTGATGAACGTGATTTTTACGACGTGTAATTATAAATATCAGTATTGCATGAAAATATGTTCCCACCGTTATGTAAGTCAGTTTTGATAAATATTACGGATCGTAAATGAATAGCAGGCAAGGCAATAGTAAGTTTCCAAGTTCAATGAAAAGTGGCTTGCAGGAATCACGTGGATGGCATTTTTTCATTATTCGATTTGTTTTCAATCTAAAGGGCAGAGTACTACAGGATGAGCTTCCCCCGAACAGTAGGCCATATCTCAGGCGGGAATGTACATTTGCAAAATAAACGCAACGAGCTGCATGAAGGCTGACAGAATTTGAAAGAATTCTGAATGCATAACTTAATGAACATAATTTAGTGTTTAATTCTGTTATATGTACTGTACATTCCATTTAAGGTTTGACTGAATTGAGAGACCTAGAAATTTTGCTACCTTAACATCAGCCAGCTAATTGCATATTGTTCATTTTCAATGGAACAAGCGATTGCCAATTTCAGAAGCAAAAATGCATTGAAACCGTTTTGCTCTCGAATACGAAAAACCTTATATTGACGGTATCCTGGTAATTGCACTAAATAAAGGATAATAACGCTTATGTGCCATGGCAATTTATTTTTGCTTTTTCTCAACCACGTCCCCTGAAAATGTATGTTAGTAGTAAAATGGCAAAGTATATGAAAATTGTAATACACAAGTACGCGATTAATATTTGGCCATACGTATTACATTCTGGGCATTGATACTCGATGGTTAAACTGATATAGTTTTCATTCCTTATTACTTTCTCGCCCTTAAGAGAAAGTATTGTAATCGTTCGCCTGAAAACATTTTTCGTTCCATTTTATAGCATATGATTACGATGTCCGCCCTTGACTGCTTCTCCCTCCCCTTCCCATTGGAGTGCCAGTGATATGCGACTGTTAAGTTATGCAATGAAAACGTTGTTCAAAATATTAGTAGTTGTCGCGTAATTTCTAGTTATGTCGCTTGAGGTTTTTAAATGGTGGCTGAAGTGTTAGCAGGATAGAAGGTTCAATGTTACAATATTAAGTAAACGTTACCAATTAAATTAGATTGTATGTGCTGTTGTACGAGCGGTAGTTTTTTGTTCATAATATTTTCGTTGTGAACGTGTGTCATGTACACATCTTTTTTGTCTGTTCTTATTGAACATGTCAGTTCATTTTGAAAGCTTACCACAAGTCATGATTAAAATCATTAAAACTAATTATAATGGTTTCTTGATCTTAAAAAACAGACTCAGTATTTTTCTAACACTTTATTTATTGTTATACAATAATGAAATTTCGATCCTACTTGGGATCTTTTTCCAAAAATCTAAAGAATATAATGAAAGTTATGTTCACATGATGGAGATTTATCAATAAAATACCTACATATCTAAACTCTAGAACCTGCAGTCAATTTTAACTAGTGGTGCTTCAGAATGGCACAGACTTTCCCGTATTAGTTTCCTATTTCCTTGGGTCTTCGCTAGCTATTTGGAATTGCCACATACTCTTTCATGCCAGCTGCCATCTATCACCGCCAAAAGTACATTTTTTTTGTCATTTTCTTATTTTTCGGTTTCCTATTGGTAGAACGGAAATATTCATTTTAGAATATTAAAAATACACAAAAACCTAGTCCTAAATAGCAATTTTCTTTTAACTAGTTGTGCTACAGAATGGCACAGACTTTCCCGTATTAGTTTTCTATTTTCTTGGGTCCTCGCTAGCTATTCGGAATTGCCCCATACTCTTTCTTGCCAGCTCCATCTACCACCGCTAAAAGTACATTTTTTTGTCATTTTCGTAATTTTTCGGTTTCCTATTGGTAGAACGGAAACATTAATTTTAGAATATTAAAGAACAGAAAAACCTAGTCATAAATGGCAATTTTCTTTTAAAAATTATGTGCCGTTTAAGAGAAAATGACGTTTTAGCACTACCAAAAATGCGAAATTTGAAGCTCATTTTCACAGAAAATTTTTGAATTTTCAAAATACTTTATTTGAAGTTATTTGAAGCAATTACACTCGCAAATATAATAATGTTTACAAATTGCGGATAATGTGCATATTAAAGATTTGAGAGATCTTTCAAAAAATGTACATTTATATAATTTTTGAAAAAACAAAAAAATAACTCAAAATAAACTGTACATCATATTAAAGAGTGTAATTATTACTATCTGTTACAAAAGTTTCAAGAAAAACTTTGCAGCCATATATGAGAAAATGGCGTTTGAGCATGTCTGAAAATGGCGAAATTTGAGCTACTTTTCACAGAAAACGGTAGTGTTTTCGAGAAACTTTACTTGACATTATTTAAAGCATATATACTCGTAAATATAATAATGTAAAAAAATCACCGATAGTGAAAATATTAACGAATATCCGTCACTGGTCCCGTTTTACTTACATTGCAAATAAGCATAAAACATTCGGTGATAGTGAACCTGAACCTCGGCTATAGTGAACGTATGAAATACAATGTCCTGGAAACTAATTCCCTTCTGGAAAAGAACATATCGCCTCAATGCCACAAGTTCCAACACCAGGAATCTTGCAAAAAATATCGTCGGCCAAAAGTCATAATCGCCTCAGTTGCAGGTAGCAGACCTGAAATAGGAACCTTACTGATGACCTAAAGGCACTCAGTTTCATTGCGGAAACAAAGGCCGTATCCCGCGTGAACTACAACTGGAGGCCGCGACGCGCGATTGCTTGCTTCAGTTTCACGCTTTGCCACGCTTGAGCGTGGTGTTTTATTCCGCGGGACAAAGCGCGTTGTGTTCTACGTAGGCGACAGGAAGCGCGCGACTATCGCAGACCCACAGCCTGGCGACACCCCCCGCGCCGCGCGGAAAAGTGATCACTGATCAGTCATTAACCGCTTGCTCCATGCCACTACCGAAAGGATCTCGTATGTTATTAGGCGAGTAAAAGGGCCTTCGGAGAGTGGGAGAGGAATTGAAGAGTGTCAAGCCTTGATTACGATAGAGACAATTGGCAATGCAGAATCAAGTATGGAGAGAAGAATCAAGGAACTCTGGAGAAGGATCTAGAGATATTACTAAGGAAAAACGTACGAAGCAATCAATTGAAAATAATTGTTTTTAAGGACAAATAAAGATATTGATATTATCATTTTGTGCTGTTAATGTATTTTCCTGTATCTCTAAATTAATAAAATCAATAATTGTGGAGAAATTCTACTTAATTTTGACGTCATCGGATATAGTGAACCTCTGATGTAGTAGTGAACCAAAAATGGTAGTTCTCCGACGTTCACTATAACCGTAGTCGTCTATATATTACTTCGGGTATACGTACGTATATGGAAAAGTAAAAATTGACATTCTGTTCTTTTAAATTATTTTCTATGTATGCAGGGGCGTAGTTTAGCTATTTTTAGCGTTTGTTTTATGTATGTTTGAACGTACTTGTTTTCATATTAGGCGTCTATCGAATTATACACCGCGATATTCAAATGGACCATTACTCTATGGGATTGTGTAATTTTTTGTTATCAAATTAGGAGGAATATTTGGTTGCCGAAGAGAAAAACTCTGCTTGACATTTAGCAGTATTAATTTTAATGTTCCATTTATCTGACCATAATAATAACTCTCTTTCAATTCTGTCTTGGTTAGGTCTTCATGGGCAGAAAATAATTATCTGCAAAAAGTGCCAACTCAGTGTCTGCCATTTGTGAAATATCAGACATGTAAATATTAACTTATAAAGGAGAGGGTACAGAACTCTCATGTACCCTTGCAGTTATATTTCGAGGGGTTGAAGAGGTGCATTAATTTTCATCATGAAGTGTCTATTGGTTAGAGTAACGTAAATATTTAAAAACATTCAACAACTTACACTTACAACAACACTTACAAACTTCTTACACTTACAAACATTCAACAACTTACACTTACAGCACTTATCAAGAATCATATGTAATGTATTATGAGTATTAAACAACGAAATTAAAGAACGTTCTCTAAAATGCCCATTTCTGGTTTCACGTTTTTTCAAGTAGTCGTTCTGGAAACTGATGTGAACCGATTGGTAACAAGTGGAATGAGAAGGGCATTCCTCTCAAGACGCGAGATGACGGAACCGGACGTGTTCGCGAGATGGTCGCTGCGGCTGCTTCATTCATGCGAAGCCGCGTGCTCCGCTCGTGCGTCAGCGGTGATGCGTCCCGTGCAGGCGCGTGGGAGGTGCACCGTCCGCGGCCAAAAGAGCTCGCCTTCCGCGCCGCCGGTGAATCGAGCCCCCACTTTGCCGCTAGCGTCACCCGCCGGCTATTCTTAGCGGGGCGCCACTCGCTTCTAGAACACTGCTGCTCAAGCGTTTTCCTTCGGTCATTACCGGCTGAGTTGGCTCAGGACAGTAAGTGTTGCTTCTGCAGAGACTCTGACCGGAAGATTTGAGTTCGAGCCCCGGCGCTGGCGTATTTTCTATGCTCGCTATATAGCGAAGTCGAATTCAGCCGCTGTCCGGATGAAAGATCTAGCTGCTCTGATTGATAGTTCGTGGTTTCTCCGGTCGTTAACTGGCGAATGCCGGTGCAGTACCTAGGGTCACGGACCGTGCGCCATCTTTTCTTCCTCATTTCCCCTTACATACACTTACATCACTACACTGCCACCCTGGTCGTGGGTCCAGTCGGGAGCCTAAAGCTAGTCTGCAGGCGGAGATACCTGGTTGCTGGAAACCTCTGATAGCCGATTTGTAGTTCTGCGACATATCTCACGCTCCAGCAGGATAGGTACACCCGCACGTCCCAGAATATAACAAGCGCTACACTTAAGGGACTAATGACCAAAGCCGTTGATGCGCCCGAAAGCACAAAATAAATCCTTCTGTCACGGAAAAATAATTTTCTCCGCAAATCTCAATTCTTCGCCCAAAAGGGTCACTTACCATTATTGCCTCAAATGTATTATTAGTGTTAAAACGCAGATACACAGTGCTGGAAACGAAGTTAAAATTATTGTTTTTAAGAACAATCTCCCGTGGCCTCACTGTACGGGACCTCATGTCCGTGAGATAATGATATCCAGTTCATGATATCCATTTCAATAGCTGTAAGCAAAAGTCAAAGTATTCGACCAGGGAAATATTTATTATGAACTTGCTGTGGACAGCATTCGAAGCTGGCGCGCGCGCGGCAGTATGCTGCGCACCTCGGTGCCCGTTCGCGCGGAAAGCTAGCCGGCGAGCGAGCAAGCCTCAGAGCGAGGCTAATCCGGACCACACCGCCCCTATTTAAGCGGGGGCAAGTGGCGGCCAGTCAGTCCGGAGGTACGAGAGCCCAGCAGTGAGGGAGCCTGCAGCCAGGGGAGCCTGCAGCCAGGGGAGCCTGCAGCCAGGGGAGCCTGCAGCCAGGGGAGCCTGCAGCCAGGGGAGCCTGCAGCCAGGGGAGCCTGCAGCCAGGGGAGCCTGCAGCCAGGGGAGCCTGCAGCCAGGGGAGCCTGCAGCCAGGGGAGCCTGCAGCCAGGGGAGCCTGCAGCCAGGGGAGCCTGCAGCCAGGGGAGCCTGCAGCCAGGGGAGCCTGCAGCCAGGGGAGCCTGCAGCCAGGGGAGCCTGCAGCCAGGGGAGCCTGCAGCCAGGGGAGCCTGCAGCCAGGGGAGCCTGCAGCCAGGGGAGCCTGCAGCCAGGGGAGCCTGCAGCCAGGGGAGCCTGCAGCCAGGGGAGCCTGCAGCCAGGGGAGCCTGCAGCCAGGGGAGCCTGCAGCCAGGGGAGCCTGCAGCCAGGGGAGCCTGCAGCCAGGGGAGCCTGCAGCCAGGGGAGCCTGCAGCCAGGGGAGCCTGCAGCCAGGGGAGCCTGCAGCCAGGGGAGCCTGCAGCCAGGGGAGCCTGCAGCCAGGGGAGCCTGCAGCCAGAGAGCCTGTTCGGGGTTACTATACACTTAATGTTCATGAGTGGACTGTATGAATGGATTGTAGTGATGAAGTACAGTAGTCCCGAAACCCTTTGATTGCTCTTGGGATTGGCGCAGGAGTGCAGGATGCATACACGAGCAAATTTCCAGCACAAACAATATTTAATAAGTAAATGCACAGTATTAACACAGTAAATGCACAAGAAGCACAGTATTAACATGAAATGTTCCCTTGGTGCATTAATACACCTGTCCAAGCGTGGTTATTGTAGTGACTCCGTGGACCGCCGTGGCTACCTTGCGCCGACCAGAAGCAGCCGCGAGTCACATAGTTCAACCAAAATTGCGGGCGCAAACCCTCGCAAGAGCGACAGACACAATTAAAGCGTGCACTGCCACGATTAAACAATTTATGTGCGAGCCGTATGCAGCTCATTTGCACGATTATATATTCTTTACACGCTACTGCGCGGAGCCCTGAACACACGCGACTATCTTGCACGGTGTCTTTATGCGAACTACCGAATTCGGTTAAGCCGAATTCGGTTGGGGCAGAGACGTTAGGAAAGGGCTCTCACGCGCGGCAGAGGTGGGGATGGCGATGGCCAATTACCATTTGCCATTTGATCTGGATTTGCAATGATCTGGCGGTTTTTGTCCGTTGCTCCTCCAACGGATCGAGCTGGGGGGGGCGAGATCGCCAGTCGCGCACGTGCGAACTGCGTCCCGTCCGTTGGAGAATCCGCGGAACAAAGGATGTGAAGGCGATACGTGATTTCAGCGGTCAACGGCCGCGCTCTGCCGATTACGCAATTCAACTGTTCTGCCTTGCTTGTGAAATAAACGTATTTATTTCTGCTTTGCTGTGGGCCCGAACAGAGCCTGCAGCCAGGGAGCCTGCAGCCAGAGAGCCCGCAGCCAGGGAGCCTGCAGCCAGGGAGCCTGCGGTAACGGAGCCTGCAACCGGGGAGCCTGCAGCCAGGGAGCCTGCAGCCAGGAAGCCCGCAGCCAGGGAGCCTGCGGTAACGGAGCCTGCAGCCTGGGAGATAGTCACACGCGGATGCAGCACTAGAGGCGGTGCGGAGTCGCGCAGCGAAGCGCGTGGGTGTCATCACAGTGCTAAGGGACGCACTCAGGAGATTGGGGCTTGAATGTGAATGCTAGCCATCAGGGAATTACCCCTGCAGTTTTGGGTTGTGTGATGTAATGGAACAAGTAATGGAATAAATAAGTGTTTTAAGACTATGTACTTTCATTCAAAAAGGCAAACATAGCAGAACTTCGATCTCGTTTTGTAGCTTCTGTTGCTTCTGTTTTGAATCTCACTTCTCACGCAGAAGTTGTAAGTGTGGCCGCACGAGTTTCCCCGCGCCGGTAGTCGTTTTATACTAATTGTTTTCCGTGTCCAAATAGTGATCCATCAACGTTTGGAAATTGGTTTTATTTTATACTTAATGGGTGCTGATTAATTTTCCAAAAATTGGTGAATATGATGAGAACTATCGCAATGAATCGTATACCATTTTTTGCCAAAAGGTGGATTAAAAAACGCTTGCTTCTTTAATCAAAATTATGAATCGGATAAACGTATTAATTTTTCATCATTTCTGAAAAGTTTGTGTACTATGCAACGTATAAAAATATTTTTATTAAATTGTCTTGTGTGTGTGTGAAATATTTTGAAGTTATTCACAATGGTATATCTTCTGAAAATTACTTCCATATATAATGCTTTATTTCACTGGCGAGCTCTTACTTTGACTATCAGTAAAGATTTAAAAATTAACATTACGCGAACTTATAAATACTTTAATGATTCGTATCTTTACATAAGAATAGACAATGCTGATGAAGCTGACTGTAGGAGGCGAACGCATTTGTATGATAACAGAGTATAGCGGATTCGACAAATGACTGCAGAATGGCGTGCGGTCATTTTTGTGTATCATGATGCCGCGATAAATTAATGTGATTTCGAGATCATGCACAGCTTGCAGGAAAATTGAGAACATTTTTATATATGGGGGCACATAATTTGCAATGCGGTAAACGTGTTTTCTTTAATTAAACAAAGTGAATGTGTTCCGAAAGTTGTCAAAAAGACAGTTGACGTATAATCTCTAGTGCACGTGAGCCGAAACGAGTTAAAAATTACGAACTTTAAGACTGAACAATGTTATGTTTCGAACAAATAAACAAAACGAATGGAAATTTTAGGAATTTTGGATGAATACAACTGATTGAGGGGACGCCGGAGAGGTGTAAGTAGAAACCTTAGAGGAGAGATATACTAGAGTGCGCACCGAGCTGCGCAGAAAGCCCGGCCGGGTATCAACATCTCTCGCGCCAGTGTCACGTGACTTTGGGACAACTAGGTGGCATCTATAAGAACACCCGTCTCGCATGAAATTATTTATTTTTATACGTACTTAAGACATTTCATTCCAGCGTTATTTTCTCATTTATTAATCAACCCTTAAAATGTTGCTTATAGCAGAAAAGTGAATTTAAGTTTTTCTGCTCTATTTGCTCAAGTACATTAAAATTCCGATTTTTGTCCAACTTGACACTTTCAACCGCATACTCCACTAAACCTGTTTTACAAGTACAATTGCATAGGACTATAAATAAAAAATATTTGTAAAATAAATTAACTCCATGGGATGCATTGATCCAAATTTCTATTACTCAATGTTAGACATTCTACTATTGAAGATTCCCATCAGTGTCATTTATAATAGCAGGTTATCAAAATGATATTTCAAGGATTTATAGTTATCAAAATGATATTTCAAGAGATTTTTTTACCTTTGATTTATATTTTGATTTATTTAGTCAAAAACTGTGTGTGGGGGAAAAGTTCCATCTGCACTCATTTTCTTGAGCTTCAAAAGCTCTTCCCAATATTTTAATTATAACATTAGACATTTTCCCTCCTGAGTTATATAAAACCTATTTGCATCGATAAACAAAGTGCATGTTTTATTTTTTTCTTCTTTATATTACTAACAACAGTAACATGCCACTGGCTTTACTCCTACCACTACTAGCAAGTAAGCTCAAGAAAACATGGGCGTAGTGAAGCTACATTTATATTCAAAAGCAAAACAAGAGGACATCTCAGCATTTGCTCAATGGATTGGGAAAACTGGACAAAAACCTGATCGAAATGAGGGTCTTTCACCTGAAAGCTGAAGTACATATTTTTCAAAGAATTTACAAATAATCAACTACAATCATACAAATTACTAACACTAACATACTATAAACACAACTTACATTAGTAAATACACATAGTATTAATGCCATCTAAATAAAATCATTTTGTTGTTAACTGATCCATACTATTTTTTTGGT
This sequence comes from Acheta domesticus, assembly GCA_031308135.1. NCBI lineage: Eukaryota > Metazoa > Arthropoda > Insecta > Orthoptera > Gryllidae > Acheta > Acheta domesticus. The sequence goes on along the minus strand of JAHLJT010009436.1, from coordinate 245,063,485 downwards.
AAATTTGGATGTGCTCCTTCCTACATGTTTTAATCTTAGGTCAATATATTTAAACAATATTGCCTTTATTAAGTACATCCTGTGATTCATTATGGCCTCTTGACCAATAATATATGTTAAATTACTAAAAACAGAACTATTCACAAATTCTCTCAGACATCTATTTACAATTGTACTACATGCTGCCTTTTTAAAAATGTCACTTCTCCCCTGAAGTATTCTTACTTCTACCTCTGCTCTTTTGCCGATTTTTATAACATCTGCAGAAGGGTATTTCAATCCATAATCAGCTTTCCTCTTAATGAAGGAATATGATCCTTCATCAGTATCAGTCCGGCAAAGAACTAGCTTACAGTTCACATAAGCAAGAGACTTTTGCAACTTTCTGACAAAAAATCCTCCAATATAAATTACAATGTCCACAACACAGGGAGACAATCTAGTTTCAAGATTGTGTACTGATGGCAAGTACATATGGTCAGTTGGTACCTCACTGCCAAGTTCAGGATCATTTACTTGTGGCACACTTGCATACTGGCGTCAACTGACATAACACAGTTGTTTTATCCTGTGGAACACAATTTGCAAAGTTAAATTGTTATTGCACTTCTTGAAAAGAAAAAGAATTTTGTATTGCAGTGAACAAATATCCACAACGTCCCAAAATAATTACGCTGTAGCACCACAAACAGCAAACAGCACGAAAAGCTACATACAACACCATACAGCACGAGCTGCCGGTGTCCCAAAGTCACGTGACTTACGACCACCTCATGTTGAAACCTGCGCAGTAGGCTCACGCGCACTCTAGTTGTATCTCTCCTCTATGGTAGAAACATTGTATGTTAGTATGGAAGGACAAATGACGGAGAGATTGTGTTTTGTTGGGGCAAAGTTTTGGTAAAGAATGCCAACAATGCTTTTCATCAGATGGTACTTTAGTCGTAGAGGCGAGCAGATCGCGAGTTCAGCCGTATGGTGCGGGACATTACAATGTTATATCACCGCGGCATTCTATTCGCAAAAGGGAGAAAGTAACTTTCGTGCAGTGCGGGACATTATAATGATGGAGTATCACCGCGACATATGCTCAGGGTAAGCGGGAGGAGAAACGTTCTAATCACATGGTGGTCGGCGCAACCATTCTTTTTGGAGTTGTCCTGGACCGATGATTGGCGCAAATACAACACGACTCAAGGGAAGTGAACTGTATATGCATTCAGTAAATGCGACGGAATTCTGTCATGTTCAAGGCCACGCCTATCATTAATTAACAAGATATGTTTAATTACAAAATGGCCCCAGAGGGAGAATGCGCATTTCTCAGTATAGCATGAATGTGTTTGTAAATATTGTGTGGATGAATGTTTATTACTTGGTTTAATCTGTTTATATTATGTGTTGTTTATGTTTTGTTGGAAGAATGTGCGAAAACCCAGAAGGTAATGTAATAAATAGCAACATACACGAAGGTGTTTGTTATTTTGTTTTTCAGAATGAAATTTCATTTGTTATTGTAGCATTGAAAACACCAGATATTATTGCAAATGATAGCAGGTCTCAATCCAGTATTGGATAACTTGCTCCAACCTACGACCTTATAAATTTTTGTAATCGGCCGCAGCCAACGTCAAAAATAAGATTAGTAGTTATTAAGAAATAGGCGGGGGTGAATCCGATACAATGCATGTAGATAGATTGAATGAATTACATTCTCCTTCTTAAAGCCCTGACTCGGTGGCTGTTTTAGAGACGATTACATAAAATATTCTCATGAACAGATTTCAAGAATTTAAAATAATATTTCCTCTTATCCGTAAAAAAAAACTTAATTATTTAGAACTCTCATGAACTCATTGAGCTATTACCTCCATTTGCAATTAACATCCGAGTAATTAATGAGGTAAGATTTATGTAAAGCTTCTAGTTGAGTTACTGCGCGTTAATCACTGTCAGCGTGAATCCAAGACCTCGTGCGCGCGCGCGCGCGTGTGTGTGTGCCAGGGGGGGTAACACGCGGTGCCGTCACGGGGGTATGGAGCGGCACCGTCTTTGTCCCCCGCAAAGCACCTGTCCTCTTCTAATTATAACACTCTGCGGAGACAATGGAGTGCTTGTGCGCGCAGGTGGGCGCGCGCGGACAGGGCTAAACGCCCCCCGTCGCAGGAAGCTCTAATTGCGCCAGGTGGCCGCGTGAGCCCTGCGCTGCCAAGACGGGGGCATCCCGCTCGCCGCCCACGCGAACAGCTCTTGCAAACTATACTGCGATTTTTTTAAACTTTGCTCCTCAAGGCCACTCAAATTCCATCTTGCGATTGAATATGTCACGATATTTCGCATCTTTCTCAGTCATTCCGCTAGATTTCGCATGATCGCGACTGTATCAAGCAGTGCTTGCGATCATGCGACTTCTACCGGCAAGACCGAGAAAGACGCGAAATGTCGTGTGATATTCCATCGTGAAGATGGGCCCTGAGAGGCCTTGAGGGGCAAAGTTAGAGAAATCGCAGTATAGGGATGCAACATCAATATCGATGTTTTCAAAATGTCGTTGTTTTATTTATCGATGCATTAAATATGATTTCTTAACATCGATATTTTTTGGTACTTGCCCATCGAAAAGAAAACATTCGTATTTAATTCTTTTTTATTCGTTTCCTGGAATAAAATCTTGACAAATGTTTCTTAATCACAATTTGGTAAAATCAAAACATCGATGTTTTATTCATCGATAGATTAAAGATGATTTCTTAACATCGATCATTTGTGCTGCTTGCTCATCGCACTCAAAACATTCGTATTTCTTTTTTATTCCTTTCCCAGAAATACATCCGATTTCGATGTTGCCAAATTTTTCATTATCACAATTTTGTAAAAGTTATAATATGAAATAATAACTGATGAGACCATTGTCTGAAGATGTGCTCCATTGCTACCATCATCGGGATGACCGAGAAATGACCCCGATGCCCTGGTATTTTGTGTCTTTCCCCGAGTTCAACACGCGGATAGACGGCGTGTTGAGTAGACGTAGGGCCTCCCATTCTTCCCGGTGGTTCTTCTACGGCAGACCTGCACAACGCCTGCTCCCGCGGGCATTCTGCACTTGCGAGCCGATCGTCTGCCCGTGGCAGCGCCGAAAGTGCAAGTAGTGGGGAGTAAGAAGCTTTGCGGGGAGGGGAGAAGTCTGACGAAGCACGACGCGGCGCGTAGATTGAATGCCTGGGCGTCTAATAATGATCGATGCTTCAAAATTAAATGCCTATTTGTTTAAATGGATTATGTCTAGAATGTCTAGTATTTCAAGTTACCAGGGTCATAATTCACTGTTTATATTCTGTACACTACTGTATATCCACCTTTGTATCCACCACTGTATATATTTTCATTTCCTAATATTTTAAAGAAAAGAACATGCTCATTGTGACTCTTAAACAATATTTTAAAGCTATAGCTTTAAAATATATGCTTATATATAAGAAAAAATATTATTTAATTCTATCTAACACAAAATTGCAATTTAATGGAATGTTATAATCTCCAAATCATAGAAAAATGAACAAAATCATGAGAGCAATCTCTCACATCACGATTGACATAAAATAGAATATGTGGCAATTCCAAGAAGGGTAATGTTTAATAGCACATTTGTGACCATTTTTCCCCGTTATGAAGCTGAATAAAAGAGATCAACGAGCAAACTTCTGTGACGATATGTTACGGACAATCGTAGATAATCATGGGTATTGGTTAAATAGAATGCAAAGACATTTTTATACGATATCATAAACGACTCTACTCTCTTGTCAGAAATTAGAACAGAAAATAATCATGTTTTTTAATAACAATGTGTTTTTGCTTTGAGAGAACTGTCCTATTCACTTAAACATAGTTAATCAAAAATAGTTTATTGCTGTCATCATCAAACAAAAACAATTCAGTATCAAAATTTTGTGTTTAGCACAACACTAAATTTGTGATTACATCGTAGCAAAGCGAATTAAATTATAGCCCTACAAGCAATTATAATACTTGGTGTCGAAATCTAATATGTATAATTCGTTGTAGTTTCATATTTCACCCTGTCATATACCGAAAACAAACATTTGCAATATAATACAAAAGAATATTACTTGAACTGTATATGACCGTCATGTTCTTTCCGATTGCTCTTTAAATTTACGCGCTATCTTTCGAATTGCGCATTCTGATTGGTGGTCCCCACTCCTAGATTGGGTCTCATCCCAACCCTTCATCGATTTTCTCATTTGCACCCGAGTTGCCCGAACGCAGCTTCTGAGGTCAGTGAAAGTGCAAAATGCTGTGCAGGTCTGTTCTGCGGTAAACTGAGAAAGCTCTGTCCCCTTGAGACGAACCTCAGTGCTTAGAGTTTCCGGCTGTTTTGTTAATGATTCTTATTACTTTTTGGTTCGTTTTGCCTGTTAATTCGTAATTATAAATTAATAATCACGACCCTTGTAAAATTACATTCTCCCGCACGCGAATGTAAGTGATGATTTATAAGCCACTTTTCAAAACTTCGGTGGTTAAGCAGGGTATTCATTGATTGAGTGGTGATTCTGGGCGCGTCAACTGCTGCCATTAGTACCGTAAGTGTAGTGCATGTATTAATCGCATTAACTGGTAGTGATCGTCTCCCCGCTGTATCCGGCGCTGACCTACGCCGGTTTCAGGGGATTTTCCCAACCAGGTATCTCCCACCAGCGTGGCACCGCCCCAGCTGGAACAAGCTCCCCACTGGTCTCCGGACAACTGTAGTAGTATAGTGCATGTGAGGGTGTGTGTAAGTAAAGGGGGAGGAAGAGGAAGGAAAGATCGTGCGTGGTTCCTGGCTCGTTTATTAGGATACTGCTCCGTCATTCACTTTGCGGTGATGGGAGAAACCACGTAAAACTGCCGATCAGAGCAGCCGGCCGCTGGAATTCACCTTCAGACAGCGAATGAATTCTACCCTGCCTAGTCTCGAAAATCTTGGCTGAGCGGTGTATTATAAGATCGTTGTTTTAATTATCATCGTTGAGGTTTTGAAGCATCAGTGTTATGAGTTCGATGTCGCATTCCTGTTGTACAGGAATACAGGAGCTAACTAATGGATTGGCTGCTTCCGCCTTGGGTGGGGTCAGCTATCTTGACTGTGTCTGTAGAAATGGAAAAATACTTCTTAGTGACAGCGGCGTTCGGACCCCGTGTGCGAGAAAGTTAAAGAAGATCAATACATTGCCTAAGAATTGGCGTTGGGATGATGGAGGAAAAATCACTTCGGTTTATGACTCAAGAAGATCTTCCATTCAAAATTGCTATCATAACTGGAAACAGAGAACCCCTTGACCCCAGCCGGCTAAACTGTAAGCACAATTTTCATCAACATTAATATTCTCCGATTGATTTCCTGGTGTCTCGGCCCCTTAATTTTAAATTGATATTTTAATTATGGAAGCTCTTTACATGAAACTTCAAGGACATTTCAATTATTTTTCAAACAACGGCTCTAAATTTTTTTGCTTTACTTTTTTATAGGATAGTGGAAAGAACGCTTATATAAACGAAGCATATCCAAGTTTAGTTGAATTCTCTTAAATTTACAAAATTGCACAAGGTTCAAGTTTTTTAGTGGTCTGACTTCAACTACAATATTGAAGGTAGATATTTTTCTTCGTAATGGAAACTTTTCTTTACAATTAGTTTTTTAGTTGAAGTCATGTACACTTTCCAAAGCTTGAGAAATTTTCGTGTAATTTTACGTAAAAGTAAATTTTAAAAACAAGATTTTCTCGAAAACGGCGCCAATTTTTATTAACCTTTCTGTGCAGATAGTGCTCAATACATTTGAATAACATAGTATGTATACACGCCATTTTGATTTATTTTTTCTACTTAAAATTTACACAAAGATGTTAAATATGCCTCACGTCGTTGTTATTTATATTACTGTCATTGTTTTTACTTTGTTACATCTCTGAGTACAAGTACTTCAAATGATTTCTTAGGCCGAAAACTCAAAAGTTTTCTGTGAAAATGAACTCAAAGTTGCGCATTCTCAGAAATGTTTGAATGATATTGTGCCAAATACCAATCCGAATTTTTTCTTTATTCTTTTTGTACGAATAGTCCCAAATGCACTGAATTATTTAACATATACGCCATTTTTGATGTACTCCTTTGTGTTTCAAAAATTACACAAATGTAATATTTTTGAAATATCTCTCACGTCAATTACATTGCGTGTAATTTTATACATTATTTCATTTGTGAACACGGGTGCTTTAAATGATTCCAAATGAAGTTTCTCGAAAACTCAAACATATTTCTGTGAATATAAGCTCAAAATTGAGGAATTTCAAAAATGGATGAAACTTTGCTCAACAATCTTTCAATGACAGTTTTTTTAATGTTTCGTATTTTTCAATACAAATTTACATATTACCATCTATATTCTATGTTTTTATAATATTGTTAATGTCTTTTCAAATTTCAAATCTACTATTAGGGGACTGAAAAATGGAGATAATTTGAAGAAGAGGAAGAAGAAGAAGAAGAAGAAGAAAAAAGGTATTTTAGGCGCCGATAGGTAGCATCTGGAAAGAGGCCAAGCTAGCCTAGACTAAAGAGATAGTAAAACTAACGAAACGAGAAAATCTGTGCCATTCTGTAGCATGGCTAGTTTTCGTTTGATTTCATACATGAAATCACTTGGTGCTGCAGTTTCGAGTTTTCACTTCTGTGATTGGCACATAAAACTTATAAATTGAGATTGGAGGGAAATTACTATATTGCACCTTCAGAAAACCTTCGAATATATCTTGGCGACGGGAAAAAAGCTTCTCTTAAAAACCTTCAATTATAGCAGCACGATACAGATACACCTGCGTAGATGTGCTTTGGCGCAAGGCACTAAGTGACTAATGTGTTTACAAATGTGCCAGACTTAATTTACTGTAAAGCTATTTTGCGAGGATCAACACTTCGAAGCCTGCAAACGAGGAACATCATCTGTCGCCTACGTTTGCCCATCAATGCTCTGCACACCGGCAACAAAAACTATTGTTAGCCCGTCACATTCTTCACGGTCAAGTACAGCATTCCTTGATGGCTTGGAGGACTCCTGCGGCAGTGCTTGCTTTATTATACTCCTGCGCCGTAATTTGCTTACGGTATAGTATAACAGTAATGGAGCAATCCAGCATCTCCCAAGAATTTATCGTTTCGTGACTATGTAGTCTAGACTACCTTATACAATTCCACTTTCTAACCACAATTCCATCGAGAAATCTGTGCACACAATTCATACAGTTCTAAGGGAAAGTTGTTTAGACAGACGCCTAAATTGGATCTCACTTATACTATTCCTATCGATAAGGGCATTGGACGCAAGTGCTCTCTAATGCTTGTGGATGATCAAATGGAATCATTAACTAATTTTCAGTGAATAGCACTGTTTTAATAAGTAGAGTGTTTCTGTAGAGTGCGTTACTATTTTTTGATACATTATTGTGACCGATCACGTATTATTATACGAGAAATACTTCGCCCTTCACCGCAAGATAGACGACTATTGGCGTATGCAGTGTTTGACACTGGCAACATTGAACAACGTATTGAAATGATTAGCGTAGTAGAATCGATACTTCGAATAGACCTGCACTCATCACCTCATCGATTCTTAAGAACAAATCGCCCCATTTGGAGAACAGGACGTTTTCGTTAGCAGTGAAGACGTGCGAACGGAAATCTGTTACAATCTGTTTATAAATCCCTTCAAAAAGGCTCTTAATAAGAGGTAATTATTCTGTTTGTAATACTATTCATGGTGATTAATTAGTCATGAAATTATAAACGGAAATTTTTAAGTTTTCGTGTGTGAAAAATATAAACTCGGGTAGAAGCATTACGTTGATACTACGTTTTCTCTTCCACAGGCTTGTTTTCTTTTCGTTCCTTTACTTTTTCTTTTTAAGTAATTATATATTGGGTGTACCATCCTCCCAACCACCGCATCACATGGTGACAGAAATAGTATCAAATTGAATTCAACTGGGGCTGATCATGACCAGAGTACCGAGCCTCGCGCGTTTTCGTAACGACACGTGGCCCGGAGATCATTTCCACGGACACGGCTGGAACCCGGAATTGCATTCTACCAGTGAGAGCAAAAGCCGAACTACACCACAACGCGAAATTGATAGGGGCAACGCCCGAAAGCTGTCATCTGAGAAGAGGAGCGGTCCTGGGACAACCAGAGTTCTCCAAAGGAGTATTCGCTGCCCACATCATCCGCCCCCTCGATGCATAAAGGTCCACGTTTTCCTTATATGCCGTAAAAAGTTAAGGTATTTGTTAGGCGCTAGTGCAAAACCGCTGAAAGTGCAAAACCCAGGAGAAGCTAGCACGTGATTTGGTTGCTCCGCAGCCGACTCACTCAAAATATTCCTTTTGGGATAGCCAGAGAGACAGAATATAATTCCTTTACATCGCCCGCCACATTGTGAAGGTCCCACGCCGCACCGCGAGGAATTTATAGCTCAGATAGGGAGGCAGAAAAATATGCAACCAAGGTTAACAGCGAATTTGTGACACGTTGATTTAGAAGATGCCTTGGCTAAGAGTGAGTTTTATTATTATTATTATTATTATTATTATTATTATTATTATTATTATTATTATTATTCCTTTATTTCACGACTTAAGATGTTATGAGTCGGTTGAATGTAAAATCTACTCCAGGTTGCAACCAGCTACCAAAGGAGTAGATCTAGGGACTGTCGGTGCCCTTACAACACTGCGTAAAATGTGGACTGTTCCCAATAAAGCAATTTTTTGCAGTCTTGAATTGCCTGGGAGTTTAGCCAAAAATTTTGCTGAATAAATCCCAGAGCTCCAATAACCATCGCGACGGCCTGTGCTTTTACGACCCATATTCGGCTGATCTCGACTTCCAAAATCTTGTATTTAAGACACTTCTCTGGCTTCTTGGTTACGACGTTTTGATCGCACAACACAGCAACATCTACACGCAAATATGTTTTTTTCTCCATATTCCGAGTAAGAATATTCGGTTTGTTTGCCACAATCGTGCGTTCAGTTTGAATTAGTTAGTCGCGGATATTTTTTGGTCCAAATCCGAGGCTGTGTGTGGTTCTATGTATTTGCAGATCAGAAGATAACTTGCAAAGACTCTTTCAGAAATTTTCGAAAAGCAGAATATTATAATATGGTTATCTCAATTGACAAAACAAAATCAATGGTGATCTCCAAAGAGCCTATACAGTGTAAACTGATGATAAAGAATACAATAACAGAGTAAGTAATGAAATTCACTTATTTAGGAGTGAAATTCACTTATTTAGAAATTTCAAGCACACGGAATACGTATAATGAAGTTAAACAGCAAGTAATGAAAGGAGCAACAATATCAGGGTATTTGAAAGATGTGACATGAAGAACCAAATTTCTTAATGTAGAAAGCAGGGACTGAATACTGAAATAATAGCGGTAAAGGAACGCGCGTGTGGGGCCGCGAACGCGCGTGTGGGGCCGCGAACGCGCGTGTAGGGACGCGAACGCGCGTTTGGGGAGCGAAGGCGCGTTTGGGGAGCGAAGGCGCGTTTGGGGAGCGAAAGCGCCTGTGGGATCGCGAACGCGCGTGTGGGGCCGCGAACGGGCGTGTGGGGCCGCGAACGCGCGTGTGGGGCCGCGAACGCGCGTTTGGGGAGCGAAGGCGCGTTTGGGGAGCGAACCCGCGTTTGGGAAGCGAACGCGCGTTTGGGAGCGAAGGCGCGTTTGGGGAGCGAAGGTGCGTTTGGTGAGCGAACGCGCGTTTGGGGAGCGAACGCGCGTTTGGAGAGCGTGCGTGGTCGGGCCTGCGGCCTCTGCCAGGATATGACCTTCGACATCTGTTGTGAAAGAACGAAGGCGATAGAAATCTGACATCGGTTGATAAGACTTCATGCAACGTTCCTTGGCGCATTCCGATTCTCGGAATCAGTTTCCCTTTGTCAGAGCTCTGAGAGCTGCGCCGTTGCGTAGGCAGTTTCCGGAGGTCAGCGTTTCGACCCATGGGCGTCTCCGTTTCGGCAGAGGATAACGCACTCGACCTATATACTCCAGGCTATTAATTTCTTTTCGCAGTGAGTAGAATTGAAATATGAGAGAAGGATGTTTGACCGTAGGCCCCAACAAACTCTTTGCCGAATGTGTACTGTGAGAGAGAGAGTGTGTGTGTGTGTGTGTGTGAGAGAGAGAGAGAGAGAGAGAGAGAGAAAGAAAGAAAAAGAAAGAACGAAAGAGAGAAAGAGAAAAAAAGAGCGTGTGTATTTAGCGCGTGAGTGTATAGAGCGTGAGTGTACAGCGCGAGGTGTAGCGCGCGTGTGATTGCTGCACGCGTGTTAGGCGCGTGCATTTGTTCGGCGCGCGCGTTTGTTGGGCGCGCGCTTTTGTTGGGCGCGCGCGTTTGTTGGGCGCGCGCGTTTGTTGGGCGCGCGCGTTTGTAGGGCGCGCGCGTTTGTTGGGCGCGCGCGTTTGTTGGGCGCGCGCATTTGTTGGGCGCGCGCGTTTGTTGGGCGCGCGCGTTTGTTGGGCGCGCGCGTTTGTTGGGCGCGCGCGTTTGTTGGGCGCGCGCGTTTGTTCGGCGCGCGCGTTTGTTCGGCGCGCGCGTTTGTTGGGCGCGCGTGTTTGTTCGGCGCGCGCGTGTTTGTTCGGCGCGCGTGTGTGGGCGCGCGAGTTTGGCGCGCGCGTTTGGCGCGCGCATGTGTTTGGGGCGCGTGTGTGGGCGCGCGCGTGCGTTTGGCGCCACATTTGAATCTTCATTGGCGATTCTTCTATAACAATGTTGTAAACTTCATTATAATTTCGGGGACAACTACACCGAGACAAGCAAACATCTTATAAATTGAATTTAATGCAACATTTAATATATTGCTCATAACTGATCTGATTCCTTTTGTATAGCCAAGGTGCTTTGAATAATTAAAACCCAAATAAAGTAACATCATTGCAATACTGTTCATTAAGAATGAGAGCTGTCAAAAGACACTTTTGATACCGGATTCGAACTCAGCGACAGCAAAACATTCAAGATATTTTAAGCGTCAGACTCTATCCTCGCTCATCAGCCGAACTAAAATTCTCTAACCGGATTCGGGCTCAGCGACAGCAAAATAGTATTCAATAAGGTCATTTAGCAGTGGTGAAGCTGAAGGGTAATCGGGGAGACTTATACTACTCAAATTATTTTTCAATAAATTCTGCCGTTGTGTCATTTTTCAATATTTTTGTTACTGAATCGTCGAAAATAAATGTGTTGGACTCCTTTTCCCCGTTTAGGCGCGAGGGAATTAGCAGGGCTGGAGAAATATACTCTTTGGGGCCGGAAGCTGAGCGAGGAGCCTGCCAGTGGATAGACACCGGCAGGCTCTGCCGCGCATGCGCACAAGAGAACGTGCACTATACTGCGATTTTTCTAACTGCGACCCTCAAGGCCACTCAAATCCCATCTTCGCGATGGAATATGTCACGGCATTTCGCGTCTTTCTCAGTCGTTCCGCTAGATTTCGCACGATCGCAACCGTATGAAGCAGTGCTTGCGATCATGCGACTTCTACCGGCAAGACCGAGAAAAGACGCGAAATGCCGTGACATATTCCATCGCGAAGGTGGGATTTGAGTGGCCTTGAGGGTCGCTCTTAGAAAAATCGCAGTATATCTCCCTTTCTTTTGCATTGACTGGGCAGCGAGCCTAGGCTCTCGGCAAGCATAGACTTGTACAGCGATGCACGCCCACGTCTCGGTCAGGCAAATTCACCTCATCACCTGACGTTGTGGGAAAGTAGAGTTGTTTGTGTGCCGTTTGTGTGATTTTTGTTCGTTTTTTCTTTACGAAACATTTAATGAAGCTAAAGATATAGTGTTGCAGTCTAGGTCCCACTGAATATGCCTCAAAAGCTAAAGATATGGTGTTGCAGACAACGTCCCACTGACTGTGTCACATATCTTCTAAACGGTTCACGATATCGAAATGCAGTTTTCGATACTTGAAATGCGGAATCACGAGTCAAGTAATATGCCGTAGAGATAGAAATAGTAGCGATACGTAGTAATATATCGTGTTAGATAGGAAGAGACTATTGAAATCTTTATCAAAGTAGCCATGACAATGAATGAACTTTCAGGGTGAAAATTATTTTAAAGAAACAAAATTGTATCTTTTAAAATTATTGATACAATAGTGACTCAGATGGACTGAAGGTTTCAAGATTTCGAAAACTTTCATTTTATTGAATTTCTTGACGAAAAGCAGTTTTCCACCTACAAAGCGTCCTTTCGTTCAGAAAAGTTTTCTTTTCTAATAAAACAACATCCATTCCTTGGCAGTGAGCAGCCTCAAAATGAAATGACAAATGTATACATTAATAATGCAAAATATATGCCTGCAGTTTTGCTGTTTTTTTTTTGTTTTTTTTGTTTTTTTGCTGAAGTATTTGTTAGACAAATTGGTCTAGAAAAAATATCAAGAGACGGTTTGGTGATACAACTCAGTCTAACTTTCCCTCTATAGAAGCATTATGTGAAAGGAATATTATTACAGTTAAGACAATCCTGAGAGATTCCGTGGGAAATTAACTGTGTAGAAACGAAAGCTTTAAAGAACAAATTATCGACGTTTTTGTTAAATAAAAAAACGATGAATGGAGCTAATTTACAAAAATATGTAAGATAAGATTTTCAGAATACTCAATTGCATGACTCTAGCTTCGCCACTGTATTTTAGGTGTCCGGCACTATCCTCGCTCATCAGCTAAACTAAAATTCTCTAACTGTAATTCTTTTTGACCAATCTGTGCCACTAACCCCTGTTATAGCCTAAACTTTGCTAAAATCGGCTTCTTACGTTCTTACAAAACCAGAACCGGCATCAGACTTCAATGATCAAATTAGGTTCGCCGTTACTGATTACGTTAAGCATTTTTAGGTTAAATATACATTGAGTTCGATAGAAGTTCCGATACTGAATTCTAACAAACTCCTGAAAGCAAGATTGATGCCAATTTTATATAGATACCATTATTATTACGTTTAGCTAACTCTATTCCCTTTGAACAACAGTTGTGACTTTTAAGCTGAGTCCATGTATTGACGTCTATTTTTCCCACAGTTCTCTCGTTCAATTAGTGACAAAAATTCACATTAAGTTGGCAACACTAGTAACACGCAGTGTATTTCCGACTCTAGATATGTTACTTGTTTAGATTAATTTCTTTGTACTAAAAATATTTTTAAAGTCATCTTGTAAACACTTACGTTTTTATTCAAAGTAAATTCCAATTTCTATATAAATTCATTAGTTTCAGCACTGCTAAATTTTTAGATATTTCTGGAATTGGCTGAAAATATCTGAAAATGTCTCGGGCAGTCCCGATTCTGAAGGGACACTGGAAAGGTTATTAGTTTCTCAGAGATGTTTTAGATATGGTACTTTCTCACACAATTGTGACGGTTCACCATTTGGGGGGGGGGGTCATGACCCCCGTGACCCCCCCTTGGATCCGCGCCTACTTGTAGCGTGTGTTTGGAACTTCGAGGTCGGCACAGATTTGCCAGTGGAGGTAACTACACATTTTGTCATGTCTTTTCAAGTATTCGGTCTTTGCTAGAATTACTAGCTGATACAATATGATCTATGGTTTCAACTGGATCCTGGCAAATGCGGTATTTATCATCTTGGGAAATTTTGAAAACTGCTTTATCATAATGTGTGTTCTCAAAGCCTCATCTTGGACAGCTATTACAAATGCTTCCGATTGTAGTTTCATTCTTCCCCTATTAAGCCACATAAATGATTGATCTCTATTGATCTGAATCTTGTCCATTCTTTTTAGATACTACCCATGGAGTGGTTTGTCTCTCAACGATTTCTTTAATTATTTTTGTGTCTCACATTTCGTGTTAAGTACCATCAGAAATTCAGTGTCTCTGTTATTCTGCGTCCTTTAGATAGTCTTGTTCGCAATGCTTCTTGCTACACTTACAATACGTCTGTTTCCCATTCTTTGGTTAGATTTCATGACCTGCCTCATTAGTGGGTCTTCTTGACTTATTATATACGTTCTCATCCCGACTATTGAGCTGTTGTTGTTGTTATTGTTATTATTATTATTATTATTATTATTATTATTATTATTGTTATTGTTATTATATTTAATAAATATTATAATAATAAATTACTATAATATTTAATAAATAGGTAATCATTTTAGCATAGTTGTGAAACATTGTTTCTGGAAAATAAATAAAATATATATAATTTGGGAAGGTAAACTGATAAAAACTATTATAAATTAATTTGAAATATAATTTTATTTTTATCACATACGTTTTCTTGCAGTTAATTCGAGAGTTGATTAATAATGCACTTGATTCACGTTCTTTGGAACCAGTCTGTTGCATTGTATTGATTACACATTCTCTTTCAGTAGGTGTCGTGTGGTCGTGGTGCTAGGACTCCCAGGATGAACTGCGTGGATTTCCCCGCTGATTTCTTACTCCTGTGACTTCATTTCAAATTTGTCTTCTCCGTTTCCAACTACCATGTGGTTTTCCAACTACTTCAGAATGCCATCAATGATGAATGTTTCTTGGGGTTTACCACTGAATCAATGGACTCCATCAGCAGAAATCATTAAACAAATAGCATTAGAAGTCCTTCAAAAATTACCAGAATATTTCACTGAGGATGACATCAAACGTTTGATTTCAGCGGCAGTGGGAGGAACAACATTATCAGGTGTAGCTATTTCTCTCATCGTTTCTGAAGTTCTTCGTCGACGTGGCGTGTAATCAACGATAATAATGTGAATCTCGTCAACATCCGTCTCTCAATTTGGTAATTATTCACAAATTATATTCTCCTTCTATCTACAGGCAAGAAGGTAACTGAAGAGATCGCATAACCCTAGTTACAAATGGCTTTGTTTTGTCTCAGTTATTAATTCTTTTTAGATCTAATACTTCCATTAAATATCAATTAAAACTATTAATTATGATAGTTCACCCATTTTAATGTAATAAATTAAATAAATACTCTTGCATAATAGAATGAGGACGTGCTTTTTGCAGGAAAAGGAAATGTATAATTAATTACGAGTGTGTGTGTTTCCAATCTGCTAATGAATGAGCTACTTTCCCGCTGTCTACGGAGACTAGTAGTTACATTTTCGTAAGTGATTCAGGCTGATCCTGGGGGGAAGTAATTTTTGTAGTTCGTTTGATTGATAACAAAATCCCAACTTAAAAGTCCAACGAAATGTCAGGACTTGGAGAAAAGTCTGAATTCTGAATCACAATTCAATTTCTAATGCGAATCCTCCATTATAATTGTGCTTGTTTCCTAACCTGTTTCGCATAACCCCAGTTCGAATACATGTACTACAGTATCAAAAGAATATTTCACATTCCTCTGATTGCTCCATGTACAAGGTGTTTCAAGTTTGTGATGGCAAACCAATCCAACGCAAAATAGCATTGTACATCATTGGTATTCTGGTACAGCTATCAGTAATCCCATTGGTTATATAAAAATCAATAGTTGATGATTCACAATATTGCTCTTAAGTGGATGAAAGCAAATAAATCAAATGTATTCACCCAAATTTTCCAAGCGAAAATGAAATGCCGTCGGCCATGTACATTACAAAACGTTTTCTTTCCAAAATGTTTCTTATTTTTGTCTACGACCGCGAAGAGGTGTCGCTAATTCTTGAATGAACAAAATGGATGTTTAGCACAGTTGTAAAGAATCTACTCGAAAATTTGCTTAGAAAATGTGTAATGCATTGAAAACGGCTTTTAATATATTTGAACTTTTTCTTATCACATACCACGTGTGTTAAATTTTGCTAACATGTTTGTTCATGTACTAGATCTGCAGTGTTTTAATTCATAAAATTTCCGCAAAATACAAAGATGAAAATCCTGGTGTGTTTCTTTTTAAATTTTTAGTATAAATGAGTGCAATTTATTCATAATCTTAAAAATATATAATTTTCAATTGAAGCAAAAATTAATGTTATTCTAAAAATCATTTTCAGTGATTCGACTGTTAAATCTTACCAGTTATCATTAGTAAATATTTACTCGCAAATCCTTAAAACTACCTTTCTTTTTCAGATCGAAAATGTGATTAACACCGCCAATCACGCTTGAGCGAGACCCATCTACACATCTACAATTACGAAGATTCATATATTGATTATTTCCGTCTTGCATGAACTATTTAGTTCTTTCCAATGCATTTTTTTTTCTTGATGGCAATGAAATTTTATGATCTATTAATCTCATGACTTTAAAAGTTTTATATAAATTTAACAAATATAAATTACTTAGGGATCATACATAAAATACGTAACGCTAAAGGGGAAGGGAGGGGTTTGAGGCAGCGTTTAGCTGCATTACATAGAGATAGGGAAGTGCTTTACAAGGGAGATGGAAGGTATTGAAAATACTCGAAATTCGCGTTACGTAATTTATGGACTGCCCCTTAATATTTAATTGCATGACCAGATATATCATGTAAAGTGTTGTAATTTTATGCATGGATTAAAAGTTTTTCACAGAATTAATAATTACACACTTCATAGAAGTTATGACGTTTGTGTTTCATTACTCGCGCTAATTTGTTTTATAATTTTCATTAGAAAGATGAACTGTAACTATGCATTTTATTCAGGTATGGCCATATGCTTCAATAAATCTGTGTGATAAATTTGTAATGCAATTTATTACATTTAATATGAATTTAAATTATTACGCTTATGCTGATCAACGATATTACCAGTGACGTTTACTGTTTCTTGTAATTTTCAGAAAAATAAATATATAGATATTAAACGTAATGTATGAAAAAGGCATTTAGCACGTTCACAACCTCCTTGCTAAATATGTCACAGACTTCCAGACAATAAATTACAATAATAATAATAATAATAATAATAATAATAATAATAATAATAATAATAAATTTATCATATTGTCTCAGCTTGTCCGATCCTAGCAGAGACCGAATACTACAGAAGACACGACAGGGCGTGTAGCTACCTCCACTGGCAGATCTGTACAGCCCTCGAAGTTCCAAACACATGCCCCAAGTGGTACGAATACTCACCAAAGCCGGTGACGTCTCCTGGATTGTGTACGATATTGTATGACCAACAAATCCAAGCTGATCGCACGATAGCGACAAACAAACCGGATATAGTTATCTGGGATTTGGAGAAAAAATCGTGTCTACTTGTCGATGTTGTTGTTTCTTGCGATCAGAGCGTCGTTTCCAAGGAGGCAGAGAAACGTCTTAAATACAAGGGTTTGGAAGTCGAAATCAGCTGAATCTGGGACGTAAAAACTCAGGTCGTACCGATAGTTATCGGAGCTCTGGGATTTGTTCCGCAAAATTTATGTAAGAACTTGGCTAAACTCCCAGGTAGTTCAAGACTTGGGAAGTGCAAGAAATTGCTTTATTTGAAACAGCCCACATTTTTCGCAAAGTATTGTAGAGGCACCGACAGTCCCTACATCTTTATTTTGATATTTTATTTTATTTTGAACATCTTTGGTCGTGATGTAGTGGAATAATAATAATAATAATAATAATAATAATACCAACAACTTACATAGTACACAAGGCAGAGCCATGCTTGTTAACTTCTTGTAATGGATGGAGAGGAGATTAAAGAAGTTACATGAAATAACTATAGAATGGATTTAGAATGTAAGGAATAAAATATATGACTTAGTTTTTCAATAATTCGAGTACTTCTTTGATAATACATTTTACTTTTATCTATCTCTGACCACTGCTTTATGTTTAAAATATATTGAAAATCAAATAAGTATTAAATTACAGAACCTATCTCTATTGTACAATTACTTAGGAGAACATATTAATGGCCTTGGAGCCGAATTGTGCGAGTATCTTCTTAAACAGTGTACGTTTATGAATAATTTCGATTAAATACAGGAACAAACCTTTATGAAATTTCCCTACTGGTGGGGTTATTCTGTCACTGGTAGGATAAAGAATGTTAAACAGACACATTTAAAGAAAACATTCTAGAACTATACTAAATTTGAAATCCAACACTTTAAGGAATATTTTCCTGGGTGGTTTAATTATGTATATTTTTTAATGTAGTCATGTGGCTGTAGCTGGTGCCTAAAATAAATATTAAATCGTTTTGTAAGGCATATAGAATATTTTATGATCTTTAGTACAAGTTTATCAAATATTGAAATTCGAGAACGCAAATTCAATTTGTAAAAATGTCGTCAAGAGAAGTTGTATATGGGAATCGTATATAATGCCTAGATTGCTACAAATAATTCATGTGAAATACATCACCTGATGATTCCTTGGACAAGGAACGCGTTTCCTTCCGTTTGCCTTCTTTGGAGTATCTTTCTGTCAGAGAAATAGGGGCAGAGCAGCCTCTCCGTTTTCTAATTAGGTATTTATGAAACCAGTTCACTAAGTGAGTGAGTCTTAGACGTAAGAATGAAATGTGGACATTTTGAAACGACGTATAGTCCCTTTCGTATGAGTTACGCACATTCATTTTTAGTACAAACTTTGTTTTGTTTTGTTTGTTTGTTTGCCAACGCCCACCCTTGGCATGTTAGCCATTTGGTGACGCGCTGAGATGTGACCCACAATGGTCATGCGCGTAGATGGGGAATCACTGTTGCTCATTTAGCGTTACCCAGGGGACACGTGTGATAGACCACGGACGCGAGCAACTTTGTACCCACTGTGAATTATTATTATTATTATTTTTCCATTACATCACGACTAAAGATGTTATAAGTCGGCTGAATATAAAATCTACTCCAGGTTGCAACCAGCTACCTAAGGAGTAGATCTAGGGACTATCGGTGCCTCTACAGTACTTTGCGCAAAATGTGGGCTGTTCCAAATAAAGCTATTTCTTGCACTTCCCAGTCCTTTGAATTACCTGGGAGTTTAGACAAGTTCTTACTAAAATTTTGCGGAACAAATCCCAGAGCTCCGATAACTATCGGGACGACCTGTGCTTTTACGCCCCACATTCGGCTGATCTCGATTTCCAAACTCTTGTATTTAAGACGTTTCTCTGCCTCCTTGGTAACGACGTTTTGATCGCAAGGTACAGCAACATCGACAAGTAAACATGATTTTTTCTCCATATCCCGGATGACTATATCCGGTTTGTTTGCTGCTATCGTGCGATCAGTTTGAATTTGTTGGTCGTACAATATCGTACACAATCCAACAGACGTCACCGGTTTCGGTGAGTGTTCGTACCACTTGGGGCATGTGTTTGGAACTTCGAGGGCGGTACAGATCTGCCAGTGGAGGTAGCTACACACCCTGTCGTGTCTTTTCAAATATTCGGTCTTTGCTAGAATTGGACAAGCTGAGACAATATGGTCAATGGTTTCTACGTGTTCCTGACAAATGCGGCATTTATCATCTTGGGAAATTTTGAGAACCGCTTTATCATAATGTCGTGTTCTCAAGGCCTGATCTTGGGCAGCTATTACAAGTGCTTCCGATTCTGGCTTCATTCTTCCCCTTTTAAGCCACATAAATGATTGATCTTTATTGATCTGCACCTTGTCCATTCTTTTCAGGTATTGTCCGTGGAGTGGTTTGTCTCTCCACGATTTCTTTAACATTTTCTGTGTCTCAAATTTCATGTTAAGTAGCATCAGAAGTTCAGTGTCTCTGTCATTCTGGGTGTCTTGCATAGTCTTGTTCGCAATGCTTCTTGCTACACTTACAATGCCTCTGTTTCCCATTCTTCGGTCAGATTTCATGACCTGCCTCATTAGTGGGTCATCTTGATGGCTGACTACATACTTTCCCATCCCGGTTATTGCATTGTGCCAGGAGGCTTCAATTTGTCTCAGGCCTCTTCCTCCTTCCTTACGTGAAACATAAAGTCTATGTACATCAGCTCGGGGGTGGGCAACATGATGCATTGTAAGCAGTTTTCTGGTTTTTCGATCCATGATGCGTATTTCCTGTTCAGTCCAGTCTACTAGTCCGAAACTGTATTCGGCTACAGGCACCGCCAAACTACCAATTGCTGATATTTTATTCCTTGAGTTCAGAGCGGACTGCAGGACAAGTCTCACTCGCCTATAATACTCCCTGCGAATTCTCTCTTTCATTGTGTCGTTCGAGATGGTCTCACATTCTTCGATGCCCAGATATTTGTAAGTTTTACCTGGCTCAAGATCTTGAATCACAGTGTGTCTATCAACTTCAATGTTCTCTGACGTTGTCATTTTGCCTCTTTTTAAGTTGACTTTTGCACACTTGTCAAGACCAAACTTCATGCAGATGTCATTGCTAAATTCATTGATGACAGACAGCATTTGGGAGAGAATCGCTTCGTTCTTAGCAAACACTTTAAGATCATCCATGTAAAATAAATGTGATACAGGCCTTTCATCACCATGGAGCTTGTAACCAAAGTCAGTGTGCGACAGCTGTCTAGATAGTGGGATCAAACTAATGCAAAACAACAGAGGGGATAGTGAATCTCCTTGAAAAATTCCCCTGTTAATCTGAATACTTCTGGTTTCTACTACTCCCTTTCCGCTGTGGATTAGTAACCTGGTGCTCCACGACTTCATACTAGCCTTGCAAAACTCAACAAGTCGAGGATGAAATCGATAGATCTCCAGGGTCTTCAAAATCCAATCGTGTGGTACACTGTCAAAGGCTTTCTGGTAGTCAATCCAAGCCATGCTTAAATTACGTTTTCGTTTCTTTACATCATTCAAAATTATTTTATTCAGAAGCAAGATTTCCTTACAGCCATAGGAACCTTTACGACATCCTTTCTGTTCAACTGGCAACAGATGGTTCTTCTCTAGGTGCCTATACATTTTGTCAGCAATGGCTGCAGTTATAAGTTTGTACATTACTGGCAGGCAAGTAATTGGCCTGTAGTTCTTCGCCAAAGAGCTGTCTCCTCCTTTGGGTAGCAAATACGTGATGCCGCGAGTGAGCCATTCGGGGAGTTCGTAAGGGTTTTCTAAAATGTTATTAACAGCCTTTGCAAGATGAGAATGTAGTGCTGTTAATTTCTTAATCCAATAAATCTGGATCTTATCAACCCCAGGGGATTTCCAGTTTCCCATATTCTTAATTGTTTGGCATAGGTCCTCTTTGGAGAATTCTTGAACATGTTCCACTGTTTCCACGAGTCCATTGGCAGCATCAACTTCAGATTGGAGCCACGATGCGTCTTTGTTGTAGGATCTGGTTTCCTCCCAGATTCCTGACCAAAATGTTTCGACGTCATCTTTTGAAGGAGGGGCAGCATTGCCGTTCGGTTTTTGAGTCAGACTGCGATAGAATCTCTTCGCGTCTGTTTCAAACAACCGGTTCTGTACACGGAAATCGATTCTACGTTTGTACCGCCTTATTCGTTGAGCCCATGCTTGGATTTTTTCTTTTAGCTTTTCAGCTACCATTAGCCTTGTTGTATCATTGTCAATTAGGAATTTTTGTTCAACATGGAGTATTTTTTGTTGAACTTTATACGTGTGGTTTGACTTAGAAGATGCCTCGGCTAGGAGTGATATTTCACGCCGTGTGTCGGCTATCCGTTTCATAATTCTTTTCATCCATGGAGGTACGGAGCTTTTTACTCTGTCTGGCTGTCGGCCATCGGTGTTCTTGGCTGGCCCCAAGATTATCTGAGATACTAGATATCCAGTTGCATACACGATGTGATTGATTTCAGTAATATCTAGATCTCTACTTGAGGCCTGTACAACCTCATTTAAGACAGAATTCGCTGTTTCTATCACTCTCTTAGCTTTAGCATTTTCGTAAATTCTCCTCAACGGTGCACGAGATTCGAATGGAAGTAGACGAACTCGCTCTATCTCGCGTCGGAGGAGGTTCCGCATCATGTCCTTATCGTGTGACTCATGGCCAGATGAATTTTCACCACTGACGAATGTTTCATTTGGAAGAGATGAACCTTGAAGGGGATCATCGTTTTCAGGGATATTAGATGGTTCTAAATGTTCGTCATGTGGATGGTTTGATCGATGAATATACTCTGCGTTTCTCTGGATGTCTGCAAGTTGTTCTGATGTGAATTTACCACTGCTGAGTATGTATCGTCGTTGACTGGCAAGCTTCTTTGAGTCTAGGGTAGGTCTCATATCTGGGTTCCGCTCTCTCCATATCTTAAAAACTTCTATTTCTGAGCCCCCATTTTTCGCTTTTGCATAGTAAAAGCACCACATCACCTCCATTAATTCATCCCGGGTCCATCTCTGACGATGGCTTCGAGCTACTGCCGGCTCTGGGTCCCTGGGACTAACATCCGTGGGATAGCCAGATGTCGACAAGGTGACATTAGCTCGGTTTCTGAGCAGGTATGGGACATTGGTAGAACAAGGCACGTTAAGGTTCATTACATTGCTTGTTCTATTCATTTTGCTCATTGGTTTCAAGTGAAGATTCGCAGGTAGCAAGTTCGAGTTCACAGATCACATTTAACCTTTGGGTTGTTTCCTGCGATCCGTTACTGCGACCCACAGTGGCCTCGGGGCATCCCCCCGCAGGGCTCAGCAAGGGGTCCCTCCGATCGCCAGTCGGCATTACTAAACCCTACGGGATTTTCACTGACTGCTGAAGGCAGCCTCCTTCGCTGGCTAATGCAAGGTTCGGGCCTTCACTCTAATCAGTGGCCTGGTGTGCCTTATTATTATTATTATTATTATTATTATTATTATTATTATTATTATTAATGAATTAGGAGAGGATGTGATGATGGTGGAAGGTGAAAGGTGATCGTGGACTTTTTTTAACCATCCCGGCATTCGCCTTGTGACGAAGGGAAACCACGAAAAGCCCGGTCAGGATGGCCGTCCCGGGGATCAAACCCGGACCTCCCGACTGCGAAATCAGCGCGCTACGCACTGAGCCACTTCCCTCGGTTTTTTAGTACTCATAGAAACTTTCATGTGAACCGTTGAGGGCAAACGTGGTATAAGTAAAATTTTGGAAGATTTGAGTTCGATGCATTGGTAGACGGTTTGAAAATTGTTCCATCACGGGCGTGGTATCAAACTTTCATATTTCTTAGCTCGAGGCCAGTACAATGCAGAAGTAGCCAACAAGTTGCTCACATCTATGCATGCAATTGTGGTGTAAGTCACAGGTGGGATGAAAGTTCAGCTTCCAGGAGCTCCCAAGAAATAGTTTCTTGTTTATCTGCACCCAGCACAGAAGAATCATGTCAAAGAAACATTTAATTGCTTTTAATGGTACGTACACAGTTCAAAATCGCAACTTCAAAATTGTTTGTTTGAAAAGTCTATCTCAGACGAAAATTGTGGATGCCAATTATTTGAATGTTAGTCATAGTTTTCAGAAACGGTGTGTGAAAAGTAGTGAAAGTCAACAAAATAGTTAAATACTTAATTAATAAGCAATGTTTGAGTCCAAACTATCTGTAGTAAGTTAAAAGAATATCTCCTTAACACGTTCATAACACTTTAGGTAATGTATTTCTAAGCATTATAGTTTTACAGCATTTTTCAGTTACACGTCATATTTCAGAGAGTGTTTTTTGACTTACGCCACTTTTGCTCTCAACTGCTCAAGTATAGAGTTTTAGGATCATTCACATTCTTCGAGACAGAAGCCAAGTTGATCCAGGTCGCCCCAGTGTTCTGTTTACTTTGTTATACCTGGAGTTTTTCCTCTACTGTGTGCATCTTCCGAAATTGAACTTGGCCGTACGCGTACCGCAAAGCAACAGTTTCAAATTAATAGACAATGAACGGAAATACTAGCTTCTTTGCATGAGTGAATATTAGAATATTAAAAATTTGTGCTATTTGATTTTGTGTTAAAGAAAGAAAAGCGTACCGAGGGACCTCCCTTTTTACTTGGAGTCGAATTTCAACATTCTTAATAATAACTATACAAAAAAGTGCTTGTTAACAGCTTTTCATGCACTAGGACAGAACTAAATCCTGTAGCTTGATACAGAATTACAATCTTATGAATGCGCCTGTTATGATTAATTAGTAAATTAAAATTCAGGACACTTTAGAAGTTAGTTGCTGATTAATTTATCGCATGACAAAACGCATGACAATCAATGGAAATTAAATTTTTTTTCTTCAGAATAAAAGTATAAAATTGAAAAATTAATTAGTTCTTGTAAAAGCATTATACATTTGAGAAGAGAATTTTATGGAGGTTTAGTCATTTACTTTTAATCGTTAATTTACTGCCAATAGTATAAAAAATGCGATGTTTGTGTAGGCTAAAAGCTGCATTAACTGTAAAAAAAAATTAGCAGCTCATTATATTCATAATGTTTTACGTCAGTAAGCTAAGGAAGGTAGTTTGTAGTCGCAAGTTCCTTTTGTAACAATTAAATGCGTCACGGACGTAGACAACGCATAATTCAGAACGTTTCCTTTTAGGAACAGGTATGGAAATTTAAATGTTATGACACGCTATTAGCATACCGTTGATGTTATCTGGACGCCGATTGATTAATCGCGCTTGCCTTATCACGACCGACTGGCACCTTCACTTGCTGCGTCCTGGCATCCCCTCGTCCACGCCCACGGTGTTCGACGACGCCCCCGCGGCTGGTCTGCGTAGCTCGGGAGCATCAATGTCACCATTTCTGCAAAAATATAATAGATTCTGAATAATCTGACGGCATTCGCCAAATGTGCATTATATCAATTAAACAACAGGACCGATTATTCTAATTTTTGTGAAAAGAGCTAATGTTGTTTCCCGTGTCAATCGATTTTCGGTTACTTTTTTGTAATCAATAGAGTTAGTACTGAGATGGTTCGTTTCTTCTCAAAACAATAAATGAATTTATTATGCATTAAATCATCCATTTTTGGTTAAATATTAATGTAACAGGCATACCATTAATTATAGTACAGCTGATCGATTCATATAAATACTAATATAAAACGTATTGAAAATATTATTATATTTAGAGAATTATCTAGTTTAACAAAAAATAACGATACCAATACTTAACAATTTAAATATCATTCAAAATGATAATCAACAAGTTTGTGTTAGAAAATACTTTTCGCAATGTAGGTGAAACCTAATTAATAACTTGGTACGTGCTCTTTAATTTGCATTTCGTTTACTTTTTCATGTAGTGCTGAGTAGTATTGAGAAAATTTTGCAACGATACAGGAAAAAGTGCCGATATTTCGACATAATTGATCGAAGTTTTGGTTTCTACTCACTCCTACAACTCCATTATAAAATGTATAAATTTCTTTGTGAATGATATATCTTCAAAATTAGATCTTTAAATAAAGTCACGTACGTTTTTGTAAAATATGAGTAGATTTTGCATAATTCTAAGTGAAGTAAAATTTTAAATTAGTGAAGCAACAACACGTACTTTCTCGCATTATTTGTAATTTTTGCAATTTTGTAAAAACTATTTTCGATAAACTGCATTGGAATTAATTTGAAAAACTTCTGCTCACAAATGCAATAATGTATAAAACGTGTCCTAAATATAAATATTAACGACATGAAAATTACATTTTTGTGAATTTTGAAAGAGTCAAATGAGTAAATGAAAATGGTGTGAATGTCATTTTATTCAATGCATTACAAAAAGAAACATCATAAGACATCATTTGTAGCACTTGCACTCACAAATGCAATAACATTCACAAATCACCAGTAATGTTAATATATACGAATGTGAAGTCAAAAATATGGCATTTGTGTAATTAAAAAACAACAAAAGGATACAACAAAATGACATCATATACCGTGTATTTAGCAAACTTGGAGCCGTTTTTGAAAAAAATATGTTTTAATATTTTTAACATTGCCTATATTTCACTCAAAATAAGGAGAAAACAACTAATATTTTCAAAAATATGTTCAGGATATTAATTAAAGAACTAATTGTGAAGAACAAATTCATTTCAAGTAAAAATCGTGATCTTCAATATTGTAGTTGTAGGCTGACGCCGAACAAATTTCAAACACTTGCAAGTTTCGAAAATTCAGAGGTAACCGAGAAAATAAAAATATGCCATCTTTGTAAGTGTTTTTCACTCTATTCTTTGAATTAGATGAAAAAATCTTTTCAATTTTTAGAAAATTTTGAAAATGTTTCAGGAACTGTTTGTAAAGTACCCTCAAAATTTAAAGAATTTTTAACATGGGTCAGATTGACAGAGGGATTTTTATTTTGGAAAACTTCTAAGAATAGTTTAGACTCTAGTGTTGTTCACAGACGGACGGACAGACAGGCGTACTTAAAAAAAAACAGCTTTTTTAAGGAACCATAAAATTTGGTTCCTGAAAACGCTATATATTTGAGAAAGTATCTTAGTACGTGCAAGAGCAAGAAAAATCCTCTTTAGCAGTATCAGGGACCTACTAAACGAGTTTGTTTTTGTTTGTTTGTTTTTTTTTGGCAAAAAACGACACTTTCCGCCACAGCCTTGCATAACGTTCCATAAACCACTTTTAATACTCCGTTTATACGTACGGATACAAGAAAAAAATTGCAAAAGATTTGCTCAAAAACGACTCCAAATTGTTTATATATTTTTTCTCGAATAGTGCAAATCTCGCTTGGCATAATAATATGGCATACGTCCTATTTTGATTAAAACCTATTAAATGTCGAAAATTTGCAAAATGTCAACTTTCTGTTGCACTGGTGCATCCGTATCTTTCATATGCGTAAGAACGCTTGCATGTGTGACAGTGCACGACATGCTGCTCTGCGAGCAGTTGTCATATCCTACGTCTCAGTTCGAATGCCAGCCTGGGCAAATACTTCAGAGGGTTGTAAACTCTATTTTATAATCTTACGTAGCTATTAAAATGATAGAGAAAGTGTGTTCCGTGCGCCACTACATCATTGCGGGCGACCACAGGAATCGATAGTGGCGTGTATCAACCGTCTCCCACCGGTACTTCCCAGTAGATGGGCGAGTCAGATATACCGTCCGCAGGGAACGAACCCGTGAGTGGCAGGGACAACACGCAACTCTGTTGAGTGACGTGTCCGGCGCCTCCCCAAACACCCGCCCATCTCCCACTCACCTCTGGTCCTAATCCACACTACGTGATTCGAGAAGTGAGACGCCGCTGGGACAACAACAACCGCTTGGGACAGAGGGGCGGTGGAAGGTATTGGTTTCGTTGCACACTAAATTTTGTGATTTGATATAGCTAGTGGTGCCCGTGCTTTTTGAAAATATTCTGAAAAATGAAGGTTTTTGTTGTAAGAAATAGTAAATTCAAGGAACCAACCGCTCTTAATAGCTCTTAAGTAACACGAATTACATTACATTTAAAGAATTTCCATATTATATTTTCCCCAGAACTCGATTCTAAGTGTGTTGTGAACAGTTAATAGTTCGATTTGAATTACCAATGTAAGAAATATTTTTGACTGCAAGGTTTTAAATATTCACAGCTGCGTCAGATTCAGCTGAGACTGATTCCAAAAGCAGAGCGGCTACGTGATCTTGTGCAGTTGCGGGTCTGCATTTGAAGCATCGTTGATCGGGGTGGGGGGCTAAGTGGGAATACAAAGGATGGCAGATTTTCGATTCCAACTAAGTCGCTGGGTTAGACGTTGTTACCGCCTGGACATGAATTGTTGAGGCTGAGATCGATTCCTCGCTGTTGCCGGAGTAGCATTACTTTAAATATAGGACTATAGCCCACAGGCAATCAATAATCCCCAACCTTAGGACCAGGCAGTTCTGGCCCTTCATTCCCAAACGGCCCATCCACACAATCTAGAAAGATCAAGGCTTAAAGATAAAGGCTTGAATGGGGCTGTAGAAGAAATCTGCCAACACTACTATTACGCCGAGTTGAAGCATTTGTTCCCGTGGCCGCGGGCGAGGTCGCGTCCGCGCGCGCGCACGCCCAGCCGGCCTCGCGCCCGCGGCGGCATCTGGCGCCCGCCCCCGCAGCGCCGCCCCGCGCCTCCACTCCGCGCGCCCCGGCGCTGCGCCCCGCCCCCGCCTGGCGGCGCTTCCGTGCGCACCGAGGCCAAACAGCGCCGGCGCCGCGCCGCGCCGCGCCGCGGTCACGTGCTCAAGCATTCCCCGCTTTATGGGAGATCTAAGGGGACGATCCAGCCAGCGCTGGCAACCGCCACAGTTAAAACTCAAGGATCTATCCTTCTATCGTTTTATTTATTTTATAAAAAAGAGTGGTTTCTTTTGCTTTTTTGTTTCTACAGTAGAATTTACTAATAGGTCTCTAGGTTGTTATGGCATAGTGACAATATACTAGTCTCAGGAGTCTTGCAGCTATACTTCGATTTAAATAGACCCCTTTTACGCAAATCAGCTGTTAGGTTGTTATCCAGTCGGGAGCTTGAACGTCACAACGGTGACGCTTCCGATTGGATGACACCGTGACAGCTGACGACCTGTCAAAGGACACTATAAATAAATCGAAGTGTCACGCTGCATTTCTGATCCCCGACGATTCTCGGAGATGTTCTTTATCTGTGGGGATCGTCCATATAAGGCGGATAAGCTCAACGCTCCGCCCTTAGGATGGCAAAATGGGATGAATGGGATCAGAAGAGGAGAGCAATAATCGCGTGTGAGACCTAACCCATTATGCAAGGTACTCTTTCGGCATCTACCTGAAAACGATTTTAAAAAATCATGAAGACCATCCACGGATCAGAGCCCCCAGCCTCTAGAATTCTCCTTCGCGCACTGGCAGCCTTCCATCCACCTAATTAGCAGGAGTTCGCTTACCAATGGGACTCAAACGTTTCACTTTTCGGCCTATGAAGCGTCCGTTGCGGATAGTGTCCATTGTATTGGGTTCGCTTTGACTGGATGGTAAGGACGACGTTCTCCAAAGGTGAAGAGAAAATATTACCGAAACTGAGAAGAATAAATTAGAAAACACCTCTGTTAGACCATAGCCCGGTTAGACATCCAGCATTCCGTCTTACAGCAATTAGATGTTAGAAATTAGTTAGATGCAGTTAGATGTTAGAACATTCAAATTTCAAATTATAATAATTATTATGGTTATCAACAATTTCATTCCCATACACTGTTATTGTGATAATAAATGTCACCATAAACTCAAAAGTCCCCTTCTCATCTTAGTAAAAATGTTCAGAGAATTAATTCTAGCAAGACTAAAGAATTATCTTAACACAATACACCTCCTACCATTCTATCTATTCAGGTTTACTAACAAACTTTTCACAGCACAACAACTTTCGCATATCACAGAACTTCGCCCTCCTTCCAAGAAAAACATTCAGTGGCAGTTTTCATTGACATCGTCAAAGCATTCACAGGGTTTGACATGCAGGATGAATTTATGAACTCTCAACAATAGGCACATCCCATATAACTCTTTAAAATAATCAAAAGATTCCTCGCCAAAAACCTTTCTCAGTTACGTTAGGAAACCATAAATCAACCTCCCACCCTATTACAGCTTGTTTACCGCAAGGATCACCTCCCTCTCCATCACTCTTGAATGTTCGTAGGCAATATCCCCATTTCAAAATTAACCAACAAATCCCAGTTTTCACATGAGATCATAATCTTCATGTCCCATTCCTCAATAAATTTCACAGCCAATTAAATACAAACACTTAAAATAACATTTAAAGAAAATAGAAAGTTGGTCCATGAAATGGAAAATCAATATCATCCTCTCTAAACCTACGATTAAAATATTCACATTCACTCCCCATTCCTCACCCATTCCGTTTCAAATCAATAACAACATAATCCCATGGACTCACAAATATGCCGACAAACCAGCCGTTAAATTCCTTGAACACTACTCAGAAATGAAAAAAATATATACGTGATATCGCAGATAGCAAAGTTTAACTAGCCACAGCTAAAATTCCACAGTTAAAAATCACTTATAAATGCTACAAACAGTCTCTAGAAGGCCAAAGTAGAGCAGAGCAACTCTCTTACAGAAAAATTTAATTTAAAATAACACGAGAATAAATAATTCTTAATTATATTAACATTCACGAATAACATAAATACAGCACAGTTTTGCACAATTTAAGAATTTAATCACTTTCGCCAAACATTATTAAGTATTATCTTACCGCTAAATGACGTAACAATTTTCATTTTGTGTGTTCCAACAAATAAAATAAAAACCTGATAACAAAATTTTTCTGTCAATGTCTTTTCTGCAAACATTAATAAGTATTATCTCACAAACCAAATGACATAATAAAATCATTTCGAGTGTTTTAACACATAAAATGCAAATCTGATAACAAATGTTTTCCTGTCAAATATCTATTCCAAGAAAAAGCAATTTTTTAACCAACACATTTTAACACAAATTGGTCCGCCACGCGTAGACGCGCGTCGATACCCAACAGATCTAAGAGCCCCTGCAGACGAGCGTTAAGTAACGCTCGTCGTAGAATAACACTGTATCTTATGCAAAACAGCACACGAGCGCTTTCGTCGTTCCGCTTAGGTACAGTGTTAATCTAGGACGCACGTTACCTATCGCACTTCAACGCAACGCTCGTGTGACACAGGCCTAAGGTCCGTTCGTTCTAATTAGGAGCTGCACTCGCGTGGGCCATCCGCCCTCGCCTTCGGGATGTGGTTCGCGAGTCCGCTTTTTTGCCCACGCTGTTTTACAAACCTCTCTTACATTGAAAATAATTTTAAGGGGAATACTATTGTACTGGTCTGCATTTCCAATTCCATACACACACTCGCGGTTTCACCAACCAGTCTAGAAGATGATCCTGAGCTGATCCCAGTGAAGCTCAGTTGTCCTGTTGTATGTTTCACCACGCACTTGACTCGAATCAACATGTATGACTCGGATTAATTTTGACTCGCAAATTGATCCGAGGCCGACCAAAGAGTTATTCTCACCTTGGTCGTTGCTACTGATTGTCTCACTTTTAGTTGTCCGGATGCTTTTAAGTACGCTAAATGCTTGAAGTTAGTGTTACATTTATTTTTATTGGTATTTGTTTATAGGTAAAATTGTTTCTAATTTTTTGTTGGGCAGTAAGTGTGGTTTAGTTGAGAGTGTAAGTGTAAATGGCAGTGGAGTTAATTCAAAATTACTTTACTGACCTTTCTGATTAAAGTAACTTCTGAATTGAATGAATATCACCAGCAGTGTGCTCATCACCAGCGTCTACTTCTTTTCGCTTAATAGTCCAAGAATTTCACTGAAGAATGTGAACGAACAAGGGAGTATTTCAGAGAGGAACTACTGGGAAGTGTTTTTTAACAGATTTAGGAAACGAGGGATAGGATTAATAATCAAAATATGCTCTTTATTTCGGAAGTCGCACTTGGTTTCGCAGTATTCGAAAAGATGATTGCACTGATGTCACTGCAATGCCTCTGACTGGAAGGTCCTAGGGCTCGAGTATCGACGGTGGAAAGATTATCGACACTAGCTTGATAGCTCAGTGAAATTCAGCTGCTGTCTGGAGAATTCCAGCGGCCGGTTGCTCTGACCGGTAGGTTTCTGTGTTTTTTCCGAGCAGTACCAGGCGAATGCTCGTGCCGCCGCTGAAATTTAAAGTCGCCTGGCTGAGATGAAAAATGCCAAGGCTCTAGGACAAGATAAGATTTAAGCTAGCCACATATTTTCAGGAGCACAAATTAAAATATTGTCCCTGTTGTACTCCCAAATTCTATACACTGACTTTAGACCCTCTGGGTGGAAAGCTAATAGTTAGACATTGGATGTTTAGACACTAAACAATCGCCTTTTAGGCGCCTAAAAAGGCACTGAAAATGTCAAGAATAAGGAGAAAAAAGGCACTGTCATAAATTACATTTACAATAAAATTAAAAATTATTTGTAAAACTCCGTACATATTTACAACTCTTCTCCATTTTATTCTTAGTAGTTTCCATTGCAATATATTACCAGTAACTTTTCAAGGATCGCAATTTCAATTCTGCAATGATTGAGAGACAAAATCAGTTTGAATACAGAGAAGGATTTCTAAAATATATGCCAGACACAAGAAGGATTTTAGAAGTCCAAAATTAGCAAAACTGAAACCTTCTGGGAATTTACATTTATTTCCACTCAAAAGGTGCCCTCGGTGTATTGTCAATCGACCAATGGAGAAAAATAAGTTGGAAATGAAGAAAAACATGTTGGTATACTTTCAGGAATCCTCTCGTAAATCAAAATACAAAAACGTTTATTGAAGGTGTCGTAATGAATGGTCAGGTTGGACCATGGCCGATTTTCTGATATCTTAGCATTGCATATAAAAATAATGCATAAAAAGTAAAAACGTGCAATAATTCTAAAGAAAAGGCATTTATGCAAAAAAGGCTTTTATGCTCAAATAAGCGTTATAAAACTTTATCATATGTCATCATTTGTCATGACTCGTGCACACATATTTAGCTTTTAAATAAGTTCGCTAGAAAAAAATAGACATTTCCCTAAACATCCGATGTCTACTAATAGTTCTATTCTTATCTCAAAGGGACCGTCCACAAAATACGTGAGGCGATTTTGGAGATTTTTCGATTCCCCCTCACCCCTTGATAGATGTCGTGAGATTTGGCTCGACTCTCTCCCCGTTCTAATCTCACGTGAGATTTTTCAAAATGCGTATTTATAATGTGAATACGTTAATTTGTGATTGATTGCATTGGGATTTATTTCAAAAACATAATTTGCTTAATTATATTTAAGACTAGATATGATTAGTATTTATAAAATAGAGTGGCTGAATTACAATGAATATTATTGCGCTTCTAAAAACAGTGCAATAATTCATTGTAATTCAGTCCACGGGGACTCATGTGCTGTCTCACGAGTGACTGCTGAAACCAACATGTCTATATGATTGATTTATTTATTTGGTCAAAAAACAAGTAAAAACTGTATATGACGTGTGGGGAAAGAGATTATCTGCGCGCATTTTCTTGAGATCCAGAATTTAAAAAAAACAACGTAAACTCATCTGCCCTTTCAAATTTGCTATGATTCAACCACTATAAACCGTTGTCTCTTGCACCCAAACTCAGTGCTCACCCAAATCCAGCAGGTCGTGACTTGTCCGCGACCTGTCCACTGCCGGCCAACTCGTACGCGGTAACTTTAGTCGAGTCGCGCATTTGACTGGCCGGTGGCGGCTAAACAATCGAGTTTTTACACAAGAGTTAAAACGTGATGTGACATCTCGAAACATAGCCTCATATTTTTTTTCATTGAATATACTTGCCAATTTGATCTCATGATCAAAATGGCTGCCGATACATACTGCCAATTACTTTAAAAATTTCCAAACTTACCAACATTTTCGCTCAATTTTTCGTTTCTACAGAGAACTTGGACAGCCCTCGCAAGCCGAGCAGGCCTGAGTCTGTCAGCCTGTCCGTCGTCCATCCGTCCGTCGCTCCCTCTGTCTGTCCGTGTGTCTGCCCACATGTCTGTCCGTCTGTCTGTCCACCTGTCTGTCCTGTCTGTCCTTCTGTCTGCCTGTCCGTTCGTCTGTCTGTCCGTCCGTCTCTCCGTCCGTCTGCCCGTCTGTCTTAGTGCCCGTCTGTCTGTATGTCTGTCCGTCTGTCTCTCCTTTTACCTGACCGTCTGTTAGCCTATCCGTCCGTCTGTTCCCCTGACTGTCTCTCCGTCTGTTCCGATAAGTCCATTGGCGGCGGTCAGTCCGTCTGTAAGTTCCTCTGTCAAACTGTCTGTCTGTCCGCCTTTCCGTTTGCCTACCCTTCTGTCTGTCGGTTCATTTGTCTGTCCAACCGATTTTCTCCAAAATTGACATACCCCAATTGATTTACAATAATTCAAGGCCCTGGTGGTTTGAAACGGATATTTCAAATTTCGGAGGTAGAGTGACAAATTGTTTGATTAATTGTTTGTCCTCGGCTTAAAAGAACGTAGCCGGTCTCATTTTTCTTTTAAATCCCTGATTTTTGGAAAATTACATAAGTTCAAAATGTTTTTGGTGTCTTCCTACAACAACAGTATTGAAGATAGATTTTTTTAAGGGAAATTTGTTTCCACAATTAGTTCTGTTAATAACGTCATGCACATTTTTGTAAAACGTTTAGTAGTTTTCGCATAAACATGAGAGAAATACGGACAATATTAAAATGAGTTTAAAAGTATGTTCTTCAAAAAACGGCTCCAATTTTTTCTAGATTTTTTGTAGGGAGTGATAAATGCTTTGACAATTTTTGTATCTCTCTCGCCGTTAATATTTACATTTCACTGTTTGTATACTTTATGGCATTTATGAGCACAAGCACTTCAAATATCGCAAACTCGAAAGCTTTCTCGTGAAAATGAGCTCAAAATTGCACATTTCAGAAACGGTCAAACGCCATTTTCTCAAAAATGACTCGAAATATTTTCTTTAAACTTTTTGAACAGATCTAAGATCACAGAAGGGAACAGAGAACAGAACTAAGTGCTCTGTAAAACATGTTGATGTCATTTTCATTTATTATTTTGTTTTTTCAAAACTATACAAATATAATTTTGTAATATATCTCTCACGTCATTAATAACTGCATTATGGACGTTATACGTTATGGAATTTGTGAGTAAAAGCGTTTCAAATGATTTCCAATTCAGTGTCCCGAAAACTCAATTTTTTTTTGTGAAAATCAGCTCAAAATATGGCATTTTCAGTCAGGCTCAATCGACTTTCTCTTAGAAACAGCTTCAAATTTTTCTGTGAAAATGTGTATGTGGATACCCTTTTTATTTTGCTATTCTAAAGTATTCTGAAAGTCATTGGAAGAGGATGGGGTAATGCTGAAAAGAGTAATATAGAGAGAAGAAAACTAACCAGTGCAAGATAGTGCCATTCTGTAGCACCACTAATTTCTTCAACCTTTTTGAACTGATAGTGCTGATTTCTCAGAATATAAGAAATAATTCCCTCGCCACTTTTAAGTATTTTTTTGATTTTTCAAAAATTACAAAAGTATAATTTTTTAAAAATATTTTTTACGTCGTTAATATTTTCATTTCGGACATTTTTGAAACTTTGTTGCATTTATTAGTACAAATGACTTTTCATGTATTTTCATATAAAACTCGCGTTTCTGTGAAATTGAGCTAAACAATTGCCGTTTTCGAAGACGCCCGAAGGGCATTTTCAAAATAGGTTCCAACCATTTTTTCTTTAAACGTTTGGCACGGATGGAATGATTTACAAGGCATAAACGCCATTATGATATTTTCTTTTGATTTTCCAAAAATTACAGAAATCTATTTTTGTGTATATATCTTATGTCGCTAATATTTTCATCACAGGCATTGTTTATACATTACTGAATTTGTTATTACAACCGATGTATATATCTTTTGATGAAATTTCTTGAAACTCTTGTGTGAAACTGAGCTCAAAATTGTGCATTTTTAGAAACGCTCGAACGACATTTTGTGCAAGACGGCTCTACATTTTTCAATGAAAATTATACAGGATCAGGTTTTTGCTTTTATAGTATTTTCAAAGTCATACTCCAATTCTACTACTAAGGGCCTGAAAAATTGAAAAAATGTGAAAAAAATATATTTCCAGCCTCTTGACATAATAGCTAGGAAGAAGGATGGACAATACCAAAACGCTAGCCCGGACTAAAACATAACTAGTCGTTAAAATAAAACTAGTAGAAAACTAACCAGTCGAAAAGTCTATGCCATTTTGTACGCCTAACTTTAATAACTTTATACCCAACATCCCTAGTTTATACCTTGATGTAATTCTTGATTCATCGCCTCTGTGCATCTGTGCGTGGTGTATAATTTGTAAATATTTTCATTCCAGTTCCATGTCACTTCAAAGCTCAGGAAAAAAATCTCGTGAAAGAAGAGCTCTTTCATATATCATGACAGGGCTGGAGGGAGCTGGATTACTCATCTGAGAAACATGTTAGCAGGTATGCGAATTACGAATTCTTCAAAATATGAGTAGCGGAAGGAAATTCCTGGGCAGCGATTTTTTCTTTCAGTTGTAGTAAAAATTGAAACATTTTCAGAATTATTGAATGGAAGAAAAATATAATGAACTAGTTGTACTACAATAGTTCATGTTTTCTCCATCATGTAACTTACGGAATTTTCTAAAATTCAGAAAGTTCATCGAAAATGAAACCTGCATCAATTTTAGGCGTATTTTGAGAAAAATTGAGGGAAATGTTTAAACGAAAAATGAAGAAATCTTGAAAAAATTGAAAATATTATTAAGGATTAATGTAAAGTATCCAAAACTAAAATATCCGCTTCAGTCTCTCAAGGTCTCGAGTTCGGCCAGATCAATCGAGAAATATCAATTGTCTGAACGGTTTAGGCCCTAACATTCACCACAGACAGATTAGTTACGGTCAACAAATTTTTCGGTATCGAAGAGTTGACAAAACTGGATTATGACTAAAAATGACGGGAGATGAGTAGGTCGATAAATTTTAATTTATTTTTTTAGGTTTCTATGAACGGATTTATCTTAGGTGTTTTAAAAAAATGTTCGTAGGTATTTTGTTCATAAGGAAGCATTGAATTGGAAAAGTTTCGGAATTAAACATTATATTGAAAGTTTGGAAAGGTCATCTAATGATGTTCAAATGTGTGAATGTGTGGCTTTAGACCCTTCATGAGATCAATTGCACTTGCCGAAAAGTAGGCGGAGACACAAAAGATCTATACGTAGAGAAGTGCCTAAGTAATTCTACTGACGTATAATACAAATATTCATTCCTATATACATAAATATCAATGGGTTTTATTTCATCAATTAAATCGTCGAGAATATTCGATTAAAAATAATAAATAATCATCAACAACATCAAGTAATATAGACGCTACCCTCTGTAGTTTGGAATAACTATCCCGACCGTATCAAGAGAAGAATATTTGAGATCCTTGTGATAAGTGGAGTAACTTTCGTAATTCCGGAATATGGGTAATAAATCCTAGACTCGAAATCAAAATAAATGTAGTAGAAATAATATTCTGGAAGATATGTCTCCAAGCTACCGTAATGGACAGGTAAGAGACGAGGACATTAAGGAAGAAATGGGAGGGGAAACTCTCTGCCGGAACACAGTGACCACACAATTAACATGGTATAGCCATGTTACTTTCTCCGAATGAATGAAGAAAAATAGCAAAAAGGATTAGTAAACTTGCAATTCGCTGAAAGAAGAAAGAGAGGAAGTCCCAGGGTGAAAATGAAAGAAAGAATACACGTAGAGGTGGAAAAGATAACTAGAATTATTATTGATTATGAAGGTAGAAAATAAATAGTTTGCTGGGTGGATATTTTCGAGCCCGTCAATTGCGAAGGCGATCAGCATTGTACGTGTTGTGGCTTGTTATATCCGGGGAGGTGGAGATGTTCCTTCTATCGCTGGAACTAGAGATCCGGTACCGACCTACACGTCGGCTTGCTGAGTTTCCCCCTCCAAGTACCTCCCTCCAGAAGGGCACCGCCCAAGCCGGATCAAACTCTATGCACTGGACTACTCCTTCAAAATGAGTGATACTGTAGCGCATGAAAGAGTAAGTGTTTGGTGTGTTTGTGTGTGTGTGTGTGTCTGTAGAGGAAAGTGGGAACAAGGATGAGAGAGAAAAGAAAGCACGTCGTCCGTGGCTCGAATTTTAGGGTACTGCTCCGGCATTGGCTTCGTATTGATCTGAGAAAGCACAAAAAATACCAAAAAGAGCTGTCGGCTGCTAGAATTCTCCTCTAGACAGTGGCTGAATCCTTTAACTAGTGTCGAAAACTCGATTATCTTCGGGCCTCGAACCCCCACGACCTCACGGGAAGCGTCGCTGCTATGGCAACGGTTGTTGCCCTGAACCAACTCAGCCGGTGAAAATAAATAGAGGGCAGGTACCATGAAGGTGCATAGTACTCGCCTAAAGGAAGGTACTATTTCGAAAAATGTTGAAGAATGGGCGACAGAAAGCACATTCGACGTTCGCGTGGTTATAAATGTTGGCTATCGTTTCGGCTTACACACTTTAACAGTGTCTGTTATTTACTCTACATCCGCCTGACGTTAATAACAATAAGATTATGTTCCGTTTGCTCCGTTTAACGTGTCGTCGTGACAACGAAAAACTGGGTGAGTACTTTCAAAATGTTAAAAATAATAACACTTTTAGAGAATTGTATTATTTGGGCTTGATCAGGACAGTAATAATACTAGTATTAGAGTGCGCACAAGAATGCCAGGAATCATTTCCCCAGACATTAACTTTTCATTCATCTTTTCGATATTGTCCTCCCTTTGGCACACTTCAGTCCCTCCACTACATCTTCATTACCTTGCGCCTCCCCCCTCTGTTCTCTCTCTGTCTCTCTGCGCCTCTCTCTCTCTCTGTCTCCATCTCTGTCTTTCCCTGCACCTCTGTGTCTGTCTCGGCTGCTCTGTGTGTGTGTGTCTCATTCGTTCTGCTAATGAAAAACATTGAGGGCCCTGAAAGTGAACTGCTTGAGACGAGGCGCACCTGCTCCTCGGAGGAGCGCTCGTCGCAAGGGCCGCCTGCTTGCGGCGAGATGCGGGTGGGCTCTGTGGCGGGCTGCGGCGGCGGCTGCGCGCCGCGCCGGGCGGGCGCGCGCAGCGCGGCGGGCGGCGGCGGCGCGAAGCTGCTCCTCGAATATGAGCGGCGCCGGCGGGCGGCTCGCGCCAGTGCGCGCGACGCCTCGCGACAGCCTCCGAGCGACCCACGGACCTCCCGGCGGCGCGGGCGCGGACCCTCTTTCTCTTCTGCCGAGCGCGCGCGCGCCCCCATGGCGAGCGTGCTGCTGACCAAGTCCGGCTCGGCCGGCGACCAGACGGAGCTGCTGTCGAAGGGGCGGGGCGGGGCGGGCATGGGCGCGCTGGAGGCCGACGAGGCGGCCAGCTCGTTCCTGGCGCTGGAGGAGGCGGGGGCGGAGGGCGAGGCGGGCGGGAAGCGGCGCGGGGGCGGCGGCGCGGGCGCGGGGCGGCGCGGGGGCGCGGCGTGCGCGTGCCGGCTGGCCGGCGGCTGCGCGTACGGCGCGCTGCTCGCCCTGGTGCTCCTCGCGCTCGCCGCCGCCGTGCTCGCCCTGTCCCTCGAGGTGAACCGCGGCGCGCGCTGCTCCGAGCTCACGCGCGACCTGGACGCCCTGCGCCGCGACCTGGACGAGCTCAAGAGCCGCGCCGCCGACCACGACGTCCTGCGGCACGACGTCGACGACCTCAAGCACCGCCTGCTCGAGCAGGACATCTACAGCAAGCTTCGCGCCTTCGAGGACGAGGTGAGTGACGCGCGCCGCGGACGACGCCTGCCCTGGCTCGCCGCAATGTCGCGAAGAATACAGCCAGAAACGTCAGACCGCTGTCAAGTCAAAATTTAATGTTGTAACCTCATTGTTGTACTTATTCATTTACCCACGAGAATTTGAAGTCTGAAGCTTCTATTTGTTTTCTGTTTGTTTTTTAGAGGAAAACTGAACGATTCCTTTTAAATGCCTGACAACAGGATCATTGAAAATTGTATCAATTCATTTAGCTAGAAAATCCAAAAAGGAGTATGATGCTACAATTCTTAAGGTTCTTTTTACACTTCACAAAATTGTTGTAGTTACTCGAATTTTACAAAGTCTGATGTATTGCTTGGTCTGGTTTGTAAACAGTTTACTCAAAATGCTGTCGTCAATGTCGTGCCGTCAGTTTCATTTTCATTTTGTTTTCCATTGCGCCCGGTATTGTCAACAAATGGCTTCATCCGATGCTTCTTTTCGCGCTAGTAGAGATGTATCTTCACGCGTCTCCTCCACACATTCGGCATTCGTCGAGCAGCGAGCTTCAGCCCAATCCCAAGCAGCTCACTCGACGAATGTTCGCTTCCTTTGATGTGTCCAAAAGACCGACACGCAGTGGGAAGTGCGAGGACCGAATGTTCGTCGCTTGGCAAATTGCAAGCAACTCATCCACACTCCTCGGGATTCGGCGAGCGGTCGATCGCCACTCGCCGAATGCACAATGTGCGGAGACGCCTTTCTGTTAGAGCTTCGGACGCTGACTCGGACGCGCCTGGTGAACGTTGACCACGACGCGGAACTGTAAATATTGCTACTGGCAATCGCTCATTTCCAGAGAATCTGTGGACAGTGGACACTTATTAGTTCTACGTTATCCCACGTACCATTGAGGATATCGTCTCTTGGCCTGCTTTACGATGTTTGGCTTCATTTGTGAAATATCCCCTTCATTGTGATGTCCATTCTCGGTTCATCACATGTTCGGTTAAACGTTTTGAACGTTGTTAAAAGTGTAAGTATTGATCATATTGAAATGAAAATCCAAAACGGTACCATGAAATTTTTTTTTAAGTTCAAATATTCTGATTGAATTTTTTTCAGTTATTCTCATATATTACAAAACTTTTATTTATGATGATACCATGTTGAACGTATTTGTCCGCTAACAAGAAATATTTATTCCCAACAAGAGTATAGGAAATAAAATTCTGATATCTTCAATATTTTTGTAATGTTAACTTGTCTCTTGATATTATCGATTATCGACTAATCGGTACCATTGAGCAAAAAACGTTTGCTATGCCGATAAAATACTAGGTCTTTGAAGATACTCTCTCTTTGCAGAGAACACAGATACAAATGATAACATTAAATTCAAGCATTGTGCTTTGAAAGAGAATATTAAAATATATTACTCATATGTTTTTTTATTCGGAATATTTTATGCCGAGGGCAATGTAATTGGAATGTCCGGTTGTGTGCAGAATTAAAAATATGATGTCAATGCCCTTCTCCATTGCAGTAATTTGAA
This sequence comes from Acheta domesticus, assembly GCA_031308135.1. Taxonomy (NCBI): domain Eukaryota; kingdom Metazoa; phylum Arthropoda; class Insecta; order Orthoptera; family Gryllidae; genus Acheta; species Acheta domesticus. Next base: position 245,022,601 of record JAHLJT010009436.1, on the reverse strand, counting down.
TATTGACACAAACTGAACCAGAAAGAAGATTACAACTCACCCATCATAGCATTGTTACTCACATTCCGTTATTGGGCATGACACCCTAATAAAACAGCTTAAACCTACGCGCAGTAGGATGCAAACTTGTCTTGCCCTGAATTCTTTTACTCCGTGTGTGTTACTACGGCGCTAAAAGGCGAACCCCTAAGATGCTACGGTACTCTTACTGCGGTGCGAAATGGGATGCGTGCACAATGACTTAAGAGCGCGTTGGCTCGCATTTGTTACGGCGAAGAAGAAGAAAACACCAATACACAGGATCAGGACTTCCACTTTTCAGCTGGGCAATATCATTCTGTCCTTTCCAATATACATTTTCAGTATTTGGTTTAGTTTTGAATTCGATTATCGTGAGGGCATAGGCGAAAGGTGATAAGAAAGGACGTAAACTTGCTCTTCAAATCTATGTATCTTTCTCTATCTCGCCATTTTCTATTATTTTTCTTGTGAACCTTTTGTTCTTTCTGTTTCTTCTGCTCTCAGTTCCATCCCTTTACTTTCCACTTACTTCGGCACCCTTCTCTTTATATTCCTTCTCGTTTCACTCCTCGTACATTTTGTCTCTTTCCTCTCCTCGTATGTCTCCTTTCTTTGGATTCATCCGCTTACTTCTCCTCCCTCTTCCTTATTTCTTTCATCCTGTACTCTTCTTCCTAGGTCTCCTAATTCTGTTTTCCCCTCTGCGTCTCCCACGTCTCTTCCAATTCTGTTTTTCACTCTTCTAATTCATTTCCTCGTCTTCTTGCACATCCTTTCTCCTCCTCCTTCTTTCTTGCTATCGTCTTATTCTCTGCCCTCTTCTCCTGACCTCCTACCCTCCTCCAGCTGCTCTTCGCACTTTTCGCACTCGCTACTAAATAAGCTTCTCTCCTTATTTTTATCTTATACTTTACAATTTCCTTTGTTAACTTTGACTCCTCCTTTTCTTCCTACACTCAGCTCCGCCATCTCCTCTTTCCTCCTTTCTATTTCTAATTTTCTCTTCCTTCTCCTCCACCTACACCTCCACTTTTCATTAATATACTACTTTATCCGTTTCCTTCTCTCAGCTTCTCCTTTTGCTACTCTGCTCCTCTTCCTACCCCTCTTCTCACTTTCCTCTTCTTGTCCTCCTTTCCTTTCTACTTTCCCTTTTCCTTCCTCCATCTTCATTGCTAGCATTTCATCTCCATGCCCTCTTCTCCGTCTCACCTGATCTTCTTTCGATTCCTTTGATTTTATTCTTAACTTTCTTCTCGTTATCATATACTGCAGGCAATTATTCGAAATTTTACTGCATCTTCACTGAAAAGTACTCATCTGAAATACAGTGTACAGGAATACTTGTTTGCTAATTTGATTAATCGCTCAGATTATCCGGATTAACCGAAGTAGTTCGATCATCTCCTCAAAATCCTCTTTTGTATTCCCTGCCGGTGGAGAACTGAAAGTCGCTTGGAGATCAATGAGTCTGAAGTTGCAAATTTATGTGGGTTGATTCTAAAGAGTAATCGTTGTCTTCAGTATCTACTTTTACTTATGTGTCAGCCTTGGTCTTACGAACTTAGAAAGAAAATTCAGTATGTTCAAAAGGAGTTTAGTTAAGTGTCTGATCGGCGTAATGTAGGTAGGTAGCCTGCAGAGTCTAGTTTGCGATGGAGAATCTCACAGTGACTTTTCGAGTGGAAGTTTGCGCGATACTCGGCGTTTACTAACAAAGCATAAAACAGCAAGAGTTAGCTTTTCCGTACGGTGCTCATAGCTCGTGTTGGCAGCTTCTGTGAAAATGTCTCTACACGATCTGTTTTCAAAACATGGACCTACAAAGAAATTACTTACGAGTGACGTGAAATCACATTCTAAGGTTATGTTATACAGTTTAATAGCCAATAAAATTTTTGATCATGTATACTCGTACAATTAATATTTATTATTAACCGTGATATGCATGGTTTGTATGATTTTATATGTGCTAAATAAAAAGTATGAGTGACAAACTGACGACTTGATAAACTTACAAATTTCTGAAATGTTTAAGTTGAAATTTCAGTTCAATAAAACACGAATTTATTTATTTATTTATTTGTCAAAAAAACAGTAAAAACTGTATATGACGTGTGGGGAAAGAAATTTATCTGCGCACATTTTCTTGAGGGCCAGAATTAAAAAAAAAAAAAAAAAAAAAAAAAAAAAAAAAAAAAAAAAAAAAAAAAAAAAGCAAAAATGAATTTAGAAAATAATTATTTTAGAAAATAAAGATATTTGAAAAATGTTTGTTCCCGAGTTATAGAAAATCAATTTTTAACTGTAAATGAACTACAAGCAAAAGGAGTGCTCAACAAAACGTGCGTACAGTGAAGCTACATTTACGTCCAGAAGCAAAACAAGGGGCCATCTCAGCATTTGCTCAATGTATCAGGAAACTGGACAAAAACCTGATCGAGATGGGGAAAACGACGAAAAGAGTGAAATTCACAAAATAACGGAAATCTTATACTATTTCTTACATCGCAACGTCAGCTGTGAAGAAAAAATAAACTGAAAGACAGATATTATTTTCGTACAACTTTTCCTTAATTTCAATTCGCTGACGCATGAGAAGCGGATTGAGGTAACTATCAGTGACTCACTTTTTACGTGACTCTTCATGGAGATGCAGGGACTGCAGCACTGAGAAACTTCAGAGAAGAAGTAAATCTAAATAAAGGTAGTAATTAACGACAAGAACGGTCGAGCTTCCGTTTACATCATTTTGCAGCTCGAGAAACAAACATGTTACTACGTTGGTGTATGGAAAGGAATACCGATGCATAAGTAATGTGGTGACTTCCGTTTCTGGATGCAAGCCAGCTAAGCACTGGAAATTCTTCGCTGTTTCGTGGAACGTTAGAAAACATGAAAACGTTATATTGGTCTGTTTAATACGAATTGGTCCACACGCTTACATTTTTGTACAGTTTATCTTTTAGTCATAACATTTTCTCCCTCCAATAGGTATCAAAAAGCTTGATTCAGGATTTATGGATTATGAAAAATATAATTTATATTTTTATTTTATATTTTTTAAAGATTTTGCAATAAATTCAATGTTTCTCGATATGCTTTCCCACTTGCATTGTTGTGAACTGAGAACCCATTAAACATTAATATATACTTTGAACTTGTTGATCCTTCACGTCCATCTCTTGCTTTTATTGTATTCAAATTTAGTTTCAAGCTTGCTAGTGTCAAAACGATCAGTTTCCACTCTGACAAACGTCAAGTCTGAAATGACGAGTTTGCGGGAGAGCGTTCTGTTTCATACTGTCACTATTCTCTCTAGAGAAGAGCAAAACGTTTACCGTAAGGCAGTGTGGTCAAGGTCGATGCCACGAGCGGGAGTCCCTGGCACGAGTGCCACGACGAAATCGCTCCTTCACGCAGTTCGTCACCCCGCCACCAGACTATTGTATCTCTATTGTAAAACGGCGGGGTTGCTAATAGTTTCCTTTCCCGCCGCTAGTTGCGCAGAATAGCTCGTGGCATGCTATCGAGCCACGACGCGTACCACTGCCACCAGTAGAAGACCTTGACACCACTGCCGTAAGGCAATCCCCCACTTTTTGGTCCCCGATCGCGCTTCATTAGCCCTACTTATTGCTCATGGGGTCAGTGGCGTAGCTTCAGTAGGTGTCACCTGGAGCAAAGCTAATGGCATCGTCCCCACCCATAAGTTAAGTATAAAAATATATATTGCTGCATACATTCTACATTATTTTATTAAAAATACAAACACATTTGCACATGATAGTTACTTATATATAGAAAAATCTTTGTAACTAAGAATAATTGTAACATAATTTATAAATAAATATTTTAAAATGAAACATAATTTATCAACAAATGTAAGTTATTTATAAAACCGCTTTACGAGATTTTAGGGCAGCAAACGTATTTATAATTTTATTAAAATCTATGCTTATTGTAATGTCATTTTCTATTGAAAATAGAGCCAAATCATATAGTCTTCATTCGTATATAAAATTTTTAAGTAAATGATGTACTTCCAATTATAAAATATTTTAATTGATGTCACCCCTAGATTGGTGTCACCCGGGGCGCACCGCCCCCCTGCTCCCCCCCACCACCACAGCGATTTTCCTAACTTTGCCCCTGAGTGCCCGTCTTGAGGATGGAATATGTCACGGTATTTCGCGACGTTCTCAGTCGTACCGCCAGGTATCGCATGATCGCCACCTTATCAAGCAGTGCTTGCGATCATGCGACTTCTAGCGGCACAACGGAGAAAGACGCGAAATGCCGTGTGATAATCCATTGTGGCCACAGGAACTTGAGGGGCAGAGTTAGAAAAATCGCACTGTAGCTCCGCCACTGCTTGGGGTTGTTGCGCACTCGGGCGCGCAGGGGTCGCGTGCGAGTCGCTTCTGCGCGCCGCGCCGCGAGGCTCTTCCGGCGCAGCGAGGCGCGCGCGCGCAGCATGCGTCATGCACGCAGCGGCGGCGGCGGCGTGTGGGCGATGGGCGGCTGACCTTGCGTCGCGTCCAGTGCTCCCGCGCGCGCGCGCGACCCACGCCACGCCACGCCGCGCCGCGCCGCGCCGCGCCTCTCTCCGTTGACATCGCCCCCGCGCAGCGCGCGTCTGCTATACTGATCGCCAGCACTGCGTGATATAGTCGCGATTATGCGTCTCCTAGCGGCACAACCGAGAACGACACGAAATATTCCATTTTATGGAGTGAGATATTCCTGAGATATTCTATTTTATTGACACACCCCCGTGCGCCAAGAAAGAAAAACCGAAGTATACTCCTTGTTCGTCTTTTCGCCACTCCTGCTGTCGTTTTGAAAGTAGTTTTAGCCCCGCTGGAAACGTAACATTATGCTTCCTGTTTTGTATAGCGTTCCAGTCTCGTAGCCACCCAATTATGTCGTCACTACAGTCCCATCTATTATTTTGCTGTTGTTCATTTCAATTCCTGGTGGTGGAGGGAAAAATATGCAATGCTACAAAAAATGTACGTCGGTATTTTGACGAAAATACACGTTTTGTGAGTTCCTGAAAACGAAAAGTATATCCCTCCCCCCAAAAAATAAATGTTAGTCCTTCTGTGTGAACAACACTACTCCCTAATCAGTACTCAGGATTTTCTCTAGAATGAATATTCCCCGATCGATCTGGCCGAAATAGGTGTCCTGGGAATTTGAAACGGATCTTTTATTTGTTAATTTAAATTAGGCTCTTCGGGCATTTACAATTTTTCTTTTGCACAAATGGTAAACATTTATGTATATTTTTTATGTAAGAATAGTATATATATATATATATATATATATATATATATATATATAATAGAAGGACTGTGCATTTCTAAAAAAAAATCCGAAACTTCTAAAACTTTATAAAACTCCAATTTTTATTAAAACTGAAACAGCAAAAATTATAAAAGTTAAAAAATATTTTTCGAACCTGTCCTTCATCTTTATTATTGCAGCTAGATATTTTTTTTTCTTTTTGTAATACATTGTTCAATATTACATCTATCAATAATTTGACTTCTATTTTTTAACAGTGGTCGTTTTTGCGTCAATGTAAGTCAAATTGTGACAACTTTTCAAAAAAGCATCAATTTTTTCTAAAAAAACAGCTCCAAATCTTTTATTTAAACATTTAATAAAAATTGTATGTAAAGATAGATCTCAAAATATTAAATTCTTTTGCATAAGTGCCATTTTCATTCAAGCTTGCAGATATTCAAGCAATTAAACATTTTCTTTTAATTTATTTTTATTTACTTTTGGGGGGCGGATGAATCTGCCTTTGTGGCCCCTGAATCATACAACGTTCGTGGCTTTGGTCTACTCCACCGGAAATCTACGCGCAAGAGCGCTAATGCCTACTTTGAATCTGCTGAATTTCATGCAAACTCTTTGTCGCCCGCTCGGCGCCGTCGTCTTCGCCGCCGTCACCCCCGGCGGGTACACCCACGCACTGGCAATGAGCACGCAGGCGACGGAAATGAAAGGCCGCTGGAAAGCGAAGCCGCGTTGTCATTGGCTGCCGCTGCGGGCGGCCGTTTGCTCGGATTGTGTTCCTCTTGTCCTTCGGGGACGGTGATTTCCGGCCGGTGTTTACTCTGAAACATTCACTGAGGAATGGATAGCGTAGAGGTGGCTCCTCGGGAATATCGCATGAATCAAAAGTGGATGAATGGAGAGCAGACTGTCAAGAGCAAGGGCCTGTGCGGGAGGCGGAGGAGGCAGGTCCACGCAGTAGGTACTGTTCTAAAAACAACCGCGAGGTTTGGGATTTCAAACTTACATCACTGGTAGTAAGTAATTTGAACGAACTACTCTTGTAGTCTTAAGATGGACCGTTGTATCTTCAGATTCGCTAGTACAAGAAACATTGCTCAACTGTTTTCTTTAAATTTTTATTAAAGTCTCATTAATTAAATAAAATGCACCTAAAATAATCTCGCGAGTAATTATTTGATTTCTGCGAGTTTTCTTACCATTCTTAACGACTTGCAAATTATGGCACTTTTCTTGTTTCTCTAGCAATATTCTTGCCAGAGTTAAGTGATTAATTTGCTACACTCATCATACAAATTATTGTCTTGAATATCTAAGAAACAGCAGGAAGTAAAACACGTTTTAACATATTCAAAGCGAGTACAATATGTTGCAGGATTTGTGTACGCTCCTAATGAAGATGTGAAGTGCGTCATTTGCATATAGAGAAGAAGAACGGCGTTCTTATCGTCACCAATAAATATAACCTTTTCCTGCCAAGTATTTGTGTTATTGAGATGTAACAAGATCACAATTATGCACGTCCCTTGTGATAACTAAAAAAAACATTGTTAAGCAATCCAGGCTTTCAACGTCATTGAAATTTCGTAGTATTTATGTATACAATGTAGGGTATGTTTCTTAAAAATACATATGAGCATATTACAGTAAAGTATTTTACTTAACGTTAATTACGTGTACAATTCGAGAATAACACTATGGGAATTTTTCATGCTGTACACGCTATACTGTGCCTCTTTCACAATTCTTATTTTTGAGCTTTCCTTTCTAGGAAATCACATTCATTTGGGTTATTGGCAGCTGAAATTAGAAGTTGTTATATTATCTTCTAAAAATAATCGTTATCTGTAAGATGGTAAACTCATATTTTCCCAACATTAATGCTCATCGGATTGAATCGGTAAGCTTTTAAGTCACTGATTCAATGTAGAAAGTTTATACACAACGTTTTTCAAACTGTCAAAATCATCTTGATTTTCTTAGCTAGAATACATGATTTCTTCGGCATATTCGTTCCCTGGGAATTCAATTTTTTTCATAACCTACTTTCACGTCCGCAACTGACCTTGTGGTGTTCCCTCTGCTTCTTCCTTGCATCGAAATCGGATACTTTATGCAAAAACCGCAAAGGATGGAATGCATACGTCAAGACGGAATTTTTAAACGTTAGTCACAAATAACTGGATGAATCAGAATTTGAAGCCTTTTTGTAGCAAAACCTTCAATTTAAAATAGTAGTTTAAAGCTATATATTTCTTGATATTATCGGAACAACTACACTAAAGAGGTGACAGAAATAGAAGTCCATAAAAGGATCTCACTTCTGCGAGGAACGGCTTCCATATTGGGAGTACCGGTTTACGGTGATCGTTTACGTGGGCCCCTTCAGAAACCTGCAGCAAAGGTTTGTTGTCGCAGCATTCATGGGAATGGAAGCATCGGAGTCTTTAGTGGCTGAAAGCTGTGTCAAGGTATTCATGTCATTAATATTCTGATGCACGAAAAATATTGAATTTTTCCTAATTTTGTTTTTTCAAAGTCATTATGCTTTTCTATACTATTTGATACATTCCGTATACGCTATGTTCTATACTATATCTATACTTTATATTCACTATTTAATAGAATAACATTTCGAAGGCCGCATTACTATTAAAATTCTGATGGTTCTTAGGAACCATCAGAAACCTAAAATAGGTGAACCAGAAAACCTAACATAGGACAGAAAACCTAAAATAGGTGAATTAATCGAATCCACTGTGTAGCAAAATTAAAATTGGATTATAGTAGCATGATGCATCAAAAGTGACTATTCTGAATTTTTGTTCATTTTCCTCAAATTCCTGGGCGTTTTTAATCTATGATATGGTGATTCAAGCTATTTCGATTACTAAATTGAAAAGAAATTTGCTGAAACGGCAAAAAAAATTATAGACATTTTCGCTTTTATATAATAATCTTGTAGCAAAGTGTAAACTTTGCATACGACTTTATTAAGAGTTTTGCTGTATTGTAGATTTTTGCTGTACTGTATATTCGCGATGGACAAGAAGAAACTTTTTTTAGTATGAGTGTTTACAACGGAACGCAGGTGGAAATGGTACGTGAACATTAGAAACTTTTGACGGTCACCCCATAACAGTAAGTAATCATTTGCTGTCGAAATCATTGCTTTGGACAAAATTCATTTCAATTAATTCTTAACGTGTTGTTTTAGAAGTGTGATATTGAAAGTCTGTAAGTTTCCACTAGTGAAATGCTCATGTGACTACGCAACAATACATTCGAGAACAAAGAAGAAACTTGTGTGTAGTTTACCGTTTAGAATAGATATTTCTCATTCGCGTCCAGTTGTTGCAGTTTTCGAAGGGTACTTAGTCACTGGTGATAACGCACTGGCATCCTGTGACGAAATAGACCAGCGAAGGGGGGCAAAGAGTCATTCTGCCCTCGAGTGTCCTCTCTGTTTGGGTGACGTCACGAAACTGGAAGGAGGGCTCTCGCAACGCGGTTGCGGTGAGGCTTCCCGTGCGCGATAAGTGGAAAGAAAGAGACAGCCCGGGGAAGACGCGGCGGCGCGCGCGGCGACACAAAATCGTCATCGCCGCGAAACGCCTGGCCTCGGGCCGATGGTGACCGAGCGGGTGGTCCGCTTCCCGCGCGACGATTCAAGGACCACCGCGCGCATAGAGGGCGTACTCGGTGAAACTGGATCGGCTTATTTTAGACTAGGAAAACCCGGCAGACGTTCTGCCTTTCATCTCCCTCTTTCCCATCCCATCTCCCTTTCTCACTGTCTCTCCCTCCCTCACCCTGTCCCTGCCTGTCTCTGTCTCTGCCGCTCCCTGTCCGTCTCATTTACATTTATTTGCAGATTCTGCAGGTCTCTGAGCAGGTGAGGTAATACCGGGAAGCGCTGGACCAGCAAAAATGTAATAGAATATTCAGGAAGAGTTCATTCTGTAGATTACAGTGTGAGAAACGTTTGTTTAAGGCCTTCGGCCTCAAAATTTAGTTTTTAAGGCTCTAGAACGCCTCGTTTAGAACTATTTAACTATATAGATGCAAAATGCTACCAAGTGTGTTGCAGGTTGCATTTGATGTGAATATTTAGTTTTGTTCTACGGCGTCATGTAGTGGAGTTACAACAGAATTAACAACACATAAACCTTCTGGGTGAAAAACACGAAGAAGTACTAACTTTCATGGAGATCGGCCCAATGGTGTCGGAGTTTTGCTGATACACACCCACATACACACACACAGTCCCGACGGTGGGGGATTTTCGATTCTAGCTACTTGGATTTATTTAGTCCTGCACTTCACGTAAATCAGCTGTTACGGTAGTCATCCAATCGGGAGTTTACACGTCACTGCAGTGACGTCACTATGGTGACGTTCAACCTATTCATTGGATGACACAGTAATAGCTGATTTATGTCAAGTGCAGATCCAAATAAATCCAAGTATAGGTAGTTTTTCCGTGACTTATCTGATCAGTACCGCGCGAATGCCGGAGCAGTTACTTGCCAGGGATCGCGGGCAATCTTTCCTCCCCCTTCCTTGTCCTAGCCCCGCCCGCCGATATGTAAGTTGGCGCTAGTGGGGGAGGAACACCCCCACCGCGCGGAATAAAACAATCACTACACTCACGGGAACAATGGGCGCCGTTGTCGTGTGCAGAGACGTCAATGCATTAACCAGTCAGTCAGTGAAACGGAAGTATGTGGCGCCGACTCATTTCCAGCGTGTTCCCGTACCATTACTCTTCGCTACTGGTAGCCAGCAACAAATCCAAGACGACGCGACTTCTCCGAAAGGTAGCGAGTTTTGTGGAGCACGAAAGCACAACTGGCTGACGGCTGCCTATAAGGTCTTGTTGTTGCGTCGTTTCATTCTTTTAACACATTCAGGAAATTAGGTTGTGACTCTTGGTGTCGTCATACATGTCTTTTCATGGTCTGTAGCTACTTTCATGTACAACTTCGGATAACGAACCAAAACGTTTTGCCGTGGACCTTATTAACTCGAGGTTTTGCTGGCTTCTGAACTAATGGTAACTTCAACAATCTATTCCGAGATTTTCACGGAAGTACACAGTCCGTCTGCCTGCAGTATGAAGATCACGAGCGCCTAAGTTAGAGGAGAATTTTCGACACAATAAATTTTCTCCGATCGACGTGGCCAAAGTCCAGGTCCTCCGAATTTTAAACGATTTTTTTGGATGGTGTACTTCATGTAAATTCCTTAGGATAATTTCACAATTTACTCAAAAATTGCAAAAATTCGACTTTTTTTCGAACCTTCCTGTACACATTTCTTATCGAAGCTAGTGATTTTGTTCTTTAACGCAATTGATTATCCCAATAGCGGTTCTTTTAACGTCGGCATTATGAGGTTGTTCAAAATGTTAATGATGTTGGTGTAATTTAGCATCAGCTTGTCAGTTTTCCAAAAATACCTAAACAAGATTTTCCATAATGGTTCAAAATTTTTCTATTAACTTTTTAAATGGATAAAACACTATGCATTGAATTATATGGCGTGACATTTTCATTAAAACTTTTGAAAATTTCATGAATTATACATCTTTTTTTCGAATTTCTACCTCAGTATCTTTATTGCAGATGTAAACCGTGATTTAATGCATTTGTAGAGGCAAAAGCTTCACGTTATCTCTAGTTGGAGGATAAATTGATAATGTAGAAGTTTGATGAGGATAAATTGTTACAATGATATCGATTAAATAACGGACATAATGAATGATGCAATTGTAATAAAGCGCAAATAGTAACATTTAAATTAATTGTTCGACAATGAAATGTAAAGGAGCGAAAGTGATGCCCTTCGCTTCTGACCAAAGGGCACGAGACTGCAGCGCGCTCCGCACAAGATTCAACGAAGAGATGACATCATGCTGTCTGGCTGCATCGGTCATGGAAATAAATATCCTTGAAGTTGATACATTGAAATTATTTTCGCAAACAAGCGTTGACCGAAACTCGTGACACACGTGTAGGCGAGTCCTAGGATGCATACAAAAGGGAGAAAAAATTGTCCAAAAACTATCCGAATAATGATCATTCGGAGTATGGGGGAAATGTATGGACACTGTGCTTTACTGTTCGGTTTGAAAAATGAGATCCTCTAAAAGGAATATGGATTTGTATTTCTTATTCAAAGAACAACCGGTACTAATTGCAAAATAAAGTGATAACTTCTCCCACCAATGATCAGGTATCTCCCACCAGTTGCCCGGCCCAAGCCGGGACAAATCCTAAGTTCCCGACTGGTCTCTTGGCATGTGCAATAGTGTTGTGCATGTAAGTGTAAGTGTATGTAAGTAAGTGGTGAGGATACGGCAAGAAAGAGAAAGGAAAGATCGCGCGTGGTCCATGGCCCGTTTGTTAGGATACTGCTCCGGCATTCACCTGGTATTGATCAGAGAAACCACGGAAATTAATTAGAGCAGCCGGTCATTAGAGTTCTCCTGCAGACAACGGTTGAACTCGACCTAGCTAATGTCGAAAATCCTGCCACCGCCGGGACTCTAGTACCCTAGTACCCTAGTAACCCTAGTACCTTCCGGTGCAGTGTCATCAAGTGATTCCCTGAGCCACTTAAAGGTGACTCCACACATTTGGCATTCGCCGAGCAGCGAACTACTGCTCGCCCGATCCCGACCAGCGGATGTTTTCGGCGAATGTTCGCTCCCTTTGATGTGTCCAAAGGACCGACACGCCGTGGGTAGGGCGAGCGGCGAATGTTCGTCACTCGGCAAATACCAAGCGACCCATCCACACTACTCGAGATTCGGCGAGCGGTTGCTCCCTGTTCGCCGAATAGCGAATGTGTGGAGCCGCCTTATACTGCGATTTTCGTAACTTTGCCCCAACAGGAATCAGCTGTTTCGCTGCCATCCACTCGGGAGCTTATATTTCGCGACAGTGACGTCCCTAAGGTGACGTTCAAGCTCCTGATTGGATGAAACCGTCAACAGCTGATTCCTGCCAGGGGCAAAATTACGAAAATCGCAGTATAAGCCGGCTTATACTTGGGAGCGTGGATGCTTTGTTACGCGCTCGCCGCTCGCAGTGCAGGGGCGCCGGCCGGCGCAGCGGCGGGTCGCGCGCGGGTCGCTCGCGCCTCAATAAATTTTCGAATCTCTGCGGGCGGCGGCCGAGTGCGCAGATGAAGAGGCGCAGCGGCGGCGAGGGCGATTCGGATTTATGGGCGCTGTGTGCACGCGCCTCGGGCGAAGGCCGCTGCAGGCGGAAGGACGCACTCGGAGTGCCCGCCCCGCGCCGCACGTGCTGCTGGCCCGCTGCGCGCCCGCTCGCGCAAATCACTGCGCAGTGGTACTTACTGTGTGAAGAATTAAGTAGCGCAAGGTCCCACAACGCTACGGCATTGAGAGTTTTTTTTCTAATGTGTAGGATTACTTTTTGTTCAATTTTTTTTTTGGTAACTTGCACTCAGTTCTGCGGGTTAAAACCGTATCCAATCTGTGAATTTTTGAAACTGCAAAATCCCTGAATATGTATTTTAAAGGTAATTTTCTTATACGTATTCTGACTCCTATATTTATTAATTGGCGAACGAAAAGTTAAAAATTCAAAACTTCAAAAGTATATCAGAAGTAATATAATCGCAATTGAGATTGAGATTTTCTTTTCGAATCATGTATCCTCTACATCTTTAAATTATGAAAAATCTAAACATACCAATAAACATTGTGGGCACTATGTGCCGGTCTGGATGCGAGGTGGCTAAGAGCATGTACCGACTCAGCGCTTTGTGCCGAAGGGTCCGAATCCCGCCTTAGGCATGGCTGTTTGTCCCATGCCCGTCAAGTACCGTATGTGTTGTCGCGGAGGGCCACGCTTTCTGCTGACCCCAGATCAGAGGAACACGCTAGTGTTATGGTGTAGTTTATGGTCGAATATGCGGGACCTAAAGGGGAAACCGGCAGTCAGCTGGCTAAAAGCTCTAGGGGAAAAATGAACTATGTAATGTATCGTATGAAGTTTAGTTTGGAGCTCTAAATTGCTCAGAGCTTCTCATTGTCTTTGCAGAGCTGCCCTCGGGAAGGAATATGTATAAAAGAGATCTTTGAGCATATACACCATTCATTTAGGCTCTAAAGGAATCTTGTGTACAGCGTGAAGGATCATTTTACTTCAGGTCATTGCTTTTCGACTAGAACTAAGAACTAACTCTCCCGCAAAGAAGAAAAAGTTTACGTTCTGAGGGAACTGTGCTTTGACGTGGAGTCATAACTCATCAAACCAAACGAGAACATACACGCGTCGCGCACAAAGCAGCGTGTCAAAATCCTGGCACAATGCAGCACTAGAAGCGCGGTTTCTTCGCAACAGGTTCATCCTCGCACTAATGTTCAACAAATAAACACGTCTCCAGGAGAGTCCGGCAGCCTTTCTGCGACCTCAGTTATTCTTAGATTGTCCTGACACTGTTTCAAAGCCAGCGTTAGCAATGTGTTAATGTCACAAGAGAATCATAAGTTAATGCAACACTATAGCGAGGTCAGATCGTAAACAGAGCTGTCTTCATTCGAGCGTGAACAACGGACGGTCTGCGTTCGAGGCACTGCCCGACGAGGTAAACTTGGAGCTCTAACTAGGTCGTGCCCGGCGGGTTCATGTTCGATTCGCTACTGCAACTCTGAAGGCACCGAGGTAAAACTCCAGCCGCGAAAGGAGATCCTAACTGTGGTCGTCGCCTCTTGCAGTTCCCAGCGGGATCTGTTTCTTCTTGTCGAACTTTACAATCGAGTTCCTACAGCCGCATGCGCTCCTTTGGCAAGCACCACGGTGTATTACGAGACGAATGAACTGTTTTGGAATCATCGACGTCGATGTCGCATCTCTGTTGCTAGACTCCAAGACTGAGGGATGGGGAAGAGCTGCGGGAGCTGGTATTGGAATTCCCTTCGCATTGGCAGGTCAGGAACACACCTTTTCCTCCCTCGAGCAACATATAAACATAATGAAATTTACGGACGATGGCGAGAAACCGCGAGTTGATCAATGTACATAAGCTTGCTATGTGCTGCATTCAGCAGAAAGTGAGAAATGAGATAATTTTCATTTCCTGCTTGTTGATGTATTGTAGCTCCTCTTCTTCAGCAGAGTAGTTACGGATTTTCATTACTCGAAACATCATAGCCCTCGATGAGATCCTATTATTTTGACGGTGGTATCCACTACAATTACATTTAAGAGTTTAAAAGTGTCGTAATGCATTTGCACAACACAACTCTTAGAATGAGAAATATGCGTATAGTAAATTTGTCTAATTCATTTTTAATCTGTTGTTCTTTACTCCTCGTTAAAACTACCATCGATATTGAAATGTTCGATATCGAGATCGATATTGAAATGACTATTGTTATTGGAAACTTGTGACAAAACACAGAGAATTAATTTTTACATTCTTACAAAAAACTTTTATGACAGTGTATGAGTTGGGATAATTAATACATGCAGAAAACATTGTACTTTTAAAAAACCCTTCAGTGGTGACACCAATCCCCTTCACTATTCTTCTTTTGCACGTCCAATTTCCTCCGAAAAAATGTTTACTGTGATCCACATTCCAGAAACATACTCAATCTGGACATATTAATAATTCCTTGTTTGCATAACTGGAATATCAATTGCCTTTGATTGACATAATTAATAAATTAGCAGTAATCCAAATACCAATCATCCTTCGTTCATCATTGATTAGCAACCCAGAAAGAACAGCGGTGGCACGATGTGAAATAAATCTTGCCTATATGCTTCTTTCCAATGTTATTATTATCAATGATTATTTGCGAAAGTGCTCCTGCTGGCCCAGATCTTTGCGACCGTGTGCCCCACCGAGCGACCCGTGGGGAGGCAGGGGGCGTGCCGCTGTCACTCCGTGGGGCGCCGATGTGGGCCGCTGTCAATAAGTGTGTCGCCGGCGATGCAGCTGGGAGCAACGCGCCCGATGCCCCGCGCCGCGATGGGTGGCCGCTGCTGGCCGCGACCGACGCGACGACGTGCGTCCCAGTGATTCGCAACCCCGCTGGCGCGATTGCCACTGAAAGTAGGGTAACTTATTCAGGAAGGCGATTTGGAATGAAAATGTGTTATGAGAAATTAGGGTAATAGTAATAGTAATAATAATAATTATTATTATTATAAATAATTTTCTTAATTCGCATAAGCAGAACAGTCCAAAACGCTACTTTAAACTTATTTTTCGCAAAACATCCAAAAGTTAGAAAATGAATCGTTAATAAGACTGATGAAGGAATTTTTTGAATGTGATATTGTTTATGGAAAACATCAGAAAATAGTTCTGATTATCACAATCTCTTATTGCCATATCTTTTTATTGCTTTAAGGAACAATGGAACTCAGGTCTCGGATGTAATTTCCAATGAACATTGGAATGCGTTACTGATAGGGGCCAGTAAATACATCCAATAACTGCACGGTTATTAATTGACATACCTGATTGATGTTGAGTATTTTATGGTACATAAACGTCATGTAATCCGAAATTGTCTGCAATATCTTCTTTAGAAATTTTGAGGCAACTTCTTATTCGAGAATATAGATATCAAGTTGAGAAAACTGAAAGGATATGCAAGCTGATCTACTGATTATTATCACTGCGTCTGCAGTTGCTGGTGACACAGCATTCAAAACTGATACAGAAACATCAAATATTTTTTGCCAACGCAGTAAACCGGCAATAAACGTGGCAAACGGGCCACAGAGCCCACGCGCGATCTTTCCTTCATCTTTATTGTCCTCCCCTCTCCCCTTACACACGTAGTTACATGCACTAAACTACCACATATGTCCGGAACGGAGAGCTTGTCCCAGCTGGGGCGGTGCCTCGCTGGTGAGAGATATAGGTTTGGAGAAAACCCCGCAAGCCGACGTTTTGGTCGGCACTGGATCTCGCCATCGAGGCGAAGATTAATGCCACCTACAGATGTAAAAACATGCACCACACTTGTAGGTCTAAATTCCTAGCAGTTGTTGTCCCCGGAAACACCAAATCAATCGATCACAAGAAGTTCAATAAGAAATTTCTGAGAATAATTGTAGCATGAAATTTGTTTAAGAAACTGTGTAGTTCGGTTCACAGTATCTTAAAGTCTTGTTAGTATTTTTTTACTTTATTTCTTTTACGTATGCTTCAATTTTAATAGCTGCGTGAGAGTAGTAACTGTTATGTTGAATTATTTAATTTTAAGGGTGTATGTGGTACCTTTGAGCAAAAATACATTTGCACAACGAGAATATAATGAATTTGTTGGGACCGCAAAATCATTCTCACATAAGCTAAGTAAAATATCGATATCAACAAAGCATTAGGAGTATCTTGTATGTATTTATGGTCGAAAGCGAGGCGAAGGAATGTCGAACCGGTTTCGCATCTGGGGGTCATAGGAGCTACTTTCGTGATTATGAGTTGTCCTTTTAGTATGCGCGAAAGCTTGTTTATGCATTTACAAGACCTCATGACAAGACATGTTGAAAGAGGAAGATGCCAGGGCACTCCTACCACCGCCAGGCAGAAGTACTTAATTACTCGATGCTGGCTCGATTTAGACCAGAACACGCGGTAAAATACGGCAATACGGGAAGAACTGCCTTGTGCATGTCAGAAACCGCTCGAGCGTGTTTATCTACTCCGAGAATTCAGATCGCGGGCCCTGGAGCAGAGCTGATTCTCCGGTCAGGACATCGAACCTTGGACTTTGTAAGCGATTTGCGTCCCAGCTATTTTATTCGCATTTTATGGTCTGGCACTGGGATTACTACGTGAACACCTTTTTTAATGGGCCAGAAATTGGCGTTGGTACTTGATACGTGACTCGTTCCTATTCAAGCGACGATGTCTTCTAGAGCCATAGCCAGTGTGGCAAACCAGCCTCGAGAAATATTCATGAAATATGCCTTGCACTGTGTATTAACTTTGAGGATTGTCTCGTCACGTTTGGTGATTTTGGTGTCGCCTATATTGAAAGTGCATTAACAAGATTGTGGGAGTCTAAAGACCGACATCAAGATTACAAACGTTCAAAATTGTCATTGTTGTGCAAAACTGTTTTTCAATTTAGCTATTGGTCTTTGTTCATTTTTCTTTTATTTTTATTGCTTAACTTGTACTTCCCCTTTAGGGGTGCTGCAATCTTGGAAAATTTAATCCCTATCCTTATGAAATATTCGATTATATCTCGAAAGTAAATATCCGACTTTGAAATAAAATTCTAAGTTCCTTCCAGAAGCCAGCTTACCATTTGCCAGCCAAATAGGTTCTATTTGTTTTCTCCCCTTATTTTCTCATCAATCTAAACATTGTGACTCGACATAAACCTCTATCATTATTTCTCCTTTGTAAATTATGCTGCCCAATAGACTTCTGTACATCTTTTACATAAGCAGAGGTAACATGTATTACAACTGAACACAATGCAATATTATTCCTAACACTAAGTTGTATATCCATAATCCTCAATATAAGTTTATTTAACCTCTGAATGGAATACGGAGAACGAGCTGCGAAATTATCACAAAGGCACACTCCTTTGACCCAATAGTCAGCACGAAGTTGGTGCAACCTCACGAAGGAAATGCGAATAATTATCGTCATTGTGAAAAATGAAGCAGCTCGTTATTGACTCCCGAAAGCGAATCGAAACCGGCGTGCAATTCCTCGTTGGACCCGTTTTTGTCCGTCCACGTAGAAGCGGGCCAAGGCAACGATCTCCTCGCGGCCACTTGTCGACCGAAGAGGGTGGGGGTGGAGGTCCAGCCCAAAGACATAGAGACGAGGTTCAGAAGGAGAAAACAAACAAAAAACATTGCGAAAATAAATGCGACTTGTGAAACAATGCGATTAAAATAATGAAGCCTGAGGAGGTTTTGGACAGGAAAATAAGAAATTATAAATTTAATTCTAACTGTATATGTAATGTATTTTAATTCGTATATTATAATTAATAATGCTAACTTTGTACTGTAAACCCTCATTAGCACGAACTCGCTTAACTCGAAGTGCGTCGTTAAACGATCAAAATTTCGGTCCCGACAAAGAGACGTAGTAATGAGGATATAATATAAATATCGGATAACAGGAATTTTTATAACATTAACACCGATTATTTCCGTCCATTGGAATTCGTGTTGAGGGTGTACTGTATGCATACTGTATGTATGTATATATATATATATTTGTGTGTGTGTGTGCGCGCGTGTGTGTATGTATGTAATGAGTTCGCCTGGGTGCGATATTAGTGACTCACCTCGCAGTCCTTTTGTTTGTTGGTTTTTACGATTAGTGTTGACCCCCGTGCTCGCAACCCAGAAGCTACCATGTCTCGATCCAGCCCCGGTCCCGTCCGTATTCTTGTTGCTCTCCTTGTCGCCCGTTGCCGACTGGAGCCAGTGACGGTGCATTTTCGACGGCTTGCACCAGAGAATTAAGACCCGTGAACAGGGCTGTCGAGAACGGGCTGGCGCGAAGCGACTAAGAAACCGAGGCACACACTCCTCTATAGTTTCTAAAGTATCGTCAACCTGAAACACTTCGGGGTAGAAACTGGTAGTGTTATCATTTACATTCGTTGATTCACATAAACAGCATGAGAGAATTAATTCCTTATTCGAGAGTGGGCACTTACAATTAGTGTTCTTAACTGGCCGATTCTTAAAGACGGATAGTCTTTATTCTGAAACGAGGGGGGGCGATGAGTGATGATCACTCAGTTGTATAAGGAAGGACTCCCTGATTATTTCCTCTTTCGGCGTCCTCTTTACCGGTTTAAGTTATGTTCTCGTTTCACAACTCTCCCTTATGAGTACTACGAAAAATGATGGGATTAATTTCGCGGAACATTTTGAATTTTGTAGGTAACACATCATTCAATTTACAAAGGAGACATAAGAAACAGGGATAATCTATTGGAAGTACACAATAATTAACGATCTCGAAAACGCACAAATCAAATTGAACTCTCTTTGAAGCTATAGCTAACGACACATTGCCAAGTTCCCTATGTCTTAAGGAAGCATTAATTCCTGACTCGTTCATAAGAAACGTCTATGCAATACGGATCTCTACAAGTGGTCACGTGTTTTCAACAATTCCCTTTTTCCTGAAGTGTTGACGATGATTTTTGCCTCGAGGTCCGTGCAAGAGCTAGGCGTATGGCGGGGCGAGGCACAGAGGATGCGGGTCCGCGCATACGAGGGCCGGATCCAGAGAGCATTTTCAGTTGGACCCCTACAAATATTTTTGAAATCATATTTTTCTCATTGTTAGCTTAATTTTTTTAAGTACAATAATTTTCATTATGAGAATTCTTCTTTGCATGTGTTGATACCTCTATATGGTAATTATTTTGAATAAATTGAGTAAAATTGCGAAAAATGTTGGCTTTAGGGAGAGCGCGCATGGCTCTTAGAACTACCATTGGCCCGTAAGTCCCCCGGAGGGAAGGCTTCTCTTAGTGAATGGAATGGCTTCGAGACCTTACGTTCTCAATCTGGCCGCAGCCAGTGCAATGCAAAACAATTTCTTACTCTTTATTTCTTAACCGTTTACTAACTGAATAATATATAATTGGTGTATTTAATAATATACCTTCTTAATAGAATTCTTTCGTTTTTTGAAAATTATGCATCGTTTCTATTTAAGATTGAAACTATGCTAATGTTACTGGTACAGTAATGAAAGTAATTAGTGTACCTTGATAACATAATTTTAAACTTTCTACTTAAAATACGTGGTTTCGAACCAATAAAATGTATTAGTATAATTCAAAATGCGCCTAATTTGATAATCATTTATAAGATTATATTTGTAGAATTATTCAGACACTACCAGATTCCATTATGTTTCATGCATGTACATTTAGTGGTTCTAGAAACATGAATTCAATTTGCCTCAGCAACAGTTTACTCAAATTTTGGGAGCCACCTCCGCTGCTTATCAGTTCACGAAAAGATAAAAGTGTCAAGGTGCAAAGTGTGCAAACCTGATGGACGGGAACTATGCACATTAGACAAATACTCCAAGGGAGAACGTGTTTGCTCAGTTGTCTCTCGTCAGGCAGAGCAGAAACGAGGAATCATAGAAATCTTAGTTTCAACAAATCTTTCTTCCTTCCAGCGACTTACAAGATTCATACTAGACTGGAAAATACACAAAAATAATAGTTTTTTTAAAAATTTTATTGCAATAACTAGTATCTAGCAACGTGAATATTCAGTAAGTTATTGTAAGAATATCAATCTTTGACTTGCCAGTGTTTTCTATCAAAACTTGATATTTTCTTGGGATAATTTCCATGTTTTTACAAATTAGGTATACATTGATCATTCAAATAAAAATGATATTCCATTTGGCCCATATTGTTTAGAACAAATTAGTATTACTTTTGTAAATTGTATAAATAATTCACTTTAATGTGCAATTCATTTTCTAAATATTATTTAGATTTATTATTATTTATTAATGTGCAATTCATTTGCTAAATGAATTGCACATTAAAGTGAATTATTTATACAAGTTACAAAAGTAATACTAGTCTATTCTAAATAATATGAGCCAAATGGAATATAATTGAATGAATATAAAATATGAACTGACATATAAATGACAAATAAAAATTAATTTTGTAGATGTATATTTTCCTTTTAATTTAATTTGTGGGCCAGAATTTATATATAAGATCGTATCTTCTCATTCAATAAACACGCTTTCCCAGATAATAATGACGTTTGTCGTAAATAAAGGTGTCGAATCTTAAAAACCGCATTGCTTGCGCCCCGCTCCCCTAAAATCGACCAAAAACAGCCTCGTCCTCGACCTGTCACGGCAGGCGAGAAAGCGCCCCCGCGCCGCGCCGGTCCTTAACCCACTTGCTTTGAGCGCCGAAGTGTGTGCGCGCGGATCGCTTTCCGTTGTGCGATTCGCGACGCCTGATAGCCCGCCCTCCTCCTCCTCCTCCAAATGACATAATCAATAGCTGCGTCCCGCTAGTTAATTACCTCTTAACTCGGCCTGACAGCGCCGTCGGCTGCGTGTTTCAATACCCTTTCTCCCGGCTCGCCGCGCCGAGGAGCCGGCCCGGCCCTTCCGCACAATCAGGGGTCGCCAACGCCTTCGCGAAGAGCGCCTTGGTAAATTGATTGTTCTGCGAATGGAAATAGTGTCTGGATAGAATGGATCGTGCGGTAATAAAGCAAAAATGATGATAAAATGATGTTAAATTCGAAATAAAAATCCAGCCTGAAAGACAGACACTGAGAAATCGAATCTTCAAGACTAAAAATATTCAAATTGTTTGTGAAAGAATTATTTCAAATTCTTCAGCACGTATACTAAAGTAATAGACATTATTTTATATTCATATTGTTTATAAAGTAATTCTTGTTACCTACAAAAATAGCAATATTTTTAGTCGTTCCCTCTACTAATAACCTCGGTTTTGTGTTTAATAGGGTTTTCTTTTGATCTTCACTTTTTTACAACAAATTTTATGAATCAAAGTTTCCGCCTTTATTGCAAAATAAGTACGGTTGAGGCTTTCTGTAAGCAGATATTAAGTCGCTTAACCAAAAAATTTTTATTGAAATATTTTTTTCTCAAACCTCATTTTCACCAAAATCTTGGAAAGGGAAGCATCTAATTACGTGCCCTCAATAGACACCAATCTTTGCCTGAACGATATGAATGTTAATGCGACGACGAAACCGTATATTTTGGGATATATTTATTAATCCCTACATGTATGAGAGTGGTTCCCTTCATATGTTGTAGTTTGCCAACCCCTGTGTTAAATTAATTCCGCAATATCACGCTAGATGAATGATGAATGCTATCATAATTCATTGAAATCAATTGTGCCTGCAGAACTCTCATTCCATTCAAATCAATTCACATATTGTTTCTTTAAGTATTAGTAGATGTTACCACGAAGATACGTCTTTCATTGACAGACGTCGCCCTATCTAAATTATTCTTACAAATTGTCAGCATATCGATTCATTCTGTGACCCAAATTGTTTATCCCCAGGATAAATAAATAGGTAGTGAGAATTCTTGTTGAATGGGTGATGATTCAGTGAATTCTTTCTCTCCTACACGACAGCCAAGAAGAGCCTGTTTTTTATATGTCCCTGCGTTCCATTTTTTCATCTTTGAAGTTCTTTGTGAAGTTTCTAGGAAAATCTCGAGGAGTTATCAGTATTTGTAATTGTTTGTAAAATGAACTTTTAACTGTTTCCTTATTAATAAATATGAGATTCATCAAATCTAATGACGTCGCTAATAAATATACTCATGTAATTATATAAAAATATAAATAGCTGTCTTCACTTGGAAACATTTTGAAAGATCGAGGGGAAACCCCTCTTGTAAAGCGTACTTTGTGATCCTCTGTGTGAAATTAATTCTGTCGTCTCACGCTGCATGAACGATGAATACCCGTGGTGATTCAGGGAATTTGAGAGAGGCGCCGCCGCGTTGCAGAGTCTCTGGTGTGGGTGCCTGTGGGTGCCTGTGGGTGGTCCGCGTCGACCGACTTGCGTCTCTCTCGACATAGCCTCGTTTGTTATTGTGACGAGAGTACCAACGACCCCTTGTGTTCAACAAGTCGTCGGGGAAATAGGGGTCGGACGCGTACACGGTGTTCTCGCGTGAGCAGGGTAACGGAGCTATTAATTCAGTTCGCGCTGTTGAGTTTTGAAGTGAGACGCGTGTTTGAGTAGCTGGGAACATGAATCGCTCGTGACCCTGTCCTGAAGACTTCTCAATAGCCGTTTATATGAACCGCGTTTGCATTATTGATAGATGTAAATGTGGCGTATAGCCGTTTAATCATTCATATATTTATTTTTCTACATTTCTATATCACGGCGGTGAAACCATTGTGTGCAAATTAGGATTGCACTATTCTTTTCCTGTAATACATTTCTATGTTTTATTGTGAAAATGTGAAATATATTTGAAGTTGAATATTATTTTTGTCACAGTGGAGTATATAAGTTCGTTTTCATACAAAAACGTATTCAATGTATAGAACGTATTGAATACATATTGTGTACATGCAACATAAAGTTCTCGTAATTACGTTGTTTCTGTGAATGAGTAATCATTTATCTTGCCTGACTTAGGTATCTTGCCTGGCCTACAGAGAATGCTGTAGACTTACTATTATTGCTTCACATTAAGGCGCAATAATGGAAACACATAGGTCCTGGATGTTTATATAACCTTGAATACTGCCAAAACTCCGTAACTCCCTAAACGATTCTCAAAGAACGTTTTATAATTTTTAGCGTAATCGATCCGCTGAAGACTCGAGCTGCTTAGCTAGCTGCTGTCAAAATCACCCAATTTCTGCAACAGAAAGCATTTTTGAGACGGGCGCAATGTGTGTAAAGCACTACAAATAATTGTGAAATTTGTGGAGTAGTCTTAAATAGAATTAACTAAGGTATGCCTTCCATTTATCTTAATTTCATTCCGCCAATTCTTGCATCTTAATTGCATTTACCGTTTTCTTATTTATACTGCTACATCCATAGTTATATCCAAAACGTTTTTATACATCACAACTATCTTCATCTGTTATTTGTGATTGCCATAGTATTGGTATTATTATTATTATTATTATTATTTTATTATTATTTGATTATTATTATTCTGATTCACAGCTAATGATGTTATGTGTCGATTGAATATAAAATCTCCGTGTTGCAACCCGCTTTCTAAGGCGCACGTCTAGGAACAGTCGGAACAATACTTACCGCAAAATGTGGACTATTCCCAATCAAGCAATGTTGTCATTATTATCGACGTAATCATCAATAACAGTTGTTTTCCGTCTCAATGAGTACAGAGAGCAACGTGAGAACCGTCGTGAGCGCGTTGCAAGAGGAACCCGCGTGGGAGTGCTTGCTTGTTCCGTGCCTCCAGCGTCGCGTCGCGCCGCCCCGGAGCAAAGAGCAGCGCGGGACGCGTCGGGCGCGCGTGGCGGGCTGCGTGCAACGCACATTCCTCCGTACGCCGCCGCCGCCGCCGCCGCGCAAACATTTGCCTACCGCAGCGCTGCGCCCGTGAGCGGCGACGGAGCGCTTATCTGGACGGTGCGACGGAAGGGCGCTTGAGTAGAGGCGGGGGGGGGGAGAGGGCGGCAGGCGGCGACGGCGTGCCTGGGATGGCACGCGCGTGTACTGCGTGAAGACGAAGGAAGGGCATGCATGCCGAGCACGCAGGTGTAGGCGTTACCAGAATGGTGCCACTCCTTTGTCTTTTATGTTCTTTTAACACCTTAATAATTCAACAATTTTCTCGTTCCTGGCTTTAATGTTTTGTATACTTATTTTGTAAATAATAATACATACTAACGGTTCTTATATCGTCCATAAAAGTTCACGCACGTTTTTCAAAGACGGCAATACTTCCTTGGCTCACCAGGTACGGTCAATTAAAGTACAACCTTCGGTTGTTGGCTATTATTATATTTGAACTATGTAATATATGATATTGGAAGAGGTCTCCTTCAAACGGAGGTTCATATTTTAAATGTGTAATTGGCATTAAAAAAATTAAGTGTCGAGAGATATAGTCACATGAGATTCTGATGTAGAGATCGGGCTTCCTCACCCCAAAAATCACATGCCCTTTCCTTATTCTTAATGGAAACGACATGGAATTGATTGTTGAATGTTTCCGACCACGCCAACGGCTGTTGTAACCATTTCATGTAGCGAATGTTTTATCCCGAGAGTGTGCCTCCTCTGCCAGATGGTGAGATCCGTTGCCGACCTACAACTTACGGTGCTCCCCAAGCGGAGCATCGTCCTATTCGGGACAAAATCTTAGCTGTCGGCGTATGTGGTAGCGTAGTGTGTGTAAGTGTGAGGTGAGAGGATAGGACAAGGAAGAGGAAGAAAAGATCGTGCGCGATCCGTGACCAGGTTGTAGAAAGCATTTTGCAACCTGGCGCAATCTGTGCGTAAAGCACTACAAATAATTGTGAAATTTGTGGTGTAGTCATCTTAATTGCATTTACCGTTTTTCTTATTTATCCTGCTACATCCATAGTTATATCTAAAACGTTTTTATACATCACAACTATCTTCATCTGTTATTTCTGATTGCCAAAGTATTATTATTATTATTATTATTATTATTATTATTATTATTATCATTTGTCTGATTCACAGTTAATGATGTTATGAGTCGATTGAATATAATATATCCGTGTTGCAACCAGCTTTCTAAGGAGCACTTCTTGGTACAGTCGGAACAATACTTAGCACAAAATATCGACTTTTCCCAGTCAAGCAATGTTGTCATTATTATCGACGTAATCATCAATAACAATTTTTTTTCCGTCTCAATGAGTACACTGTCCCGGCATTCGCCAGATACTGATCGGAGAAACCACGGCTAACTGCCGGTCAGAGCACCGGCCCCGAGAATTTTCCTCCAGGCTCAGGCTGAAGTGGACCTAGCATTCTAGCTAGTGTCGAAAATCCGCGACCGTTGTGATTCGAACCCTAGGACCTCCCGATCAGAGTTAGGGAGACAAAAGCAGAGCTGGCTCTGACCTCACCCACCTGGTGAAACATCATTTGAAACAAAGGTACTCTTGAAAAGGAGAATCTTCCGGTATAGGGTCAGACCTACTGATGCTGATTCACGATTGGTTTAGTAACGGCATCTACATTCAGAGTGATCAATTCGTCTACAAGAGAGTTTCATTTAACTCCACTTACTTGATTCTTTCAAGGAAACATTTAAGGAAATATATAAGTAGTTTTCCAATATGGAGAGTATTGTTTGTTCTGTATTGTACTTTTTTAAGAGTTGACTTCATTTTCTTGCTTTCAACAGCAAACTATTTTACGTTTCCTTTTTGGCACGGAGTATGACATTTCATCGTAACTGTCTTCAAAATTACGTATTCCCCCCTTCGGAGATATCGATTCAATCGTTTTGGATTTGCTTTTATTACTTGTTTGGAACATAAAAATATTTTATTACAAATGAGCACTATGGTATTTTTTCATGTTTGCTGCTGTCTTGTCATCGTTACTGAAATCACTGAACACTTTTGCTTAAACTAGTTTTGTAACACATGAACATTCGTCCCAGATAATCGTTGTACTTCGCGGAAAACACACTTATTCATTCTAAGCCAGTCTTAGGGAAGTCAAAATACACATCGTTTTCTGCTCAGCGTCGCTCAAACGACGAACAAAGAGCGATCACAGCCTAGCGGCTTGCGGCTCGCTAATGAGCAAGACTTTCTGTGTACTCGTGACCCGGGACGAAGATGTATGATACAAAGCGTGAGTCAGAACTCTAAACCGTCCGTTCAGTTTTCGGATGTGCGCGTAGCGGTTTCCTGTGTGAACGGGTCGCGGCGCACAGCGCTCGACGTGCGTATTTTGGTTCGTCAACAAGTCGTCGGCTGAGTCAGGGGTTCAGTCGGGCAGCCCTGTGGGAACCGCGGGGACGTGGGAGGAAGCGAGAGCGCTGACGCCGGAGGTGGGGACCTGCTGCCGTCTTCCGTCGCGGCTCCTCGCCACCGCGAGAAAGCGGAGTGCATTCCTGAAGGTGAACTCGACGGTTCACTTCGACCTCCTGCCATGAGATGAATCTGATTAGAGAGGTTCAAAAGAATTGAACTAAGACAATCGATTTGGGTCTTTGCAAAGGGGCACCGAGAGCGAATATCAAATTTCCAGCCCACTAGTGATATTTACTAAGACAATTTCATTAATGGAAATTACTTTCAGATGAATATAATAATGTATTAAATATTGTTTTATTAATGAAATTAATGCTTCCATTGCACGTCAGCTTCTTTGATGTATCGAAGTTCATGATTGGTTGGAGACAGTGCAATGACATTAATTGATGCCCTAGCTACCTAAGCCGGTGTGCTAATCGAGTTAATACCTTCAAAAAGCCAATAGTTGTGATAATTATTGTTAAATATAATTTCTTTTTTGAAATTCCCCGAACTCTGATTTCGTTATCGAAACATCAGCCATTGAGCATCGGAGGGATAATGAAATTTGTTTAGCAATAATGAAGGGTAAAAGCTCTGAAAGTTGCATTTATCATTTACATGCGTAAGCAATGCACTTAAGCATCATGGCCGTAGACTCGTCAGGATACTAGTGAAGTACAATCCAATAATCATATAAACACTTCAGTTTGAGAAGTTTTCAAGTAACAAATGGTTGAGTCAGTATGACTACTCATTTATCACATTATGAGAAGATCTAGAAAATCTATTTAAAAAAGGAAAAAATAAAATAATAGTGGCAGGATTTTAGTAATTGTAAGCCTCGCCTTTCATTCGCTTTTAGCTGATCACGTATTGGTCAGACCAGGGCCGGAATAACCAGTAAGCACATTAGGCACTGTGCCTAGGGCCTACGAACGTAAGGGGGCTACGGCAGGGCCTCGTAATACCATTTTTGCAAAGTTTATTTCAGGAATAAAAATAAAGAAATCACATATATACTAAATTTATAGTGTTTTACAAAATATAACAATGGTTTTAAATTCCAATTTAAATGTAGGCTTGTAAAAGCGCAAAAAAATAAAGAAGAGAAATTTTTGTCACATAAGACAGTTTAATACGGTCCCAGAATTTTTTTAGTCCTACAAAAAAAATGTGCCTAGAGCCTACGTCAAGCTTAATCCGGCCCAGGTCAGATCACTCATTATGTCACTGTTTTCGCCGCATTGTACACGGAGTTGCGGCTTCCATCTGGTGTGTGTGCTTGTGGGGCGAATAACCGTGACATTCCGTCGCTCCCGTCCCGTCTCGTACGTGCTGGTCAGGCATTCGGCGTGCGAGGTTGCCGCATCGAGGCCTCATGTTGGTTTGCCCTTTGTGTTTTGCTCTCTCAACTCTGTTGACTCTCAATGTAGATTGTATACCCGTTATAGAAGAAATAAAGTAAAACAGTTTCCTCTTGCCCACAGATAAATAAATATTCTATATTTTGGGAATTAAGGAAATATTCGTAAACAAGGTAAATTTTACTTCAAGTAAATCTCATGTTATTTAGTAATACTAATTTCATGGGCAATGCGATACTATTAGTGATTTCTTTCTCTTTTTGTAAGACATTAAGTAACGATGAATTTTATGCTAGTAAGTCTCCTCTGTAGGTTCGTTAGATGCAGTTTTACTGTGTGTCAAAAATAAGAAGAAAAAAAACTTCCTAACACCTACATTAAGCAAACTCCTCACGTAGCTATCGAAAGTTTTAGGTCGCGTCATGGAACGCGTCTTTTGATGCCTTTATATGGAAGAAGTATCATTACAGCTTTGTGTGAACAGAATAGCGGCTGAACGCAGAGTTATAAAACTCGCAAGTCATAACAAGGGACGAGCTACGTGACTGCAAGGAGATATAGATGCGATTGCGGCGACGGTTTAACAATGCGAGGGGCGGCTGCCTCGCCACAGCTTCGGGCGACAAAGCACAGCATTCTGCGAACTGCAGAGCTAACTAATTTCCATTTCTTCGTGCTTACCCTTTTTGTGAATTCATTCCTTGAATGTGAGGCATTAATTACGGATGAATTTTGGCTAGTAAGTCTCCTCTGTAAGAACGTTGGATGCAGTTTTACTGTCTGACAAAAAGAAGAAAATAAAACAACACATCACAAAACAACACCCTCGAATCATCTCCAATAACAAAACTCCTCACCTAGCTCTCGAAAGGTTTTAGGTTGCGTCAGGGAACTCGTGGTTACAAGGAAGGTACCTTCGTATTTCTAGTCATGTTGAAGTTTCTTCTTCGTCTATTACATTAGAAACAATTTTAAGCCACATTTTTTGCTATGCATTTTCAAATCGTGTTCAAGGGTCGAATTGCTTCATTTCTCACTTGCTTCCCAAACATCCTTTCCGATATATCCTTCCTCGTTAGACTGGGTTCCTTCTCCTGTTAACTTAGACTTTTCCCTCTGGGAAACTTGGTAAATATTTCAACTTAGAAAATTGTATCAAAATCGCCAGTACTGAATATTTGTGAAAAAAATCGTTCCGTGTAAACTTGTTAATCAATTTCGGAAACAATGATATTTTTTTAACTGTTGACACGCGCCGCCTATTTCTTTTTTGAAGTTCTATGTCTAGGTGTTTTTCTTTTTTGTTCCCTTCAATTGTTTCGACTACAATTTGTTCTCGTCAATTACTACTCTAAAACCGCTGAAACTTTCACTTGGGTAACGTTATTAACTACGATCACTCAGGATAACTAATTTTAAAATTCCCTATTGGTGTGATTTTACTTATTATAAACATTGGAATCATATTTTACTCCACTGTAAGTAGCATCACTTGTGAAAGAAAGCCGCGTCATCGCGAAATTCTTTGCTTGCTTCACGATGAAATTGCCAATAAATAAAAGCAGAAATTGTATTTCATTATTAGTCATTTAACAGGAAAAAGAATATATGGATTGGAATTTTTGAAAATCTAATTGGAGATAATGAGTGTGTTTTCATACAAGTCTCAGTCTCCGGACCGGTAACATCTGAGCAAAGATCTTGCGTCCCGTTTTCACGTAAGCTCCAATCCGCACCTTTTTGTACTGCAAGACAAAAGAATGTCATTGAAGATGCGGTGTGTAGAAGGAAGTGATGAGCATTCGTTATTCGTCATTCGATCAACACGCATTTCACGAGCGTGCTTCCTCACTGACGGGAAATAGGGAATAAGTGCGTTGCGTGGCATTCCATTCCGTGAGGGCTTTGCTGAGTTGCGTTTCCGTTGTTGCAGGTAAGCTCCGCGCAGCACGAGAGGGCCGCGCCAGCAGCGCTGCGCCAGGCGAGTTCCGGTCGCGCGCGCAGCCCCGCAACGGCACACGCATGCGCATGCGCACCATCATTTCTACGTTGCTCCACGAAACAGAACTACAGTCGTTGTGTACATACTTGGATTTAAACATAACTGCACTTGACATAAATCAGCTGTTGCGGTGTCATCCAATAGGGAGGTGGACGTCACCATAGTTGTCACTATGGTGACTTTCAACCTCCCGACTGGATGTCACCCTATTCTGCGATTTTTTTAACTTTGCTCCTGACAGGAATCAACTGTTTCGCTGTCATCCAATCGGGAGCTTATATTTCGCCAAAGTGACGTCACTACAGTGACGTTCAAGCTCCCGATTGGATGCGATTGGATGAAACCGTCAACAGATGATTCCTGTCAGGGGCAAAGTTACGAAAATCGCAGTAGAGTGACGTGTAAGCTCCCGATTGGATGACACCGTAACAGCTGGTTTACGTCAAGTACAGCTCTAAATAAATCGAAGTATAGTACATCAAGCGAGGAAAGTCTCTCAGCAGTGGTGCCTTGCTGGTGAGAGTGCTAGCTTCAGATATTACGTTGGTGGCATGAGCTTCAGCTTGTAACAAAAGAAAACATAAGTTGCGTATTCACCACAACCATAAAACATGCTGGAAATGTGGTCCCCTTCACTCGTTTCCCAGTGATCTGGTTGTTACCAACACAAATGCAGTTTTTAATAGGAGGCCCTGATTCCGCTCAGTGTGGAGAGATTTTCCTGGCCACTGTATATACTCTTGTATACAGTAAATGAGTAGCACCAGATCAAAATGCATTAACTCAAAGGCGAAATATAATGCATATTTTATATATATATATATATATATATATATATATATATATATATATATATATATATATATGCCGTTGAGAGACTTGATATTATATTTTGTTATAATATACGCCGTTGTGTCACAGAATTTAAAATTATATCATGGAAAAAAAATTTTCTCGTCTATTTGTGGACTAATGTTATGGACTTTGGGTTAATGTTATATTTATGTCGGTTTGCCCCGAACGAAGCCTATGTAGTTTCTTGAGGGTCATGCAGCTTGCCAGCTGCATCAAGGATCTTCCAATCTTGTTGGAGATTTTCTTTCTTCATTTCCCAACGACCTGAGAATTGACGACAGCTTTCCTTACTCCCGTCGTATATTTAAAACCAAAAAGAATGTTGTGAACTTCTATGGAGTATGTTCTTTGTTTTCATAAATTAAGAAACTGCACGGATGGTGCAAGAATGCATTATTATTCTTAATAATAGAAATGTCGCTAAAATTTTCCATGGAAATTACAACATATTGACGAAAAATATCATCACCTTCCTCGTATTACGTTTACAATAAAAGTGATCAGTTTTCTATCCTTCATTATACAAATGGATGGATGGTCGAATGAATGAATGGATGGATGGATGGATGGATGGATGGATGGTTGAATGAATGAATGAACGAACGAATGAATGAATGAGTGAGTGACGAAGCCAGAAAAGTAGGTTGAATTCAGCCGCTTATGATGGAGAAATCTGGCGGCTAGCTGCTCTATTCGGTAGTTTTCCATGGTTTCTCCGATCAATGCCATGCCCGAGCAGTACCCTAACAAACGGGCCACGGACTGCGTGCGATCTTTCCTCTTCCTTTCTTGTACAATTCTCTCCCCTTAAACACACAAATTCACTTCTCACTCACACATGTCGGGACACCACAGTTGTCCCGGCCGGGGTGGTACCCCGTGGGAGGAGATACCTGAAAGGAAAAGCCCCCGCCAGCCGACGTGTAGGTCGGAGCCGGAACTCGCCATACAGTGAGGCGGTGAACATCACCACCTCCTAGAATAAAAAATTCACTACACTAACGGAACTAATGTCTGTTGCAGTTGACGTGCCCGGAAACCAAACAACCAATTTCTTTTGTCGATATAAATGTATCTGTGGTACTTGGATATGTTGCTAATTCTTCAACGACGCATCGTGACTGCCAACGGAGAATAGATGACTTAAACCCTAGACGCGTACGCACACGAGGGAGACCACAGGCATATTGCATTGAAATATGGAGCAGAGAGTAGGTCACGATGACGTTAAGAGGACGAAAGACATATTTATTGCCCTGTTTAACGACCGGGAAGTTGTGGTTTGCCCTTTCTTCACACTTGACCAGACCTAGATATCTTGAGAAGGTTCGAAGTTCCGGAAAATGATTGTGCGTACTATACCAACTCGAAAGCTTGTGCTTCTCGTGTTTATTTCTCCTAAACAACCTTTATAGTTCTCAGAATTAAGACATAAAGGAAATGAGAACACAAACATGTAAATATCATTATTCATAAACCGTAAACACATGAGAAAAAACGTAAATAAATGCGACAATTGTAATTGGAACTTAGTTTATTCTCTTCCGTTCTTCAGTGCACTTCATTATCAAATTACCGCTGATAATATAATCGTAGGTTTTCATAACCACAATCTTCATTGCGTCTGTCCGAAGTCCACTGTATGCAACCCGTTTCACAGATTTTTCCATTGTCCACAATCACTTGATAGTTCAGAAGGCTTACGGCAGCCACAGAATACCACATAGTCCTTTCGTCAGTAAAATAGAGAAAACTTTTTAAAACAATATACACAATTTATTGGCAATTAGTTCTTTTAGAGAGACGCATAATCAGTTTCTTATAATTAAATTAAGTATGTAATCTTAATATTTCTCTTTGCGCTCACCAATTTTGAACAAAATATTAAATGATCGTTACTCCTGGCATACAAATAACTCAATTTCACTAACTTCCAGTAACTTTCACGAGTTGTGAATTTGGTAAATACTGGACATCCGTTTATTTTCAGTTCCGCGAAAGTCAAGACAAACAAATTAACACTTTCGATTTTCTTCCGCATCTCTAGCAATCATGAAATTTTTTGACCGCTTCAACTTTTCACTTCAACACTTCAAAATTTGCAATCAAGTACAAAAGAATGTGAAACCACCAGTTTTGCAATACATCAATATTATATCATTAATCATTCTAGCATAAAAATATTTAATGGAACCAAGGGTCGTAATGCAGTTTATAGTGTATACTTTTTATAGTAGTATACAGCTTTCATTTGTGCATAAACTATTAGCGAAACGAGCTTCTCAACACTGGGTTAGCAAGGGTACCAGCAGTCGGAATGAAATTTCCCACCACTCTCATTGCAGATGGTTTTCCAGCTAGTGTTTGCCGTGCGTTACGAGAGTTGTTTTTCTGAAATGCAGCCAATTCGTTGTTCTGAGAAGGCCGGGCCGCGCTCGCCCTGCTCGGCGAACTGCGGGCGCTACTTCGCTTCTCCAAATGGTTCGGACGCCGTTCGGGAGCTTTCACTACCTGTTCAAGAGCTGTTTCCTTATTCAAGGTTGCGCTTTCCTTTCTTTACGAACGTTTTACCTCTCGTCGTCGTAGTGCATTGTCTTGTTCCGTGTTGCATCTAGATCTCATTTCATATTACTTGGTGTTCTTTCCCTACAATCCTTCCCCCTTCCCTTTTCGCTGTTCTATTTTTTGTTCTGTTCCGTTGCAAACGTTTCAGTGCATGAAAAATTTAGCTTATTTTTCGGTATAGAATTCTTTCCACATAAAAACGTTGTTTAAAAAACGTATCTCCTAACAACTGTTAGAAAAATGAAATCATTTAAGCAGTTATTTATTTGCCGAAGGTCAAAGTGCGTTGCAAACTTATCACTTTTGTATTCCGAATTTCAACACACGTTCAGCGAGACTTTTGTTATCTTCCGGAATTTCTCTATTACAAAGTATCCACTTGTTGATAACTGTTGTTACTGTTCTAAAATGCATCTGTTTGTTTGTTTATCCAAAGGGACTAAAACTCCCGTCTTCTAACTGAAATACAGTATTCTGTGAGTCACGAGGTCAGTCATGGTCGTGTGGTAAACTTTTAAGAAATCATTCTTACACCGCTCCAATGTTAGAAAGCACAATTCTGCTATGCAACTTGACAATTCAGTCTTTGATGAAGGATACTCTTCAAGTAATTGTATAACGGATTAAGAGGAAACAGTATTCATTCATCCATTGTTCAAATACTCGTAAATAAACAAATCGTCTTCTCATTTCTATGACTTTTTAATTGTCACAAACATTCTGTTGATTGTAAGAAAGAAGAAATGCCAAAAAAAGAAAAAGAAAATCATATTGTTTCACAAGTACAGTGTGTTGTATCATGGTACCGTGTGTCAATTGTACACAATAAAAAATGTTTTAAAGACTTGGAAAAAAATCCTGGAATAAAAAATACATTGGGATTTTCATTAAATTCCTTTTTCGAGAGTTTTTTCGATGCTTTTGAAAATTAGATCATTATAACAGTACATTTATTTGGTAATTAAGCTTTTTAAACCTTGTGACTAACGATATGCACCAGCTAAATTGTTTACGTACGTAGTACGTACCTTGTGTTTATTCAGTGGCAACCGGATGGTTCATTATCGAGAAAAGGTGCCGTATCCCATTACACCCTCCCAACAAAAAAGGGAAATTCCAGAAAGGAAGCGAGAGAATGCGGGTTGTAAAATCTCCCGCCGCCGCCGTCACAGCATCCTGGGCCGCAGCGCCACGGGCGCGACGGGCAGCGCAATTTACAAGTCGTGCGCGGCGCCCCTGACGTCATCCGTGGGTGGCGCGGAGGGCAGTGACTCACGGGGCCGGTGCAGCCCAGTGGGCCTTCCGCACGACACCGGAAGTACGGCCACGGACCCGCCCCCGCCGCCCCCGCACAAAAGACATGAAGGCGCCAACAGCGTGGTTTTTCAAGTGGGCGTTTCAGACGGGATTATTTAAATATCTAAAACAATCTGTATGTTATAGAAAGCAGTAGAGGATCCAGGGGGGGGGGCATGGGGGCCATGCCCCCGAAAAGGCCTAGAGTTTTCTTATGTTACCTTCTTTTCTTTGGCAAAATTGATTAAAATATGTATTTATGTTAGAATTATGTAATTATTTCAAAAATAATATTGTGTAGTGTCATATATACACTACAAAATTATATACAATATAATAAAGAATGTTTATTCTTTAACAAAAATCTATGATGGCCCCCTCAAAAATGATCGACTGGATCTACCCCTGATACAAAGAAAGCATAATACGGGAAGTTTTTTCCGTTCTTAATTTACTTTTCCCAAAGTTTCTGTTTACGTTCAATATTTATTTTTTAATCGTGAAATATTCAAATATCACTTGTAACAGTAGTTGATATTTACTTGGAAAATAAACATTTTACATGTTTTCCATAAACTTTTATAACTTTTACAAAAGGTACACTTTGTGCTAATTCTCTTCTTGTCTGTAAGTAGTTTCTCGAAATTTTGCACTTTTTCGAAGGATTCGTCGTCGAGTTCTCAGGATTATTCACAAGAACCGGAAATTCACTAGGAAAACCGCATTTTATCAACGTCTCGTAAGCTTTTTACTTAATGAGGTCATATTCCGACCACTCTAAGTAACATTGGGAGTAAGAGTAACGGTATACAGACACACACATCAATGCCCCGGGTGGGATTCGAACCCGTGACCCTTCAGGCACGAGGCAGCTACGGCTCTTCAGCCACAGAGACCTTGGCCATCCAGGCCGGCAGTAAGCTTTTAATGTGTCACTTATGGCGAAAAGTAGGACAGTTTGATTTTTTTAAATTTTATTTAAAAATTGATTTTGTTTTTTTTCTCACGTTGTTAACTTTATTTGTTCACGTATTGCAGCTCAAATGCGATTTTTCTAACTTTGCCTCTCAAGCCCCCATGGTCACGATGGAATATCGCACGGCATTTCGAGCTTTTGTCGGTCGTGGTGCTAGAAATCGCATGATCGCAAGCACTGCTTGATGAGGTCGCGATCATGCGATATCTAGCGGCACGACTGAGAAAGACGCGAAACACTGTGACATATTCCATCGTGGGAAATATGAATAATGAAACAAGAAAGAATGCTGCGTGAATGAAAACAAAGAAATTAAAAGAAAATTTTAACAAGACAGTCTCAAAGCAAAACTTTACTTACGGTTAAGAAAATAAAAAATAAACATTTTTGTTTAAGTGAGGTATGCTAAAGTGCTACGTTAGTAGCTAGTAAATTAAATGTAAGCTAAAATTAAGTTAACTTTAGTTAATTTTAGTTAATAGAAAAACCCTCCCTCTGAGCTGCTTAAGCCGCAAGGCACACTGTATCCATTACGACAAATAAATTTCCACCTCCTCAGGGGTACTGTGAAGGCAAAATAATAATTCCATCGTGAAGACGGTCGTTGAGAGGCAAAGTTAGAAAAATGGCGTCCTCTCGGTGCGCGTCGGTCCAAATGCAGCGGCCCGCGCATCAGAGCGGGTGCGCCCACTCGCCCGCCCGCCCGCGTTACGTGTGCGTGTGTAGGGGAGCGGGTGAGCCAGGCGGAACCATTGACGTCACAACCGGCGCGTAGATTTATGAGGTCGCGCGCGCGACGGCGAGAGCTTTAAATGGACCCCGGAAAGATCCCTGCTGGATTCATTGCTTGAGAATGCGTTGGGTGTGCTTTTGAAAAGTCATGTGGTCAAACAGAATGCGATGTAGTGGATTGCGCTTGAGTGTGTGGTACTTTTTGGGTCAAGATCGTTCTAATATGAAAACTGCATAATGAGATGAGTTCTATTCGTACTGAACAGCGTAACATCCCCTTACGCACTAGTAGTTCATGTTTTTTTCCTCCAAATGACTGAACTGCGGAAAGTTTTGTCTAGTCCGTTCTTTGTAAGTGATTGTATAGTATTTCCTTTCCTCTTCACAGATAAATGTCGAAAATCGAAGAAGAATTTAAAGAGAAAATTTTGCCATATACAATATACTACATCTCGAAGGAACTTCCAAATTCCCTTTCTTCATTTGTGGAAAATAATTAGTTCGAATGTAGCTTGGGTCCAAGACAATGAACCTGAAGAAATGCTTCTTCGTATTTGATCGCAAGTAAATTTAAATTGGTAATTTTTTTTTTTATTTTGTGTAAACGTTTGAACTTATTTAACAAGGGACCGTGTTGATCGGAGATATATATTTATAATTCAAAGTGTGATACGTAAATGCAACTTTACATTTCCTATCTGAAATATCTGTATACGCCTGGAGACACTCCACAAAACTCGTAAAATTCACCAAGAAGACGTAATTGAAATACAGTACCCAAGTATTCTTCTACATTCAGTATTCTGCTACATAACGGCTCCAAAGAAGAGAACTTCAATAGGCTGCACGTGAATAAGCTCACACAAAGGCGGTGCGTCGTACAGTGGCAGCTACAACTTGAGAAATAACACCGCCTGGAAACGTGAGCAAATGACGTCTTCTCCGGGAGGCGTCGAAGAACCAGCTCCCGGGGCCGGCGATCATTTCATTTCCGTAGGTCGCTGCGCGTGGAGCGGCGGCGGCGGCGTCGACGCACGGCGTCCTACCGTAACAGCGCGGTGGCGGCGGCGGCGGGTGCGGGGGCCGGTCCGGTCGGTCCGTCCGCGCGGGGCGGGTGCGTCCAGAACCGGCTCCGGCCGCGGCCCCGGCCCCCGGCGCCGGAAGGCCCCGGCCATGGCCGTCTCGAATAGCAGGCCGTAGCATACCTTGCGTGACGTCACGAACTGAGTGCAGCGCGCTGGCAGTGCCCGATTCGGTCGTCAATTACTCAATATACTTTTTCGAAGCGCAGCTTCTTGAGTTACTTGAGAAAATGTTTAATTTAATTTTCTTCAAACAAATTAGTATCCAAACTGTATATACACAAAGGAAAATAGCGGTACGAAAATAATTATCAAACACATTGAGAAAAATGTTTTTTATTACAAGAAATGAAACATTACAATAACAATTTTTTTGAAAATTAGATATTATTTTCATAATTAAGTGCTGCAAGTTTTCTCTTGTTAGTCTTTGTCGTGCTCAGAAAATCATTTTTTACTTTGGTATAATTATTTAATAAAATATTGGTCATAATACTGCAACACTTTTTGGCTAATTGCTTCATTGAAACCCACATTCACATTGAATGTTCAGAACAATATTTGCATTTTCCAGTCTGTCCATAATCAACTTAATCATTATCTGTTTTTGACTTAATTGAGAAAAGAAGAGGGATTCATATTCTGAATTGATTAAAGTTTGGAAAACTTGAAATGCATTAATACAAATTTTCACAGGGAATTCATTTGGATAAATAAGGCCTCCCTATCAATAATTTTTAGATAGTCTCCAGCATCATATGGGAGTCCTTCAAATTCAAATTCTTTGTTGGGGACAGTTAAAAACTCTTTACAGAATGCACACTGGTTGTTCTGGAGTGCCCCTCTGCTAACATATCCTCCAATGAATACCAATGCTTCCAAATCATCACTGGATAAATCTACAAAATCTGCATCATGAATAACTGATTTTAAATTTGCGTCCACTTCTGGATATTCAAGATCATCTGAGTTAGAACAAGTAAATAAAAGCTCTTTCAAGTTAAATTCTCTCTTTAAGAAAGATCTTAGCCTAATTAAACTAAGGAATTTCAATTTTCTCTCAGATTCTAAAATTTGTTGTACAGAAACATGAAAATTAGCCCCACTAAGCTGTCTATATTTACCAAAACGGCTTTCTAATTTATCTGTTTGAAATGACCCTAAAAGAACATATTTTACTGAATCTTTTTGTAGCAAGTGTTCAATCAATTTTAAATGAGCTTTTGTTGTGTGAGAAAGAGCAGTATGGGTGTCTGTAGTGAGCTTGCCTGGACGAGTGCGACTATCTTTATTAGTTCTAGATGATTTTACTTCATTCCAAGCATTTAACCACTCAAGAAATTTCACCAAAAACAAGTAAGATGCATGATTGGTTGAAGTGATAGGTTCATGGTAAACATCTCTCAGGTGAATACCTTTGCTGGGATGTTTCACATTCACAATTTTCCACCAGGTAAGACAAATTTCTAAGAACATTTTGGTGCCTTCGGCCTCAACATGTTTATGTAGCGCAGCAATAGTTTTTTCATCAAAAAGGCGAACCGCATGGACTACGTTCTGTCTTTCAGTTGAAGATGGATACAGGACTTTTTGATTAAGAGCAGGAGCTATCTTCACAACCCGATCTTTTTCTTGCCAGTATAAATCTTTCAGATGTTTTACTGAGGCTCTTTCAATTCTTTTAAAGTCATTAAGTTTGGAAATTCAAAAGTCTGATCTGCATCACGTTGATTAAGCCAATTATTCCTGATGACCTTTAATAAATGTACTGAATCAAATAGCAAGAACAAGTCTTGATCAGGAGACACAGGATTTTTAACTATAACTTCAAAGCTACCACCAGCAAGAGCCATAAATAAACATCTGTTAACTCTGTGGTTATCTGATATTAAAGCTATTACCTTATAGCCACAATCTTCCAGAAGAGCAAGAACTTGTTTACAGAAACAAATTAAATCATCACCATTTTGATTTTTAACAGGAAATAAAGCAGCAACCATCTCTGTTTTTAGAATACAGAGAGGACAGCATAAATGTTTGTATAGATGTTGCTGCTTCTTCACAATTTGAAGCTTGGCCTTCAATTCTACCTCCTTTGTAAGATAACTGGTTTCTGCAATTAATTTTCATCAATCATGACAATAACTTCCCATTCATGCACTTGTAATTGTTTGCACTTTTCTTTCAAGTACTTAGCATGATTGGGATTCATACCTGATTGGTTGGGTCCCATTTGTTGTGAAAACTTTTTTTAAATACATTGGATGAGGAAGTGTTTAAAACTGCAGAGTCCCTCAAATCACAGTATGCTGAAGTGTGTCCAAGAAACATTGAAAAAGCCCAAATCATTGTTTCAGGAGAGTATGATGGTCTATTCACTCCCAATAATTGTAACTGCTCATGAAGAAATAACAGTTTCTTAGCTTTACAACTTCCACCACACTCTTCACCCTCAAAAGTCTCACTACAAACACTGCAATTTATATCACTCACACATTGTTTAAGAACTCCACACACAAATGCCAACTTTCTCTCCACAGTAGATGTACTAAGACTCCACGCTTTAAAATGATTAAATAGATTTGTAAATTTCATCCATGTATCACACTGAAAATCTTTCCCTAAAAAACTGTAGCCTTTCAAAGGCATATCTTCACCTTCGTAAAACACTTTAACAGTCAAATCACTATTGACAACTAGAACAACATCCACTTTTTTGCAATGTGGATTATATTTTAAGAAATGCAACGATTCTTCATGCTTGATTGCAATCCAGTCTCCGATTTCACAATTTAATTTTGTGGTGTAGAGCTTTGAAAAATCTTCAAATGACTTTATTTTGTCTTCTTGCAAGAATTGCTGAAATTCTAAATCATTCCTTTCTTCTAATCTCGCCCTCCTAACAGCTGGATCAACTCGAGGTGGTGGTGGCTGAGATGTGTAATAGGACGGTTGATTCTCAAATATTGTGGGATAAGCATCCTTGGTTAAAACAGGGTTTTTCCTTGGTACTCTCAGAACACTTCCATCTGGTCTCTTGGCAACATCCTCTCTGATTATAAAGTGTTCTGCAAAATGTTTTATACACACACCAGAATACTGTCCAGGAGACCAAGTATCTTCTCTGTGAATACTTCGTATCCACTTTGCTCGACGCTCTGGCTCCTTGGGAAAGGAAAACACAGAAGTATACTCCTTCTGGTTGCCGTGGTTCGAATTGCATTTTGGCACGTTACATGCTCTTCCCATCTGTGAAAAACATTGATAGTAAATTATCATGAAGTAAAATAATAAGCGATGCTACATGGAAATCAGTGTCATTATTCTACATCCCATATTAAAAATAATTCCAAAAGAAGCACCCCCATAACCTCAAAACCAAGCGTTAAACGCGTTTAACAAGTTTTTTTTCACAAAACGAAGAAGCTGTAGGCTTAACGACGAAAACCTAAGACTATTTGCCTAGTAAGAGTCTCACAAAATGTATAATTTTAAAATTACAACTCACCTTTGCGAAAGAGAACACCAACACACATGAATTAGAAAACACGGTTGTATTATAACGATTGACTTGCAAAGATCCACTTCATTTACCTCAAAATATTTCCAATAAACCCCAATCGCCTTATGATATTCTTCTAGAATGAAAATTCAGTTTCACTAATTTAAACAATCAAATTCGGACGCAAATGCTGAATCCAATGTACAATGCACAAGAGCAGCACATGCAAGGCACATGGGACTCGATGCCACCGCGATGCTACTGGATGCACTCAATTCGTGACGTCAGAACAACGTCCTTCGGCTTTGACTACGGCCTGTAAATCAAGATGGCCGTGCCCCGGCCGCCTGGCAGCGGCCCGCGTACGTCGCCCCGCGCGCGCGCTCCCGGCCGCGTGGGAACAAAAGACGCTCGGGTTCGGAGTGGATTAGGAACTCCATGATATCGTCCACCCGCTTCTGGTGAGGGTTCGGCGTTTTATCCTGACAGGCCGTTGAGATGAAACTGTGGGACTGGAAAACGTGTATATCAAAGAAAACTTGTAAAAATGATATGTTTAAATGCCATTTAAATTAGTTCAGTCCCTTGTTAAATTTTGGACATCCACAATAAATACTTCAAAATCCTCTTACATCAGAATTTTATTAATTTCTGATGCAAGAAGATTTGAAGTATTTATTGTGGTTGTCCAAAATCTAACAAGGGACTGAACTACATTTAAATAGAATTAATGTGACAACCAAATTAAAATAATTTTTAATAATTAAATGTCATTTATTTTTTGTTTATTTGTTTATTTAATACAGGCAAGCGCCCAAAATAAATAATTGAACATAAGAACATAAATGTTAATGTCGTTACAATAATGAACTCTAACTTTAGTAATTAGTTTTACAAATAGCCTTCTGAATCATTCCTCGCGACTTGCAAATTGTATTCTAATAGAAGAGGCATTAAACTGGATCTAACAAGACAATAAGCGCTGACATAAGAGTTCTTGGTCGGCGTCATCGTCCGGATTTGGAAAAATCAAGTGCTTCGCTCAACCTGCAGGTTCACGATTTGTAGCATATGTGAAGTGATGCATTTTCTACTTAACAAATTGTAGTTTAACTCGAACTCTGTTCAATGAGATCATTTACGTCATTCAGTCTGTTCAGTATTTAAAATAAATTTTAAAAATCCTTCGCACGTTTCAGAAATGCACCTATTGGCTTGTCTGTAAATTAAGGTCGACAAGTCACGATCAGTATTTGGAAACTAGGAACTTGCTGTCCCAACTGATAAAGCCAAGTAGTAGTGGTCATTTACAGTATACGTTGAATTTAGAAGCAGTATTTGTATTTTCGCAGTTTTCGCAACATTTCGAATATTCGTGAAATGGTTTTGCAAATGTTTTTGCACTGCAAATTCATAATAAGTGAGTTTTAAGGAATAACATCTTGCTCTGGAGAGATAAATCCAGATTCCTGACCTCTTGATATTTCAGACCATGAATTTAGATCATTAAAATTTATTTGCGCAGAACTTCGCAAGACAAGAGAAAAAAAATTGGACCATCTCCCTCATCGAGCCCATTTGTAACCGATATATGAGTATTTTGAAAATTTCACAGTATATTTTAGAGCAGTCAACATTGTTTTTTATTTATGATTTTCTAGTTTTCTTTGAGTTTTACCTATGCATTGTCTTGAAACAGTGTCGCCTGTAAGTTATCATGAGAAAAATACAAAGGCGAGGATAAATCGGAAATCAGAGTTAGAAGCCTTTCAAAAAAAATCTTAAACGTATTTTATTTTCTCACTCAATTCTACTTATAGTAATTTTGATTATAAACATATAGAATGTCAAATGATGAACAATTCATAGTCATTTTTTCTGTATACATATTTTATCGTAGAGATAATTCGTTTGATTAATGGATTCACATTTGACACCAGAATGACGGGGGTCAGAGGTTAAATATGCGTGTCAATCTAATTGTATTCTTGAGATTTTTAATTTCTGTTTTTATCTGCAATATTTATTGTTTTAATAGTAGGCTTGACAGTTCGTTCATGGACCAGCTAATGAACACTGCTCTCAAGGGCTAAATTGTACTTATTCAGTGTTTATGATAGATTCTCGTAGATATTCGTAAATATTTCTCTAACATTGTTTCGCCGACACGAAATAGGAACTATGTTACTTTTCGTAATACAGTCGAGACATGCGTTGCTTGAATTAGAAACTTCATTGTAAGATGTAAACTTAATGGGCGCAGAAAAAGTTAATCGACAAATGCTCGTAAAAATGGACAGAAGAATGCGGAATACCACGTGCAAAGGATGTTAGAATCTCTTTGGAGCATGAAGGCGGCCACTTAGTGTCCACGCAGGATGCCGTTAGTCCGCTAAGCCGACAGATAACAACTGCTCGTCGTGACCGAGCGACCAAACGAGCCACCGCCTTATTTGGAAGGTGGCGGGCGCGATGGTATCGGGAACCGGACAACATGCCTAAGCATTCCTGCGATTTCGTTCCCGTACATCCTGGCATTATGATCATCTGTTGTTAAAAATATCTCTCCTACCGTACACATACAACGT
Organism: Acheta domesticus; assembly: GCA_031308135.1. Lineage (NCBI taxonomy): Eukaryota > Metazoa > Arthropoda > Insecta > Orthoptera > Gryllidae > Acheta > Acheta domesticus. The sequence goes on along the minus strand of JAHLJT010009436.1, from coordinate 244,978,755 downwards.
ACTTCGAGTTAATAGGTCTGGTTAGTCTTCTCGTGAAATCTCGTTTTCAATTTTTTGATGCGTAAAATCGGTAACAAATAGTACAGTTAATATTTGATACAGTAGTACAGTACTTACAGCATATAATATTATTTAACATTTACTATATCGCTTGGTAGTTCGGCACTATTTTTGCCATTGAAGTGTCGTAAATAAAAATTCGTTATTAATTAACTTCGTTTCTAGGTTATGAAAAGTCTTTCTAAATTTCTGTAATGCACTTTACACAAGCTCTTAAAAAACGAGAGTATATTATTTTATCTTTTCTAATACATTTTCACTGGTCATTCTATCATAAACACAGCCGTTCATTTTTCACACTCCTGTCTGCTGTCAGGCAAAACTTGTCTGTATTGCTAGTCCCTGATTAATAGTTCCCTCAGTTATGCGGAGATACATTGCTTTAATATTCCCAACTCGTTGAGAAAATATTACACAACGATTATAATCTGTATTTTGTTTTTCCATTGCGAACATTGATGGATGAGGCACTTAACATAAAGTAATCTGTTACATGGCACAAGAACGTTGTCAAGCATCACGCAATTCATTAACCGTGGGAAACCTGTACTGTTTGTTTTCTTCAATATTCCTTTGTCTTTCTATTCAATGGTAAATGCATACTGAACATTGGGTATGTTTCAAACGCCACTTGTTTAAATGAACAATAATGGTGACACTGGTCACTAGTTGATTTGTTTTCGAAATTTCAGCTGCTTGTTATATTTTACCGATTCATAATATTATTGAGTATTTGAGTCAGAGAATGATTTTTATTTAATATGTTCTAGTTTTCAAGCAATTGGAATTTTGTCTTCCAGCCGTCTGTGGTCAAATTAATATCTGCATTTGTATTCCAGTTCTCTTCAGTATTTTGACCTCCGGTACACTATACTTAACTACGAGATTTTCTTTGAAAGGTTTACTTCCTCTGAAGATGAGGACAAAGACATGATGAAACAGAAAGATTATTTATATAAGCGGATGAGCATTCTTTGGGTACACCGCACTCCTCCACTACTCTGCAGTTCAGCCACTTTGAGCTAATAGCTTTGTGTGTTAACTCCAGTGGCGTAACGTGACTCACACTTTGGGGATGCTCAACAATAACACACAAAATGTCACTATCAACTACTTCGTCTAACAGGCGAACGCAACACAAGGCAGATACACTGGGACTACTTCCACGATCTCGATTGCTTACGACGGTGTAGGCGCTTCCCACAAAATCCTCACAGCAGTCAGGGCTGCCGATGTCTTGAAAGCAAATTATACAATGGCTCAGCTTTAATTCTTATACGCGAATGGCAATAAGACCATTTGTTAATTTATACATTGCAGACTTAAATAATATGTAATCTATTTAAGAGATAATACAATTTCTTGGATATTAATTAAGAAATAGTAGTCAGGCACTATTTCTACAGTTTGTACCCATGACCAAGCGGGGACTCCCGAGTGAGAGAGAGAAAGATAATTTACTGAACGCCTGAAGTGTGCTGCGCTCTCGTGCACAAACGAGCTTCTTTCCGCAGTAGACGCTAGCGTAAAGCAGTCGGGTTTCTCTGGGCCAGGGGTGAAGAGGGGAGAGGGGAACCTCGCCATCTGCGCATGCGTCATTGCTCGTCGCAATCTGGCGGCAGACGCTGAAGTATTTTAGCTTCCAACCAATCAGAGGCCAGCTTCAACAGCCCGCCGAATTCAATCATAGGAAATCAATTTTAAATTAATACAAAACGTGTTTCGCTCAACAGACCACTTGTAAGATTATCATACAGTATTTAAGGTTCTTATATACGGGGATGCTCAGCATCTCAGCGTCCCCTGACGCTACGCCACTGGTTAACTCTGGAGAGGTGTTGTCCTGGCGGTTGGTCCCGGCGGTCCTGGCGGTTGCCGGACTTACGTTAGAGGTGGCGCGGGGTCATTTCTGACCCCATTTAAGTTATTTCTTTATAAAATTATATTTAGAAAGAAATAAGTGTGAAATTAGTTATTTTAATAATAATCAATCATTTATAAGGTCGAATTAACTTAATGCACTATTATAAATAAACATGCAAATGAGAAATTGAAACAAATAAAAGGACAAAATTATCATTTATCTTTCATTTTATGTAGTGACTCCATTTACATTTTCCTGAATATTTCAATGACAAAGGTATCAGAAAATCAGTAAGTTTCATTTTCTCAATTTGTCTCACATAAAAACAAACAATTTATTGCAAATGCTTCAAAGCCAATCAACACAACGTAGAAAAAGTACGAAATATAAGATGTTTGTATTGGTTTCACAAATATTTATAAATGAATTATTACATATAAAATTTTGAAAATCTTTCAGAAAAAAGCTAAAGAATGTGGTGAAAGGTATATGGAATTTAAAGCTTCTGACTCGCAAAATTAGGCAACTGCAGCGAAGCAAAGGTACGTGGGGTCACAAGAGACCCCGTGCCACCTCTCTCGGGTTAATTAGACTTTGTTTCAAAACTTGTGGTGGAATTGGTGGCCTCTAAGTTGCAAGAAGATCTACTGAAACATACGGCAAAATAATCGTGCTTCCACAAACATTGAAGATGTTTGTTTCATATTTTAGAGAGAACAGTTAAGTTTTTTGTCGTAATGACACAGGTATTCTCCAAGCATGAGGGATTGGAGATTATTTGTAGTTTTAAGTGAAGACCGATTACTTAATTAATAGCAATGTCTATGCATATGATTCAATTGGTCATTCTGTGAGTCCGTTCCAAACAAATGGAATCCACAATAATATCCACTTCTCTTCTTTTAGTGCTAGGACTCGCAATCTTACAATTGTCTGGAAGTTGTGACTGTTTTATACAGATTAAGCATGTCCCTGAGACATGAAGGCGAAAAGAACTTATTTGGTCCTCCGATGGCATGGCGGGTACATTTCATGACGACCACAGGTAAAGAAATACTCCCAGTGAAGCGTCATACATCCCTTTAAAACGTACTCTAACGACCTATCTAATTCCACAATCTTTCAAACTGACGACAGATACAGATGACTGTGCATCTACTGTTATAGCTATCTATAGGTACCATTTATTTTTAATGGAAGTTGTGCTTCCTTGATAAAGTCTGTCAGCAGCCGCGTTATTTAAATCTCATTTGCTTTAAATTGAAGAGCCTTCCACCACCTGGTATTCAAAGTACTTTTCGTGGAACGCATTTACAATCGCGCCAACTAGGAAGCACAACGCGACCCGTCCCGGCGCGGCGGTTGGCCCGGCGGGACCCGCAGCGCGTGGCCGAGAGGTCCTCCGTTCGAGGCCCCGGCCGGGCAGACCGGCCTTCCGCGCGGGGCGCATTCCAGAGCGCCCGCGGCCGGACCGGTTCCGAACCCAGGCCCGCCACCTGACTCGGCCGCCGCCGCCGCAGCGCTTCTGCTGCACGGCACGCGGCGCCGCGCGCGACGGCAGACTTCGCTCCGTGCAGCCGGGCTGTTGCTGTTGTTCTTCTGCCCGGCTTCTTCAGCGTTGCCTCCGCCTTCTCCGACGCCTGCTTCGTCCTCGACGCTTTCTTCGTCGTGGTAGCTTTCTTCGTCATCGCTTTTTCCTCCTCCTTTTCTTCTTCTTCTTCGTCGTCGTCGTCACCATTGTCGTCGTCGTCGTCGTCGTCGCCACAGTCGCCGTCTCTTTCTTCTACTTTTTCTCTCCCGTTTTCGAAGATTTAGCCATTACCTTTCAGAAGTCACGCGAAAAGTTCCGTTTTTACTGTTCTTCGAAATCTGTTTCTTCTTGGTCCGTAAACTCTAATCATTTCTGTTAATCTGTGTTCTTCCTGTATTCTTTCAATTTTCTGTGGATTTTGGCTGCTCTTTCCACGCCGGTCAAGATGTTCAGCCTTTTATCTTCTTTTCATATCTCATCTAATATGTAGCAACCTTTATTCTTCCGGTAAATCACTATTCTTTGTATTTTCTTTGTTTCCCTTGGTAAAAGTGCCTAACTTTGTTTCGCTTCAACCTGGAATACATTTCCATAAGATTGGTGATGAGGGAAAGATAGAGCATGATATTAGTTTAATCTATTCAGATCAATATTTGCCCCTAGATTTGTTTATATTTTGAATATCTTAGATTATTTTACAATAAGTTACTGTCGAGCAATTCGGGTTATATTTTTTTGGACACCTTTGATCTTGAAATATTGCGTACTCTATACATTTCTCTAAGGAGAGATGATTATTTTGTACAATTTACAAGAAACTACTGTCACAAAACTCTGTAAGTGTACTACCGCAGAAGAAGGAATTGCCTCTCAAACCTACATCTAACAGATTTAAGACGAAAAAATAGACGTTCGAGGGTTATTATACAGGGGAAGCAAGCACACATGCAACACCCGTTGCGCTGCAATATATGTTACTATCGTGCATAACTTGAAAACGATGCGCCTTTAGGTCCATAAAATCAGATGTTCTCCCTCACGATATACGAATTATGTTTCTTACATTGTAATCAAATGAGAGTTCCATTATATTTTTGAAAGGTACTCTACTCCATAGCGCGGATTGTCAGGAGCTGATGTAGATTCCGGTACAAAGCAATTTTCATTTCTTAAATAGTCATGAAGGGCAGAATGTTCGCATGGGGCCAAATAATTATTTTAAATAAATTAGTGAATATTCTCATTTAAGGGTATTCCCAAGACCAGTTATGAATAAGGTGGAGGATTTGTTTTCTAACAGATGTCACATTCGTTATCTTAATGTCCTCTTTTTCCACCGGATGTACATCTCCAAACTAACTTTCTCTTAAGTAAACAGATATATTTAAGACAAAGTCTAAAATATTTTTTCTTCTGAAAGTGAACACATTTTACTATTTGAAGAGAAGATGCATTTTCTTTGCATCATGGGAAACTAGACACCATCAAATTGTCTATATAAAAAGAGAACGGAAAACATCGAGATCTGTTTTCGAATTCAATGACATGTTCATGGGAAGTTCATCGCATGTTTTCAATAACGTTTGTTGAAACACATTCCTACAAATAATTCCGATAAGAAATGCCATTTACCTTTCCTTTACCAATAACCCTCTACTTATGTTTTTCCTCCCAAAACTTCTCTGATAAATCTTTTTGATAAATTACCAGTGATGCACGCACAAGTACGAATATCCTAATACGTAAAAGTAAAGTCAGATAGTAAGACACATCCAAACGTTGATGAGCTAGCTAAATGTGAAAAATCATCACTGCAATACCTTCAAGAAACCTAAGTTCCATGGTGTGTAGTTGTCAATGATTGCAGTGAACATCTTTCCTGCTGTGTGGGCTGAACAACCAGAAGTTCAATGTCACCAGCAATTGTATGTGATGAAGCGCCGTGTCCCGCAGCGCGTAGCGATGTGCCGCATGCTCACGGAGCGAAATGTGGGCTGCCGTGAATCACGTCCGGCGCCGCGTAGGAGTGGGCCGCGAGGTGCGAGACAATAAACTGCACTTTTCACGGCGCCATGCCATGTGACTGCGCGCGACGCGGCGTAGGGACTAGTGATGCATAGATATTGCCAAACACCTGTATTCAAAATTAAAATATCGGACAAAATACATCGATGACTTTAAACATTGATGTTTTAAAGCTGGTTTAGTAAACTTGTAACATTAAATTTGTGCGCAACAAAAATTAATTTGTCGGCCCCGTGGCGGAGATCGCTAAAACAGTAGTGCCGTACTGATCTTAGACTGTGGGGTCGCGGGTTCGAGTCCTGCCTCGGGCATGGCTATATGTTTTCGTTCTTTCACTCCTTATCACCATATCGTTTCATCCTCATACCATAATGTTACATCCAATAGTGGTCGCTAATGACCTAGTAGTTGATGCGACCTTAAATAACCAAAAAATAATTTTACAAATACTGTATATATATATATATATATATATATATATATATATATATATATTAATTTATGATAAAAATTTAATTGAAAATAAAGATTAAAAAACGCATCTCCTTGTGTGAAATACGAGGAAACATAATGACAATACCAGGGTGTCAGGATCATCTCAAGCGAGGGATAGTCTGCTCGATGAAGGTAGTGCAAACTGCATTCATGCGGTTCGAACCCATAAACAGTGATACCACCAGTTATTATTTCATTTTTTAACTTTTACAAAATTGTAATTATGGGAATTTTTCATCCACGGCCGACACATCGAAAACCTAAGAACATCGAGCACAAAACACCGATGGTCAAAAGACACAGGCTTCAATAAACCGATGTTTAAAACATCGTTGTTTTGAGAGCATCGGCATCGGTTTCGCATTCCTAAGTACAGACTGCCTGCCGCAGATCTGGCGGGCGTCATGTCGTCGTCTGCTCTAATCACACCCAGTTCGCAATTAGCGTTTCTGCTCATGCGCCCACCACACGATCACCGTCACCACAAGGTGCAGCTCGCAACCGCAGATAACCGCCACCCATTTCACCTTACGGTGGAAACATTAGAACGTTCGGAATGAGAAGCAAATTGCTATCGTCTGACCGGCGAGGAAAAGGCTCATCGTTTTCTTCTGGTATGTGTACAGCTCGGCAGTGGAACTTGTCACATCAGCTCGATATCTTGACGGTGAACGGTCGCAATTATTTATTTATTTGTCAAAAAAACAGTAAAATCTGTATATGTGTGGGGAAAGAAATTTATCTGCGCACATTTTCTTGAGGCCCAGAATTTTAAAAAAATGAAAAACTAGAAACAAGAATTTAGAAAATAATATTATTTTAGAAAAATAAAAAAAATTGAAAAATGTTTGTTCCCGAGTTATAGAAAATCAATTTCAACTGTAAATGAACCACAAGAAAAAGGAGTGCTCAACAAAGCGTGCGCACAGTGAAGTTACATTTACGCAAAACAAGGGGCCATCTCAGCATTTGGTCAATGGATTAGGGAAACTGAACAAAAACCTGATCGAGATGGGGGTCATTGACCCGGAAGCTGAAGTACATTACTTGTTACATGCATATTAAATATTTTTTTAAATGTATTCAATGCAAACGTCAACTAAATCATTATATATCTTTCTTCTGTTACAATAAACATTATTTTTCTTTTTGACGATCAGTATAGTCTCTAATTGTATAGAAACAGTTTACGAAGGCAGGCCAGGTACCACCGGAGTGTGTGAGTGAACAGAACAAGTCGTACGATTTAGAAAGACACAAGAGAGAAGAAATTTTACCCAATATATTTTATTTATATTTACAATATTCACATATAACATAAATGCACATAAACATAGTTAATACATACTATGTTTTGTAACACTTTAAAATAACCCCAGCGCATGAAAGGAGCTTAGCTATAATGCTGCGTTGTTCTGGACCACTGTAGGGGTTGTGTAGAATACCCTACCCGTACGTCTCAATATGCCAGTGTTCATGCGAGCCACAGCCCCATGCACATGCACTACAACGTGGAGCATACACCGCGTCGCATACACCTGTTTCTTTACATACTCTAAAGGAAACCATCTAAAAACTCCAGACGATTAAAGACCGGCGACAAAGCATCTCTTAGGCACGTAAACCCGGACCTCTTTACACATATGCATACGTCCGGACACAGATAAGATACACGTTGTGAGAGGTGACGTCGATTTGGGTAGTGTCTGACGGGAACGGGTGTTGCTCCGGCATGTACTAAAGATTACGAAGAACATATTGCCATATTCGTTACGGCATACACGGATGTTTGGCACGTTCTGGACGTTTTCAAATACGACCGCTCAGATACGAAGAAATTCACGGGGACTTCGGTGATAAGTGGCTGGGACCAGCCGCTAGCCGGTGTGAATCACAGGGCCTATTATGCTTCTTTGCGCTGGAGAACGTTGCAGTGTTGGATAAAGATGGTGAATAGAATTCGTTTTACGCCATTTCTTGGAAGAAAAGAGTTTTCTACGTTATTATTTCACCTTACTAAAACATATCATGTTCTTATTCGTCGTTGCACACATCTTTTGGTCCTGTCAAGTCTGGACATCCGCGAAGATAGTACTAGTAGGGAGTCATTTTAAATGTATGTATAAATTACATAATATAATCTGTTGTCACGGAATAAGGCACTAGAAGCGAAGTAAAATGCTAATGATCTGCTCCCTCCCTACCTACCTACCTAGCATTGGCATATGCATTTCCATGCAAAGTGAGTAATCAGAACGATTCTCTGCAACAAGTAATGAATGATAAGAGTTCATACACTTGACGAAAGAGATCATACAATTAATAGAATTTTTTGTTTTAAAAATACTGAAGCAGGGTATGTTTAAAGCAGTTTGGCAGTTTCTACCGATAAGCTACTCAGTCCTCGGTATTGCCTTGTCGAATGGTTTCTTTGAGGCCCACGCTCCCCCCTACGTATCCGCACGTTATCTGCAATGGCCGTTAAGTTACAACCCCGCATATTTCAAGTGTGAACTCGATAAATACATTAAAGATATGCCTGACAAAATTACAGTCGCATTCGCTGCCAAACGTTTAAATCAAAGTCCTGAAAAACGCAATTCCTGATTCTGTCGTTAACTATGCCGACTTCGTTGTGTAGTTTTGGATTTTATGAGATGAGTTTTTGTGCCTGACATTTAATACCTACAAAATGTCGAAACTTAAATGTCCATTCATGAGAAGGATGATAACTTTTTCATTCATTACTTTCACACGTACATTTTAAATTAATCTGTTTTCTAATTTTTACATATTTATTTGCAACATACTTGCGTAAGTAATTACTTTACTGCATCTTGAAGTAAATCTATTTCTTTCAGTAATCGTTTCTTTGCCGTAAGAGGATTCCACTTCACCACCACACATAATTTATTTTCAAGACTTTTTGCAAATTTTCTCTTGCCAGCGAACTCAAGAACTTGTTTGTTAGTCTTCCATGGAACTCTGCAGCTTTTAAAGTCAGACAAGCCCACGCCCCAGTGTCGCATTTCACAAGATGAAAAGTAAGGGATAAAATAAGAAAGAAGACAACAGATGATTCTTACATTGAATCTCCAAAATGCTGCAGCTGCACAGAAATAAAAAGGCGCATATTTGCGATAACATGGCACAGTGGCCCAGAACTTTAACATACAGAACCAGACTGAGCTGCCTTCTTTGCCATTCTAAGGAATCATTCCTAATGCGAAGCACAATACTGTAAAGGCAGGTGGGCAGTGGTCCCCGTGAAAATTTAGAAAGGGACCCCAAGGAACTACATAATAAAACACAATATTATTCTCATTAATATGGTCAATTCTTGATTACATTTTTAAGACACTTTGAGGAATTGATACACGGTCTGCGGAAAAGCAGCTCTGCAAACCACCTGGCAACTCTGTAAATGGTTCAATATAAAATCAATTGTATTTATTAATTGTATAATTTGAGTTATAATTTCATTCCCCTTATATTTTGATACTAGTTAAATATTTAGTGTGTAAATACAAATGTGTAAAGGAAAAAGAGAGGCCTAAAATTTAATATTTGCATAAAGAAAGGTTCCATTTATTATAGACTATGAGATGATAAGATAATACAATATAATGAAATATAATTCATAAGACAAGTTTGAAGTTTGTACATAAAACAAAGTTGGAGTTTGTACAACGTTTCAGAGATCTGTTTGTCTCCATCATCACGTACTTTTTGGCAAAAATCAAATTTATTACATTAATATTGAGATGAAATCAACCTTTATCTTCTGATAAAAGGTTGCTGGTATAGAAAGAATCCCAGTTGGTCTTGACATTGAGGTGTCGAGTTGATGGGTATCATGTTTTATCTTGCACGTAAAGGAACCATGTACAAACCTCGACCTTCTCTTATTATTTCATTATATTACATTATCACCTGATTGTCTATAATAAATGGAACACTTCTTTATGCAATTATGAAAGACAATCAATAAAAAACTTATGGCCTAAAATTTTGTTGCTTCACCCTCTTGTTTTGGACTGCGCACGTCTGTGACTCATTTGCGAGCTTTTATAACGGTCAATATACGAATATTTATTAAGTTTTTAATCAATATTTCCGAATACCAGTACATAGACACAAGGTTTTTTTTAATTTATTTTTTTTCTTTGCCAGAAGGCCCTCAGCCGCCGAGAACGATACATTTGCAGTACATTGAAAAATATTGATATCGTTGAGGAAACATGATTGGTAGATGAATAAATTAATTACTTGGGCAAATTAAGTAAATTCAATAAATACTTGTTTGTGAATCGGTATTCGTCTTCTAATATCCGGGATAAATGTTATGCTTCCCTTTCTTCTACTCCTGCATCTTTTCAACTAGGAAAAACAGTTAATCCTTTACCGCGAATTAAGTCACGTTTCTCAAAAGATCTCTTCCTTGTTTCTCAAAACATCCTCCTTAGTTATCTTTTCCCTATATCTATTATTAATATTATACATTTTTATGTATTGTATTGTATTTATAAACAATGTACATTTTTAAGATCATTATGACTCTTTAAAATCAAACAAAAAAAACTTTCGCATGTCAGTAGCATGTTTACAGGTTATTTTTAATTTTCTCCTCATATTATATTTAAAGTTAATGTAATTGTTCATGCCCTTGAAAGGCAAATTTTTGTCGAACAAGGATCAATAAATATTTTGTTTCAAATATAGAGACGCGAAAAAAAGAGGCGCGAAACCTTTACTGCGATTTTTCTAACTACCCGTCAAGGCCCGTCTTCACGATGGAATAAGTCACGGTATTTCGCGACGTTCTTAGTCGTGCCGCCAGATATAGCATGATCGCGACCGTGTCAAGCAGTGCTTGCGATCATGCGACATCTAGAGGCTAGACCAACAAAGACGCAAAATGCCGTGTGATATTCCATCGTGGCCATAGGGGCTTGAGGGGCAGAGTTGGAAAAATCGCACTATAACTAGGAGCACTGCCGAGCATTGTCTGCGGCGCGATGCGGCCAGCAGCTAGCTTCCGCACGGGAGGGCAGCCGGCGCGACGTCACCGCCCACGGCGGCTCGGCGGGGGCGTGGCGGGAGGGGGGCGGGGCAGAGCGCACTTGCGCGGGGAGGAAGGTCAGGGCGAATATGAAACGCGAGACGGCGGCGTCTCGTCTCGCCTCGCCTCGCCTCGACTAGCCTCGCCGAGCGAACGCACTCTCGCACGGGCCCCGTTGCTGCAGCTTCCAGGAATGACGCTGGAGGCGCGAAACAGACTCTCAGAATTACGAGCGATCTGTTGGATTTAGTCACTCCGGTTTGGGTTGCAGGAAGACTTGCCTCAGGCATGCGATGTTTGACGCGGTTGTTGTAGTGCATCAAGCAGCACGTAGCCTCATAGAATATGCGTTTATCATAATGTTATTAGATAAAATTGAATTGGAGATATCTAATTATTAAAAGCTCTTAACAAATTGAACTAATTGACAATATGAATGTTAATAAACAATACCAAGTTTAGTCTGACCACCAAATTATAATTTAAATGTACATTCAACTTTCATGCGACTTTTTTGTGTATATGATGTAAAATACCTCACTCTAAATAGTAGAACTTTAGGAGCCATTTTGGACAGATATTCTTTGAATTTGATCAGTCAGTTTACTCTATTATCAATAATGTTTGAGACAGTTGCACTGGAAAAATGGATGATGCAATGAATGGTTGCAATGGATGGCAGATGCTCTGAATGAGGGTGTAGTTTTTGAGCTCCGTCTTTTCAACACAATCCGCAAGACAACGCTCACTCAGAATGTTGCATATGCACAACACATCCATGTGAAGCATTACTAGTTGCGCCAAATTAAATAACTGTCTGTAGTCTTTAAGAATGGCTATTCGAGATACGTCAAACTTGAACTGTTCAAAAGCAGACTTACTTGAGAACAATCAGAGTGTGTGTTCGGCAGCTATGTAAAATGATAATTGTGGCGCTTGGCTACTTTTTAGCTCACTGTTTAAGTTAAACATTTCAAGTTAAAAGCCATTTTTCTCTTATTTGTAATTTTTCTGTTAACCCACAGTTCAGCTTTCTTGCGCATTGTGTTAGTCAACTTTTCTATTTCTACTTTATTTTCCTGTTTAATAGCATTTATCTTATCCCTTCCCATTAACTTAGCGTTCTCCATGCAGCTTGGAGTTCTGAAATTAAACTTCCAGGATTAATAGGTGACAAGGAATCGTAAAGCTTTCTTAAGAGTGGTTTTGCTTCTCCCTTATGAGAAGAGTAGGTGCAGAAGAAAAATGGACAATAACCGCTGCACACGGAGTGAATTGCAAGCTTCACTTGTTCGCCACTCAAGGCATACATGTAGCTGAAAATCTGATTCGTCGCGGCTTTTTCGCCTCCGCTCGTAAATTGGGTTTACCGATGACGTACTTCTGACCTTTAGGGTCCTAATTTTCCCGCATGTGTTGGAAGTGTCTTTCATTGCCTTTATTTGTTCACATCGCGACGGTAGTGTTAGAAATTCTATAATCGTCTCCTGTCATTTCAAGCATATTGTTTGTCTTATGAATCTGATGAATATTTTCGATCAATATTTCCCATTTTAAAGTCATAACGCCATTAAAAATAAAAATATATTATTATTTACTTGCCTCTGTAATTCAATTTGCTTGCCTCAAAAGTATTTCCATCTAGGAATATTAAATAGTCCATTGAATTTCAAAAGGATGCAATGTAAAGTTTCAACAAATTTCTTCGACCTTTCTAACAACTGTTATTTAATGTGAATGTATTATATTCATAAAGAATTCGTTAAATAGCATTCGTCTCAGTAATTGTGACCACCTACTATTGTTTTGAACTGTTAGGCCTCGTGTCTTAAAGAAGTACTTACAATTACTGCAATATTTAGGTGTTAACTACTTGGTATAATTTCACTTTTTACATTTTAATTTCATACAAATGCTCTTACTTTGGAATGAAAATTAAAACTTAATATTTGCGACTTAATGTTCAATTTTGATTTATATTTTTGTTTTTCACTGTTGGTTGTAATTCGAATAAGGAAATTGAACCTTGCCTCTATTCTAGGACAAAAATCAAAGTTGGGCATCTGAATTAGAAAATAGAATTATTGGCACCACACGAAAAAGGAAAAATGTATGGACCAATCGAGACATAAGTTGATTTTATTGTAAACGAGAGCACCGATCTTCGACCTTAGACAACTGCTTCTTATTTATAGGTGTGATCATTACCTAGGCAACAAAATCTAAAACTAGGAAAGTTCATGCTCAATCTATTCACATGCACTCACAATGGCCAGATGTATTCTGCTATTTTATTTATTAGCCATTTTATGAGATAAATTTACCGGTTCAGGAAATTTGAATACATACGTACCTGGGGATCCAACATAAGACGTGCAGAAAGATAGATGTTTATAGTATATCTTTGTTATAGTCGTCTGTAACGTGGCCTCTTGTTTTACACGATAGCAAAGTCATTAAAAGAGAAATAAATGACAAAGGTGAAACTTACGCGAACTTAGCCGCTAATTTATCTGCATAGTCCTTCCCCCATATTCAGTGTCTCTTACAAGTGAATGAAGAAGGAAATACATCAAAATGTGAGATTAATGCTCAAGCTGTAAAGCAGTGGAGATAATGTATAAGGATGGTTTCGTTGCATTTGTAAGATGTTGTGTTCTGAAAAGTGCTACCGTGGTCGTTGTTAAGGATATTTGCCGCATAATGGAAAAAAATATATAATGGTATTATGATCAAAAGAAAAGAAACACATAGACGTTATGCAATTTTTGATAGCTTGACTAGCAAAACATTCAAAACTTTAACTTTATTACATCTCTGTATTTAGAAGTAACTCTGACTGTGCTAATAGAGAGGTTCTCAAGGAGTGCGAGACGAGATTCGATGCCAACAATGCTCTTTAAAGCTGCAACGAATTACTTTAAATATTTTTCAGGTTTTCATAAAATTAATTCTACACTAGAGATTTCAATGGTTGATCTCGGTTTTATGGTGCACTTTAGTTTTGGCCTCCACAGTAGTACAGGAGTGGAATATCGCCCTTCAGAATATTACATTGTTTTGGCACCGTAAACCTAAGAAAAAAATATTCAATCATTATTGACTGATAATAGTACGCTGTTACGCTTTAATTATGATATGGGTAATAAGACAAATATGTTGTATGCAAATTAAAATATTAGTATCATCGTATGTTAGTGTCAGTACTATTTACTTTTTAGGATCATACTTCTAAAATTTAAAGATATCTCTTCTGAATGCTGTCATTAATTTAATGCTGTCACTTCAAAAAACTGTTTAAAAACATCTGTAGAGAAATATAATGACTGATGCAGACCGGACTCTGGCGGTTGGTAGAATGTTGTTCTGTGACTGTTCTCGGTCAAGTAGTCAGTTAATCTCATCGTATTTCCCAATATTTTCGCTCGGTACAAGTTAGTCGCCGATTCACATGTTATAGTTTTTTCACATGTTATCGATTGATCCCATGTTACCGATTTTTACATTTATTTCGCAATGTTGTTGCCATTCTAAATATACAAACGTTTGAGAAAAAATAAATGTAGAATTGTTTTTCACATTATGGTTTCTGTACGATTTATAAAAATGAAAATTAATGCAAAGTTGACTCGGTAGATACATTTCATTGTAGTCTATGGATAATTATTTCAGTGATTATGATTTTATGCCTAAATGCTGACATGAAAAAAGAAAACTTCATGTAGTACCTAACTTAAAGTATGAAGGAGTGAAGTAAGCGACAACATAGAAATGGACTTGTGTAAAAAGTAGTAAATAAAATGTCAATCCCAGCAACGTGGATATAAAACTAGCTCTATATGTGAAAGGCTCGTCGAATGCCTTCTCGCCAAGACCTGGTGCAATATTGTAACGAACAAAACGTGAGGACTCGGCAAGAACATTAAATTACTGCCTGTATTCTGCAAGAGAGCTCCTCTAGAAACGTTCATTGAGATTCATGAAAATACCGAAAGGTACCATAAATGCCAATAAATCAAATATTTCATTGTGTTTTACCGAAGGTGATGGGCGGCTCTGCAAAAGGTAAAGTGAGATATAGACTTTAATAACCAAGTAGAGAGTGAGTAACCGGAGGTGCTATAATATCCAATGAGTGATTGCTTGAAGAATGCAGTCTTCAACGAAGACTTTTATCTTGTCAGAGTTACTGATTTCTTTTGTTCGTTTTACTTTATAAAACAATTGCGTTTTCGCTCTATCGTGTTTTTTAGTATAATTCTATTGTAGGATTAATTATCCACTTACGTAATCACAACATCCCTTACAACTGGAGAAAACCCAAATTATCATAAAACAGATCAAAAGAACGTGCGAAAGAATGAGATAGGTCACGACAACAAAAGAATAAAATTCTCTGTTACAATTTCATATTTTCAAGTTTTTATAACTCTTATTCTTCTTAATTGACTTTTATAAAGAATGATAAGTGTTTGTACACACAATTCTGGGGTTAAATCAATAATACTGGCTGTTGATAGAAAATATCCTTTCAGTCTTTCCTCAAAAGCAAGAAAGAGAGATGAGAGACACAATTTTAGATTTTATAATTCTGTTTTCATCTTAGTGTCTAATCCCAAGATATCTATATCCGTAAATTTGATCGTTCTTGTGTCATTCGATTAACCGCCACAGATGAAAATGTACTTAATTTATTTGCAGTTGTTCAAGTAAAAAGCATAACGATTGTTCTCAAACTTTGCTCTGATCGGCTCCCACGCTCTCCTATCAAGATTATCATCAAGCAGTTACAAGTTTATTCGAGATTTAGGAGGCCCGAAGGAGACGTTTACATCATCTTCCATCTTGAGTTCAGACATAGTGATTATGTAGACGTACCGGAATAAATCTCACAGCAAGCATCCAGAGTATTGTCAGACAACCTAACGTTAGACATCCTGAAAAAGATGCTTTGGAAACCCTATTGAGAATATCATTAAACAGGTTAGGAAACGAGTGGTGTTAAACGTCAAACTTTTTTTTCATCATTTGTAACAGATACTTAGTATTATAAAGTTCATTAAATCCTCAGAAGTGTTTCCAACCCGAAAAAATAATTGCATAGGCTGGAATAAGAAATAAGAAACCATGCATTTAGGTTCACCAAGTAACAAAATTATCCACCGCATCAGTTTTTCTTGAAAAACCAACGCTCCCGACGCATTAAAAGAAAAGTTGAACTTTTGCAATTTTCAAAAATGCAGCTTTAATGAAACGTGTCATTTTATGATATGACGTGACCTATACATGACCTATGTCATATTATTAAGCAAACATTCCTCCTTTAGAGCAAAATAAAAATGGAAAAAAACAGTTAGAGCCCTAAGAAAGTATTGTTAAGGTCCCACATCATTAATATTTACTTGACGAGCATTTCTTCTACAGAATCTCATTTTGGAGTACAACTTCTTCAAATAATGTCTGATGAAGTTTCTCGAAAAATGAAAAGTTTGGGAAAAAATGAGCTAGAAAATGCTTTTTTTTTTTTTTTTTTTTTTGAACGCTCTGGGTAATTTTTTTTAGGAACGCTCAAACGACATTTTCCTAAAAATTACTCCAACTGTTTCAATAAAAATATACGTAAAAGACCAGTATTACCCTTCTTTAATATTCTTAAAGTAATAATTCCGTTCCAGTTTTAGTGTTTTACCCTCTTTTTTTTGTGGTTCTCTCTGTCTCGTCCTCTGTTGGCCGTGCGCGCCGGCCTCGAACTCCAGCCGCCCCGCGGCGCCACCGTCCTTGACAAAGGTCTCGCCGGCGGGGAGGGGGGCGGCGTGTGCGTCGGACGCTTGTCTTCCTTCCGCTCAGCTGCACCGCTGCACTTCTCCCTCGGCGGAGGCGGCGCGGCGCTGGCGGGAACAGTTCCCTCGAGCCCGGCGGGAGCGCTTTGCCGCACGATGAAGCGGATCGTCCGGGGAGCGTGAAGACCCTGTGGGAGTAGGGATGCGATATCGATGTCGATGTTTTCAAAATATCGATCTTTCTTTATAAATATCGATGATTTTAAACATCGATGAATTCCAGTCGATGATTTTTGAACATTGATGTTTTGTGCTCGATTTTTTTATGTTTTCGCTGTTTCGTTCCTGAGTAAGAAATTCCCATAATCACAATTTTGTAAAAGTTGAAATATGAAACAATAACTGATGGCACCACTATTTCTGCGTTCGAACCACACGGTTTGCGACCTTCATTGAGCAGACTGTTTCTCGCCCGAGATCATCCTGATACCCTTCGTCTTCCCTCGTATTTCGCAAACGGAGATTTTTTAACCCATCACAATTTCTTTTTGTTGAATTCATGTTTTTGTGTGTCCACCCCAAGCCAAACCCCATTCGCTCCAGTGGGTTCGAGCCCGCTCCACGCTCCTCCTGGCGAGCAGCGCGCCTTCGCGCCTCGTAGACTTGGCCGCGGCGCGGCTCTGCGCGGACGGAGAAGGGCGCGCTCGCGCCCTGAGTTATTGAAGACACAGCAGGCGTTTAATGTGGATTTACGAGGGTCGCGCCCCGCGGCGACCTCGCGTTTCCCGGAACCCCCACCCCCGCCCCGCGCCCCTGGCCGCCCCCGCTTTGAAGCCTCCGCCGCGCTGCCTTCGGCACGACGCGCCCGGCGCCTCCACCGCTCAGCCAGGGCTGCCAACAGGAGAAGCGCTCGGCCGCGTGACAAGCGGCCGCACGCGATCCGGTGCGGGTCAAGCGACTGCCTTCCAAATATCTGTCTAGTAGCAGTAACTTAGCCAGAGCCGATGCTGCGACTCTGGCTAACCTGCTGTGTTCAAATAAGTCGGTGAGAGAAAATTTTGCTGCGACAGAGACTTCGGATGATGTACATTTTAAAGACGTTATACTATTTCTACAACGCTTCAAATCTATCAGGAACTATTGTTCTGTTTATTTTCTAATGGTGAGTAGAACTATCAGGTATAACTCTGCATACATTCTTCCATGTACTAAGTTTCGCACGTTTGGCAAATTAATGTGAACGTTCATTCTTTAGAAGTGACGGAAAATCATATGAAAATACCAAATCAAATATCGAATAAATAAATTCGAATAAATAAAAATATCGAACCAAACGAAAATATGAACATGCAGTTTTACGAAACAGTGAATAACACCTTCCCAGGGAACAGAATTTTACAAATAATGTGCAGAAGAGCAGGAAAAATTACGCTTTTCTTTACATTTTTTCTGAACCTTTCAGACCTTCGATTGATGAAAGACTTCGTGTGGCGGTTTCGACCTCCCACGTCGTTGTAGATGGTGCCGTTCTGCGTGGCGAAATGGCACCGCCAACCGCCAAATCTGATTTATGCCGCAGCGCGTCCGCGTGCTGCCTCTGCCTCCCGGGCGGCCCTTCTCTGATGTGCGAGGCGCACTCCCAAGCAATTGCGGCGCGCCGCTTCCGAAGACACGACTTAACAGGATTGTCACTTGTCAGCACATCATGTAATTTCGTGTATGGAGAGAGGAATGGAGATAAATTGGATCTTACAAAGGCGCCAGTCAAAACCACTCAGTGCTTTTATGACTGCGGGAAGAAAATAAATCGAGAGAACGCGGTGATCTAAAGATGTGACGAATCAATCCTCCTCTCATTTGTTCTGAAAGTAAAGGTCGTGTGGGTCACAATATAGTGTTATGAGAAAAGTAAGAGGCCATTTAAAAACTACGTTCAGAAACTTTTGCCTTTTTTAGCCCCTCTCGCCCACCCACCCCTTGTTTGTAACAACTGTAATTCTTACTACCATCCATACTAATAAGGGCATTTTATTTTCCCCTCCCCCCACTTATTAAAATAAACAAAAAATGTTTCATTAAAACACTTTTGTTCGTTCTTATAGATTTTAAAATAAATTTCAAATTTAATCCCAAGGTAAATTTTGTAATAATGTTTGCCTTGATACATTATTTTCCAGTTTGAAGTTAATAATGTAATAATTGCCTCAACATTTCACGGGAGCGTCTCTTTTTCAACAAGTTCATCCTCGTTCGTCGCAGTGATGGTAACTAGAGATGCAGTATCATTGTTTTATAAGAATCGATGATTTCATTAAAAAATATAATATTTCTATAAATAAAAACAGTATTTCTATATTCTAAAAAGAACATTATTTGAACCAAAGGGGCCTACTGTGAAAAATGAAGTCAGTAGAGTTTTAGGTTCAGGTGGATGAAAAGTTAATAATTCAGTTTGTTTTGCGAACACCAACACTAAATTGAATATTATATATTTCTAAAACAATGAATACAAGGATTATTGATTGCATATTTAAGAATTAGGAAGTAGTACAGAAGTAATATTTTAATGGACACAAGAAACTAAAAATTATTAGATATTATTTCTTAAACTCTGTTTCCATACACTATAGTGAATTGAAATTGTAGACTATAGTTTCGAATTTCTCCTGCTTTTTACGTTCTTTCTTCGTTATGTTGTGCTAAGCACAGAGCAAAAAGGTATATTGGGTCATAAATGTACTCAACATATTTACTACCCTTCAAAGATTACTGCCTTGCTGCGAAGCGGGTTATACCAATATGACCACAAATACTTAGACGGAACTTTTACTCAGGCTCTGTTCGCTCTGTCCGAGAAGCGCTGTAACTTTGATGTTTATTCCATTCTTAGATCAGCCTCTACAGTGGCTTCGTCTCAGCTGCAGTGACGAGCTTGATTATATTATGAGTTACATTCTCAAACGATACAGTCACTTGGAAATTTTAGAAATTGCGCACGTGAAAAAGAGTAAATTTATTTTGAAATTAAAATAGGATTTATTCGTTAATAGAATTATCAAGAAAATTATTTCCCAAATATTCAAAAGCATTTTTGTTGCCAAAAAAACATTTGTTGGAAGCATTGATTCGAAAATACAGAAGCTTTGGAATAGTTTTGTAGAGCATTTTTAGTGCTCTGTTACTTGCCCACGATTTTCAAAGTTTCTGCTGTGTGTGAAATCGGGTTTTTGTTATAATTCGATGAAATATGGTACAAAATATCCCTGTGTTAGTAACTTCTCACATATACAAAACTGATGGAATTACTGCCATCAGTAATGGGATGAGTTCAAAGTGACCTGAAAAGTGGAGAAATTTCATTTAACTATTTTTTTAACTGAGCATACAAATGTGTTTACATGGAGCGGCATGTTTTGGAATACTGAATATTCGACAAACTTTTAAGACGTTCGTTATAATAATACTATATTATAACGGTACTAGAATCTATAATTCAAGTGATTCAGATAAACAACCGGTTACCCTACCTTTTCTTGATTGAAATTTAGAAATGAATTAAATAGCGTGTAGAGTCGTGCTGCGATTCAAACTTCTCCGAGACGGAAGCTGGAGTGTGATGTCCTCCCACGCGTTTCGGATGTCGGTCGCAGAAGTGAGACACATCGCCCCAATTGCCGTAACATCAGATACTGCCTCCGCATCCGTCACAAACAGGTTCGTTATCGTTTATGAATGGCCCAAGGACTTCCCTTGTCTCAACGGATGTCGTAGTCGTAAAAAGCAAGATGGCTGATCTTTCGGTCAGAGTGTAAACTACACGAAATTTATGAACCCAAAAAGTTCCATTGGTGTAACGTTGCTCTGGCGTTTCCTGGAGTTGACATCGTTAATTAACAATTTCCTGGAGTTTGCTCTATAAGTGAATGTTAAGTTCTTTGGTGGTCATTTGTTTTAAAAGTTTAGAGCGCACAGTGACCGCCATGAAATAATAATTTAAATACTTATAAGTACGTATGTGACATTTCTTATCCTTCTGTTCCTCATTTTCATTTTATCTTTAAAACATGAAAAACAGTGCACAAATCAAAATTTTACTCTTTTTGCATCATATCTCTCGAAGGATTTTTCTTTTTCACTTATCGTGCCAGAGGAATTTCCTACTGGTTCAAGATTATAAGTTAAATTTCTAAAAACCGATTTTTTTAAATGATCGTTGATTACAACCATGAGTTCCTTTGAAATAAAAGAACAGGTATTTAAATTCGAAATATTCACACTCAAATTCCCTAGTGTAAAAAGAACAGGCATCTGATGTATTTAATGACATTTTCAATGGTAGGATATTCCTTCATAGAAACACCTTCCTTCCTTTAGAAACACTTCCTACATTCTTATTATCGAGCATCTTTTCGCGCTCGACTTTAAACCTTTTAAGTAATGAAACGAAATTTTACCAAAAGTAAAAAACTAATGGCATCTTAAACAGTTGATTTACCTACGATTGATTTAATTAGAATATACTTTTACTTTTTCCTTTTCTTTGAAACTCTGAATCCAGATGTGTCTTCTTGTGTCTTCGCGAAATTAATATCATACCACTTTTTGTTGAAGTAGTTCCTCTTTTCCTTCAAATGAGTAATTCTGATATTTATAATATTACTGTCCCCATCAAGTCTAAAATGCTTATTGTGGAAATATTTACTCAGAACTTTTCCGACAGTAACATCGAATGAAAAAGAACAAATGATGAATTCGGACTTTGTTATTGAAATCGTTATATTCAGTGCTTCTATTGCCTGACGCGTCCTGAATTTGTGCATGTAAACCATTTCGATTGGCTTCAAAATTTTTTATGGTTCATTTACAGTTTTCATTTCGAAGCTCCAATTGAAATTACTCTCACTCCTCATTTGGAACAATTGTTATCAGCAAAGACATCAGTAGGTAAGTAGAGTGATTACCGTGTTGAGAGAAATGCATTTATATTACAATACCACGACCATGTTGTTGATGGCTATCACATTGTTAATCGTTCAAAACTACCACCAAATTAGAAGCAAGTGAGAAAATTAAATGTTTGCCAAATTACATTTTTTACTCGCGAACTAACGATACCTTGGTAAATAAAAATTAGAAATATAAAATAATTAAAGTCACATGTATTTTTTTGGGGGGCATGGCCATTCTAGGTCGATCGGGTCCCCGTGCTTTCTCCTACCTCTAGTTACACCTACGGCAGTACCTCAACCTTCCTATCTTCAGCGTTCGGGTTAGTGTTTTTTATACATCTATTCAGTGGAAGGGCGCCCCCAAACACCGTGGTCAGTTAGTGTAGTTGCTAATGCTATGCTGCCCCCGTTTTCAGAAGCTCAGCTTTCGGGAGGGGGCGCACAAGGGACGGAGGAGAAGGAGACGAGGAAGGAAGCTGAGACGCCGGAGGCAGTGAATGCGAAACCAGTCTCTCCGCCCGCGTCCGCCCGACCGCCCGACCGCCCGACCGCCCGACCGCCCGACCGCCCGACCGCCCGACCGCCCGACCGCCCGACCGCCCGACCGCCCGACCGCCCGACCGCCCGACCGCCCGACCGCCCGACCGCCCGACCGCCCGACCGCCCGACCGCCCGACCGCCCGACCGCCCGACCGCCCGACCGCCCGACCGCCCGACCGCCCGACCGCCCGACCGCCCGACCGCCCGACCGCCCGACCGCCCGACCGCCCGACCGCCCGACCGCCCGACCGCCCGACCGCCCGACCGCCCGACCGCCCGACCGCCCGACCGCCCGACCGCCCGACCGCCCGACCGCCCGACCGCCCGACCGCCCGACCGCCCGACCGCCCGACCGCCCGACCGCCCGACCGCCCGACCGCCCGACCGCCCGACCGCCCGACCGCCCGACCGCCCGACCGCCCGACCGCCCGACCGCCCGACCGCCCGACCGCCCGACCGCCCGACCGCCCGACCGCCCGACCGCCCGACCGCCCGACCGCCCGACCGCCCGACCGCCCGACCGCCCTATCGCGCCCGCCCGCCCCCAACCGCGCCCTACCGCGCTCGCCCACCTGCACCCTACCACACCCGCCCGCGCCCTACCGGTCCGTCCTGTCCGCTAGCCAGCCATCACTCCATCCGTTCCGCCCGCCGGCCCAAAACCAACTCCCCCCGTTGATCCAACTATCCACCCACCCACCCATCTGTCCATCCAGCCATACATTCACCCACCCACCTGTCCATCCAACCCTCCACCCTCCCACCCACCTTCCCACCCGCCCGCCCGCCGGAAGCTGTGGCGTGCGGTCGCGAGGCGCCGCAGGCGGCAATGCTCTCCTAATCCACGCTTTATTGCCCCGCCATTAACTGATGCACAATAAAACGGGCTATTTTAATCTCTCTGAGACGGTAATTGTTATTGCAAGTGCACAAAAAAATTGCAGCTCTGTAGCAGACTCAACTGACTAGTTTGGTTGTGAAGCGTTCTTGATTAGTTATCAGAAAGCTATTTCTGAGTAGCTCGTGGACGGAAGAAAGACAATGGAAAGAGCAATTTCTTTTGTCACGAATGTATTAACCGCAAAGGTGATCGCAGAATCAAGAAATTGAAGTTCACGAAATTCTTCACTTTTAGGCCGAGCACTACCCTGTCAAGCAATCTAATTCCCAACTCGACTTTGTTTTCAATACAATTTTTATATAAAACTATTTTCTCGTAGAAAGAAGACCAGTCTAACATGTAAGGGCGTTATCCATGTTCTTAAGCATGACTTTTATAATACGTATGGTTCAGCAATACTCGAGAATGTTGTGAAAGAATGTCGTAGTCACGCTGCTCCTCAACTCCCTCCAGATTTGGATCCACCACACAAACTGGAACAAATGCTAACTTTTTAAAATTTTTCAAGTATGTTATACAGTGCGTTGTGTATTATCATATTTTCATTACGTTTAAAAGTCTTTCATCTAGTATTTACACTAAAATGTTTTATATAACTAGATTCTGAACTCATTATTTTGATATTTTATTCTAAAATTTTAAAACGCCATATTTTTATGAAATTCCCTTGAATTGTTGTAAGACTTCTATTAAATTAAACAACACGATATGTAAACCATGCTTGACTAGCATACAGTGGATTGCCGAAGCTTGATCTAATATATATATATATATATATATATATATATATATATATATATATAGATATATTCTAATGTAGAATGAAAATATGAACAAATCTCAAAATACAATAAAATGATGAATTTTCTAACAGTAACTTTTAAAATGTGTTTTTGTTTCAGGTGAGTTCGTTGAAAATCTGGGATAATTAATGCGAGACTAATTTGTAAGTACCTTAATGATAATATCAGTAATAATAATAATAATGATGATGATGATGATGATGATGATGATGATGATGATGTCTTTATTAGTGGTGAAGCTCAGCCCACAGGGCTTGCTCTTCCATCTAAACACTAGAACTAATTTTCTAAAGAGTTAATGGTGATATTTTGATTTGAAGATGAGACCGTAACTTTTTATTTGATATAGTATTTGCATGTGTCGTAAATTTGTAGTATTTATCCAAAATATTAGTAAATTGAAGGTTTAATAATTTGACATTTTCTAAAAATAACTTAAAACAAAAATATAAATATATTTTTGTAAATAAAACAAGTATCCAAAATTTGAAAAGTGGAAAAGTTAAATTAAATGTTATAATGTAGGCATATAATTGGCAATAAGACAATGATATTTATAAAACAATAATTGCTTCCTTGTTGAAATTGTGTAACGCCTAAATTGCTTACATCTTGTCGTGTAAGTAGAAGCTTCTGGAAACATGTGGAAATATTAGAAAAGTGTAGGTGAACACAACGGGAATGCATAAGACTTCTCAAACGAATAGAAATTCCACCTACAAAATGAAAAGAATAGTTGCGACAAGAAATGTGCTTACGTCTTTTTAATGTTTGAGAATAATACTCAAATTGCCGGATTAGAATGCATGACACGTCCGCAAATGTAGACGTTACCGCTAAGTTACATGGTCGCATAATGATACTTTGTGAAAAGGCAAGAATATTTGAGTCATACACAGACCAGTAGTTTTCACTTCAACAGAATTTTTAGAAAATTTCTATAGCGTCTCGTTTCTGAAACAACGGTTTGCATACAGGCATTTCCTGAAGTCATCAATGATGTCAGTGCAACGATGTCACTTGCGAAATCAACTCAAACCATGTGCAAGAACTTAAAGATAAACGAGCAATAATATTAGCGAGACGCAATGTGTGTTGAGAAATTGTTTTGGAGAATTTTCTATTTCTCAAACATAATAATGAATGCGTTTTGTCTCTTTAAATCTCGCCCAAGGATAAATTGTATTGTTATATTATCAAATGCCATCTAATTATCATACGTTTTTTAATGAGAACAAGAAAAGATTAATCAAATACGCTTTTGAAAGCTGCATCGAATCAATTTCATATTGCCTGATTTAATTGCCTGACCGTGAATTCGATTATTCTTTCAACTTCAACTTTTTTTCTTTTTCATTTACATATTTTATACAATAATAGTCTTGATCTCACTTTCACTGTTTTGTAAACATGAACAAGTCCTTGAAGCGTAGTTTTGTTTTATGATCCTCTTTGGAGGGCGATTAAAAAGAGCAGATGTCAATGCGTTGTTGGAAATTGATTGCGGTTCATGGCTGCATCTCATCAGTTGATCAGAGATGCAACAGCCAAGGGTGCCACTTGTCACTTGCGCTGATAAATGGCTTCTTTATGGAATTAACCACGGATGACATGTCGACAAACGACCAATATTGGTCGATTAGAGGGAGGAAGGGATGGACCGGAAGATGGGTATCGAATTTCAATATTCACTGGTTATTCTTTCTGTCACATCCCATTCAGTTTCCCTTGTTTTATATTTTATTTGATACACATATATTAAAAATGAATATTTTGAACTAAGAGACGACGTCTTTCGAAAAGTAGTGATTTGTTAGAAAACGGGCAATTGGAATTTTCCAAAACACGTTTTTGATCATATTATAGATGAATGTTCAATTCTGCTTTCAAAGGCGAAAACTATTATTTGGAAAAAATTACAGTATCACATGCGTTAATTCAAGTAAATGTATATTTTTCAATGAAGCTCTTTGTGATATTTCATTTCTTCTGTACGTTTTGGTGAAAGTTTGAAACATTTCGAAAGATGAAATGGTTTTCTTTTTCAACATTTTCGAATACTTCATCCCTCCTTTAAGGAGTATGTAAATCACCAGCGACGTGGAACTGTGGGTGGGCCCATGATCGTGGTGTAGGTATAGGTGTTAGTGGTGGTGAAGGTGTAGATGGAGGTGATAGGCGGAGCAGCTGCTCGCTGTGACGCAAGGCGCTTGGGCAAGCGAGCCAGCGAGAGGGGCGGCGGGCGACACATGAGGGATCGCGGGTCGCGCCCGGCCAATTCGGGGGACGCGCGACCCCTGACCCCGGAACCCAACCCCTGCCTCCGCACACGCATTCCACTGGGCGGCGCCCTCTTCCGCCAGCGGGAGCGCGACGCAGGCCCGCGACGACGCGCGACCCGGCAGGCGCGCTGGGGCGCAGCGGCGGCCGCCACTCGGCAGCGGGCGACACGGGCGGGGGCCGGCGGCCGGTGGCCCGCGGGTGGCGGGTGGCGGACAGCGGGCGTCACGGGCGGCGGGTGTCATGGACGTCACAGGCGTCAAGGGCGGCGGGCGGCGGGTGGCGGGTAGCGGGTGTCAGGGGCGTTACGGGCGGCGGGTGGCGGGTGGCAGGCAAGAAACACGTGTGTTCTAGGAGCTTGGGAGTATCGCTGGCGTCAGACAACGTGAATAGGAAACAGGAAAAAAACGTGGTGTTGTGACTTTGCTGTTTCGTAGGTGACAGACGGTTGACAAGAATACAAAATTTTAATTGAAGTACGTTGACGGATGGGGAGAGGAAACTAGTCATGGAAAGAGAGGATGCATTTGTTCAGTTCATCTTGACTTGCGGGACAGAATCATGTTCGGTGGGTAAAAGTGATGACGAAGTGGAAATTAGGAGGTGGGTGGGTAGGTGTGGATGTGCTCTCCAAAACCAGAGGAAATATTGTGTCAATCGACACTATTCCATCGGGTTAACGTACCCATGTATAGTTTTACTCTAATACATTTTGTCTACCTCGTTCGTTGACAGCTGCCTAGCATTCAAGATTAAAGAATTCGAACTAAAATCTTAAGTGATTTCAAGAAATTATTACAGGCTACTAAGCTCTTCTAAAAACTAATGATGTTATATTCAAGTTTTCACTGGGGTGTGCGGTTGAGTACCCTGTAGCACGTGATGGTCATGTTTCTTTGATAATCCAAATCTCCTAATGAAAATATCAAGACATTATTTCTTGTTTTAACTTATTTCCGAGCTGGAAATTACGGAAATGAAATTTAGATGATTAGACCGGCTCAAAACAAATTTTTTAAAAGATTACGTCAGACATCGTAATAAGTCACAAAATAACATGTGAATAAAAAAAAATAATCATCTTATGTAAGAAGACCGACATTCCTTGAAATAATCCTGTTGTTTGTAAATGGTAAACTAGACCTACTTTATGTTGACAGCACCCGTCTGTTAAGTAAGTGATAACGTCTTCTTTAACATTCCAGCTTGTCTCTTAAGTCAATAGAGCATTGGAATTCGGAGAGTCGCAAAAAAGGCTTCATTTTTTGAGCTGGGCGTCTCAAAATAGCATTTTTAACTGGAATTTTGTCCATTTCCAGAAGATTTGAGGTAGTATTTTCTTTGTCTTTGAACGCGTACAGCCTTTTTGTGATGAGACTGCTTACTCAAGCATAAACAACAAACAAGCAAGAGAAAAAGAAATTGGTTTTCATTTATGAGTATAATTATTTCTTGTGAAGATTTTCTCAGTACAGAATTTCAGAATATGATAGTCGTCAACACGATTTAATATCAGCAAACCGTTGAATGCAGACCTAACTTCTACTCCCTTCTACAATAGGCACAGTAGAGACCTGACAGGCGTTCAACCAGGAAATGTGTAGAAAGCGGTAAAAATCATTGTCGTCCTGTCCCTCTCGGCTCCTGGAGGAGACGCACGTGCGGCGCGCGCGCGTACTCACGCGTACTCACGCGTGCGGTTTGTTTCCTGCTTTTAGAAGCACGCTCGCTCCCAGAACGCGTATGCACTCCCTAGAAATCTCACCTGTGGAAATCTTATTGTCTATCTTTATTCTTCAGGGCGTAACATTTCTTCTTTTCAAATGAAGAACATCAGAAATGAAAAAGTAAAATGCTTCTTGTGTGTCATTCACGTTTATCCATCATTACTAATAGTGAGTAGCGACAAAATACTTATGGAAAGGAATAATTAGAATAGTAAATGAGTGGCACGTGACGTTCAAATGATGTGATACTTCTGTTTATTTTTAAGCTTCACAACGAGTTTCCAGTGAGTGTACTCATTGCACGGTTTAAGTTGGTGGTCTACTTAAAGTGATTGATTTACATAACGGGTCAGTAAGAATAAACCACAGTTAGAGTTAATTATACTCGGGATAGAAATGGTGCAATTGCAGAATGAACTTCTAAAATATTAGGTAAACTTGTAAACCAGTCTTTCAGGATATAATATCTTGAAGTCAAGAATGAGTTGTAAAGTCACAATATCTATAAACCACCAATAGTTGATTCACGGCCAGTATGATTCTATCCCTGTGCAATCTTGATTTTGACTTCCATATGATTTCGACGGCGCCCCTAACACTCTCTATTTATTATTTTTTTTTAATTTATTATTAAAAGTCGCTTCAACTTCTCCTTTTCGGACAATTATTTTACCGTATAATCCGGCCCGTATATACAAGGGCCAATTTCGGCACTCTCTTTCTTTTACAGACAAGGGGAGTCAGATCTCTCATTTTGCGCCCTTCGGTTGTAGCTCGTTGCCCCATTACGGTCAATCGCTCTGCCTTTGCGGGGAAGGAATAAAGTTAAAAAATGATAAGTTGTGACTGAGCATGGCCCAATACATAAGATATGTGGATCTGACCACGAGATTTGAATCTGCGTCCCTTCGAGCCTAGAATTTTACTCGTACGGCGCCCCCGACTTGACAGTTTTTTATATTCGGTGATCTGGCTCTAATATCTTATTTTCATGTAACTTCTTATATTTTGGGACATTCATAGATTGATATCGAACAACGATAGCTTCCTTTTGGAATCTGTTGCGCGGAACGAACCATACGTGAAACGTTCATCGGACTCTGACGAGGTTCTTCTCTCATGAATATTTTCACAATTCTTACTTCAATGGTGAGTTCATAGGCCGCTGTTTACTCATCATGAGTATGTGCTATTGTGTCATCAAAGAAAACAGGTGCTCTTTGGAGACTGGAGTTCACGTTACAGTCATACGAGGCAATTGAAGGACATACTGGTAATTGATAAAACACACTATTAGTGAATGAATAGATGTAAGTATTTCTTGGTAGGATTTCACACCCCCATATCTCATCATAATGGTATTTCACACTGCGATTTCGTATTAATTAAACTAGGCAAATAAAACTAATTTTATAAATATTGTTTATAGTACCTCTCATACTATTTAAAATGATGTTTCAAATTTTCGCACCATGTTGTCTGAACATGTCGCAGCATTACTATCCTCCAAATCTCTGCAGCACGTCTGGAGGGTCGTGTTTCACCATCCAATCTAAAGCCCGGATCTCACGCCCAGCGATTTTCATATTTTCTTTCTCTGTAAGAAATTCCTGTCTGGTGAACGTTACGCGTATCAGTGCGACACAGAGTTGCAGGTGGCTGTCGAACACTGGTGTCTGTCCCAGGCTGCATACTTCTACGACATAGGAGAACAAATGTTGATCCTACGGTACGACAGACATCTCGATTCTGGTGGAAACTATGTGAGGGGGTAATGGACAACATGTGTTCTGTCAGCTACAATAAAGTTCTTACATGAAATTGTGATTTCTTTTTGATGACCAATAGAAACTTTCTTTTTGGATGCAACTCTTATGTCCACTGAAACCATTTCCAACCCGAGAAAGCAATGAATTACTTATCTATATGATAAATTAGAATTATGTTCTAAAGATACGTTTGTTTTTTCAAACATTACACTACATTAAGGCGTTTACATTAAGGCTTTTCTAGAAATATCGTTCATTCTTTGCAATACTGAAAAACCATTTCCAACCCGAGAAAGCAATAGATTAATTATGTTTATGATAAATTACAATTATGTTCTAAAGATGCGTTTGTTTCTTCAAATGTTATAGTACATTAAGGCGTTTACATTGAGAGACGTTACATTAAGTATTTTCTCAAACGTCATTCATTCTTTGCAACACAGAACTTCCGCATTGAATTTCGAATACGCCACATTAGTTGCCGATGCAAGCATTACATCGTTCAACCGAGGGAAAATTCCTGGCTTCGTCCCCCTCTAGCGAGGACACGTAACAGGCCCTTCCTGGCATCGAGCCAAGCGACGCGACGCGCGCCAATAATTCACGCGTGCGCGAGCCGCGTCGCGCTGCGTCGCCCCCCACCCCCGCGAGGGGGGAGAAGTGCATTGTGTTCGGTTACGGCGGCCCGCGGTCTCCGCCCACGTGCGTCTGTTTACACGCGCCGCCTTATCATCGCGGCCTTGAGCTGCTTGGAATTCTTGCTGCGCAACTGCGTGGGAGGAGAACCAGAAGCGTTCTCAGATGCGCAGTCACCGACAACGCGAGGTTTTAAATTCCCGCAGGAGCTGTCTTCCGAAAAGTATGCGTTGAATTCATAATGGAACGATAAGGTTCATTTTTAATCTTTTGTAACCAAGGAATTGGAAAGTTCTTCGTGAAATACGTATGTAATTTTCATACACACATTGTAATTCTCTAGCATTTATTGAACAATGAACAATAATAATAATAATTCTTGATTATTTTATGGATGGCTAGTTTTCGCTCGATGTTGTCACAATACTATTTCATTCTGAGATGTGTTCATTCATTCTGGAATTATTTTGTCTAATGCGTTTTCTATACTGCACGATGACATCTTTTATGAAGGGTCTTTTTTTGGCATTGTGGTGTAGGATGATCTGGGTGGTCGGTTCTATGAATGATCTCTTTAATGCCGGTTGGTCTTAGAAGTATATTGCACCTGGTGCAAAACGGTTAGCACCTAATTGTGAGCCGGTGGTGGGACGGGTCAAACTGGAATTGTTATCTTCATTTACAGTAGGTAGGCTACATAACATTGCAGATAACGAGATATATGTAACAGCTAATATATCGTAGTATTAAACTGTTGTTTGGGAAATACTCCTTCGAAATATGTAATGTCTTCATCCTGCGATAGTAGAAGGAATGCGAAATTTTCCTGGTCTACCGAGGGTGTCACTTGGTCAATTATGTAGGACAGCATTCAGGCGAGGAAATGAGTGTAATAATAATGACTGTTTCGCCGTATACTATTAAATAAATGTTCGTTATTTACGTCCTATGAAATGGAATACAAAAATATAGGCGAGTGTATACATAGTATTTTCTGCTTAACTAACATGTGTAATCAGTGTGAGAAATCCAGAACATTTTCATGTACTCCTTCATTTTCATCATAAATTAAAAATGCCTTTTTAACATTTCGTTCTATTAATATTTGATTTTTTATAATAGTTAATACGAAATTATTATTATTTGATCGTAGTTAGAAGTTCTTTGGTCACTGTTTTTGCTGAAGGCATACTCTTAAGTTCCAACACGCGAAAGAAATCGAAAAGAAGAGTCACCTTGGGCTGCGATCGTCACTCCACATCCCGGTCCGAGGGGCGGAGCAGGCGCTTCTGGGCGTTGGCGTAAGAGCGGGCGCTGGGCAATTTGCCGGCCTTCGAACCCGGGACCCTGGGCGTCGCCGCTGGCGGTGCGTACTTGCGCCAAGGCCACGGCCGCCCGCGCGGCGCGCGCGGCAGGCACCGCCGCCGCCGCCGTCACCGCGGTCACCGTCACCGTCACCGTCGTCGTCGCCGCCGCCGCCGCCGTCGCTGACGCGTTCCAGGGCGTCCCCTTCGTTCAGTTCCCAGCCCCCAGTCCGGAGTCCCCGCCCCCGGAGCACCAGCGTCTTCGCTCGCCGTGTACACCCCTGATGGATTCGACTCCCAAATAACAGGCCGTAAAGCTAATGTTCTATTGAATCTGAGGGTGATTACGCGCCGGTATTCCAAAGAGGCGAAAAAGGATGGAATTCTGTTTACGTAAGAGTTTTATTAATGGCGGCTTACTCGCAAAAAGCGATGTTCTTGTGTACGCCATCGTTGTTATAAAATCATTATTAGATCGCCTTTGAATTGAAAGCCCAGTGTAGATGTTATCTGAATTATCCCCCTTTACAAAGGCCGCGGCGCGGCGTGGCGTCGCGTGGTGCGAGGGGGCAGATCCGGGAGAGGGAGAGAGGAGCGGCGCGGCGGTCCTGGCCGCCTGGAGCTGGTGGTGATGCAGAGGCGCACACGCGCGTGCACTGGGCGGAAAAGGCGACGGCGATGGCGACGGTGACGGTGACGGCGACGGCGACGGCGACGGCGACGGCGACGGCGACGGCGACGGCGACGGCGACGGCGACGGCGACGGCGACGGCGACGGCGACGACGACGACGACGATGACGACGGCGACGGAGCGGGCCCTCGCCTCACCTCGCGTGGTCGTTATCTGCAGGCATCGGCGCGCCTGCGGTGACTGTTCCATCGGGACGCACCGCCCCGGGGCACTCGGGAACGAGTGAAACGGTGAACTTCCGGAGCTGGAGAGGTTGCGAGCTATGTAGCCCGAGCACCGAAACAAAGATGCTAACAATTTCCTTCGCACTCTACTATCGTGTAGTGTATTCTATGCTATATTGCAGATTTACTGTATGTACATGATCCTCAAGCCTAAAAGAAGCCTCTGGGCTAAATTCAAATCGCCTGTTTCGTCGCCCGAGATGTACCTTCTTTCTTCGCTAGAAGGTGGTAGGAGCGTTGCGAAATTTGTGTGGTCAGATGGAAGAGCAGGCCTGATGGCCTGAGTCGCCATGTAAAATAAGGCATCATTGAATTGAATTGAATTGAACTGTACTCATGGGATGATTTTTTGCATAACCCAAACATAAAGTAAATAGTATCGTCTTTTTTCTACAATTACTGTAACCATCGGGGATAAACACAAGTGATAAGCCAATGATAGTGGACTTGTTCCTCATATATATAGTACACCAGTATCAAAAGAAATCTGTTGCTCGTGCAAGCAGTCGATTTATCTTTTGGTCGAATTACCCTGCTAATTTCACCATTAAAGTGTTCCAAATTGATGGTGTAACGATAAAATACAGGTCGTGTAACTGGAAACTTTTTATCAATGAGCATATCGGGGATCAGGTATCACAACAGAGTATGGTTGACATTTTGAAACAATTTTAATTGTCTATCTCGAGACCTTGCAAAGTTTATTTCTTTTTGAGAGATAATATCTAACGCACGCTCTTTCATATGCGAGATGCATATCTTCTTCAATGGCATACTAGATGTTTTCCTTTGACCCAGATATCTCTGTAATGTGGAGCAACGACTGCGAAACAGAGATCACCTTGTGACAGACTATTCTGAAACTTGATTCGGTTGCCTTGCTTGTTACTAACTGTAAGCATTTAAGTAAAACGTGTCAAAGTTCGGCTCCGCAAGGTAGGGGCGGTATTTAAAGTGTTGCATGTTCGTAAGAATCTACGACCGTGAACAGAAGTATCTAAGACTGCACTGAATGCAGCCACAGAGATACAACAAATAAACTAGTTTACAGCTTGTCATATTGGGATATACTCGCTTCTGTTACAGTACCAGAACGAACAAAGACATTATAGTGGTGAAAGGACTAAACTTATCGAGAGGGTTAAGGGAAAATTACGGATTTGAGGACCAAGATAGTTGCAAAATAAAAGGACAGAAAAAGTGTGAGGTGGAAAATCAGAAAGAGAGAGCGAGAGAGAAAGAAAGAAAATGAGAGAAAATTAATGATGAATAAATGAATGAATGAATGATCCTCTATTAAGAGTGCAATATGCTTTTCTGAACAATTAGACCAGCAATCAATAAGTGATTTTGACAGCAAATTTGAACTGCTTCAAGCTCAGTATCGTATTTTTTCTTCTTGCAATCAAATTTGTTCTCTATTTTCAGTGAAATTTCTGACATCGATTACATTTTGTAAACATATTTTTTGGAAGTATCTCATATTGCCGGTCACAAGAATGTGGCACATCTAAAAAAATTCAGGAAAACTATTTTTATCCGAGCGGAGCCGTTTACTTCAGAGACGCACGATTTACCTTACTATCTTTGCACTAAATGAAATTCTTACTAAAGGAAAATATATCACATTCGAAACATTCAACTCAGTTCGTTAAATTAAAAAATGACGTTTTTTAAAACGTGTACTTTTGTAGTGCGCCGAAGATATATGCGTCATTTTCAAATAGTAATTTTTCTCTTTTTATTTATCTCTAAGTCCTAACCTCCACATTTCCTGAAGATAAGATTATGACATTCTAATCTAGGATTATTTCCTTGTAAGTTTGTATGTTTTTTATCTCCTACATGATATCGTCATCGCCGTCTCCTCTCTCTCTTTTCTACTGCAAATTTTACATCGCTCGTAGGTCAACTTTTCATTCAATATTTTTAATTTTCCTCTGCAGTACTTTTTTCTTTCTTTTTCGATGCATTTCTAAATTCCATCATTTCCTTAATAAGCCTTATCTACTTTTCCTCATTTGTCTTACGACAGTCACCATTGCTATTCCACCTTTGCGCGCACTCTCACCGCAAAATTTCCGCTGGGCACAGGTCAAATATTTCACAACCTTTCCTCTCTTAATGCACGTATGTCTAATTTTTTACAACGCGTTCTCGTATTTCATCATTTCCTTTTCCCTTGTCTATCTCCTCTTCCTGGTGCGTCCTACAAACGTCGCCATCATTATCTCACCTCCCGCGCGCTCTGACAGCAAGTTTTCCGCTCTATGGAGATCAAATATTTCAGAACTTTTCCTCTCTTAATATACGTATGTCTTATTTTTACCATGGATACTCATATTTCATCATTTCCTTATCCCTTTTACGTCTATCTCCTCTTCCTGGTTCGTCTCACGACCGTCGCCATCCTTATTTCACTCGGCGCATGCTCTGACCGCAAATTTTCCACTGGTCGCAGATCAACAATTTCAGCACTTTTTCACCGCGAGAGGTGGCTCAGAGCATCAACTGATGTCACTGCAGGGCCTCTGACCGGGAAGTCCTAGATTCGAGTTCCGACAGTGGCAGGATTTTCGACACTAGCCGGATAGCTAGGTCGAGTTCTGTCGCTGTCTGGAGGAGAATTCTAGCGGCCTGTTGATCGGTAGTTTTCCGTAGTTTCTACGATCAACGCCAGGCGAATGCCGGAGCAGTACCCTAACGAACGGGCAACGGACCACTCGCGATCTTTCCTTCCCATTCTCTGTCCTACCCTACCCCTTACGTACACACTCTACACTTCAATGCACTTCACTGCCACACATGCCAGGAGAGCAGTGGGGAGCTTAGAGCTTGTCCCGGCTGGGGCGGTGCCACGCATGTGGGAGATACCTGATTGGGGAAAAATCCCTGCAAGCCGACGTAGGTAGGCGCCGGATCTCGCCATCCAGTGGGAAAGATCACCACGACTTCCCGAGCCAAAACATGCACCACGCTTACGGGACTAATGACCTTAGCAGTTGATGCGCCCGGAATCATCAATCAACTTTTCCTCTCGTAATACATGTATGTTTTATTTTTCCAATGGATTCTCCTGTTTCGTACTTCCTTATCCTTTGTACTACTTTGTATGTATCTATCTGCTCTTCCTGGTTCGTCCCACGACCGTCGCGGCGCGGCGCTCTGTGATGGCCCGGTGGCGGGCGCCGCCCCCTCGCGCGGCATTTGCATGGGGCGCGACGCACGTGCGCGGCTGGCCTTCAGCGCGCCCTCCTCCGGGCGGCCTTCGCGTGAACCTGAACTTACGCCCGCCGCCGCGCCGCGCCGCAGGCGGCGGCTCGGCCGCGGCGTTACGCACTAAGCGGAGTTGTCGAATGATGACATCCTTCCACCCCCACCCCCGCGGGGGTATGTGCGAGATAGGAATACGAGGTTTAAGAAGTAAAGCACACTATGTTGAAAATGACATATGCGTGGTGTTGTTGAAAGCACCTGGCAAAATTTAAAAGAAAATTACAAGTTGCATTTCTGTCGTAAGCAAAAATAGCATGGGAGTCAACCCTTTTGTAAGTTCTCATTAACTTAAACTAGTATAATGTCGTGACAATACAGAACTTTATCAGTAATTAATATTAATAATGAAAAGTATAAAACGTATCTGTAATGGGAATAATTACGTAGTATTTTTTGTGAGGATGATTTTGAATGATGTTGATTTCTTTCGAGGAGATCTATTATACTACTAAACAATTAGTCACTTTCCCAGCGACGAGTAATAATACTATATTGAAATATTTTGTTTTTTGAACATGCACTTTACCAATCCAATCTTATACGAAAAGGCATAATTCTTAACAGTTTATGGTTTTGCTCTAAAGAAAGTGTTCCCGAACTTCACATGGAAAGCTTTGGGGATTAATATGAACATATCATTACGCTTTTGAATGGGCAGCACGCAAGACAGCTTCCGATACTACGCATAAATGTACTTACTACCTCTACAATTCCTCGCCGCCTTTAATCGTATCATCTGGGCTAAGGCATCGGATGGGAACACGACTCATGCGCATAGGATATTCGAGGGCACTTTCTCTTCCTATCATCTCAAACCAACCGCTCTAAATGCGTTAAATGTCAGTTTTGCCTCTCCTCGCATGTATCCGGTACTAATCCAGCCTCTTTACCAAGCGCTTCTCACCCACTTGGTCCGTGGGTAGAAAGTGGCTCTGAGGCTCCGGAGTTGCTCTCCGGGGGAGGCTTGGCGAGGGGGGATGTTTCGCAAACCGGTCCGCCAGCGCCGCCCGCAGAAGCGGCGGAAAAAACCCCGCCAGCGCCGCCCGCAGAAGCGGCGGAAAAAACCCCTGGGCGAACCAACCGACCTCGGCGAGCGTCGAACGGCGGACCCGACCGCGACGACCAGACTAGTTGCACTGGTTTCAGCTCCTGCGCGAAATCGACGCAGATTGGTAATTCGTCAACTTTTTTAGCATCTTTCGTTTCAGCATGTTTCTTTAATTTCTGCTGTTTTCTTTCATTTTCTGCTGCCTTGCTTACATTTGCCTTAATCGCGATTTCTTATATGTCTCCTTTTTTATTTGTCTGCTTTCAATATGTCTTTCCTGTCTCAATTATTCTTGGTATATTCAACTCCTAACACATATATTATTTTTTCTTGTTACTTTTTAACTCTATTATACTCTACATTACTTTCTACTCCAGACTTCGGTTGCACAAAAAATTCAAAGTGATGTTTTTTTCGTTTTTCATTACAAGAGGAAATAATTGTTTCTCAAAAGGAATAAAATTCGAGTTGATGACGTTGAATATTTGTGAAGGTGTCTGCATTGGATCTTGTATGAATCTGAGAGTACGTTCGAGCACATTTCTCATGCACATCCGTCTTTATGTTTGTTTTTTGTAGAATTTGAATGCTCTCAGCATTCAGCATTTTACTTGCTGACATTAAAAACCATTTCCACTGGGAGGAGACCCGTGACCTGAATGCGGGTCGCTAGCAGTCCAGGACACGATTAACATGTTTCCGAGATGACTTAATCGGGTACATCGAGGACCAAAAAAATCCGAGCCATAAGGGATAATTACTGCCCGTCTCCCCGACATTCATCCGTCCGAGCCCGTCCCGAAACGATTATGAATGAGCTACGAGCAGGGGGCGCGGGCCCGGACGCGGCCTTGGGTTGGTCATGACGCCTGCAACCTCAGCACCCGGCCGCTCGTGCGCGTGTCCCATCTCACGGACTTCGTCCCCCGCCTCCCTCCTCCGGATTCTCGCTCTTCTGCGTCCGTTCTGCTCTTCTCAGATCGGTTGCCGTAGTGAGAGGCGTATCTAGATATTCAGGCGCTCATGACAAGCGTAGAATTTTTGTGCCTGTCAGGATGCTCTGTTTTGTTATTTGTTTTAGCGGGTATACTCTAAATAGCACCCCTTCTGACTGGCGCCCATGGCACGTGCCATGTTTGCCATACCGTAGATGCGCCTCTGGCCGTAGTGTGTTCTGGATCCGCTCCTGCTCTGGATTCCTCTTTTCTTAAGCATCCTCATCCTTCGCGTAACCTAGTCCGCGAAGTTACATTCTGCAAGACTAGAAAGAAAATTAAAAGAAAAAACTTTACAGTAAATTTTAAGGGTCTTCGTTTTATTCGTCTTTTGCGATATTCGTTTTAGGTAAAGGTTATGTATACTCAGATAAAACTTTGCAAGTAATCCATGCTCTATATTACAAATCATTTTTTTTATTAATGGTAGGATGTAGAGCCTACACTCTAGAACATTATTGAAGAAAGAATTTATATTGGATAAAACATAAGTTTGTTGTAAAATTTCGTTAATAAGTTTTAAGTAATGTTAAGTTTCATATATTTTTTAATGCTTCCATCGTCTCCGTTGTGTAATGTTACTTCGATTGCTAGAGCATATTTGTCGTAATTATGTGTAAGTGCACTTTCCAATCCTGCTAGATTTCAACATATAGCAAACAACGTTAATTGTCTATTGACTTCATTCATTAGCTCTTAAGAAGCCTACTTGGGTAAACGTTTATTCATTTCGGTAAATGGTAATTCCGCTTGAAGTAGAGAGGGACAAATGTGTTTTCAAGGAACCGAAGGAGGTTCGTTTCCCTGTACTGTCCTCATTTTCGCGATTCAAAGAAGCGCCAAGCAACTAATCCTCGCTGGGGAATTCATTTGCATACTTCCGTTTTCTTGAATTCGGCGGATTTAATATTTGTGTTTTCTGCTTCTACAGTGATGATTTATAAAATAAGTTTCCGAAACGACTGATTAATGGTAGTAAAAGTAAACAGCGGTTTAAATCACAAAATTAAAAAGAAACATTAAAACATAGTACACTCCGACCTAGCGAAATATTTGTAGGTATAAAAAAATTGGCCGAGATTCAATCTTAGAACATTTACATGCTTGACCCCTTAAGAACTAAAGACTCAGAACCAGAAGCTATTAAAATTGTCCTTTGCAGTACATACTAGAGAGATTTTTCTTCCATTATCCATTATTTCAGTTATCCATTATTTTCTTCCATTATTTGAGTTTAATGATATAACTCTATTTCAATCGCCTCCCTATATAAGAAAAGGAGTTTCTAAAAATAATATAATGATTATTACATAAGACAATATGTTTCTTTTGTTTTTTGATTGCAGTTCAGCTTTTATTTTAAACGAATTACTTCTGCGCGTTCACTATCTAATTACGGCGCTTGCTAATGTGAAAGAGCAAAGAACTGCCGAGCATCGACCCGCGCGCCCACAACTCCCACCTGCACGGACTTCGAACACGCCAGGAGCGTCCTCTTCCACTGCCAGAGCCAGAACTGATCGAACAGGCGCGTGCGTCACTAACGTACCTAAGAAACAGCCGACTTATCCGCTAATTCTCGTTCCTAACCAACCGGTTACAATCGACATGGCCCGTTACTCGCGGACAGATTAAGTTATAGTGAGCGTGTGCAGCCAGAAGCATCGCGGCGTCAGCAGCTCCTCGCCTCGCCGAGGCATTTAATCCGGCCATAAACACCCGAAGGTGTCCGAGCGCCTGGCGGGTCGCGACGGCGCGTGCGCGAGCGGTGCTGTGTGGCGAGGGCGGAGACGTGCGCTGGGACGGAGGCGCGGGGCGGAGGCGGGAGGCGGGGGCGGGGGAGGAGACGGAGGCAGTGGTAAAGGCGGGAATGGTGGCGAGGGAGGGGGGGCAGAGGTGGCGGTGGATGCGGCGGAGGCAGCAGCGGAGGCGGAAGCTGAGGCGTGGGGTGAGGGCGCGAGCTGGCGCGGAGGTGGCGGCGGGGGCGAAGGCCGAGGCAAAAGCGAGGGCGGGGACGTGTGTGCGGGCGGAGTTGTATGGCCGGGGGCGGAGGCTGAGGTGGAGGCCAAGACGGTGGCGGCGGCGGGGCAGTGTGGCGAGGGCGACGGCGGAGGCCGAGGCAGAGGCGGCGGCGGGGGCGGGGCGGCGCCGGTGACGGCATCGCCCAAGCGGGCACCCGCGCGGCGCTTGTTTCCGCACCGTCGCCCGACCGCGAAATTTACAGCCGCAGCCTCCGAGCGGAATTCACAACAGGCCTTTTTTTATTTTATACGTCATTTTGCATGAACTTGGCCTTAGGACGAAGTGTGTTCGCCTTGTGGTACTGTGGGCCCGGCTCAACGCGCGGACAAGCAGTTGGAAAATTCGCAGGTTCTTGGGAATATTTTGCACTCAAAAACTCTTGCTCCATGTTAAGAGTACACTTGACATTTGGAACCTTTCTTATGTCTGTGGATAAATCGTACAGTAGAATCTCTATGGGATTAATGGAGTATAGGGAAATTATGAAAGTGATGTGATGAAAATAATAGTGGTCATGCGATCACGAGAACTGTCTCTCCCCCAAAAAGTTTGGATTTAAAGGAAGGACTGAGAAAATTCGCGAATTAGATTCAATGCGACAAAAATCTAACAAATCTGCCGCTGAATGATGTTCTTACTATATTTCCAAGCAGAACATTCTACATCGTAGCTCTCATCCGGCATCCGCTCTCTAGCATGACAAGATGAGCTTTGGCACGTAATAAT
The DNA here is from genome assembly GCA_031308135.1 of Acheta domesticus. Classification (NCBI taxonomy): domain Eukaryota; kingdom Metazoa; phylum Arthropoda; class Insecta; order Orthoptera; family Gryllidae; genus Acheta; species Acheta domesticus. Next base: position 244,938,046 of record JAHLJT010009436.1, on the reverse strand, counting down.
TTGTGTGAGTAGACAAAACAGTAATTTTCATTTTGGATTCAATGGCGTTTTCGTCAAAGGAAGAACTTCCAAAAATCATTGTGTGAGATCTTAACACTCCCTGCAAACGTCAACACAGCGAAGTATGTCTTCACTTTCTTGCATAAGGTTATTAACACTCATTCTTGGTAACTGATAACAGAGTTATGTGCGGTGTCAGACACGAAAATATGTGCCCAAATTTTTCATTTCCATTACGTGCAATTCGCACTCTGTAAAAATAAGGTTACATCATTGATTGTCTTTTGCCGTCAAAGCGAGAAATAGAAATATAATTGTGCAAAATGGAATGGAATTTTCACAAAATGTTTTGAGGAAAACTCAATAACGAGAGGGAACACACCTCGGTGACCTTTACCCGCTTAGTGGTTATGAAAGGGAGATGGATGGTGTATACTACATTAAAAAATCAATTTCTCCTCAAATTTTCGCCCTTCAGGAACTATTCAATTTATCCATCTCTGATTTTATTTTCGGTACATGTACTCGCATATGTGCCCTCAATTTGCACAATATCTGAATTACCTCTGCGTCAATTGTCTTTACTGAACGCGAACATTATCTCTCGACCGCTTAGGCGCCGTGATAGGGACAAGCAATGGAATAGATTCGGTTCGTGTATTTCCTTGAAATGATGTGACGTTCATTGAAATTTTGCCAGTGAAATCATCAATAAAAATAATCAATCACTAATAAATAAAATAAATAAATAAATATTTTCAGAGGCAGGGATTGGAAGAATAATATTGATATGTCGAAAGCAGGTTCTTAACCATTGTTTTTCTCTGCATTTTTTGAGCAGCACTCATCCTGTATTTATTTTTTATTTTATCATTTTAAAACTTATTCGAGGTCGCTTTTCAACTACCAAGGTCATATAACGACTACTGTTGTTGTTATTATTATTATTATTATTATTATTATTATTATTATTATTATTATGAATATGATACATGGCTCAATTTAATAGAACAAACTAGCGACCACTGTAACTAACTTTGGGGGCAGTGGCGTACCCACGAGGGTAGCATGGTTCCATGCCTCCCTCCAAGAGGGCTAAAATTTTCGTTTGTTGCCTTCCTTTATGTGGCAAAATTGATATAAATATTTATTTTTGTTAGAATTATGTATTTATTTAAAAATAATATTGTATAGTATCATGTATACACTACAAAAATAATACACAATATAATAACAGATGTTTGTTATTTAACAAAAATCTACGGTGGCCCCTTCTAAAGTGATCGGTTGGATCGGCCCCTGGTTGGGGGTAAAGGTAACCGTATACAAACACACAAACATCCATACGCGCGACCCTCCTGTCCTTAGCCACCGGATCGGGAAGAACTACGATGTGAGGCGGCAGATCGGCGCGACAGCGGAGCGCGCGATCGCAATCTGTGTGCAGACCACTGTGTAAGATATACTGGTGTGTTCATTCCCAGTCTAAAACTGAAGCTTATGTGCGGTTAGTTCTCACAGTTCTCGCATATAAGTGCTGCGATCTTTGGGTGTCATTTGGGCAAGGTCGTGATTGGTCGTGATCCATTCGACAACTCTGTAGCCAGCTGATTTCAAATTTCAAATCTGTGATTTGTCGTTTTGCGGTGGAATTGGTAAAGTCTAGAGCGAAAATGGGTAGGAAATGTTTTGTAAAACTGTGTCATAGCCACAGTAAAGATGTCATCTTAAGATTATATCTTACATCGTGACCCAAACCGATCTTGCGCACCGTGCGGACAAACACCGTGTGGCGTTCAACGCTCCACAAGGGGTTAGGAGAAGCGTCGCAAGAAAGGCGCGACAAATGTTGGGGGAAAAAAGCGAGGAACTAGCCTCAAACTGGCTTCAGAAAATTTGCCCCAAAGGCGGCCAGTTAACACACCTACACATCTTACACCGTGGTGCAGACGACGTGCAGTAAGCCTTTCCGGGGCGCGGTCCTTCCTCGAAGCGCAGACGGCGGCCGTTCCCTCGCGGTGGGCGGGGCTTTGACCGGGTCCGACCCGGGGCTGAGGGGTGCACCATATTTTATTCCGACCCGTTCCGCCTCCGCGCACTTGGCGTGGGTGGCGGCGTGGCGCCCGCGGCCGCCACGACGCCGCGGCGACGGCTCGCGAGTTCACTTCCTGCCTGGACCGCCGGCCGGCCCGCCCAAGCGCCCCGGTTCTTTCCCGCGCCGCCGCCGCCGCCGCCGCCGCCTGCCGAGGGCAAATTCCAGAGCTTGACGTTGCATTTCCTGTACGGTTTGCGGTCTTTGATGTCACGGTCGGTTGTGGCGCCCGCCGCTGCATTTTGCTGACTTGAATGCGGTGCGATATTTGCTGATTGCTGGTTTCAATACGGTGCGGTATGTTTTTTAGCTCGTGATATAAGCGTGAATGGCTTTGACATTCAATTGCACCTTTCACTCGTTTGCGTTATTAGTTTGTTCTTGCTCAAGTGATGTGAAGTCAGTACTCTTGATTGGAGATCGCCGTCGATTAACATTCAGGTTTGAAGAATGCATGCTATCACTTCTATAAGTACACTTTAGTTGTTGATGAAAGAATATAGCTAATGAGAGGATATGACTGTTGCTCATGTCTGACATCAGTAAAATAGATAATACGTTAATCAACTTGTTTGTGTAAATGCTGATCATAAACACCTAGATGATTCTGAGCTGTATACACACATAATTAAAAAGTTATCTTTTGCTGGGAACAAATCACAATAGCTTCACATTTATAGACTTTTTCTAGCTTATTTCAATTACAACATAATTACAGTTGTTAGCGAAAGGTTTTTGCTAAATCATTCGTATAGAAAATTATATATACAGCATTGAAATACGGCAACTCAGGCTATGGATTTCATGTTATGAATGTGCAACGTTCGTTGGAATATTCTATTGTCGCCAAGTTACTGTGGGGCCCTATAAAACACATCTAAATCTAGAAATGTTACGTCACAGTCATTTGTCTAAATTGCGAAGTTTTACTGCAATTACGGAACAGAATACGACTGAAATGTTTGAGAGCATACATTATTTCTACTTATGATACATTTGTGTGTGATTTAATGACAGACCGTTTCTGAGTTATTCAAGATTCTATTAGAGCAGGAACCTTCAAAGCTATAACCACATTTATTATCGTTTATGCGAGAGCAATTTAAATGACGTGAAAGTAGAATGAATGAGAGCCTTGTGCTAGCATACGTATCCCGTTACAAAGATGGTAGTGTTAATGTGTCATGCAGGGCGTTTTCACAGAACATTAAGCCGACGATAAAGCATTAAAAACTTGCCGATAAGCACATCGGGTCACTAATTAATCTCGGCGCTTGAGTGCAAGGGCCGTGTTGCACCACATCAAAGCAGAACTTGCGCCTGGCAATTTTCCTTTCTAATGGCTCGCCGAAGGAGCCCCTAAAGGACTGTCGTTGTACTTGTGGAATATGTCACTATATTCAATTGCCAGCGACTGCCTACTTGATAATAAAACGAGACAAGAATTAACTGAATAACGACACATTTCAATAGTTTTCCTACAACGTAATGAACTGGAAAAAGACACTGTAATAACTGCAACAAAATTACGATTTTTAAAACACTCATCAATTTAAGTAAACAAGTTCTTTTACTGGGCAGGACTTAAACCAATAATGTATGTATAGACCACTGTGACATAAAAGTGATCGAACATAATTTCTGCGATTGCTATCTCAATTGTGATTGTCCCTGTTGATTTGCTTGTACCCGGTGACGTGGTTGGCTCATGCACTAGACATTGTCCGGTAGTTATGATAGCTTCCGGTGAATTTGATTGACTCCGGTGAATGTGATTGTTCTCGGTGATATTTCTTCTGGTGAAAGTGATTGCACGAGTCCCTGGTCACTGGTGAATTTGATTTCCTCCGGTAAATGTGGTTGCCTTTGGCAAGATATCCTCTAATGATTTTGGGTGACTCGGTGAATGTGATTGGCTCTAGTAAATGTGGTTTCCCCGGTAACTGATCACCTCCGTTGAATGTGGTTGCCTCTGGTAAATGTGGTTCTCTCGGTATCTGATCATCTCCGGTGAATGCGGTTGCCTCGGGTAAATGTGGTTGTCCCGGGAACTGGTCATCTCCGATGAATGTGGTTGACCCGGGAACTAATCGCATCCGGTGAATGTGGTTGCCTATGGTAAATGTGGTTGTCTCGGTAACTGGTCATTTCTGGTGAATATGGTTGTCCCGGTAACTGGTCACCGGTGAATGTGATCACCTCTGATAAACGTGGTTGTCTCGGTAACTGGGCACCTGCGGTGAATGTAATTGCCTCTGGTAAATGTGGTTACCCCGGCAACTGGTCCCCTCGGGTGAGCTTGGTTGCCCCCGTCGAGTGCGGTTGCCCCGTGAAGAAATAGCCTCCGATGAATCCAGTTGCGCACGGTGACTGTGGATCCCTCCGATGGTGACATGGTGGTGGTGGTGGTGGTGGTAGCCCGTAATTACCCAGGACGAGGTGTCTGGCGTCGCTCAAGTGGCCGGAAAGCCTGCGGTGACCCCGGGGAGCGTGGGCGCCGGGCCGGGCGAATCCGGGAGTGGTCCGGCGTCTTTCGTATGCATGAGCCATTCGCATTCGGCGGCGGCGGCGGCGGCGGCGGCGGGCGCGGTGGGCGTGGCGCCGGTGTCGCGCCGGTAATTGCGGCCACCCGCGCGACGCTGGGCGCTGCCGTTCCGCGGCGCCGCGACGCCCGTTCCGCGACGGCGCTGCGCGATAAACTAATTTGTTTATTCAATCAGAGGCGACGCGGAGGCCGCGACGCGGGGGTCGGCCACTTTGCAGAGCAAAGCACGGGGGAGAGGGCGACGTCGCTTGTGGTCGCGGACGGTTGAGCGATTTGTGAGTAGCGTTGTAGTAACGATCGTTCTGCATTTGGCGCTTCACCAGTTGGGCGGTAGCGGTGAGCACGAGTATCAGGCTACGTCGCGCGTCCATGTATGGAAAGGTCCGATCGAACCGGTTGTACATTCTTGCGAAGGATTTGACAGTTAATGATGATGCTTCTCGACGCCCAAAAGGTCAATTTTCCGAAGTGTTTATACCTGTATTTCAGTTAATTTGATTTTTAGTTCTTTTTTATGCGCTTTATTAATTTACTTGTAGTTTCCAATCGTGATTTTATTCGCTCTTTTATTTACAAATTGTGAAATTAAAAATTTAATTAATCGTTTTACCGTTTCCTGAACTCTCTTGTTAAGTTTCGATCATTCTATCTGACTCAAAATGTTAGCATAATTAATGTTTGCTTTAAACATCAATTGCATTGTCTCCGGAATTTGTTCTTCAATTTAAACATTGTGAAAGATGAAGATAACATGACAGACGCCAATGCATACATTATTGACTCTGGAATTTTTAAATGAAAAGGCAATAAATTACGGTGACGCAATAAGATAGAATCTACTTTGCACCCTTTGTGACATCATAACTCGTCACTTCACGCCCCACTGGAGGCGGCTTGTCCTTCGGGCGCCTGTGGAAATGGGCCCTGACGTCACTGCGATTGAGAAGACGGCGCGGCGCGTGACTCGCGGGCTTTGTTGACTCGGAGCGGCGCCGGGGCGAGGAACGGGAGTTTCGGACGCGCCGCGCCGCTGGACGACGTGCTTTCTCCGGAGGAATGGAAGGTGCCAACTAATTAGCAGCGCCAGTCCAAAGCAAAGAGAACCTACGCGGGCTTCGCGCCGGTCGACGAACTCCCAACATATGCCATCCCAAGAGCCGTGTTTTGTGTTGGGTTCGCACGGTTCTTCTTGTATTTTTTTTTCTTTCTGCTTGCGGAGATTCATGCTTGTCTGTTTAATGTACGTGATGTTTTGAAGGAAGCGAAGGGAGAATATTTGGGATGTTGTCAATTGCTATCCACTTCATTACTCGGAGGAATTATCTACTCGACATAAGTTTCAAGAAATATAACGTCAACAGTTGTAGCCTACATGCTGTTTAGTAATACTGTTTCGAAGTTACTAGTTTTGAAAAATCATGATTTTTCTCTGCATGTTTATCCAACTTTTTAAGTGTACAAAATGACACTCTGGAGAATTTAATGAGACTTTCGTGTATGCGTCAAGTTTGTGCTCATTTTTTCTCTCATTTTCTTGGTCAAAAATCTGTCCAAATGTTTCCCATCCTTTATTTGCATATTTTGCGTGTATATTGTATCTCTTTGAACTCGTAAAAACAAAACGTTCATATTTGAAAAAATAAACGTGTAGTTGTCGATATTAATATTCGGAATGTCCTTCTATGCCCAATTGTTCCTTTTTCGCTTGACACCTGTTTTAAAGCATTGTGTAAGATTTCCATATACTTATTCACTTACAGCTGCATGTTCATAGACTAACTTCTCTTCATCGTTAGATAGTAACTACGTAGTCGTTCACGGTAAATGTTTGAATATCGAATTAAGAAAAAAAGTGCACATCCTGTATACTCTTTACATGAAAGGAATACTGAGGAGGAAAAAGAAGCAGGACAGCAATCCGTTCAAGTAGGTTGGAGCATTGAGCTCCTCGTTCTTAGCCATTTCGGAGTATTCTTTAAACTCAAACAAGAAAGAAACGTACACACTTCATTCCTCTTCAGGTCAGAAGGTCATCGTTTACGTAAAGTATTCAATACAAAGCAACATTCGTTTCCGACGAAGTCCAATTTCCGTGAACCGGAGGAGCACCGAGAAGCCCGCGGCGGCGGCGGCGGCAGCTGCCAGTCGACGGCTTCGTGTCCTCCGCGGCGGGAGACGCCCCTGGGCCAACAGCGCTGAGCTCGGCTCCAGCGACAGTCCTGTCCTACGGCTCGACAGCCCGCTAAGGGCCTTGGGGCCTCGCCTATGGTAGAAGGGTTCTTGTGGTTAGCACGAAGACATTCCTTAACCGTATACACTGGTCTTCAAAACCTTTCGGTGAGCTTTCTCATCGTGACACAGCAAGAGATATTGGGACAAAGCTCACAGTGATTATTTTGCCCCGGCCCGGAATCGAACCCGGGGTTGCGCCGTGAAAACCGAGCGCACTAATCAATGAACCACCGAGGACTTTCGCGCGGCAGTAGGGATGGTTCCGCTGCACCACTACTGGCGTCTGACGGAATATATTACGAACCAATCTGCTCTTAGCGACAGGCCAAAAATTATGATTGTGTTTCGTCTGTCAACATATTATTTAAATTATTTATTTTCCGCACTTGTGTTGTATTAATATTTACCAAACTTTGCAAGGCAATGCGACAATCCTGAAGAAGAGCCTGCAAAAATATCGTATCTCTTCATTCACTACTTTTTGTGGTATCAATGTCGGTTACATGTCGTTGAATACATGTTTATTAGTGCAGATTTTAAACCGGTGTAGATTTTAAACAGCATGAACAGATGGTTTGCGACTTCCTCATAGTCTATTTTTACTTTCACCGTTACGTCAAGGGTAAATACGAGTGACGTTTTTTTTAGTGAGGGGAATGGGTAAACAATATTTCCAGTTTCCCCTAAAACGTTCCACTCTTTCATATCAGCTTCCTTTTGGGTTAGTTTCGTGCATGTCAGGAATATAATTTTCTTAACAGCAGTTGTCGTTTATCACTCTTTTACAGATCTTCAAGGAAGTTTTCATTTTAACGTAATAATAACGTTATGAGCTAGTCCCATGCGAATAGTTAGTAAATCATTGTATTACAGGTAAAATTAGCTTCCTGTGGAAAAGCAACTTCGAACGACAAGAAGTAAACAAACTGTACAATTCACACAACGTACAACAAACAAAGTGGACAATTCGATAGAGGCACTAAAAATTGGACTAAACTATGAATTATTTGCGTAAGATGGTCATGTTATGTTACAATCTGACTTTGTCGGAAGTATAATTTAATTTGTTATTTGTTTGATAGTTTTGTTGGTATAACCTATCATGTGTTTTCATTTCTAATAACGGTCCAAAAAATACGCATTTTAAGAACTGTTTCCGAGCAATATCTCAGCAAAAGAAATGGAAACTAAAAGAAAGGTGCAGACCTGTTTTCAGGAAAGACGCGTGATCCGACCCGCCGCCCATACACCAATATTATTTAATTCTTCTTGCTTACATGCTGGGGTAGTGTTACAGGTTGACATATTGACTTTCTAACTTATGGTGGTTGACCAGCATTTCTTCTTCCTTGTTGAATGTTATTAAACATATCTCTCGGAACTCTTCAAGTACTCATTCTGTTTCCACTCATAGAGTAGTTTCCGTATATTCTACTATTGTTTCAGTAACCTAATACCTTTTTAGTTTCCTTTCTTGCCAGTCTTGAATATCCCGACATTCATATAGTAGGGACATATTACCCTGGTTCTTTTACACATTTGGCATTGTTATCACTAGGGCCTGGATGTTCATAACCTAAAAATGTAAGAAATATGCAATCATGTATGACCTAAAAAAATGAAAATATGACCATAAATATGACTTAAAAAGTTTTGGTTACATTTTCGATATCTTCAAAATCTTTCCGCTATTTAAATAACCATTGTATTGAAAATCTTCTTTTAAAGTCTAGCACATTCACAATTTACACCTTCTCCTTTGGAGCCCCATGAAGGCAATTCTACTTGCTATAGTTATTAAATAAATTTGATAGAAGAACTTGACCTTCGCACACGAAACTAACACTTCCTTCGCATCCGGTGCTTTCTAAGCTTTCTTTTTCTCCGTCTATATAGCTTACCCTCCTAATTCACACACGCACACACACACATGTGTATATATATATATATATATATATATATATATATATATATATATATATGTATATATATATGTGTGTATATATATATGTATATATATATATGTGTGTGTATATATAGGAAAGACAATTATGTACAATAGCAAAATTATAAGAAATTATATAACAATTAGAAGATATGAAAAATCTCTTTGAGGCGACTGCAAACACGTATGCGAAAATGGAATCATAAAAGATCATAATATGACAAAAAATACGAAAATTCATGAAAAAATATGATCATAATATAATAAATTAACGGAAAATGACTAAAGGGGGGGAGAAGCCAAAATATGACTTTATATGACATATGAAAATCACATAACTTCATTGTAGATAAAATCATGCTTATATTACAGATTCCATGGAAATAACGCAAAGAAAAAATATATGACATGTCTAAACATCCACACCCTTGTTTTCCTCGGCGCGCGTTCTGAAGCACTTCGGCCAAGTACGCGTCGCGGGTGGCTGGGCGGCGGTGGCCGTTCCGCGAAGTGGCGGGGCAGGGCGGGGCGGGGCGGGGCGGGGCCGGGCGGGGCGGCGCCGTCGGGCGACAACGCCGGCACTGAGCGCGGGGCACCGCGCCCTCCGGCGGCGCGTGATGAATATGCGCGCGGGGCTTTCGAGAGCTCGCGGGGCGTCTCCTCATCGCTCGCCCTTTGTCTCGCCCCTTGTCTCGTCTTCGTGCCCTCTCGCCCTCGTCTCCACTCGTTTTCTTATCCTCGCGTGTTCTTGTTCACTCGTCCTCTTGTCTCCGAGTCCTCCCCTCTTCTTGCCCTCATGACCTCGTCTCCTCGCCCTCTTGTTCTCTCGTCTTGTTGCCTCTCGTCCCCTTCACATCTCGTCCTCTTCGCATCTCATCCTCTTCGCATCTCGTCCTCTTCGTATCTCGTCCTCTTCGCATCTCGTACTCTTGTCCCCCTTCCTCCCCTCTTCTTACCCTCTCGTCCTCGTCTGCTTGTCCTTTTGTGCTCTCGTCTTGTTGCCCTCTCGTCCACTTCTCCTCTCGTCTTGTTCACTCGTCCTCTTGCCCTCATGTCCTCCCCACTCCTTGCCCTCTCGCCCTCTTGTCCTTTCGTACCACGACGCGCCTTCGGGGCCGCAGCCCACCTCTCTTCCGTCGACCTGTGTCATCATGCCCGCCCGAACAAGGAGTTGCACTTCTCGTTCATAGTTTCAGCCCAGCGACGGAGTCTTAGTTCCTCAATATAATATCTCGCATAATGCTCTTATGATGAAGCTCTCGTACTAATTCTTGTACGGTGCACATTCATTGGCATATTCAGTCTATCGTTTTCTTCCAAGATTCATCTATACGTAGTATGTTCTCCAAGTTTTCGTCCATATTTCCGACCAGCCTTCCAATCACTTTTTATTTCACCGTGTCACATTTGTTTTCCTCTGTTCTTATTGAGTATTCCTTGAGATTCTCGTCCACATTTCCTCCCATAAAGTTTGTACAGCTGATGACAAAAAGAGTTGAACTTACAATGGCTTACAATACACTGGTTTTCAAAGGAATAATGATGAATTTTTTGGGTGAAATATATCTTTACACAGTCATCATGGTTGCGGAGATAGATAAGCTGGTAATGCAAGTTAAGCGTCCGACGTAAGAGCCATATCTACGGCAAGTTGTTAGTCACAAATGGTAAGGAATAAGTAGTGGTCAGCAACGAAGGAAGATTCGGTGCTGACTCATGAATGGTAGTCACTGTTCGTAGAATCAAAATGCAAATGCGTTGTTTACGGCATTCAGCAATCTTATCTCTGATTACGTGGGCTTTAAATAGCCTGCTTTTTCACGAGTTTCTCTGTGAAGAGAAAACTCTAGGAATGGACGAGTTTTGTCACGCCTTGTTTGCGATGCATACTCCATAATATCATTGAGATAGTGTAAAGTTTTGAAAGAACTGTAATACTGCACCCGATGGAGGTCGTTAATTACGAAAGCAATTGCACCTCAATAATGAAGTAAGGTCGAAAACGACAAATGAATATGTTAATTTCGGAAGTGTATAAAATCATCAGCTAAATTTGCACACAGATCAGAATTTAAAATTACCCTCTGTATATTAGCATAACAGCTGAGTACAAAACAAAGGTGGCGAGAAGTGTTAGCTCACAAAAAGAAACCATGACGTCAGTCGATCCCAGCGTGGATTGTCGCCTCTTTCAGATTTACGATGAGGCATTGTTAAGGTCTCCATATCGAGAGTCACCGCGGATACGACTCCTCTTACTAGAACAGAGGGGAGATTGTGGCTGGGAGGAGATCCCGGGAGCCACGAGGCCCGCGCATGACGGCGAGTGGCCGCGAGTGGGAGTGGAGGGGCGGGCGTCGTTTGCGCGTCCGCGCTTCGATTCCCGGAACCCCCGCGCGCCGCGCCACCGTAAAGGGCGCGGGCGCGTGGAGCGGTGATCGAATAGACTAACTGACGATTCCTGGCACGCCATGCCTATGGTCATTATTCTCATTAGTGTAGTGAATGTCATCCCGTGAGGAGACGGCGATTCCGGTTGATCTCGGGTTTAAGGTGCACCACTACAGTACCCGCTGTACGGGAGCCAGATATTGACATGATCCTTGCCAGCTAGAGGGAGAGATCCGGGGCCTACCTATACGTTTTGTTTGCGGGGGATCTCTCTTCAGTATCTCTCCCCAGTGAGGCTTCAGCTGGAACAAGCTCTAGGTGTGTGGTAGTGTAGTACATGTAAGTGTGTGTGTGGTGGGTAAAAGAAGAGGTGATAAGATTAGAAAGAGGAAGGAAAGATAGCGCGTGCTCCCTGGCTAGATTCTTAGAGCACTGCTCCGGCATTCGCCTGGTGTTTATAGGAGAAAGCACGAAAAACTACAGATCAGAGCAGCCACTCGTTAGAATCTCTTCCAGATAGCGGCTGTATTCGACCCAACTGGTACACAGCTGATGTTGAAAATCCGCCACCATCGGGACTCGAACCCTAGGACCTCCGGCAAGAGTCACTACTTCGGTAGTCAGCGGCAATGCTGTTTCTGTGCTAAACTCATCTGGTGGTACGGTCGGAATAAGGCAGACCTTCCCAAAATAATGGCCCTAGAACAAGGAATCTAGCAACCTAGAATCAGGATTTTTGAAGACAAATTTAATTTCAAGCGCTTAAGCGAATGACCAGTATTTAGAACGGACTGCATCGCAGACCTCATGCTAGGCAATGATAGCATGAGGCAGAGTGGGCATATTAGAGTTGGGGGGGGGGCAGCATATTGTTGGATTTTATTCGGCAGAATCCGCGCCGATTAGCTAAGCTATAAATACTGATTCGATCTAATTTCATAAATTACAATTATTTTTGCTGCAAAAGTTTACAAAAATATGTTATTGCTAGTACAATTGCGTCTTCCGTTAACAACGTAAAATTGTTGTAAAGATGAATATCCTCCATTTGCAAATCGTTCGTACACCAACAGCTGTAGCTTGCAATCGTCGAAATATTCTGAAGAGACCAAACGTAGGCGATTGTACGCAGGGGCGGATCCAGCTGATAATTTGGTGGGGGGAAGCCTCATAGATTATTGTTAAATAATAAATATTTATTATTAAAAATAAATTATTTTTGTCGTGTATACATGTGTATACTATACAATATTATTTTTTTAAATAATTACATAATTTTCATAAATATTTGAAATAAATATTTAAATCATTTTTGCCAAATAAAGTAAGGTAACGAACGACAACTCTAGGCGTTATTTTGGGGGGGGAGCATGACCCCTCCCTGGATCCGCCACTGCCTTGGAGGCTACGGACACAGGCCGCCACCGGCTTGGGAGTTGGGGTGTGCCGCAGGGGCGACCGCGCGCGCGCTCGCACGAGGGGCACCTCAAGGCTCGCGCGTGGGCCGCTGTGCGCGCCGCGCCCCTTTGAAGTGGCCGCGTCCGCAGCGCTCTGTCACCGCCGCGCCGCCGGCGACGCGACGCGACGCGATGCGACGCGCGCCTTCCAGGAAACTCGAGCGGCGTTTAAACAGCGCCCTCGCATAATACGAAGATTGGCTTCTGCGGCTGCTGCCTTGCTGTTTGCGAGCATTTGATTTTAGACGGAACGTTTACCTCACATTATGTTGTAACACGAAGTCAATAATGACTTTTATTATTACGTTTTCGGGTTTTCTCAATCACCTTTTTATCATTTAAGTATTTTTTCATTGAAGAATTCTAATTTCTGAACTCGTGTGTGTGAAACAAATCCTTATACAGTAAACCCTCATTAACATGAATTCCAAGGGACCGAAATAATCGGAGTTCGTGTTATAAAAATTCGTGTTATCCGTGTATTTTTAATGACCGTATTACCGTAATCCCTTACTGGGACGAAGTTTTGTTCGTGTTACGCGAAATGCGTATTAAACGAGCTCATGCTAACGAGAGTTTACTGTATTTTACATTTAAAATTTGGGAATCGTGGTATTAATAAAATCAATTAGAAGTTTGTATTACGAACAATTCTTTCTATTACGAATGAGAAATTTTACCTCTTTGTAGAACTGCAGAATTACGAGAGATTCTGATTATAAACGTCTGTGTTAAGTGATCGTTGGATTGTTTCTCGTTCAAATGATAAATTGTGAAGTGTAACCAAATTCAAGAGACTTTCTACTTCCAAATACGCAATCATCTACAAATACTCATACTTAGGCTTTCATCTCAAAAGCACGTGCATCGCCAATGGTGCGTTGTCTCCGGTGAAGCGACTGGACAGGTCTCCAGGGCCACTCGGCCCGACCGCGGCGGTGGCTGGGACAGGCGACGTCGCTGACAGCGCAGCGGATCCTCTCGGTCGGAGGCCGCCGCGCCGGACCGTCGCTTGTTTGCCCGCTTGTTTGTTTGCTTGTTTGCGGGGCGGGGGCGACCTGCCTCGCGGGCCACGTCCCATTCAGTTCTATTACGGCGGCGGCGGGCGCTTGTGGTCTATTCCTGCGAGTTGCGCCATGGGATCGCGCGTGGGGTTGCTCAAGAGGGGCGACCGATGCCTCGGTGCCCATGTCATTCACGACCTCTGGCCAGCATCATTCGCGGCGCTGACAGCGACCCGCACGCCCATTACGTCTTCGGATTCTTTAACGCACACAGAAGCTAAGCCCAGAAGCCAGTGTTTGCTTGAGACATTTGGAGGTTAGCGCTAAGAAAGGAAAATTATGAAAACGAGGTTTATGTTGTGTACCTAAAGTTTTCCTCGTCTTACCTTTGGTGAAATGCGTTAAACGGATATTGAAATGATTTTGAAATTTTTTCGTGTTCCACTAAGTGCTTTGCAAAAGGTTCCGATCTCATTATTCTTACCACTGAAACTGATAATTTTTACTTTTTGGGGGGTCATTTTTCTTTTAAGAGTAGTATTTATTTTACTACTGGTTTCATGTAATTCTTACGGGCCAGGAGATGTATTTGATGGAGACTGTTACAGACGGACCGGTGCAACACCTTGTCCCGTTCTCCATTTCGCGTTCTGTATGCCAAAATGACAATTTTTCATTATTTCTGCGTTTTCAGGGTAAAAATATGGATGTATCTCATCGCCACCTGTATGAATCTTTTTCATCTTTTCACTGTACTTATAGGGCTTACGCCTGACACATATACCTCTTTAGAGATGAAAAAGATTTTCATGTGCGCAGACCCCCCCCCAGAAACATTCACACTTCCAAACATTCGTCGTTAAAGAAATCGAGGTAAAAATCTATATTTTCGTCTCAGAGGCATAAAAAATGGATGTTACTAATCTTTAAAAGTTGAACATTCTGGGTAGACGTTGCGATTCTATAAGTTGCTGATCAATGACAATTCAAGCGCCCAAATACATTTTCTCTGAAAGAAAATTCTAATGCAGTCCAAGCCGCAGACGGAACATAGGTCGTGGTTTTTGATATCGTTATCATAAAGTCCATTTTCCTCATTGACCATATGTGGTGTATTACGTTCCAGAACACATGTATATCTCGCTTGGGTTCAACGAGCTTTATCTGTATTATTTTTTGCGAAGTGGCCTAGTTAAATAAGTATTTGTGTTCTTAAATAATTGTAACATAATTTAATTTTACAATCAATTAATATGTCACAACATTTATTCTAAAACACTTAATCTAGTTTTCGTTGATAAGCTTTGATAAAAGAGTGTTTTCCCTTCAAACAGTGATGGTTTTTAGACACTTCTGTATTATTTGTGGCAGATAAAATAAGTCCAGTTAAATTGTAATATTCGTGATAAAAACATGAAATACGTAAATTTGAATATATCTCGAGCTTTTAAACTTTTAATTACATCTAATAATAATGCACCGGGTATTAGGATTAGGTTCTACAAAGTTTAAGTTGTCAGTAGTTTAAGATTGACAGTAGTTCAGCTTTATAAATACTTAGTAGAGTAATAAAAAGCGTGTGTTTGTCATGTAATGTTGTGCGGTGAGCCACATCCAATTGTAACAGTCACCCTGCGGTGATGACACAACTTCCCGGAAACCTTTGGTGTAGCTAGAAAATATTACTTGATTTAGATTTTAGATGAACAATATTGTTATCAACTTGAATTAAATTACATTTTATGAAACCATCTAATTAATCAACAAATCACTATAGAACAGGGCGCCGTTGGCTATTGCCGATGAAAACTCTTCTAAATAAACTACTGCCACTGAATCTCGAAATGTAGTAAAGGGCGTAATTTTCAATTAAGTAACTGCAGTTATTTCCTGGGGAACCAACGTGGCACTTCTCTTGCAAACATTTATTTTTAAATGCTTTATTTTAAAATTTCATGCTTTTATTTATTTTTTCGAGTAACAAAACTCCGTAAAACAATAAATGTAGATTAGTGTGCCAATAATGTAGGTACTCGTAATCTTTTTTTTTTGTAGGTTTTCCTCCGATAATAAACACAACATATGGTAAAGTGTTATTTATGGATGCTGTAGTTGCTATTAAAGAAGACCAGTTCCATTCCTATAGAAATCACCAAGTGATGACACTTCGATTCAGTTGGAGCAAAACACTAGCTTCTGTCATCACGTAGGCACAACGTCGGCTTGAATTCTTTATTCTGTCAGACTTGTGTAATTGAAAGCGATGACTAATCGACGTTTTCAGTTTCACGGATATCTTGCCTGTTGTCATTTCCCTCGTCGCTATCTGTCGGCGACCGAAAGCCGACTTTTGTCGGCTTCTTTGGAGCCCGAGGGAGGGCGGGTTTTCCACCATCCAGATGCGAGGCCTCGCGCACAGGGCCAGGGGGAGGGGAGGGGAGCGGGCGGCGGCGGTGATGCCACAAAGCGGTCGCGGGCGCCGACGCGTGCCATTGCGTCACCGGCGCCGCGGCGCGCCGCCTCGGCTCCCTTTGCGCACGAAGCACTCGCCGCTCATCGCCCCAGGGCCTTGCAACTCCCCATCAAAACCAGCGACATATAGTGCGATTTTTATAACTTTGCCTCTCAACGCCTGTCTTCACGATGGAATATGTCACGGTATTTCGTGTCTTTCTCAGTCGTGCCGCTAGATATCGTATGATCTCGACCTTATGAAGCAGTGCTCGCGATCATGCGACATCTAGCGCCAAGACCGAGAAAGACGCGAAATGCCATGTGGTATTCTATCGTGGCCATAGGGGCTTGAGAGGGAAAGTTATAAAAATTGCACTATAGCTGGAGGGTGCTACGATAGGAGGCGCTGGTGTCGCCGGGTACAGCTGAAGGTTACGCTCGCCAACATTCGCTCATAAAAATTAGCTACTTTGTGATAAATACGAAAAGTGACTTCTAAATGTTAAATTATTTATAATATATACGTATAAGAAACCTCAGAAGAAAGCGCGAACATCGACGTTATCTTTTTATCATTACGCGCCTGCTTGCGTCTCGCGAACGCACGTAGTAACCACGCATCGTTTGCAGCAGTTCTCTTTTAGTTCCCACTATGAAAACCCGGCAGACGTTGTTCTGCCCTTCATCTCCCTGTTTCCCTCCCATCACCTTTTCTTACTGTCTCTCCCTCCTTCCCTCACTCTGTCTCTGCCGCTCTCTGCCCCTCTCATTCACATTTACTTGTAGATTCTGCACGTCTTTGAGCAGGTGAGGGGAAGCGCCGGACCAGCAAAAATGTAATAGAATGTTGGAGAAGAACTCGTTCTGTAGATTACGGTGTGATTTCAAAATTTTATATTTTAAGGCTCTAGAACGCCTCGTTTAGGAGTTATTTAACGATCTAGAGTCAAAATGCTGCCGCGTGTGTTGCGGGTTGTATTTGACGTGAATATTTATATACAGCACCTTGTTGTGGAGTTACAACAGAATTAACAGCACTTAAACTTTCTGGGAGAAAAAATACACGTACAAGTGCCATCTTTCATGGAGATTGGTCCAACGGT
This sequence comes from Acheta domesticus, assembly GCA_031308135.1. Lineage (NCBI taxonomy): Eukaryota > Metazoa > Arthropoda > Insecta > Orthoptera > Gryllidae > Acheta > Acheta domesticus. The sequence continues at coordinate 244,920,823 of JAHLJT010009436.1, read as the reverse complement.
GTCGGAGTTTAGCTCATATATATATATATATATATATATATATATATATATATATATATATATATACCAACATTCAGGTTTATATACGTAGGCAATGTGATAGAGGAGAGCGTGCCACTGTAATGGTCTCCACCACGTCATATGGGAGTTGAAAGGCTCTACATCACCCGCCATCACCCGCCGCCACTCGCCGCGCCGCTCTCCGAAGTGCTCCGCGGCGAAAGCTCGCGCATTGTCAGGCGGACGTCCTCTGCCGGTTTACCTTCCGTCTCAAGGTGAACTATGCCCTTATATATCCATTGATGCACGCCGAGGCAAGCCTTCCTCGTTTATTTTGCGCTACCCGATCACACAGGGCGAGCATTGTGGGCCGGGCTTACCAACGCGACGAGACGAGACGAGACGAGGCGATTTCGTTGCGCATTGTGTGGTTTCACAGGTCATTTAAAGCCTTAATAGGCCTGGAGTGTGTGGCGACCTCACGGGGGCGGGTGGATCGTGAAAGAGGCTGCTTGCGAATCGTGGCCCATTAAGGAAGGCCTCTTGGGATCAGAGCCAGTCGTTAAAGTTGTAATCGGAAGGTCGAGTTAAAGTTATTAAGCAGTCATTTGGCCCAGTTATTTAAAAGCGGTCAAAAATTATTTCAAGAACTCGCGAAGATACTCTCACATAAAACATCTTGCGTCAAATATTCGTAAACTCTCCCCCCACCCCACGCCTAGTAGCAACTTTTATGTTGTACTCACTGTTTTATATATTGTTTTTATCTCACCTGTTTTGCACAAAAAAATGATAAGAGTAACTATAGACTAACAGACACTAACAGACTGTGTAGCACTTAGTAAAATAGTTTTTCTTGTCGCAATCTTTGTTTACACTAGCAGGTTTAATTCATTTTTCAGTCTTATTCATAAAAAGTTGTGAACACTCCTAGACGAGTTTTACGTGTAAATAAATCAAACTCTTTTCAATATTAAAGAATTACCAACAGCCATTTAGCGGAAAACGAATTTCGTAGTGTCGCATAAAACCTGGATCAATACAGTTGCCCAAAGAATCGCAGTTTCTACTCGATTCGAAGAGTATTGTTTCTTCCTTTCATATTGTTTTTGCAGTGTCCGTTTTCAAATATCGTATTTGCGTCAAATTACTCATTAAAATTAGTGATGCGACATCGACAACAGAACATCCATGTTGTTGTTCTATCTCCGTATATATTGTAATGTATGTGGCTTTAGCAAATATTCACTGCTGAAACATTCTCAGATAGTCTGGAGTAAACTGAATGGACGTTCCTGCTTCTGGCATGAATAAATAAGAATATTTGAGAAGCCATTTCGGTGCCGCTTCGCCTGACTGATCACACGGTCTTCCCAAATGAGAAAGGCTTTTGAAAGGCATTCTACCACATCACTCATTTCTTTGACAGCGTTTCACTCAGACTTTAAGTTTGAGATTATAATATTTCCAAACATTCTGCCTGATATCTCTTCTGACAAAAATATATGTGACTAAACATGAAATTAGTTTTCTTATTTATATTCGTGTGAACTAAAAATAAAATCGTGTGAATCTTAAAGGCCTCAAACTATTCATGTCAACCGAAAAGTGGCGTATGATGAATACACGCGAATGAAAATACGCGTATTTCTTAAATATTGAAATAATAAGTTAAATTTAATTAATGTGAATGAAATTAAAGATATATTACTTTGAAGACACTTCTTAAAAGCATTGCTTCTTCATTCGCCTTAGGTGCTCAATAGTGTTGTTACGAATTAATTTGTAAGTCACATCAAATGACATTCAAATTCACGTCTCCGTTTAATCAGCCGAACTGACTAAATCTGAGAACATGCTCGTTGATTACTTCACGATAAGCAGTGTGTTACACTTTGACAGACATCCGGAATGGTACTCATTTTCTGACATAATAGCGTGTGCGGTGTATCGTAAACAGTATTTCCGCGCAATGAGAGGTGCCGCCGCTGTCAGACCTGACTCAGTGGCCTCGAACGCCCGAACTCTCCCATTGGAGTTCCCGCACGCGAGGGGCAGCCCTCCCTCTCCACGTGCAGCCCCACAGGATGCGGCGAATGGCCTTCCAGTCGCAGGATGCAGGGCCGGGTGAAGGTACTTGCGGGAATGGATATGTGTGGCTTCCGGTACCTAACGTAAATTTTCGTCCAACCAGTTGGGGAAATTACGTATAATAAACCTGCATTCGCGAGCAAGATGCGTTTGGGCCCCTGTTTTTTGTTTTTTGTTTTACTTCTTCTACGGGTTATTAGCGAAGTCCGGTTGATACTACCATTCCATCATGGAACTTTTAAATTACGTACTTCATCAATTCGTAAAGAAATCCTGGACGTGCCCTGAGATTAAAGATGTTTACTTTCATTAGATAATTCTTTACCATTTGTCTGGAGGTGCTCATGCTGTAAAAACTGAGTGAAATGCAAAAACATTTAGTGAAAGCTCAGAAAAATATTGTGCCCATAGATTTAAGTGAAAACCTAACAGATGCTGACATTGTAAAGTTGAACAACGAAAAAAGTATCAAAAAATAAATGCAACCTATACACTTTGAAGTCAAAACTTAAAAAGAGTATAAAAGACGCTTTTATACCCTTTTATTTATTTATTTATTTATTTATTTATTTATTTATTTATTCATTTGTCAAAGAAACAGTAAAAACTGTATATGACGTGTGGGCAAGAGATTTATCTGCGCACATTTTCTTGAGGGCCAGAAAAAAAAGACCCTTGGCCTCTCGTTGCCTGAAATTCCATCATATCAAGTACTGTCCATTACGTTGTTTGTGGTTAACCTGATTGATTAAATTCGGACGCACGCTGATATGGTTTTAGAACCATCAGAAGCAGAATTCTCAAATGAGTTGCAATCACATTTCAAACTGAAAGGAGTGGTATGACTCTGAAGGAGGCATGGAAAAAGCATTGGCACTTGAATATAGTATACGTATAGTCTCTTGTAAATACATTGAAAATTTGAACCATTTCTCAATTCAGTTTTCCTTTTTCGACAACATTGCATGTGCTATCATATGTACTGTCGTTTTGTATAGACTGTTATACTTTATTATCGTTTTCTATAGACATATGGAGATCAGAACGTCAGACTAGTCCAACACAACAATACACCCACCATTCGCGGCACAGGAGAGCCAGCCGAACGTGCACACACGAAACGACCCGATCGGACCCCACTTGGCAAGCGGAGCCTATTTCGGGCGCGTTCGTAACGCACGAAAGGTCACAAGAATTTGTCATCGGGCGCAAACCGGAGCGTCCAGGACTCGAGGAGGCCGAGTCGGCGCCGGGGCGCGCTTCGGGCGCTGATGAAGACGCATATGTTTGCGTCTCGACGACGGCGCATTTGTCGCGGTCGACGGCGCCTTAACGAGATGCAGTTGCTCCTGTCCGAGTGACGGATCGCCGCCCTGCCCTCGCCGCCGCCGCCGCCTCCGCCGCCTCTCGTGAGAGGTGCGCGCGCTCGGACCGAGGCAAGTGGAGCCCCTTGCACTAACAGTTTCGTGAGGCCCTCGGGAAAGAGCGACTTTTCTTTTGGAACTATCATTGGTATTGATTGATTACTAGTGATTCCGGGTGCGCCAACTAATGATGCCATTAGTCCCGTAAGTATGGTGCATTTTTTTGCTCGGGAGTTGGAGGTGACCTTGCTTAGCTGGATGGCGAGATCCGGCACCGACCTACCGTCGGCTTGCGGGGTATTTCTCAACCAGGTATTTCCCATCAGCGGGGCACCGCCCCAATTGGGACAAGCTCAATGCTCCCATCCGGTCTCCCGGCATGTGTAGTAACGTAGTGCATGAAAGTGTGGATATAAGGGGTATGATGGGACAAGGAATGAGAGGGAAAGGTCGCATGCGGTCCATGGCCCGTTTGGTAGGGTACTGCTCCGACATTCGACTGGTATTGATAAGAGGAACCACAGAAAACTACTGATCAGAGCATCCGGCCGCTGGAATTCTCCTCCATACAGCGACGTAACTCTATCGGGCTAGTGTCTATCATTAGTATCTTCACGAACAGACTTTATGTGTAACACCTGAGATGTACACCCAAGTGCATCCTGGACGATAGAAGGTATTGACTTCGAGACTGTGAAAACCAGCCATTGAGAGCAATCGCGTCTCCCTATTCATCGATTGTCTAGGATCGGGTAGACTGAAAGCGTTACGTTTGTCCTGTAGATATATCCCGTCTTGCTTATGGAGAAGTTCTGAGACATCTCGTTTCCTTTTTCGATCCTTACACATTTACGGCATTCATAGCAAAGACGTCCGCATGAAAAACAGATTCTCAGCGGATTAACTTACAAACAATACTTACATTGACAATGCACGTATTACTAATGTGTATCCTTATAAGCTTCAATGCCGCAATTAGAAAATCAAATGATTCTATTTAAAGGAAACAACATTGAAGGCTGTGACCTAATCAGATCGTTGTTATGAAAGAATGAATAACTCAATATTAATTGTATTGTGTGAAATCATCTCAGTTCTTTAAACAATCGGAATATTTCTGCAATGTGGCTAGAAAAGAAATGGTGATCCTTTTTTTTATTAAGATTAGTTATAATTTGGTTGTCACATTAATTATATTTAATATTGTTCAGTCCCTTGTGAAATTTTGGACAGCCACAATAAATACACCAAAATCTCCTTACATCAGAATGTTATTAATTCATGCTATACGACGTTTCGGAGACTGTTTTGTCTCCCTTATCCGCCTGAAAAACAGATACAACTGTTACAACAGATACAACTGTTACAACAGGTACAACTGTTAAAAACTAAAAGTATCTTGAAAACTAAAAGTAATGCTATATACAAAAATATATCAAATCTGTGGTCACGGGGTAAAAGTTCTTAAGTCAAAAATCTTAGTTTGGTGAAAACAAGGGTTAGATTTTTGAGCCACCGCTTGTTCCTACGGTAAACGCTATTTCTTTGTTTTTTTCTCGTTAAGGAGGCAACATTTGAATTCGCGCGTTTTACTAAAATAAAATATAGATACTTAACTTGAAGTTTCAGTACTTAACCAAATTTTGCCAAAAATATACTTAAGAACTTTTACCCCGTGACCACAGAAATTATACACAAACATATTTAATTTTAGTACTACGTGGTGGAGTGCCGTGCAGCAACATTCTTTTGATTCTTTTTTTAAAATTTTCTTGTTTGGAGGTCCATGGGCCGAGCGCTCGTGCGTCATTGGACCCCAAGGTGCTCAGGGCCACTTTCACGAGGCTCGACGCCGGCGTCGCCGCGGCGGCGAAAGCTGCGAGCGGCGAGGCGGAGGCGCGCCGTGTCGCGCCGTGACAGATGGGGCGGACAGAGGAGCTGGGTTGGCTCGGAGGTCGCCACTACGACCGACAGGCCGCGATCTCTCCATTCGGCTCCGTTTCGCGTGAGAGTGGTCAAAGAAGCGACATGCTCCCGTCAATGAGTGATGTGCGCTCTTCGACGAACTGACAGCGGTAAACGAAACGTGTCCCAAACGTACAAAATATTATTGTATGAATCTGCGTATTCTCGACATCATAGTTTTGTCTTTATTCTTGGCTCCTTTATACTTTCTTCTTGGGTGTTTTACTGCCCATTATACGCACTATTTATTCTTTTTTTATCCTTTGTTTAGCTAGTGCCAGTGAAATTGTAGCTTCATTGAGAAAATGTTTCGTTAGAACTCTTGCTATTAATTTACATTTGTATAAGAAAATCTCTTGAAAATAACGAGAACGAGAATTCTATAAGGTTTAAAATCTAGGGCAATAGACTAGACTCTAAGAAGAGTGTATTGCATTATCTTGAAAATGTGTTGGCAGTAAACAGGATTTTAAGAGACCTTCCCAGAAATATTATGAACTGCGATAGATATTTACATGGTTCATTTAGTGCTCGATAACCTTTAAGTGCGCTGAAAAATAACATTCTTGGCAACTCGAGAGACATCCACGAGGTTGTTCATGTGAGTAGAAAAGAGATGTTCTCTGTGAAAACAATAATGTATTCGAAAAGAAAGGTAGCTCCTTCAAAATCACAATTTGGTTGGTAGACCCATGTTTTGATATGTTTTTGTTATCAAGTACAGTGAAACGTGTAGTTTCTGGGTCCTAACCTTCGGTCTAGCAAACAAAATACTCTTATCTGTGTGAATAGAGAAAACTGCCTCCGTTCCTCTGGAAGCACATTATTGAGAACTGGACGTTTATAAAAATATACTGTTCAAGACTAAGATTTTTGTTGCTTTCTTGTTATTTATATTTGTTTATTAATACGTAAATAATTTACAATTTTGTTCCGTTCGTATTGTGTATACGGATGATAACGTAACAAAACCTAGTGTCATGTGAAGAAAGTGAACTATTTTGACAATTTCTGTCCACTTTTTATTTGTAAAACATAAGAAAAAAGTACTGAAATATGAGGCGTTATTCAGTTTGTTTAGTTGACGAGGTATACGAAGTGATGAGGTTGTCGCGAGCATGATATACGACCGTACCTATCTCTCTTGGCCTGCCTTAGCTTTTTCTTTCGTCACACTGCTACAGAAACTGCGACGATTTGTATTAGAAAGCTAGAGCTTCATTTTTGCCCCGGATGGGAATTGAACCTGGGACCCCCTCACAGAAAGCTAGCACCTTGTCCATGAGCTACCCGAAGAGCATGTTTATTCTGAATTTGTATTAAATTATCTCTTTTTTAAATCCCAAAAACAGAGGAATTGAAAAGCTGGACAAAAGAAAAAAACGAGATTTAGTCGTCCCTTCAGTATTGAGTGACCAGTCATGGCGGCCGCTCGAGCGGTGCAGCCTGCACGAGTGACGCGACATCGACAAGAAAACATCGATGTTGCCAAACATGGATGTTCAAAATCAAACCATCGATGTTTTTAAACATCTATATTTTCAAGTTGGTGTAGTAATCTCTAACACTAAATTCGTGCGTAACAAAATTTAATTTGACAACGGCCCCACTTATTGATTTATAATTCAAATTTAAGCGAACGTCTCTCCGTGTACGAAATGCAGGAAAGTCGAAAAAAGTACCAGGATTATTTCGAGCAAGGGATTGGTAGTCTTCAAGAAGAAGATAGAACAAACCGCGTTCGTATTGATCGAATTCAAACAGATATTGGTACCATCAGTTATTATTTCTTGTTTTAACTTAAAATTGTAAAGGGCCTCTTTCAGCCATGAACAAAACATTGCAAACGTAAAAACATCGAACTCAAAACATCGACGTTAAAGCTTCAATACATCGATGTTAAAAACATTCGTTTCAATACATCGATGTTTAAAACATTGATATTTATCTAGAAACATGGATGTTTTGAAAGCATCGACATCGCTATCGCTTCCCTAGTGCAGCCTGCACCCGCGGCGTCGTCGGCGCGTTGCGTGGAGCGCCACGTGTGTGGGCCGCGCCGCGCCGTGCCTCGCCGCGCACGCACTCCGCCTCGAACTCGCAGCCTCCGGCGGGCGCGCGCGTGAGCACGCACCTCCGCGCGGGGTTATCGGCCGCTCTCTCCCGCGCGCGCGCGGCGGCGGCGGCGCGGGCGGCGGCGCGTCATAAAATGTCAAGGCCTGCCCGCTGCGCGGCACGCGTCGGAGGGCGGCGCTGCGCAGGCCGCGGTCGCGCGCCCCTGACCGTCGCCGCCGCCGCCACCGCCCGCGTGCGCGCCACCGTGCGTGCTTCCGCGCAACGCCAACAGCACGCGTTCACAGAAAAACCCGCCTCAAATGGAGTGGCATTGTTTCTCAGCTGGGTTTTTCCCTAACTTTTTTGTTTTTGTTGTGTGTTTTTTTTTCCATTTAGTTGACAGAAAGTTCTATTTATTATAGACAATCAGGTTAAAATTCCGTAAATAAAAATGAGGAAAGTTGGTTAATTTCACCATTAAGTCTTAACATACAACGTTCCTGAGATCTGTTCGTCTCCGTCTTCAGGTATATTTCTTTGGCTAAAATTAAATTTAATACATACGCATTAAAAACTAAAAATTAAATCAATCATTATGAAAGAAGACATCATGTAAGCAGAAAATATTAGTGCGAGCTGACTTTTCAAAGATATTTTACATTGTTAGTGTCAACATGGATATAATGATGTTGAAAGAGTCAAACCAAGACAAGAACGAAATAATTTTGCAACACTGGATTAGTAAGCAACACTTACTGAATATGAATATCTTATCTGATTAGAAATTGCTACATCGATGAACAGTGGTCAACTGCACATGAAAAGGATGGACTGTTTTTGATGACGAGTGGTGCCTAATTCTTTGCCAGAACTATTTTTTTTATTTATGAGTTTTTCTTTCATTGGTATTGTTTGTTTACACAGTTTTCGTTTATTGTCTTAAGTGAAAATATTTTGAGGTGTTCATTCATCATCAAGTTCGTTTTAAAAAGGTAAAAAAGGAATTGATTTCGCTATTGGCCGCGTTATTAAAAGAAACCTTTCATAAGATTGCGGTGAAAGAGAGAATGCATATATTATAACAATGTGAGACCCACTACGAGTTCTAAAACTCATAGTGGTAGCTGTCGTTAGAAGCACAGAATTATCAAAAAATAGCTCGGGCAAAGAATTAGGCACCACTCGTCATCAAATATAGTTCATCATTTTCCCGTGCCGTTGAAAACTATCCATTGATGTAGCAATTTCAAATCAGATAAGATGTGCGCACGTTTTGTTGAGCACTCCTTTTGCTTGTAGTTCATTTACAGTTGTAATTGATTTTCTATAACTCGGGAAAAAACATTTTTCAAATATCTTTATTTTTCTAAAATAATTATTTTCTACATTAATTTTTTCGTTTTCGTTTTTTTTTTTTTAATAAAATTCTGGCCCTCAAGAAAATGTGCGCAGATAAATTTCTTTCCCCACACGTCATATACAGTTTTTACTGTTTTTTTGACAAAATAAATAAATAGATGTAGATATTCGTATTCAATAAGTATTGCTTACTAATCCAATGTTGCAAACTTATTTCGTTGTTGGGTTGGTTTGTCTGTTTCAACATCTGCACTACTTGGCAGTTCTAGGGCATCCATTTTAAGTAAATTTTGCTCTCAAGTAATCTAGCATATTTGCTGGTTTTATCACGACACAAGTCACCAATTTATATCAGGTCATTACTTTCGTTTGCGTATCTATGGAATAATGTGCATCAACAAATAGATCTACTTGGCTGCAGATGTTGAAGTTCTAAAAGTTCTTGGACGAGTGGGAATATCGGGGTTGTGCAAAACTGACAAACCGGTCTGTTCACATGCAAACAGTAAGAACTGTGGAGATGTTTACACAGTTCACGTGGCAGATTCAGTTTCGGGATGACTAGCGATTATGGTTCAGGAACATCTGCGGTGCTTTTCCTCTGTCTCACTTTTACAAACATGACCGAAAGAGGGCTTTGGAATACAATTTGTGCTTGTCCGTTTACCTCGACTAATTCATGATCATGAATTTCGTGCCTATAATAGCGAGGGCTAATATTCTGAAATAAAACTACTGTATTACGTGTCCAACTTCTGTGTTGGAACATTATGTCCTGGGTTTCTCTTAGAATTTTCTAGAATTTCGATCATCAAAAACACGCCACATAATAGAGGCATTATGTTTAAAGAGATAAAATTGATGTCGGTTAGAGTGAAAGCCGGGATATGCAAAACCAAATTGCTTATTCAAGTGTGATTAAAAATGGAAAACAATAAGAATCCATCACACCAGCGTTACACCAGAAGTCATAATTTGAAATTGATTAACGTTATCAGTCATCTCATCTGTTTCAAAACTATTGAAATTACACTAAAAATACTCAGTGCTGAAGAATTAGAAAAAATAACGAACTGCTTTTATTTGTAATGAACCAGAGACAAAAATAGTTTTGAGGGAAAAATCCCTGATTATGAATCCTTTGGTGATTTATCAAATGATGAAATCATCAAATTGATACTGAATTAACCAATAGTCTAATTTATTGTTTGAAAAATTAGAATCTATATAAAGTGCTAAGTTCGTCTCTCGTAGGATTTTTTTGTATGACAATCGTCCTTCTATGCGTAAACAAATTTGATGTCAAATAATTTTTAAGCTAGAGTTGTTCCCCAGTCAAGGCCGACGTTTCAATTGAATGCGATTTTACGATTATAATTTACGATACTATTGTTGGAAAAGTTGCCGAGTTATGGACAGCTAAGAAATAAAAAAGAGGATCTAAGAATACTAGTGGATTGAACTAACTTCTTTTCAAGTGAATTCTACGTTTCATTTCTTTTTTCATGCACTGAACTTCCAAAATTAGTTCGGAATTCTGTATGTGGCACATTTTTCCACCTTGAACTTCTTTTACTTATATCCAATGTTGCATCAATTGCATGCCTTCCACTCACGAATTGCCGAAACGTGCGTACCATATTTTCTCCTCGTTACGACAGTAATAAATTGCTCTCTTATTTCACTTCTAATGTCTACAATTCAACCCCGTCTTTTATTTTGCAATTGACTCCCCCTGTTTCGTTCGTCCGTAACGGCCCCTTAGCGTCCCGATGCGGCGGAGCGATAGCCCCAAATATAGAGGGGGAGTTGGCCGCGGCGGAGGTGAATCCTCGGCGCGGCCGTATACGGACGGCTCCCTTACTCACCTGCGCGCCGCGCCGCTCCGCGCCGCGCCGATCGCATACGGAGCGGCCTTGGGGCGGAGGGCGTCTCGAAATAACCGCGGAGGTAGCGGAGGCGTGGGCGGCGGGCGCCGGCGCCGCCAATCGCGTGTAATCGCGGGGTCCAGCGTCGCCCGCAGCGGCCTCGGCGTCGCGCCGCCGCCGCCGCGGCCCGAGAGCGGCTCAAGGCAAGGCGCCGCGCCGCGCCGCCGCGCCGGCCCCGCGCGCGTGAAACGACCGGAGCGGCGCCGCGCCGAGCAAAAACGGGCGAAGGAAGGAAGTGGGAAACGATGGGCCGGCACCGGGCTGCCTCAACCCTACATCAGGGCTGTCCAGCTTAGAAGGGCTAGAATATCAAATTCTAGTTAAGCAGCAGACGGCACCGTAATTTAGCTGCTGAGATTGTATTGAAACAATATATTTATTTATTAGATACGACTTTCATTCAACATTTAATGAGTAATGCACTTACAACTAGAAAATTAATGTATAAATATAATAAAATAAGATGAATTTTGCAATTGTATTGTATTTGGTAGGTATACGGATTGGTACTCGTAATGAAATGTTTCAAAGCAGTCGCGGGCCGCACAGAGAGATCCGGCGGGCCGCATGCGGACAATTGGAAAGCCCTGCCCTAGATTCACAACCACAAGTCATTTTTTTAACATCGTCATATTTTTCTATCTGTTCACTGATTTTACAGAGATTTGCACGTCGTAGGACTAGAACTGGGTGAGGTTAGGTTAGTCTTGGGGTATCATGAAATAATTTGACGGGGAATACATTTCTTCGAAGCTCCCTCTTACTTTGTTAGGTTTGTCTTGATTTTTTTAATATATAACATTCTATTGTTTAATGTTATTTGTGTATTTAATGGTCGTTTACACCCAATTTGCTTTCTTATTGAAGCATTTATCTATGGCGGGCATAGTTTATCCTTGGGGTATCTTGAAATAATTTTAATGCCTCCTGCTGAACGTCCTACATTAAAGTTTTTAACACAATCCGCCTTTAGTAAGTTCTCAAAACATTTTAATGATAGTTTTGAAAATTATTTTGACTCCCGTCGTAATAGAAATGTTTATTGCTCACTGTTGCGCAATAGTAAAGCGGTGACGAACCCGCAGTGCTTCCATTAGTTGTTACCCATGCGGCTTTGTAGAGAACAGTCGCGATTTGCTATGTTCCCATTCCTTTGATAACGCTGTGTATGTTAGGCCCTAGGAGTCATTTTGCCTCCGTGTTGGTTAAATCGTAATATTTTTTAGGTGCAAAAATGTCCAGATACTTGGATGGAGACAATATTTCCAAATTATTGGAAGAAAGATAACTTCTCTGTTGCTGATGATATAATGGAGGAAGAAATTTTGCCAGACTCGAATGATAGCGTTTTAGATCCGGATTACGCGAGAGGAAATGAACTTGATTTTCAACATGGGCTTTCGAACGTATAGTAAGCAAATGAAGTAGTTTTTTTTATCTATTACTCTGGCATATTGTAAGTTTTTGTATTTTTAAATACATTTAAATAAATAAGTGGTTCATATAATATTGTTTCTATTTTGTTCTACTTATTAAAAAATCATATTTGTAGTCACGTTTGATGTGGTAGTCAAAATGATTGCCTCACTCGGACAGCCGAGAACCTTCAGAATGACTCCGAGTTGTGATTATGCGGATACAAGCGTAGATTGTGAATCTGGAGTTACGGAGGCGGTCAAGTGGAGCCGGTTTTGGCCGAAAGGTCGGTCGGCCGCGTGTATCCGATGTGCCGAAATTATTTAAACAGGTACTAGTAACTGGTAGTCCCTTGATACAGAGAGTAGCTCAACCGCCGCCATTTAATATCCTCTCACACGTTAGGCCCGGTAGGCAATATTCAGGAGCTAAAGGAAAATTGTAACAGTTATTGACATTAAGGAGATTTTCATGACTATTAATATTGGTTTTGGATAGATTCATGGTTTTCAACTAACAGAATACCACACATATTCTCGATGTCTTCCGGGCTGATGGACCGTGATCCAATTGGCTTGGAACTGCCAAACGTTTCGCCCACGACTGCGGTGGGCATCTTCAGTGGCGAGGTCTCGGGCCGGGACAGCGGCTTACTGGCGACTTTTAGAATACCACACAGTTCCAATTCTTCTGAGAACTAGATATAAAATGGCAGATCGGTGGAATAACAGAATGCGCTACTCTCTGTATCTAGGGACTCAGGAAATGAGTGAACCCGAACGACCTCTTCCGACGGCATCCGGAAACCTCCGCTGACGGGCGAAAATCGTTTCGTTAGGTTTTGTCCGTCCGACGTTCACCGACCGAAATTTCGACCAAAATCGGCTTTACTGTGACTGCCGCCGTAGACGTTGTTCACCCTCAGTACAAGCAGTTTCAGGGACCCTACCCCCTTCACATTTTGAAATGAAAGATTGGGTTAAAATTGCGAATGTACAAAGGAAGGAGGGGAAGGGTTTTGCCGTGGACTTGATGAATTTATTCTCTCCTTCATAACGTACTAACCAATCAACCAAAATATTTATTTCGAGTGTTGTATAAAATTACACACAAATTAATATAACGTACGCTAAAAAGGTAAAGTAATGAAGTGCCTGCCACATTTCGTTTACTTCTTATTTTTTATGCAGTAAAATTTGCGTATAGGAGTATTTTTATTTCTTTTGATTATTCACTTGGACCTTAATTTTGTTTGAGGAAAGATAAAAAAATATAAACTCGGGTGAAAACTCACAAACGTTTAAAATATGAATATGAATTGGAGCTTTTCCACGGATAGTAAACCAGAAATCCAATGTTTGTTTTTTAAATAATACTGCACCAGTAATGCTATTACTATAAACGATTAATTTCCTGTTTGTTAAACTTCTTGTGATTCAACAGAAGCTAAAATCGTCGGCCATAACGGAAAGTGCATATCTCGTAACTGGTAATATTCAGAGAGAGGAATCATCCCGAGCGGCACCATTTACTTCGGGCCCCAAGGAAGAGTGATGTTCTGTGTCAACCAACTGCCATGTGAAGTAACTTTAAGTATTTTTTTAATAAAAATTTAGAAACATAATTCTTCACTTAAGTAAATCGTGTATTTTACGATTTGCCACTTTTTTGCACTGATATGTCGTTTTGAAATAACTCTCCTTTTTTATTCAATAATACTAATGTTCTAACCTTTTCTTTAAAAAATCTTATAATTCTTAAAAAATAAAACATTATTTACAAATATAGGTCTTTGTTAGCTACTGACCTCAGAGAATTTACTTATAGAGCACTTGCCCTTTCGATACATCAGAGTCACCTCAGTACATTATCAATTGAGAACAATTTCTGTCATGTTTTGTTATTAAATTTTAAAACTCCAAATTTGAAAATGAATTCTTGTGTACTGGGTGAACGTTTAGTGAAAAGACTTGATGGCGCACTTGACTTCGAGGACCGTAATTGGCGCGAAACTGAATTGCTCTTTTCCTGACACTACCATGAAGGTCGAATTGAACTGTTTGAAAGAGGACTAGGTGACCTTCCCCGACAGTTGTTTGAGAAGGGGATCTAATTTAGTAGAGTGTTTAATAGCGGTCTATATCTACAGAATTCGAAGATGAGCACAAACATTATGTATTTAACGCTTGTTCTACTGAGGTGCAGATTGTCTACTGCTTAATTAGGTTAATTATAACTTATAGGTCGATATTCTTGTTAGACAATCATCTTTTATTTGAAATCTAAATTGGCATATTACATTGATAAATGAAAACAGTTAAATGTTAATTTAGATGGTCTAACAAGAATATCGACCTATAAGTTATAATTAATCTAATTATTTATTTAAACAGGATCTAAATATTAATGATATGAGTGGTATTGCTTTCTCTTATCGCAGGTATATTGCTATATGATAGGTTTTATGGATGAAAGTTGAATTCTCACATTAGGTTCGGCTGTTGCGGTAGGTTTTTATTTTTGATCGATACATAAGCTGAGAACCCCGTTTCGTACATAGTGTAATATACCATATATTATGTAGTTACTAATGGAAAAAGTGGGAACACGACCTTTGTGACAAATGAGGATATTCATGTTTTAAGCTGCCCCTAAATTCCACTAACGGCATTAAATTAAATTTTTTGTGAATTATGAATCAGATGTCATTCGTATTTTTCTGCTGGTACGGTTGAAGGTTTTTCATTGACAATAAATGAGTTTTAATCGACGATGAATTTTGACAGTTTATCTGTTATTCATATGAAAAAAAATACTAAAAGCTTCACTCAAACTTTTCAGATGCTGAATAATTTCTTTTGATTATTTGGATTTGATTAATATTCGTCAAAGAATAATAAAAGCGGTATGCGAAGTGCGGGCAAACATAGTTTAGGAAACGTCGATATATGAAATCAACTTTCCGTGCAATGTAATATATGAATAACGTAAGGACGACGACAACAACGACGACGAAGAAAAAAAGAAGAAATAATAGACTAATTATTCCTGCAACATCCATCAAACTAGCGATACATTCAGTTGGTCTGCTCTAACTCCTGTCTCCGGCTCAGTTTGTTTTAAATGCAATCGTTCGCAGCCAGATTCATGGAACGGCTCTTGGCTCCCCGGCTAACGCCGCTTCCAGGACAGTGATGGCGACGGTTCGACCGTCTGGTCGTGGTCTTCTTCAGATCTGGAGTGCCTTCGCACTCGGACTCGGACTCGCCCGGAGAGCCGGGAGCCTTCGGAGTTTGTTTTGTTTTATTTTGTTGTATTTTTTTCCGAAAGAGATATGCGGCCAATTTCCAAGTGCATTCAGGACGGTAAAAGGTGTAGTTACCTGTTTGATTAACGACGGATGGAGCGGAGGAAGCAATGCGTGACAGCTGAGGCGCGGCGCGGCGCGGCGCGGCGGGGCAATCCGCGTAGCGCCGTTGCGCAGGTCAGGGCCTTTCGGGGCCGCCCCCGCCCTCGCCTCCGCCTCCGCCGGCGCCGCTCGACGCTTCTGCCAGGACGCCGCCAAATACGGCGGATCGGTATGGCTCAGCGCGTGATTTGCGACATGGGAGAGGGCACGGTGACGACACAGGCAGTGGAGAAACGTAGGCATTGGGAGTGAGTATGGAAAGAAGGAGGCAAATGTGATTATGACAAGAATGGGTACCCTCTTGTTGAAATTGGGATGAAGGAAAACTGGCTAATACCTCTACAAGTGGATGAAACGTTAAGAAATACGCTGAATGTATTGGTTGTAGTATTATTTCATAATAAAGAAATATTAATTTTTTGCACTCATTAACATCTCATTCGATATCTAATACAACATTGAGATTTACCAGCAAGTGTGGTCAACCTTACGTCACTGATCGGAAGGTCCTAGGATTCGAATCCCGACGATAGCAGGATATCCAATACTAGCTACATAACTAGGTCGAATTCTGCGCGCTGTCAGGATAAGAATTCAAGAGACCGGCTGCTTTGATCCGTAATTTTCCGTGGTTTCTCGTTTCAACACCAGGCGAATACCAGACCAGTACCCTAACAAATGGGTCATGGCTCGCGCGCCCTCTTTCCTTCTCTTTCTTATCCTTTCCTCAACCCTTACATACATGCACTTACCCTCACATGAACAACACCACCACACATGCCGGAAAACCAGTCGGAAGCGTAGAGCTTGTCCCGGCTGGGGCGGTGCCCGCTGGTGGGAGATACCTGGTTAGGAAAAAAAGCAAACCGACGTGTAAGTTGTCGCCGGATCTCGCTCGCCACTTCACTCGTCGCCACTTAACAACGTCACCGTCCACAATAAAACATGAACTACACTTACAGGACTGATGCATCTAGCCGTTGACGAGCCCGGAATCACTAATCAATCAATCAAATATGAAGATTGCTGATGTGTACTCGATAGCGGGGAGTGCACGGGAGCGAACACTTCCAAATGATTTGAAATTCCAGATTAATCATATCCTGTGAACAAATCACATTGTTCGTTTTCTTTTGTAATTGCTGCAGATCCAACCAGAAGGATTACCTTTTACTCTCCATTTCAATACAATGTATTTAGAAGAATTGATGGAGTGAGAGAATTTCTTTCAGTAGTTATCTGCGTCTTGTCTGTACTCACTTCCGAATTATCTTCTATCATTCTTGCAATTAATTTGTTGGTAAAGCACCGAACATTCAACGGCGAGGGCGGCGGCGGCGGGCGGCGCGGCATAAGCGGCGCCTGGTCGCGTAAGCGGCGCGCGGCTGAAAGCGAACGCGGGAGGCGGGGGCGGGGGCGGCCGGGAAAAAGGTTCCGACCTTCGTGCCACTGACCCACATTCCGCGCAGGTGCGCTTGCGCGGGCGCGGGTGCCGCCGCCGCCGCCGCCGCCGCCGCTGTTTTTGTGCTAGATCCTATTAGCGCAGCGGTCTCGCTGCGGTTGTTGCGAGGCGGTGCTCAGGCCAATTGCTTGTTGCGAGGTGCAGCTCACGGGACTCCGACTAGTACCTTGCCTCGCTTCTGCTAGACGTGCGCCGTTTACAAATTTGCTCATCTTGCGCTCCTGTCAGAGCTGTTAATTTTCTATATGACGGCCTGGTCCCTGCGTTTTATCGTCAATCGTCGAGCTTAATTAATTCAATAAGCTATAAATTAACCTCTATTATTGAATGAACAGCTTTTTAATAGAATGTTAGCGCTTTAATCGGCGATTCTTGGCTCTTCTGGACTTGGAAGAACGAAAGTGCCGCTGGTACTAGAAATGAAATTCAGTTTTGAATTTGATTGCTTTTCCATATATCATTATGGTAATTATATTTTTGAGTGTTTTAGAGTTCGTGTACCTAAATTATTGATGAAATGATTCTTTAGGAGGCCTATTTTACCCTGTTTTAGAATCGTCTTCACTATATCTTAACTGATTCCCAAGATGATGCACATTCAATGACGCCAAACTATGTAATGAGGAGGCAGTAGACGCACATTCATTAATTCGCCTATAAACCTCGTTGAAAATGTTTCTGTATATTTTAAATTATTCTTATTTATTACTTCCAAATGATTTTAAATTCCAGATTAATCATATCGTGTACAAATTCGTTTTCCTTTGTAATTGCTGCTGATCCAACCAGAGAGATTACCTTTTACTCTCCATTTCAACACAATCTATTTAGAAGAATTGATGGACTGAGAGGATTTCTTTCAGTCGCTATCTACGTCTTGTCTGTACTCATTTTCGAATGATCTTCTATCATTCTTTGCGATTAATTTGTTGGTATAGCACCGAACATGCAGACATTCTCCTTGAAGGACCTTCGAATAAGAAGGCAACCCGCGCTGTTAAAAATATCTAGAAATGAATGTAAAATTGAAGTATAAATGTGCGTTGGTATGGTTTTAAAATGGACGTTCGGTAAACGGA
Source organism: Acheta domesticus (assembly GCA_031308135.1). Classification (NCBI taxonomy): domain Eukaryota; kingdom Metazoa; phylum Arthropoda; class Insecta; order Orthoptera; family Gryllidae; genus Acheta; species Acheta domesticus. Next base: position 244,902,695 of record JAHLJT010009436.1, on the reverse strand, counting down.
AAAATCAAATTTGTAGTAGTTGATTAAGGCACCTCAAATTCAGCGTATTTAACCACAACTCTACATGATATTTCATGCAAAACATTTAATGTACAATAACTTGTATGAAATGTAAGAATTATTTAATAGATTAAATGTTTTAATCGCTAAACAAATCTTCGTGAATGTTGGGAAACATCCACCATTGCAGTATTCCAAAGGCGCAATTTGTGCAAGCTATTTTAGATAGATTTGATCTACTTAGGGTTTAACACCCGGTGGTAGATTTCTAAGAAGTACTAGAATGTACTAAAACGAGTATAACAAAAAAATTTTAAAAAATTCAAAGCAAGGCGGGAAACTCATACATCTATATTTTACACCAGTATTTTTTTTTTTATTTTACATTACTATTTTCAAATGTATTGGAAACCTTTTCAGTGTTACTTTCCTCGAAGAGGTTGCAAGCCGCGCAGCGCAACGCGACAGCCTTCGGCGTCCCAGCGCCGTTCCGGCCTTTCCCTCTGTTTACGCCATCGGCAGCGGGGGAGGGGGAGGGGGCGGGGGCGGGGCGGCGCGGGACCTTGGCCGCCGCGGAGGCCGCGGCCCGCGCGCGGGGTCGTTCCCCGCCGCACCGCCCACGGCCGCCGCGCCGCGCCGCGCCTCGCACAAAACGAAAGAACGGGGGTAACCCTCATGCGGTGACGGACTTTCCCATTAATTCATGATTACGCGCTTGTGAACGGCGAATGTCGGTCGTCCCGTAAGTGTAGTGCATGTTGATGTATCGCGTGAGGTGGCGGTGGTCTTCCCCCGCTGGACAACAAGATTCGGCCACGACCTACCATCAGCTTACGGGGTTTTCCAGGTATCTCCCACCAGCGGGGGCACCTTCCCTGCTGCGAAGAGCTCTAAGCTCCTGGTAGAGTAGTTCACGTAAGTGTAAGTGTATGTAAGTAAGTGGTGAGGATAGGACGAGGAAGAGGAAGGAAAGATCGCGCGCGGTCCGTGGCCCATTTGTTACGGTACTGCTTCCGCATTCACCTGGTGTTAATCAAAGGCACCAAGGAAAACTGCGAATTAGAGCAGCCGAGCTGCCGACTTCAGACAGACTCTGAATTCAACCTAGCTATCTAATCGAAAATCCTGCCACGTCAGGACTCGAATCTTAGGACCTCCTGGTCAGACGCTCTGCAGGGGCATCAGTTGATACCCTGAGCCACCTAAGCCAGTCAGGCACTCTGACTGCGATCGTTTGCTTTCGTTAGTGATGCGATTTTTTCGAGTCTTCTGACAGTTACAAATAGAATTACGTTTCCTTGGGAATACATGCGTTACTTCCAAAGGTTGAGTAAGCGCTTGAAAACTTATTTGAAAAGAGATTCTAGGTCTGTAATGCCTGCAATACTTTGATTACATGTATTACATCAAACTATTTAATGTCAAACAAGCATACGTATGTGACGTACATAATAATGTGTACATGTACGAGTATGTATAAATGTATGTGACGTACCACAGGGAGAAGTGAATTTTATGCTTGGTTTTTACTTTGAAGTTGTCAAGGGAAAAAGTTAGTTTCTGTAAGGACTTCATAATATTCAGTCAAATAATGCGAAATAATTTCTCCCTTGTCGATATTTTTGTTAATAATTCTATTTACAGATTAATTATTAATTGAATTTAAAAAAATATATTTCGTTCTTGAAAGCGTGGCCGCAAAAGGTTTGTGTATCTTATGAACCGCAAAAAACGTTATAATTTCATGACGTGCGAGAACTATTTCCGCTAACTCGGAGCTGTAATTTTGAGCTTCGTATCGACGTACATTTTCGTGCTTCAGCGAATGGTGGGGATCGCGCCCTCTACGCGCCTCCGGGGCGCCGCTGTGTGGAAACAGAGAAAGTGCGGCAGGCGCTGGCATCGTGATGTGCATGCATTACAGAACAATGAGTGCGCTCCTCTGCTCATAAACTTGCATCCCGAACGACCGAGAATTGCATTACTCCTACGGCTTCGCAGGTCTCTTATTAGCATGTTATCTCTTACGTCTAACTTAACGAGACAACTTCGTGAGCAGCTTGTTACGGCTCCTCCGCGCATGCCCCGGCGCCGCCGCGCCGCGCAGCGCCGGTTGTCTCTGCGCTAAGCTACCGCCTTCCCCGTTGAGAGAGTCACGACGCAGCGCGCCTTCGCTTTGCAATCGAGAGCACTTTCTCAGGGGGCTGACTTAACCGGTATTGCAGGAGCACATGGCGTGAGAATCGTTCACCTACTCCACTACACGCGTTTGGAAGATTGAAGATTCTAACTTGAGATTCGATTTTCTAACTAACCGTGCTTCGGAACTCTGTGACTTTCTTAGCATATTTGGGTCCGTGTTTCATTAGTTCTTGGCGTTGGTTCATTTGCATTATCTAGGTCTGATTTTTAACTATTTACAGATTATTACGAACATGCTAGGGTCAACCTCCAAAAAAGGCCGAACAATATTAAACTCTTACATAAATAAAGAATAGAAAACAGAACATTTATATATCTTAAAAACAAATGCAGTTAAAGTAGATTTTTTCATATCAAGATGTCCTTTATGATAAACTTTCCCCTCAAATTGCTCTGAGAAAACATTTTATTTAAAAAAAATAGTTTCTATTCCGGAAGCTACGTGACGTTGACCGTGGACCAAGTACGGTTATTTTAAAAACAACCCCACTTGTCGAAATATTGTCCCTTTGACTAGTTGCTCATGAACAATTTATCACACCAATGAATGAGCTATTGTACTCTTGTAACAACATTACTGAAACGTTTTGTTGGGTCTTTCTTCTTTCTTGAAATTCAAATACTACTCCTCTCTTAATGTCAAACTCATTCCAATTTACGAATTACGCGCCGTGAAAACTACCAAAGGATACTACCAGATTTCATTCCAATAGCACTCAATAATTGTGTTATTTCATAACGACTCAGTTTTTATTGCTTTTCGGGTCGTTCTATCTGAAAAATTATTTTTGGCAACATATCCTTGAACCATAAGTAACAATGTGCACAAACGTTTCTATCTTAACGATACAATTGCTGGGCACTGGAATTTTATGCAATAATCATACAATAATTTTATGGATGTTTGTTTTTGAAATAATTATTCTTGGGCATTCTAGCCACCAAAAAGTATTCTTAAAGAACTATTTGTTTTGGTATTTTCCACTAGTAAATCAGGATGAGTTGTTTAACAGATTAAGTGGCTATTCACATTGCTCAAGACCTCTATCCAATGAGTGTTTCATAATTACTAAAACATTAATTTATTCATAAATCATTTGCACATTAAGAGCGTACAAACCGTGTGTACTTAGTTGTGAATAGAGAATTCTACAATGCAACTTTCATGGTAATTCTAATGATATGCAGTCCTATTACAGCGAAGCGTTGACATCACAGTTGAATAATCTCTTCACGCTTCTTACACCGGAGGAATCTGACATTGCGGCCTTGAAGAGTGCCTGACGAGTTTTGCATGGAGTCTTTGCCAGACTTCTTCGCGCCTCCACATGCGCAACACACTTGCATACCGTTGGCCATTTTTGGTGAACGTGCGACATACGCAGTTATCCCTGAATATGCAACTTTTTTTTTTACATTTTGTAAAGGCCTTCCTGAGGTAGAAGTAAGGATGAAATGAAAATTGGGCGAATTTTTCCTCTAAAAAAGTATAATGGCATTAATAACAACAACAATAATAATAATAATAGAATAATAGAATGATGAGAATGATGATAGTAGTTGAGTAATAATATTCAACTACAGTTTTTACGCAAATAAATCAAATTAATTGAACATAATACAGCACTCTCATTTGCTTACGGGCAGGGCCAGAGTGAAATAGTTAAATTGCTTTTGGAAAGTGGTGCAGACGTTCATGTTAAAGGTATCAATCTTGAGACACCATTTCATGATGCTGTGAGGAGTGGCCAGAAAGAATGTGTCCTAATATTACTACACCATGGCGCTGATGTAAATACACAGGGTGAAGATGGAAGCACACATCTCCACATTGCTGAAGGGCAGGGCCACAGTGAAATAGTTAAATTGCTTTTGGAAATGGGAGCCGACATTCATGTTAAAGGTGCCCATCTTGACTTTATTGCACGATGCTGTGAGGAGTGGTCAGAAAGAATGTGTGCTGGTATTACTATACCTTGGCGCTGATGTAAACGTATATACAGGGTGAAGATGGAAGGACACCTCTCCACTGTGCTGCAAAGCAGGGCCTCAATGAAATAGTTGAATTGCTTTTGGAATGCAGTGCAAACATTCATATCATATTATCTTATTATATGTATTATTTATTGACTTGCTTCAAACTTTGGAAAAAGACATTTAGTTCGATTGAAATAGAAATGTTCAGATTTAGTATTTTTCAGAAACACTTCTACGAATTCCTCAACACAATTCGTGCGTGACGAATATTTTCAACATATTATGATTATGTGTTAAGTAACACTCTAAATGTAATAAATTTGAAATATCAAAGAAAGATATATCCTACTAATATTTGTACCTACTCCCCTAATATTTTTGCTGAGGTAATCTATTGAAGAGGTTTTGATGAGAGGTTTACATGTTATGTAGTTCACGATTTATGATAGATACACTCCCTAAAAGTATCTTTCATGTGAACTTTGACTCCAAAAATACGACATAAGTACGCGATATCTCTAAATGGTTTAGCAATTTCTATTGAAAAGTATTTTTGTTTATCGACAAGTAACGTGGGAGCTGAGGAGGGCGTATGTACTTTAGTGTCTAAAATAGTATTATTATCTACTATACCCATAATATATTGAAAAATAAATCCTGCTTAACAACAAATTATTCTTTAAAGTTGAAGAATATTATTTAGAAACAATATTTTCCACTGAATATCGTGCAATGTTAATAGAGAATATTTCCCTAGTTAATGTAAATTTCGTGTATGACCATATGTCGTATACGCAGATCATTGAGATCTACGAGGTGTAGATAGAGACTTTATAGTAGTATGTTGAAAGACAGCTTATCTGAACGAGAGTAACCTAATGTGATATCTTAAAACGATAATTCAGTTTTCGAATAAAGACCTCTAACTTTCTTGTGCGGTGTCCTCGCACGAGCTGGATGTGGGCGGGGAAATGAAAGGATGCGAAAGCGCAGCGACTCGTTCTTTCGGCCGTGCGCAACCCTCGGCGCCCGCGTCGCGCCGCGCCTGCGAGCCTTGGGCGCCGCCGCGCGCGCTTCATTTGTCAACGGCTCCTGACAGCGGCGCCTCATCCATCACGCGTCTCCTCCTTGCGCAGGTATATCAGGACGAGGACGGCGCCGACGGCGAGGACGAGGACGACGAAGGCGACCTGCCGCCCGAGGACGACGGCGATCTGGACTACTACCCCGACTCGGAGGCGGTGGACGAGGAGGAGGAGCGGGGCGGGGCGGCGGGGACGCACGCGGGGGTGGCCACGCCGGGCCCCGAGCACCGCGGCCGCTTCCACCCGCAGTACGAGCACCTGGCGCAGGCGCGCGCCGGCGCGCACCCGCACAAGAAGCCAGGGTGAGTACCCAACACGCAGCACTCTTCAGCGGCGCCGTTACGCAGTGTGTCCGGGGAGGAAACGTCGAAGCTTTGCAAATAAGCTCTTAAGACAATTCTAAGCATATTATCTCTAATAAACTACGTGGATATTCCGAATGGTTGAGCCGCAATAAGCACTCAAAAGTTGGTTTGAAAAAAAGATTTCTAAGCAAAAAGTTGCATAATGGAAGCATAGAAACACTCCAGAAACATGTAAATTGTTTATTATTTACAAAAGGAATGAATATATTTGTTCAGAAAGAAAAATTAAACGAGAAATAAAAAGTACCCAAGTTACACAATTCTACTCCTTTTTTATTATCCTTCTCCTCCTATTAAATAATTGTCTTATTTTCGAAGTTTCGTCGTTTCCACCCCGGACACCCTGAATTTTATGTTTGGGGTTAATTGAATTCTATTTTGTTGTTCTGGAGATTATGAAAGGGGTGTTTAGATTTTCTGATGTTGGATTTGTTGGTCCGAGGTTTGTTTTGTGGAGAACAAAGCTATTGTTTGTTGGGATCGAGAAGGGGCATTGAGCAATTTGACTGGTTGCTATGTTTACACAAGGTTATAGCGGCCGATATATTTTCGTAATAATCTACTGTCGACTTAACCCAACCGGAAGTCAGGGTGAGTACCGCGACACTCCGAATTTTCTCAATACTCTTCTGCGGCTCGTTTTTGTTTTTATAAACAGCGTATGGAGGAGTTACTCTAAGAAGAGACCAGTGAGACAGGCCAGGAAACAAATTAATATAATATAGGACGATGGCATTGCAAGACATACTGATGAAGCCATTTAAAAGTCAGCTAACTGTAAATGAACCTGTTGACGAATTGAGTGCATGGACATGGCCTGCAGTTATGTTGCCAGCAGTAGATATCAATGCGATACCGTCTTCTAGTAATTTCTCCCTACTATGTCGACTTACCGCAACCAGAGGAACGAAAAGCCCCTTAACGGCCGGTGTTAGTTAGGGATTTAACAGTCTCCGTCCGTTAAGAACAATCGAAACAAATGAGACGAAGCGAAAGATGGCGTGTGAGTGTATTTATTCTATGAAACGGTATTTCTAGTTTATTTGATTTTTGCTTGTAAGAAGATATTACGAAACGAATTAAACGAACAACGGCCGATAACATAAATAACAGACTCGGTTGGTTATGATTGTCAGCTATCTCCTCGTTCATAAACTCCAACCGCGTCTGTCACTTGCTCGTTATCGGCTTAATGACGTTAAAAACTATGTTGTACTCGTGCAGTTGCGTTTACGGGCATCATACAAATGCTCCTTTTATGGATCTCAAATTGTACCAGAGCAGTTATGAGTTAGTATGTCACCAAGAAAAATCATATAGTTTTATAAAACATCAGGCAGCGATACTAATTCATGTCTGACTGTTGTAATCATTGTAATAAGTATCGAGACAAATTAAAACGGGACTGTATCGTCATAGTTAATAGTTTTTGCAAAACACTTGATATTTCACGATTCTTTCACAAACAGGGAAATTTCTATCGTTCTATCTTATACAACTAACTTAAGCAATAAAACAGTTTCTGTTTTACCCTTACAGAAAAGCAGCAATTCATGTTTCTTAAAAATGATGGCTTAGATTATAAAAGAAAACATTCATAAAACATTAATTAAATGATGATAATTGCTTTTATATTTAATGGTCTGAAAAAAGAGTTTCCTGAAGCCAAATTGTTTCATTGTTTTAATGTAATTTAAGAGAATTTCGATTATAAGGTTTCTTTTATAAAGATCCTTTTAAAGCGAAAGTGAATAAACATCGTGACACTGAGTTGGGTGAATTTCTGATAAATTGCTGTGTCACGTTTACAAATACGGCAGCGTAAACTAACAACATCAAACAGGTATGATTAATTAAATGATAAAATTCTATGACCTCGTATGAAAGTGAGTAAACAATTAATAGCGGGTAAGAGAGCCAGATTCAAGTTCTAATCGAAATTAAAATTCCAAGTTAATTATCTTAAATTACTCCGGAAGGTTTTAGTAGATTTGCATGTGCTGATATTACTTTGTATACATATTTCCTTTAATCTCAATGATGTCACAAATAAGTGAAATTTTCTATCGCGAGTGCAATAATGTTTTGAAGGTCAAAACGTTTATATTGATATAAGAACAATATACTTTCTTAGAAATATTTGGCGAGGGGAGAAACGCCTCTGTTACTATCAATATAATAGAATCAATAATCTGTGAATTCCCATTTATATTGAGCTTCATTTTCATATAGTATCGTTTTGCTGCTTCCGCAACACCCTCTCTTTCATTAATGACATTTTCATTTAATCTTACCCCACTAGGTTGATTTTCTTTCCTTTAAAGGTTGTTGATGCCTGTTGTATGCATTCAATAGTGAGAAGTTTTAGTACCACAAAATCTTCTTACACTTTGACATTAATGTTCACATTATGTTCTTTCTTCAAATTCAAGTGAGCTCTATCTCATGAGGTGTGATGCGAAAGGAAGCGCGTGTTTCACAAAGTTAGTTTAATTTCGTGATTCACTCGACTTCGTATTTCATGTTTGTTGCTAGAAGTTTTTTCAAGCTATTTTGTTTTATTGTGGTTACTGACCTCTCAAGAAAATCCTTTGTCGTGAAATTAGGAAATTCAAGTATCGAAATAAAAAGTATGAACAAGCGTTTATATTACTAGATGACGTGATTACGTAAGGCAAACATCTATTACAAAATTATTCTTAAAAACATATACTGCATCTATACGTTCTTTTAAATGTTTATCACTTTAACCTGCGCATTCTGTTTTTTCAAATCTGCTAGATATAACCTTTCAGTAAATACATGAATCAAGGAAATCAGAAAATCCTTAGGTTCAGACAACCAAATTTTACAGGAGAGAAAAGAACAAGTCAGCATCTCAGTGACAGACGAATGTATTAGTATTGTAATAACGTTTCCCTTATTTATCACTGAAATACTTCAGAATTTAAATATTGCACTTACATAGTTGTTAAAAATTGGATTAAACATTCCCCTAATATTTTCGCCAAAATGTGGAGTTTATCGATATTTGTTCTCCCTGCTTCATAGTCAGTGCGTTTATTCGTCCTGACATTTGAATATGTATGATTTAAGGAAAAATTCGAACAAATCTAAATATTCCCAGTTGGAAACGTCTTTAAATGTTAGATACACACCAAAAATGTTTTATAATGTCAAAAGTGTAAATGGGCATGCCAAATCAAAAACCCTTAAAATGTTCTGGTGTAGTGGAGGTGTGACGGAAAGGAAAGCGGGCGTTCGTCAATTGGAGAACTCGAGTGCATCCGCTCCAACCTGGAGCCATTTAGCAGCCCCCAAAAACAAAACTCAACCAAACCCTACTCAAAATTAAAGGCTAATTTTAGGTTCTAGGGAAAAATATTGCATATAAAACCAAACTCAACAAAAAACCTACTCAAAATTAATTGTTAATTTGAGGCTCTAGGGGAAAAAATAGCTTTTAATTCCAAATAGATTTTTGGAAAATGTGGGCTGAAACAATTTTTTCCTAGAGCTTAAAGGTATCCTTCAATTTCTGGTAGGGATTCATATTTTTCTGAAATTGTTCGTGTAAATCTGCTGGTAAAAACATATGTTACCTGTTTCTCTTTAAACAGTCCTGATTTTTTGAAAAAAAATGAGCTGGAACAATATTTTTCCAAGTCTTTAATTACATTTTAATTTTGGAAGCATCGTTGTCTTGCAATGATAGGAAGATGTATTTTCTACGAGGGCGCCACTAACTTAAGACGGAAGCTGGCAGTGTCCACGATTTTGAGAAATCCACAAGAGCCTAAAATTTGGGAATAGAACAGTTAATTAGCTTAAAATTAGTCTTTAATTTTGGATATGGTTTGCTTGAGTGCTTGGTTTATAAAATTTTAGATCCCGGAACGGCCGCAAATTAATTATTAATTTAATAGAAATAGTTATGTACTGATAATATAATTTAATAATTATAATTCATACTAATAGCAATTAGTAACAGTGGTAGCACTGGTTCTTTGTGAATATAATGATAATAATAATAATAATAATAACAATAAAAGGAAATAAAAATACAGTTTATAATGATATTTTATAGTTTTTTACTAAGAATTTTATTACATTAGTAGAACTGATATAGCTAAATGAAAAATTATTTAATTTTGTGTCTATGAGAGTTGGTCAAACTAAAAAATAGGAATGTTTGCCCTCTGCTCTTCTTCTTCTTCCTATCGTGTTCCCGAGAAGCCGGAACGCCGTTCCGTGGCGTTCCGCGCAAAATCAAACCCCGGTTTGGTCGAGTTTTCTTACTCCAACTGAGCGTCTTGCGTCTGCCTTAGGACCGAAGCCCTGAACGCGGTGCGCGCGGCCGCCGAGGAGGCGGCGGCGGAGGCCGCGGCGGCGACGGCGGCGACGGCGACGACCGGCGACAAGACGACAGCGGCGGCGGCGGCGGCGGAGCGCGCGTCCAGGCACAAGCGAGAGATCGGCCGCGAGAAGCCGCCCGTGCTGGCGGAGAGCTACGGCGTGGCGCCCAACGGCAGCGAGGGCCTGCGCCTCTACGAGAACCTCGTGTCCGGCGACACCGTCGCCACCGCCGCCCCCGCACCCGCCCCTCGCGCCAACATCATCAGGTGAGCTTTTGATTGATTCATAGATTAGCATTTCCGGGTGCGTTAACTGCTAAGGTCACAAGTCCCGTAAGTCTAGCGCATGTTTTTTTCGCGGAAAGTGGCGGTGTTCTTCCCCTCTGGATGACGGGATCCGGTGCTGACCTACACGGTGGCTTGCGGGGTTTTCCTAACCAGGTATCTCCTACCAGCGAGGCACTGTCCCAGCCGGGTCGAGCTCTATACTCGCAACTGGTCTCCCGGTATGTGTGGTAGTGTAGTGCGTGTATGTGTCGGTGTGAAAGGGGTGAGGACAGGACAAGGAAGAGGAAGGAAATATCGTGCGCAGTCCCTGGACCGTTTGTTAAGATTCTGCTCCGACATTTGCCTAGTGTTGATCAGAGAAACCGTGGATTCCTCTCCAAGTGCTCCCCCAACCCGATCCAAGCCGGCGTCCCTCAAGGCGCCGTGCTTTCCCCATCCTATTCTCACTGTATGTGAATGATATCCCTCCCACGCACGGTGTCAAAGCGTTCCTGTACGCTGATGACTTTGCTTTCCTTTCATCCTTCTGTTCCCTGTCCCACTCCCTTAAGCAACTCCAAACCTCCCTCGACTCCCTCCGCCTCTGGGCCCAACAAAACGCCGTAGAAATTAACCCATCCAAATGCTAAGCCATCCTGTTCTCCTTCCGGAAAACCATATCCTCACTCCCACCAATCCAAATTTCCCTTGGCAGGCATTCTCGAAGACGCCACCCCAGGACGCAAGCTAGAATTCTCCTCCAGACAGCGGCTGAATTCGACCCATTACTCCCACCATCGGGACTCGAAACCTGGGTCCTCCCGGTTAGAAGCACTGTATTGATATCAGTTGATGCCCTGAGACACTTAAGTCGATGAGAGCTATTAATGAGTGAAAATATTCGATGATTGAAAGATTTCGAGATTCTGCACATTTCTGGCCACACGTTGGACAGAGTGGGGCTACTAGTAGGGCTAAACATCCAAAAGTGTAATATAAGGTTTAAAGTAGTACTTGGGAGAGGGGCAGGCAGAAATGTATCTCGCCCGGCATCAGCAGATAAGGTAGTGCAATTTGTACGATTCATTTTACGGTCTGGTGCAAGTGGATGCAGAACTAAATTAATCTTTTTGTTTGCTTTCGTTGTTTGAGACCAACGTCTTAAGACGAAGGGGTCAGAATGATGGACTGAATTGTTTGAATATAATTAAAGGGTTTGGAGAAGTAAGGTGTGTGGTGATGCTTGGGGTGGATATGACTTATGTTGTTACTGCCCCCATGTCTTTGAATTACAAACGTTCCAAGAACGTCATTGTTTTGCTTGATTAAAGTGGTCGGAAGCCCATAAAAATTATAAAATTGCCTTCAAAATGCATGATCAATTATTGTGGTTTATCATGTGAAAATAAAACAATGTTCCTTGTCCTGATTTATTTTTGGAATAGTACGAAAAATATATATTCAAGAATTTATGGGACAATAAAAAAAACTTATCATATTGAAAAATTATGTACTATAAAAATTGCGATGAATATACTTCACCATTCATTTTGCATAACTATGTTCTTAGAGTTCATAAGCTTTTACGAGCAAAGACCATTATAACTCCGTGTCAACGTTACAATGTACTAGATAAACCATCGTGACAATGTTCTAATAGACTTACATAGTAGCATCTCGCAATAAAACACTCTTTCCTTCAGTCTAATTACGGAGAATAATACTGACGCAGAGTACTGTCTAATTACACGCTAATCCCTGGTGGTCAGCGCGGTCGGGTTGCCATCAAGCTCAGCTTCGGAGATGCTCTATCCGGCCAAGTACACTAATCTTCGTCTGCGGCCGGCAGTAATTCCCAGGTACACTCCAAACAGTCTGCGAGCACGCGATCGCCGCAGCAGGGAGCAAGTAGCCAGTTTGCGTCGCCGCCGCCGCCGCGGCGGCCGGCGGAGTGGGCGTGCCCCCCGAACGGCAGGCCGTAACCGGATCGTTGAAGCGGCGGCCTCTGGCCATAAAAAAACCGAGCAGTTAATTTCTTAAGAATGTGACAAAAAGCGGCGACAGTAATTGAATTTCGCAGCTGATGGAAGCAGCCCTGAACTTTAATAGCGCGCCTGCAATCCATAGCCGGGCTTATCTGCGAGCGCAGGCACGCGCAGCGCGGCGCAGCGCACGCCTGAGGTCGCCCCGCGCAGCACAGAGGGCGCCTCTCTCGCCGCGGCGCTGCCGCGTTCCTCGGTGCCAGCGGCCCGGGGATCTTTCGCCTCGAATTAGCCCACGTCGGGTCCAGCTCTCTCCGAGCACTCACCAACAGTTATTTTTTAAATTAGTTCCAAGGTGGACTTCTTCTTGTACAACATATGAAAGCAGCTTGTGTTTGTTTAATGACGAACGCAATACGAATAGTACTTCTTTATACAGTACAACACGTTGTTTAACATTTGTAACTGTTACAAACTATTTTTCTAGGTATGTTCACGACGATCAATAAGTTCGAAAATTGTAAAGCTCAACTTCAGGAAATAATCTGTTGTTGTACTTCGTTCTTCAAGCGATAGTTGCAGAACATTGCGAAATTTAGTATCGAATTGTTTGTTGACAGAGGACGGCAAGAAATAGAATACATCAGTTCCCACAACCCTGATTACAGTGGGAAGTTGTTATTGATTCGTCTCGGGATTGTAATTTTTTTGAATAGCATTAAAATATATATAAAGACTATGAGATATTTTAAACGATGATTTTGTAGATATGAATGTGAAGTGATCAAAGGACCTCTCTGTGTTGTGTAACCAGTGATGAAAAGATTCGAGTGGACTCGCTACATACGCCCATGGAAGGCCAAAAGTCAAAAACCGCAGACGCATCAAGTGGCACAAATTCTGCAAACATCAGATCATCACAGTTTTAGGACAGTGCCCGTATTTATTGACGAGTGGCGAATGCGGAAGTGAGGCAGAAATCGATGGCGAGAACAAGTGTCCGCGTGAGGAACTGGGTCGAAACGAAAGACGTTCGACGGGTGCAGTTATTGACAACGATTAGTCTCCGGCCGCACGTGCGCCCTCGCGCCAGGCAGTTGTCTCTAATTGCGTGAAGTGCGATGCCCCCGCTGCGCTGTCCTGACCTTCCCCTCCAGCCTCCCGGGAACACTCGCTCTGCGAGAGGGCAGCCCTTTCTCACATGTCGCCCAACATTTAAAAATTTGCATGTTAGATGTATTACCTTATTTATGTAATTAGCTGCCACCGGGTTATACCCAATTGCAATGTAAATAAATTTATTTTATTATCTTATCTTATTAAATGCAGTTTATGAAAATATTGAGAGTCTCTATTTTCTCGCGCGTAATATTTAAAGAACTGTGTTACAAATACGTTCATTGCAATCATTTTATAATTAATAGAGAATAGTATTATCACGTTTTTTAGAAAACTGGTAAATGAGGCTTCAAAATTCTTATATTGTACCATATATTGTTTCTTCTAAGTAAAAAGAATGGTAACAGAGTTTTATTTCAAAAATAAATTACTAGTAACAGTCTGATGGACAAAATGTTGAAAAAGATATATCCAAAGAAGCAGAAACGATAATGTAAAAGTGCTTTGATAATTAAGATAGTTACCGAATAATTATAATTCTACGTGTTCTTAAATTTGGATAGATAAAATGGATGTTATTTACATTAGATAATGCGCTATTATTCTTAAGCTTACAATTCACGAAGTTTTCTTGGTGATGAGTTGATATTTTTTTCCGCATTGAACTCTCTTCGCGTTTGCTCTGTGCACTGCGTCATTCTTTCTGAGCAGTGCGTGGTCGATGCGGCAGCCGTGATGAATACTCGTGGCCCCAGGTCGTTGTCAGAACACTTCAAACACTTCACACCGCGGGCGCAGTCATGGACAAAGCGATAGGATCTCCATGGCGGCGCTCGCAAGGTCAGGGATCATCTGCTTGCGTCTGTTTACACAGTCGCAAATTGATTGTACTATTACGGAACTGACAGCTGCTGCAGCGGTTATAGTTCAAGTGCACTATTTGTACTTACGCCGTTGAGAGGAGTTGCTTAAGGCAATTATGTTGTCAAGGGCATCCTAGCCCAGCAGTGATTTCTGACGTAAGATGCCACAATCGTTCGAGGCCTGCAGTATTTTCCCTAACTTTATGGCCGGAGCTCGACATTGCATTTACGACACTGCTTGCGGCGATGATATAGTTTCAAAATAAAGAAAAGTTTTTGTTGAAAATTAATTTTCTTCTCTAATCTTAGATACAACATTGCAATATTATTGTTACGAACCATTATCATCTCGTAATTGAACACATTTATCTTCATAAAATGTGTTTTTAAAAGTGAATTCAATGACCTTCCAACTATTTAAGCGGTTCTTGTAAACTATTCCTAAAAAATAAAGTATACGAACTAATCAACATTGTAAAAACATAAAAATAATGTTCATTTGAGTAAGCATTCGTCGTTTATAGTTCGACGCGATGTTTTAAGGAAAAAAGAAAGGATTTTGATAAGTGGCGCCTGGCACTTACTGGATAGGCAACCCATACGACACTCCGGAGACGCGGTACATGTTTTCCAGGAGCTATTTAAACAGCATTTAAAAAATTCTGAGACGCCGTTGCTAACAAATCGTTCCCGAATAATGTCTAAAGCAGTAAATTGTTATCAAATTGAACTATAGACTGTCTCATTTGAAGTGTTGAGTATATAAAAGTTCCAAATAATTAAAGACAGTCTTAATCCGAAACGTTGCCAAAATAATAAATATGTTATAATTAAGACTGTCTATAATTATTTGGAATTTTTATATACTCAACAGTAAATTATGTTCGAATTCTCCTTTTACAAGGAGACAATAATTTATAACCTTTATTCTGTGAGTTGCCCCCTGAATTCAGTACCGAATCTGTAGAGGTTGGCATCAAATATTAGCAAACAAACGCAATTTATTCTTTTACCTTGTATTTACGTTCATACTTCTCTCTTGTGGTAATATTCGTATTCATTGAATTGTTTATCTGCATTACAATAATACGACCTTACATCACATCATTTTACGCTTTATTCAGAATGATATAATTTCAATACCATACTCAACTACAGAGACGTGATTTATAAATGCTCGTCGGGGTGAAATCCAAGTTGCGGGATAGTTTTCTGTGAAATCAAACTCAGTAAGTTTGGTTTAGTGATCGTTTGCATCATAGCTTCAACGGAATGTGAATGCGTGAATGCTATGTCACGAAAACGACGAAAAGAAAATCATTGTAACATCACTTTGAACACTGGCCATTAGAGGTGTATATAAGAGCAGGCTCTCTCTAACATCAAAATTGCTGAATTACAGGGGGATAATAAAAAAGTGTAGATCCAATATAAAAAGTAATATTAAGTAATGAATTTAGGTATGATAGATACGTGTTGGAACTCTACTGAAAAAAAACAGTCAATCTTGTCCTGGTCCTCCTTTATATCGTGTACTGTTGACTCACCCAATAGTATACTCCTCAGTCAAATGAGGTAACCTGGTCCACTTTTCCAAACATTTTAAAATTTCGTACTCTTTGTCTAACGTTAATGCGACTGTTCGCCCTTCGATCTTTAGGACTGACCTCCCCCTCTATCCGCCTCACCCGTGTAAACACTGCGCATTCTCATTGTAGAAAGACTTCGCGAATAGTGAGAATATGTAGGTGCATTTGTAGGTGCGTGTTTCTTTAGTTGTAATTTTGTATTTATTTAATTTGATTGTTTGTACTTCGACTGTTTAGCACTTTTCGCAATACTGTCCTGTAATATCCACTTAACGCAACCTAAGAGAGGAAAGAAAATGTACTTTTAACAGCCGGCGTCCTTTCAGATATTAACAGACCGCCCCCCGTTAAGAATATTAGAAACAATTGAGTTGTAATTAAAGAAGGCGAATAATACTGCTATTCCAAAAAAAATTCTTATTTGTATTATTTCTTCTTATCAGAAACTGGTATAAGGAAAAATATTGAGCGACTCATGACCATTATCACAAATGAACTTGGTTGGTTATAAACTTTGGCTAACCATCGTTTTACAAACTTCAGTTATTTGTTCTACGTCGGCCTGATGGCGTTACTATGCATAATATTGATGGCTTGTGCTCGTAGTAGTTAGTTGGTGCGCTGTGGTTCGTAGTAGTTGGTTCTTTTATCAACTTATTTTTTGATTTTGTTATACATTGATCAGATACATGAAGTACACATATGTATCGGTGGGTTAACAATTACAAATTAACTTAAGGTTACTCATAAAAAGGTTGAGTAAGCTATGATGGCACTTCGTAGGTTTTCTTCTGGATCTGAAAATATTTGACAATATATATGGAATGGATATTTATTTGAGACGCTAGAAGGGTGGGTGGGACTTTACAAAGATTAAATGAAGATATGTTTTTGATGTAATGAATGATGGAGACGTTATGAGACAGGTAAGCAGCTGCGGTGAATGCTGGGAACGAGGTTAAATTCATTATATAATTGGTCATTTAATATGAATTATTGATGATAGAAGGATGCATTATTGGTGGAGCGTAGAAATTGGATTGGTTCTGGGCTATTTTTTGTCGAGGTTTGTTTTTGAAGCATTAATCCATATTGTGTAGGCGTAGAGAAGTGTCGGTCTTATTATTGTTTTGTATAAAAGTATTACATTGTTGAATGGGTAGTTTTGATTCTTATTGATTAATATTTTTAGTTCAGGGATTTCCAACCTTTTTCTTTCATCGACCGCTTTTAAGAGAATTGTGTGCTTCATCGACTCTCTTACACGTTCTCTGTAATATACAGCATCTACAATCACGACGCAATGAATTGCCTTACATGCCTTAAAGATACCAATATTCTCGAAAATATCTCGATTTTCAATAATAGAAGACGCTTCCGCTTTTGAAGAGCAGAGTTTTACTTTTCCTTTTAATGCAATGGTAGCAAACTGCTTTTTAAGGACTGACCATAACATTTCTCCCGTGCGTATAGCGAAAAGCACTTTCTTATGCAATAGAGTATTGTTGTGAATACTTACTTATAATTACTTGAGTTTTCTGAAAATGTAACTTCTGTGAATGGACGACGGATACGAAAGAAGAGGAGTGAATATGTAAATTATTATTAAAGTATGTGCTTTATATTAGAAAACAATTATGTTTTTGTATTCAATAAATGACTGACACAAGAGAAACGGAGTGCATTTATAATTTATTAATAATAGCTTTTTTAATTAATATTTTATAAATTTTAATTCTTTATTTCTTAGCTCTATTTGATAAGAGCTATTTTTTTCTTTACAAAAAATAGTTTTCTAATACAATCAATGGAATCTTGATACCCCCAGTTCGTATTCAGCTACTGACCTCAAATAGACCCCTCGATCATCATTGTTCCCCTTCAAAGTTCCATCGACCTCCAGGGGGTGTGCACCGACCCCGTTGGGAAGCCCTGTGCTAGTCGCTGCAGTGTGTGTGATTGGCCGCGTGCGCTGTCGCAGGTCGCGGCCGTGGCCGGCGCGCCGCGCGGGCAAGGAGCACCGCGACACGGCGGCGGCGGCGACGCGGCGCGAGCTGGGCGCGGGCGGGGCGGCGGGCGCGGGAGGCTGGCCCGCGCCGCCGGCGCCCATCATCCAGCGGCAGTCGCGCGTGATGCAGACGCCCACGCCCGCGTCGCCGGGCCCCGCCCCGCGCTACCGCGCGCTGCCGCAGCCCTCGCCCCGCCAGCAGCTGTACGCCACGTCGCGCGCCAGCGAGGTGGCGCCGCCGCCCGCCGACTCCGGGAGGGTGGTGCGCGTCTACCAGGTGAGCAGCAGCTTCCAATTTGATTTATCCCTTAATCTTTAAAATATTAGTACATTATGAAACGATGATGTAATGATGTACTCGCTCGTATCGTAATATCACACTCGTGTATTAATACTTATGACATCGAGTTTCATACGGTACTTTTTCTTCGACTATTGTCAGTTAAACTTTTACTTTGAACCGTTTCGTGGCTGTTGGCATAAAGGATTCACCCAAGGCCTCCTGGCGGAGGCTGCCTAACCGTACCCTCGCAAGCCCAGGTGGCTCTGGCCACACTTCCGCCTGCGAGAGAGTTCTGCGCTGGTCAAATACGATCAAAATTACGATCCAATTTATTTTAAATAATATTACAGGAAAAATTGCTAATAATAAAAGAAATTAAAACTGACAAGAATAATATATGAAATGTAATTTCAAGTACACAATCAAACGAAACGTGTACAATATCGATTCTCAATTATTAATTGTCAATACATGGTTTGTAAACTTATCTGTGATTGGTCAAGAACATGTACCATAATGAACACTGTATCGAAATTAATATCATTATACAACTGGTTGCAGCCATCAAATGACAGTATGATACAATGGGAGTAGAAAAATATTTTCTCTACGACTACTCCAGAATGTGTACATTTCTGCGCGTTATCGAATGCAGTAATGATGCTGATTCGACAAGCTGTGCGACAATAATATTCTCACATCCGTCTTACTTCATTATACACGGTAGAGGGTTCTCGCAGTCGCCTACAGAAGCGCTCCGTGCTCTGCAGCGGCAGGTTGCAACTGTCGTAAAGTGCTATTTTTATAACGTTGCCTCTCAATGCCTGTCTTCACGATGGAATATGTCACGGTATTTCGCGTCTTTCTCAGTCGTGCCGCTACATATTACATGATCGCGACCTATCAAGCAGTGCTTGCGATCATACGACATCTAGTAGCAAGTCCGAGAAAGACGCAAAATGCCATGAGATATTCGATCGTGGCAGATTCGATCGTTTGAGAGACAACGTTATAAAAATCGCACTTTAAGACAGGTGAACCACGAAACAGTATGCGAGTTGGTGTTTTTTAGGATCAGAGAACATTAAGTGTTCTGTAGCCATTCTGTAAGGTTAAGGCTCCCATTTCGTATTTTTAAAATATCAATTTCAAAGTCGTAGAGAAAGTATAACTTCTTTTAAAACCAATTCTGTACTTGATAAACACTCTTATATTATCTCGTCTGCGTATCATACAATCTTCCTGTGTTTTTATATATTCGTTTAATGCTTTCAATTGTTTTAATGTATTTTGTTTATTTTGTCTATTGACCTAAAATGGCGTTCTTCTTTATCACTTAAATATTTGTTTCAGAAATCTCACTACATTTATGTCAAGATAACGTGCAAATGTTTATCTCATGTTAATAATAATATCTTGTGTGTTATTCACAAAAAATTATATCCAAATATTTCCACAGACATCCAAACTTTCGAAAATATGATAACATATTCGATGTATTGCCGAATTCTTGGAGCTTAGAAAGTTGGCGAGGGAGTGTAGGAAGGCGAACTGCTGGAATACGTTGCGACCTTGACCGCATTTTTTGGCCTTCATTAACGATTGTTATCTGCAAATGTGTCCATGACTAGCTCGTTATACAAATTGCGAACCTCTGAGACTGACAGAGTCTCCACTGTGGAATAGCTTTTCTCAGACGCCATAACACGAACGTGCAATAACGAATGCATATATCATTTTTATTGTATACTGATAACATTCACGAGAATTCAAGTCTATTTTTATTTACTTATTCCCTTTCAATATATCACTGATACAGCATTTACATTGCATTACCTGTATCCCGTTTATGTAATATATTTAAGAAATTGTAATTCTAAATCACTTGAGGTCGGGACTTTCTCATTTCTCACAGAATTCACCTACTTTCCAATTTTAGCAGTCAACTAAGTGTCATAAAATGAATCATTCATCACGAACTAGTTAACTGAAAACACATTTTTAAAATGTAGAAATAATAATATTCATAAATTAAATATATCATATGCACTGTATTTTTGATACCGTGCCCTCCGTTTATCCTCTGCATAGGACTTTAAACATGGTGTCCCGCTTGTGAATTTTCATGTAAAAATGAGTAAAAATGAGATAATTCATTCCACAATTCTTTTAAAAACTCGAAAGTGTAGAATTTCTTCGGCGAAGAAATGTATAAACCAATTATTTGTGAATTCCGATTATCAATATTATAATTACGCTTAATATTCAGAATTTAATCAACTACATGTTTCTTAGGAAAAATAGTTGTAAATATCTTATTAATATATTTTATTGGTAAAAATGAGAGAATTCATTCCACAACTCTTTAAAAACTCGGATGTGGAGAACTTTAAAACACATGAGCGCTGAGAGGTAATTGCCTCGGCCCACACGCATTCGTGTTCGGGCTGAAGCAGGAGCGCGGTGGCGCGCGTGCTATGTGAATGGCACTATGTGTGCGCAGGACCAGGCCCCGGCCGCGCTGCGCTCCGGCGCGGCCCCGCGGCTCAAGAAGAAGTCGGCGGCGAAGAAGACGCTGAGCAGCCTGCGCGACGGCGAGGAGGCGGCCGGGGCGGGGGCGGGCGCGGGCGCGGGGGCGGCCCGCTCCTCGCACGCGCTGCGCCGCCGGCCCGTCTTCGCCGCGCACTACGGCGGCGACGCCTCCTCCTACAAGCTGGGCTCCACCTCGCACTTCGAAGGTGCGTGCCACCGGGCTGCTTGCCTTCCGCGCGCACCTCATTACATACAGCGCATTACACACCGCGCCGCTAAACACGTTGCATATAGAAGAACCTTATTGTGACGTATGAAATAAGCAATAAACGTTATTAAATAGTATAAAACTTAAGTCATCATTAACAAACAGTGCTCTGACCGGGAGGTCCTAGGTTCGAGTCCCGACGGTGGCAGGATTTTCGACTAGCTATAGAGCTAGTTCTAATTCAGCTGCTGTCTGGAGAATGCTAGCGGCCGGCTGCTCTGATCGGTAGTTTTCCATGATTTCTCTGAATAACACAAGGCGAATGTCGGAGCAGTACCCTACGAAGTGAGGACGAGAAAGTAAAAATGAGTAATTAAATATAATTCCTCAAAATTTTAGGCAGTTTTAGGCAACAAAAAAAATTTTAAAAAGCATCAACCACTCTTATAGGACATTTTAGGCATTATTAGATTTTTTAGTAGATCTATTTTTTCATAATTCATAAACATCTTCAATTATTTTTCACAACCTCCTAAAGGAACAAAATAGGCATTTGTCCTAAAATCCGATAATAAAACACTATTTCAATTTGGTTTCTGCATTCATTTTATTCGCACTCGATTACAAAGTAATAATTAAAAACACATTGATCTGCAAATGAAAATGACGCTCTTTAGGGATAATACGCATGGACGACCCCGTTCCGGACAGGATCATCTCCCTCCCCCCCTAAACAGCAGGCACCAGAGAATTCGTGTTTTTCCCTTTAAGATCCTTGTGAAGTCAGAATATGCAACACGCAGTACTTCTTTGTACTGCGGGTGTGTGAAGAAGGGGAGTTGTAAGTATTACACCAGTAATACTGTCGTCGCAAGAATCGTCGAACCCTTGAATCACAGGTTCTAGATCTTTTCTTTACGTTTTGACTTAGGAGATGCAATTCTACTCATAAAAATACTCATTACTGTACAGTTACTCTAAAAAATACCCATTGTTCTTTTCCAAAACAATTTACATCACATTCCTCTAAATCTTATTGTTGGGTATTTTTTAAAATACAAATGCCCACAAAGATTATTAGTATTACAAGCAATGAATTAAGAAAGTTTACTGCAAAACGAGTAGTCTAAACTATTAAATGATTATAGTGCATTTGTGGTAGTACTTTGAAAAGAATTGGGTTTCAGAAGAAACAAAAATAAGAATTGCTTTTAAAAAGTCGTGAATACGTAGTCGGCACGCGCATTAGAAGTGAAACTTCAAAAATACAAAAAAAGGACATTTGTAGAGTAAAAGCAAAAGTACTCAATGTTCAAGGTGCTCGATTCCTTTCACGAATCTTCTTTTTAGCGCTCAGTGTATTCGGGATTATTAATTATCTGCATTATCTTATTTTCTTCATCTTTTACTGTGCATCGTTTGAACACAAAAAGTTTTATTAATAAAACATAAGATAAGTGAAAAGTTTCTGACAGTCTCATCGTTTTTCATCTAATTTGATTGGCAATTTCTCGGCTACTTTGAGGCATATTGAAATGCGTTTTTCACCATTGTGTAGGTATTTTCGAGACATTAAAAATAGAGCGTTGCGTGATATGTTTTCCATCGGTGGTTCCGTGTTCGATCCCTGACATTTCCATATGAAATTTGAAGTAAAAGCGAGCTCTTGGGAGTTTTTTAGGGAATTCTCCTCTTTTTCCTACCTCTCATTTTACATCTACCGTCATTCACTTTATCATTATTATAGCTTGAAATTTTAAAATAGTTTTACTTCTAATCATCAAATTGAATGTTCTTGCAAATTGCAATCCTGTGACGAGAATTTCACGAAAATGTTGTAGATATAAACCACTTTTTTCGATAATGTGAATCGATGTAAATATTATTTTCTACTAAAACTCGCAGCATATATTATAATTAATAATTATATATATATAATTATATATAGCTATATATAATATATACATATAATTATATATATGTATATATATATATATATATATATATATAGCTTCTCTGTAAACCTCAAATGCAGGAGTAGTGCAGGATCTCGTCACAATTTATTAGGGTTGCTCAACGTTTATTAGGGTTGTTCACGTTTTGTCCCAGCATAACAGCATAACACTGCTGAACATGTGTAGGTACATAATAGGTGGCATAATATATATATATATATATATATATATATATATATATATATATAAAGCA
This sequence comes from Acheta domesticus, assembly GCA_031308135.1. Classification (NCBI taxonomy): domain Eukaryota; kingdom Metazoa; phylum Arthropoda; class Insecta; order Orthoptera; family Gryllidae; genus Acheta; species Acheta domesticus. The sequence continues at coordinate 244,879,652 of JAHLJT010009436.1, read as the reverse complement.
GACCGGAATGGTCTGTTGGCGATGAGGTGTTTAAAAACAACGAATGTTGATACATTCTGTGTATGAACTCATCCAAATGGATCCCGCAAACAGTAGTTCAATTTTTGAAGGGCGAAGATGTTAGTTTGACCAAAGTTATCTTCGTATGACAATATGTATGGGAGGTATTTTCTCATACCTCTTCAAAACATGATGCTCACACTTTTCTTTGATGAAAAGGTCGATTGCTTTTAGATTGGCTGAGCGCAAGTGGAACTGTCAATGGACACACGTATTTCTTTTAACTAATTCAAATCAAGAATAAGTAACCTGACTTGTTGCCAAATACTAGGATTGAATTTATGCACAACAACGCACACCCTCACTTTACATAGATATTCTGTAATTTGCTGTGACATTTCTGCTCACGGACGTTCTTCTCTGGGGGTATCCTTAATCCTTTAACGCGTGGGTACACTTGCATGAAAAGACAGGGTGATTATGTGTAGGCAGTATGTCATCCACCTCACGCATAACTATAATTTTTCTATTTATTTTGCAAATTTGTTAAAAACATGACTTTGTTTGTGTAGGTAATGGAAAGCTGAGGCATCCAACGCAATTGTTTGTCGACTGGTCTCCAGCAAGCTGGATGAGTCAGTTGAACATGGACAAAAAATTCAACCTCCAAGAAGGCGCTGTCACTGTCGTGGACAGTGGTCTGTATTTTGTGTATGCTCAGGTAAATTTAATATATTTTCTCGCAAGCTTTTTATTTGTTTGATTTAAATGAGAATGAATAACGTATAAATACTTTATGTACTACACTTATGTACTACACACTCCGCAGAAGATGACGGAGAGTGATTATCAATGCCTTTAATATACTTGATTCTTAAATTAATAATTTGGTGTATTTTATCGACAATTTTTTAGAACTATATTTCAAGCTTTACAGGTTTCAATATAGTTCGTAGAATAACCGAAAATAAGCAAAGTTATATCGCAATCAATTAAATTGGGTTGTTTCTTCTATATGTAATTCCTATTTTTTAACGACTCATTACTTTTTAATTCAACATTCTTGAAAGGGTTCTTGCACAACTAGACTGTGTATTTTTAGAAATTCATTTCAAACAAAGAAAATATATTTTAGTAATAAAAATTTAAGAGAATTGCTACCTTCAAATTCCTATTGGCCCAACCTAAATATAGTTGACCTGGGTAGCAGAAATTGTGAAGATTAATGACGGGACGGTCTCGCCTTGAAGGATCGTAGGTTGCAATCCTGCCTCGGGTGTGAATGTTTGCATGTGTGTTGTGGCAAGATGATCCCCTAACCGCCATGCATCATCTTTCAACCCTTCCCCTTCAAACACACATTAATAATTCATTCCTCCAAAATCTGCTGTAAAGCTGAGATTGGCTTTCAGGGCACATCGAAAAAATTTATCTCAATGGCTTACCAAAGGTGCTAGGTATCAAAGTAATTTCAATGTAAAATCAAGCATTCGAAGCAAAGAAACAGTATTTAAAATTGATTTAGGGGAACCCTCAAACCACATAATCACCCTTTTTTTCGCTCAAAAGGGTGGGAAAAAAGGGTGATTATGTGGTTTAAAAAACTTTTTTAAACCACTAGTATTTTTTTAAAAACTAAGGAGTAAATATTATTTAGTGTTTTTGTTTTCAAGACACAAGTTTGTTAGACCAAGGCGAAGCTCATTACATCCCATAACAATGTCCTGATCACAAAACTTTACTTGACTCAAAAAGTGAGTCATAGTAGTCAGAAAATATCAAATTTTACTTTAAAAACACAAAAATAGACAATTTTCAAATGACCCGTATCTTCATGAGTTTTGATCCAAAAGGCAAAATTTAAGTTTGAAATCGCTACTTTAAGAATCATGCTTCAAAACCTTTAACTATTTCTCTGCCATCGCTCGCAGGTAGTGCCATCACTGTTCTTGACTCGCATTTGAACCACGCTGCTATGTCGAATTTCTTTATTCACTGTGTGGCTGCGTTGAAGATGTTTGGGGCGATATCAGAGAAGTTTGGAAGTTACTATATCTTAGAGAACACATATGATTTTTAAAAGCCTGCGAGCTGGATTTTTTCTCTCTCTTTTTCTCGATGCGTGCAACGACGTCCACGAGCCCCACGTGCCGCTCGTGCTCACACCAGTAAAGACAATTTAAGGCACGCTGATTAATGCCTTTTGAATACCAATCCTTTCCATTTCAACTATCTTTTGCTTTTTAAACCTTTGAAAAGTGTTTGGAAACCAACGAAAAGCGTTTTGGCATTTGATTTTCTTTTGCATTCTAGGATTTTATTCAAAGCATTAATTATAATTTCCAGTTGTTGCGCCGCGTGCTGCTTGCTTTTACTGCTGAAAGTGGAAAATCGAAAGGATGACTTTTCAAAAGGAATTAATGAGGGTTCCTTAGGATGTCGTTAAGGAGGGACGACCAGGACAGGAGTCACCAAAAGGGCCGAAATACGTCCAAAGAGCGACTTATTATAGTTATTTATGTATCAAGGGCGTTAAGTAGATGTTTTTGCCCCGAGGGCGACTTCCAAACCCGAGGGCCTCTGGCCCGAGGGGTTGGAAGTCGCCTGAGGGGCAAAAACATCTAGTAACGCCCGTGGTGCATACAAAACTTTATGGTTTACTAGTTCGTTGCTGAATAAAACAAGAATTCGAAACATTTTATAATATTTCTTGCGTCTAAAGTGAAAAGACGCATTGTAACAGTCATTTGTCAATATGACGTCAGATAAACAAATCAGAGTGTATATCTAATTTCTATTGCATAATTGTTATTGGACTGATTTGTTCGTACTAAATGAAAGAATATTGTGAAGTTCCTGTGGAAATTCTCGCAAAAGCTAACAAAACTATGGACAGTGGTTTCCATTAAAATCTTGAGAAATATATAAAACTCTTTATGGTGTATTTGAGATTTACCAGCGTGAATAACAGTGTAAATTGCGCTGATGAAACGGTACTTTTAGGTTATTAGCGCCTATTGTCAAACGTTATTTAGAATATGTCAAAACACCAAAAAATAACATTTCGAGGATGTTAGCCGATGTGCCTTATATATCTTATTACTATTACGAGTACCGCCACTAAAGAAGAATATAATTATGTCACTAAAAAAGATGGTACGTAACAGTGAAATGCGAGTGAATGATGGCAATTATAAGTTCACGGAAACATTTCAAAATTTCAATTTTCATATCAAATAAGCAAAATAAGGTTTATAACAATTTATTTTATTTATTTAAGCATTATGCCATTTATTTATTGTATTTGCTTGCATCTTAACTTTACAAAATCGAATTCATAACTAAGTTCTGTGTGTTGTGTTGGTATAAGAACGGGCCATAAAGTATTCAAAAGGCCCTAGGGCATAAAGAAGCGAAAAGGCCCGCAAGGGTATTAAGTATACCGTTACGTGTTTTGTTTCAGGTCTGTAAACACACAGCAATGAACTAGTAAACCATAAAATAAATAATGTAACGTTGCTTGGTTCTCAATTCGGAAAGCACAATCGGGAGAGTATTACCTTAAATTGATTCGTAAAAGTCGTTAACCTCTTCTGTGTTAAGAGATTATTGATCGACATTACTCCAGGCTATGCCCGTTCTTATGCACTTTGGGAATAGCGCTGAAACATTCTTGAAAAGGTCTTCCGTCCTAGCATAAAAATAGCGCTTCTTTGCTTGCTTAGAGGAAGTAATTAGTACCGGTACGGACAAGATTTACCCTAATTTTTGGTATCAGGTGTACACAATACGTGTTTTTCTATCGAAAAATCGCAGCACTGCATTACTCTCTCTTTACTTCTTAAGTACGTAGTTGGCGAAAAATTAAAAAGAACTGAATTTACCTAATTAACACATAAATTTCAGCATTTTTGCTACTCTGGAACTTCAAATGGAATGCGGTTGCAATATACTAAGTGTTTTAAAGAACGATGTATTAATGGTTAAATTAATTTTAATCTTGTAACACTAAAATTTCATGGCAGTTTACAATCTTCTGTGGTATGATCCAGGGTTTGATTCCCGGTCAAGGCAAAAATGTAGTTGTAGCTTTCCTGTAAAATCGTCCCGGTTTCTGTAACTGGCAGACAGATCTTACTAGTTACGGTGAAGGGAACACGTCATGTTCGCCACATTTCGCGCTTACCCCCAAGCATGGGAATGTAACTAAGCCGAGGCATGGGGGACATCGGTCGCTGGCCGGCAGAGACGACCCAAAATACCTAATATATACATCACCAAAATCTCTTGAGAGTGACGAAACTTGTTCTGTTACAGATCCATTACTTGGATAGGCACGACACCAACGGATTCAGCGTGCTTGTAAACAACGCGTCGGTGCTGCAGTGCACCGTGACGGCCGGCCTGACCGGAGGAGGCGCAGAAGAGCCCAGGTCGAACACCTGCTTCACCGCAGGCGCCATGTACCTGGGCCCGGGAGACCAAGTGTCAGTGCGCGAAGTCGGCAGCCTTCGCTGGACTCTTTTCCAACCGCAGAAGAGCTTCTTCGGGCTTGTGAAACTGGGTCACACTGCTCGCATTACGTAAAATGAGCTCTCTAACCCGTATTTCTAACTCTGACATTTTTCTTGACTAAACTATTTTTCAAATCTCAAACAACGTATTACTTAAGATTAAATACGAAAGTGAGGTTAGATAGTGAACTGCTAATTTGATGTTTACGAATGTTCCAAACAAAGAGTACATTAGTAGAATGAACACGATCACTCAAAAATATCTGTGCATTGGATGCATTGTTTCATGTGCGTGGTTAATGCCTTCAGTGATAATCTTTACGTCGAGATTTGAGCATCAAGATTTTGAAAGGCAGTCTCTCATCATCATACGTCAAGTTGTCAACTGAGATTTTTAGGTAAGCAATATTTAATTCATTAGTATCATGTAATTGTTATTCATAGTAAATGATCTCGTCTTCTTTGTATTCATCATTCTTTGAGACAAATATTGTAGACAACTTACAATTAATACCTATTTGACTGATGTGTATATTTCTGGTAAATATTTTTATAAATTTATCTGTAACATTTGCATTTTCCTAACACAAATCTGTAATATAGTATATTTCTTTTATAAAATGTGAATACTCTTGTGAAGATAAATTTAAATTAATAGTTTTTAGATGTTACTAAGAGAATGTTAAAATACTCCAAGTCAATGATTATTTTTATATTGTATTTTCTTATATTTGTATTAAAATTGAGGTGTAGCAGTGTATGTTAATAATGTAGATGCCTTGTAAAGTATTGCCCAACACCTATGTAAACAGAAAATCAGTAAATATTATTTATTTTATACTATAAGGTCTCTAATTTTCTCATGTAGATCTCTACCGCAAAATGGAATTGTGAATCATTCCTATATATTTTCAATATTTCCTGGTGAATTCTTCCAATTTACTTTTGAATTATTACATTGTGTCCTAATCAACTTGGACGCACTCCCTTTCAATAAACTTGGGAATAATCTTATTCAATACAAACAGAAATATTTTTAGTGTGTATAATATGTGAATAAATTGAAGCCACTAAAATTGCTGAATAAAAGGTAAATAACTACTAAGGAGACAAATACACTTTTTGTGTAATCAATTTATAAATCATATATACTGTTATATCAGATAATATAACATTTATGAACCTTCCCGTAAAATATTTTTACTTCACTGGCATGTGCCTTGAAATATTTTTACTTCACTGCCCTGTCCCGTAAAATATTTTTACTTCACTGTATGTATGCAAATCCCGCCCACCAAATGATCTGAGTAATAATGCGCAAGGGTACATAGTTCTAGTATTCATAAATAAAAATATTCCTCTTCGTTAATTGGAAAACATAATTTAAAAAAATTTTCAATCTACTCCAGTGGTCTCCAAGCTTTTGAAGAATAAGAAGAAGAAAAATAAGAAAAGGAATTCAGGCAATTTCAGCGGTCCCGACAAGCGGATCGTGTATGAAATACATTTAAGAATCTTTAAAAACACTTTTTTGTCGGGATCTTCTCATGTATTTTATTAACTGAAGTTGTGCAATCTGCGAGAGGTTCTCGAGACGTGTCAGAAAGCTTTCCATCTCAAAGCCATCGATCGACTGATTAGTTTAAATACTGATTTTCAAACAAATTGAAATATAGAAAATCTGCTTCACTTCATAATGTTTCATTGTGGTAACTATTCATTTTTAAAAGAAAGTTTTTGATGCCTTTTAATTGAAGTATGTTTAGTACTTGCCGACCTGGATGGCTGAAGTGGCTAAGAGCGTGTACCGACCCAACGCTTCATTTCGAAGGATCGCGGGTTAGAATTTGGGCTTGGTTGTTTGCCTCCTGTCTTTCATGTATGAGTTGTTGCGGAGGGCCTCGCGTTTTTCTATCTCCAGATCAGAGCCCGCAAGGTGTTATGTCTAGTAATCGAATACGCGTCCCATCAGGACGTAAAGGGTAACCGGCTGTCTGCTCGATAAAATCCCTAGAGAAATAAAAAAGGTTAGTACTTTAGTGAAGTTCGCAAGTTTTCCAAATGAATGTCACAAAAATACCACACATTATCGTTGTAATATTTCCGCCGTTAGAAAATAAATTATGCAAATTAAGTTCTGATTTTTTATATAAATGAATGTAATATTTTCTGGAGCATATATTATTGGGAAGTGTACTTTTCTAACTCAAGTTTCAAAATTTAAACTTCATGTTAATGGATGTATTAGCAGCTTTTATAAACTAATTTCTGAAAATTATCACGCTTTTGTTATTAACTACTTCATTGTTCTTTGCGTGAGGTCTTCTTTGTTTTACGTAAGAAAATAATTGAATGAAGTTTATGAATTCTCCAACTAGAAAGTTAAATAGATTCGGAAACGAACTTATTGGCATGGTATTTTCTGTTTGTTTCTTCGTAAATAAAGTACATGTAAAGTCGAATTAAATATTAGTTGTCAAAGCATCTTTAATATATTAATATCTCATAACCGTCATTATAAATTTAATTTCCATCAAAAAGTGTTCGCCGACTGTCGTCCTGTCAGTATTATCCTAGTATGTTCATTGTAAGTTTGAGTACCAAAATTGTGTTTGAAGATCGGATACCTTAGCTAGTTTGAGAAATAAAAATAGTTATGTTTTAACAGATTTACACATATTAAAATTATTAAATATAAAAACCTACACATCAAGAGAGGGAAATATAGAAATTTTAACTCGAGACCAGTAATTTCAAGTTCTGTGCCGGGATTGGTTGGGGATATAGAACTTAATGTTCGGAGGACGGTGGAAAAAGCAGGAAGGAATGAGTAGTAACGATACCCACATCACTACTTCTGAGTTCGGAGTGGTAACTGAAAGGTCGGAATTATCCATTACTTAAGTTCTGCTACCAGTGGCGAGGCATCCTGTCATCGATAGATGCGGCGGTGACCAAGCAAAATAATTAGCATTGTAAAATTTTAGTTAAAAATTGGATAATGAGTCAAATATAAGCATATTTAAACAATACTAATAAGAAACAGGCGAGAAAATGTCATAAAACAACGAGATCGCAATGGTATCGCTAATATTATCGCCTCGAAGTGAGAGCACGCCGCCACTCTCGACTCAACTGGTCGCAGCGGTTCGTATTCTTTTGCACGAAGATAATCGAACCTACTCATCGCTGCGTTCGGAGAATCTCCACTGTTCGGCGGTTTTCAGCTATGCTTTGCAAAACGCGCTGTTCGAACTCTTGAAGAAGTTAGCTCGGTTGAAACAAAAGCCATTTGGTTCACATTCGAAGAGAAGCTTTCGAGCGTGTAGAGAAGCCAACCTAACTCTTCGTTATTAAATTCAACAAGTAAAGTTACCAAAAGAAACAAAGTTGGCACTAGGCACTTTATGGTTCTAATGTTATATTGTGAGACTTACTAGAGGCTTTGTGGAAGTACGTGACAAAACTCTTTTGAAGTCACAAAAGCCAATAAAAGTGTTTGTTCTTAATTTTGTAATTTAATTGCTCTTATAAAATTAGCTAAAAGTCACGAAAATGAGGATATTCGTACGTTAATGATCGCAGTTAATTCGTACGTTATTGATCGCAGTGCAATGAATTTTAGTTTTGCCCCATCTCAAACTTAGACTCCATCTTATGTCCGTGATCACAAGATCGACGAACCAAAGAATTTTATTTCAATTTCAATTCATTCTTAAGGTGTTCAGAAGATTTATCGTAAAGAATATGAAGAAAAAGTACCGTAAAATGAGCGTTTCATGAGTGTACTAACTTCAGAACTTCCCAAGAAAAATATTTAGAACACCCCATCTCCCAGTCTCGTTTAATAACTCATTTTTAAATTTTGTGGCTACGTTATGATTATGTTTAAGTTTGCGTTGTAAATGAGCCCTAAGAGACAGAATTGTCGTCACAGTGCAAGTCGTTCGGAAGAGAGCTATGCATCGCAGTTCTTCCACATAAAAGGGCGCTCCCTTATTAGCTCAAACACCAGTCCTGGGACTCCCCTATAGCTTTCTTAAGAAAGATAGATTTTCCTTTCTCTACTTCTTTCAAGTCTCTCACTTGTTCAAGAGTTCCCAAACGACCTCGAGTCTGTATGTAATCACCGGAGTTATTTCCAATCTGAATTATTTTATTGCTTTTTCCAGTGAAATTTGTCGTATGAAGCGTCGTGTAAAGTGTGAAATTTCTGTGAAGCTCTTTTTCACAGAAAACATTTGAGTTTTCGAAAAAAAACTTCATTTGAAGTCATTTGAAGCACTTACACTCACAAATACAACAGCGTTTACAAATTGCTGGAAATGTGCATATTAAAGTTGTGAGAGATCAAAAAAATTACATTTATGTAATTTTTGCAGAAACAAAAAAATACCCCAAATTGAACTTTACGTCGTATAAAAGAGTGCAATTAGCACTATCCGATCCAAAGGTTTGAAGAAAGAATTTCGAGCCATTTATGATAAAAATGGCGTTTGAGCGTTTCTGAAAACACGGAATTTTGAGCTACTTTTCACAGAAAACCGTTGGGTTTTTGAGAAACTTTACCTGACATTATTTAAAGCACATGTACTCATTAATACAATAATGTGAACAAATCGCCGCTAATGTAAATATTAACGACGTGAGAGAAAAGTCAAAAAAATTGTAATTTTTGAAAAAATGTGTGCAATATAGCGTTTATGTCATCACATAGAGTACATTTAGCACTATCCCTACCAAAAGTTTAAAGAAAAAAATTGGAGCCGTTTTCGAGAAAATCTAGTTTTTGTATTTTTTAAAAATTGTACGTATTGCATACTATATTGCGCGAAAACTACTAAACGCTTCAAAAACATGTACATGACCGCAAAAAAAAAAAAAGAACTCACTATGAAGAACAAATTATATTTGAAGGAAAAACCTCTATCTGCAATACTGTAGTTGGAGGAAGACGCCGAATAAAACTCACTTTCTATATCTTCGAAAATTTAGAGTTAACCCTGAAATTAGGACCTATGCCACCTTAATAAGTGTATTTTACTCTATTCTTACAAGAAATTTAAAGAAAAAATTTGGAGCCGTTTTCGAGAGAATTTTGAAAATGGTCAGGGCGCTTTAAGTACCCCCAAAAATTAGCGAATGTTTTTCAAAATCTCAGAACTTCGACTCAGGCCAGATCGTCAGGGGTTTATTCAATTTGGAAACAATCGTATGCATAGTTTAGGCGCTAGTGTTGTTCACATACACCGGACAGACGGACGGACGGACGTTTTGCTTTCAATTGGTTTTTCGGTATCAAGGACTTACAAAAGAGGTATTCTGGCTACAGCACGTGTTAGAGGATTTTTTTCTTAATTTAGCAACTCGATTTATCAACTTTTTCACTATCACGGCTCGGCAACGATTGTTTTTCTGCCGAAAATTCGCCATTCTTCCGCGCAGCATTACTTAACTTTCCCTATACTACGTATATTACTTCGTACATACGTACGTATACGGGAAAGTAAAAAGTTAAAAATGTAAATGGAGTAATAAAAGATGTTCTCTAAGTTGACGGATATGACATCTTTTATTTCTCCAAAACAGCTAAGATCGTCCGTCAGCAAGGTTTCTGGAAAAAAGCCGTTCGCCATTAAAATTTGCTATTCATGTGTTCCGTTATGGATTAGCAATATTTTGACATTTTTAGTACATAAAAAACTGTTGTAGGGCCCATTGAGGGTCGTTGTAGAGACTGAATTTTAATACGGACCGACAATCTGCAGTGACCTGATTCCTGACTAGAGAGATATAAGAGAATAAGGGGATACTAGCAGAGACTTGGTTATGAGCGAAGTGCGATGCGCATTTGTTCGCTGACGTCACCTCCACCACTAGTTGTAATCATACTGCCAACCTAAGCGTAAGAAATGTGAAACAGGGAAGATGAGGAGTTAATAAATATTCGACACAATGATTTTAAATCTTTAATTGAACATATTTATTCTTGTCAAGGGTACAACTCCCTTATATCTCCTATCGCTCAAAAATGATCTCTATTTAATCGTTTACAGTCTTAGCTCCAAAGATATTCGGCAAGATGCATTGCCATATCCTCATGACGCACTCCGCGAGAAAGTCTTCGCAAAGGCCGTCAGCTCGATTCTATGTAATTTGTGTGTACCCGTTACAGGGTCCACAAAATATAGAAAATGGTTCACAGCCTCATTTATAAAATTGTTCTGCTGTAACTGATTGTAGCCCCTCCAAAAGTCCGTGTCAATCGTGGTACGTACCCGTTTTCACGTGCTGAACAATAAGTTGCAACAAAGCGCTGCATCTCTTATGTAGTGCGATTTTTATAACTCTGCCCCTCAACCCCCTACGGCCACGATGAAATATCACTCTGCATTTCGCGTCTTTCTCAGTTATGCCGCTAGATGTCGCATGATTGCAAGCAATGCTTGTTGCGGTCGCGATCATGCGATATCTAGCGGCATGACTGAGAAAGATGCGAAATATCGTGACATATTCCATCGTGAAGACGGGCCTTGGGGGGCAAAGTTACAAAAATCGCAGCATGTTATCGGGACACACTTCTATCTGAATTTGATCGCACTTTGACTCGTTATACACGATTGTAATTGTATATGTGACTCAATAAATTATTATTATTATTATTATTATTATTATTAATTTCCCGAGTTTCCCGATCAATCATGCCTAGAATCCTCATTCCTTCCACCATACGGCCGCGATGGAATTTCCTGCGATCGATCTTGCAATCGTCTATTTCTATAATATGTCCTCCGCCTCCTATCTTGCTTTCTTCTTTATAACGTTTGTACAAACTGTCCAGACATACTCTTCTAAACGCCTGGAACCATCCTGCAATGGTCGTCTCCGCAATTGGAGCTTCATTGTCCAGCTCACATTCCCTTCGCGTTCTCTCGTAGGTGTCTGCCATAACAAAGCAGTGCAGCATCAGGGCCTAGCCAGAACTATTTCTCGGGAGGGGCTTCCAAAATTTAACTAGTGGTGCTACAACAGCACTTACTTTCCCGTATTAGAGGAAACAGCTAAGTAGTACTGTAATATTGCACTTTATGCACTACTAACATCTTCGCTTGGAACTCACTATTTCCATTGCAGTTTTGTCAGAACTATGTGAATTCTACAACTTCACAAAAATAGAATGCAAAAGTTTTGTAAACCTGTATTGGAAAAAGAAGCCTGATACCCTGAAAATATAGAAATGCCTTCCATTGGGCCATGATTAGGGAAGAGTATTTTAAAACCATGCAACAAATTCTCTACTCACTACAAATGGTACAGCATTTGTTGCAAAACTAAATATTTGCCTGCAAATATCAACATAAATTAGACAATTATAACTCCTTTTCATACAGCTCCATTAGGTCACAACAATGACACTAATTCACAGATATTCGCGAGCGCAAAGTGAATTCCATTGTTGCAGACCCTGCATTGTCGCTATTCTGAGAGCTATTAATTCTTTTTACTTATTTCAAATATTTCAAAATAAACAATTTCTAAAATATTAATGTGTAAGTCTATAACAAAGTTCGAATGTAAGAAACGAAGAAAGAAATAATATACAAAATCGCACATTCTAATTTACGACGCATCCAGCTGTCCGAAGCGCAGTAAATTTACAGCGGCCTATTACGTTTGTCACAAAATTAAAGAAAAACTACTCGTATTTTGAAAAAATTAAGCATGACCGTATTTATTTTATTTATTTATTTGTCAAAAAACAGAAACAGAATGGCACAGACTTTCCCGTATTAGTTTTCTATTTTCCTGGGTCTTCGCTAGCTATTCGGAATTGCCACATACTCTTTCTTGCCAGCTTCTATCTATCATCGCCAAAAGTACATTTTTTTGTCATTTTCTTAATTTTTCGGTTTCCTATTGGTAGAACAGAAACATTAATTTTAGAATATTAAAGAACACAAAAACCTAGCCGTAAATGGCAATTTTCTTTTAAAAATTATGTGCCGTTTAAGAGAAAATGGCGTTTTAGCACTACTAAAAATGCGAAATTTGAAGCTCATTTTCACAGAAAATTTTTGAGTTTTCAAAATACTTTATTTGAAGTTATTTGAAGCACTTACACTCACAAATATAATCATCTTTACAAATTGCGGATACATATTAAAGATGTGAGAGATCTTTCAAAAAATTTACATTTATATAATTTTTGAAAAAACAAAAAAAAACTTAAAATAAACTTCACGCTATACTAATGAGTGTAATTAGCACTATCCGTTACAACAGTTTCAAGAAAAAAATTGCAGCCATATACGAGAAAATGACGTTTGAGCATTTCTGAAAATGCCGAAATTTGAGCTACTTTTCACAGAAAACGGTAGTGTTTTCGAGAAACTTTGCTTGACATTATTTAAAGCATATATACTCGTAAATATAATAATGTAAAAAAATCGCCGATAATGTAAATATTAACGACGTGAGAGACAAGCAAAAAAATTTACATTTTGGTAATTTTTGAAAAAACCAACCGATAAACCAAAATGGCTTTTATGTCATTGATAGAGTACATTTACCACTATCCCTACCAAAAGTTTAAAGAAAAAATTTGGAGCCGTTTTTGAGAAAATCTTGTTTTTGTAATTTTTTTAAATTGCACATATTGCACGCAATATTGCACGAAAACTACCAAAATTGTGAAAAACATTTACATGACCTTTATTAAAGAACTCAATATGCAGAACAAATTTTATTTGAAGAAAAAATCTCTATCTTCAATTTTGTAGTTGGAGAAAGACGCCGAAAAAAATTCAAACTTTCACAATTTTCGAAAATTCAGAGCTGTACGTGAAAATCGGACCTATGCCATGTTAAAAAGTGTATTTTCCTCTATTCATACAAGAAATTTAAAGAAAAAATTTGGAGCCGTTTTTGAGAAAATGTTGAAAATCCCCGGGGGGCTTCATATAAAGTACCCCCAAATTTTAAAAAATCTTTTTCAAAATCACAAAGCTTCGACTAGAATCAGATCGACTGGGGAATATCAATTTTGAAGAAAATCGACCGAACGGTTTAGGCGCTAGCGTTGACCACAGACGGACAGACGGACGGAATGCCGTCAATCTATTTTTAAGTATAAGGAAACAACAAATCATGAATTTTGACCACACCACGAGATAGAGGATTTTTTTTCTTAATTTAGCAACTGGTTTTATCCACTTATTCGTTTTCACGGCCCGGCAATTAATTTTTTTCCGCCGAAAATTGGCCATTTTTTCGCGCAGCATTACATAACTTTCCCTATACTACGTATATCACACCGTGTATACGTACGTATACGGGAAAGTAAAAAATGGATAGTATGACATTTATTATAATATCTTTATCGGGCTTGTTTGAAAGAGATGCTCTTAAAAAATGAGACCAACATGATTTTAAACATATTTAAACATTATTTCCACATAACATTATTTCGAAAGTTTAAACACAATATTTAATTTATTATTTTCTATTCCAATAATCCAAACTACAGGAGGCGTCAACTTCAAAAGCAATTTTCTGGTCTTCTTTCTAGCCAGAAAATGACCTCTCCATACTATACTGCGATTTTTGTAGGAAGAGCTCTCAAGGCCACTCAAATCCCATCTTCGCGATGGAATATGTCACGGCATTTGGCGTCTTTTCTCGGTCTTGCCGGTAGAAGTCGCATGATCGCAAGCACTGCTTCATACGGTCGCGATCGTGCGAAATCTAGCGGAACGACTGTGAATGACACGAAATGCCGTGACATATTCCATCGCGAAGATGGGATTTGAGTGGCCTTGAGAGCTCTTCCTACAAAAATCGCAGTATAGCAGTTGTTACTGGCAAGGTAGCTAAGATAGTAAGTTTCTAATAGTGCGGGGAACCTTTCTTTCTACCTGCCCTTTTTATTTGCTATTAATCTATCTGGCCCAAATTGAGCTGCCAAAATGCGGGGAACCTTTTATTTACTACTGACCATTACATCAGATGCTCCACGTTGAGCATCCAAAATGCGGGAAACTTACTGTTTTATAACTATTTCTTAAAAATTGTTCCGCACTTTAAATTTATTTGAGCGTGGGAGCATGATTCCCTCTAAACACATAAGGACGCGCGCATAAGCCCCTTTGAAACACCCGGAGATAATTTCATAAATGAGAATGGTTGTAATAACATTACAAGACACAGCATAATGTAGATTTAAATAGAGAGACCAAATTCATCCCCCTTCTGTTTATTCACTTTTGCATGGAACACCAACATATTTGTACAACAATACTTGTCCGCCTCGGTCACACCGACGTAGCTGGACTTGTACCTGCCGTCTGTGGCTAAGTTTCTGGTTCTGAAACATTTGCTTTAATATACATATCTATGGTTAAACTGAGTACGAACTTTCGCGACACTTCATCTTTCTGAATTCTCATTAAACAAAATTATCAATTTTAAAAGATCTTTCTCTTAATTAAAATATCAAAATTCTTTGATCACTCCCATTTTTTTAATTACTCTTTGAATATTTGATTTATTTATTTTTTGATCCTTAAACCTTTCTTTTCGTTTTCTTTTCGGCGGAAAATAATTTAATTAAACATTAATCTTAGGTCTAAAAACATTACTTGATCTTCTTACAACTGAAACTATTCAGAATTTTCCAGGCCGATCTTCTCGCGTTATGAATTATTTCAAATACCTCCTAGTTGTTGACGAGATGCTGGCCGCCACCAGCTCCTTCATGAAGTTGCCGTGATGTCCGCCATTTTGATCGCATTTCACCATTCGTATAAACACAACTTTATGTTAATGCATACTATTTGCGCCGAAATAATGTCCGCCTATTTGTTATTCGCCCAATTAATTCATGGTGTGAAAATTATATTCCAGTTGCGTAAACTTCAAAAATACTATTATAAATTCACACAAGTTCAAAATTGAATGACATATTATTCTTCCGCAAAATATTCTACCTAGCACACATGCAAAACATGTCCTGTCGTGTTCAAAACTAGTGTTTTGACTGCTATTGTTGTGGCGAGTTTTTATAAGTTTTGGCCAAAACAAATTGACGATCAACTCTGTTTGTATCACTATTTTACGTTTTATTTATTTATTGCGGCTTTCCTGGGCATTTCTCTTCCTCGTAATAATTATTCTAAATTAATTTCGATATTTCCTATCCTTTAAGTCAGTCAAACACAGTTTTTATTTGTAAAATTTGTCTATTGTTACAAACATAGCGTCAGTCACGTGACTTCGACATGTTTGCATAAAAGACCTGTTTAATTCTTTAATGGGGCCTCTAAAATTCATGTCACTGTCTGCAAGCATTAGTTCAGCTTTGGGGCTCTCTACTACACTAGTTTCTATAATTATACATCTTTTCAATACATTAATATTCACGCCAAAAGGTTCCGTTTGCCACATATGACATCACATTGTTCTCATATCAACACTTCATGGTCTTAATACACCCACTTTCATCACTCAATATTTAGAGTTTCCCTGGTTCGATTCTCGTCAAACAAGTTTCATTTTACGCAGAGTAACTAGCGCCGTCATATTTTGACGTGCTATTACTTCTCCCATTCGGATTTCGCGTTCTCACAAATCGCTGATTTTGCGCGACCGCGAGCTTCAACTGTCTTTTCATTAAAAAGCTCTCATGCCCTACCTCATTATCGCGAGCGCGTCGGCCAATCGCGACGTCTCGTTCATTAATAGCTTGCCGCTTGAAAGTTTTTGTACCTTTGTGTCATTATGAACGTTATCAAACCTGTATAAAATCGAATATTTAAGATGTTGGGGGACCTCTAACTCTTGTAATTCATTACAATAGTATGTAAATATATTGGATCGCAGTTCTCTAAGACTTTCAGCACCTCGAGGTTAGCATCTATGGTGGAAGCTTTTTTACACCATAGTTCATACTCAGCTTTTACTGCAGAGAGTGATGTTCTGTTATCAAAGCATGGAGCTAAATTTCTCGACTTTTTCATTTCATGGATGGAAGCAAAGCCTGGAAGAAGCACTTGGAAACTTGGAAGAATATCATTTGAAGTTAATCTGTCTGTCTGTACTTTTATACGTTCCGATATATTTGGACATATTTAAACTACTAAATAAATAATTAATGAATGAATGAAAAAAATATTAGAATTTCGGGGAGGGCTTCAGCCCCTCGAGCTCCTCCCCTGGCTACGTGCCTGTGCAGCATTATGAGTAATTTCCGCACTGACACCTTCGCGTTATGAAAAGAATGTGTTCAGTGTCGCAGCAGCCCTGAATCTCCTGTTATTTTGGTGGCTTTCCGTAGTTTTTTGGCATGAAAAGTAACCAAATACTTTGTTCGCTGGCCTCGAAGTACGGAGCGTCGGGCATAAGAGACACTGCCTCTGAGCAGGAACCCTGGTGTCTCACCCACCGAACTGCCTAAAATCGATCCTTGCGGGACTCCACGTGCAATTGGCAAAGAACCGGAAAGGTGTGTACATAAAGATCCATCATCCAGTAAGGTATTTCTACTCTCTGAGATCGTTGTTTAAGGTACGAACATAGCCAATATAGAGCAATACCACGGATTCCATATGAAGGTAATTTTGAAAGTAAAATGTTATGATCAATGACATCAAAAGCTTTTGAAAGATCTAAAAATATTCCAATAGTTGCTTCGTTTTGATCCAATGATGAGGCAACATATTTTAATTCTTTCTGCAGCTTCTTTGGTGGCCACAATGTGCATTAGCGTCATAAAGTTGAAATGCGGCATTATGAAATAAATACACACACAAACAACGAAAACTAGTGAACACACCGTACCCAAGAAACAGGGGGAAAACACGAGCAAGACAGTGAGTTTGGCTACACTGCATCTCTGCGGCGACAGAGAAATGAACATCGCACAGCGTATAACCGCTTGAATACCCGAGAATATTATATTTGTTGTTCTCGAGCAGTGTGCGTGTTACTTGGAAAACTATTTTCTTTGGTTTTGTTCAGCAGTATTTTGGTTGCTGCAGGATACTAGTACTAGTTATACTTAATTAAGTAAAATAAAACCTGTTTTAATTCATTTATAATGTTTTCCGAACTCTAAAAGACGTTACTGAAGTTACTCTAGTGAAAACGATGAGGTGATGATGGAAATCGCCCATAGCCTCACAAAAATTAACTCGTTGCAAAAATACTCTTTAATTTCCCGCTCAACACGAGTTCAAAAAGTATAGATTCGTCACTTCCGGAATCCGAGAGCTGCCCAGGAGCAACAAAATGATAATGGCCGCGGGAAGTATCATCTGTAATTCTGACATTTGTGTCATAGGTGAACAAATTGCCTGATATTCTGACAAACATTTTCTGAGTTCGAAAGTATTATTAAAGGTTTATTTATTGGACAAATAGACGACACATGAACAATTCATGGTTCGCGAGACTTCAGTGCAGTCGCGAGTAGATTTGTAAAAATTGGTCGATTTAGTCGTGAGATAGCGAGATGCAAAGAAAATCAACCCAGAATTTTATTGAGTATGACCCTAATTGCAAAGGAGCTTATGGATGCCCTGTACGACTCAATTTGGTACCCTACTGGTTTTTGGCTGCCCTTCGAATTGTGTTAACTCTTCTCCCCCAGATAGGATATATTCATCCTGATGAATATTTTCAGTCACTGGAAGTTGTTGCAGGTTTGTATTTTACCGTCATAAGACATTTCAACTGTTATTAAATGTTCTTGTAATTGTACATATCCTTCTATAGCTTTATCAATATCTGAGTTAATGAAGTTAAAATTTATTTTTGTGTATGTAATAATCATCTTAATGTGTTAATGTATTAATAAATAATGGAATGTAATAAACATACGACATTATTTTGCAATAATCTTGTAGTTTACAATTGTATTGGTGTATTTTAACTTTTATTTTTATTTCTATATATGCAAGTTAAAATTATCACCAGGCAGAGGTGTATCTATGGTATGGCAGACATGGCACCTGCCATGAGCGCCGCTCATAAGGAATGCTATTTAGAGTGTATCTGCTAAAACAAATAACAATTACCCTAATTTGCAGTATCCTGACAGGGGCGCAAATTCTATGCTTGCCATGGGCACCTGAATACCTAGATACGCCTCTGGTCTCCAGGGAATACATGGATGTGCCTGTCAAACTTGTCTATTCTAGATTGACAATGCTTTGCTGATTAGTTTTGAATTTAATGACTTAAACACTTTGAAAATGTTTAAATCACTGTAATGTTTTGTTCCTATTTAGTGTGAGTTCTTTGTTTTCTTTAGATTTGTGCTAATGCTATTGTTCTGTTTCATTGTCTATTGTATGTTGCTTTTCTACTGATGTTCATTTAATGAATAGAATAGATTTTCTTTACATATAGAACCTAGGGGAAAAAAATCCCAGCCAGTAAATTGTCATTCTAAAATTGTCAATTACAATAACTAGTGATGGTAGATTTTAGCACTTTAAATTTTAAAAATTCACATTTTGAAAACAAGGCTATAGCATTTTATAGCATTACAAAAATTAATATTTGGCAGTGTGTAGCATTTGTTGAGAAAATTATTACTATGGGATGACTCTCTGAGAAAAAACAATTATTTTGATACTTTTTAGATTTTCCCATTAAAATCAGGAAATGAAGGAAACTAATTTAATATTTTGCCATTTGTGAACTTCACAAATATTTAAAGAAGTAATTTTAAAACCATAGATTTATTCCTGTCTTGTATAGAACTACAGGTTTCTGAAAATTGCTATTTGAAGGAGAGGAAAAGGACTGTTGTGCAATTTGTAATATTTATTAAAATAACATAACATTCTTTTAAAATGTTATGTATTTAGTTAAATAAAATCAATTTTTACAACAGCTATTATCAACATGTAACACAATTAATGGAAAATTAACTAAGAGCATATATCAGTGTTTGCTTCCTATAATCTATTTCTTCTGTCAGTAACAATTAAACTATATTGACTGAAAAATCATTCGGCTTCTACACTGTAGAGTACATTGCTGGTAGGTGGCCAGGTACTCATCACAGCTGCGTGGGTAAAACATGGAAATTTTCTTTGCATTGCCAACAGAATTTATAGGCAGTCAGCAATTGCATTTTCTCTAGTATTATTAATTGATTATTAAAATAAAAATAATTATAATAATCAGCTAAAAAAAAGTGTCTGATTCCAGTTCGTTAAAATACAAAATATCGTTTTGATAGCTAAAATATTTTCAGAGTTCAACCGAGGAAGCTGAAACTATTTGAGATGACCCTGAGCGCTCAGGCTTTCAGGATGTTTTTTAATTGTTCTTATTATTTTTTACTTTGTTTTGACTGTTAAATCTTAATTATGAATTAATAAACACGGCCACTGACAAATTAAATGTTTTAAAATATCGATATGTTGTTGATGTCGCAAGAGAGTATTTAGAGAGCGAACACAAAGGAAACCATAAAATGCAATTTAGCAAATATATTGCAGATTCTTGACCATTTCACACTTTGTACATGATTTCACATCTTTGATTGATTTATTGTATTATTGCTGATTGAAAACCTTCAGAAATATACAGCACCGACCGGCAAACATTCATTTACATATTTTTTTCAGCATTTGATAACATTTCGCATTTTTAGCAATTGCTAACAATAACTATAATCTAACAGTAATTTTTAGCCATCTCAAACAATAACCCATTGTTTACAAAATGCATTGTATTGTTTTCATCTGTAATATTGTCCTCATTGCTTGTTTCTACTTAAGCTATCACACTAGTGTATTGCATTCAGTAGAAATGCATATTATACTTGAGGGGTTAGTTTCCCTTTTCCATTCCTTTTTACAGATCCCTGTGTCATTCAGATATTGATCAGCACATGCAAGAAGGCAAACATGTTTTTAGAGACTACTTTTTGAAAAAGTTTTTGGAAGTGGGACATAAGACCAGTTCAACATTTTGTTAAAAGCATAACAAAACATTTAATACCTTCAATCTCAAAAGAAAATGTACATGTCTAGTAACTTATGGTGATTTACTCTTGACAGTGAATTCTTCTGCAGCTTAGTTTAACAACATTATATTTATATAACTATGAATAACTTGGGTATTAAATTTTGGAGCCAGAAGCTTCCTTAAAGTCATGTTGTCATCTTTGTAAATATATTTTTTCTCCAAAAAAATGTATCCATTCTATTTAGTACTATCTTTTTACTATTACTCTGCAGGAGATGAACTAAACTCTATAAATTAGTTTTCTAGTGTCACAGTTCCCAGGTTTCGTTTCACAGACATGTAGGATTCTGTGGAAAGTTCTTAAAGGTTCTGTGAAATACTCAAAAATCTAGTTCAAAACAGATAAATAAAACAACACCTTTAGCTGAAGACTTACACATCAGCTATCTGATATAAAGCTTAATTTTGGTTTGAAGCAGCAAAATGAAATTGTTTATTTCACAATATTAACAATATGCATAATAAAATATGCAATATATTATTATATATAATATGCAATATTTTCTTAAAAAACAACAACTTTTGTCATATAATGTACTGTTTCCTTTGAAGTAAAAAGTATCTGTGAATTCGAAATATTTTCTCTTTGTTTTTCAACTTGCAATGAAATTCAAAACAGTTAATCAATAATATGAAAGATGGATAGTAGACTTACAAAGTTTAATAAAGTTTATAGACTGGGTTGGGGTTCTGTAGAAGAAATGTGCCCTCTGAAGATATCCATGACCCGAACAGTTTGGGAATTCCTGTTGTAGTAAATGTAGTGTTGTAATGACTCAGAGAAAGCTGACTCTGTTGCTTAAATTAGCTGGAATTGCATTCAGACATTTGTTCATAATCCCACAAATTTCATAACTCTACCAAATATTAACTTCAAGCAAATTCAGAATTACTTGTAACATTACGAGGATCATTCATTAATGTCTCTTCTAGAGAATTATTTGCAACACATACTTCCATTCATCCATCCATCCATACATACATGCATACAGACATCCCAATTTTTGTGTACAAAATTGCATGCATCTCCTCATCACCTGCAACAATTTTAACCATCTTTGGAAGAACATTAATGGACCTAATGGACCTTAATTCCTGTGCGTACAAACTTACAGCTCAAATGAACCTTTAACAAATTTCTCAGGACTGTCTCTCTTATCTCAGGACTGTATTGTTCAGGTGATTTCATTTCATTTCCTCCCTAAACTAGTGTGGGAAGGAAGGGAAAAAATTAATAAATTTTTTTAAATTGTGAAGATATATCAAAATATGAATAATATTTTTATTATTTAAATAATTATGAATAATATATGGAATTTTTGTTTTCCAACCTTTATTGTATGGGCTGAAATTCTTGCTGCTTTAGCTTCAAATTACTTTTCTGCGACAAATTGTTGTAGGTATCTGATTGAAATACTTTTTTTCTAGTCTTTGTGTTCAATCCTACATGTCCAGCATTGTGAATGATGGAGTAAATTAGTTAGTAATTGTGTCTGTGTTGTTACAATCCATTGGCTGCAAACAAATTGTGTTCTTTTAGCACTGCTTTTCATAATTTTTATTTGTTAACAGTTGACAGGTACTGTATGTTTCTCTGGTGAGATGAATGAAATAATTCATGACGTATCTTTTTCTTCTTTTTGTTTTCTCAATTTCAGGTGACATACTAAATGTCGAAGTTGCACGCCCATGGGAATTTAACACAACGTTTCCAATTCGAAGTGTAGCATTACCATACATAACTGTTGGTTTTCCCTTGGCAATTCTGAAATCAATTTCCCCTTTGTTGGATTTTTGGTTTGGCATAAATATTCTGACTCCATATACATTAGTAATTCTTCCTCGCCTGGTTTCTTGTCTGTTGTCATTTGTAGCTGACTATTGTTTATATCGTATTTGTTACTGCTATGGCCAAAATTATCGTGCAAGGTTGATCACATTTGCAAGTTCATATGTAGTATTGGTCTACGGAACTAGAACTTTTTCTAATATGACTGAGATGGTATTAACATCCATTTTACTTTGCCTTGTGGCTGATTGTATGTGTTATTCTGATCGTGTAAGTATAATCTATCTATTGTCATATATTTTAAAATATAAAAATTTTAAAAATGTATATATTTTTATTAGTGAAAATTTTAGTATGGATTTTTGTCATTTCAGGTGATAATGCAAGATGATTTTCTGAGTGATAAATATGACAAAGCTGCTTCACCTGTTGAGAGAGTCAAACTTTTTAAAATGCGAAATGCTTTACCATCTCATTCGTTGACACATTGCCTTGCTGTTGCTTCAGTTACTGTTGTTGGAATTTTCAATAGACCCACATTTATAGCCTTCGCTTTTCCTCCTATATTCTTTTGGCTGCATAGAGGTCTTGGTTCAAAGAACATTGGTTTTGGCCATTTCCATTTACGTATCTTAACATTTGTTCTAGCTGCTCTCCCTGCTGTTGTTTTATTCATTCTCATTGATTCATTTTATTATGGGTATTTGACAAAAGCTGAAATTGGCCATTTAGAAGTAAGTTTGAATAACTTTGTTGTGACACCTTTGAATTTTCTTCGTTACAACAGTAATTCTCAAAATTTAGCACAGCATGGGTTACATCCCAGATACTTACACTTTTTGGTGAATCTTCCATTACTGTACAATGTTCTAGGCATTTTGAGTCTGCTGGCATTTCTAAGAATGGTGTACAAGTAAGTAAATAAATTTCAACCTGTACAAGTAAGAATAAACTTTGTTAATGGGTTGTATATGTCATAAAATATTAGCATTTTAATTATCAGACCAATATTTTAATATTTAATTAATTCTATAATTAATATTTTCTAGTATTCTTCCTTCTAATATAATACCAAATACCTTTTTGTAAGAAGATTTTAAAAATTAAATTTCTACTTTTGACAATACAGAGGAAATTTTCTTTTGCAAACAATTAGTTTTGATTTTCAGCAATTTTTCATCTAAAATGTACAATTATCTTTATACAGAAATTTGAATTATTGAACCATTTTTAATTGTTGTAGATATAAATCATTGAGTTCAAATTATTTTGCAGCTGGATAAACAAGTATTATCAGATTAATGTAGAACTAGAATATCTTTTTAATGTAAATTTATTGCTTACAATTTTTTTGTTACTACTGGGTAAGTGAATAAAATAATTCGGAATGCTGTGAAACAAAACGGAATGCCGGTTTAATTCGAGATATCTTTGCTGTAAGAACCCTCTTGATCTGGCATAATTTGCCAAATAATCTCCAATCTACTATTGATTATTGTGGACTTCATTTGTATCATCTGGGTTTCAATTTTTTTTTCTTTCAAATTGCTTTTTTGTGTTGTTTACTAGGTGCGTGACTTTTTTAAAACTTCTCAAATGCCATCTTTTGTCCAGAGGTGTACATAAGCAGTGGAGTGACTTACCTCGTATCCAAAGCATCATTGGACTGATGACGGCATCATTCATTGTACCAGTTGCTGTGCTGTCTATGTTTCCACATCAGGAAGCCAGATTTTTAATCCCAGTCACCGTGCCTATTATATTTCTTCACTCGCAGAGGATTCGACACTCTTCCACCACAGAACGGTGGACAGAACGTGGAAAGTCAGCAAAAGTGTTCTTCATGCGAAGTTCAAATGGAAATATTATGCTGACTCTGTGGTACCTTTTTAATATTGTTCTCACAGTGTTCTATGGTTTTTTGCATCAAGGTGGAGTATATCCTCTGATGGATCATTTGAATCAGGAAATGCAAACTAAACCAAGACTGATGACCATCCATGTAGTCACAAGTCACACTTATTCTTTACCTTTGTCTTTGCTTCAACTTGAAAACTCAAAGCATTCGGTTTTTGATAGACAAACCGGCCATCGCTATAAACTTGCTAAACAATTTTTTGCTTATGAAATGGGATCTCGACCCCTAAATGAAGTTCAGAAGAAGTTGGAAGAACTTTTAGAATCCTGTGAATTTAAGTTGCAGAATAAGAAATTGGATTATCGTTTGTATCTTGCCTTGCCTGCTAGTCTGAGTGATGATTTCCATATCACGCTTTATAATTCAAGCTCAAAGTTCTTTCACACTGTTTCAAGAGTGTTCTATCCACACATTTCCACAGAAGCCCTTCCTAAATTGTCAGGGCAAACTGAATGTTCCGAAGACATAACAGATGGTTATTGTGAAAGTGAAACCTTCTATAACTCCCCTTTAAAATATTTGTCAAGGTTTATTGAGCAATTTGGATTAGTTTTAATTAGAATTTCTGCTCCGCGAGCTCTGAAATACAGTCAGTATTGAAAATGAAGAGGTGAGAAAAGTGCTTCTGATTTAAGAAATTAAAAATCCAAAGAATATTATATCCAATAAGAGAGAAGTATGAAATGTATCTGTGATCTATTTTCTGCCATATTGCATTAAGTACAGTATTCATTTGGAATTGCTTTGTGATTCCTTTAATACATTTTTCTAAGTTAATGTTGATAAAACTTGTGTCATGAACCTTTGATTGTGTGTGCGTGTGCAGGTCTAATAATATTTGTCCTAGGTATTGACATTTAATTTATACCCTAGGTTAATACTTTTATTTTTTCTGGAATGGTTATCTTTTTGCCTTAACTGCGCAGTAAGAAACTATGTATATTAAATTTATGTAGTCTGTTATAAATTATAGTATGTGAAGACAATTGGTGTAATGACTTCTTACAATTCCCACCTCATGACCTGAAATAAAACTCTTCACATCAGACTAAACAATGAAAGTTGAATTCATGTTCAACAATGCTAGTCTGAAAAAAAGAAAGTGTCTTAATTTGTATTATTTCCCAATGTGATAGTGTGTAACAAAGTTCATTTAAACATTTTTTGAAAAGCACTTGTGCTATGGATAAAATATAAATTCTTGAAACTATGTACAATATAAATAAGCCCTCCAAGGCAGTCATTCTATGACAAAATGTAACCACTCCCTGAGCTTTCAAACAAGTCCTTGCACAGGCTTCACAATCAGTACCAAACGTCAGGTGCTCTTTATGTATTATGAGGGGCAACAGAACAAAATGTATTAACTCTGCATTTCAGTTTGAAACAAATTCTTAATTTATTGTAAACTTTCTGAAAATACACCAGAGAAGTCTTTTAAATAATGATGGAGATTGTTTTAGAAAATATTACTTATGAAGGGTGTACTAAACACCAAAAGAGTCTTTTTCACAGAAAAATTGCCAGAGGCAAATTTTATTTTGCTTCAACCAAATGTCTTCCCAAAAGGTACAACTACGCAAGTAACACTGTTTTCATGGAAATGTGGAATGGGGGTGACTAAACACCCTGTGTAATTTCTTAACAGTCAGCCTTTGAGTTAAATTTACTCACATTTTATTTGGTTTATTATATATAATACAAAAACTGTTAACGATTAGACCCAATTTTTATTTTTCTACTAAAATTCACCTTGGTATGTGTAATCCCTTTTTTAATGTTCTTGAGAGGATCAAGTTTTATCAAATTAAATTTTCATGTTAGGAGAAATCATCATAAGACTACATAATACTGATTGGCAATGATTGTTCAATAATGTACTGCGTAAGGAAGATGGTTGTTTAAACCAAATAAAATTTTGTATAATTTTAATCAAACTATGGTATTGGAGAGGATCAAATGGTATTCACCAATAAAGTATTAAAAGAACAATATAACTAGTGAGTGCTAGCAAACAGTTTGCCCAGATATGTATCCCTTAATGTTCAAATCACAAGTCATATTGTTATGTACATATATTGCTTTATTAAACTTTTATTTATAAGTTGTACATTGTTTTTTTATCACATATAAAAATATATGAGAAATCTATATTCTGAAAGCTGCTTGTTTAATGGTTTATAAATATCATTAGAGGGCATGAATGTGAACACTAGGGGGTAATATCTTAACAGTAACCAACAGAGATGAGATGACTGTTCAGAGGTGGGGTAAAAACTTATATTTCATTGACTTTTCTTTTTCTTCTTGGTATATCTTTGGTAATGTACCAAAGCCATTGAATTCAATTTACTGTGAGCTGACTATTAAGCAATTCTCTTAGACATGCAATAATACTTCACATCGATTCCATATCAAAGAAAACGGCTTAATATTCAGCTTGGCTTCAGTGCTTCAGAGCATTTTGAGATTACGTCCAAAGCTTCACTCCCTTTGGGGGAGATAAACATTTAGTTTGCAATTATGAAGATATAATCCTCCATATGCACAAAATTATTAAGAATTCTCAGTGAAGCCTATTCTGATACACAAACTTCAAGTGTTGTTACTTATAAGGCCACAGAATTTTACACTATCACCAGAACGAATTGTAAGGAGAATAATCCTGTTGTTAACATTTCTCTACATTTCACGAAAGTCTGAATACAATGGGTGGGGGGATAAGATAACCTTCAGAAACAGGTAGAGGATAGCTTTCTTTTCTTTCCAATTTGAATTATTTCAACAGAGAAATGAATTATAAAACTTGTAAAAACATTTTCTTAAGACTTTAAAAGTCACAGTCACAACATTTTCTGCAGACAAACTTCAAATTTTAAGTACATTTTTTTTAAAAACGTTACAAAAACTAAAATCTTGTTAAAGCTGCATTGGTTATCATAACATTTTAAGTTTTGGTGTTTAATTAGCATGGTTTTAAACAAGTAAGTCACACTAATAAAAGAAACAAAATGTAGCATTCTGTAACTAATTAACCTCATTTCCAATTACACAATTGAAGAGATGAGAAAACTCAGCCAAACTTGTCACATATGTCAGAAATCTACATCTAGAATATAAAACAACTCATGCTCTTAAGGGTACATAACTTGCTTAAACAAGTTAAATCCACTGATATTGAGCATTACTACTGATACCATGGAAACTGGTAAATATTTGTTGTGTAGTGGGATAAAATTTTGATCTACAAATGTTTTATACACACAAGAAACTCAGGCTACGCAGTATTTCTAATAAGAGTTTAACTGTTTGCGACAGTTTATGTTACTGGTATGTTACTGCATCTTAGTGTGTAATGTTTTCCTTGTCACCTCATTAGAGATTGTTCCAGTTAATTTATAACAAATGGCAGTATTGTGAACTAGTTAACATAGCACAAAACAAAAAAATACTAGAATAAATCTTCAAGATAGTGACAGCAAGAAACAAGGGTAATGAAAGAAAAATAGAACGAAGAGATTTCCTTCACAGAACCTCTTGAGATCATTGTGGCTCTATGTGATCACTATTTCATCACTCCTTCAATCCCCATAAGCATATGGCATGTCTTCTCCAAATTTACTACGATGAACAGCATTCTTTGCTTGATAGAAAGCCTACGAAACAAAAAATTAACAATTAAACTTCTTTATGGGAATGAAAAGTCGGAGGTTATTTGCACATCTCACGTGCTCAAAACTACAAAAATCCATTCATGAACAAACGTATTTTAACTTATCACTGTGGTGTTAAAAGACAATAAGACATCACCTCATTATCCACGTAGGCTTCACATGCGTAGCACCAAACTGAGAGATCAGAAAAGCTGAGTGTGAGAGGATGTGTAGTTTCTATTCCATGTTCAATCATGTGACCATTGATGTACCGTCCACAATGTACCTGCAGGCAAAATTGTTGCATTTAATCTACAAAGGACTTAATCGAGGGTAGCAATATTAAATTTAAAATATCGCAACAGCACCAAAAAGTACACCGCTTATTACACATTTTCAATGTTAATAACAGAAAAGGGGGATAAAAAGGTTTTCTTTAAACGGTATGCAAGAATTTGCATTCATTTACAACAATATAGTAATAAGAACTGCAAGAACAAAGATGGAGTCTTTACACACACAAGAAACTCAGGCTATGCAGTATCAGTACGCAGAGAAGGAAAATCAAAACCTGAAATTTGAATTGAAGGGAGACTGGATAACACAGAACTTCTAGAATTTCAGAAATTGGAAATAAATGGTCAAGGGAAGCAAGAAATAATCCTCTCATAATTGAAAACTGTTTAGGGTCATTATTTCATTATAATATGAATTTAAAAAAAGAAAATTATCATGTAATGAAACTTCATGTGACTGACACTTGCTACTCATCGAGACATTTTCATGAAATTTCATGGTAGAATTTTCAGTCGACTATTTGAATGCTGATTTATAATTTTGTTCATTATTTTAATTTAATGCAAGAAGGAGAATATATGAATCAGAATATAATATTTTAAGGAAAATTAGTAAACACAAAAAAAGTTTGGGGAAGAAAGCTCTCTATGCTACCCCCTTTTTTTTTTTACTTTCCCGTATACAAACGTTTACACGGAGTGATATACATAATAAAGGGAAAGTTATGTAATGCTGCGAGAAAAAATGGCCAATTTTCAGCAGAAAAAAATTCACTGCCGGGCCGTGAAAACGAAAAAGTGGATAAAACCAGTTGCTAAATTAAGAGAAAAAAATCCCCTAACATGTGGTGTAGCCAGAAACCCTATTTTCTAGGTCATTGATACCGAAAAACCAATTGCAAGGAAAACATCCATCCATCTGTGAACACTGCTAGCACCTAAACCATACGTACGATTTCTTCCAAAATGGATATTCCCCGGTCGATCTGGTTTTAGTCGAAGCTTTGAGATTTTGAAAAAGATTCTTCAAAATCTGGGGGTGGTTTATATGAAGCACCCCGGGAATTTTCAAAATTTTCTCAAAAACGGCTCCAAATTTTTTCTTTAAACTTTTGGTGGGGATAGTGGTAAATGTACTGTATCAGATGACATAAAAGCCATATTGCTCTATAGGTTGTTTTTTTTCAAAAATTACAAAAATGTAAATTTTTTCACATGTTTCTCACGTCGATAATATTTACATTAGCGGTGATTTTTTCACATTATTTAAAGCACATGTACTCATAAATATAATAATGTCAAGTAAAGTTTCTCGAAAACACAACCGTTTTCTGTGAAAAGTAGCTCAAAATTTCGCATTTTCAGAAATGCTCAAACGCCATTTTCTCATATATGGATGCAAATTTTTTTCGTCAAACTTTTGTAATGGATAGTGCTGATTACACTCTTTAGTATAGCGTATTAAGTTTATTTTGAATTATTCTTTTGTTTTTTCAAAAATTACATAATTGTAATTTTTTGAAATCTCTCACTTCTTTAATATGCACATTAACAGCAATTTGTAAACATTATTACATTTGTGAGTGTAAGTACTTCAAATAAAGTATTTTGAAAACTCAAACATTTTCTGTGAAAATGAGCTTCAAATTTTGCATTTTTAGTAGCGCTAAAACGCCATTTTCTCTTAAACGGCATATAATTTTTAAAAGAAAATTGCCATTTATGACTAGGTTTTTGTGTTCTTTAATATTCTAAAATTAATGTTTCCGTTCTACCAACAGAAAACTGAAAAATTAAGAAAATGATAGAAAAATGTACTTTTGGCGGTGATAGATGACCGCTGGCAAGAAAGTTTGTGGCAATTCCGAATAGCTAGCGAAAACCCAAGGAAATAGAAAACTAATATGGGAAAGTCTGTGCCATTCTGTAGCACCACTAGTTTTACGCCAAATTTATATAATCACATCTTATCTCCAATAAATATTTCATATACGTACAGTATAGCACACGAGGCAAACCCAGTTTTCAATAACTGAGCCACATTCCATACAAGGACTCTGCACATCTAATCCTCGAGCAGGAACCTCCCTGACAGCATCAAGATGAGGGCAGGAAGGCAAAGGAATCACAGCGTGCATCTGACCAGTAAGCAACAACTGCAACAACATTTTTTTCAGTCAATCAGAGAATTTGTATTCGAGGCTACAACCTTTTGTGGGTCAAACCTCACTATTTTTTATTTTATGTACTTGAAACATGACCATTCTCCTTTGCCAGGATAATACAAATAAAGAATGCATGATGATTTAAATAATTTGTATACGGAAATGATGCATTGTAAGAACTCTCAAATGTTGCTTGAACACGGCAATGTTCTAATAAGAGAATATTGGAAAATTGGATCAAAAGTAACATAACCATGTAATATATTTATTACTCAAATTTATCTAGAGTATTTATTAGAAACAATGCACAAGTTAATCTAGTTGGTTTATTCAAAAAATGAGTGTGCTGGAAATATATGAACATCCTTATGTTTTTTGCCACACCATGAACATCAAGTTCATAATTCAAAAGTTAACATATCATACAATGACTCAGGACATAAGAAATCACATTACAGTAAAGTGTTCAACAAGTCTAGATCTAGTGGAGAATTATCATTAGTAATATTATGAACAAAAACCAATGAGTTTCACACACCTGCAAGTTGTCTGATAAATAATCTACAAGATTCTGCGGCTGACCAGGACTACCACTGGCCCCACTTCCCCCAACACTACTTCCTCCAGCATCAGGTTGACGACTGCTGCCTGGTCTGTTCTCTTCTCTGTCAGCAGCTTTCCTTACTGACTCATCTGCCTGGCTTGTCAAGTTCACTTGATCCTCTGCAACCAGTTTGGGGGAGATTTTGAAAGCATTTGTTCTGATTTGCAGGTTTGAATTTGCATCAATGTTTCTTGAATTGGAATACAGCGTTGGGAAGTTGATGTCTGTTTCAGAAACTTTTGGAATGTTTGCTTTGCTTTCTTGTACAGGAAGGGAAACTGATGAAGATCCAAGAGTGTTGTCTTCATTTTCTGCTTTAGTGGTGAACTCAAAACTATTTACATTATCTGTAATCATTTCTAAAGATTCACTGGCACTCGTTGAACTTATCTGTGACCACACTTGATTTTCCCCTTCCAGGGAACTTACAGAGCTAACCATAAAATTGGAGGAATCCTCAGATAATTCCATTGGACTCTCTAAGGACTTTGTCTGCTCTTTCATACTGACTAAACACTGACTGGAATGTAAAACTTCATCTGACTTGACAGGACTAGAACTCTCATCCAAGTTGAGTTTTGCCATTGAGTTTGGCATCACCTCATTTGTGGGTGAAGCAGGAAGCATATATGAGCCTTTCAGTTCTGTGGGACTCTGAAAAGGGACATTGTTTGAGATCTCTGTTATCACATTTGCATTGACATAACTTGAGTCATTTCCTTCTCCTTTTGTTTTGAGGCTATCCATATCATTGGCTTTGCCAAAAGGCTCAGTCTTCTGAGAAAGCTCTGCATCTGGAAGAACATTCTCCTTTGGCAATGCTAAGTCAAACTTGAGGTTTGACCAGTATTTGCTGTGGACCCGTATTACATTTTTTATGGTAGTTACAGCACTAGGGCATGGAGCTAGACGTGGCTGTAACATAGGCAGTGGATCTCCAAGAAGAGCTTTGGTGCACAGAGTCATAGCATATGATATTGAGGTAACATTGTAACCACCTTCCAGAGAAAGAATGACTCGACCATTCGCTAAGGCAGACAACCAATGTGTCAAATGGCCATACGCTTCAGGAGTCACTTTACATCCTGTAAAACAAAATAATTTGAATTCATAGTATTTAAAAATACAAAGATCAATTTTCTTTTTATCGTTTATTATCAAAAAATACTTTTGTTCCAGCAACAAAATGATAATTTTTAAATGCACAATAAAACTTCTGTGAAGACATTGGAGTAGAAAATTATCTGTACATTGTATTATTTTTATTGAGCATATAATATGCACATTTTATTAAAAAACAGCCAGAAGTAAAAATCTCATGTTAAATAACTTTTCATGCAATTATTTTGCAATGCAATGAATTATATTTTAAACCTTTATGAAAATAGTTAGACAATAAAAGAATTGTGTAGTAAAGTATTGCAAGTTCTGAGAGAAAAAATTCATACCACCCAATGGATCACCAACAGCAGCATCAAAGCCAGCTGAGACCAAGACTAGTTCAGGAGCAAACTCATAGCAAATGGGTAGAACAATTCGATGAAAGGCAGCAATATAATCAGCATCAGTCATCCCATGCTGAAATAAAACATCAATAATTTGAGTTATTTACTTTCAGAAATGAAGGTTCCAAAAACATTTTCCATGGCCAGTTAATTATGGAGTCACCCGTAATGTTACTGAATTTTTCTTCATAACATTTCATTATTTTCCAGATCGGTAGACAATGTAGAAAACACAGAATAACTAGGAGGCCTACTGAAGATATTTAAGCCAATGCTTTACCTTGTTCCAAGGAATGTTGACGTTAAATCCTGCACCTGCACCAGAACCCACAACAGTGTAATTGGCATCAGGTGAGCCAGGAAAAAAGCTTCCGTTGTCATATCGATGTAAGGACAAGTAAAGAACCCGTGGATCAGATTCGAATGTATGCTGACTACCATTGCCATGATGTACATCCCAATCCACAAGCAACACCCTAAAATAGCAATCACATAATGACTATAATAAATATTTCAAAGTTCATGTACTTTTTTCAGTTGATCCAAACTGCATTATAGAAATAAATCAAAAGTCAAAAACGATTATATTTTCCAACATACTTTCCTCAAAGAAAAGTTCTGGATATCGTTGAAGTTACTGTACGATAATCACTTCACTTTCACTACCTTCAAAACAGCTGTAACTATACCTTT
Source organism: Acheta domesticus (assembly GCA_031308135.1). NCBI lineage: Eukaryota > Metazoa > Arthropoda > Insecta > Orthoptera > Gryllidae > Acheta > Acheta domesticus. The sequence goes on along the minus strand of JAHLJT010009436.1, from coordinate 244,846,474 downwards.
TCAAGCGATGAACTTCCACAGCATATTTTGCAGCAATAGAAACTGTGTTGAAGACACAAAATCCACAAGGTTCATCTTCTTCAGCATGGTGGCCAGGAGGTCTCACAATAGCAATACCTGATTGACTCTCTCCATTCAACACTGAGTCAACTACCTACAACATTAATTACAAAATTCTTGGTATTGGCATGCATTACATACTTTCTGAAAATTGACATAAGCAAGAGGAATGAAAGAATTTATTCAATATGTCCTAAGAGCATGTATAAAAGGAACACTAACATAATCATACGAAGACTACATTTTGTGAAGCAAACTAGTAGTGCTATGGCACACACTTTCTTGCACTAGCTTTCTAATTTCTTTGGTCTGAGCTAGCTTTTTGGTCTTGCCCCATCCTCTTCCCAGCTGCCATCTATTGCTGCTCAAAGTACATTTTTTCAAATTTTCTCAATTTTCGATTCCCTAATGGTAAAATTGAAACATGACTTTTACTATGTTAAAGAAGGGTAAAACCTTGTCCTAAATGGAAATTTTTATTGAAAGATTTGGAGCCGTTTTTGAGAAAATGTTGTTTAAGCTTCACTGTAAATGTGCAATCTAAAGCTTTTTCACAGAAAACTTTTGAGGTGGAAATTGGAACTTCATTGGAAATCATTTGAAGCACTTCTACTCACTACAATAAAATATACAAATTGCTGCAAATGTAAATATTAACAGCGCGAGATATATTTAAAAAAAATTACATTTGTGTAATTTTTTAAAAAACAAAAGAATACAACTATGAATTTTATGTCATCTTAAACAGTACAATTAGCACTATCCATAGGTTTGAATAAAACATTTACTGCCTTTTTAAAAAAATTGCATTTCACATTACTGAAAATGCTGAATTTTGAGCTCATTTCCAGAGAAAATTTTGATTTTTTTTTGATAAACTTTATATGTTATTTACAGCACATGTACTCAAAAATGCAATAATGAGAACAAATTGCTGCTAATGAAAAAATAAGTTATGCGAGAGAGCCATAAAAAAAAGTACATTTGTGTACATCTTATAGAGTACATTGAGTACAATCCCTATCAAAAGTTTAAAAGAAAAAATTTCAAGCCGTTTTTGAGTAAATCTTATTTTTGTTATTTTTTAAAATTGCTTGAAAATTACTCATAAATTTCAAAAATATGTACTTGACCTTAATGAAAGAACTATGAAGAAAAAAATTTTACTAGGAGGAAGAATCTATCTCTATAAAAAAAATAAAAAAAATCAAACTTTTGCAATTTTCGAAAATTCAGTGTTACGAGTGAAAAATGGACAAATGCCACCTTGATATGAGAAAACGATGCTTTTTTAGTATCAGGGGATCCCAAAATGGGTGTTTCCGTTGCATTCTCAAAATTGATGTTCCACAGCATGCATTTATATATTACATATGTTACTCCATACACGAGAAAGTAAAAATTGCCAAAATGACAGGAAATAAAACTGACAACAGACAGACAGATGAATGTTTTAAAGAGAAAAGAAAAAAAGAAAAAGAAAAAAGAAAAAAAAAGGGGGGGGAGAAAAAAAAAGAAACCTTACAGGGGCCCCAAAAAGTATATTTCTGTTGAAATCTCGAAATCAATTTTCCCCAGCATAACATATATTACTCTGTGTAGATGTACATATACAAGAAAGTGAATGTTTTTTTTTTAACAAATATTACAACCACTACAAAGAAGAATCTCAATGAAAGACAAGAACATGTTACAAAAAGTCAATTAAAATGAAACTAAATAAATCACAAACCTGCAAGAGCGATCCAGCTGCCAAACAGGCACTATCGTAAGTGTCTGGATGAAGGTATACAGAACGAAAATTTTCTTGCATTTTATGTAAATCACGAAATTTCATGTTCTTGGTGCCGATGATCTGGTCTATATGTTGCTTACTATGTAGCAACAGTAATTCCTCTTGTGTAACTGATCTGGCCTGTGAAGTTATTGATTATTGAATTGGCCTGTGTTGAATTATTGATATTACAGTATTTCCATTTGAATATCTTTTAGTTCTTGTATGTAATGCAACTATACACACATCTGAAGTTACAAATATTTGTACTTATTCATTTCATATTTATTAATTTTATTACTCAATCTAAGTAATGGAGCACAGAAATTTTCCATTAAAAGAATTATCACTTCTTTTTCATAAAAAAGTGTAATTTGCTCAAAAGATTCTCAAATAAATATTGTGAGTAGTGACAGTCCACCACTGTCAAGGACGAGTTACACTTACTTTTAGTCTGTGACACCGCTCTAATAAACCATATTCTTCATGTCGAAAATAAATGGTAGATATTCTCTCTGGTTTTTCAGGATGTGACCTGTGACAATATATAAGTTACTGTAGTTCTATTGTTGAGTTTCTCAGTGTTCCTGTATGTTCAAAAAACAAAAAAATAATAATAATAATAATAATAATAAAAAATAAAAACTCACGGTTCAGGGGCATTTTTATGTTTCATCATTCTTTCATCATACACCAAACAAACTTTATTAGGGGCAAAAGTCAGCTTTGTATCTGCAAAAAGCATAATAACTAGAAAAAAAAATTCTGTGCATATCAAAAAAGTAAATAATAAAGATCCAAGAAAATGATTTGTTGGTTTTTAGTAGTATTGAACTATTCCACAATTAATCCATAGATGGTACATCAACAAACATCAGAAAGCCACAGAAGGAACAAAATTCAAATATATCTCACTTGTAATCAAGATGTTCAATCTTGCATCAAGTTCTTTTTGAAACTCTTTGTCTTGAATTGGATAACAATCTCGAGTTAAATATGATTCTGGTCTTTCTTCAGAGCCTAGGAATTTCACTACAGGTAAATGCCTAGCTACTGAATCTAGTTCTTCATCACTCTTGGTGTCATCTGCATCTACAGTACCATCACTTTTTACAGAACATAAAACAGGATCTTGAGGCTCAGACTTCAAAGTGTAAATATCTTGAAACTGGAAGCACTGCCAATACTCACGATGAGCATATATAACATTCAATATAGTGTCTTGAATACTGAAAATAAATACATTTTTCTACAGATTTTCCATATAACTGTAATAAATTACATTTCCAAGGTAGCCCACTTACAACATACAAACTGATTAATTATTAACTAATCAGATTACCACTACTTGAAACCGATCAAGACTTGTTCTCCTTTGTACCTCATTATTAATAATAATAATTATTATTATTGCTCTGAGTTTTTCATTAGTGTTAATTAATCTTCATAAAATTACTTTTGTTTGTTCAATCCAATTACATCCTCCATTATTACAAATTAAAAATCAACAAATTGGCAATTTGTAAATTAGACCCAATATCAAAGGTAGTAAAAATAACCTCACTATAGTATCAGTGAAACTGACACAATAAATAGTCAATGTAACAATAAAACGAATTTCCAAGCATCCTGTTAAGGGAAAGCAGCAAGGAGATGGAGAACTATTTAAGAATACTTTTACATGATTTGAATTGCATTATTTTTAGACCAAATACATTTTTTATTAAAAGAAGTTCATGTATTACATTAAGTAATCAAATAAATTCATCTTAATTATACCTGTCACATGGTGGTGGTAACTTAGGAAGATATGGACAGGGATCCCCTAGAAGACAACGTAAAGTCAAAGCTGCACCTTCCGCAAGAGACTTTAAACAGTAGCCACCCTAGAGCAGACAATTCTAGTACCAGAATTCCATAATTAAATTCATTTAATTCATTGCTGATGCAATATACGTACTTCAAGAACCACCACAACTTTTCCATTGGCAAGTTGCAGGAGAGATGATAACATATGCGCATAACATGCGGGAGTCACTTCCATTTCACCCTACAGTAATAAACAAATTGTAATAATTACCCACAAAACAAAATAAATCAAATATACTTATTCAATAAATAACTTCAATCTACAGAAAAGCAGGGCATCAACTTGCAGCTTAAAATATTCCAACCTTGTTTCTTTTATCCAAGAATTAAATTTCTTCACTAAAACAAGTATGACAACAAAGATATGTAAACTACTGTGAAGTATTTGACACATAAAAGCTGTTAACTACTCAGTTTTATGAATGCAAACCTATCGATACTAGGCACAATAAATTTTAGGCAGCTAAAGATCATTATCAAGGTCTCCCCACTACTATTTCTCATGCTTTTCCCCTTTTCTACATACTATTAAAAATCATCCAACTTTTATATCAGCTTATTAGACAAGGAATATATGGTTGCTGTTGTAGAGTAGAGATTATTTAGACGAAAGATAATATGCATTGTTACAGAATGCAGAAAAGAGACAAAGGACCTGCCTAAATAAGTTGTCTGTACTGTATTAAGCAAAAGATTTATTAAGTTCCAGATATTCAATAAGTCATTTTTGACATTTCACACATAAGTGCATCAACAAATAAAAGTATTTTATTTTCCAAAACAAGTTTTACTACTCTTTTGCTTCATAAAAATATACGATTAAAGTTGGCAAAGTAAGGGACTGAGGATTATATACAGAATATTAATAATATTTAGAATCATAATTATGTAACACTCGACAGTGAATCTTTATTTCAGTATACAGAACACTGGATCTGGTGTAGCAAGGATTTAACACTTAACAATTTGCATATTATATTTGGTCAATAAATATGTTTTTCTTCAGAATGATATTTTATTGACTTTACAAGGTCTAAAAATACTTCTAGAATTGTTAAATAAAGTTAAAAAATTCAGGAAATGCCTCCCTTTCAATTTTATATAATGATTATAATTTAATGTACTTACACACTTGTTTAAAATGTTGTTAACTTAAGTCTATTGACATACCTCGTCTATTCCATCTTTACATTCAATAATATATGTATATTAAAAAAAATTATTTCATTCAGATGGTGTATATAATCCACAGTGTAATAATGATAATGATGATCATCATCATTGAAATAATTAGCTACCTTTTCATCCCCAAGAGCAGAGTCATACCCCGCTGACACAATGACCAGGTCAGGCCCAAACTAAAGAAAGCAAGCAAACAAGAAGGATAAAGAAAGTCTACAAAAAATTTTTTAAAATTGCACACCTCAGGACATCCAATGGCAGCATCATACCCAGCTGATATTAACACAAGTTCTGGCTGGAACTATAAAATAATGTTTTATTTTACAATGTACTAAATGAACAATAACAAAATATTTCTTTTTGATTCACATTCTAACATCATTTTCATAATTTAAATGATAATTAATTACTTCATGTTGAATTTTTAGGAACCATACTCACTTCCACAGCCATTGGTAAAAGCACTTGTTGGAAGACTGCTAGATAATCTGCATCAGACATTTTAGTTTGATTCAGAGGGATGTTGAAATTGTACCCTTTGCCTCTGCCCTCTCCAACATAATGAAAGTCAGATTCACATAAATTAGGCCAAAACGTGCCATGTTCGTATCGATGAATGGAGAAGTATACAACTCTGATAAAAGACAAACATATAATCCACTGAACAGTGTACTGAACATTCCACACAATTAAAATTTAGTATTCCTGCTATAACTTTCTTTTCAAATTATTCTTATGCTAAGTCATTTCAAATTTTTGAACATGCTTCTGTTTCAAATTGATGTATACCTTGGGTCTTCATAAAACATTTGCTGGGTAGCCTGACCATGATGTACATCCCAGTCTACAATAAGTATCCTAGATATGCCACCCTGCTCCAAGGCATGATTGGCTGCCAAAGCAACATTGTTGAAAAAGCAGTATCCACAAAATTCATTCTTCATGGCATGGTGTCCAGGAGGCCTTAGTAACAAAGTTAAAACAATAATCAGACTTTTGAAACAATAATTAACAAAATTGTAACACTATAATTAGTAATTTTGATTACACTCTACCATGCATGGTCCCTTTAATATCACAGCAGGTTACATATTTCAATGTTCAATAGCTTCATTACATGTTCAATTAACAGACTGAAATATCTAAAAACAACAAAGAAATAATTGTTTTTCAGTTGACCCCTTTGGAGTATGATTTTATTTTCATGCAGTTGGTGTTCTGTAGGACATTTCTGTACAGCATAAACTGGTCATTTATTACTAAAATTAACAGAAATCTCAAGAATATTTTTGAAAAGCAATGTAACTCACACAGCCACTTGCAATTCTTCATTTAATAGCAAGAAACTGCTATTTTGTCATTGAAATGGCAATATTCAAAAGTTAGTTACCAGATATCAGTGACTGTTGCTGCTGTTTTGTTGTTATTGTTGTGTTTTTCTTTGTTTTTCCTCCAAAGAGAATATAAGTTATTTTTATTAGACTTGTTATTAAACAAAACTGCAGTAATTTCACTATTTTGGCAAGGTGTGGATGGATTACTTTAAGTATCCTGTGAAGACTTTCAAAGTATCATTCTAATGAAAATCCATAGTATTTGCATCCATAAGTAATCTCTTATAATTATTACTAATATACATTAGGGATTTCAATTTCAATTCAACATTAGCCATTTCTTGTTTCTAAGGACCAAATCCCACAGACTGCGTAATGTGTATTTCAAAGGGTGAAGGGGGGGAGGGGGAGGAGGGGATGATGAGAGAAAGAAATGGGCAATTTTAAGATACCATGCTAACTTTTAGATATATTTGAAATACTTTACTGCAATGAAAGTCTCAAAAATAAGGGGAGTAATGAGATATTAATCAGATTTCAGGCACCAAGAAAAGTGATGATAAGCAAAGTAAGAAGAACAATGCCAGGTAGTTTTCTTGAATAAAAATATATGCCACTTCTTGTAGAAAGAAATTACAAGTACAAAGTTAATCTTTCAAAAAAATATAAGACAAGAATACAAATACTTAAATATAATAAATTTAATGAGCTACTTAAAGGAGAAACAGTTGTATCTTTATATGCAGTTTTATCAGTATAAAGTCACTCTGACTATTGTATTTCTCCCAACCTATCATTTGTATTCTCATTCTTATGTATTTTTAAATTTCACAGCTATTTCAAATAACTACATCTAAATACTTATACAAAAAATTAATCAAATGCCTATGTTGGGAAATTTCACAGAAGAGAACTGAAGCAATTATGAATTAATAATATTTTATAATGTACTACTTATTGCATTTCATGTTAATAATATCTCTCTGCTGAATTTTTAATAGAATCCGTAAACATTTCTTTTATTAAATGCTTTGTATCTTCAACAGAACAGTCAGTTCTTGCTATGTCAAATTTATTTCTAACCAAATTAGACCTATTTAACAACAAGAGATGTGTCACTTTAATAAAAATACAAGATGTGTTTTTTATGAGTACTGTCCATTGATTGATTGATTGGTGATTCCTGACACATCAACTCTCAGAGCATTAGTCCTGTGAGTGAGTGTGGGTTTTATCATGGGAGGTAGCGGTGATCTCTTGCTGGATGGCACCTAACTACAGGTCGGGTCAGTGGGTTTCCCCCAACCAGGTATCTCTCACCAACAGGGTGCTATCCCAGCAGAGCTCTAAGCTCCTGATATGTGTGGTAGTGAAGTGCATGTAAGTGTGTGTGTGTGTGTGTAAGTAAGAGGTGAGGATACGACAAGGAAGAGGGAGGGAAAATCATATATGGTCCATGACCATATATGGGGGGTACTGCTCCGGTGTTTGCATGGTATTGTTAGGGCCATGGAAAACTGCTGATCAGAGCAGCCAGTACTAGAATTCTCCTCCACACAGTGCTGAACTTGACCTAGCCGTTTAGCTAGTGTTAGAAATCTTGCCACTGTCAGGACTCGAAGCCTAAGACGTCCCAGTTATAAGCACTGCGGTGACATCAACAGATGCCCTGAGCAACCTCAGCCAGTTTTGATTATTATCCACTTACACCTCCCATGCAAATGTTGAAATACATAGTGGGGTAAAAATGGCCAAAATTGACACCTAACTTGAGACTTCATTCTTAAACTTACGAGAAGAATTTGTAACTAGAAGATATATGTAATTTCAATGGCAATAAAATAATATTTTGATTTTAGGGGGATGCACAAGCAAATTCGATAAAATAGTTTTTTATTTTGAAAAAGTTCAAAATTCTTGTAATAAAAATGTTTTGAGGGCAAAAACAATTTCTACATGATTTTTGGGGTGCCACCCCTCTAATCTCCCACCCAAGACGGAAGAAAATTTGTTTCAAATACTTTAAAAAAAAAATAATTTTTACAAAATTCATTAACTTTACTGTTTTTTTAGTAAGTATACTTCACTTCTAATTCCTTTTTTCATTTGTTCCAGGGAGAATGTTACTGAAAGTCTACAGTCTCAAAAATATGCAGTGCAGGCCAACAGTCTGTCATCTCCCTCATTTCCCCAACATCATTAAACAATTGTAACAGCTGAACTTACCTAATAATAGCCATGCCATTTTGGATTTTTTTCCCACATACAGCATTTACAAGCTCTATTGCACTACCCACTGCAATGAGACTTTGTTGGTATGTATCCTACAATAACAAGGAAGATAAAATTAAACATCCTGAAAACTTATTGTATTACATTAAAAATGGTCAGCCTTACAGGATGAACATAGATTGAATCATATTTTGATGAAAGCTTCTCAAGAAAGTCTTCATCATGTACACCTTCTGTAGCCTTCAAAATTTCTAGCAGTTGAGGTGTGTGTTTTGCAAGAATCTCTGCTTCTGTTGCTTCTCGAGGATTAATTTTTGTACATCGAGAGAGGAGTCCAAGTGTTTCACATCTGTAAAATAACAGAATGGAAATAACTTGTCTTCCATACAAATTACACATCATAAAGAAGTTACTAATACAAAAGAAGACATATTTTCTAGAGTGCTATTACAATTATGGAGTATCACAAAGGGTGTTTTGAGCACAAGAAATACCACATACAAATTAGAGAAAGGAAAAAAATAATACTGAAGATGCTTTACAAAGAGAAATGTCAATTAAGAGAACAAATTTAAGGAGAAGTTGGAATTTTCCATATATAAGTTAATAGTGCAATGATGTAAAAACTTTATCTTACAAAAATGGAACAAAAAATGCTGTATAATTTTAGTTATTTTGTAGATAAAAATTCTAAACATACCGCTCCAATACTTTGGAGAATCTGTCAGGGCATTCAGGATAATTAGGATCCCATAAACATTGGTGTTTCACCATGTGTGGATCATAAATGATTCCAGTCTCCTTACGTATCATATCCTTTGCCTCTCGAGCCTGAAAATCAATAAAAAATAAGTCATATTTTTCTTTGTGCATTCAAATCACAATCATAACAATAGACTTCTGATATCAATCTCTACACAACAATATTGCATGCAAATGGTGACACTTTTTAAAAGATTATTTAAAGTAGTCATATTACATTTGACAAAACTACTAATACAAGAAACAAAAAATCAAAGATCACTTGTTATAAAAGAGAATAAAAGGCAAAGCATGAACACTACAACTGTGAATAAAATTAGACAAATGCACTAGGAACATATATTACACAGCAGTGCAGGAACAAGGGTCAGATATGAATAGAGCTGTGAATTCATAGAAAAGTCCAAGTCATACATTAAAACCCACATGTAATCAATACTACTGGAGTCAACAAGGTCAGAGTTGAGGTCACTGCATTATCAAGGTCAGAAAACCAAATAACTAACAAACAATATTTTTCAAGAATATCTTTGATTAATAGAAACTGAGAACATTTCTTCATGCAAATATTTGATAATAAGATAAGAAAGATAAAAATAATGTGCATTTTCATTAGCTTTATTTATGAAGACTTTAAAGCAAATATACAAACAATGATTCATTAGCCAGAAAATTACACAAATTACTGACATTTCATGCTGCATCAATATGAATACTTAAATTTAATTTCTAAAAACACAAAACTTAGTTTAACATTTCTACTCTTAGAATATAACAAATTTACAAGGATTTTTACACCTTTTGAGGTAAGAATGAAAAAGGAATCAGATGTAAAAGCAAATGGAAAATATACTTCCGCCTTGCTTTTGAGAACTGAGGAGTGATGACTCACACCTACAATTCATGTTAAATGCACACATTAATGAAATGTTTGCCATATTTGGCAGAGCCACCATTAAGGTTAGTTAGAATGAAAAGACTCTGTGATACAGTTAAATGAGAAAGAACAGGCTGCATATTTAATGTCAAAGCACAGGTAGACAACAAAAAGACATTTTTGATTTTGAACATGAAAGAAACAGCACTGGAATGAAAGAAAATCATATTTTAACAATCTATGCTTACTGTTTGGTAAATGTCCCTGACAACTACATCTAATTGTTTTTTGTTTGTCTGTCTCAGCCTTGCATTCTTCTTTGCTGCTATAATGACTGCAGAAGGTCTTGCCTGAAAGGGACATAGCACATCCAATATATCAGATTTCAACTGATTTATTTCTTCAAATTCTTCATTAAATGCAACAAACTTATATAAAAACCTTTTCATTAAATCGAGGAGAGCGTCTCAACGTTGAACCTGAAGGGACACTTACTTCTGATGACAGACCAGCCTTCTTGGTAGCTCTCCTCATGGCTGCACCACTTACTGTTTCATCCCGTTTAGAACCTTTATTAGCCTTTGTGGACTAGTTTAAATGTAATAATAAATAGAGAAGAACCTCAAGATTAAAATAAAATTGTATCTAAGATTAAGATAATAAGAGCTAGTGACATGTACTGCTAACTTCAAATAAAGCCTTACTTAATATAAACTAAAATGTGCACGAGTTCTACATTAAAAAATTGAACTGCTACAAAAATATTTTTGAAACACTATTACCATTTGTAGAGCAGTGGGCATTTAGGTTACTCGCACTACAACTGTCAGTGTCAGTGGGTCAGTTCGGTTTCAAGGCAAAGTAGTTAGAAGCAAAGTAGTGATGGTCCCGCCGCGCATGTCCGAACCAAGAAGATCCGTTCCTTTCGTCTTGAGTATCTTGATTCCTCCCTTGACGTTCATGCCTTTCCTTCTGGACGTTCCAAGGAGTTCTGAACAGCCATTGGCAACCATGATCAAAGAGTATTATACCATGGATGAATAGATGTGTTAATGGTGTTGATCTATGATTATACCATGACTCGCAATTTAAGTCGTAGATAAACAGCTATGTACTCCGTGGTTCGAGTTACGAATTGAGTCGAATGGGAGGTGTGGTTGATGCTGGTTGATCACTTACTGTAGCTCTACAGATTTGTTTGGAAGGTTAAAAATGGTAGACTTATACTCTCTGTGGTAGAATACGAAGAATACTTCCCTGGTTGAAAGACGCTCGAACTACGTTGTACTTTTGTATACGTTAAACTCTACAACTGTGCCAATCAAGTTACGGCCGTCGATAGTCAGTTATTCACAGGTGTTCACAGAGAGTATGTAAAGGCCCGTTTCCACGAGGTGGCATAAGCCATCGCACTTGGGGTGTTGGACGGTCAGCCCGCTTGGCGCGCCATGATCGCGCGCGAAAGTCGACAGTGCGCGTTGACACGGTAACATCAGGTTCCACGACTTTTGGTCACGTGACACCGAAACTGACAGCAGTTTCGCGCCATTCGAAAGCGCAATGTCGGTAGAGACCTTGTAGTTACTGCAAACACATTCTCATCATTTTCTCAAAACTAATAAAATTTTACTAAGCTTTTGAGATATATGTTACATATTATATTACATGAGTCTCAATGACAATGTGAAATTACCTTGTAATTTATTTATTCGAATTTTGCATTCAACATTTAGTTCACATTCATGACGGAACGCATACAGTATCTACAAATCTTCCACAGAACGAAGTACTTTGTTGGTCACATATTTTTGTAGTTCTAATTTGAATTTAGTGCCCTCTACTGGCTTGACAGTTGCTTGGTAGATTATTGAAAAATGTTATCTCTGGACGATATGGATTTCAAAAGCAGTAGTTTTTTTTTTTTTCCTTTTCTATCAGTACAAACTTTTTCTATGCTGTTTCATTACTTGTGTTGTATGGTAATGTACTATGTTTCCATTGCAATTCTATTGTATTTGATGAATAATATTGTATTATATACATAAAGTCCATAGACTGCAAAGACATTTACATTTTGAAATATAGTTTTGCAGCTATCTATCCTTTTCATTTTGAATACTGTTTTTATGGCTTTTTTCTGGAGTGTAAATTCTCTAGTCATGTGTCGTATATGTATCACCCCATTTATTTATTCCATACACGAAGTGTGAAAGGATTGCTCAGTAATATAGAATCTTCAACTCAGGATCAAAAGTTTTGAAAGATGAAGTAGTACCATGGGAATTTTTTTGTTATCTACAGCTGTTAATTTTTCATTTAACAATGGAAAGATTGCAGTTCAGTGATATTCAGTTATAATTTCCTTTATATTTAAAAATTCATTAATCTTTCATAGCGTATTTTTCAAGAATTTTTGTGAAGAGAGCAACAAGAAAAGGACTATAGCTTATAACTTCAAGAGAATAACCTCTTTTTCATGGTTTTACCATTGTTGTTTGAAACATCAGGAAAGATTCCTTGTCACTGTGAACAGTTACTTACAGTTATAAGTATCTAGTTTCATTATATGGAAAGCAATTTGTTGCAGCATAAGACCCTGAACATGATCCATTCCTGCTGCACATTTATTTTATAGATTATTTATTACTCAGAGAATGTCATCTGGTGAAGAATGTTATATGGAAAATTTGAAACTCAAAGAAATCAATATCTTCACTAGAGACCGACTTTCCTCACCAAATGTGTACATGCACCAAACAATTATGTTTATTGTAAAACAGTTACAAATACATTAGAAGTATGCTTCAGCACATTCTTCATCAATTACATGATGTGTTCATCTCCAACATTCTGTTATAAGTGGCCCTACTACTTAAGGGAATTTAAAAAATTTAGAAATAAACTAAGGAGATTCCTTGAGGTGACTCATTTATAAATAATTACAAATAATATTATATTTACACACCCATATAATATTATTATATATTTGTGTGTGTGTATATGTTTGTATGTATGTGTGTGAGAACGTGAATGTATGCCCCTAATTGTACAAAATAATGCAACATGTTATTGTTATTGATATTATCATTACCATTACCATATTATTGTTATTATGATTATTATTAATTGCCCATGTCTCTTTAATTGTGGAAACTAGAAATTACTGTTTCCCAATTACAAAGAGCTCATATTTTAACTTCAGAGGAATGGTTTTTCTGTTTTACTCTATTACTTCTAACTTATTCTACAAATGATACATATCATACTGTAATAAATATGAACATAAGTGAAGATAATTTTTTTGCTTATTTTAATGTCTAAACATTAAAATTTGCAAAATGAAACTAGGCAGAAAAGTTCTAAACTGGCTTTATTGTAAATAGGGAGCGGATTTCAATGATTTTGCATATTTTTGTTTGTTGCTTCATGGCATAGCCAAGTGAATTTCTTGACATTTGGTTAGAATTGAATGCAGTGGAGATTAAAATGTTAACACATATTTGTGCCTATTTAGCCAATTTTTTCTGTTGGTGCATATTTATGTAATTATTGCAGCATAATTTGCTTATTTCATTCAAATAGAGACTTATCTGTAAAATGTTTCATGTTTTCATAGAATCCATTGATTTGTGAGCATTCATTGATTAGAAAGAGCTTGTCACAGTTCGAGTTTTCTTTTCCTTTCTATAGATGATGAAATATTTTTATGTAGGATATTTCTTGATATATTTTTGAAACCAGACCCAAAAACTAAAACAACACATACAACGTCCTTCACTGAGGTGCATATTTTCTTCAATTCTACTGTGAAGTACGCTAGGTTGCTATATACAAAAGTATATCTTTTCATTCCAGGCATGCTTCTGCTGAATTTTAGCAAGAAAGGTTCAGAAAGGAAATTAAATACTATTCATTTTAACTGCATGTTTTATAATTTTTAAGTTTTTTAACAAAATATTTCCAGATTTTTTTGAGGGCATACAAATCCTCTTCCTAATTGTAACAAATATGAGACTTTACTTCAGGTAAATTTTGTAAATTGACAACAGTGAATCATGAATTGGTTTGAGGTATGAAGGAGCAAATATTGTTTGGGAAATTATTGAAAAGTATAATGCTTACATACAAAATACTACATGGCAAGTTTTACTAACAATTTAACAATTACATCTATAATATGACCAATGCATAGCTGTTTTTATTTCACTACTTTTCACTAACTTTACATTTTAATTCTATTTTAAATTACTTCGCTAGGTATTCGGTCTTCAAAAAACTTTTCTTCTATACAAACATTACGCCAATTGAGGTTACGCAAGTAAAAATTTTCCATTTCGTCTAAAAATTTGCAAAAATATTTTAATTTTGACGATAAATGACATTGTGCACTGAAGATGAAAATTCAACGAAGATTTTCACACAATCGAAAACGCTAGGAACAAACCACAATTAATGCGCAAGCCACTGTTTCACGCCAATCTAATCCAGAAACAAAAATGTATCTATTCACGTCCGTATGCTAATTGTATGGTCTGTGAGGACGTTATTAAAATTGTGGAGTACGTTTCCTCCGAGGCAAGTGGTTGTTAATATTACTCACAACTTCTATTCAAGCGAAGACATAGCCACAGGTTAGGCCAGACACGTGAAATCTACAGCACGCCGCATTCCGCCCAGCCCGCCCTGTTCCCGCCCAACGCCGGCCCCTGGCCCTGCCCTGGCCGGCCCCGAGACCGCACCGGCCCATCCGGGCCCTGCTTGGAGCTCGTGAAGTTGCTCCTAACGTGCACGCAAGCAGACTGATAAACTTACAAATTCTACCGCAAGGTGCCTCTGCAATCGCAAGTTCCACGCGATGAATCAAGCAGAGCTTGATCGAGAGTCGCGATCATGGCGCGCCTAGCGGGCTGACCGTCCAACACCCCAAGTGCGATGGCTTATGCCATCGTGGAAACGGGCCTTAAAGTTTTTTCAGATGAGTGATAATCTTTGGAATATTGGTCTCTGAGTACCAGGGGCGTGAAACTTAGATAGGAAAACGGGGTAATGATTTTTGCGCCATCTATCCTATCGTTGTAGTGAGCGAACTAAACATGTGACGTCACAGAATTCAAAAGCTGCCGGTGGCAATGTAGGCGGTGGCTTTGATTCGTTACATGGTTACGTGCTGCTCAGGTGCTGTTTCAGGCGACATTTTTCAGCTTTTTGTTAGTATTTAGAATGTCATGCCTTTTAAATAGAGTGAATCGTGCCACGACATTTATTTGCCGTGTCTGAAACTTCATTTTCGGCTTTTTGGAAGATTTTAAGAAGACTGGAGGTAGGCAATACATCGCTTGGATTTTCGCCCATCCAGCATTGGAGGTATTTATAATTCATTTTGAAATCTTGTTGCATAATTGTAATTGATTATTTATTTTGTGAGCATTTCTACCGTGCAAAATAGTCTTGAAAATCCTTAAATCCATGTAGTATAACCTAACCTAAGTAGATGTGTCATTTATTCTGTACTATTGGTTTAAAAGTTTTAATTATATTATTTACAACTGATCACTTCGCATGATATTGGACAAGTTTTATATTAATCCATTGTTTGTATTGCCCAGTTATTTAAAATGTCACATTTTCAAATGGGACATACAGTTTTTCCTGTTTTTTGACTAAATAAATAGAAATAAATAAATGTACATAATTCATTATTGTTTGCATTTCTAGAATAGCTACACTCTCATTAGTTTATGACAAAATGTAATTAATTTAATTTGCTTAGGTGTACGAGTTAAGTTTCCATTCTGGAGGCGATATTCGAGTTGCAGTATGATGCTCTCGCAAGACATAAAAAAATTTGACTTCACCAATGCTAGAAGATGGAACTTCACCAACAGTGTTTCCTACAAGCCCATTGCTGTTTTCAAAGAACATTCCAAGAAAATCCTATTACTAAGTGTGCCAGTGTAAATTTTTTCCCCCTTGAAGCTGCAAGTGGTGCGAGTCTGAATGATATTATAAACAAGTATATTATTTTGGTAACTTATAAATCAATTAATATTTGCCTTGTTTAGAAAAACTTGATTAAGAAGTACTGGAAATGTATTAAATAAATAATGAAACCAATTTAGAGTTTGTGAACAATTATGAAAACATTGTTTTCAGAATGTGTAATTAAAGAACTGAGTGTAATAAATGTTGTATTCTCATTATCTAAAGTTTATTTTGCAAATTTATAAATATTAAGGGCACTGTCCAAATTAGGGAACATATTTTTATATATTTCAACTTCAGTGTTACAAGAGGTTAATATGATGATTTTTTAATTAAATGTAGCCAAATCTGAATTGGTAAATGAATCATCTGAATAAATCCTGTATCAATAATATTATTGTTAGTTACAGGAAAAATCTATTCGAATTTTACAGAATATACTGTCAAAATAAAGTCACAATTCAGTATTGTTCTGCTTATTTGCTGATTTCAATGATAGTTTATGTGTCAACATGGTGTAAAATGACGTGCTCAGATGTGCAGTAACCAATCAGATTGCTATAGAAAATGAAAAATCTCATATTGTAGCCTTAACAGAAGAAAATGGTGCAATTTTTTAAAAAGGAAAAACATATGAATAACTCTATAGTTGATAAAAAGAATGAATTATAATTTAAATTTTGGAATGATTCTTTACAAGTCTTGCAGTTGAATGTTTTTAAAAATTACTTTGCCATACAGTCAGGTGAATTGATTCCAAAAATGCTTTTTTTGGGGTTGGAATTTCAGGGATCATCTCAAGCATCTCTACTTCATATGTTCCTGTTTCATGTGTTTGTTCATGTGGCTGGGAAACAATTTTTTTTTAAGTAAACAGAAAGTTTCCTTCTGTTTTGTCACAATTCTCAATAAGTTTGGCATGGTTCATGTTATTAAATAAAAATGTCCTGTGTGAATTAAAAAGTTATTGAGGAGCGGAGTTCAAATTAGATCCATTGTAATTTCCGATATAGCAAAAAAAATTTCTTAGGGGCCCTAATTCACATTCCTGCTTCTAAAGCGGCTGACTCAAAGTTTGGTTAATTTATGTCTTAATGAGAGGAAACCATCAATTGTGAAGATCCAATTCCATAAGGATGGTACTTTTTCCTCTGTTAGTGGTTGGGTTTGTCTCATTTGTTAATATCTTTTGCTTTCATGTTAAAAGGTTTGTGAGGGCTACTATTTGATCCAACAGATGAGAATTGAGACCTTCCGCTTTCCCATTGCATGAATTGAATAAATTGTTTAAAAAATTTAAAACCTCTGCTGTTGCAAGATCATCTTTATTAGGAATTTTTAAAGTGCCAGATGGAGTTTCAAATTAAACTACAAAAAAAGAGTGGTAAGTGTACACATCCTAAAATATTTTTGCACAATTTTATATATATGTACCATGCAAACACAAGCGCTTAAAAAATATTGGACCCTCTGTTCTTGACTTGATGAAATTGCATCTTAACTTTTGCTTGTAGCTCCATACAAAATTAAACTTCATTCAAGTGTTTGTGGGATGTGATCCAATAAATTTAAGAATAGAATTCGAGAATAATTAATAAATGTGAAATTGAAAATGAATAAGAATCCTGCATATGAAATTAAATTGAAATTGTGAAAGCAAATAAATATTTAAATTTATATTTACCATCTATTCGAGATATAAATTCCATGTATGCCAACACTGATGATTCACTAAAAACCTGTGTGGTATATTTAACTCATTTTTTTCATTTTGTTGGTTACATAAGTTGAGACAATTTCCTCATGACCGTATTAATTTTGTTTACATATGTAACAAGGTAATAGACTTTTCCTATGATGTGCCATTAAGCTAATTTAGTTTCCTTCAAATTTCCTACATCTTTCCAAAGTTTTAGTTAGAAGATTATTGTGAATTCCTTTCAGCAAATGAGGCACATTAAACAGGTGAATTATTTCTGTTTTGTCAATGAGGTAAGTTAATCCTAAAAATAATTATTTTCTGAAGATTATATAAATATAAAACATTTATATAAAATATAATACTAAAAATAACGTGAAAATATTAATGTAGATATACAATATAAATTCCACACAGTAAAAAATTGTAAAATCTGTTAATGAATCAGTTGTTGTGTTTGTTGTAATAATGATATTACAAAAATTCTGAAGAAGAGATGAATAAATTTCAAATCTAAAAATCATTCATGTTATTTTTTTTTTTTTTCATTGAACACAAATTATTTAAAAAATCCACAAAAACGCACAGAAAAATGAGAAACGTGACTATATAAACATTTGAATATACAAACAAAATATTTACTTTGAGCATTGTTAGCTTTTATTCTGTTTTCTAGTTTTTTCTAACACAGAATTAACAACTTTCACATTTCGCGATCCCTAATTGCACTGTTGTGGAAAAAGACAACTTAATATAATGTTAGAATACATTTTTTTTGTGCTAACTCTTTCATAATGAGCAATTAATTGTAAAAGTAGGATATGTAATGAAAGTTATTTTTACATCAATTATTTTAAATAATTGTGTAATAAAAGTTAAATGACATTTACCAACAATATTAAGGCCACCATCTGTAACCACTCTAATGCATACATCATAGTAGCTGGGGTGTTGATGTTTGGTTACAACTGAAACTAAATGAAATGGGAATTTTCTATAATTTTTTCCAAGTTTTTCATCTATGTATTCGTGTCAAATATTCATTAAAAATTGTTATATGTAAACAAGAAATTATTTAATGGTCTACAGATCCCAATTCATTGCGGAGATTGTAAATTTTCTACTATAGAAAATACCCCCTCCTTGGAAGTGAGGTTCTGTCTCACCAATCGTATCCAGGTGTGCTTATTTGATTAATTTCATTCGTACATACAATTTTATTAATTTTTTAAATATTAAAAACTTATTTTACCAATTAAATCTTCGCGATTTGTTTTTCAACCATCGTTCTGGACAAAGTTTATTTTTCGGGAATTTGTGATACGGCAACCAAGAGGTTAAATAATACAATTATTTGTAGTAAAACGTAAGAAAAGCAGATAATACCCATGGATATTCCCTACACTCACCATAATCTGCATTCGCGCAACTTTACTCAAAATGCGCGCGAAAACGCAACAGCAGCGCTATCTTCGCTATCGTAGTGACCGAGGAACTAAAACTTTGTCCCCCGCTTTTTAACATTGAGTGAACCAGCCATGTCTGAGTACCTTGATGGTTTGTTGCGGTTTGTTGTGGACAGTGGTGGGTTGTTGATGTTCGTTTGATGGACGTTCGACTAAAATCTCTGCAGTGAATTGTCAAGTTGTGTCGAATGAGTATTGTATTTGACTAAGTGACTGAAAATGGAAACAATTTTAGAACAGCAGCGGCGGTATCACGAAGAAAGAGAACGTTTAATGGATGGTATGGTAAAGGAAATGCTTCATAAAAAGACAATGGTGAGTAATATAGATTGTATTGCAAACATTTTATTGAGGGAATATGTGCTAATAACAGTTGAAATATGCTTACAGTACAGGGAGATGATAAACTCTGACCATCGTTTGAAAATGCTGCTGGATGTAAGTTTCAGAAAATAGCATTTTACTGCAGCTTTACAGATTTTTACCTGAATTGTGTATTGGTATTTATGATGTTTTTTTTGTTGTAGCATTATATGGATAGTACCAATAACCTAAAAGAATTATATGAAGACAAAGATGGTCTAAGGAAAGAAGAAGTAGCAGCTTTGTCTGGACCCAATGAGTTTGCTGAGTTTTATACACGCTTGAAAGCAATTAAAGACTTTTATCGCCGCTTGCCTAATGAAATCAGTATTCCAATGTCAGTAGAATTTGAAGAACTGGCAAAGTTACGGGAAAATCCAACAGATGAACAAGCTAACATGGTGGAATTCACTGATGAAGAGGGATATGGTAAATACTTGGATCTACATGAATGCTATGAGAAATATGTAAATCTTAAAGGGATTGAGGTGAGTTTTCTTTCTTTCTGTGTATTAAGAACATCCTGGCTTGAGGTTTTAAAACTGTAATAAAATATTAATTTTTAATCACACTGCTATACTTTTTTATTGTATTCTCTTCATTTACAGAAAGTGGATTATATTACATATTTGACAACTTTTGATCATTTATTTGACATATCAAAAGAACGTAAAAACTCTGAGTATAGAAAGTATTTGGAAGCATTATTGGATTATCTACATGAGTATGTACAGAGGATTAAACCTCTTTTAGACATCAGTGCAGAAATGGAGGGAGTTCAGAGGCAGTTCAGTACACAGTGGGAAGCTGGTACATTTCCAGGTTGGCCAGTTAGTATTTGTTTATAACAATTATTTTTTATATAATTAAAGAGTAAAGAATTTTTTTAAAATTAATTAGAAGAATTGTATAATTTTACCATAAGAAACCTTACTTTTTCATCACAAAGTATGAGTATGTAAATTAGTCTGAAAACATGTTAACAGTCTTAACCCTTTGCGGTCCTCTGTCCCGTGTGGCGGGACACAGCGATTTCCTCGTTGCAGACCCTTTAAATCCCCAGGTAGCTGGTTGCACCGGTCCGGCTTGCCGCGGCGTAAGAAACTGTACTCGGGTTTCAAATTATTTTTCGTATTATTACAAACAAAACATTTTAATTTATTTGCCTAATTCATAATACATAATTTTGTAACTTAATGTTTGGTGCGGAGAGCTTCACCTCATTACCAATAACGCCTGTATATTGCATTGTATGAACGAAGTCCGAGTCATCATTACTGTCATTTTCTTCACACTCCTCGGAATATCTCGAGAAAATGTTTTCAAATTCTTACTTTCCTGAAGATTGTTAAGTCTCAGAATTGTTTACCGATTCACACAATTCAAGCTTCGACAATCTCTAACACTTACTTCTCGATGTCACCATAAGTTCAACTGCAACCTTGTAAGTAAACTGATTTTAAACAACATAAAATGGGAAAAGTCTGGCTACAATGAAGGAAAATACTGCCTAATCTCTTCTGAAGATAATTAGTTGTACAGGAAATCGGTGCCATTTACCTGAGTGGAATAATACAGAGTTAAATATAGGTCCCGCCCCACGGGACAAAGGACCAGAAGCAGGAAAAAGGAAAGTCCCGTGACGTGGGACATCGGACCGCCAGACGAAGCAGACGGAAAAGTGAAAGGACCGCAAAGGGTTAAGAGATGTGTTTCTGTTGCTTCTATTCTTTTAAAATTTCTATGATGATCTAGGTCTCTGAACCATAAAGATGTGACAGAATAGCATTTCTGCATGTCTCTTTATAGGCTCTCAGAACATTATTTATATTTACTTGAGTACATTTTAATGTGCCATTAATTTGTTGGTATACATGCAATTTCTTTTCAAAATCATTGGAATTATAATATGAGATTTCTGTGACCATTCAATGGGAATTCTTGGAAATACTAATTTACAGAAAGAAACTGGCAGTGCATTGACAAATGTCGGTGCACATTTGGACCTCTCTGCATTCTCATCATGGGAAGAACTTGCTTCTCTTGGTCTGGATCGATTGAAGTCTGCTTTAATGGCTTTGGGTTTAAAATGCGGAGGGTAAGCTCAAAGAATTGTGGTTTGTAAATATGTAATGTAAAGTAATTGAATAGAATACATTTCAACATTATGTGCAATAATCAACCGTTATAGAAAAATGTCAACCACAATTCTTCACAGTAATTCAGAATTTCGATGAAGCCTTTGAGTGGATTTTGTAGGTTGGAAGGAAAATCCTTCAAAATGATTCTTATTGAGTGATCAAGTGTGAATGTGTTTTAATAGATTTATAGTTGGATTAACATCTATGTTTAGTAGCTATTATTACATTAACATACAATGTTACTAACTACAATTCATTGCAAAGGAATAACATGGTACACAATTATCAAAATATCATATTTACCTGAATATAAGATGGAGCTTTTTGCCTAAATATCTTATTCAAAAAATTGGAGTTGTCTTATATTTGCAGATTAAATCCAGTCGGTTAGGATTTATGCTTTTACATTACCTTTTCATGCCATGACACTCATAAATGTTTGAGTAACAATAAGTTACAAAGACAGTAAAAATATCAGGTGTGTCTATAAAACTAGATTGTATTTGCAAACAGTCTTCGGGGCTGTCCATAAATTACATAATGCAAATTTAGAGTATTTTTAATACCTCCTCTCTCCCCTGTTACACACCCCTAAATCATGCTTGAACCCCCTTAAATAATCATGTAATGCTTGTGATAACGCTGGGAAACCCCCTTGTGAATGTAAGAAATGGGGACAAGTTGTGATTGAAATTAGGATGCACAGGCGAGGAAACACAAGCCATGCACTCACTATCATGGGCAAGAGTCTATTGTACCGATTTAAATGAAATTTAGGATAAATTACATATCAGTTTTGAATATTTTCTTTGCATTCTTTGCATATTTTCTTGCATATTCTGTAAAAAAATTGATGAAAAAATTTCTCCATTTCTGACACTTTACATCTTATAACTTCACTTTATTTTTGTTTTTAAATTAATAACTTAATACTTTTTTTTTTTTTAATACAAGTCTCAAAAAAAGGGATTATTTCAGCAAATGTTGAAAAATGTAAAAAAATAATATCAATGTTACATAATAATAAACTAACACCTCCCTACCCCTATGTAACACAGGATAACGCTGCCTCAAGCCCCCGCCCACCCTCTGCAGCGTTACATAATTTATGGACAACCCCTTGGCATCCATTGCAAATTTGCCAGGCAATTCAGCCCAGTGTTTTGGAATGGACTGGTAAAGAGATAATCTGAAATTAATGGCACTCTTATCAAGTTATAAGTAAAGTAAAAATTAATAAAAATCATTGCCAAAATGTTGTTTAATGATCGGGACCATTACAAGATCAATGTTTGATGCCTGGCAAGTGCAAATCTTGTTTTGCAAGAGGTGAAATAGAAAGTCACATTGATAAAAGTGTGCATTCCACATTCAACCAAAAAATATATTCCGAAGGAAAACTTCGTAAACTTGGAAACTTGCAGTTATCTCCCATTTTATCTGTGGAAGAACACAGAAGTACGTATTGCACAACTCAGTTGCTTAAATTAAATGAAGAGAATTTCAAGTATATTCTCTTAAATTATGCAAAAGAACTGTTAAAGAATTAAAGAATCGCATGCCATGAACATCTGATACAGGAAGAAAATGAGGTGACAGTAGGGAATGTTCTGAGGTGGTGACAGATGAAAGACAAAGAAAGCAATTTCATCACACGCAACTTTGAGGGACCTAACAAGTCAAAGGATGACACAGTATGGCAGGCTTGCACAGCATTTTGCACTTTCACTTATCTCAGGCAAATGAGGACGGTTCAGAAGGGTGGGAGTGAGATTCATTCTGAGAGTGGGGACCACCAATGAGAATGCACAAATGTAATATGGAAATTGAAAGAGCAATCAGCTTAAGCATAACGGATTGTTACATACAGTACAAGCAATATTGCATTTTGGATTTTATTGGAAATGTTTGTTGTCGACAGACGACAATGTGAAATTTGAACCTAAAACAAAAATACATAGTTAATTTGGACACAAAGTATTATAATTGCTAATTGGTAATCTTATTCATTTTGCTATGATGTAATCATAAATTTAGTGTGATGCTAAACAAAGTAGTATTATTTAATGATTTTTGTTTGATAGTAATAAACTATTTTTATTTGAATAAGATGATTCTCTCAAAGCTAAAAGATGTTATTCTTAAGAAATCATGATTACTGTCTGCTCAAATTTCGAACAAGAGTACATTGTATATTTATAATACTAAATTGATGAACACTATTTATTCATAATTGTTTATGACAATGTATAAAAAATATTAAGCTCTTTGTGTTCTATTTAACAAGACTCATTGAAATCTCATGATTGCCCACAAGATATTGTCAGAAAAATTTGCTTGTTGGTGTCTCTTATTCAGTTCATGATGGGGAGAAAATGATCAAAAATATAGGTGCGGCCAAACATTATCCTTCTTGGAATTGTCTATATTTCATGTTTATCTCAATTTGTATGCAAGAGATTGCTCTCATTAAGTAAGTAGGCACGTTTTTGTCATAATACAGTATTTGGAAGAATTGAAAAGGTTAAATGAAGAAAGACAAAAGCTCAGGCATTAATCTATCTGCCACATTGTCCCCACTGTGCAATAGAAGGTTGCTCCCCTCCTCACAATGCTGTTAACCCCCACTACCTGCATTTTTGCCACTCTCACAAGCAGAAGTCTGGCTCTTGAGCATACAAGCAGGCCTACAGTATGGGAAAGGGATCATAAAGAAAGAAACAATGAAGACAAAATCCATTATGATGTGATGAATTTAAGGAATAAAAATAGGGATAGCTCAGGCAATAAGTTTCAATGTTCTCAACAAGACAATTTTCAATTTTAGTTTTACTAAATAGTAAGAATTAGTGAAAAATACACAAGAGATCTCTTCAAAATTAGGTCATCTTATATTCAGTTGACTTGTATTTGGGTAAATAAGGAATATTACTTTTAAAAAAAGCTTTCATTGAAAGATACCATGTAGTGCTTCCATTATACAGGCAGTGCTTCTTTCTAGGACGCTTGAGGAAAGGGCTCAAAGACTATTTAGCACAAAAGGGAAGAAGTCACTTGATCCATCTTTGTTTGCAAAAAGCAAGCCTGGCAAAGCCAGTAGAGGAAAAGAAAGTGAACGTCAGAAAGATATTGCATTATTGGAAGCTCAAGTGTACAGGTATGCTGAAAATGTGTTAGATATTGTATTAGGCTCATGAAACAGTAAAATTGTTACATGTTGAACAATTTTGTAAAACACTTGTGCTTTTCTAGGTTTACTGAATTGGTGTCAGAGCAGCGGAATGCTACAAAAGAAAATGTTCAGAGAAAGCAGGCACGTACAGAAGGGGAGAGAGATGACTCTGATGCAGAGGCAAGTGCCAGTGAATCTGAGGAAGAAGATGATACTGATGTACCATACAATCCCAAGAATCTGCCATTAGGCTGGGATGGGAAGGTAATATTTTCTAAAGGATTTTGCCCCTATAAAATATATTTTTGTTGAAGATTCTCTAAATATGTTCATCCTTAAAACACACTTAGTATTTGACTAAACCATTTTCTTCAATTAAATTGCTTTGGAAGGATTTTAGAATTGTGATAAAAGTCGGGGGCTATGTGCTTATACTTCAGATGACTTAATTTCTAAGTATAGAAATGACTGCTGAAGTTTTCCAAAAGTAGTCTGCTTATGGATTTTTTTTTTCTCTGTCAGTTTTTAAATATAATCAATTTTTTTATTATGAAATTCATAGATTTTCTTTTGCATTATTAATTGCGGGCCACCACTGTATTCAAAGTTTTCTTAGTTGCTCACATCGTACTTCACAGTGTACAAGTGTGTCAAGTCAGTGGAGGACAGGGAGAATTTATTGATAGATTTAATATTGTGAAGGAAAAGTTAT
Source organism: Acheta domesticus (assembly GCA_031308135.1). Taxonomy (NCBI): domain Eukaryota; kingdom Metazoa; phylum Arthropoda; class Insecta; order Orthoptera; family Gryllidae; genus Acheta; species Acheta domesticus. The sequence goes on along the minus strand of JAHLJT010009436.1, from coordinate 244,820,849 downwards.
TAGAGATGATCCAAGAAGATTATGAGAGACTTTATTATTGATTGGTTAAAACAGGGTGAGTTGTATACGAGAAGGATTAAATCATGTATGGAAGGGGTAGGTATGAAACAAATAGTGAGGAAAGTGACTAGGGTTACTCCAAATAGTGAAACACCAATTGATTTTGTGATCCCTGACAATAGGAATTGGAGATGTGAAGTATTATGAACCAAAGATCTTTGATCATAAAATTGTTTGTGTCAAAAGGTTGATAAATCAAAGTATAAGGGGAGGAGTTAAATTTTTGTGTGTGGAGCTATGGAGAAAAGCAAAAATGCAGTATTTCGAAGAGATGATTGAAAGATTAAAAGATGATCCATGGGAATTGTAGATTAAAAGATGGTCCATGGGAATATATATAAATTAAGGATAAGGCAATGAAATGTGTAGTGTTTAGAGGCAAATATGAACTGGATTCAAAGGAAGTGAAAAATAGATTAAATAAATATTTTGTAGTGAGTGTAGAGGAATCAGTGGATAATATACTGAAAATGGGGGAGTATCAATTAAGGCAGGATGAAGGAGTTGGTCTTAATGAATTCTCTGAAGTAACAATCCAGGAAGTTGGAATAATAGTCAAAGGATTGAAAGCGGTACTAAGATTGGAGGGAATAAGTACTGGAGTAGCTAAAAATGTATAGCGTGAAGTAGGAAAAACTATTACTAATATTTTTTTAATATATATATTTTAATATATATATTTAATTAATTAATGAATCGTTAGAACAAGGAATGATGCCAAAGATTTTAAAAACATCTAATGTTGTGCCATTTTCCAAGGTCAAGGGTAATAATAAGTTTTCATATCTGAGACCAATAATAGAAATTGTGTATTAGGTGTTACACACATTTACTAGAACACATGATTTGAATAATGATTTTATTACTAAATGTCAATCAGGTTTCTGAGAACAACACAACACTGAGACAGCTTGGCAGTTAGTGATTGAAGGTTGGTTGCAAGCATTGGATAGGGGTGAAGGGGTTATGGCTGTGTTTTTAGATTATAGGAGAGCATTCAAGACTATGGACTAAAGAATATTATTACAAATGTTAAAGAAATTGTGTAGAATAAATGGGAGAGTATACCAACGGTTAGAAAATTATCTTGAGGAAGGGTACCAGAGGATGAAATTTAACAATATCAGAGGAAAGGATGGTAAAATGGGGAGTACCACAGGGTAGTAAATTGGGACCATTATTGTTCAAGATTTACATTAATGACTTTCCAGGGATAACAAAAAAAACGAAAGGATTTATGTTTGCAGATGATACTTTAATATATTTTATGGGAAAGGATCCCAAGATGCTACTAGGACACTAAATGATAAACTAGAGGCAGTAAACAAATGGCTACCAAGAACCTTTTTGTGTTTGAATATTGTGAAAATGAAAGGTATGGCAATAGGAAGAAAGAGATTTAGGGAAGAGGCAGAAAAGATTTGTGAAATTAAATTAGATGGAATAGGGGTGTAATGGAATTTGAATTGGGTTAATAGATATAAATATTTGGGAGTTAAAATAGATAGTAGATTGAACTTTGGAGATCATGTTGAGTATATTATTAAGAAAGTGGCCAGGAAGGTGAATATAATGTGTAAATGTAGGAAAGTTATCAAGAGAGGGTTAGGAACAACTTTTCAAATCCATAATGGTACCACATATAAAATACTGTTCCACATTACTTTTAATAGCCACAAACAGGGATATAAAAAAGCTGCAAATTAACTTCAATAAGGGTGTGAGAACAGAATTATCCAAAAGTAGGTCAGAAAAATGTATCAACAATGTTTAAAGAACTAATATTTTTATTTAAGACAAATCTTCAAAACAAGTGATTGTCTCATGAAATACTCTGTAAAAATACAAAAATGTTCTTTTATTTAAGAGAATAAATGGTGGTGGTAATACTAATAATATTGATAATAAATAACAACAACAACAATAATAATAATAATAATAATAATAATAATAATAATAATAATAAATTGAGTTACATATACAATTACAATTGTGTGTAACGAGTCAATGTTATGTCTTGGGTGGAGAGAGTGAAATTACATTACTGTCCAGAAGCAAAACAAGGGGCCATCTCAGCATTTGATCAAAGGACCAGGGAAACTGAACAGAAAACCTGATCAAGATGGGTTATTTGATAATAAAGTCTTTATTCAGATCAAGATGTTTCATGTGAAATTACATGCATCATCAGGTGTTTGTGTGTTCTTACATTTCCTTTTTTGAATTACAAAAAGCAGAGAATGAAAATCTTAAATGTTCAAGATTAAGTGAAAAATGTAAATAATATTTATATTTTTGGATGGGAGATAACTTACCAAAACAACATTAAACAAGCACATATCTTGTAAAAACAAATTTAACATTTATATATAGATTAGAAAATGGGTTATTACCAAAAATCTAGAAAAGTTAGTAAAGAAAAATACAGAAGTCCCTAGTTATGTGATGAGACATGTTGATTACTTTCATTTTACTGAGACAAACAGCAGCAAGGGACAGAATTCATTATTCGATAAGAGATTGACAATGCGAAATAGATTGCCACAAGTTGTGAAACAGTTTGGCTCTGGTGGGAAGTTTAGAGAAGAAGTGGTAAAGTGAATGGTAAGGTATTGAGATAATTGAATGGTGATAATGTATAATTTGATGTATATTGTTTGTTATCAGCTTAGTAAGTGTCGATTATTGTTTTATATAATTAGCCTTGGGCTATTTATTATTATAAATAAATAAACTAGTGTTGCTACAGAATATCACAGACTTTCTCGTTTTAGTTTTTTGTTTTCTTTGGTCTGGGCTAGCTATTCGGAGTTGCCACATTCTTTTGCCAGCTGACACGTATCGATGCCCAAAATGCATTGTTTTGAAATGTTCCCTATTTTTTTGTATTCTATTAGTAGAATTGAAACGATTCTTTCAGAATATTAAAGAATAGTAAAACCTCATCCTAAAAGACAATGTTCATTGAAAAATTTGGAGCCATTTTTAGGAAAATGGCATTTAAGCTTTTCTGAAATTTGGAATTTTGAACTCATTTTCATGGAAAACTCTTGAGTTTTTGAGAGTTATGACATTATTTAAAGCCCATGCACTCATAAATACATTAATGTGAACAAATTGTTGCTAATGTAAACAATAATAACATGAGAGGCTAGTGAAAAAAATTACATTTTTGTAATTTACGAAAAATCAAAAGAATAGAGCAATATGGCGTTTATGTAGACTTATACAGTTCATTTAGCACTATCCTTACCAAAAGTTGGAAAATTCAGTGTTAACAGTGAAAAACAGACCTGTGCCATCTTCATAAGTGTATTTTACTCTATTCTTTCAAAAAATTTAAAGAAAAAATTTGGAGCCATTTTTGAGAAAATTTTGAAAATGTCCCTTGGGCTTTGTATAAAATAAAAAAAAAACAACAAATTTTAAAGAAAGTTTCCAAAATCGTAGTGCCTTGGGTTGAGCCAGATTGACCGGAGAAGATACATTTTGGAAAAAATCCTATGTATGGTTTAAGCACTAGTGGTGTTCACAGACTGACAGGCAATTTGGGAGGGAAAAAGAAGGGGGGGGAATCAGTGGAAGCAGGTGACCCCAAAACATATATTTCCATTGAAATCTCGAAACCAATTTTCTGTAACATTACATAACTTTCTCTATACTACCTATATTATTCTGTATATATGTACGTACACGAGAAGTAAAAAGTTACTGGCGAAGTGAGTCTCTTATTATACTCTAATATGAAATGTCTGTGTATTTATTCATACATTATTTTTCATTGAAATGATCAAGAATTTGTTTCTTTTTCTCTAGCCTATTCCTTACTGGTTGTACAAACTTCATGGACTTAATATAAGTTATAATTGTGAAATATGTGGTAATTTCACATACAAAGGTCCAAAGGCATTCCAGAGACATTTTGCTGTGAGTATTTATTATAGAACAGAAATTAAAGGTAATGTTTGAAGCACGTGTTTTAAATATTAATAAAATTGTAATTTTTTTAGGAATGGCGCCATGCTCATGGTATGAGATGTCTTGGCATTCCAAATACTGCTCATTTTGCAAATGTAACTCAAATCGAAGATGCACTTGCATGTAAGTACAAAAACTTGACGGTCTATTTAGACCTCGTATTTTAGTAATTATTATCAAGTAATTATTATCAATTTAGTATCAAGTGAATAATTTTGAGGATAATTATGGCAACACTTGTTACTTGTATGTCAACACTTGACATCAAACCCTTCATTTTGTCTATGATATATATAATATTTGTGCATTTCCACATGTAATGTGTGTCTTAATATTTCAAATAAATGTTGAATACAAATTGCATGAAATCAATTAGAGGATTATATATCCTTGAGACAAGATGTTATGTTTATGGACATGGCAAGTTGTGCAAAACCTTCATTACTCTGGGACATGATACAAAATTATGTGGTTGCTATCATAGCTAAACATGTACTGATGCAATGTACATGAAATTAAATTAAGAAACATCATATCTTACAAAATCTTATTCAAATTGCTCTGACCAAAAGATTTGTTTTGTGGCTTCAACTTTCTCTGAATTATTATAGGATTATAGGATTCAGCAGCTTCCCAGTGATCCTGAGAGTAGATATTAAGGTCCTTTACTTTAAAGAGAAAATTGAGCTTTACTGTGCTACAGGATAATGCTACAGGAATATGTAATACTATTGATTACATTTAAATCTTGTGTGATTATTATCTTGTGATTTCAAAAAAGAATTGTGACTACACAGTGATACATGTACCATTCTCTTATGTTTAGCTACATGTACATTGCTTTCACCATGCAGCTGTGTGGGATATTATAAAAAAGACTACAGCACCATCTAATAATAACAAACAAAATATAGAGCTCCACCACAACAACCAAACTTTACAGGACCCACAAGAAATAGCTGACATATTCAACGAACACTTTTCACAAATAGGCAAAAAATTAATCTCTCAACACACTCTAAACAATAAAACCCACCATTCAAACATCAGTATCACACAAATCGTAAATACCATATTTTTATATGAAACTACTCCCTCTGAAATTTTTAAAATCATTGAACAAATGGAGAATAAATTCTCAGCAGGCCTGGACAACATTCCGGATTTTCTTATCAAACATAGTGCTCCATATATAGTGCAACCACTCTCTCATATTTGCAATTATTCTCTAAAATCAGGCATATTCCCAGATGTTTTCATAATGGCAAAAATTAAACCACTGTTTAAAAAGGGAAATAGCTCTGATCCAATGAACTACAGACCTATCTCCCTGCTATCAGGATTTTCAAAAATTCTGGAAAGGCTTTTTAACGATAGACTCGAACAGTTTCTCAATGCAAATAATGTCCTCACAAATGCTCAATATGGATTCAGGAGTAATAGATCCACAGACACAGCCTTCTTCTCCTTTTTAAATGGCATACTTGTTGCACTCGATCAGAAGGAAATTCCTATTGGCCTTTTCTTAGATTTGTCAAAAGCCTTTGACATTATTGACCATCATATACTTTTAAGAAAACTAGAAATGCTAGGGATTCGAGGCATTGCAGGCCAATGGATCAAATCATATTTATCAAGCCGTAGCCAAGTAGTTACCCTCGAGCACATTAAAGAAAACAAAATCTCCTCATACTACTCCTGCCCTCAGACGATAAATTGTGGAGTCCCACAAGGATCCATCCTTGGGCCAATTCTATTCCTTATATACATAAATGACATGCCTTTGGCTTTAAGGAACAACAAAATAATTTTGTTTGCAGATGACACAAACATAATCATCAAAGCAAAAACACAACAATCATTAGAAAAAGAAACTCGGAAAACTCTACATGCACTAGTAAAATAGTTTCAAGACAACAATCTCATCATAAACACCAGCAAAACAGTCTCTCTAAATTTTATGAATCCTCGAACCAAAGAAAAATTCCCACAGCAGTTAATCATAAATAATAACCCTGTAACGATAACTCATGAAACCACCTTCCTAGGTCTAACAATCCAAGAAAACCTAAAATGGAATGCTCACATCTCAAATCTTAACAAGAAGCTCACCAAATCGTGCTATGCACTATACACCCCCAGGTCGAACTCCAACATTGAGACACTTCGGACAATGTATTTTGCAAATGTGCACTCGCATCTAAAATATGGAATAATTATCTGGAGAAATGCCCCTGAAAGCACTCGCACATTTATTATCCAAAAAAGAATACTGCGAACAATGGCCAGCACTCATAAGCTGGAGTCTTGCAAATCCCTGTTCAATAAACTAAGGATTCTTCCTTTACCATGCATGTACATATTTGAAATAGTGGTATTCACAAAAAAGATTCTCATGGAAAACAAAGACACTTTTACTCTAAATTCTGATGTACACAACTACAACACTCGTCAAAAGGATAACCTACATGTTCCCCACTCTGAAACTACACTTTATCAAAAAAGTACCCTAATAGAGGGCATTACACTTTACAACAAGCTAGGCCATGATATTAAAGACTTAAACACAATACGTACATTCAAAAGTAAATTGAAAGCTTTCCTGCTTAACATGTTCTACAGTGTGAAGGAATACACAAATCACAACTCTACTTCCCTTAACAACATATAAACAAAAATACTTATCCCATTATTAATACTATTATTATTATTATTATTATTATTATTATTATTATTATTATTATTGACATGTGCACCTGCATGTATCATGTCTGACTCGTCATCCACAATTAAAATTGTATAAGTTACTCAATATATGTTGTTATTATTAGTAGTAGTATTATAATTATGATTGTTATTATCAGTAGCAGTAAAATTACAAAAACAAGTGAATTTCACTTTTACATTAAACATTACAATCTGGAAATGTTAAATTATTTTGCTATTAAAAATAAATATATACTGTATAATATCTTAATCTAGCTGTAACAAGTATTGTAGGAGGCTATTGACTTATTGTAGTAGGATAATTCCTAGGCTAATGACCCATCTCGATCAGGTTTTTGTCCAGTTTCCCTGGTCCTTGAGGTCCTTGGGATGGCCCCTTGTTTTGTTTCTGGACAGTAATGTAACTTCACTCTCTCCACCCAAAACATCACTTTGACTCGTCATACACGATTGTAATTGTATATGTGACTTAATAAATTATTATTATTATTATTATTATTATTAATGTACGTATTGTTTAATTATGACATGAATATACAACCTTGGAGACAACTGCCCAAGATCAAGAGCAAAGGAAATCTGTTGTTAGGGTGGCTAAAGCCCAAATCTGACTGTAGGGCTGCATGAAGGGAAATAAGTGAATTAATGGTTTATTTATGTTGTGCTTTCAGTGTGGGAGAAACTCAAATCTCAAAAGCAAGGTGAAAGGTGGCAGCCAGAACAGGAAGAAGAGTATGAAGACTCTTTGGGAAATGTTGTAAATAGGAAGACGTATGAAGATCTTAAAAGACAAGGCCTTTTGTAATTATTTTGTGGTGTATAATGTTTATCATTTTATTACTGAATGTTGTAACAGTCAAGTGATTAAAATGTAACAATTTTGTATCGGTAAAATATTTTACTTCCAAAAATTCTTTTCATTTGAGTAGAAAGCTTCATACATTTTGAAGAAAAAAATGAAATTATGTTCATTAGGTGAATAAAGAGAAATATTACAAAAAATGCAAATGCAACAAATAATTCCTGTTCCTTGTGCCACTTGGCATGTTCCCTAGTAATTCTAACCTGTAGCTAATTATTGTCTACATTTGATTCAAGAACACGCGGGTCCGACGTGATGCGGTGTTGGAAATTAAAATTATATTGTCATGACAGAACCCACACAGATAGCACTCTAAATATTGGTAAACCATAATAGAGTACTTGGTTATTTTTTTCTATACATAACTCATTGCTCATATCCAAACAATATTTATCCATGTCGCTACGGTATCGGTAGAGCAGCGCCACTAGTGAGTAGTCCGGTACTAATGTGGACTCAGATGACCTGTCAGAGACATGCGAAAAACGCTATAGACTGCGCTAGACACACCATCGTCAATGATCTCGTTATTTGTCGCAAATCACGAGATTCGTGGAGCTTATAGAATCCCAGTGACGGACTATTGCTGCGAATGAATGGCAAATGGTGAAGTTGAATTAATCATCTCGTTTAAACAATTATTTAAATTTTAAACTTTGTTAGATTGTGGCTACGGCCGTGTCATGCATTTCTATGTCAAGTTTTACTAAAATTCAAGTCCATGATGCCCAGCAAGGCGAGGACCGTGTGAATAGTAGAAGAAAAAGGAACTCGTCGAATAGTGAAAATATCAGCAAAAGAGTGAAAATAGACGAGAAGAGTATGACAGACACAACTACAAATAATCAGAAAAGAGCAAACTTCTCGGCTTTGAGTAATCCCAATGGTGTTAACAAGAGTCCAGCTATTAATGCAAAACCAGGGGCAGCAAAGAAGTTAGTAATAAAAAATTTCAAAGGTATGTTGATATTAATATTATGACAGAAGTAATGTTCTGTATGTTCAAATTATACTTGTCACATAACTGCATTTGTCTTTTGCATAGAGTTATTAATTGCCTTAACTCTTTGTGAACAAAATATTTAGCTACATGTATTGTAAAGAAAAATGTCATTGATGAGCTCATGATCTCAAACTCTAATTTTTGGAAGTGGTTATTGCCATTATTAATATTCATATATTGTAGAAAAACCAAAGCTTCCTGAGAATTATCAAGAAGAAACTTGGGAAAAACTTAAAGAGGCAGTTATAGCTATTCAAACATCTACATCTATTCGATACGGTCGTGAAGAACTGTATCAAGCTGTCCAAAATATGTGTAGTCATAAAATGGCTCCTACTCTCTATGCTAATCTTACAAGTAAGTGTTGGGTTACTATTGACATTTGCAGTATTTATTTAATATGAAAGTGATATTTATATTTTTATTATTCCATGCCCTTTGAATTGTTGTTGTTAAGATTTAACAGAGAAGCATGTTAGAGCAAATATTATGCAGTTTATAGCAGAGTCAATGGATAGACATATTTTCCTTAAAAAAATGAATGAATGTTGGTTATCTCACTGTCAACAAATGATTATGGTTAGAGGAATTTTTCTTTTTCTGGATCGTACATATGTACTACAGAATCCGACTATTCACTCAATATGGTAAGAAATAATTAATATCAAATTTGGAATGATAATTTATTGGAGAAATAAAACATTTGAGATCAATATTTTATTTTCTAGGGATATGGGTTTAGATCTGTTTCGACAGCATATTGTGTTGAACACCTTGGTTCAAACACGAACGGTGGAAGGACTTCTTATGTTAATAGAAAAAGAAAGGCAAGGTGATACAGTTGATAAATCTCTATTGAAATCTCTTCTAAGGATGTTGTCAGATTTGCAGATCTACCAGGATGCATTTGAGAGAAAGTTAGTAAATAGCAGAATGTTTTTTTTCTGCTGAATGTCTTAGAATCATCTTATTGTGTTGAGATATTTCTAGGTTTCTGGAAGCTACTGAAAGACTCTATGCTGCAGAAGGACAAAGACTAATGCAAGAACATGATGTTCCGGAATATTTAGCTCATGTTGATAAAAGATTAAATGAAGAATCTGAGAGATTAATTCATTACCTTGACCCATCAACAAAGTAAGTGTCACATTCATACTGAACAATTAAAAGAAACATCAAATTTATTAATATATTAATGTGAAGAATTCCTTTCATTAATGTTATGATGTACTTAATTAATTATTTTTAGGTGGCAACTTATTCATACTGTTGAAAAGCAGCTTTTATCAGAACATCTTACCAGTATTTTACAGAAAGGATTAGATGGCCTTTTAGAAGAGAATCGTGTCAGTGATTTGACTTTATTGTATAGCCTTTTTACAAGGGTTAAAAATGGATTGTCAGAACTGTGTTCTAGTTTTAATACTTATATCAAGGTAATCACTGTTCTATCTAGCTCGTCTGCTATTGCTGTAGGAGAGAAACAGCATTTTATATGTTCTTAATTTTATAGAAAAAAGGCCGCACTATAGTCATAGATCCTGAAAAAGATAAAACAATGGTCCAGGAATTATTAGACTTTAAAGATAAAATGGATAATATTGTATGTCAGTGCTTCCAAAAGAATGAAAAGTTTGCAAATAGTCTAAAAGAAGCATTTGAGAATTTTGTTAATCAGCGAGCAAATAAACCAGCAGAACTTATAGGTAATATTATTGTTGTATTGTTAAGTGAATGCTCTTGAACTTGTGTGTCATAACTGACTTGGATATATTTCTTCAGCAAAATTTGTAGATTCAAAACTGAGAGCTGGAAACAAGGAGTCTACTGAAGAAGAGTTAGAAAGGCTGTTAGATAAAATTATGGTACTATTTCGATTCATTCATGGCAAAGATGTTTTTGAAGCTTTTTACAAAAAGGTATTTTATACAGTTTTTATTTGCCTTACTTTTCTTTGATCTATTTGTATTTGTTCTTATTTAAATTTTTCTATGTAGGATTTAGCAAAACGTCTTTTAGTTGGCAAGTCAGCTAGTGTTGATGCTGAGAAAAGCATGCTGTCGAAACTTAAGCAAGAGTGTGGTGGTGGTTTTACTTCAAAGTTGGAAGGAATGTTCAAAGATATGGAATTGAGCAAAGACATCAATGTGGCATTTAAGCAGGTTCATATAATTTGATTAATGTGTGATTGATGTGTTGAATAGTTTTTTTTTTCTTCCTTCTGATTTATGATATACTTAATACATTTTTATGTAATTTCTTTTGCAGCATATGGGAAATTTGCGATACCCATCTTTACATTTAGCAAATATTGATCTGACAGTTAATGTTCTTACTATGGGATATTGGCCAACTTACCCAGCTTGTGAAGTGAATTTGCCTCTAGAAATGGTTCAGTATCAAAATATCTTCAAAAAATTTTACCTTGGGAAACACAGTGGGCGGAAATTACAGTGGCAACCTACTCTTGGTCACTGTGTTTTGAAAGCTACATTTCCTCAGGTGTGTCCTTGTTACAATAACTTACATGTTCTCACATCCCAAACACATGTGAAATGTTCCATAGTGTAAAGTTTTAAAAAATTGGAATTTTTCAGGGTAACAAAGAATTGATGGTGTCATTATTTCAAGCCTTAGTTTTACTTCTTTTTAATGATGCCAGTGACCTGTCATTAGAAGACATAAAAATAGCCACAGGCATTGAGGTAACAATTATTATTTAAAGTTATGTGATGCATGATAAAAAGAGATCAGTTTGTGACAAGACATAATTTTTAGGATGGTGAACTGCGCCGGACTTTACAATCTTTAGCTTGTGGTAAAGCTCGTGTTCTTCAGAAAACTCCTCGTGGGCGAGATGTTGAAGATAATGATAGGTTTCAATTCAACAAAGATTTTGCTAACAAATTATTTAGAATAAAAATTAATCAGATTCAGCTCAAGGAAACTGTAAGTTTATTTGGATTTATTATTGAGTTATTATTTTTTTGGATTTATTATTGAGTTATTCAGTTTTTATAATCTGAACTTCAACATCCTCCAATGCTTAATTGTTCTTTTCTTCTCTTAGACTGAAGAGCAAAAGGCCACGGAAGAACGTGTGTTTCAAGATCGCCAGTATCAAATTGATGCTGCTATTGTTCGCATAATGAAAATGAGAAAAACATTGAGTCATAATCTTTTGATCAGCGAATTATATAATCAGTTGAAGTTCCCTGTGAAGGTAAATATAAGTCTCCTTTTATCCAAATTTGAGAAGTTCAGGACACTATTCTTCCAGGCACAATTTGTTTTATAGAATTTAAGGGGCTCAGTAAAGGTGTAAAAACTTCCTTTTATATTCTGTTGTTTTGATTGCATATCAATACTTGAAATGTTCTCATTGATTTGGATTAGAATAGATGCATGTTTGTCAATTTTAAGTGTTCAAATTTGTTTCTAAACTGGAGGCAGGGTCATCTAAGGGTGCTCCAAATTAATCTTCCCCTCCCACAAAACTTGGTAATTGTATTTTATTGATTATACATGTGAATTATATTAAATAATTACATATTGTTCTATTATTATACATTAAATAATCGTGAATACTCTGATACTTTCTTATGATGGTGAAATGTTATAGAAATTTCAGCTCAAGTTTTACATAGTTTGTTTTTTTATTGATATTTTCTTTTTCTTCAAACTTGCCCAGAATTGTATGAATTTTTTTAAAGGTCTTCAATAGTACATATCTGTTTATTTTTCCGTATATGTTTTGAAATAACTAATACAGATGAAGAATTAATGGGAGGAATACGATTGCAACAAATATAAGAAATACTGATTCTTTTTTCCCATAAACTAAATGTTACACAACTTTTATATTTCTCTTTTCTTCCGTACAGATTTTGAGAAAAGGAGAATTGAAATATCAAATTACATGGGAGGGATTAGGTCTTCTGGAGCCTCATTAAAAATGTTCATATATTTGATTCTCTTTTGACCATTTGTTTAAAGGTGTTGATATGTTTCTCTTTGCAGTAAAATTTAGAAGTATTTTCTATTTAATTTAAAAAATCTTTTGAACTTCTGTTAATTTTTCTCACTGCTTAGTTTTTGAGTTCTGTGTTTATCTTAAATTTTTAACTATGCTATTAGGTTTTCCATAGCGTAATTGGAGACTAAGAATTTTATTTTCAAAGATTTTATAACCATATTTTTTGTTCAGAAGTAGAATGTTAATGAACATGTTTCAGAATGTGCAGTTTGAAGTCACAGATGTATTGCATATGAAAAGTTGCATTTGCATGCTATTCTCAATTTTATTTCTCTCAAAAGTTAAAAAAAAGAGAAAGAGGAAGTCTTAACTGGGAAATAAAATTGAAACTTCTTGAACAGTGTACATTCAATATTCATATTTATCCAATCTTGCTTCCAGAAACTTGTAAAAAGCAATGTATGATACTATTTAAAGAATAATAATTATTATTGTTATACAAGTCGTGAACTGGGTACAGTTGGAAATTTAACAATTATGTGAGAATACATTTCCCATTTTGCATTTGACAACTACCTTTGCAATCCCATACCCACTATGCGTGATGTAAATTGTTATAAATTAGGTTTTGATTATTAAAAAAATTGATTTTCTTGCCAGAAGTCGAGCGCTAATCTCCTGGTGTAAGCTCAGTCTCTATTGCTGGGGTAGTCAATTCTTTGTATAATCAAATTGTTTTATGACGATTACTTAATGATTAGCAGCTAAGGTGTTGCATCAGTAGTTAAGAATTGCAATGCAAACGGTGAAACCTATTCCTATGTAATTGTTGAACGTCTAACTGTGACTAGGTGGTGAAATATAAAGTATATTGACATAAAAGGGCTCTCGTCTGTTTTTAAGGCTGTTCAGAGAGTTGGCTGTCACATTTATTTTATTTACTTATTCAAATGATTATTACAAAAGACATCGGACAAGTAATTTTAGTTAAAACATTCAAACACTTGCAACATGTGAACTTTTCTGCTAGTTTTGTACACGATGAAAATATGAGAACAGAAACTACAATCATTCATAGTATTGAATACAAATATCCCCACTTTCTTAATACAACATTTTATAATAATAGAAAGTTAATTATTCAATAAAAAATACTTAACAAAACGGAACCCAAGTGTACATGATATATGCAATTTTTACAATATCTGAGTAATCCAGTCACTACATGGAGGAGATAACTGTTGCTTATATATATCGAAACAAATACTGAATACTGGTTTCTCAGCAATCAATGGTAGATCAAGTGATTAGACCAACATTTCATATTAGAAGATCGGGATTCAATTTACGGCTGAGGTAGTCAATTCTTTGAGTACTCAAATCATAATTTATAACTATTATTTTTATTGAAATCTTTTCCTATTTTGTCAGTTATTGTTTACAGTTTATTCATTAATGTGCAGTTATGCTTGTATTTTTTTACACAGCATGAAAAGTATGAATGATTTTAAATGAAATTTTATAAAATTGTTTAAAAGTTCACTAAAATCCCTGTAAATGAGAATGAATACAAATGAGTTTTTTCCGTTACATAACAACTGTTTAAAAATCCTACATTGTCTACCCAGCAGCAAAGATAAAAAAGTTTTATTATTGGGAATAAGATGCAGGCAGCATTTAGTATTTTTTAAGTAAAAATGCGGGTTAATTTTCTTATTAACCTATGTAAGTTGCTTGCTTTACTGTTAAAGTTAGCACTTGATCTAACAAATTTTGAAATGTTGCTCCTGGGTGGGTTTTTTCTTTCTTTCTTTCCCCTTCTTCTTCTTCTTTTTTCCCTGTAACTTCCTTTCTAGGTTTAGTAATTTTTTTTGTTATGTTTTGTTTTCAGCCTGCTGATTTAAAGAAGCGAATTGAATCTTTAATCGATCGAGATTACATGGAACGAGACAAAGACAATCCTAACCAATACAATTATGTGGCATAAATTACTGAAACGAAGATATATTTAAATGCTTTGTCTTGTGACAGTGCATACTCAAATTAGTGAGAGACTGAATGGATACGTGTCATAAAATATTTAATAACTGTTGGCAATGGAATACAGTCCGTGCTTTGAGGATATGTACATGTGTTGTGATCAAGAAGAAAAGTTATATACAAATATATCCAGTGAAAAGATATTGAAGTGTAGTGAAGCTTAATTTTGCCTTCCTTTGTGTGTATGTTTGAGAGAGTGTGTGAAAGTAACATGTAACTGTTCAAATTTTATCAGTTTCTTGTACGTTAAATTGTGAGGAGGAAATTTTCAGTTAAGAAATACATTGAACTACATTGACTTGAAAATGTCTTCACTTGCTGCGGCATTGCATGTTTTGAGAATTTTCTTGTATAGTGTGAAAACGAGGTCATGGATTGAGGATTTGAATATGAGTGCTAATAAAATTTAACACTTGAAAAAATTATTTATTGATAATGCTATACTCTGTTCAGGTAAGCAAATTATTAGCTCTACAGTGCTTGTGAGCTTTGGCTCTTCATTGCAGCCTTCATTCTTCAACAGACTACTGAACTGTCACTGAATGGTGATAATAATTGACTGCTGCATTACTCTGGAGAAATATCTTTGTAATGCTATAATTATTCCAGTCATTGCTTTCTAGTTGTAGTTTCAGTTGAACTGAAACATTTGATTATGCTATTCATCAAAGTTTATTAAGAAAATATCAGTATAAAATTTTACACTGTATATGCCAGTGGTAACCAACTTTTTCTGTTATTGTCATTTTTCTTCACCAAATGTATGTTATTATGTTAAGAGGTTTTATGTGAATTTTAAAATCATAGCATGGAATGAGAGCAATGATGTAATAAAAGTTGAACTAATTTTTATTACTTGTGTGAATAAAGTGTACTGAGTGGTAAAGAACAAAAGTCCTTTGATTTGGTAAGATAGATTAATTGTTCAAATATTCTTTGTTTATGAGTCAGTACAAATGGGTAACAATTACATTTGTGCAGGTTATGAAGACAACAATGAATTCACCACACACGTCTTTCATCACATGGAAGTTGGCTAACTCAGGTATATGAGCTCAATTTATTGCCATTTTCTTTATTTTTAATACAACGTTGCAATAAATCTTTTGTCTGTATGCTAACATAGCTTATTTTCAACACTACAAAATTCCAAGTGAATTGTTGCAGTTTTATACAAACAAATGTTTATATTTAGTGGTATTGCAACCTATAGTTCATGTCAAGTTTATATTAAAAAGTGGGAGTTACTCATTTGAATAAAACTGTTTTGTTTTGAATTAACAGTTTAGAATGATTTGAAGGAGGGTCACACAATCAATTATCATTATTATTATTTAAAATCATTATGTGGAGAGTTGCTTCAGTAATATTTTGTATAAAATTTGACATGAATAAATTGTTTATAATAAGCAGCATGTATGTGTATTGTGTTTTAAAACTTCAAAAGTAATAATTAATGCCATAAAATAATAACTAATTCTATATTGTAGATTGCAATCTTTTTAAAATTCCACAATTAAGCTTATTTCATTTGTGGATTTTAATTGTATTCTAGTGCTTTGAATCGTGGAAAGTACTTTTATATGCTGTATTAATGGGCATCTTTGTTTTAGTATTCCAACTCCATTTTTTGATAAATTACAGTGTGCATTGAAAGTCACTGAAAGCATTAGAATGAGAATTTTATTGATTTTGATTTTATTTCATTATTGATCATTATTAAATTGAATTGAAACTACATACTATAGCAAGTTAGCAACTCTAAGTTCTTAGGCTGTGATATTTCCTTTAATGCAGATCATGACATGGAAGAGAAACTAGTTAAATTCCAAAATGTTTGTGGAACGATACAGAAGTATCTGAGAAACTGAATCCAAAAGGATACACAGTTTAAGTTTTACATGACAAATGCAGTCCTCACACTCGGGATGCCGTCAAATGATGGGTGAACATGAAGACCAAAATTAAAATACAAATGGCAGAAATGAAATTTCTGCAAAGCACATTGGGATGCTTGCTTCTTGAGAAGAAACTTAATTCTATAATAAGAGATGTTTTAAAAGTCAAAGAATTGTATGAAAACATTCTCAAGAACGAGGTACAATCGTTTATAAAGAATGCCAATGAGCAGACTTTCATTCACAGTTATGAACTATAGAATGGAGAGAAGAAGGGACATTGGTAGACTGAGAAGAAAAATGGGTGCTGGAACAGGTTACATGGCCTAAACCGTGTAGGGAAGAAGAGAAGATTTCATTGAATATATAAATGTGCACTGTTATACAAGTATATAAAAACTTAACTGACAATGGGTACTCCTATCACTTCTCAGTAAATGGACAAGTAGAAACATAACATAGGTGTGTGAAAAGCTCAAATATTGGACTGAAAGAGTTAATTTTGAAATACATTGAAGCAGGGCATCTTTCCTACACACTGCTTTTTGGTTAATTTCATTTGTAGCATTTCCTTGTTTTTTCATAGAATGAGCTGTTTCCTCTAAAATATCCTTTTTAACTAATCAGCAATAACATTGGTGGGTAAAAAAATTGTATCGCAACATTGTAGTGCTCTTATTTTGTTTTCATTAAGAAATTCAAAAATTAAATTAAATGCATCATAAACAATGGTTCAAAATATTAAATATTTTCAGAAAGCAAGAAAAATGAATGATGTATTTTTGACACAGTTTGGGTACATTTTTATAATTTAATACTACATCCAACTTATCCTTTATTGAATCATTTTCTTTTAAACTAGTCATTTTATTATATAGGCATCAATGAAAGTTTGTTGAATTTGAGTATCATACTTATTTACAAAACCTAATGGACATTGTGCTACAACATCAAACAGCTCTGACTTTTACTCAGGCACTTGCTGTTTGTTCCAGTAATGCAAAGTACATTTAATAATATGGAGAAATCACCTTTACATTAGAACACCTTTGTATCAAATTTTTTGAAAATTCTAAATGTATAATTCTTTTCTTCATTACTCAAGCATCAGGGTTAACTTAATTTTTCCCATTATGTAAATGTTTTATTGAAATTTTTTTTAATTTGAAATAAAATAACAAATCTTATAATTTTATGTATTAAATTTTAATTAAAAACTCAAATTTAATTCCAACAAAACACATGAACCCAGGAGAACAAAAATAAGTAAGCTGACAATAAATTACAAATTTCATTTGCTAGTAGTGACAACTACAATTTCATCACAACAAAACAAACCTGCTGAGTTAGCTCAGAACCAGCATTGTCTCTGCAGCGACTCTGGCTGGGAGGTTCTGGGATGTGAGACCCGACAGTGGTAAGTTCAATTCCGCTGTCTGGGGCAGAATTTTAGCAGCAGGCTACTCTGATTAGTAGGTTCCTGTAATTTCTCCTTTCTGTATGTATTTCTTCTTGTGGATTTCTTCAATCGCTATCAGACAAATTCCAGGGAAGTACACTAACAAACAGCATGGATAGCACACAATTTTTTCTTCCTGACCCTTGTCCCTTCCTCTTCCTTTTCACATACATGCACACACTTAAGACTTTCATGCACTACTCTACCACAAGTTGAAAGCCCAATTGGAGCTTAGAGCTTCTCCCAGCTGGGTCAGGGCTCTGCTAGGAAAGATACCTGAAGACAAATCCCCTGCAAGCCAATGTGTAGATCAGCGCCGTTTCTTGTTCTACTAAGGGAAGAACACCTCCTCCCAGGATAAAACATTCAGTACCCAAATTGAACTAATGACCATGGCCATTGGCATGACTGGCAACACAGAAACAAATACAAAGACATCACAAGTAAAAATAAAATTACAGTTATGTAAACTTTTTTACAACCTTGCTAGATGTTACAAATTTGTTACTGATAATGATTATATGAGTTTGAAATCTTAAAATGGAGGTGGGGTGATCATCATGAGCTTTTGGGGTTAAGGCCACTTGGTCTGTTCCTTCTTTCCAGTATTTCCTCAATCACTATTGATGTGTTCGTGGTCCGTCCACCTTTTCAATGGTCTCCCTGGCTCTCTTCTCCGTGCCTTGTACCTCATTGCCATTTTTGGGCATCTGTTGGGTTTCATTCTTTTGTGTGTTTATGCCATTTTATTTGGTGCTTCTGTATTTCATGGGCAATCTTCTTTATTTTACGTCTTTTTCTTGTGTGTTCATTTCTTCTCCTGTCTTTCCTTGAGATCTTTAATATTGCTCTTAAGTGTCTTATTCGGGCTGCTTCAATCCTTTGATAGCCTCTTTGCCTTAATACCCACATTTCACTACCAGATAGGGTTGGTTTGGATATAATATTATGCAGTCTAATTTTTGTTTATGTATTCATGTTCAAAATGTCTTTTGATGCATCCATTAATTTTTTTATATTTTGCCAATTTTGTATCTATGGCTTCCTCTTCTAACAAAATTTTGTTTCCCAGGTATGTGTTATTTTTTCTATAATTTGATTATCTATTACTATTTTTATTCTACTGTATTCTGTGCATATTATTCCCATTGTTTCAGTTTCTGTGGTTGATATTCTAATTTTGTATTCTTTTATGATCATGTTTAATTTATGTGCTGTTTTTGCCAGGATTACCTGGCCATCTGTATGTAATATATGTTTTATTTTCTTGTCATGTCTCATATTGATGCCTCCTATATGGGAGGTGGAATGATAATCCTTGAATATGGGTTTATATTTATGGTACAGGGTATATATTTCTCAGTACAGACAAATGTGGGTTTCAATTTGACTTTTCGAATTATGAAAATCAGTATTTTATACAAAAATTTAAAAAATATTACCCAAAAATACCCACTGGTTCTTTTTTTCCCCTAGGTTTTTCCAACCCTGTCATGCATTCGTATATATATTTACATAGGAAAGGATCTTGTATAATGAATGTTCAAATGTTTTCTGAAATTTTGTTTGAAAATGTGACAATTTGCCGAATGTATTTTATCTTCTGTAAAACCTCAGTCCATATTTTTTCTTTAATCCTTTGCATAGAGTAATGTTCACTTATCAATGTAAGTATTTACAAGAAATGTAACCAGAGTCTGTATATCTTTAAGTTATAATGAGAAACTGTTTAACTTAGTTGCTGAATACATAAAGTAATTTCTTCTTAATTTCAGTACAGTACATCTATATGAAAATGCACATAAGATAAGGTAAATTTTATAAAACTTTTGCATTTACAGTCTTTACAAATGTTCTACTTTCTGTTTCTGTATTTACAAATGTTGGTGTACACAAAATTCCTCTCCATGAAAAAAATGTAAAAGTTTGAATTTTTCATCCTCTTGCGAGACTTTGGCTGCTTATTTGTTAACTTTGGGTTAAAACTTTAATTGTACCATTTGAGCAGCCTCCAAAATTCAAGGAGAACATTGCTTTTCCCTGGTAATGATTGAGTTATTGTTTATTTTCAACTGGAACATGAGGTAACCACTTCTGCTTCAGGATCTGAGATTTTATCAGTTTGTCTCATGAAGTAATTTAATTTTATTGAATACTTGAAGTTGAAAAGAAAAATGCTTCATTCAACTTAATACTTTATTTTTGAATGCAAGTTACTTATGAATACGAATTCAGAGATTTGGAAGTAAATCAATATCATAGGTCTGTTTATGTATAGTGTTTTTTTAACCTGCCACTTTCTGGAAAACTGGGAATTAGTGGAAGAATTGTGAGAAGTCAGGGAAAATATTTGAGATGGTTATAAAACAATATTATTCCTTCAACAACAACAACAACAGTTGAAATTTGTACTGTATCTTGGCGAAATCAGAGAACTTACAAATTATTTTCAGACCTACTTTAATATTTCCTTTAAATGGTTGAGGTACTACTCTACTAATAGTATCAGTGAAAATTTTTGTTACAAAAAATGTAAAAAGTCAGAAATTCCTTTGAGGGAATGAATGGCCACCCTCACCTGTATGTTCTTTTGCAAACAAGAGGGATGTACTAAAAGGAGAAAGAAATTCTGAGATACTGTATTTTTATACATTATATATGTGTATATATACATTTATTTACAATGTTAGAGATTGAAAAAACATTTCAAGAAACTGAAAAATTAACAGAAAATTCATCACACCCTCATTTTCTCAATATGAGCTTGCTTGTTATCTATTTCAGTAATGAGGCTATGAGCAAGGTTCTGGGGTGTAACCTCCCGTTGAAGAAAGTGAGCTACCAGTTCACGAGCTGGCTTTCCTCCTCCATGAGCCAAACACTCACGACGATAACGCTCACCAGCTGATGAATTCAAAGGATCTGCTTCAAAATATTCCTGCCATATCCATGAGGCAACTGCTCTTGACAGCAAATAAGAGTAGTACTTGGCACCATAACCCACAAGATGTGAAAATCTAAGCTGCCAGGCCTGAGGAGATATAAAAGACAAAAAGCACAAAAATTGTTGAATTAATCCTCAGAAGATAATATTACAATCTTATTTTTTTCTATTTTTCATTAAATTCATAATTGCAATATTGTTTGACAATAAAAAGGTTTAAAAGAAATTTTTGGAAGAAAGAAAGTCTTTTATAAATAGGAAGAAGAAAACTGGAACAAATCTGATAATCTCAAAAAGGTGTTTGAATGAATAACTCGATACATTTGTATTCATAGGAAGGGTTTAGTATTCTGTGACGTTAAGAATTAAAAAATCCTGTAAGTACAAAACAGTAATAATGAATGATAAATATAATATATAAAACAGTTTTCCAAAACAGTACCAAAAAATAAATAATGAAAAATGACCAATTCAGTCGTAGAATACTAAAGGACAAGAAAATTAATTTGGAACAAAACAAAATAAATTGGTAAACATCATTATCTTGAAATGCAGAATGTTAGGCCTGTTACCATTAGACAAGTAGACCTAATGGTTTATACTTCTAGGTGTTCCAGTTCTGTCCATTTTTCGTTGGTCTTCCAATGTCTCTTTGGCCCGTGGATTTGTAATTTAATGTTAGTTTTGGAAGTCTTTCATTCTTCATTTTCATAATGTTGCTACCCAGTTTATTCTGATAGCATTTTTTTTCTTTCTTCTTCTATCATATAGTATCTGGTTTTAAGCCTTTTCCTTCTATCTGTGTTCCTTTGTCGAACCAGTCACAATACTCCTGAGAGATATCAAATGAATGTCATTTGTGCTGTTTCCTATCTTTGTTGATGTCTGCTTTTTAAAATACATGCATCTGATCCAAATGGCAGCACAGGTTTCAATATTATGGTGTGTTTTCACAATTTTGTTTCCTGAGACATGTCTCTCTTAAATTGTTTCTTAATTATTCCACTGGATCTATTATATTTATGGAGTTTACTCCCCCAGTTTCCTCTTATTGTTGCTATTCTATCTTAGCTCTTGTTAAATGCTTTCCCTTGAAAAGCTCTGACTTTGGTTTTATTAGTTTGAAGAGATCGTCATGTCATACATTCTTGCTATTTTGTAGTTTGCTGCAACGTGTGAATTATTTTCTGTCTCAATACTGTTCCTAGGTCATCTGCATAGATTTTTGTGTATATGTTTTGTTTTCTGTTAAGGAGTATTCCTATGTGGAACCAATTGCTTCCATTCTTCATTGTATGATTGGCATATTTGGCATGTAAAGTTTGAGATGATTTTAAAAACAATGTGAACTTCCCCAGAATTTCAGTTGAAGACAATGCAATATTTTTATTGAAATTAACACGCTGTAGGCTGTAATTTAAAAATGTCGAGTTGGGTAGCAGCTATTAATGAATTCAATAGTAGTATACACTGAAAAATTTAGAATAGGCCAGCAAGTGTGTGCAAAAGCTAAAGTGTTAAAAACTGCCTCCCACATCATCATCATCACAGATGCATGAGATCCGGGATCAGGCATCATGCATCATCAGGAATGTGCAAGATCCTATGCAGCTACGGCCACAGTTACATGGGCAAGATGGGGCAAACCATTGAGGAACTCATCTGTGAACACAATCGCCACTACAAGTGGCTAGGAACGAAAGCTGGAGACTGATGATAATAAAAGAGGTTGTGGAAATTATCAAGCATGCCCAAAACTTTAATGCTGACCAATGCCATTGTCTTTGCCGCTTCCCTTTGGACTTTGTTCTTTCACTTATTCCCCTTCTCCCGCTCCACCCAGGGGGACCGTTGGCTGGTTGGTCAATCGTCTAGCCACCTGGATGGTGGGTGGAGTGGAACCGAGTTCTATAAATACATTCACAGCCCACCTCCATGGTATTTGCCCTGATGAAGGTTGCAGCATGACAGCCAAACATTGGCATCTGCACATAGCGAAGTAGGGCTGTAAGTATTAATTAAATACTGACTTAGGCGGCAAAAGCCCATGCTTTGACTTGATGTTTACAGGTATTTCCTATGTGCTTCTTTTTTATGGTGTCTTGTATTTCTTTGTTTCAAGATCTCAAAAGCTTGTTGTTTTGAATCCTAAGCTTTTCTGGGCTACTACTTTGATGGCCTCTTTAAGAGTTCTTCTATATTATCTTTTCTGATGTTCTGAAATTTCTCAATTAATTTTCCTGAAGTTATTTGATAATGTGTCCGTGTGTATGTCCATGTGCCTGAAATGTAAAGTCCCTCCAAATTTTAAAGAAAGTTTTTCAAAATCATGGCACCTTGAGTGGAACCAGAATGACTGGGAAATATCAATTTTCAAAAAAATCCTACGTATGGTTTAGGCAGTAGTGATATTCACAGACGGATATTTTGAAAAAAGAAAGAGACTTTCTCAATATCTGGGGACCCCAAAAACGTGTATTTCTGTTTTTGTAATTTAATTTTGTAATATAATTGTTCTGTAATTTCAAAAAGAAATTAATAGTTTTTGCTATCTTTTACACAAAATTGTACACAATGTTTTTTAAAGACCTAATTTTTACAACAGACTGTCTGAGGCAAAAAATTTCTCTTCAATTTTTTAGATTTTATCTCTCTCTCTCTCCCTCCCTCTCTCTCCCCCTCCCTCTCTCCCTCCCTCCCTCTCTCTCCCTCCCTCTGTCTCTCCCTCCCTCTCTCCCTCTCTCTCTCCCTCCCTCTCTCTCTCCCTCCCTCTCTCTCTCCCTCCCTCTCTCGCTCCCTCTCTCGCTCCCTCCCTCTCTCTCTCTCCCTCTCTCCCTCCCTCTCTCCCTCCCTCTCTCCCTCTCTCTCTCTCTCTCTCTCTCTCTCTATATATATATATATATATATATATATATATCAAAAGATGCAATTTTCAAAAAAAGAGCATTACCCAAAAATGGTACTAGCATCATATTTTTTTATCATCCCTTATTACATAAGTGGAGGGAATATAAAGAACAAAATTGTTTTAAATTTCAAGCACAAATTATGTAAAACCTACTTGCTTTTTAAAAAAAAATTGCACACAATCTTATTTGCACAAAAGCTAATTTTGTACAACAAAATGTGTCTGAGGCAATAATCTCTATCTTCAATTTTTTAGCTTTAAAACTTTATAACAATTTTCGAAAAATCAGGGATTTCAATGAAAAGGAGACCGGCACCATTCAACAACAAAATTTAATCAAAAAATTTGGAGCCACTTTTTTGAAAATTTTGAAAATGTCCTAGGGATTTGATGTAAAGTACCCCCTCCAAATAAAATTTAAATATCAGTTTCAAATTCTAAGAGCATCAGCGAGAATTATAGGGGAATATTGATTTTGAAGAAAATCTGATGAATGATTTAGGCACTAGCATTGACCACAGACAAACAGATGAACGTTTTGTCAACAGATGAACCTTCAATCAATTTTTTGGTATAAAGAATCAACAAAACATGGATTCTGGCTGCACTATGTGTTAGAGGATTTTTTTTTTTCTAAATTTAGGAACTTGATTTATCCACTATTACATTACCAGGGCCCGACAATAAGAGTTTTTGTGTCAAAAATTTGCCGTTATACATGATTACATAACTTTCTCTTCATAAGGGCAAGAAAGTTAAAAGAATGGAAATTAATCAGCTGACATACTTATACTCTCATGAATTGAACATTTGAAAGAATAAGTAATGATATTATGAATATTAGTAAGATAGACAAAATATGAAGGCATTAGGCATGGAGATAACACGTACGGTATTTGACACACATGGAATGCCATAATATTGTTTCTGCATCGCAGCCAACACTTCAGTTGTAGTTCCAGGCAAAGGATGTTTCCCATGATAACACTGATCTAGTGCTGAATAGAAGACCTGTATTTGCATTTCAGATGCAGCAAAAAGATGCTTAGATGCACAGAGACGAGATAGCATATCCTCAGGCATTTTTTCTTGAGTTTGGAAGTGTTTCGCAAATGTTCTGACAACCTGAAAATAAAAGTGATGATATAAAATAAGAAATATAAATACCATAACTTTCAATGTAAACATTTCCTACCCTAGGGTCAGCAGCAAAATATTCCATCAGTACAGATGGCACTTCAGCAAAGTCAGTACTACACCTAGTCCCAGTCACATGTTGATATTTGGTGCGAGCAAGCATAGAGTGCATAGCATGCCCCATTTCATGAAATAAATTGTCAACCATGCTGGGGCTCAGAAGACTTGGAGATGACCATCGAGGAAGAGGAAAATTCAGCATTAAAACAACCACTGGATTCTGGAATTAAAATGTCTGTTGGTACAAAATGTTTTTGCAGCCAAATTAATAATTTTCTTCAATAAAATAATACCAAAAATGGTATTAAGGTACAATAAACGGTACAATGAATTACCTATATAACTTATAAACCTGCATTCTGAAAAAAATAATTATCACCCATAAATCTAATTCTACTATTACTACTACTACTAGTACTATGATTGAATCAATTTATATGTACCTAAAAAGAGGTAACAGATGACAAAATTCCTGGAATAGTATTGCAACAAACTTCAAAATTCAATCTTTCATAAGAAGGAAACTCATCATCATTATAAACAATTAACCCTGTGTTACACGCGCTGTGTTGTACACACGCAAGGACTGAGAATCTGTGAACTTAATACTCTCTCTTCTTGCAAATTTAATAGTGGATTTTTATAGTATTTATTGAGAACTTTGTGTTGCAATAATATCACTCAATTGTTGGACTTTTTTTGTATTTTTATTGGATTAATATATATTTAATGAACTTTATTGATGATTTGTGATAACATATTTCTCTGCAAGCAATATGATAGTGAAATAACATTAGAAAATAAAGAAAATCATGACGGTACCATGTTACAGTGTACTGAGCGACAATATAATTACAGTGTTGCTTTTAAAATATGAAATTAGTTCTAAACATTTAAAATAAAAAATGCTATATCAAAAATATAATAATGATGAGCCCTTATGACATGAATTAAGTGAAAATGTCATTTCAATATCTTGAACCGTTGAGAGTAGAAAATATTTGGGGCGGAGTTTTTATTGAGTAAACAAGAATGTTTATCATTAATTGAACCATAAACCTGCAACAATGTTGGAGTTGTTGATATGCAAAAACTTGTTATTTTATTCAATTTTTATAACTGAAACAATATTTATGCACTTCTCTGACGGTTAAATTGATGAAATATTAGAAAAGGTAAAAACATTTTGGTAAAAAAATAAAAGGTAAAAAAGGTAAAAATATTTTGTTTCAAAAGTAAATAGTATGTTTAAATAGTAACACAAATAAGAAATGTGAGAGTAGAACTAACACATGTGCGCAGAATAATGTTCCGCATCCCTAAATATTCCACCGTGGGCAAGGTCTGCAATGATTGAGAAAGGTTTTTTTCGATACCTATCGATGAGTCAGCACAACTGGGGAAGATACAGGAAGCCACAACTTACACTGAGAGGACAAAATAGATAAGTGCGGAATCTCAGTCCGTGTGCATGTAATGGAGGGTTAAAATCCTCCCTATATTTTTCACCAACTTGAGACAAATAAATATTGAAATGCTTAGCCAAAAGGAATTACAAAGCTTACAGAAAGATCCAAGTACTATATATTACAATAATTTTGTCTAAAAATTGTATAAAAAAAATCTCTTTGTATTTCCTCATCTAACACTTTTACCAATATTTAAGATATCTACTACTTACACATTCATGATCTTTCATTTATTTATTTACACGTATAAGTTTACATAATAATCTCATTTTTATGGCAAAGCAATTATATTTACATATAAATGTATCTGTCTCTACAGAACTAAGCAAACAGGTTTCATTGTGTGTTCGTGTGTGGGTGCAGTGTATACATGTAGTGTGCATAAGTATGTGTAAATAAATATTAAAAACTAAAAAGAAATTCAGTTTTGAAGAACCATGAGTGTACAAATTTTGCTGATAATGCGTTTCAGTCATAATTTATTGAAATAAAGAGATAGTATTTAAAAAGGATTTCTGAAATTGAGCCTCCTTTCTTAAACAATTTTTTTCCTTTGAGTGATTCTTTGGATACATGATGTAAACTCATTTTGTACTTTGTACACCACAAATTCCATACCAGTATCCAAAGAAAAAAAGAAAGAAAGCAGGTACACCAACTGCTGCCCTAGAAGTTGTTTTTAATTGTCCAGTTTCACCCTCCATCTCTAATTTTAAATTTTATCAAAACCACTTAACAGTATTTTTATAATATCCCTTTTATACTTTCATTTTGAATTAATAATATTCATGTACTACTTCAATAATTCAATCTCTTGTCTTTTCATCTCCCATTTACACAATTCATGGTATCTGCAACTGTTGAAGTACCTGATATGACCCATCAGGAAGATCCTTTCCACCTCTGATAGTGAAGTGGCAATCTTGGTTTGGTTTATTTGGCCGTTCATAGAAATCACAGTATATATGGCCAAGTAGTCCCTCTTCTTCATGGATAACTGAAAATTGCTTGAAATTAGTGTCATTGCTATTTACGTTATAATAACAAACAAGGTTCTGACAGAACATTAATTTGGGGCATCACGAAAGTTATTATCAAAAAAATATTAAATTCTATTGTTATTTAACAAGAAAGTTTTTCACTTTTAGTTATAACTGTAAATTCACTTTTTATTTTCATTCTTGAGTTTAATATTAGCTTCCTAGATAATTCACGATTAATAACAAGTAAAACAAGTTAATAACTGTTTGAAACAAGAAAATATCTGCCAAAATTCAGAATTTTTAAAACAAATGGCAGAGGTAAGAAAGGTTTCTGATGATTTTGGATTCCTTGCCTAAGGAAATACATACATTACAGTTTGTACAAAATCACGTTCCCTAAGGATAATTTTTCTTCAGTTTCAATAAAAATAAATATTAAGCAAAAATGTTATGATAAACATGAAATTAGCAATCAGCAAGTAAAAGAAAGTAATTGAAATGAAAGAGCATTGAAACTTTCCCATTACCTGCTAATTTATACACATCTTGGGCCCATACTTCTCCTGGTTGCAATTCATCATTCACAAAATTAATATTATACAAATGTCTCATGAGATTATTTAGTCCTTCCATGCACGCCCCCAATGAAAGATAAGGAGAAAACTCAGAACTTCCAACTTGAAGCCATTCACGTTTTGCCTTTTGTGTAAAGTAAGGTGTATCCCATGGAGCCAATTCCTGAAAGTAGCTTTTATTTTAATAATATGTTCAAATTAATGATTTTTAACAAAAAATTATTATCTTCTAACCTTTAGATACGGATTTTCTGCAATTTTCATTTCTGTCATGGTCTTGAAATCATTATTTGCTCTTCCTCTTAACTGTTCTGACATAATATTTAGGAACTCTGTGACCATCCCAGGAGTTTCAGCTGTGCTAGCTTTTAGTGCTCTATAACATACAATATTCTGATCATTGTCGAAACTTTTTTTATCCATAGAACAGTGAAACTTCTATATAATGTTTTCCTCTATGTTATGTCAATTTTTTCCGGTCCTGTCCAAAAGCCCATATTCACAGTCTTCCTCTTTATAGCGTTTTTTCTATACAGTGTTCAGAATTGATGGTCCCTTAAAAAATGTTATATAGAGGTTTCACTGTATTTGTTTTAATATATTGTATATTAATTTATATTTATGTTCACTTGTGCAAAATAAATGGCACTTATTGACATTAATGACATAACTTACTGACATTAATTACTCAGAAGTAAATGTGAAGAAAACTTTTTATTTTTTAGGACAGTTTTGTAATAACTAGACATCGGATGTTTAGAAAAATGCCTATTTTATTCTAATTAAAATATTTAAAGGCAATTAATATACGTATATGAATTATGGAAAATTAAATTCTTTTGAATTTTTATTTTGTCTTTTTTGCCTTTTATAATTTAAATGCCTTTTTAGACACTTTTTCCTTTATAAGTGTTTTTTCCCCTTTAAAATGTAGGTATTTTTCTTTCTAGTAGTGGTTTCAAATGCACTTTAAAATCATTTTCAATTCTACTACTCACATTAATTGTCTACAGGTAACGAATCTCTATTTTTTGTTTAGAATGAAGTTTTCATTTGGGTTTATAAATTACGTTGAATTTTTTGAGTCGAAAAGCCTGCTTTGTGACTTCATATCACATTTCATTGCACATACACCAAAAAGAAAAAGCAAGCGGTGGGCTCTGGGCACTTGGTTGAGCAGTAGGTGCTTAGATGAGTGCTGAGCACAGATTTGTGATGTAATCAAAGCACTTGTACGTAAGAGGGCAAGGCGTTGATTTGGACATCTGACATTGATATTTTTCTGTGCCAGATGTTCTTCTGGGAAGTGCGCAGTGTAGGCCAATCATTAGGACCTATATCTCTGCCAGGTTTGAGGTGTGTCTTTATCCTGTCAGCTTTTTATATTGATTATTGATATTGGCTAATTTTAGGTGCAACTGCAGTGAAATATATTAGTGATTTTTTCCTCCAATTCGAAGTTTTTATTGCCTTTTTGGTGCCTATTTAAAAACATGTTGGTGCCTTTTTAGGTGTCTAAAATGTAAGTTTTTAGTGCCTTAACATCCAATGTCTAGCAATAACCATACCTTAACTGTTGTAAATAATTAGAAATAAGAAATTAACATTTATGCGTTCAGACAAGCCAAATATGTTCTATTCTTGTGAAAGTATGTGTCTTAGACAAAGATCAGACAAAAGAGAGAAATAAAAGAACAAATACTACACTCCAAAAACAAGCATTATTTTTTATACTGCCTTCAAAGGCATATCTAGATAATGCACGGGAACACCAACACAAGAGAGAATGCACAAGAAATTACAAACAACTTGCAAGTAGAATGTCGTTATGGAACGATTTTCCTTTAGAATAGTTCTCCATCCCAAAGAATTCATGGAGAATGTTTACAAACGACAGAATAAGAATTATGTGAACTGGATTACAGGCACATTCCTAGCTACATTTATACTATATTTAACAGTTAAAAAAATGGCCACATGGTTTACAATAATAAACATTTTCATTATAAGTTCCAAACCTGTGCGCATAAGTTGGAAAACCACATAATTTGGCCAGCTCGTGCCTTGCTTGAAGCATTTCTCCCAGGAGATATTCTTGGTGCTTGTCAGGGTATAGGAAAATCCTATAGGCAGCTTCTCTTGCCACAGCGTTGGGAGAATCTGCATACAAACCACTTACTATTACTTGATCTCCATCCACTGCAAATCTGCATGTGACAGATAAAAATTCATTAATAATCTTACCAATTGAACCACATGTTTTACTTAAATATTTAGAAAGATGTTAAATTATTCAGGATCTTGAATTGGTCTTGCAGTTCAAAGATCACCCAAAGGGGTAAATTAAATAGAGATTTAAAAAAATATTTTTAAAACAATTTTTTCTTCAAAAAATGAACTAAATTGAAGTTTGTAGTACCTTCTTATTTGCACTTATGTCTGAGTATTTGTTCCATAAAAATCTCAACATGTGATGGAACAATGTTAGTTACTAACATTTTTTAGTCACAGAAAATAAGGCACTTCACTTATTCCTACATGCTTAGTGGAAGTTTTTAAATAAATACTTATTGATGGTAAAAAAAATTCCTAAATACATCAATAATCAATTTTCATGTAACTTGCAGAAATCAAAATAATTTTTGAAGTTCATGCAAAAATTCAACACCAGTTCATGCATTCAACACCCGTTAAGTGTCAATTGTACCTTTCTCATGCTATAACATTGAGTGAAAAGAATGACAAGATAGTATGGATCAGTAGTAGGGATGATGGTGGGGTTTAGGCATGCGTCAGGTTTTTCGCTTTGTGTGGTCTGGCACCCATGCAAACCTGATTGTCTGAATTTTATCTGTCAAATACAAATTGCCCTTGCATCATACTCAATAATTAAAGTTGTAATGGCAACGATGAAAAAAAACAAGTCTGACAATTATGTATGCAAGCACTCAAACTTTTGGGGAAATTTTGGAGAAATTTTGTGGAAATCACAATCACATTTTGTGGAGACAGTAAGGCTGAGACAGAGCTGGTCTGTCACAGTATTTTCATGCACTTGAATGTCAGGTGATGTGTGGTATTATCACATTCCATTGACACAAATTAAATATTACAAAGCAAAACTTACTTACAAGTGCCGAATATTGTCAGGAAGAAGTTCTTTTGGAACACTACGAGGGCTAACAGCTCCAGCCATGAATTTCTGGCCTAACTGAAGAATGTAATCATTTAACTCCACAACACGTCTTCTTGCATCCTCTGGCAAATGAATCCCACACTGCTCAAAGTCAAAGAGAAATAACCGTGATACGTGGTCATCTACAGATGTTGTTGGAAATTTGTCCTTGGAATCCACAACTGTCCTCAATGCAGAATACAATTCTCTATGAGTATTAAGTCTAAAATAAGAAACATAAAATGATTAAGTTCCCATTTCTTGGGAATATGTGACAAAATAATCATTATATTTGCAGAACAACACTAGTGAGAGCTTAGTTTCACAATGAGTGTGGCTGTAAATGGTTAGCATTTTACAGCACTACATAAAAATAATGTCTTCTTCACCAAATTTAAATTCAATTAATTTCAAAAATGGCAGACAGTAATAACTGCAACATCATGCATTACAGTATTCACCAGCAATAAACCAAAACCATTCAAGAACTTCAGAAGGTAACAGTGAGCTATCCTATATCTCTAAAGATAAAATTATTTTTATACACAATTACTATATGCAAGTTCAATGTTTGTCTTAATGTTTCAGAACTCTATTCCTAATCACCTTCTGTCTTTTAAATTACATCTTATTCACAATTGGGTATCACAAATTTTACTATGCAAAGAAGTTTACATTCTTTAAACTATGGCACACAGATTTGTAAATTAAGTCACTAGTTTGTGCCTTTGTGTTTCCTCTGAGTTAACTAAATAAATGTTTTCTTTTTATATTAAATAATTTTTTTCTCAAATACATACTTTTCAACAATGCCACTGATACTAACACAAGCATCTTCAGCAGCTTGGGAAAATGCAGCACGAGGATGAGCAATTCTAATGAATTCTGCCAAATCAGCTACCTTACATAATGTGTCTGACAGTTCATCAAAAATTTCTACCATTTTCCTGGATCTAAACACAAGAAACTTACAGGTCATATCAAAATGATAAATTAATTTAAATACAATTTTCTTTAACAATACACACCGATTAGGGCTACATGATTCTTGAATTAGTTTTTCAGTCTCCCTTACTGCATGATCTTTCATTGCATAAAATCCTTCATGACTTCGAAGTTCATGTAATCCAAATAAGCCCTACAAAAATTCAGAGGAAAAAAAAACAAAGTAAGAAATCTATTATTTTCTTGATATTGCACTCTAAAAACTGAAACATACAGTGTCTTCCCGTGTCAAACTTAAATTCAATTTTCTTGCTGGCCTAGTGTTAAATGCTGTAGCCAAGGAAGTCCAAGTACTAACACAATGAGAGCAAACCCTCTGGCCCTGACGGGCACAATATGTAGCACTGAACAGTTTAGAAAGTAAAGGCTTCATGTCAACTGAAAGAAAAAAGAACAGTTACAGCTATTAATTCAATTACATCACAGGTGTGGCATACTCCTCTATAAATTCACAAATATCCTTTTGCTGTAAAACAACAATAAACACAGTCCTTCATAACCAATGCAAATTTACAAAAAATTACAAAAAAAATTATTAGGATTCACATATTTTATACTTAATGCGTTATAAAAATAATCACATATTTTATAATTAATGCATTACAAAAATAATTTTAAGAAAGCAATGCTGAGACTTTTTTATTATGACACTAACCTAAAAAAGTTATAGAGTGAATGCAGACATTGACCTTTCGTATGTTATTCTTCAACTTAACGCAAAATGTAATGATTTTGAAATAATAATAATAATTATTATTATATGTATTTTATTGCTTTATCGACCAATAGTACGAAATGCAATCATTCAACCAAAAAGGATGTTTGTACGATTATGTTAGAGACTCTTTGCCTGAACTCCAAATACTCCCAGTACAATAACTTTCTTATATAAATCATCTTTGAGTGTATGAAACGCGGAAATTTTGAAGAGGTCTGTGTGTTACCAAAGTTTTATACTGGTTTTATGACGTGTCTCGAAGCAATAGCATTCAAAAGATGTAAGGTAATTATAAATTTTACTGAAAATCGACGTCTTATCATTTTAACGATTCTGCGTGATTGTATTTCTGTGCATCATTCGTTCACTTCTCAATGTTTACAGAAAAAAAAAAATAGAAAAAGTTTCCGTAACGTAAGAGGAAAGATACGAATAGCGTAGGTAGTTGTATAATAAAAAAATCCGAAATTGGTATTCAGTTTTGTAATAAAATGCATTTTGTATTGAAATTCATGAAGGTGTTTATCTATTGAGATAAAGAAAACAAAGTTCGATTTTTTACTAACTTAATACCATAGTTTATGAGGGTTAGGTCTTGTGACATCTTGTAAACAACATATGCAGCGTTATCTTAAATTGATCAAGGTATTCCTGGCAGAAAACTTTTCTATGCAATATCTCACTCCTTTTTCGTACGGTTCTCGAATTTTATACTAGGCATGTAATTGTAGGTATTATATGTACCACTCCTATGTTTCTTACCAAGCAGTACTTCTGATTTCTCTCAGACACTTGCTCGTTTTTGCTTGAAATATCCATATTTTGCCCTCCATTGTAACTAGAAATGCTACCTCATTTGATTACCTTTAGTTTCACATTGTTCTGTTCTTTTTGTGCGTACTAGTTTATTGCATATTGGCTTCAGCTATGGTGTTAAGTATTTTTAAGTCTGTTCATATTTTGGAAGAGTCTTTCTAATATATCCTCTGCTTTTAATGAATTTTACAAATTTTTATCCACATCTTTGATTCTTTGTAATAATTTGTTCCCTAAATAGATGACAGTTGCTACTTCCTCAATTATCGGTCAATTAGTAATTATTTTTTCTTCAATAATATTTTCTTAAGTCTATTGTTTTAGTTTTTGTGGTTGTCATCTTCATTTTATCTATATTCTGAATATATCTTCTAACTATTACATCTGGTACAGATTGTAATGTTAAAATCTAAAGTGATAGGATAGGAGAAGAAGAGTATACATCCTTTAGTGTTCTGTGGTATACATAACTATTAAAAATGTCTGTTCTTTGGGAAACTCAGATCTTTGATTTTACTGGCAATGCATCAAATGAATTACACCAATATGCATAACTTTACAATACGTACAGCTGTGCCAACATGCACAACTTAAGTCAACAAAATTCTCTGAGTCACAGTGTCTCTTTTTGTGGACCTTTTCCTCAAGTAATGGCCACAATTTTTGATCCAAAGAATTAAGATTTGAGCCACCAGATAGCCAATCAACAGCAGGTATAAAAAATGGAACATTTGCCTACATTTGGAGTAGCCTTGTCCTTATACCCATGCAGAGAATCATTTTGAAACCCCAAAATTCTGGCCAACACATACAGCTCCAATTTTGCCCCGTGAGCCCCAAATCATGTTTGAAGTTGTAGCACTGCAAGTTTGTGTGGCAGAATTAGTTAAGTAAGGTTAGTTCACTCAAAGTCCAAGTTCCCCATGCTTTCAACAATTTCTAGAGTAAGAGATTGAGACTCATCTAATTTTTCAAAGATAGTCTTGTATTCATTATAAACATTTGTGAATAATGATGTTTCAGAATTTGTTGGAATTTTGATGTTTGTGGATTGAGATGTTTATTACAAAAAGTGTTTGGTTTTTTTTCTTTCTTTTTGTTTTTTGTGTTGTTTTCTTGAAAGTAAATTGAAGGCAATCAAAGGAGGTGTATTGAAGAACTGAATAAATTCAAAGAGAGACTTAAAACAGAAGTGAACATATAGCAGTTAAAAACAAATACCCTTTCCTGGACATCCCTTGTCTTAAAATATGATATATAAAAAATTTTATTAGGAAAAAAAATATGACGAATTATGATGAAAAATTATGGCAAATCAGAAATATTTAGTTTTAACACTACTGTTTATATCATAAATATTAAGTTTCCATATGTCAATGAAAATAAATATTCATGAACTGATATATAACTAATATTATTATGCTTGTATTCAGCAAATTAAAATTTTGTACATAAAACATTCTGTGAAACATAGAAATGAGTGTAAGGGAAAAAAATTGAAATGGAATAATTGAGGCACTCAGAATAATAACGGCAGATCCCAACCAAAGTTTGTTTTACAAAACAAACAGACTTTTCCTATTTTTGTTCATGTTCACTTACACTTCAGACAAATTTTTGAAGGTTGAGTTTGAGGTTTTGGAATATCCCAATTCATTTGATATTTCAGCATGTGATAGATATATGCCAAGAGTTGTCAAACTTCTAAATGAAAATCCGAGCTCAGTTGGGATCTGCCATTATTATCCCGAGTGCCTCAATTACAGTATGTAATTAACATTGGTATATAACTAGATTTGTATAAAATTTAAAGTAACATTTATTTAAAGTTTAGGATTGACATTGTAAAGTTAAATTTAAAACTCACTTGTGTATGTATTATGTGTGTGTGATTGAACAAAAGGTTTAAATAAATAATAAAATCATTTTTCTGTAAAACATTTTCATTTCATGGAATGTATTGAAATTAATTTACTTAACATCACTTTGATTTTATTAAGTAACATACAAATACAAATGAATGAGTACATTTCATATTTTTTTTAAAATTGTCAACATTTTTTTAAATTGTAAAATGTATCAGGGATAAAAGAAAAATTAATAATGTTGTATTAAATGTATACTATTCCCAGAGAAAGGTTAAAAAATGGAAAAATAAATTTTATTTACTTTAAGTCATTTTCTTGTACAAATACATTATTTTATTATATTTTAAAATTAATTATTTCTCTTCATAGATTTGTCCATGCACTCTTCATTATTTCAATAAACTAATAATATATCCTAATGAGTTACAAATACAATTAATTCACATTTTGTTGTAAGAATTGAAGGGCTCAGTAGCACAAGGCGCTACCCCAAATTGACCTAGTTTTGAGATATTGAGGATTTTACTAGAACTTTCATAATACTATAACTCAGTGCACTTGTTAACTTTTATATGCAGCACACTTGTATATATGTCCATAATGGATTCAAACAAGATAGCACACTAAAAGAAAAATATTTGAATTTTTATTTAATGCTAAAAACTCAAATTCACAAAAATATGGGATAGCCCCCTGTTCTATACTGCGATTTTTCTAAGAGCGACCCTCAAGGCCACTCAAATCCCATCTTCGCGATGGAATATGTCACGGCATTTCGCTTCTTTTCACGGTCTTGCCGGTAGAAGTCGCATGATCGCAAGCACTGCTTCATACGGTCGCGATTGTGCGAAATCTAGCGGAACAACTGAGAAAGACGCGAAATGCCGTGACATATTCCATCGCGAAGATGGGATTTGAGTTTCCTTGAGAGTCGCTCTTAGAAAAATCCCAATATACTGAGCCCTTCAATTATAAAATGGCAACTGTTGATGATAATCAACATTCTTACTTTCTCTTCATTACCTTTTAGATTTTGAAGAAACTAAATCTTCTAATTCTGCTACTGGCAAATCTTTAGGTTCATTCCAACTTTGCACTTCTCCGGATCCAAAAATTAAAAATACAGTGCAACAAAGTGTATACACACAGGTCAGCATACTGAAGACATAAGTCCATACCATGTCTTTTTCCTGAAATTGTTTAATAACATTTTTAAAGGATTTATAAATAAAATGATACAACAAAAAAGTAGTTGCAAGCAAGGACAGATAAAAATAATTGTGTGTGTATGGGGGGGGGGTAATTTTCAGTTTTGAAATTGACTGCTTGAATTAATAATAATAATAATAATAATAATAATAATTTATTGAGTCACATATACAATTACAATCGTGTATGACGAGTCAATGTATATTGGGTGGAGAGAGGGAAGTTACATTTACTGTCCAGAAGCAAAGCAAGGGGCCATCTCAGCATTTGCTCAAAGGACCAGGGAAACTGGACAGAAAAACCTGATCGAGATGGAGTCATTGCCCTAAGAATAATACTACAATACTTTTTACAGGTAGATTAAGATATTATACAGTATACAATTATTTTTAGTAGCAAAATATTTAACATTTTAGAATTGTAGTTTTATGTTTAATGTA
Source organism: Acheta domesticus (assembly GCA_031308135.1). Classification (NCBI taxonomy): domain Eukaryota; kingdom Metazoa; phylum Arthropoda; class Insecta; order Orthoptera; family Gryllidae; genus Acheta; species Acheta domesticus. The sequence continues at coordinate 244,783,539 of JAHLJT010009436.1, read as the reverse complement.
AAATTAAAATTTACTTGTTACTGTCATTCTACTGCTACTATAATATAATAACTATAATATAATAATAGTAATAGTAATAGTAATAGTAATAATAGTAAAAATAACACATAAAATAGTACATAATATTAATTATCATAACAGCTACATATAAGTAATAATGTTAGCATATAATTGTCCAATCTTGAAATGGTAAGGAGCAGGAGGCAGGTTTTGGCCAGGTTTTTTCTATTCCTACACCTAGTCCTACTGCAGCACCTGAAATCAGTTTGTACATATTAGTTACTGATGTATTCCTGAACATTATAAAAAAGTTTTTGGCCAAGGAAGTGTTTAAGTTTATTCTTGAAGTTGTGTATTCCTGTTATGTTTCTCAGATATATAGGTAATTTATTGAAGAATTGTATTCCTGTAGAGAATGTACCCTTTTGGCATAGTGTACTTGTGCACAATGGTTGATGAAGGTTATATGCTTGTCTTGTGTTGTATGAGTGTAAGTTTGAGTTAAATTTGTAAGGTGTGTTGTTGTTTATTAGATTTTTCTTTACAAACATGAGAACTTCGTAAATGTATATACAAGGCAGTGGAAGTATGTTAAGTTTCTTGAATTGAGGTCTACAGGACTCTGTTCTTTTTGTATTTGTTATTGTTCAGATGATTCTCTTTTGTAATTTGAATGTCTGCTTAGCCTCTGGTGCTTGGCCCCACATTATTATTCCATATTTGAGAACAGAGTGCACATTCGCAAAGTACACTGTTCGGGCTGTTTCGATGGTGCTGTTTCTAGTTATTATTCTAAGAGCATAATTAAGTTTGCTCAATTTTAAATTAATATCTTGTAGGTGTGAATTCCATTTGAGGTTGGATTGTATGGTGATTCCAAGAAATTTTGTATTCTGTGCTTGTGTTATACTGTTGCCCTCTAACATTAAATTTGGTGAGTATTGTTGGGAGCGAGTGTTGCGGAAATGCATTGTGATTGTTTTGTCTTTGTTTAGTACTAGTTTGTTTTGGTGGATCCATTGAGTTAGTTTGTCAATGGCAGAATTGGCTTTGTCTTGTAGGGTTATTGTTGTTCTTTCTTTGAATATTATATTCGTGTCATCAGCGAAAAGTACTGTTTTGTTGTTTTCCATTATTAATGGCAGGTCATTTACAAATATGAGAAATAAAATTGGGCCTAGTGTAGATACTTGCGGGACCCCATAGGTCACATCTCTTGGTTCTGAGTGATGATTGTTTATTTTGTTATCTTTTAGGTAAGGTAACACTACTATTTGTTTTCTGTCTGTTAAATACGATTTTATCCAGTTATAAGCAATTCCCCGGATTCCATAAGATTCTAATTTTGACAATAGAATTTTATGGTCTATTGTGTCAAAAGCTTTTGACAAGTCAAGGAAAAGACCAACAGGAATTTCTTTTTTTTCTAGTGCCATAAGGATTTCATTAATAAAGGCGAATATAGCAGTTTCAGTTGATCGATTTTCCCTGAATCCATGTTGTGAGTCAGTGATAATGTTACAGTGTATCAGGTAGCTTTTTAATCTTTCATAGAAGAGTTTTTCTAATATTTTTGAAAATCCTGACAAGAGTGAAATTGGTCTATAATTCATTACATCTTGTTTGTTACCTTTCTTGTGAATAGGTTTAATTACTGCAGTTTTGAATATGTTTGGGAAGGAGCCCTGAGTTAGTGATTGGTTGTATAAATATGTTAGTGGTTTGATGATGTATGGAGCAATCTTTTTTATTAAGGAATCTGGAATGTTGTCTATCCCAGCAGATTGTTTATTTTGCATTTTATTTATAATTTGAAGTATTTCCTTTTCTGTTGTTTCTGTGATATACATACTAGAAATCGAGTTTTTAAAGAAAGGTGGTGATTGTTGAGATGTAGTTTTTGGTTTGCTTGTTTGCAGAAGTTTGCCAGCTATTTCAGAGAAATGTTTATTGAATATATTCGCTGTTTCATTAGGGTTTGTTATTCTTTTGTGTTCATGAACTAGTTCAATATTTTGTGTTGTTTTGTCATTTGCTGTTGTTAAGGTTTTTTTTACAATGTTCCACATGGCTTTTGTTTTATTTTTAGATGTTTTTATGTACTCATCATTTGACAGTTGTTTGGCCTTTATTTTAACTTTTTTAAGTATGGCTGAGTATCGCTTATAGTAGCTGACTATTTGTTGATTGCAAGAGTGTTGTTTTGTGAGTGTATGAAGCTCTCTTTTTCTTTCACAAGAAATTTTTATACCTTTGGTTATCCATGCTTTACTGTTTTGTGTATTGTTTGTTTTGTGATACTGTAGTGGATGTGAGATGTTGAAATGATGTTTGATTGTATTAAAGAAGGTGTTGAACTTTAGATTGATGTCAGATATTTCATATATCCCTGACCATGATTCATTAGTTAACATCGTGATGAGTTTGTTAAAGTTTTTTGCATTAAATTTCCTAGTCTCCTTTAATGGGTTTACTTTTATTGAGGTGGAATTTATTTGAAGAGTGAGTATTTGTGCATTATGGTCACTGAGCCCCGTATCATTAGTGGTGATTGTATATGTGTGTTTTGTTTTGTCTAAGAAGATTTGGTCTATTGCTGTTTGCGTGTTCTTGGATTGCCTGGTTGGTGTGTCAATTATTGCATCAAGATTATAGGAGTGTACTAAGTTTATTAGTTTGTTTCTGTCCTTTTCATGAATGTTGTAAGCTGTAGATAGGAAGTTATGTTTATATCACCACAGATTATGATAGAGTAATGTGTCCGCTTTGATAATTTATCCAAGATTATTTCTAAGTTTTTTAAGAATATATGCAGATCTCCATTAGGAGCTCGGTAGATGCTTATGAGGAAGATGTTTAGATTTGGAATTTCTATTTAATGCTTAATTAATTAATTAATTGATTAATTGATTAATTAACTATTTAATGCTTAATTAATTAATGCTTAAATTAATTAAAATTTAATTAATATAAATTCATAATAAATATACTTTGGATGAGATACAATTAATATGCAAGATTTGTTTTGAATAAATAATTGAGGGTTTCTCTCTCTCTCTCTTTCTCTCTCTCTCTCTCTCTCTCTCTTTCTCTCTCTCTCTCTCTCTCCTTTCAATGGCTCTGTGCCCCTGAACCTCCTCCGTGTGCCATAGTTTCTATGTACATGTCATACCACATGACTCTGAAGAAGGCTCACTATCATTGGTGACAAAACACCTGGGATGAATGTTAAGACCTTTATTAGGCCTAGAATTGTTCCTGAAAAATGAAAAGACATGAAAATAAATGAATGTAACAGAATTGTTTTAGAATTAATGCTTCAGGCAACTGATATACCTGCAAAATTTGGACTGAGGTCCACTATATTTGCCAGACTTCCTGAAGAACTAGCACCTCCTACAGCTGTAGCAAACGATAATAGGACAGCTGCCACAACAGCATTTTCATTACCAATCCATGCAAGAATAATGAGCAAAAATGCTGGCAAATATTCACCTGATGAGGAAACAAATCATATTTAAGAGTGATCCTATGATCTGAATTATGATATTCAGAGAGAATATCTTACTAACAAACAGCTACAGAAATTTTCCGTGTTGCTGTTATTGAAAGAATTTCTTTTTTAACGAGTAGTCCATTAATGATGAAAACATCAGTCCAAAAATGAATTTACTGAGGTCTGGAATTCCAGAAACCAAACCATTCTGAAAAATACAAAAACTTGTGTACAAAGGTCCAAGAAATAAAGTCAATCAATTGCATTTAATTTAAACACTGAAAAGAGTTTAAAAATACAAAATGAGGGAGAAAAAAATTGAAATCTTTGCTTACAGTTTTTATGTCCAAGTTATGCACAGCAAAGAAGTAAGTTGGCATTTGCATAGATAGTGTAATAGAACCCCACATTAGACCTTGAGAAGCCACAAGAACTGCCCAGAACGGATGTGAATAGAAAATGTTTTTCCATGGCGTCTTCAAGGATGATGACTGTAAAAAGTATTTGATACAAAGTTAAAAAGAAAACAGTTGCTGCTTTAATTTCACATAATTACATCATTATCTGCATGCCATTTTCTCCATAAATAAAGCAAATTTTAGCAATGCTTAAAAAATGCATTTTCAATAAAATATTAATTGAAAATAAAGAGGAGCCATTTGTCATTACAAATGAGATCTTGTATTTTTCCACATTCAAAATGTAGAAGAATATTTCATCCCAAAATAATTTTAACTTGGTGAGATAAAGTTCTTTTAAGATGAAAATCAGGCAAACATTTTAATTACTAAGAATTTTTCTTCTCATATTAATCCAAAATGTTATATAAATGTTTTGGTTACCTTTTTTGTTGACAGAGATTTTCCCAAGTGTTCTTCAAGATAAATCTTTTCTTTTTCAGAAATTCGTGGATGATCAGCAGGAGTATTGTACACAAGGAGGCACCATGCAATACACCATAAACAACTTAAGGATCCAATAATATAAAATACAGACTCCCAACCAAAAGAGGCAATGACAAGCCCACTTATGGGGTAAGTTAATGCTGTACCAACAGATGCACCTGCAAATTGAAGCAAAAATTTGTATTAAGTGTAATGTGTAATTTAGTGTTAACAAACTGATTAATTTTCAAAATCTTCTCTTTCCTCTTACATTCTTCCATATAATATAAATTTTATAGCCATAAAGTAAATTCAATATAGAAATTCACCTCGAAACAGAAATAACAATTGATATGGTTATAATATATATGAAACATGCAAATATTTGCTTAACATGCTTAAATTAATTGATAATTGTGAAGCAACACAAAATATATAAATTCTTTAAGAGATATTTATTAATTTTTTATTTATTTCATGTCAAAAAGTAGTTTAAAAACTGTGTGATGAATGAGAGAATAGTTGTTCAAACTGTGCACATCTTGAGCTCTGGAATCCCTATGCCCAATTTTTCTGTACCTTGGGAGACAAAATTTAATCAAAATCAATGAAACCATATTTTTAAATTTGGAAAATGTCCCTGAGGCTTCGTGTAGTATACCCCCCAAAACTAAAATATCTGTTTCAAGTTCCAGGATTCGCGACATCAGCCGGATCGATTGCGACTGAACCTTTTAGTTCACAGATGGACAGACGTTTTGTCGTCAATCAGTTTTTCTATTTGAAGGACCCACAAACATGGAATCTGACTACACCACGTGTTAGAAGATTTTTTTCTACATTTAGCAACTGGATTTATCCACTTTTTCGTTACCAGTGCCCTGTAATAATAGTTTTTCTGCCAAAAATTCGCCGTTTATTTTCGCGCAACATTACATAACTTTCTCTCTACTCCGTAGCGAGAAAGTAAAAACGTGCCCTGATAACAAAAAACTGGATCAATCTTGTCTGTACATATATAATAAATGACTTCCTCTTACACAATGTGTAGTCCATGTCCGAATAACGTTAGCGTCTAATCTGTAAGCAGGATTTTCACCAAAATTGATTTTCCCAAATCGATGTGGCTGATATGGCAGCGCCTAGAATTTGAAACCGATATTTTAGTTTTGGGGCATACTTAAATGAAGCCCTTGGCACATTTTCATAATTTAAAAAATAAAAGGCACCTAATCTTTTCATTAAAGTGACCCCAGAGAGCCAACAGGACGCATAAGAGAATTTTTTCGGTGACTTCTTGCAACTACAAGAAGATAATTTTTTTTATAGTGCAAAATGTTCATTAGAAACTGATCTTGAAATAAGGTCAGGTTCATTTTTTGGAAATGTGAGTATTTTATGCGTAATTTCGCTTGAAACATAGGCGCTTGTAAAACCATTTTAAACAATTATTTTCTCAAAAATGGCCCCTCGTATTTTCAAAAAATTAAGCAAGAACTTATTTGAAGATGTAGTTTTGATAAATACATTTCATTGAGAAAAAAATGTATTTTCACAATTGTAGTTGTAAAAAGACGCCTAAAACGATGCGCAGTCAATTCCGAACAGGGAATATCAATGATTGTCACGAAATTATAGAAAAACTACTCATATTTTCAAAAAATTCAACAGGACCCTATTTGAAGATCTGTTGTTGATGTTTCATTAGGAAAAAGAATTGTGTCTTCACAATTGTAGTTGTAATCAAAACTACATCTTCAAATAAGGTCATGCTTAATTTTTTGAAAATACGAAAAGTTTTTCTACAATTTCGTGACAAACATAATAGCCTTCTACAAATTTACTGCGTTTCAAACAACTGGATGCGTCGTAAATTAGAATTTGCAATTTTGTATATTATTTCTTTGTTTCTTACATTCGATCTTTTGTTGTACATTTACACATTAATTTTTTAGAAAGAATCTTTTAGAAGAAGACATCTATTTGAAATAAAAATTGGTAGCTCTAAGGGAATATCAACAATGCATGGAATGCAACAGTGAAATTCCGTTTCGCGCTCGCGAATTTCTGTGAATTATGTGTCATTGTTGTGACTTTATATAGCTGTATGAAAAGGAGTTATAATTGTCAAATTTATGTTGATATTTGCATGAAAATATTTAATTTTCGCACCAAATGCTGTACCATTTGTAATGAGTAGAGTATTTTTTGCATGGTTTCAGAATACTCTTCTCTAATCATGGCCCTATGAAATGCATTTCTATATTGCCCGGGGTATCAGGCTTCTTTTTTCAATACAAGTTCACAAAACTTTTGTATTATATTTTTATGTAGTTGTAGAATTCACATAATTTGAGAACATTGCGATGGAAACAGTGAGTTGTTCACTTTTGGTTGAAATGGACTTTTTCAAATAATAGCTAAGATGTTAGTAGCGCAGAAAGTGCAATATTTCAATACTACGTAGATGTTTCCAATGACGCCGGAAAGTACGTGCTGTTGTCGCACATACTATTTTCGAATAGTAGTGCGTCAGATACAAAAAATAGTGTTTTCTTCATGGTTAAATAGAAAATGAGAAAACTCCCATCCAACGAAGTCAGGACTTGGAGAAGGTTTATAATATTCGCTTAAATACTATACCTAATAAAAACGTTGACATAAAATTGTCAACGATTTACAAATGTTTCATTGTTCTTGCAATAGAATAAAGTTTATATCATTTTCTTTTCTGATAAAAAGTCATCGTCATCAACAGTAAAATTGAGGAGATTGACGATTCTCTAGTTATAACTTGTCGGCTGTCCGGGTGACGCCGCGTCGTTGGCAGAGAGGCCTCTCTGCCAACGTCGGCCTCTCAGTGAACGGCGCGGCGTCACCCGGACAGCCGAGAAGTTATGAACTAGAGCCGCGGAAGTTTACGTGTACGATTCTCTAGTTAGCTTGCATTTGGTTACGCTTTATCATTCATTTCACTCGTTTCTGATATCAACAATAAGTGTTGCCTCTAAGAGTATAAGACAATAATGTGTCAGAAAATTATGTATATTTTGACTTTTGAAACCCAGATTTTATCCTGATTCGTTTTCCTAATAATTTACGTTGTCATATTTCCGATTGGTAATTGACTCGAACTAATTCGAAACTGCTTATACGGAAAGTGACGAAGGTGACGCATTATAAGGTTGTTTTTCACTTATAACAAAAACCGCTTATCCAAAAGACGGTAGAATTTGATGGATTTATGTAATAGTCGTAGCTGTGTTGGTCATCTTCGTTCCAAAGGAACCTGATTGAAGAAATGTCTTCAACCGATAAAATCGACATAATATAACCCTCTGGTAATGACTCGGTATAAATTGTAGAATGATGTGCACCCAAATTCAATATCCAGAATGTTTTTTCTCAGAAATGCATTTGTCCTCTGAGATCTCACCGTGATAAGAGGTCATGAACTTGCTGCGCTCAGTTTTTGGAATCCAGTGTGCAGCGAGACAATGCATTGCCGGCCAAGTCACTCCCTGAAACAAACATTTCGGAAGCAGAGAGTGATATTAAAAGGAAGAGGAATCACTGCGGTCACATCATCTAGTAAGTTGAAGGCATCCAGGTTAAAATTACTTGTGGATGACCTACAGTGGAATGATCTGAACGAGGCTCTCTCTATATCTTAGTCTTAATAATATTTTCATTTCGAATAATATTTTTTGTGAACATAAAATATGTTATTTACTGAATTTTAATGAAGGTAATGCAAGAAAGAATTAGAGGATAATCATCGGAGTTTACGCCTGTTATTTCGTAGCGCAACATTTTTATGAATAATATTGTTATGTACAAAACAACTATTTGTGCACGCATTTGTTGAATGCCCTTTGACTGATCTCATTAGTCATGCAATTTTTAATGGAAAAGGTTCATTTGTACCTTCAGATCGTGGAATAGAGCTGCTTATTGAATGCTACTTCATGTTAAACACTGACCTCCACTCTCCCCCGCCAAAAGGAAATGCCCAAATCAGGGCTGTCCAACTTCTGGGGACGTATGAGGTACATATCAAATTCTAGTCCAGCCGCGGGCCGCACCGTAATTTAAGATGGTTTTTACCCTAACTACTGAGATAATAGTGAAACAAATACACATTAGATATGACTTTCATTCAACATACTTAATGATTAATGTACATACACCGAGAAAATTAATATATCATTAAATAAAAATAAGATGAATAGTGCAGTTGGACGGTGTTATGCATCAACCGGCTAAGCGCCATTTAAAAACTAGTGGTGCTACAGAATGGCACAGACTTTCCCGTATTAGTTTTCTATTTTCCTGGGTCTTCGCTAGCTATTCGGAATTGCCAAATACTCTTTCTTGCCAACTACCATCTATCATCGCCAAAAGTACATTTTTTTGTCATTTTCTTAATTTTTCGGTTTCCTATTGGTAGAACAGGACCATTAATTTTAGAATATTAAAGAACACAAAAACCTAGCCGTAAATGGCAATTTTCTTTTAAAAATTATGTGCCGTTTAAGAGAAAATGGCGTTTTAGCACTACTAAAAATGCGAAATTTGAAGCTCATTTTCACAGAAAATTTTTGAGTTTTCAAAATACTTTATTTGAAGTTATTTGAAGCACTTACACTCACAAATATAATCATCTTTACAAATTGCGGATACATATTAAAGATGTGAGAGATCTTTCAAAAAATTTACATTTATATAATTTTTGAAAAAACAAAAAAAACTTAAAATAAACTTCACGCTATACTAATGAGTGTAATTAGCACTATCCGTTACAACAGTTTCAAGAAAAAATTGCAGCCGTATACGAGAAAATGACGTTTGAGCATTTCTGAAAATGCCGAAATTTGAGCTACTTTTCACAGAAAACGGTAGTGTTTTCGAGAAACTTTGCTTGACATTATTTAAAGCATATATACTCGTAAATATAATAATGTAAAAAAATCGACGATAATGTAAATATTAACGACGCGAGAGACAAGTAAAAAAATTTACATTTTGGTAATTTTTGAAAAAAACCAACCGATAGACCAAAATGGCTTTTATGTCATTGATAGAGTACATTTACCACTATCCCTACCAAAAGTTTAAAGAAAAAATTTGGAGCCGTTTTTGAGAAAATTTTGTTTTTGTAATTTTTTTAAATTGCACATATTGCACGCAATATTGCACGAAAACTACCAAAATTGTGAAAAACATTTACATGACCTTTATTAAAGAACTCAATATGCAGAACAAATTTTATTTGAAGAAAAAATCTCTATCTTCAATTTTGTAGTTGGAGAAAGACGCCGAAAAAAATTCAACTTTCACAATTTTCGAAAATTCAGAGCTGTACGTGAAAATCGGACCTATGCCATGTTAAAAAGTGTATTTTCCTCTATTCATACAAGAAATTTAAAGAAAAAATTTGGAGCCGTTTTTGAGAAAATGTTGAAAATCCCCGGGGGGCTTCATATAAAGTACCCCCAAATTTTAAAGAATCTTTTTCAAAATCACAAAGCTTTGACTAGAATCAGATCGACTGGGGAATATCAATTTTGAAGAAAATCGACCGAACGGTTTAGGCGCTAGCGTTGACCACAGACGGACAGACGGACGGAATGCCGTCAATCGATTTTTAAGTATAAAGAAGCAACAAATCGTGGATTTTGACCACACCACGAGATAGAAGATTTTTTTTCTTAATTTAGCAACTGGTTTTATCCACTTATTCGTTTTCACGGCCCGGCAATTAATTTTTTTTCCGCCGAAAATTGGCCATTTTTTCGCGCAGCATTACATAACTTTCCCTATACTACGTATATCACTCCGTGTATACGTACGTATACGGGAAAGTAAAAAAGAAATGGACAGCATCAGTTGCATTGGACCATGTTCTAAGTGTACGCAAAATTTTGGCGCCAAATCTGTAAAAATAGACTTATAATTAATGAAAAATGTAAACGCCATCAGTCACATCAAGGATTTTAGGTTTCGCAACAACATGATATAACCTAGATCTTCAAATCTGCTGTTGTTAATTTCACATTATGCAGGTAAGCGCCAAATATTCCGCTCACGTTAGTGTAGTTTGACACGTCAATGAATGAAATAATTAAATTACAGTTTTTTGAGCTGAAAATGTAATAAAACCTTTGAACACGATTATCTCAAAACTTGTATGATGTCACAGCGCCGGTTGATGCATAACATCATCCAATTGTATTGTGTCTACCAGTGGCGTGCGGTGAAAAGTTTAGTAGGGGAAGCACTTTTGAAGTACAAGGTATAAAAAACGTAAAACAGTTAAAGATTATATGAATTTTCACAGTTAAAGATGTTAATGTTAAAACAGTTAAAGATGATGAAATGTGAATATTAACCCGGGCGTCTTGCATACGAACGTTACTGATCGCCCGGGAGTAAACAGACCCCAGGGAAAATTTCGTTGGCTAAATGCCTTCTAACATTATAAACCAGGCGCGGATCCACGGGGAGGGAAATGAGGGAAATTTCCCTTCCCAAAATGTTTCAGTAACTATTAATTTTAATTTGTCCCGAAACTTTCAAGCAAAAATATTTTCGTAAAAACAAATAACAATGTATCGCATGATGAGCTGAGTTTAGCCTGCGTCATTCTACATAATCTGTAATATGACAGATTCGACCAAAACATTTTGAATAAAAAAATTTCCCCTCCCAAAATTCGTTTCTGGATCCGCCCCTGTTATAAACAAATATAATTCGTTATTTATGTGACTTACAACTAAACCTTATATATCGAGTACTTAGTTATTTAAAATTATTAACAAATTTATAAAATCCACCAATGCATTAAAGCATATTTTTTCCTTTCATCAAATGAAAAATAAGTGCATAAATTTTAATATATGGTGAATGTTAATTTGAAAATGTATCTATAGAGTTCAGTAATTATGTTTTTCACGATCAATGAATGTGATGTCCGTTCTACTGTTTTCTTACATTTTTCACATTCTCTGGATGCTCTGCAGTTTAAATTCCTCGGACAAATTTCACGTCCTGTTAGTTCTCTTTTTTGCATCTTATGTTCATTGTTTTTTATCTGAATGCAAATATTGTATTATTTTTGGTATCAACTCTCGCGACAATCCTGGTAGAAATTATTTCATAATAGACCAATGGGCAAATACGATCCAAACTTCCGTCTGCAATTCTTATGTGTGGTGATTCCTCGAAATATCTGGAATGTTTTATTCTTCTGAAAGTTGATCGTGCCTACTTCTAATATTCATTCTCCTCGCGCACTCACGGCCGACCCGACTTTTGCATCTTCGAAGAACGAAGCTTCGCTGACGTCACGAGACGAATTTACACACCGTTTTGAAAACATCGATTGTTACGGTTCGACCACTCGTACTTAACTCAGAATCTGAGTTGAGTAAACACTTTTGCTCTGGCCATAAGCAACGAATATTTTAAATATAGAAAGGATTTTTCTGTGCTTTGCTTAGGGGAATGACTCATTCCCTTCATTCCATGGAATGCACGCCACTGGTGTCTAGTTGGTATAGTAAAATTTTTCAAAGCTGTCGCGAGCCACCCAAAAATGTCCGGCGAGCCGCATGCGGCCCGCCAGTTGGAAAGCCCTTGTCTAGATCCGCCCTTAGCCGAACCGAAACCTAAGCCGGCCGTGGGAACCGCTTACGCGTACGTACAAGAGCGAGTCCTTGCAGAGCGCGCACAGCGGCGGCAGCCAAGTAGTGCAGGCGGCAGGCAGGAGGCAGCGTCATGTTGAGCGCGCCCGCCAACAGCACCCCGGTGGCCAGGGTGCCGCGGCCGCCGAACCGCTGCGCCAGCAACCCGCCCGGCAGCTCCGTCAGCCAGTAGCTCCAGTAGAACGCCCCCAGCAGCACGCCGGATGCGTGTTCGGGCCACGGAGGCTGGTCCTGAGGAGTGCCATTCAATCAGCTGATCAGGCTCTTCAACTGATCCTAGTCTGCGGCCTCCGTTCAGAGAGTATGCCTCCGTTATTCTGGTTACTTGGAACTAGTGCACAGCTCTCGCTAACCTTGTGGAAACACAACAACCAGCCAAATTGCTCAATGCCCCTTCTCGACCCCCAACAAACAATAACTTTTTTCTCCACAAAACAAATCTTGGACCAATCAATTCAACATCAGAAAATCCAAACACTTTTCCATAATCTCAAGAACAACAAAACACAATTCAATTAACCCTAAATATTTCGCGGTCCAACATTGCTTGGGGGGCATGTCCCCCATAACCTAGTGGAAACGCAGCAACCAGCCAAATTGCTGAATGCCCCTTCTCGACCCCTGGAGAAGGAAAGGAAGGGACTCAATTTAAAACAAAATGGGTCCAGATTTTGCCCTCCGATAGCGTAAAGGACGCGACAGCGATGATAGCGTAAAGATAATGATGCTGTTACGTGTATCGTCTGCAAAATGTGATTTGGCAGTATAAAAAAGGAAAAGAACACAAGGGAGATTAAACTATAATATATCAAAAGTAGAAGATGGAATAATCCCTGATAGCTTTATATTTATATATTTGGAGGACCAGCAGACTGTAAATTAAATGGTACACATAACACATAAAATTAATGGAGCTGTACGGTATTGCATAGATGGATGGAATATGATAGGGCAAAAAAGAACAACATTTGCTGTAATAAAAAATAACAAATATTTAATTACTAAAAAAATTGAGTTGAAAAATTAGTAAACAAACAAAAAAATTAAAAAACAGTAAGATAAAAAATTAATGTAAAAAATGTAATGAAAAGGAAATGAACAAAAGTGATTGAAAACAGTAATCTTGAAGTCAGAAGTTGCCAAAAATTAAAGTCTTTTCTTGCGTTAAATTTAAAATAAATTAAAGAAGTGCACTCGAGTAGAAATTCTGATGCATCAGAAAGAAGTTTGAAATAAGTAACCGGTCACTTATCCGTTGGAGCTCTGGTGGGTTTTTCTTGCAGCGGATGTCGGCCGAGAGGTGTTGTAGCAGCAGGAGATTGTTGACGGAGGTGGCGCCAGAGTTGCGACCCCAAATTAAATTGTTGTGCAGAGCAGCGTCTTCCTGCATGGAGGGTTGTCCAGCAGGGGCGCGGCGAGGCGAGAAATGCATCCGCCACTCCGACCGATTTTCACTCACAGACAGTTTCAACACACTTCATTGGTTGTTCAAATAATTGAGTATAAAGAATTGTGCTACAAGAGTCCCCTGGGTGCAAGGAAATAAAAATTCAATAAATAGTTTTAAATTGGGACGTAACATACTGCCCGCCCAAATGGCAAGACACAGGACTGTCATTTGTAAAAAAAATAAAATAAAGAATTTTACTAAGAACAATGTGAAGTCCCAATGATAAAGAAAACTATTCTATCTTATGAAATAGGTAAGGGAGCTAACTTATGAATTGTACGTGAAAATGTTCCAACCGCAGTTGGAACGCGATCAACACGAGCTCTATTATCACGCCCTAATGCAAGAGTATCATTTAGCGTTACACCTGTGCTAGATTTCGCTGAAGCGTCATATACTACGCGTAATTTCGTGATTGAACTAGATGGTTTCAGAATTGGATGGTGAGGGATGTAATAGCCGAAATTATCCATGGAGTTGGAGGTCACTTCAACCATGCGGCCCAAGTTTTCATACTCTTCATGAACTCTACATAGTTGTGTTTGAGTTCCGGATCTTTCTGAAGCCTGGTTTCCAATGACAAGAAACGCCGTTTTGCCTGAGAATGATTTGTGCCTAAAGTCGGTGCATTTAATTTGCGAGGGAGTTTTATGATATATCTACCGTCGCGATCGCGAGTGGTAGATTCGCGAAAGAAATCTTCGCAATGTTCATTTTCTGGAGAGGATTGTTTCGCCGCGGGCAGTTCCTCTAATTGCCAAAACTTGCTTAATTCAAACTGTGTTGCTTCTAAACTTTCGTGATTAGAAGATATAAATGCCAAGTAAAAACTCGTAGATTGTTTTGACTCCTACAAACACGGTAGACGACCAGCTATTAACCAGCCTAACAAGGTGTTCTGCATCACGGGTTTTTCAGGTCCTAATGAAACATTTCCCGTTGCCAGTATTGAGTAAAATATTTCTGAACCTAACAACAAATCGATAGACTTAGCGTTAGCGAAATGCGGGTCCGCCAGAGTCATGTTACTCGGAATATTCCAAGAAGTTAGATCTAAATCTACCGTTGGTAGTTGAGAACTAATGTGTGGTATAACGTAAGCACGTAAGTTGGTGCGCCATTTTGTGGCGCTGGCGCAAACTTCGAGTGATACCCCGCGAGTAGCTTGCGTCTGAGAAGCTGCTATGCCGCAGATATTTATAGAGGCATCAAAAGAATTGAGTTGAAGTCGTTCAACTAAAGATTCAGTAATCAAATTACAATTGGATCCGGAGTCCATAATTGCTGTGCACTGCACTAAGATCCGTCCTTTTTCAGCTGCACTGCCGCGGTGGCGAGAAGTCAGAAGTTGCCAAAAATTAAAGTTTTTTCTTGTGTTAAATTTAAATAAATTAAAAAAGTGCACTCGAGTAGAATTCTGATGCATCAGAAAGAAGTTTGAAATAAGTAACCGGTCACTTATCCGTTGGAGCTCTGGTGGGTTTTTCTTGCAGCGGATGTCGGCCGAGAAGCGTTGCAGCAGCAGGAGATTGTTGACGGGGGTGGCGCCAGAGTTGCGACCCCAAATTAAATTGTGCAGAGCAGCGTCTTCCAGCAGATTGCAGTAGGCAACTAGGCGTTGCACCGCATATTTTAAGTAAATGCTGGAGAGCCGCGTCTTGCAATAGATTGCGGTAGGCAAAACAGATTTTTGCACCACATACAAAAATAGGTCACATCTCTGCGAAGGTCGCCACAAGAGTCCTTCTCGTCGGATGAAAAGTTTTTTGAAAACTGATCAGTCGAAATGTTGTCCTTTCGTGGCACACAGGAGCGCTAGTGTCAATTTGCGTGTGTGTCTGAGGGCTAGCGCTGTTGGGGAGATGGCGAATCTTGTGCACGCACTCAGCGCGCACGCATGCCCTTGGAGCGGAGGGGTTCGGACAGGAAGTTGCCAAAAAAAACGCGCCCGGAATAACAGCCTCCGGCACGTTCGCAGTCGCCACCCCAACGGGGGCGGAACGCGCGGAGGGTGGTCTAGCAGGGGTGCGGCGAGGCGAGGACTGCATTCCTCCGTACGACGCCACTCCGACCGATTTCACTCACATACAGTTTTCAACACACTACACTGCTTGTTCTAATAATTGAGTACAAAGAATTGTGCTGCAAGAGTCCCCTGGGTGCAAGGAAATAAAAATTCAATAAATGATATTAATTGGGACGTAACAGATGCGGATCGTCAAAATGACAAACTATGACACCAACATATAGGAAGTGATATCTGGAAGGGAACCCGTGGATTGCAGTGATTTCTCACAAAAAGAAGTTTTACTACGACTGTCGAAAGCGGAGAACACTGCGCCCGGGGAAGACAGGATCACATACAGTCACCTGCGGCTAGTGGATCCAAATGACAAAAGAAATCTTCAAACTAGTGAAGCGGGCGAGAAAGATCCCCGAAGTGTGGCGTTGCTCCCACACCATCCTAATTCACAAAGGAGAGGATACAAACGAAATAACGAACTGAAGGCCCATTGCCTTTGCACCAACCATTTACAAGCTATTCATCGGGCTGTGGGTGGCCCGGCTCGGTGCATGGATGGAAAGAAATGAAATTCTCTCCCCGGCGCAAAAGAGGTTTCGGCCATTTGATGGGTGCTAGAACACAACTACATACTAAAGCGCCAGATAGATCGAGCAAAAGCAGGCAGGCATGATCTAGCGATCGCCCTGCTTGATCTAAAAAACGCATTTGGTTCTGTACCCCATCGAGCACTCTGATACTCCCTGAAAGCGGCGGGGGCCGGGGAAGAATTCATTAGAATTGTTGATGATATCTACACAGGCACACATACAGTAGTACTGGCAGCCCAGGGCCCAACAGGTCTGATACCGAACTCTAGAGGTATTCGCCAGGGATGCCCACCAAGTGGGGCGCTTTTTAATTTGGTAATTGATGCATCAATCAGGGCTGCGGCAGCCGCCTCTGACACACCGACTCCTACACTAGCTTACGCTTCTGTAGTGGCTTACGCTGCTGACTTAGCAGTATTAGCAAAGACGAGCTGCAGGGTGCTGTGAACGCTGTATAAGAGAAGCTGAATGCCTTCTGCCAGTTCGTAATGCCGACTGTGATTTTCCCACTGAGAATAGGAAGATATACCAGAAATTAATTAGACACTATGGATACGGCAATAAGGTCCAATGTGAAGGAATTGCTCTCACTTCCCGAGCGAGCCTCGACATCATTCATATACGGCCACAGAGAAGATGGGGCGATAGACATTCAATGCTTGAGTGCGGAGGCAGACGTCTGGACAGTCGACTCCGCGTTCAAGATGTTGACTACTGTTACAAATCGCGCTGAGAAACTCAAAGCGGCAACACCGAACCAACGCCACGCCGAGCCGACACCGCTCCGGCAACAGCGTGCAGGAGGGTGGCGTAAAAATCCGTTACTGTGTTTGGCAGTGTTTGGCAGGCAACCGCCGAGGCCACATGTTTCAAGCGAGCCCGTGCGCTCACAATTTACGTAAACCATTGTTCTCATCGGTATTTTGTACAAAACGTGTCATAGTCAGTCAAACGTGTCAAACTTCAACTACAGTAAATGTTCAATCATATCCAAATTGTGTTGTGACCACATACTAAGTACTGTGCGTGTGCATCAACTTCAAAACGAAGCAGAACGGAAAGAACAACTGAAAACTTCTCATCTTGAAATCAAGAATCACGATTGTATGTTAATTTTAAGTATCATAACATGTTGTACATCAAAGAAAAGTAAGTGTTATTTTTGTAATTTATATGTTCATTTGCCATTCAGATTCATGTAGTAAAGTCAATTTAAACTGCAAATATCACTTATTTAGTTATTACCATTCACTTCCTCATTTCTTTACAAAGTCATTATGTTTTTATCTGAAAACTCACTGTATCAGAACTACCAGAGATGAAACCCAGTAACCAAATTCAATTCCTATCATTGGTCACATGGCCACAATTGCAATTTAAGCAAAACAAAACATCATTAATCCTACTATTCAAATAAGAGTATTATTGTTCCAAAACAAATGCATTTTAGATAAAAACATTGGTCCTCCTGGCATCGGATGTGAATCAGATATCATTATATTCAGTGAATGGCAGTAATCATAACGAAATAATTCCACTGAGATTTCACATCAGAGTGTTTTACAATGTGCATGTAGTATTCAAGACAACAGTACAGTGTTTATTACTATTCATGAAACTATTCAGTTAACATGTTAAAAGTGTTACAACTCACATGCATACAATACCAAATCATAATCAGTGTTCAGTAACATTTATTTGTGATAATAATTTCATGTCAAGGTGTTTCTATAATTTATGTATGTACATTTTTCAATCCAGCAGTATAGTATTCATTAGTATTCTTTAAAAGTGGCAAGTAACATTTATTGGTAAATGAAGGGTCATGTCAAAGTGTTTTTATAATTTATGCATGTATAATCTTCAAGTCAGCAATATAGTGTTCATCACCATTCATTAAACTAATCAGTCAACATTTAAAGTTGCAATTCACATGCATACAATATCAAAGTACATGAACAGTGTTTACTAACTTTATTTATGACTGAGGTTTCATGTCAAATGTTCATTTATAAGTTATACATGTACAGTTTCAATTCAGCAGCATAGTGTTCATTAGTATTTAGTAAACTTCAGCATGTAACATTGATTTGTAAGTGAGGTGATGTTAGATTAAGGCAAGTTATTTGAACGTGTTATCAGTGTTATAAGGTATCAGACTAACAGTTATCAGTGTTATCAGAGGTAAAGTGTCAACAAGGTGTCCCCTGATAGACAAGCAGTAATTCAACTTATTAACAAACATTATTAAACATCAGACATTATTTACATTCAGTACTTCTTCGGGGGCAGTACAGAAGGTGATTTAGATCATTAAAACAATTAGTGTAGAAATACTAAAAACACTGTGGTCAAAATGTCGAAGGCAGAAAGACTAGCTAGGAAAAATCTTGTTGATAGGCGAAACGTAGCACTTCAGATTTTCAAAAGTAAATGCACGTGGTTGCATAACTTTACCATCATAGATGAAAACTCACATTACAAGTTAATCAATCTATTAACTAATCTCAAAGAATCGTGGAACGAACTCAAAGTGGCTCAAGAATCTCTTGTTAGTGATGATGAACTTACCATAGAACAGTTTCTACAACTAGAAAATGAACATATTGACCTTATAACAGAAGTTGAACTACGCATAAAAAACTCACCATTCGATAGGCAGACATCAAACACTCCACCCCCAACTGTGCCAACTAATTCAAGCATGCTTCCACTCAATGAAGTTCATTTAGGATTACGACTTCCAGCATTGCAAGCACCAACTTTCAACGGTGAATTTTCACAGTGGACAAAATTTAGAGATATATTCAATAAACTAATCCATGAAAATGTACATTTGACCAATGTAGAAAAATTTCATTACTTGGAAAATGCTCTCACAGGCGAAGCTCAATCAATCATTAGCAATCTAACCAACACTTCAGAAAATTACCAAGTAGCATGGCAACTAGTGAATGAAAGATACAACAATCCTCGTAGATTAGCCTCTTCGTACATAGCTAATTTTGAATGTCCTCCAGCAATTAATTTAAAGGAACCCCATTCAATTCAGAGATTCTCAGATCATTACATGGCCAATTACAAGGCATTGCAAGCATTAACGTTACAAGTACCGGCAATCGAACTTATGGTCATCCACCGTATGTTAGCTCATTGCCCACCAGAAATAGCTAGAGAATGGGAGAAACAGGTAGCAACTAACGCCAATCCAGCAATTCAGGACATGCATAACTTTCTTGAAAGATTGTTCCGAATCGAAGAAAATTCCTTATCAAACCCGGGAATCATCCAACGACATCCAAACAGTGGGTCAGGAACCAAGATTACCGGCGAACTTTCAAAATTCGCAAAATGCCCATATTGCAAGGAATCACATTCAATTTTTCAATGTCAATCATTTAAATTACTAAATCCAGTGGACAGGCTAGCGCACATGAAAAAGAATCGACTTTGCTACAATTGCCTAAGAGCTAATATTGTAAATCATACCTGCAGTACAGCGAAATGCAAAACGTGTAACAAAAATCATCACACTTTGTTGCATGACTCATTTATAAAGAATTCTATCTTTCTTAACGTAGCAAAAACGTGCTACTGTACATCCAACAATCCAGACTCAGAGAAATTACCAGTCTCTCCTTCAGAAGGTTCAATGTCTTTAGGAGGAACAATTAGTCAAAATCATCAGCAACCACAACAAATCATGGCATGTCAAGCAGGATCATCAATCAAACCAACAATATTGCCAACTGTTAGGTTGCTTGTTTTAGATCAAAACAATGAGGCTCACGAGGTGTGCGCTTTGTTAGATAGCGGAAGCAATTGTAATTTGATAACGCAACAATTAGCCAACCAGCTCAAGCTAGCAACAAAACCAACAAAGCTTACTATCCAAACGATTACAGACAATGAAACTGAAGCATCATCCATAGTTAACGCAAAAATTCGATCAAAATTCTCATCATGGTCCTCAGAAATACATATGTTGTAGTCAACAAGATCGCAAAACAGCTACCTTCAACCAACATCAACATTTCAAGATGGATAATACCCGAAAACATACTGATTGCAAATCCAACGTTTCACAAACCAAACAATGTAGATATGTTGTTAGGAGCAGACATCACGGCACATGTCTTCATTCCCGGCAAGTGGACGCATCCCAAGCTACCATCATTAATCAACACAGTATTCGGCTGGACGTTCATGGGAAGCTATCAACCAGAAGAACAACAAAGGGAACCATTAATTTCCAACTTTATTGATTCACAACAAGTAAAAGATGAATTAACGCGGTTCTGGGAATTGGAAGAACTATCATCTGAAGCCATGCATTCTCCGGAAGAAATTTCCTGCGAAGAACATTTCAAAGCTACCACAAGCAGAGATGAAACGGGCAGATACATCGTTTCACTTCCAATCAAGCCAACAGCTCCAGAATTAGGTGATTCGCGGAAACAAGCTTTACAACGATACGAAGCATTAGAGAGAAAATTTGAGCACAATGCTCAATTCGCAACAATGTACAAAGATTTCATGAATGAATATAAAGAGCTTGGACACATGCAGCCAGCTCCTCCAATCAACACAAATGAACGGAATTTCTTCTTACCTCATCACGGAGTCATAAAGGAACAATCAAGCAGCACAAAATTGAGAACTGTCTTCGATGCCTCCGCAAAAACGTCAAATAAGGTTAGCCTCAATGACATCTTGGCAGTAGGACCAGTGGTACAACCAGACCTATTAAATATTCTGCTGAACTTTCGAGTGTGGCCGGTTGGATATTCCGCGGACATCATCAAAATGTATCGACAAATAATAATGAATCCATCTGATAGAAATCTTCTGAGAATATTTTGGAGACCGAATCCTCAAACTGCAATTCAAGAATTTCAATTATCCACGGTGACATATGGTACCGCATGTGCACCATACCAAGCAACTAAAACATTAAATCAATTAGCCGACGATGAAGCAGCTGACAATCCAATCATTCATGAAAAAATCCAAAACTGTTTCTACGTAGATAACATACTCACAGGAGCCAACTCACCTGAGGAAGCAATTGAACATTATCAAGAATTAACCAAAGTTCTAGACAAAGGTGGTTTTCATTTGCACAAATGGCTATCAAATTCTCAACAATTGATGGATATCATTCCAAACGAAAGTAAAGAAGTTCAAACGTCAACAATTCTCACAGAAGGTGTAAGTACATTGGGATTAACGTGGAACATCGCTGATGACGAAATTGCATTTAGTTGCAGCAACCAACAAATCTCAAATTCTCACCAGTTCACAAAACGAATGGTACTTTCCTGCATTGCAAAATGTTATGATCCTATTGGTCTTGCAGCACCAGTAATCATTCAAGCAAAAATGTTATTGCAAAAAATATGGAAAACGAAGATTGAATGGGACGACTTATTAACGCCAGAATTACTCATCGAATGGAAACATATATTCAATGATCTACAAAACATGAATCAACTAACAGCTCCAAGAAGTGTACGAAAGGATCAAGACACAACAGAAATTCAAATCCATGGATTTGCAGACGCCAGTTTATCAGCATACGGAGCTTGTTTGTACGTACGAACAACCACTGAGAAGGGAAAGGTACAATGCAATCTGCTCGTCGCCAAATCAAGAGTCACTCCAGTACGAGAACGAGCAATATCACATTTGGAATTGTGCGCAGCGCTACTATTAGCGCGACTAGTCAAAAAGGTAGTGCCAAGATTACCAATAGTCGTCAATCGAATACATCTTTATTCAGACTCTACTACAGTTTGTGCATGGATAAAGTCACCTCATAAAAAACGAATACCGTTTGTGACTATAAGAACGTCAGAAATTCAAGAACTCACCAATCATTGTAAGTGGCATCACATCACATCTAATCATAATCCAGCTGATCTCATTTCACGAGGAACTCAACTATCTCAACTAAGAGACAACCAACTGTGGTGGCAAGGACCGTCCTTTCTTTTGCAGAATTCTCACCCAAAGATCATCACTACGCTTCTAATAGCAAATCTTACTGTCTGCACCCATGATTCGGGGGCAGCAGACTTCTTAATCAGGGAAACATCGAATCAATTACTGCAACTGATTGAAAATTGCTCAAGCTACAACAAGGTTCTAAGAAGCATCGCACTGTGTGTACGCTTCATTCACAACTTAAGGTACCCAAAGGCTCGCATCAATCCACCCATATTGCCGGCACAATTGCAAGAAGCGGAAGAAATTATCTGTAAGATAGTTCAAAATCAAATTTACAAACAAGAATTGACAGCACTAAAGGCTAACAAGCCCATCCATCATCAAAGTAAAATCAAGTCATTAGCTCCAGAACTACATACTGATGGATTATTAAGAGTAGGAGGAAGACTAGACAACACCTATCTTCCATTCAATACCAAACATCAAATCATTCTCCCATCAACTCACCGACTATCAAAATTATTGATTCGACAAGTGCATCTACAACTACTTCATGCAGGAACGCAATCAATTATGTCACAGATTCGTCAAAAATTTTGGATCCCATCTCTTAGACGCACTACAAAAGGTGTCATCAGATCATGCATACCATGTTTCAAACAATCTAAACTGAAACCACAACAATTAATGGGCCAGCTTCCAGCTCCAAGAGTAACTGTTTCACCAGCCTTCTCGCATTGTGGAATAGACTACGCAGGTCCAATTACTACTAGATTGGGAACACCCAGATCGAGAAAATTTACCAAAAGTTACATTGCTGTTTTCATTTGTCTAGCAACAAAGGGAGTACATCTAGAAGTAGTATCGGATCTAACTTCAGAAGCATTCTTAGCTGCATTCTTTCGAATGACAAATCGACGAGGCATTCCGTCTCACATGTATTCTGACAATGCAACGACATTCAAGGGAGCGTCAAAGCAATTAAAAGAGCTACTGTGCTTCCTGGAAAACAAAATAATACAACATCAAATACAAGACGCTACTGCGCATTTAAAGGTCACGTGGAACTTCATTCCCCCACGCAGTCCTCATTTTGGAGGAATATGGGAAGCAGCAGTCAAAAGTTTCAAAAGAATATTCATACCTACAGTGGGTAATCGAATTCTTAATTACGAGGAACTAACTTCATTAGCATGTGGAATAGAAGCAATACTAAATTCACGACCGTTGGTTCCACTAACTGAGGATCATCAAGATTTCAATTATTTATCACCAGCCATCCTATTAAATCAAAGGCCATCTCTACTTGTATCATCAAAAGATTCAGAAATCAAATTAGACCACATTTCAAGATGGAAGAAAATACAAAACTTAACACAAATATTTTGGAAACAGTGGTCCCAAGATTACATCTTAACCTTACAAAGGAGGAATAAGTGGCATTCATCTCATCCCAATCTCACGGAAGACACAATAGTACTCCTTAAAGAAGACAATTTACCACCAGCAACATGGAAGTTAGGAAGAATAAGCAAAACGTACCCAGGAAGAGACGGAAAAGTAAGAGTAGTCGACGTCACTACAACATCAGGAATCTACAAGCGCAGCATTAGCAACATTTGTCCTTTACCACAAGAAACCCAAGACAGCCATTTGTAACACGCGATTCGTAACAATAATCGATTTTTCAGCGCTACGCACTGACGGGGGCAGCATGTTACAAATCGCGCTGAGAAACTCAAAGCGGCAACACCGAACCAACGCCACGCCGAGCCGACACCGCTCCGGCAACAGCGTGCAGGAGGGTGGCGTAAAAATCCGTTACTGTGTTTGGCAGTGTTTGGCAGGCAACCGCCGAGGCCACATGTTTCAAGCGAGCCCGTGCGCTCACAATTTACGTAAACCATTGTTCTCATCGGTATTTTGTACAAAACGTGTCATAGTCAGTCAAACGTGTCAAACTTCAACTACAGTAAATGTTCAATCATATCCAAATTGTGTTGTGACCACATACTAAGTACTGTGCGTGTGCATCAACTTCAAAACGAAGCAGAACGGAAAGAACAACTGAAAACTTCTCATCTTGAAATCAAGAATCACGATTGTATGTTAATTTTAAGTATCATAACATGTTGTACATCAAAGAAAAGTAAGTGTTATTTTTGTAATTTATATGTTCATTTGCCATTCAGATTCATGTAGTAAAGTCAATTTAAACTGCAAATATCACTTATTTAGTTATTACCATTCACTTCCTCATTTCTTTACAAAGTCATTATGTTTTTATCTGAAAACTCACTGTATCAGAACTACCAGAGATGAAACCCAGTAACCAAATTCAATTCCTATCATTGGTCACATGGCCACAATTGCAATTTAAGCAAAACAAAACATCATTAATCCTACTATTCAAATAAGAGTATTATTGTTCCAAAACAAATGCATTTTAGATAAAAACAACTACCCGAGATAGAAACACGAGAGAAACCGCATTGCGAGATGCAATCGAAGAGGCAATGCATTGCATGGAAGGCGAGCCTTGCATCCCCTCCCTTACTCGCTACTTGAATTATGAACGTACTATGCGTGCTTACAGGCCATCCACTTTTTGGTTACGGGCAAGGCAGGCCTCAAAGAAGCTAAAGACAAAATGGAGTTTCACAGAATCCGAAGGCACACACACCTAGCATTACCTTCCGCCACCCCGCGAACGACAGGGCAAAACCCCGCTGGGGCCTTCCAGGCGCAGCGCAACAGAACCGGGAGAAGTAGCGACCTCCGCCGCGCCCTCTCCTGCCGGGGCCACCGAACTGGAGCAATCACCTACCACGGAGCGAGTGTGGGCGGTGCCGCCAGGGTGGCGGATCACCCCCGCACCCTCACATCTCCACTACCGAGCTGCAGCACCACCGGAACCGGCCTCCAGGATCCCGTCGATGCCTGCAGCGATGCAGCCGTCAGCCAACTGAGAGTCGACATGGAGGAGGGAAATAGAGGGAAGGCGCCAAGGACTGGTCATCGCTAGTGAAGCGTCTGAGTAATGCCTTCCACAGGGCGCATTCTCAACGTTGGCTGTCCAGCCAAGGGAACCCTCCCAGGGCATATATGCAAGCGCTCTCAAGGGGTTGGGGAAGGAAACTACTTACTTCCTGCAGTCTGGCTGGAACATGAAAATTCCCACCTACAAGTTCCTATTTCCGACCAGGATCAATTCCTCCCCAGCCCTCAACTACTGCCCAGGTAACATGACCAAAAGGTGTAGAATGAAATGTACGTGGAGCAACGGTCAACAAGCAGCCGAGAACATTGGTCACATGACCACAGAGTGCCACTACCTGTCGCCGCTATGGAACACCCGACATAACAACATCGGGGCCATTTACAAAAGAGTCAGCCATTGCGGCGGGGTGGCAGGTGCTCCGAGAGAATCAGGCAGTGGTGAGCACCAAACGCCCGGACCTCGTACTCGCGCGGGGCAGAATGGCACTCGCGGTGGACGTCGCGATGGCTGACGCACGAGGGGCAAACTTAACAGCAAGTTGGAAGACAAATGCCAAAAATGCGAAGCCACTCGGGCCCACCTCATTATCATTGGTTACCACAGCGCCGAAGTGGGAGACACTGGGAGTATGGTGTGCGGGTAGTGAAGCAGCACTAAAGAAAGTTGCTGACGGCCACAACCTAAAAGCCTTAAGAGAAAGAATAATTATCACTGAGGCCATAGATGGCAGTGCGGCGTGCTACTACACGCACACTGGCAATGTACACCTGGCCCCGTGTGAGTACAAACAGATAGCGCGGGACAGAGTCCGCAGAAGCGCCCCCTCCCCTCCCCGGCACAAAAAATCTAGCTGCGAAACAAGAACAGAAAAGTACAGAAGAACAGCAACACCAGACGACAACCAGGGGCCCCGCCTAGAAAGTGTGTGCCCCCAGTGTCAGTGAAGTGAAAATGAGAAAATATTGGCAGTATAAGTGATAGTGAGAGGAAAAATAAAGCCAGAGGCTCAATGTCCGACACAAGACACTGAAAACTAGATTCTGATCGGAAGAGCCAATCGACTAGGCTTGCATATTGTAAATAACATCCAGCAGTATACATATTGTAAATAATCAACAATGTACAAGGTTTGCCCGGAAGGTAATGTCAATGATTTTTTTCCGACGCGACTTTACATCCCAGCTCGCTCCGCTAGCGCGGGAATAGTGGTGGGGGTGCTTCGGTAACGAAGCCGTCTTTACTCCAGTTGCCTGCGAACTGCCGCAGAGTTAGGACAGCATTTTTAGTGAGAGTCGTTTTCGTAACGCGTCAGAGATCGAAATGCAACGCTCAGTCGAGCAACGCATGGCGCTCAAGTTTTGTGTTAAACTCGGTAAGACTGCTTCTGAGATTGTTCCAATGCTGAAGACTACCTTTAGGAATGATTGTCTATTGGAGAGGCAAGTTTATCGATGACACAGGGGCCTTTACAGAAGGTCGAGTAGACATCAAAGACGAAGGACGAAAAGGAGACGAAAAGGCAAAGTGCCTAGCGGCACGTCAACGTTCCCTCGCTCCAAAAAAGCAAGGAAGTCAAAATCAAAAATCAAATCAATGCTGATTATGTTTTTCGATATCCGAGGGATCGTCCTTCACAAATTCGTACCACCACGCACAACAACTTCGGGTCCAACGCGTCCCATCCAACATAGCCACGGACAGGAAGCTGCATCACAACAATGCACCCGCCCACACCAGCTTTGTTCTAAGCGACTACGTGGCCAAGACTGGCGTCACAACAATCCCACAACTTCCCTACAGCCCGGACGTCGCCTCCCCCAGACTTTTTTATTCCCACGACTGAAAAATCCGACGAAAAGGAAGCATTTCGGGTCGATCGACAACATTAAGGCGGCTACAACGCGCGCCTTGAAAGGCATCCCGGAAAAGAACTTTTGCGCCGCCTTTGACGCATGGAAATCGCGCTGGCAGGGGTTTATCGGTACAGGAGGGATGTACTTTAAAGAGCATTAAGAGATTGTACCAATCTGATCAATAAAATCTTTGTTCTGAAGTCATTGACTCTACTTTTCGGACAAACCATGTACATATTGTGAATAGTAGCTGTAGTATAGAAAGTAGTCTTATTGCAATAATATAGTAGGATAGAATTTAGATTAAGCCAAATTTGGCAACTGAAATTTATATATTAGATTAAGAAATAAATCTTTTTTAATGAGAACGGTGCAGAAATCATTTTCGTTGAAATCCCTGATTTTTACTTTCTCGCACTTACTAATGTAAGAAGAGAAAGTATTGTAATACTGCGCCGAAAAATTGAGAAAATTTTCAAAAACAAGTTTACTTTAGGCGGCAATAGATGACACACGGCAAGAGGATGGGGCAAGACACTAAAGCTAACCCACACCAAGGAAATAAAAAAATACGACCAGAAAGTCTGTGTCATTCTGTAGCACTAGTTGAAAATTGCAAAAGTTGACATTTTTCCAGCGTCTGCCTACAACTACAATTACGAAGATATTTCTTTCCTTAATGAAATGTGTTAATTAAAAACACATATTCAAATAGTCATATTCAGTTGTTCGAAAAAATGCGTATTTTTGGTTCAATTTGCGTAAAAAATAGGTAATTTTAACATACTTAACATTTATTTATAAAAAATTGCTCCAATTTTTTCTTTACATTTCTTCCGCGTGTATAGAAAACAACTGTAAAGAATGTGGTATTGAGCTCATTTTCGGCGTACTCTCCGTATTTTCTAAAATTGAAAAAAAGAAATGCAAATTGTAAATTCGAATTTCCCGCTGCCAGTTCGCAAAATGACAACACGGCGCGGTTGGAAATTGTTGTAATGTTAATCGTATGATGTAGATAACATTATAATGAAAGGAAATAGATTTAAGGAAGGTAATATAATTAACTTACAACTAACTGATGTTTCTTTAAGTTTTGATATTTAGAAAATGTTAGCTCACTATATGTATTCATGGCAAGCTTCTCTGAAATTATTGTAGTATGTGTAATGTGTTGCATATTCTGTAACAGTTAAATACATTAATGTTTATTTCATTTGTAAAAGTAAGAAATGACTACTGACCCTGGACTATCGAAATAAATGTAAATATTCACGACGTACGCTTCGTTTGAATGAGTAATTAGTTGAATTGGACTTTTTCAAGTTATAACTGAGGTGTTAGTAGGGTTTAAATTGCAATATTACATACCTGTTTCCAATACTGCGAAAAAGTATGTGGTGTTGCAGCACATCTAGTTTTTAATAAAAGCAAGATCAGAATTGTTGATTTTCTATGACTCTAAACCGAACTCTTCTCAAATCATATGTACCCACAGGATTTCTGGCCCTCGTCACGGTTGACATTCGCAACCTATCACTTGAGAGTTTGTAACATTCTCTGTAACTTCGTCAAATTGTCGTTATCTACAAATTTGACTCTGATTTATGCAAGGCAAAGAAAAATGATACCCTTTTTACTTTTTTGTATACATACGTATATAGGGAGTAATATACGTAGTATAGAGAACGTTATGTAATGCGGCGGAAAATCGATTTCCAGATTTCAACGGAAATACACGTTTTGGGGTCCCCTGATACCAAAAATGTGTTGTTTTTTTTAAACGCCCGTCCGTCCGTCTGTGAATACCACTAGCGCCTAAATCATACGTAGGATTTTTACCAAAATGAATACTCCCCGATCGATGTGGCTCCACTCGAGCGATTTTGAAATACTTCCTTCAAAATTTGGGGGTAGTTGAAGCCCCCCGAACATTTTCAAAATTTTCTCAGAAACGGCTCCAATTTTTTTTTCTTTAAATTTCTTGAAAGAATAGGGTAAATTACACTTATGAAGGTGGCATACGAAATTTTAGTAGTTTTTGCGCAATATTGCTTTCAATATGTGCAATTTAAAAAAATTCCAACAAGATTTTCTCAAATACGGCTCCAATTTTTTTCTTTAAACTTTTGTCAATGATAATGCTTTTATAGGCTATTCTGACAAAAGTTTGTATTTATTGATTTATGTTAACGAGTGTTTTACGTGTTAGAAATGTAAAAAGTATTAGAAGTATTGTATATTATGTTGTAGGTAAAAATTTTTATCCATATTTGTCTGAATATAATTGTGAGTGAATACGTGCAGGATGATGTGTATGCGAGTGTTCCTATGTCTTTGTATGATATGTATATAAGTGTGTATGTTTGTATGTATGAATGTTGGTGTAATATGTAAGTAAGTTTATTTACTTAAATGTTAGTATATGTTATGTGCGCCGCGACCAGGCGCGACATAACTTTGGATGCGGCGCGCTAGCGCCAAGGCAGCGCGCCCTGGCGGGAGCCGGCGGCGGCAGCAACTGGCTGCAGCCACGGTTCGGCGAACTCGAACCGGGAAGCGAGTCTCGCCTCTGGACACCGGCCCTTTATAAGGAGCCAGCCGACACCTGATCGGCAGTCTGTAGTTGGGAGCGAGCCCTGAGAGCACGAGTGAGTGGACGAACCAGGTCCGGAGAGTCAGCCGCCATACGGAAGCCGTCGTGGGTTAACTACAAGCAGCAGCAGCGTGGAGCGTCCAAGAGGCGGACGCAGCACCCGGAGGGCATTAGGGATTTGCCCGGGGTACGAGAGACGGCATGGGTGATTGTCAGTGAACGGCGTGAAGGCCGATTGTAATTGTACATATGTGGGAATAAACCATTGTTAATTATGCGTGCAATGTTTAATTTATGAACATAACAGTATAAATGTAGTTTCATTGGTTGTGTATGTATGTAAATGCATTTGCATGTTCTAGGTAATGACGAAGATAATTTGTTTTTTATATTGATTTTTTATATATTGTTTTTATTGCTAATTGTGTTTTGTAATTGTAAATGTACTTTTATGTTTTTGTATTCTGCCACCGGGCAACATCAGTCCAATTGTAGAATAAACCTTATATCTATCTATCTATCTATCTATCTAATGCTAAATGTACGTCATGAGATGACATAAACGCCACATTGCTCTATCGTTTTGTTTTTTCAAAAATTACAAAAAAATATTTTTTACTTATGTCTCACGTTACTATTTACTTTTGCGACGATTTGTTCATATTTCATATATTTATGAGTACATGTACTTTAAATAATGTCATATAAAGTTTTTTGAAAACTCAACTGTTTTCTATGAAAACGAACACAAAATTCCGCATTTTCAAAAAACACTCAAACGCCATTTTCTAATAAATGGCTCCAAATTTTTTCTTCAAACTTTTCGATAGTGTTAATTTCACTCTTTAATATGACGTAAAGTTCATTTTTGTTTAAAAAAGACAATCATGTAGTTTTTGTTTTACAAATGTATTTTTTATAAGATCTCTCACACCTTTTTTATGCACATTTCCAGCAATTTGTAAACACTTTTGTATTTGTGAGATAAAGTGCTTCAAATGACTTTAACGAAGTTTTTGGAAAGCTCAAAAATTTTCTGTGATAAAGAGCTTTAGATTTCGAATTTACAGTAGCGCTTACACGCCATTTTTTTTTTTAAAAAGGGCTCCAGATGTTTCAATGAAAATTGCCATTTAGGACGAGGTTTTACTGTTTTGAAAATAATATTTGCATTCTACTATTAGGAAACCGAAAAATTAAGAAAATGTCCAAAAATGTACTTAGAACGGCGATAGATGGCAGGTGGCAAGAGTATGTGGCAAGTCCGAACATCTTGCCGAGACCTAAGGAAATAAAAAACTAATACGGGAAAGTCTGTGCCATTCTGTAGCACCACTAGTTACGAGTATGATGTGGATTTATTGCATTGTGTAAGTTGCTTATCAGGAATATCCTGTTCTCAAATTTGGCTAAATACAACAATATAATCGCGGAAAATATTAATTGCATCGAGACAGAAGCCCTTGAAGCCCCTGTCCCTTCCTCCAACCCACACGGTTGTCATTTCATTTAATTTAATCCACGTGCAAAGAAGTGAAAGATTCCGTTACCTCTGTGCTGTTGGTGTCAGTCATAGCGACGATGGCGAAGTTAAGGTTAAGACGAACCATCTGCGTTACGAGAAACATCAGGAAAGCCATCACTCCAAGTACAAGCCGTGCTGGCACTGAAAATAAAAAAAAAGTTGACCTGTATGAAACTATAAATATTTGGCACGCCTCGTATGTAATTTGCGCGTATCATGAGATGCAAAACATCTTTTAAGTAGTAATGCTACAAAATAATACTTCCCCTTTTCAGTTTACGGTTTTGCTCCACGCACTTTGCGGCTGCCGTAAACTGCCGCCTGGATCCAAACAGGTCCTCCCGCGGAAATTACTGCTCTCCTGAGTACAATTCCCAGAGAAACGGACCAAAAGCTCAAGTTTCTCTTAGGTTCATCTCGTCGTGTGCAATTAAATGCACGCTCTTCCTAACCCTATCTCAATGCGTGTACCATTGTTCTTCTTCTAAGGAGTCAATTCAGTTACAAATATTACAGTTATTTATTTATTTATTTATTTATTTACGTCAAAAACAGTTAAAAACTGCGTATGACGAGCTATGGGGAGAAGTGAATTTTGTGCACGTTTTCATAATTCTGTGGTCTCTATCCTAAACCATATTCTAGTCGAATTTTGAATACAGAAAAGAGAGGTTTTTTTTCGAGTTTTGTTGACAAAATATTCGCTCCTATATAAAAAAATATATTTTCAAAGGTAAATTAGCTATAAATCCCTGCCCTGAACCCTCATGTTCTTCATGAAAGAATAATACTTTTTGCCGCGATAATATGAAAAACGATAATTTGAATAACTATATTTCCCACTGAAATTCAGAAGACGTGCACAAATAATGAAGTTACATTTATGTCCAGAAGCAAAACAAGGGACCATCTCAGCATTTGCTCAAGGATCAGGGAAACTGGACGAAAAACCTGATCGAGATGGGGGCCATCAAACCAGAAACTGTGGTACAATACTTGTTACAGGTTCTTTAGAATTATACAGTCCAAATGATAAATAATTACATTAACTATCATTGTTAAAATTAATTCTACTTTACTTTTTGATGCTCGGTATAGTCTCGAATTGTATAGAAACAGTTATGCAGCAGAAAAGATTTTACTTGGGACTTAAACTTTTCTATTGAATTTAATCGTTTAATGTCTTCTGGCAAAGTGTTGTAGAGTAATGTACATGAATTGTATGTGAATTTTTTGTAGTGAGCTGTTGATACTGCCACCTGGTGAATATGATTACTACGTCGTGTGTTATACTTATAGACATCGGCGTTTGCTGAAAATATATTCCCGTCCTTAAGTAAGTCATTTTTGACAAAAACTACTGATTCGTAAATCAGGAGACAAGGTAATGGTAAAATTCCTAGATTAATAAAGAGTGACTTACAAGAATCACGTGGGTTGGATTTGCTTATTATTCGTACAATTCTTTTTTGTAATCTGAAAGTCTGTGAACTATAAGATGTGTTTCCCCAAAATATTATGCCATATCTCAGGCGGGAGTGAACATTGGCAAAATATACACAACGAGCTGTATGAAGGCTGACGGAATTTGAAAGAATTCTGAACGCGTAGCATAATGAGCTTAATTTTGTGTTCAATTCATTTAAGTGGGCATTCCATTTGAGGTTTGACTGAATTGATAGACCTAAAAATTTTGTTACATTAACATCAGTCAATGGCACACCGTTCATTTTCAATGGAGTACAGAATTTTTTATTTGATATGGAAAACTGCATTGAAACTGTTTTATTTTCATTTACTTTTAATTTGTTATTACGGAACCAATTTGAAACGTCTGATATTGTACTAGTTACGGTTTCTTTGTTGCAAAGAATATTTGTATCATCCGCAAAGAGAACTGTTCTTCCGTTTCGAATCGCTAAGGGCATGTCATTTACGTATAATAGGAAGAGAATAGGGCCTAAAATCGATCCTTGCGGGACTCCACGTACAATTGGCAAAGAACCGGAAAGGTGTGTACATAAAGTTCCATCATTCCAGTAAGGTATTTCTACTCTCTGAGATCGTTGTTTAAGGTACGAACATAGCCAATCTAGAGCAATACCACGGATTCCATACGAAGGTAATTTTGAAAGTAAAATGTTATGATCAATGACGTCAAAAGCTTTTGAAAGATCTAAAAATATTCCAATAGTTGCTTCGTTTTGATCCAATGATGAGGCAACATCCTTAAGAAAAGAAAAAATGGCTGTTTCCGTAGATTTTGATTTCCGGAATCCATGTTGGCAATTTGAAAACGCGTCGTGTTTATTGAGAAAGGTTTCCATTCGCACATAAAAAAGTCTCTCTAATATTTTTGAAAAAACCGACAAAAGAGAAATTGGCCGATAATTTTGAACTTCATTTTTGTTGCCTTTTTTGAAGAGCGGCTTAATCTTAGCTGTTTTAAAAATATCTGGAAAAATTCCGGTGCATAAGGATGCATTAAATATGTGAGTTAACGGGTGTATAATGGCTGGCGCGCACGTCTTTAACAAACAATCCGGAAATTCATCTAAACCGGCCGAATATTTATTTTTTAATTTACCGATTATTTTGAGAATTTCATAGGAAGAGGTTTCGGAAACGAACATAGTGTCTAAGACTTTTAGGGAAACGTCAGATGTTGAATTTTGTGGCTGAAAACCCTTAGTGAGATCGACAGCAATTCTCGAAAAGTATTGGTTAAAGAGACTAGCCACTGTTGCCGGATCGTTCACATCTCTATCGTTATCTTTTAAAACAACATTCTCTATAAGGTTTCTAGTTGGTTTGGTCGCATTTTTTACTATATCCCACATTGATTTTGTTTTGTTATTTGAGTTCAAAATATCCTGATCGTGTTTCATGATTTTAGCCTGCCTTATGACTTTTCTTAACAATGATTTGTATTTTTTAAAGTACAGGAGGAAATCTTGAGTTACCTGTCGGAATAAGTGATTCTGGAAGGATGTTTTTCATTAGAAAATATTTGTAGAAAAAATTGCAACCGTTTATTGAGAAATGGTCCTTTGAACGTTATTGAAAATTTCGAGCTCATTTGCTCTTGAAAACTTGTGTGATTTCGAAAATCTTCATGAGAGATAATTTGAATCATTTGTGCTCTCTAATGCGTTGAATTATAAATGACTCTCTCAATATAAATATAGGTAAATAAATGTCTGTGAGATTTTAAAAAAAAAACTAAATGTTTAATTTTTGAACGAACGCAAAAATTCAGTGCAAGTGGCTCTTGCGTAATGCGGTTTACTTATTGTGATCTATCAAAGTGTAAAGAAAAACTTGGACCAACTTTAAAACTAGTGGTGCTACGAATGGTACAGACTTTCCCGTATGTTTTCTATTCCCTTTTGTCTCCCGTAGCTATTAGAACTTGACACATTCTCTAGCCAGCTGCCGTCTATCGCAGTCCAAAGTACATTTTTTTAATATTCTATTAATTTTTCGGTTTCCTAATAGTAGAATGGAAATATTCGTTTAAGAATATTAAAGAACAGTAAAATGTCGTCCCAAATGCCAATTTTCTTTAAAAATTAGTAGCCGTTTTTAAGAAAATGGCGTTTAAGCGCTACTAAATGTGCTAAATTTGAAGCTATTTTTCACAGAAAATTTTTGAGTTTTCAAAAAACTTAATTTTAAGTCATTTGAAACACTTACACTTACAAATATAATAATGTTTATAAATTGCTGGTAATGTGCATATTAACGATGAGATATCTTTCAAAAAAATTACATTTGTGTACTTTTTTAAAAAAGGGAAAAGTACGTCAATATGAACGTCATATTAAAGAGTGATATTATCACTATCTGTTTGAAAAGTTTCAAGAAATAATTTGGACCCATTTGTGAGAAAATGGCGTTTGAGCGTTTCTGAAAATGCGAAATGTTGAGCTAGTTTGCACAGTAAACAGTATATTTTTTATTTTTTGAAACAACAAAAGGGAAAATGTCACCTGCAGCATTTTTTAAGCGCCCTTTACAAGGTTGGACAAAGATTAATACAAAACTTTGGAGACATTTTGAGGAAATTACGTAAATGCTTCATATAAAGTATCTCCCCCCCCCCAAGAAATATCGGTTTCAAACTCAGAGGACGTCGAGTACCTTTAAATCGATCGAAGAATATCAATTTGGAGAAAATAGTCTGAACATTTTTTAAACTACCGCTGACCATTGGTAGACGTTTTCCCACCAGTCGATTTTTCGGTATCATGATGTATACGAGAGAGTAACTAGTGGTGCTACAGAATGGTGTAGTCTTTCCTTTGGTCTTGGCTAGCTATTCGGACTTGCCAAATCCTTTTGTCAGCTGCCATCTATCGCCGCCCAAAGTACACTTTTTGAACATTTTATTAATTTTTATGTTTCCTAGTAGTAGAACGGCAATATTATTTTAAGAATATTAAAGAACAGTAAAAAATTTCGCAGAAATGTTTTGAGTTTTCGAAAAACTGCATATGAAATCATTTGAAGCACGTTAACTCACAAATAGGTTGGTATTTTCAAAATAGAAATGTGCATATTAACGCTGTAAGAGATTTTTCAAAGAAAAATACATTTGTGTAATCTTTGAAAAAAAACAAACTTTACATCATATTAAAAAGTGCAATTAGCACTATCCGTTTGTCTGAAAATGCGGAATTTGAGCTAGTTTTCACAGAAAACGGTTGAGTTTTCGAGAGACTTTACTTAACATTATTTAAAGTGCACGTACTCATAAATACAGTAATGCGAACAAATCGCCGCTAATGTAAATACTAGCGGACGTGACGTGAGAGAAGTAAAAATAGTGGTGCTACAGAATGGCGCAGACTTTCCGGTATTAATTTTGTTTCGTTTGGTCTCGGCTAGCTATTCTTATGCCAATGCTAGCTATTCTATTGCCAATACTCTTCACAGCTGCCATCTATCGCCCCCAAACTACATTTTTTGACATTTTATTAATTTTTCGGGTTACTAATAGTAGAACAAAAATATTATTTTAAAAATTAAAAAAAGTTAAACCTTGTCCTGGCAATTTTTGTTGAAAAATTTGAAACCGTTTCAAGAAAATGGCGTTTAAGCGCTACTGTAAATGCGAAATTTGAAGCTTTTTTTCACAGAAAATTTTTGAGTTTTCTAAAAACTTCATTTGAAGTCATTTGAAGCACTTACACTCACAAATTCAATAGTGTTTACAAATAGCTGGAAATGTGCATTTTAATGGACATTTTCCATTTAATGCTGGAAATGTGTAATTTATGAGAAAAAAAGTTGTGTAATTTTTGAAAAAACAAAAAATATCCCAAAATAAACTTTACGACATATTAAAGAGGGCTATTAGCACTATCTATTCGAAAACTTTGAACAAAAAAGTTGAAGCCCTTTATGAGAAAATGGCGTTGGAGCGTTTCTGAAAATACGGAATTTTGAGCTAATTTTCACAGAAAACTATTCAATTTTCGAGAAACTTTACTTGACATTATTTAAAGCACATGTACTCATTAATATAATCATGTGAACAAATCGCCGCTAATGTAAATATTAACAACGTGAGAGACAAGTCAAAAAAACTAAATTTTTGCAATTTTTGAAAAAACTAACGGCTAGAGCAATATGGAGTTAATGTCATCTCATAGAGCACATTTAACACTATCTTTACCAAAAGTTTAAAGAAAAAAATTGGAGCCGTTTTTGAGAAAATCTAGTTTTTGTAATTGTTTAAAATTCCAAATATAGCGTGCAATATTGCGCAAAAACTACTAAAATTTTCAAAAAAATGTATATGACCTTAATGAAAGAACTCACTTTCGACTACAAATTTTATTTGAAGAAAAAATCTCTATCTTCAATTTTGTAGTTCTAGGAAGACGCCGAAAATTTTTCAAACTTTTGCAATTTTCGAAACTTCAGAGTTAACTGTGAAAATGGAACCTATGCCACCTTCATAAGTAATTGTTATTGTATTTTACTCTATTCTTACAAGAAATTTAAAGAAAACATTTGGAGCAGTTTTTGGGAAAATTTTGGATATTGACTGGGGGACTTCATGTGAAGTACCCCCAAATTTTGAAGAAAGTTTTTCAAAATTGCGGCGCCTCGAGAGGAAGCTGATTGACCGGGTAATATCCATTTTGGAAGAAATTGCACGTATGATTTAAGGGCTAGTGTTGTTCACAGACGGAAGGAAAGGCAGACG
Source organism: Acheta domesticus (assembly GCA_031308135.1). NCBI lineage: Eukaryota > Metazoa > Arthropoda > Insecta > Orthoptera > Gryllidae > Acheta > Acheta domesticus. Next base: position 244,746,249 of record JAHLJT010009436.1, on the reverse strand, counting down.
GACGGACGGACGTTAAAAAAAATAAAAAAAATCGGTATCAGGGGACAACAAAACGCGTATTTGCGTTGAAGTCTCGAAATCGATTTTCCGCTGCATTACATAACTTTCCCTATTCTACGTATATTACTCTGTATGTACTAGGAAAGGCAAAAAATTGAAGGTGTGACTTAGGAGTTATTCTAATATTCTACAGACTTTCTTTTAAAAGATGGGTTTGACTTCTCCTGGCAAGCAGTTCTATAGTAAACAGGACATTTTTCGACAAAATACTCGTATGTCACAAGACGTTCGCTACGCCTAATGTATTTTGGGGCACAATGAATATGTTGAAGTCCCTTCTCTCTGAAGGTGCTCACTTTAACTCACCCGAGGATCCGCAGCGAGGAGCCATGTCGGGAGCGCTTCTCCCAAGGTCGTCGCCTGCTGTCGCTGCACGCAGCACGCGGGAGCGGCTTCACGCGTGCCGGCGCGGCGGGCGCGGCGGGCGCGGCGGGCGGGCGGGCCCCGCGCGGGGAGCGTGGCGGGCGGGATCGGCAGGCCACCGGCCGAGCAGCATCGAACCGGGCGCGGGCGGCCCAAGGCCCAGGGAGCCCACCTGCCGGGAAGTAGGGATGCCCTTAACAGAGGGAAGGCCTCCAACAAAGAGAGCTGCAGATTACATTTTGTTCTTAGAAAAACTAGAGATAACACTTATCAAAGTCATCAATCGCTCTTTTGAATCCATTGTTGTAAGTGGAGATTTTAACATTGATTTTCTGGTCGAATCTTGCGAGAAAGAGCAGTTTCTTAACTTAATTAATTCCTTCAATTTAGATATTACAATAAAAGTACCTACACGGATCACAGTAAATTCAAAGAAGGCAGTCGATCAAATTATAATTAACAAAACCACTACTCGACATGAAATTGGAACAAAAGATTTAGGATACAGTGACCACGATGCACAAATTCTTACCATTATACGAAATGCGAACAATGACACAATAAATAATACACGTATGAGTAGAGTGTTTTCTAAAAGTAAAATAAAATTATTCATTGATTACTTGCTGCAGGAGTCATGGGACGCAGTTTATAATACTATTGATACAAACGATAAATATTATTCTTTTTTTTCAACGCTTTCATTTCATTTTAACACTTGCTTTCCTCTTCAGAAAAGAAAATTAAATATTTCACGTAAAAACAATTCTTGGATAACACAAGGGATTAGAACATCATGTAAAAACAAACGAGTTCTTTCTTTCATTTCTAAGCATCATAACGTCTCTCAAGATTTCCTCCTGTACTTTAAAAAATACAAATCATTGTTAAGAAAAGTCATAAGGCAGGCTAAAATCATGAAACACGATCAGGATATTTTGAACTCAAATAACAAAACAAAATCAATGTGGGATATAGTAAAAAATGCGACCAAACCAACTAGAAACCTTGTAGAGAATGTTGTTTTAAAAGATAACGATAGAGATGTGAACGATCCGGCAACAGTGGCTAGTCTCTTTAACCAATACTTTTCGAGAATTGCTGTCGATCTCACTAAGGGTTTTCAGCCACAAAATTCAACATCTGACGTTTCCCTAAAAGTCTTAGACACTATGTTCGTTTCCGAAACCTCTTCCTATGAAATTCTCAAAATAATCGGTAAATTAAAAAATAAATATTCGGCCGGTTTAGATGAATTTCCGGATTGTTTGTTAAAGACGTGCGCGCCAGCCATTATACACCCGTTAACTCACATATTTAATACATCCTTACGCACCGGAATTTTTCCAGATATTTTTAAAACAGCTAAGATTAAGCCGCTCTTCAAAAAAGGCAACAAAAATGAAGTTCAAAATTATCGGCCAATTTCTCTTTTGTCGGTTTTTTCAAAAATATTAGAGAGACTTTTTTATGTGCGAATGGAAACCTTTCTCAATAAACACGACGCGTTTTCAAATTGCCAACATGGATTCCGGAAATCAAAATCTACGGAAACAGCCATTTTTTCTTTTCTTAAGGATGTTGCCTCATCATTGGATCAAAACGAAGCAACTATTGGAATATTTTTAGATCTTTCAAAAGCTTTTGACGTCATTGATCATAACATTTTACATTCAAAATTACCTTCGTATGGAATCCGTGGTATTGCTCTAGATTGGCTATGTTCGTACCTTAAACAACGATCTCAGAGAGTAGAAATACCTTACTGGAATGATGGAACCTTATGTACACACCTTTCCGATTCTTTGCCAATTGTACGTGGAGTCCCGCAAGGATCGATTTTAGGCCCTATTCTCTTCCTATTATACGTAAATGACATGCCCTTAGCGATTCGAAACGGAAGAACAGTTCGTTTTGCGGATGATACAAATATTCTTTGCAACAAAGAAAGCGTAAATAGTACATTATCAGACGTTTCAAATTGGTTCCGTAAAAACAAATTAAAAGTAAATGAAAATAAAACTGTTTCAATGCAGTTTTCCATATCAAATAAAAAATTCTGTACTCCATTGAAAATGAACGGTGTGCCATTGACTGATGTTAATGTAACAAAATTTTTAGGTCTATCAATTCAGTCAAACCTCAAATGGAATGCCCACTTAAATGAATTGAACACAAAATTAAGCTCATTATGCTACGCGTTCAGAATTCTTTCAAATTCCGTCAGCCTTCATACAGCTCGTTGTGTATATTTTGCCAATGTTCACTCCCGCCTGAGATATGGCATAATATTTTGGGGAAACACATCTTATAGTTCACAGACTTTCAGATTACAAAAAAGAATTGTACGAATAATAAGCAAATCCAACCCACGTGATTCTTGTAAGTCACTCTTTATTAATCTAGGAATTTTACCATTACCTTGTCTCCTGATTTACGAATCAGTAGTTTTTGTCAAAAATGACTTTCTTAAGGACGGGAATATATTTTCAGCAAACGCCGATGTCTATAAGTATAACACACGACGTAGTAATCATATTCACCAGGTGGCAGTATCAACAGCTCACTACAAAAAATTCACATACAATTCATGTACATTACTCTACAACACTTTGCCAGAAGACATTAAACGATTAAATTCAATAGAAAAGTTTAAGTCCCAAGTAAAATCTTTTCTGCTGCATAACTGTTTCTATACAATTCGAGACTATACCGAGCATCAAAAAGTAAAGTAGAATTAATTTTAACAATGATAGTTATTGTAATTATTTATCATTTGGACTGTATAATTCTAAAGAACCTGTAACAAGTATTGTACCACAGTTTCTGGGTTGATGGCCCCCATCTCGATCAGGTTTTTCGTCCAGTTTCCCTGATCCTTGAGCAAATGCTGAGATGGTCCCTTGTTTTGCTTCTGGACATAAATGTAACTTCATTATTTGTGCACGTCTTCTGAATTTCAGTGGGAAATATAGTTATTCAAATTATCGTTTTTCATATTATCGCGGCAAAAAGTATTATTCTTTCATGAAGAACATGAGGGTTCAGGGCAGGGATTTATAGCTAATTTACCTTTGAAAATATATTTTTTTATATAGGAGCGAATATTTTGTCAACAAAACTCGAAAAAAACCCTCTCTTTTCTGTATTCAAAATTCGACTAGAATATGGTTTAGGATAGAGACCACAGAATTATGAAAACGTGCACAAAATTCACTTCTCCCCATAGCTCGTCATACGCAGTTTTTAACTGTTTTTGACATAAATAAATAAATAAATAAAGGGAAAGAAATACAAGAATTGGGCAGTGGCGTAGCGTGACTCGCACGTTTGGGGATGCTCAACAATAACACACAAAATGTCACTATCAACTACTTCGTCTAACAGGCGAACGCAACACAAGACAGCTGCAAGGCAGATACACTGGAACTACCTGGGAACTACTTCCACGATCTCGATTGCTTACGACGGTGTAGGCGCTTCCCATAAAATACTCACAGCAGTCAGGACTGCCGATGTCTTAAAAGCAAATTATACAATGGCTCAGCTTTAATTCTTATACGCGAATGGCAATAAGACCATTTGTTAATTTATACATTGCAGACTTAAATAATATGTAATCTATTTAAGAGATAATACAATTTCTTGGATATTAATTAAGAAATAGTGGACAGGCACTATTTCTACCGTTTGTACCCATGACCAAGCGGGGACTCCCGAGTGAGAGACAGAGAGAGAGAGAGAGATAATTTACTGACCGCCTGAAGTGTGGTGCGCTCTCGTGCACAAACGAGCAGCTTCTTTCCGCAGTGGATGCAACCGTAAAGCAGTCGGGTTTCTCTGAGCCAGGGGTGAAGAGGGGAGAGGGGGACCTCGCCATCTCCGCATGCGTCATTGCTCGTCTCAATCTCGCGGCAGACGCTAGGAGCATTTTAGCTTCCAAGCAATCACAGACCAGCTTCAACAGCCCGCCGAATTTAATCATAGGAAATCAATTTCAAATTAATACAAAACGTGTTTCGCTCAACAGACCACTTGTAAGATTATCAATACAGTATTTAAGGTTCTTATATACGGGGATGCTCAGCATCTCAGCGTCCCCTGACGCTACGCCACTGGAATTGGGTTGCATTTCTTCCTACACAGTATGTTAGGTTTGTTACGATTGTTTCTATAAAAAATAAAAATCATGTGTTATGTTCACAAAATCACTTTAATTATTCAAAATAGTCTCTCCCTAAATCAATGCACAGTTGAAAAGTTTTAAATTTTGTTTAACTGCCATTATAGTCCTGTTTTGGAATTGCATTTAGTACTGCTGTACAATTTTCTTGGATGTTCTTAAAGACGTCGTAACGGTGTCGTTTCATTGTCAGCTTCATTTTTCGGAACAACCAGATGTCAGCTCGGGCCAAATCCGGGGAATACTACGGGTGATTTAGGACTGTGACTCGTTAGCAAGTCAAAAACTCGCGCATGATCTTCGCTTTGTGGCTGTGGCCTTGGAGGGGCGACCGCGATCCTGCCTCTCTATTTCGGATGGAACTCGACGAATTCTCGCCCATAAACGACGGAGGACGTCGAGATAACACTCAGAATTTTTGAACGGCTTAAACAGTCATTACCATAAACGCTTTTCATCACATCAAACGTTTCAGTGGCCGATTTCCCTAACCTCACACAAAACTTAATGTTGCATAGCTGCTCCAACCATTTTCCGATGAGTGTCAGACGCATACTGTTAAATTCGCGTCGAGGACGACTACTGAAGCGATACTGGCGGTTTTAAATTCGTAACAGCTGTTGTTGAAATTTCAATGAATTGTAACGCCATTATTCGCTAAAAGATACCATCTGTGGAATTTCGCAGAAGCAGTCCTGACGGAACTGGGACACACTGTGTACATTGACCTTTTCAATCAAAAATGAAAGTTAATTTTTCCTGCATACTCAATTGAAGGTTAAATAAAAATCCACAATTGTTTTGACACAAAAGTGCATGGTGCGAATTGGTAATTACCTCGATGGAGGGGAGTGGAGAGGCGCTAATCGGGTGGTAGAGGAGTGAAACGAAGACCCTCTTCGATTTCGCTGCGCAATTTGCACAAATGTTAAGAATGCGCTTGGAAAAGTCCTCTTTTTCAATGTCCTTGTTTGGTATTCGTTGATTTGAACATTTCAAAGTGTGACAATTATAAATAAGGCATTTGGAAATGGAGTATTTTCCCCCTTGGTAGGGATATATTACTACCTTTCCAGAAGGACTTCAGTCTAGGGGGACGATGCCCGGCCGCCCCCTGTAAATTAATTACATCATACAAACATGATTGCAGAAAAAGTGTGGTGATAATGCTGCGAAGGGCCACGTTTGAAGTGCCATTTGCTATTAGAAAAATAAACATTTGAACAGCGATGCAGATTCTGATAAAAGGAACATTCTATGTGTTCTCACAGAATTACACAACTATATTAACGTTCTTTAATAAAATACTCTACACAACTATGTTACGTTCTTTAATAAAATAACATGCAATCATACAATTCATTCATCGATAAATACTAGCCGACCTGGATGGCCAAGATGGCTAGAGCATGCGCCGACTCAGTGTCTCTGACGGAAGGGTCGCGGTGTTGAGTCCCGCCGTGGGCATGGTTGTTTGTCCTTTGTCTTTCATGAATGTGCGTTGTCTCGTAAGGCCTTGTAAGTCTCCTGACCATAGACTGAGGAGCCCTGAGTGCCTTGTGTAAAGGTTAATATGAGTCCCCGAGAGGGCGCGGATAGTCGAAAATCGGCATCCCCGAAGCTGGAAAACGCCCTCGGAAAAAAATCGTTGATGCACATACTGAAGATCATGATTTAGAAATTATATATCTTTAAAAGAAGGGTGCACAAGTTTAGATGCCTACTTACATATTAGTAGTAAAATTTGCATTTTAGGTTGATAACCTCAGTTCACACCTCAAAGCGAATTTCAAATTCTTTTAATTTGTGTTGTAGGTAACTCTTTCTGCAGATGCAAATTTCCGCCTGTATCAGCACCTTTCAAAGCAATGAAAGTGTTTTTGAAATAATGAAAGATGCGTCGATCTTACCATTCCTTGAAAACCATGCGTCTACGTGTTACAAGACCTTTGATTACCCTAGTCATAAATATATTTTCCAGTGGCGGGCTCGAGTACAGTTCTTCAGAAGGGCAAAGACCAGGACGTTGCATAATCTACTTTAAATGAAACGTCTTAATAATAGGAAGATTTTTTTGCTTGCAAACAGTCTGTTCTCTTGCAGCTAGATATAAATGTAATAGTCTGTGCGTAATATAGTAAATAAAGTACAATAAAAATAATACAAAAACTTCCAATTTTAGATACAGTTAAATAATCGTTACAAGAAACAATTTTGGCACTAATATATGCTTAATATATAAAATATATTGGCCTCTAACTAGACACATTTAACTTAAATACTTATACTTTACTTCGGCTAGTACTCGAGATAAAATACGAATACTCCGTACCTTAAGATGACTAAATATTTTTTTGTTATTTACGTTGGTAAACACGCACTTAGCCCTTTAGCAACCAACCAGCTAAACAATGCTTTAAGAACGCGTCAATAGCAACGGCCACTAAAATGTTCGAGAGTCCATTAAACATATTTTAGCGGACTTTCGGATTTAGATTTTATCAGTGCTCGTAAATTTTGGAATAAATATAACTTTGACACAAAACACTTTTTGGAAGTAAATGTAAACAATTTAAAGGCATATGTACCCGGTAGTATGTTCCTTTCTCTTGTATATTGTTCACGGTCAAGTCTGCAAGCACAAAACTCCCTTACTCCGGCAAGCACAAAATACATCAAAAACAAGAATGACTTTCAAAAGCAGGTATATATTATTCGCCAGCCTCTTGTAAGAACTTAGTTACTTGCTCTTTTGATTTTTTAGGCTTGTAATTAGCTTAGATTTTTTCTTCAAATATTCAATAACTTTATTAAATTTTAAGTAATTAGTCTTCGGTATTTACTATTATATCAAATTATAGGGAATGAATAATTTACATGGATACTCAGTCTTCTCATATAATTTTATACATTTTTCCAGCATACTAAAGTATGACTAGAGACTAGTTGATTTTAATATTTTTGATCGTTCGTTCAAAAATGCTAGCATAATCTCTTCGTTAATGTGGCTCAACAACTCTCGAACATTCCTTTTCGTTCGTAAATCACAAAATAAATTATAAGCTTCTTCATAAGTGGTTGCGGATTTAGAAGGCATCAAACTATATCTTGCATCGTCTGCTTTCTCCCAAATATCATTGGCACGGAAATATCTGCTGATACATCGAAATTCCCGGATTTTTTCTCAATCAGCTTGCATTAAAGAAGAATTCACATAAGAACAAGCCAAAGTGACAGTTCACTAAACAAGTGAACATCACATGTAATTCAGAGAAGTATCCCTCCGTCGCTGTTGAGCCACGTCTCTTCGTAAAGGGTTTGTTTATGTCTCCCGTGAAGAGAACTAAATATAGAACCAGAAAAGGTATTCAACTGTTTAATCACAAAGTATCCAGTACAACCAACCCTTGCTACAGAAAACCGAGAGTAAAGACATTTTTTTCGTAACTCGTTAAAGTAATAAAAGTTTATTTTGAATAAGCGATAAACTAGAAATAACAAAACACATTGTGTGTGACTCGTCCTCTATTAGTCTTTACGGACTCCTGACATAAATAACTATTAGTCAGCATTACTGACTTTCATTTTATTTTAATGCAAAACTAATTAAGTACCATGTTACATTAACCCTAGCTTACAAAGACACCCTATACCACCCTATACCAAGCGTTTTTACAAAGGCGTAGTCTGCCTTACTTTGGGTACAAATAAGGAAAAACTCTTTACTTTTAAGTATTCTATACGTACGTATAGTACTAACAGTATACTACCAGTATACTCTTTTTACTTTCCAGTAACTTTTTTACTTTCCAGGAAAGGTATGTAATTCTGCGCGGAAAAACGGCGGATTTTCGGCAGAAAAAACTCATATTATAGGGCCCTTGTAACGAAAAAAAGGTGCTAGTGTTGTTCACATACACCGGACAGATAGATGGACAGACGGAAGTTTTGCTTTCAATTGGTTTTTCGATATCAAGGACACACAAAACAGGGATTCTGGCTACACCACGTGTTAGAGGATTTTTTCTTAATTTAGCAACTGATTTTATCCAATTTTTCGTTATCAGGGCCCGGCAATGAATTTTTTCCGCTGAAAATTCGCCGCGCAGCATTACATAACTTTCCCCATACTACGTATATTACTCCGTATATACGTACGTATACGGGAATATAATAAACAGACATAGCGAATTAAAGCGCTACACGGGAAAGTAAAGCTAGCGCTCACGTACTACGTATATGGGAAAGTAAAAATACATTTTCAAATAACGTCATGCTTAATTTTTTAAAATAAGAGTAGTTTTTCTGTAATTTCGTGACAAACATAACAACTCGCTGCAAATGTTCTGCGCTTTAGAGAACCGGATGCATCGTAAATTAGAATTAGCAATTTTGTATATTATTTCTTTGTTCATTTTTACATTCGGCCTTTTGTTATACATTTGACACATTAATCTTTAAAGAAATTATTTATTTTCAGTTATTTGAAATAAAAATTGCTAGCTCATTAAGGGAGTATCGACAATGCAGGGAATGCAACAACTGAATTCCGTTTCGCTATCGTGAATTACGTGTCATTGTTGTGACTTGATGTAGCTGTATGGTAAAAGGCTTCTTTTTCCAATACAAGTTTAGAAAACGTTAGTATTATATTTAAGTGTACTTTTAGAATTCACCTAGTTTTGACAACACTGCGATGGAAATAGTGAGTTGTTCGCTTCTTGGTTGAATTGGACGTTTTCAAATAAAAGCTAAGATGTTAGTAGCGCAGAAGGTGCAATGTTTGAATCCTACGTTGCTGTTTCCAGTAACACGGGAACGTATGTGCTGTTGTAGCACCACTAGTTTACAATGAAACACTAATTTTAATCTATTGAACATGTATGATAAGGAGTTATAAATTACATGTTAAAGAGTTTTACAGATACACCTAAATGTCGACTCTCACAGCAGGGAGTTCACGCATGGCTTTTGAGAAGCATCCGCAGAAGTATCTTGTCACGCGACCTTCGTTATGATCGTCATCGTCCCATTACGATTGCAAAAGTGTAATTTTTTTACTTGTCTCTCACGTCGGTGATATTTGCATTAGCGGCGATTTGTTGACATTATTATATTTACGAGTAAATGTGATTTAAATAATGCCAAGTTAAGTTTGTCGACAATTCAACCGTTTTCTGTGAAAACTAGCTCAAAATTCCGAATTTTCAGAAACGCTCAAACGCCATTTTCTCATAAATGGCTTCGAATTTGTTCTTCAAACTTGTTGGACAGAGAGTGCTATTTGCACTCTTTAATGTGAAGTGAAGTTCATTTTGGGGTATTTTTTCGTTTTTTTCAAAAATTACATAAGTGTAATTTTTTTTATAGTTTTCTCATACCGTTAACGCACATTTCCAGCAATTTGTAAACACTATTGCATTTGTAAGCGTGAGTGCTTCAAATGACTTCCAATAAAGTTTTTCGAAAACTCGAAAATTTTGTGAAAAAGACCTTCAAATTTCTATTTTACAGTAGCGCATAAACGCCATTTTCTTAAAAACGGCTCCAAATTTTTCAACGAAAATTGCCATTTAGGACAAAGTTTTACTGTTTTTTAATATTCTTAAAATAATATTTCCGTTTTATTATTAGGAAACCGAAAAATTAATAAAATGTCAAAAAAATGTACTGTGGTCGGCGATAGATGGCAGCTGTTAAGAGTAGTGACAAGTCCGAATAGTTGGCCGAGACCAAACGAAAAAGAAAACTAATACGGGAATGTCTGTGCCATTCTGTCGCATCACTAGGTTTTCTTAATTTAGGAACTGAATTTATCCACTTTTTCGTTACCAGGGTCCTGTATTAAGAGTTTTTCTGCCGAAAATCCGCCGTTTTTTCCCGCTGCATTACATAAGTTTCCTTATTCTATACGTACATATATTATACCGGAAAGTAAAAATAGGGTGTAAATAAGTTTAACTGTAGATTGTAATGCAATATAAATGTAAATGATGATTTTCACACTTTAATTCTACTTTTCTTAATTAACCTAAGTTAATTCAAGATTCCACGCAAACGGCGTTGCTGGTACAGCTAGCAATAGTATAAGCTTTAGCTGCAATGGGATAGGAGAGAATGATCTATCTGTTCGGCTGTTCAAGAAGTTTTTCTCAGCCGGTTCGAGCGGCTTTTCTTGTGAAATTATTACTTATGCCATCATAGACCGTGTATCCTAAAGAAACCAAGTCATTAGAGGAAGAGACCGAGCTAAATAACTACATTAACCCTTTGACGACCAGGGGACATATATGTCCCTTATTTTATTTTCTTAATTATGGGCTTCGTAAATGTTCAAACATCTTCTAGTTTTTTGCGTGCTAATCTTTACACCATATATTTTAATAATATTGAGTTACAAAACCCGTTCCTATTCTTAATTCGTTTTTTTTGGTGATTTTTTGTAATGCTGTTCGTTCGTTTCACATTCCCCATATTTACCAATTAAATTTTTGAACGAAATATTAATTTTTATCTGAATGAAATTCTTTTTAGCGTTTCATATATATCGTAGATGACAAATATGTTCGATTTGGAGAAAAATTTGGGAAAATGTTAATAAAATAAGCGCGTTTGTTAGCCGAGACAAATATGTCCGTATGGACCGTAGGGATAACTGAGAATGAGACAGACACAATAATGTGAAGGAGATTGTACAGTTCCGTCGACCGTATCTTGATCAAACAAGACCAGACATGCACAAATTCGACTGACTGACTGTTATTTTCAGTTCTGCTAGTTGCAAGCAAGTTCTTACGTAAGTAATTACTTAGATACAGCCATCGCAGACATGGAAAACAGAAAGTGCAAACTTTTTCATATAAATGAGAATGAAATATTGCCGTTTTATTGGCAGAAGAAAGTGGTGATGAAGATAATTTGGTTTTGGATGAAGACAAACTTTTTCTGGAAGAGGATGTGGATGATGCAGAAATTGAAGATGAAATCATTTTTTAGGGTGCCGATGCACCACATCATCCAAAAGTAAGTGCACTAGATTCTCCGTGTCACGAGGGGACTTCCAATGCGGACAATTCAAAACAAAAAAGTTCCAAAGGATATCCAATGGGGCAGAACGTATTCATCAAAAAGCAAAGAAGGATTAAAAATTGAATGTCCACTCATGGTACAGACGTACAACAAGTTCAAGGGAGGTGTCGATCTCATGGATCAGAAAAAGGTTACGTATGAAGTTGACAGGAAGTCGAAAATCAAGTACTACCTCAGAATATTTTTTGACATTTTGGATATTAGCATAAATAACGCTTGCATTATTTACCAACAACTTAAATCTGAAAATGGTGAAACAAAATAAATGAGCTCGATGACATTCCGTAAGCACGTAGCCAAAGGTCTAATAGGTGAATATACAAATAGAGAAAGATCAATACCACAAACAACAGTGTCCCTGAAAAGAAAATCCACCTCATATGCCCAGAACATCAGATTGAAAAAATTGAAGAAAGAAGAAGATGTGATCAATGTGCAAGAAAAAAGAAAGAAAATAGAAGAAAGCATTTGCAATATTTGCAGGGTTCTTTTGTGTTTCACACAAAATCGTAACTGCTTATTGGACTTTCATTCAAAGTGATGTTTTGGAATTCCATTCAAAACAATATTTAAAGTGTTTTATTAAATTGATGTTTTCTGAATTTAATTTAAGATCATATTTTTTGAATGTATATTTATTTAAATATTTCCACTAAAAAATAAACCAAATAATTTTCATTAAAAATTAACTATTTTTTTCTCTCTTCCTGAAAATCATCCTTTATGGTCCATAGGGACACATATGTCCCAAACCATATTTTACAAACCGTAAAAGCAGTGACGTCAAAAACCATCCTAAATGATATTGTAAGGCGTCTAAAGTTGTTAATTTGAATATTATAAGTTTTCGTCATGCGGAACCCTTGTGGTCCTCAAAGGGTTTATAAGTATTTCCTCTTCTTGCTGAAGAGCTGTGAGATACGGCCCATTAACACACGAGAGGAATAAAGGCTGACGTGTTCCGACTCAGAGCGATTTCATCGTTTTCGAGACGCTTAAAATCGGGCGTTATTTAAAACTAGATCTAAGTAAATTTTCTCACAGCTGTCAACGAAAATATATACATTTCCTCGCAAATATCAAAGCAAATGTTTTATTCGGTCATTACATTCAGAATGAGACAAACTATGAGGACTTCCTCCCTTCTCTCTTCTGAGAAACCATCACTGTTATTTTCCGAATTCTGTGCATAAACTGAGTCGCATCATTCTTCTTTCCATTGGAAAAAAACCTGCACTTGTGAGTACACAAGGAAGTGAATACAACACTGTGTTACACATTCAAACGCATCTTCCTGAAAACCGTCGAATTGTATAGTCACTATGGTCCGATTAAAATAAGTTGGTGATTGACAGTTATGCTTCTGAAGCTGTTGCTTCATACAATATAAATGTATGATTTGGTTTCTTGAATAAGTACTTATTTCAAGTGTTTACTTTCGTGTCCCGGGAGCAAGTGCTCAGTGCTAAGCAAACTGTCAACGTCGCTCCCTTCCATTCGCAAATGTCAATCACCTACATATTTTAATCGGACCATACATCATCGCAGGCGAAAAGAGGCGTGTACCTTCAGCTCGGGACGAACGGAACCGCAGGCCAGCGATGTGTCTGCGGCGTCGACGACGGCAGGACTTGCGCGAGCTACTACCGGCCCCTTGTCGCTCCCACCCGCCCGTCTCCTCGCGCCTCGCTGCAGCAGTCTCGGAACGGCTGTTATCTTCTCCGTGCCTCCAATTGCGGGTCGTCTTCGAATGACGGCGTCGGGGCGGGGCGCTGGCTACGGCGATGGCAGCCTGCGGGGCAGCATTATTAGTCCAAAGAAGCAGTCCACACGCCGGCAGTGTTGAAGTGTGTACTGTCTGTTGCGATGCGCGGAAGTTGCCCGCTGGGATCTGCCGCATGCGGAGGGGAGAGATGTAACAAGAGGCAAGAAGCTGATTCAGCGTGTGAAAAAGATAATATTCTCTTATCAACAAACAACACGAGGTTAAAAGCGTGCAAAAGTGTTTGTTTGGGTTCAGCTGTTGATACCTGGTTCAAACATTGAATGGAAGTGCTTGGTGACACCAATATTCCTAAATTAGGTTTTATCAATGCGATAAGTGTTATTTATTCGAATTTCTTCATTCATTTTCTCCTGATGACTAAGGGGAAATGTCACTAACTTTGTTTTTAATTTATCATTAGAGGAAGAATTGACCAAGTAAATCGCCATAGGATAGTTATGTTAATTTATTAGACATTTACAGATTTTAATGAGTACTTCTCATTTATAAAATCGAATTCATTTCCCCCCACATTTCTTCATTCTTTAACGTTTGACTTCCAGATATTGTTTCATCAAAATATATTAAGAATAAATAAGTTGTGATACGTGAGCGGTGTTTCGGATGTTTCAGTTGTCCAAACTCAAGAAAAATGTTAAATATTTTTATACGAATATTTTTTTAAAAATATGATCAGTTATTACGTTATTTATTTAATAATTAAATGATTGGCACACTTTGAAAAGGTCGAAGGAGTAGGGACCAGTAGCCGTACTGATTAAAAAAATTTCAAGCTCAAAAAAAATAGTCTACTAATACCTTTATTTTAAAAAGTGTAGGTAGGCAGAATTTACAAATACAACAAACCTCTTTTAGAACTAATGTCACCACTTATGTATAAGAATAGTTAAAAGTAATTTAAAATCCTGATTCCTGAAATAGTTTAAATGCACCATTGCAATTCTATATTTCTAATTCTATATTTCTAATGAAGAAAGTATTAGGGTGGGTCGAATTTTTTTTTCGCCCGCTGGGTTCTTAAATTGAAGTTTTCGATAAGAAAACAGGTTTTCTGAAAACTGACAATTTTTATCATTATTCTAGAGAGCGTATCAATTACTCAAACATGGGCTTTTTTGGTACTTTTTTGACATTTGATCTTGTAGAACACAATAGATGCATCGAAAATGTCTGAAGAATTTTTTATCTTTCCCACATAGATTTCATGATACCGAACAACCTTTGTACAAATATATAATTTTTGGATGACCTAAGTATTGTTAAAAAATGTCTAAAAAGTACCATTTCCTCAATATTTATGAGTTGCTGGCCCACACATTGTTACATATACTATATATATATATATATATATATATATATATATATATATATATATAGAGAGAGAGAGAGAGAGAGAGAGAGAGGTAAATTATTTTCTCTCATAAAAGCTTATCTCTGCTATCTTAATTATCTCAGGGATTTTTCTATATTTCTATCATTTTTATCTCTTTCATCTCAGGGATATTTCTTCGTGTAATAGACGAGTGGTCATGAAAATCCACCGCTTTATCCGAGATCTCAGCTGATAGAAATAGTGTATGTGGTTTTAAGCTTCATTGAAAAACACGCTAACTGCTATTCGAATAAAATAACAAGCACAATAAATGACACAACGTTTTTGTTGCTCTCTTTATTTTCTCTGGTCTCCTTTGAAGCGTTATGACAAAATCTACATGTGTCACAAATATAACAAACAAAATTACCCCTCTGATTACATATTAAACTAGTGGTGGTGCAGAATGGCACAGACTTTCTCGCATTCGTTTTTTTATTTTCTTTGGTCTGGGCTAGCTATTCGGATTTGCCATGTAATCTTGCCAGCTGCCATCTAGCGCCGCTCAAAATTCATTTTTTTCAAATTTTGTCAATTTTTCGGTTTCAGTAACAAATCTGCTTATATTTTTATTCACCCAACTTTTATACTCTTTATCCAACTATTAAAATGATGACATGCTATTATCAAACTCATTAATTGATTAACTGATATGAAAATTTGATTGCCCTAGCCAGCTCAATAAATTCATAATTTATACAATGGGTTCGTATTTTGCCACTATCTACCATTTGCTTACCAGTTTCAGCATGGGCCACTCGATTCGCTCGCCATACGGAAGACGAGAAACCTCTGAAAGTTATTCTTTATGCAAAGATTGCTAGCTACAGATTACGCAGGATTGCATAATAATCAAGTGATCTGATATTCATTAAAACATTGATTTATTCAACTGATTTTCTTTAAATTGCTATTAACAATAACTTTGTTACTATTTTGCGTTTGCTTTAACTTCGATAAATTATTTTAGTCATGACCTTTTTCTGAATGTCTAATCAGGTTTTACGGTACCAAGAGCTCACTTCTCAGATGTCGCCACGTAGATCTTCTGATGACGGTCCTCTGGGCGCCGCGTTGTCCGCTCTTCTTTCTTGCTACCACTATCTTGTCTAATACTTATCGTCGATATTCACTAATAGTCCCTGTCGCGAACACTTCTATCTCGCGCATCACATGTGCACCTACCCACGAACTTATTCGCCTCGAGCTCCACTAAACTATCTATACGGCGCTGATTCTAATATGTCCGTACTTCCCTTGGTTTTTACCCAAAAATCACACGACTTATTAAAGCTTGTGACTAAAGTCCTGTCACGTCACTCACTGCGTTCACTATTGTCCTGTCTTTGAGTCCCGAGTTTTTAATAATTTCACAAATAGTCCAATTCGGTGGTACTGCGCAATGTCTACCGTAAATCCAATTATACTATCGTTCAGTAACGAGTTCAATTAATGGCTATTGGATTAATGTGTCCAATTCCAATGTTCAAATTTACGATTCGACACAATCCTAAAGTTCAACTCTTCTCCAAGAATTATTTAAAATAATTATCCTACGACACTAAATTATAACTCGTATTACTCGTATCTGCTAACTCGTTCACAGTCTTATCATTCCCTCGGTATGAAAGTTAGAGTTCAAATTTCTAAAGTTCCAAATTGCTCGTCACACGCAATTATTTCTAAACCAACCTTTTGCGTCGCGATTCCGTAAGGGAGTCTTCGAAATGATGCCTTCTTCCTCGCAAGAGACAATCTTTCCATTGTTTTTCCCAGAAACCCTCTCACATCCGGTCATTTAACTATTATCGCACCAGAATTACACGATATCCACCCCACGACCACACTGATTACAGTGTCTACGTGTGTGTAGGACGAACCTCTCTCCCCATGTTTACCAGTTCCCTAGCAACCACATGCGACTGTCTGATCTTTTACCTATAATGCACCTATATTCGAGCATTTGCCATAAATATTGTATACCCAAGTTTTGATATATTACAGTTTCCTAATGGTAGAACCGATATATAACTTAAAGAACATTGTAGAAGAGTAAAACTTAGTTCTATACGGCAATTTTCGTTGAAATATTTGGTATCGTTTTTAGAAAAATGGCGTTTAAGCGTCTCTGTGAATACAAAATTTGAGGCTCTTTTTCGCAGAAAACTTTTTAGTATTTGAAAAACTTCATTTGAAGTAATTTGAAGCACATCAACTTACAAATGCAAAAAGTTTACAAATCGTTGGAAACGTGCGTATTAACGTAGTGAGTGATATTTCAAAAATATTACATTTGTGTAATTTTTGAAAGAAAACAACAAGAAAATAATGCAGGAAAATTAATTTCATGTCATCTAAAACAGTACAACTGTACTGTTTGTAAAGGAATTACCATTCTCTGTGTGATTTTACTTAATTTTTATAAATGTAATCATTCATTGCCCTTGAACATTACTATATTGTCTCTTTTGTGGGGTGATTCGTCATTTTCAATGATTTTCACCAGCCGTCATGGACGCTGAATCCCGTTTGTCCCCCAGAAACCATTTCTTAATCGGCTGCATAGCAGTCCAGCTTCCACCCACCTCCACACTTAAAAGTTCCGAATTTCTAACTTTTAAATTTAATTTTCGAACTTAAAACTCTCCAAAATGTTCCCTTCAATATAATTTCTACAATTACTTTCATATATTCAAAATAAATGAAAACACTTAAGTTTAAAATGGTCGCATTTCGCGGAACTCATCAAAATGCGTCTCACATAACGACTGTTTTCCAACCTCTCTGTTGCGTCCATAACGATACGATCCACTTGAGTGTCCACTGCTCTTCATTTCGGCGCAGATACATGCGTTACTCTATAATAATTCTTTTATTTATTTATTTATTTACGTCAAAAACAGTTAAAAACTGCTTGTGACGAGCTATGGGGACAAGTGAATTCGCATGCACATGCTTCAGTTGTACACCTACCATGCATTCCCATTCGCTACTGCCTTACGTCATTCTTTCGTTGCATTGTTTAGATCCAAAAAAATAATTTAATTAAGGTTCCTACTCAGAATTAAACAATGCATCTCATACACTGAGACTTTGGGTAATTTCTATTTTTTCCTGTTAAATTTCTCGTTACCCTTTTTGGTTTACCCGCGTGTCCTTTGCAATGGGTCGTTTCTTATTCGGGTCGTTTAAACTCGGTGTTTGATACTCCAATAATATCTGTGCGCGTGCGCGGAGAGAGAGAGAGAGAGAGAGAGAAACAGCGAGAGAGAGAGAGAGTAGCTGACGATTTTCTGTCATTAGATAAGTGTTCAATGGATTTTTGTGAAAAGCGGTGTGGATATCCGGAAGTTCCACCATAAGAAAATCTTTGAAAATAAGAAAATCTTCCATTAGTCGACGGAGAATGAACAAAATTACGTTTGCAAAACGACCGACATGTGAGTATCCATATAAGGCGTTTGAAGCAAACTTTTGTCCTTGTCGGAGGCGCCTGTACGCGTGCAGCGGATAACAGGGAATGCATTGTGCGATAAGGTCGAGACCCTGGTGGTGGTTGCGTGTACTCGCCGTTTCAATAATTCTCAACGTCCCACTTACAGAATTCAAGGAAAATACCATCAGTTTTCATCGAGTGCTATCAAAAACTAGACGGCCCAGTATCAAATCTCTAATCTTACTCTCAGTTTTTTTAATAGAACCAGTGGCTCTTCAACAGCACACACATTTTCGCGTTATTTCTAATTTTAGCAATTTTCGAAAATTCAGACATTTCAACGAACATGAGACCTGCGCCATTTTTTAAAGCTTCCTTTGCTCTATTAGAGGAAACTAGTGGTACTACAATAGTGCATACTTTCTCGCATTATTTGAAATGTCTACTCGATATTATTCTACTACATGAACCTGCAAGATTGTTTCCAATCAGCAAACACTTTTACTCCGCGCGGAGATTCGAAAACAGGGCATTCCGGTCGACAAGTCAATGCAATTTTTCAAAATTCTTAGAATTAAATGAAAATGACACAATCGGCATGATTTTTTCGCATGAATTTGCTCATGATTTTTTAAGCGCTTCTTACTCAATCCATGGAAAAATTATAAGTAAATTTGGAGCGGTTTTTGAGATGGAAATATTAATGGAACTGTAGATATTGGTTCTTCGTAGATTTCTTTCTTTAACATTTATTTATCCTTGTTCGACTTAAGTAGTCTTTCAAGGGTTTTTACTATATCAATCTGTCGAGTGCTTTTTCTATATCAATGATAAGTTACGTACAGTTTTTATTGTTGTTTGACAAGATAAATCTAAAACCATATTTTTCGTGTTCTATCCGCAACTCGAATTAAGTTTCTTTTCCAGTAATCTACGGAAGGGGATCCTTTTGGGCATCCTATTACATTTTTGTTAGGAATTTCTACATGGAAGCGCAGAGTGGCAGAAAGATTCGAAGTCGGTTTCCAATTTGATGCTATTTTCACTTTCAAATCGGTTATTGCGATAAATCAATGAAACCTGCATTTTTTATTGAACTCTTCCGCTACAGATTTTTTCCCCAAACCGCGCGGATTAGCGCAGAAGTATGAGGCAAACACATTTTAAATTAATAGCATTCTTCGTCATTCCCCTCGTAGGGCACAGCATGAACTAAGCAAGACCAGCGGTGATATGAGGCAAATTAAACGATATCGTCTCTTTCAAAAGCAGTTATAACGTGAACCGAAACTAATTGTTGAAAGTGATAATGACAGAAGAGGTTTTCACCTGGTGGCAAAGGCTTTCTCACCGGTCGGAGCTTAGATTATATTAGTGAGATGTCGAAGGTCATAGACCTGGATGATGCACTCTTCTTGCTAGCTGCAGACAGACACGTGCAGGTGCATGGACAGGCTCCTTTCGGACGCTCAGCAAGAAGGTACACAGTAAAATGAACAGCAGACAGGTTATAAATTAAGCTTATTTGTAACGTTCCAGTGATAATAAAATTATTTTTATGCTTTCGTGTCTTGACAACTTTCTTATTATGTTCCAGGAGTCGAATCTTAAAATTGCTGCTAAAGCTAAGCTGTCATAACATACAGGTTCTGCCAGGAACGTCAAACCGCGTCCCCTCGAGCTACTTGCTCGCCTGGGAAGCCCGGCGCTCGTGCGAGCACAGGCAACGTCCCCTCACTCCGCTCTCATTTCCCCTCCAAATCCAGAAAGGGATGGATGTGCGCGAGCTAAAGTGGCGCGGAGAGGAATAATGGCTTCAGACGAAAATGTTTGCCGGATTTGTTCTATCAAACAACCGATATTTGCATTATGCGTACCTTCTTTTTTATTTATTACAATTTCATGTTTACTTTCTTTTTAAATTCTGTCTTCAATATTTTTGACTAGGTAGGAGGAATATCGTTGAATGAAAAAATCTTTCTTTGTTTTCGTTTTGTGTTGTTTTATTAAATCATTCAGTTGTATATTGCATTTAGTAATAATGTGAAATAAATTAATAAGTCTCTATAAGTTAACAGTTCTCGTTTAAGATCGGACAGCGCTTTTAACAGACATGAACCTTCTAACCTGAACGTAGAAAGTTTATTAAATCACCCTTAAGTAAGATTACAAAATCAAGATACTTTAGATTCAAAATGTTTAATTACACTCCCACTTGAAAATTTGAAATCTGATTGTTTCATTTTAATGGATCATTTATTTGCTTCGTACAGAAAATGGGAATTATTGTATCCAAATTTGTGACAATTGTCAAGCAACTTCTCCCAAAGACTGTCATTGGCCAAGTATCCAGTGATGTACCGCTTCTCCGGAGCAATTTGTACAACCCTTACTCTTAAATCTCGCGCCAATTTCTCTGGACGCACTGCCCGGAGGCTCTAGTAAGCTTGTTATCTTGCCTGCGACCTTGACATGCCTGTATTACAACAACGCTCTGGCAAATTGTAAACAGCTATTCGAAGCCTAACAGATATATCTTGTTTTCAGCGAAAGTAGGTATAACTCGGCATTCTTTATTTTGTTCACTACACAAATGAGTTAAGAAACTAGTAGTTTGTTGAAAGAATTGGTTTCTGTGTCCAAAAAGTTCACGAAATTAACAACACATATTAACACCTGTTCATGTTATTCTTCCTTTGATTATGAATCACTATTCTTCAACTTCGGACGTTTTACGTCAACTAACTTTATGGTTGTGAGCTGACGGCCCCTGCCCTCAGTTAATATCCCTGGCTTTTTGACACCATAGCGTCCCTTGACTCTAGCCTCCACTTCCTAACTCCGCAGTGACTTGAAAGTCGATTGCATGTACTCCTGGCGCTTGTGGCTCATTAGCCCGTAGCGGCGCTTGAAACTTATTACAGGTAGGGCGTTATGTCGGCGGCCAGGTAGCGCTCAGGTTGAGGCCCTTGGACTCATTATGGCACGCAGTCACATTCAGAGAGGAAGAGGTCTGGGAAGGAATGAGGTATTGAAGGTCATGCAGGGTGATAAGGGTCACGCCCCTCTGTGTCACAACAATAAAACAGACCCGTGGGGCCCAGACGGGATTTGAGCCCGCAGCTCGCGACTACCGCCGTAGCCACTATGATGCGGGGGCCGGCATGATCACTACTTGATCACATAATTAACTCCTTTTTTCACATAAAGCGTCATGAAGAAAGGCCATGATGATGTTTTTCTTGTTTGAGATCCATAGGCGAATTCCATCAAGATTTGCTTTTCTCAGTTGCACAGTCCATTACACAATTATTGTCAACAGCGCTTCCGAGTGGCGCATCTGCAAGTAAAGCATTGGTTGAAATGGAGGTCTTAACGTGTGGCCGAATGGCGCTGCTGAGCCATTCCACCTCAAATCGCACAAGAGTTGACACGACATTTTTTAAAATGTACGATATTTTTTTCTTAAGTCTGGACATAAAAAAAGAGAGACACGTATTTTTTTATTTGCCTGAAAATTGATTGTTTGTGTAGTTATGGCTATATTAAATTTTGGAATTTACAGGTACTTCACAAAATAAGATTAATTATCTCTCCGAATGTACTAAATATAAAAATTTCTGGTTTGTGTCATTTAATACTTTGAAATGTGAATTTTATTCCTCTGTAAATAATTTTTTCAAAAAATATTTTTTTCATTTTAAAAAATGTATTTTTTTCAAAAAAAGTAAAATTTCTGTATAAACTCGATGAGATAAAAATTTGAAAAAAATATAGGCGTGTTCCTTGTTCAATTTTCTATAAAATACAACACGAAAAAAAGTGGGCACTCCACACATACAGTTCTAAGAAAATCTATTGAAAGTATGAGGACACGCTCTGCAGACCCATTCACTAACGAATTGTGTTCGGCCAGTCTTTGATGCAAGTGCTGAAGAACTAAAAAAAGAATGACCGTCTGCCTGATAAGAGTTTCAAGAGTTATTAGTATTTCAGATGTTCACTCTGCCCCCAGAATGTATGACATTGTGTCACATATTTTTGTGGGTAACATCGTGGGTGACTTGTGGGTCAACTATGTTCTTATGGGTGAGAGCGAATCGAATTGAAATACGAGCCATTCCTCGTCAAATCTCACTCGAATTCACACGACTATTTAAAAAAATAAATGACACGAATATATGGCATTAATTCTGAACATCAAAAAAAGAGGCACATGTTTCTTTATTTACCTGAAAATTGTTTATTTGTGTAGTTGTGCCTATATTAAATTTTGAAATTTATGCGTACTTTGCAAAATATGATTAACTGACGCTCTGAATGTACTTAACACAAAAATTACTGGTTTGTTTCGTTTAATTTTTTGACATGTGTATTTTATTCATCTGTAAATTACTTTCTCAAAAAATAAATGTCATTAAAAAATTGTAATTTATTTTAAAAGAATGAAAATTTCTTTATGAACTCTCTCAGATTAAAATTTGAAAAAATAGGCATATTTCTTGTTCAATTTTCTACAAAACATAAAAAGAAAAAAGTGGGCACTCAACACGTATATATAAAAAAATCAATTCTAATTATGGTATTCGGACGCGTGGTTCCTGCCCCTGCACTAACGAATTGTGTTCGATCAGTCTTGGATACTAATGCCGACGAACAATAAAAAGAATGGCCCTCTGCCTGATTTGGGTTTCAAGAAACATTAGTAAATCTATGTTCACTCTTTCCCCAGAAGGGATGGGTGACAGCAAAACGAATGCTTTTCCTCGTATCAGCGAAACGAATTTTACTGCAAGTTCCTTTGCATCCTAGGGACGGGGTGCCCTCCTGACCTTGCTCGCGAAGTACAATCGACCACTTGTCAAGGGACATGGTAAAATTTTCTCAGCATTAGTCGCAATACGCAATACTTATGAAGGCAAGAGTGCTAGTATTTATCTGTGAATCGTGTGTACACTGTGCAACATGAGTGGCGATCAGCGTATGAGATAGATGTTTCAATCCATTTAAACTTTCTGATCACAATTTTTAAAAAAGAAAATCTCCAAGACGCGTAAACCACGATTTGCTGGTGAATTTACAGGAGTCATTAGGTTGGCGAATTTGTGATTCATTTCGGAAGAAAGGGAATCGGCTTCCAAAACGGCCTTTTCTTAATGAAGATAGCATCGAGATCAGTGGCTCCCGTGGTATTAATGAAATTAGCGGAACGTCCAGTGAAAAAAGGGGAAATCAAGGAAGTGACAATTTAAACTCTTCAGATAGTTCGTCAAGTGTCTCCGAAATGAATAAAGAGAAGATAAACATGAGCTTAATTGCAATAGGAGAAACCCCCGCCACGAAAAGAAAATTGGAACAAAATGGCATCCACATGAGAAATTTTAGTAAGCACAAAGTGCCAACACAGATAAATTTTTTCACATTGAAAATCCTTCGACGTCCATCGAAAAATCAGACAAAGGTACTATTTAGTAACTTATCGATTACTTTCACTCAACAGATGACATGACGTTGAAAATTTAAATTTTGACAATTTTTGAAAGTTGGACATACAATAAAATTAAACGACTGTTTGCAGCTACCGAACGCATGATAAAAGTGTCTCAAACGTTGGCTGAAGAAAATAGAATTTTGTCCAGAACTGAAGTAAATTCGGTAGGGCATTAAAACTGTACATTGTGACGAAAGTTCAGGAATTCTATGGTACGCGAGTACTTGTATTTAAAGTGAATTGTGAGGGACCAGAAAATTTCAAAAGGCCAGTCAAAATCTGAATGAAGAATCCGTAATTTAATTATTTATAAATTTATAAATTATTTATAAATATATTAATATTATTTGTAAGTAAATTAATATACATAAATATTATTGTTTATAAATTCAATAATGAAGGTTTACCACCTCAAGAAGTACTTAAATTACTGCTTCATCCAAAGAAACCGAC
The DNA here is from genome assembly GCA_031308135.1 of Acheta domesticus. Taxonomy (NCBI): domain Eukaryota; kingdom Metazoa; phylum Arthropoda; class Insecta; order Orthoptera; family Gryllidae; genus Acheta; species Acheta domesticus. The sequence continues at coordinate 244,722,016 of JAHLJT010009436.1, read as the reverse complement.
GACCAGTAACGCAAAAAACGTGTCTATTGCATCAATTTATTACACACTGGTTCGTAAAATATTAATATCTTTTAAAGTTACTGAGATCTCACTTTGATTTTTTCTGGACTTATTATCAATACTCTAGTACGTTTATACATATTTTTTAAAAAATTTTAGCTCATCGAGTTTACAAAAATATTCAGTTTTCAAAATTTTAGTTTCTTTAAAAAAATTGAAAATTCAAAAAATTAAATATTTTGCAAAATTTTAAAAATTAAACATGTTTTTAAGTTTCGAATGGAATTTGAACGGAATTTCTATAATTGGCGTATTCAAATGTATGATATTTTTAAGTTAGTGATACGCGTCATCTTTAGCAAATTTCATTATACAATATTTCCGAAAATAATAAAGTTAGAAAAAAATAAAAACATACGTGTTCACTTATTTGATCCATATAACAAATAGAAAAAATTAGAAAATAAATAAAAATATGAAGGTCAAATTTTGGTCTTTTTTGTGCGATTTGACGCGGAATGGCTCTGCTGTGGCGATCGGTGGCAGCGCAGAAGCACGTTCGCGCCGGCTGCCTGCCCTTGTACGTCGCCACCAACGAGCTCTATATTCTAGCTCTATGGCCGCCACCCTTCTTTGTCAGACGCCTGAGCCAAAAATAATAAATATAGTGTGTTCTATCCCTCCTCTATGGCCTGAGCCCAAAGTGGTGTGACTGTTGCCTCCCGCTTTAATTGAAGCAAAAGATAAACTCATTATTTCAAAAAGAAAATTTTTATCTTACATTTCTAGCATCTTTGATCCTTTGGGATTAATTTCCCTAGTAGTAATATTATGCAAAATGTTATTTCAAAAACTGTGGGAATGTTCTCTTAAGTGGGATGAAAATCTTCCTGAGCACATCAATTCTAATTGGTTACGCATTTGTAATTGTTTACCACTAATTACTGGCATTACTATTCCACGGGTTATATCAATGTTAAGTATTTCCAATTTGGAACTTCATGATTTCTGTGACAGCAGTCAATTTACTAATGGAGCCTGTATATACATTAGAACATATAACAATTTTAATGATGTCAATTGTAGATTATTATATGCGAAATCAAGGGTTGCTCCACGTGCGGTATTAAAATTTAAAAAAAGCGAGTGATCTTGCTATTACCATACCTAGACTTGAGCTATGTTCAGATTTGTTATTAGCGAAACTCATGGACAAGACTATAGGAGCTTTAAACAAAGATCAACATGTTACAAATTTTGTGACAAGAGATCGAATCAATTTATGGATTGATTCACAAGTGGTCTTAGCTTGGTTAAAAAGTCCACCAAAAAAGGCAAATATTTTTGTTCGAAATCGAGTTTTAGAAATTTTAAATATGACTGAAGATTGCACTTGGAGGTACGTACAATCCCAAGTTAATTCAGCTGATTTAATTTCCAGGGATGTAAAGCCTCTTTTATTGTTAAAACAAGAGCTGTGGTGGCATGTTCCTACCTTTTTATCGTCAGTCACTTTAAATTGTCTTGATAAAATTAAATTAATTGTAAAAAGATTTAAAACTTTAACATAACCGTAAATGATTTACTGAAATATCTTTGTTCGAAATCGAGATTTCGAATATTCTAAGATGGTCACATTGATATTACAAATTTAGAATTTATTTTTAATGTATTGTGCATTCGATATGAATGCATAAGTACTTGCTTTGAGAGGCAAAAATGCCCCAAAGTTTTATATGTGAGTTTGACCTATTGTAAGGCAGCTCATTTCTGTTATTATCATTTGGCATTTTTGTCAATGTGGTTTTGTGGGTTTGGTATAAACCTCGCAATTATTGCTGTTCGAGAAGGCACATAATCTCGGAGTTAAATGAACTCGACATATTGGCTTTTTCCAAAGCTTTATGTATTGCCTTGTTTATGGCGAATCAATTTTCATTATGTATGATATTACTCTTGTTCTTTTAATGTAATTATCATATATTTTATATACAGAATTAAATTTTGTGTTAGTATAAATGTAAATTTTCAGTCGTTACCTCCGAAAATTTAGGGGGAGTTATGTTGAAAACCAAAATCAAAGCATTAAATTGTTTTTAATAAGGTGCTGTTGCCATTTGAATGCTCTGTTAAACATCGTGTCGCTTCATAGCATGGAAAGTAAAAAGTGACAATCGTAGTCATACTTTGAAAAGTTATTGATTTGTATTATTACTTGTTTTTGCCATGTAAGAGTGCAGACTCAATTTATTAATTTAATAAAGCACACGAATGCTTTGTAAAGTGTTGTAATTAGCCATAATAAATTATATTTTGAAAAGAAGAGTCCTAATTTATAAATGAGCTAACAGAGGAGAGGCGAACTCCAGCTAGTCGATTGATCCACTACAAATTGAAAAAGACTGGCTGGGTTTTCTTCAGTGACTATTGATGAGATCGGCGGGGGGAGGCGAATGAACACAATGGGCACGTGCAAAGGGTTACTCATCCGTATGCTGAGGAGTAGACATTTTGAACATGCGTGTACACAAGTTGAAATGGCTCAGTTATTTGCCGCCGGAGCTCCTGCCCCTTTCTTTTTCCTCCATCAATGCGATTGTGTCAACGCAAATACTTTCGAAGCTTTCTTCAGCATTGCTAAACTATTTTGGACTTTAGAATTTAATACGTGTATTACATTTCAAAATACTTAAAAAATATTCAGGTCCCACGAATAAAGTTCTATCTTTTCTGTCTTAAACCACTCATTACCAGAGATCGGAAAATATGTAGTATTAAACGTCGAAATATGTACATAGATTTGTAATGAAAACAGTAAGAATATGTAATATATATGTATGTAAAATTGGATATAATATATATAATATTTAAATTCTCTAATTTAAAATCATTTACTTAGCAAGAAATAACATTTAGAAAAACTGCTCACTTTACATCATACAACTTTCTCGTCAGTAGTAAAAGCACCCTCCAGGAAAGCACCCGGACACGATAACATAAACAATACCATAGCGAAAAACCTGCCTCCCCCTGCAATAGCATATATAGCTAATATTTATAATTCCTGCCTCAGAATTGGTTATTTTCCTCAATCATGGAAGCATGCCATAGTTATTCCCATTGCCAAACCCAACAAAAATCATGCCCACACAAATAGCTACCGACCCATAAGTTTACTACCCACCTTATCTAAATTTTTTGAAAAAATAATTCTCAAAAGACTTAAAGACCACTTACAGGTAACAAAAGCCATACCAAAGGAGCAATTTGGGTTCACCGAAAAAATTTCTACATTTCACCAACTCCTTCGCATTACCGAACATCTTTATACGTCATTTCAAAAGAAATACCACACAGTAGCAGTTTTCATTGACATAACGCAAGCGTTTGACCGGACATGGCATGAAGGACTCATATACAAGATTAAGAAAATAGGCACACCGCACTATATCCAATCCATCATACAAAGCTTCATCAGTAACAGAACCTTCTCCGTAAATGTAAACAACCACCATTCCAACCCAAGACCAATCTTAGCAGGACTACCACAAGGATCCCCCCTATCACCTACTTTATTTAATTTATATGTTGCAGACATTCCCAACCTAAACAACGTACACATTGCACAGTTTGCTGATGATGCAGCTATCTACAACTCCGGTCCTTCACTTACTGATTGTAGCAACAAAGTTCAATTGTACCTTAACCTAATTGACAGCTGGGCTTCAAAATACAAAATTCAACTGAATTCAACCAAAACGGCCGCCAAGATCTTCACTCTCCGTCCATATTCACCCCCGCGTCCATTATTGCTAAACAATACAACCATCAACTGGCTGCCTCTCAATAAACCAGTCAGATACTTAGGACTGAACATGGACACAAAACACAACTGGAAGCAGCATATAGATGCCAAAATCACCCAAGCCAGAATCAAATTAATTCAATTAAAGCCATTAATACACAGATCCAGCCCATTATCATACAATTCAGCATTGCAAATTTACAAAGCAATAATAAGACCTCTGCTCCTATATACCTGCCCAATCTGGTTAAATGCAGCAAAAACCAACCAAAAGAAACTGCAAATTGTTCAAAACCAATTTCTTAGAATCATTTCAAACGCCCCACAGTGTGTAATTTTGGCCAACTAGCTGGAAAAAATTCAATTTTCGACTGAATTGAAATAGCAAAATTGTTATATTTCTGTGTAGTAATATGTCTGAACTATGTGGAAACGTTGTTAGTTTTCTCTTGAAGGTCACAAGGACCCCATGGTGCATGTCCAAAGACGTCCATTGCCGCTCCGCCAGCGCTCAGCTCCGAATGGCCCTTTTCAGTCCGTAAAGTTCTCTTGGTAGGAATACACTACTCGTCTCATTCTGTGATTTGTGGGTTTACTATTAGTAATCTACATGCTTTTACGATTATTTTTATGTGGATAAAATTTAAGTATTTATTTTTGATGTGCCTAAAAACGTTAATGGAAAAGGTGATCGTTTTTTATTTAATGTATTACACGTTCTCTAAATTCAATTCGAGTTTTAGTTTATTATACACCATTATACACCTTTCGGATCATATACATTTTAAAACTAGTACTTTTGGGTTCTTAATCGTGAAAAGACTAGCTGCTTATATCTGCTTATCTGAATTATATGTACATTTTTACAGAAAGGGTCTTCAAGTTACCCGCAGGTTGTTATTTGATATATGAATAACAAATTCAATTGATAAGAGATCTGAAGCTGTATTAAATGTTTTCTTACGTGAATTAGGAATTATAGAACCTCACAAAGCATTTTTCGACAAAATTAAGTCTTACGTTTGATGTACTTGTCAAAAAGTTGAAACTGGATGGCAAAACTCCGTAAGAAGTAAAGAGTCGTTCTTGAAATATAATTCGTCCTGGCTACAAGAAACTCTTACCCTTCCTGATTAAATGTTAAAGACAGTCCCAGGTCCATCACAAATAAATGTAAAAAATAATAGAGCTAGAAGACCTAATGAGTCTTTCAGGTACTGTGGGATTAAAGCTAAAACCATACAAATGAAACCTATTGTAGACACTAGCTCAGAAAAGTTATCCATAGCTTTTGAAATCAAACTAAGGAAGTATGACAAAAAGATATGTGGCAGCTATAGATAAGGAGCTATGTGAAACCTCTTCCAATAGGAGAATTACAATTAACAAAGCTCGAAGATCCATTCTTCAAAAGCCTGCATCATTGGTACTTGCTTTGATGATGGATATCAATATTTCAACCCGCCAGTATGTGCACATACCCAAAAAAAAATTTTGAGTGCATTTTGCACATTTCTTATCGTTCAGAAATACGAACATGGCAAGTGAGTGTAGAAGAGAAAAAAATGAAAGTGGCGAAAAAGTACTAGAAAAACGTCAAGAGCAAACGCAAATATGAATTTGCTCCACCAGCTGCTTATTAGCACAGATCCATTCAAGTCGAGCATACGCCCCAAAACTACAACTGCAGCCAAAAAAGTGAAACATTAACTTTTCGTGTTATTAGAATGAAGGAATAAGGCAAAAAACAGCTGTATATTTAGAAGAATCACCATCAGAAGAACCCGCGGGTAGTGTTTCAAACTAATTTGTAAATATTTGTTGTTCATTCCTCTCATTTAATTTTTGTTTTCATTTTTTCATTTTCAGCTTTTTATTTTTGTATACTTTCATTTCATTTTTCATGCTTAGTATGTTTTGTAAAATTCAAATATTATGTCCAATAAAGTTAAACAAATTCAGCGTTTGAAAAAGGTATACTGTTTTGAGGACTAATTAAAGTATTCAAATTTCCTAAATATTTTATAAAATATTTTGTAAAAATTTAAGTTTTACAAGCAGATTTGTTTATTTGGACATTATTTACACAACAGACCTCCAAAAACTATGAGAAATTCATTTCAAAGAGAGTTATTAATTTTTTCCTGCTAGATCGTCAAAATTACACACTGTGCGCGCCCCCTGGTATGTCTCCAATAAACAATTACATAAAGAATTCAACCTAGACACCATAGACCATCATATCACCTATCTTGCTACCAACTTCTTCTCAAACATATCCCAAATCCCCTCATTATCAGTTCACAGACTCGGCAAAAACCCATCACATAGAACCAGAATACAAAATAAGTTTCCCTTTCACATTTTCCTGAAGAAATTCTCCGAATTCGATCCCGACTAGAGGAGCCCGAACCTCAACCTCTGTATTAGTTTTAAGTTTTAATTTAAGTTAGCTATTTAGCCATCAAACAGATGTATAGTTATATTAAACTGAGCTATGTATTCACCATCTGTGTAAATAAAATGAAAAAAAAGTAGTAAAAGCTTAATCTATTGTAATCCAGGGCCAGCCATCGCACAGACTGGCGAGATCTTCGACCAGGAAACATACACTGTAGCATCTTCATCGAAGTGTTATATGTTGGCGATAGCAAATTGTTCTCAGAAATTAAGGTTACAGATCACAAAATGCAGTGTCAGTGATATTTGGACACCTAGATTTCGCCAATAATGTAGGGAAAATGCTGGTTTTAAAAAATACATCTTTTCATAAAAAATATGGAATTAAACTGGAGAAAATTGATAAAATCAGAAAATGTATTGTGAAAACAGCAAAATATGTAAATTATGTAATATAGTACTAAATATGTAAAAATATGTAATGAAAAAATTCGATATTGTGTTAGGAGGGCGATGATTTGCCAACATTACAATTTTGAGAACGGTAAGTAGAAAGACAAAAAAATATGTAATTACATAAAAATCCGGTCTCTACTCAATACGTTCCGCTATATCAAGATGGGATCAGCGGAAACTGAAGTAGGCCAAGAGTATCGTATTTCAGTGTTAATGTCAAAAGGTTCTGCACTGGTTTTCTATGAACTGATAAGCTTCAATGAGCTAGTGTTTTGTTTTCTTAGTATTGCAACTGCGCAGAGATGCCGAAGTCGAGGTCCGCGTAAGGAGAGCATACGGAGTTCAAATATCCGATAAAATTAAGATAAACAATGAAAAAAATATATGGAAATGGTTCAATTGTTAAATATGAAGGATTTTTCAGTAATTACGTAGAGCACAAGTGACGAAGTCAGGGAACTGTAAATCATATGAATTAAATCCTGGCTGTATATTGTTTTTACTCATTGACCTTTCGATTACTCTATTGTTTTAAATGTTGAAATTATGAAATTAATTACGAACTAATGGCACTAAAACAGAACATTCTTTCGCATTTTATTGATAACTTGTACATAATATCAATAATGCACATTTATACCGTTCAAACGTAACTTGAACTAGTGGTGCTACAACAGAACGTACTTTCTCGCATTTGTCACGGTTACGTAAACTTATAATACCGCAATGTCTTACCATATTCATCACATGTCATAGCACATCTCGCACTCACAAAACTCATCACCTAAGGATAGCCTATTAGATGCGAAAACTATTCTTTTAAAGCTAATATATCAACACAAATTCGACTACCCAGACCTGTGTTCCGTGCACCCAAAAACATCGCCGAACAATGAGAAATTATTCTATTTCAAACTGCCGTGTTGCAACTTTGACATTGTGATATTGCAACCTGACAACTCGTTACTCTTCTGTAAAAGGGGCATAGGAAATCCGAATTTGCAATGTTTTGAAAATTCTAACATTTTTTAAAAATTTCTACTATACGTACGTATGTTCTACTATACGTACGATTTTTTTCGGTGTATTCCTACAATCACAAAATTGAAGAGAGATTTTTCCTTCTTGTAAAATTTGTTATACATAATTAATTCTTTCATTTAGGTCTTTTACGTGTTTTGAAAATTTTAGCAGTTTTCGAGCAATATTGCCTGCAATATTTCCACTTTTAAAAAATTATAAAATTTTAATTTTCTCAAAAACGGCTCCAAATATTTCTATAAACGTCTGATAGAGATAGAGCTAAATGCACTCTATGAGATGACATAACGCCATATTACCCTATTCTTTTGTTTTCTCAAAAATTACAAAATTTAATTTTTTGACTTGTCTCTCATGTCGTTAATATTTACACTAGTGGCAATTTCTTCACATTAAGATATTTATGAGTGCATGTGTTTAAATAATGCCATATAGGTTTGGAAAATTCTACAGTTTTCTGTCAAAATGAGCACAAAATTCCGCATTTTCCGAAACGCTCAAACGTCATTTTCTCAAAAACGGCTCAATTTTTTTCTTCCAACTTTTCGAATGGATAATGCTAATTGTACTGTTTAAAATGACAAAGTTTATTTTCGTGTATGCTTTTGATTTTTCAAAAATTACACAATTGTAATTTTCTCTCATGCCGTTAATATCAACATTTCCAGCTATTTGTAAACACCACTGCATTTGTGAGTGGATGTGTTTTTAAACGACTTCAAATGAAATTTTTAGAAAATTTTTCTGTGAAAAAGAGTTTCAAATTTCGCATTTTCAATAACGTTTTAAACGCCATATTCTTAAAAACGGCTCCAAATTTTTCAATGAAAATTGTCATTTAGTACACAGGTTTGTCTTTAATGCTCTCAAAGTAATATTTCGGTTCTACGATTCGGAAATCGAAAAACTGAAAAATTTCAACAAAAAAAAGTATTGCTGTGGCGATAGATGGCTTCTGGCAAGAATGTATTGTGACCGGCTGCACTCTATCTAACTATTATCTAACATTCCTTCCTTTCCTACCTTCTATCTATTAAATTAACTCATTTATAATTTACTCTCATTGGATTGCGGCCGTTTGCAAAAAAATTTATACGTCGTAGCTCCGGCGCAAGTTTCCAATACTGGATTCCCTTTTCCCTGCTTTACCTTTTGTAACGCTGTCCGGTATTTTATAAACTACAAATAACAACTCAAATTCAATGCAAAAATAAAATGACAAACACACCGTGTTTGTTACTCTTTATTCGGCTTCCTGGCGTCGTATAATCTGCTAACATGAACATCAACACTGTTCCACCATAACATAAACAAAATTCAAAACAATAGAAAATAAAAATCAACATTCACACAATATTTACAAGTCATTCACACCACGAGACATGCGCATTCTCCCTGTATGGCCATTTTCTTAGTAAATAAAATTTAAATTAAATCACGTCCGAAAATCCTTTCTCGCATAGCAAGACGTGAGGTCCTCTCACCTCTGAGACTAGAATTCATCTACTGAAAAGCATTGTTGCAATTCATTAGCAAAACTTTTCCTCAACAAAGCACGCTCTCTCAGTCTTTTGTTCTTCTTTATTGACATCAAATTATTCTGATTTACGACTCCCCGGCGTCCCCTTGCTTAACGATATGTACCAAAAATTCCCTAAATTCCCGTTTTCGATGTTTATTAGTCCGAAACACTCCAATTTCCCGTTATTCAGTTCGAATTTCGTACTTTTCTGTGCGTACTCACACCAGCAATTCTCCGTCACTTGTCTTTTGACAACAGTCACTCTGTTAAATGGAAAAACACACACTTGCCGCCTTATAAACTATATGTGCTGACATAGAAAGTTATTCTTAAATTTCCCTTAGGCTAATTATTGTTTTGAACAAATGTTTATTCACCGCGGCATTTCGTACACAATAAATGTCCGCACGCCATTCTGCCATCATTTGTTGAATCTACAGTCGGCTTCCTCTGTGACGGTTCTTTTATTGTAAAAAAGAACAAATCATTACACTATGGCATGTCCGAATAGCTAGCCGAAACCAAAGAACATATAAAACTCCTACGAGAAAGTGTGCCATTATGTTGCATCACTAGTTAGATAATGTATATGACCTCATTTAAAGATAATTTTTTGGATCATACTGTATTAACAACAATACATCAATAACATCTAACATCAATATTGCACTTATTAATAATTTTTTAAACTAGGGAGGATAATGGGACTTGCAGTGTTTTTATGCAGGTACTCTTCGAGGAAAAGAAACTCTCTATCCGAAGGAAAAAAGGAATCTAATGATGGTACAATATTGTACAGACTGTCCTCGTGTTAGTTTGCTTATCCTTCAGTCTGAGCTATCTTTTTGATTTTGTCCTTCCATCTTCTCAGCTACCATTGGCGTCAAGAAGTGTTTTTTCACGTTTTCTCAATTCTTAAGATCCCTAATAGGAGTATTGAAATATGACTACGAATAATATGACTTGTGCTATATGTACATTTTCATTGGAAAATTTGGACAGGATTTAGGAAAATGTTTGAGGTGTCTAAAAACGTCCATTTTGAACCTCATTCCTTCCTAGACTTTTTAAAGAAATGTTTGCTCTATTTGAAGAAAAAATTTAAATAAATATTTTGGAGGCATTTTGAAGAAAAATCTAGAAATGTTGAAAAGGCTTCGGTACCAACCAAAAATTAAAAGACGAAGGGTAACGATTATTAATAAGTAAAGACTATAAATATTATATAGATTAATGTTTTTAACTTATTCTTTAAATACACGAAAGGGAGAAATAAAATATCTTCGTTCTATATATCGCATTTAGCTTCTCATCCTTCCAGATTGAAGCATGTGGGAAATCTGCAATTCTTATTTTTGAATTTTAATAATAATAATAATAATTAAGAAATGCGCACAAGTGTGCATGGAGTTTACAGTTCAGTCTTCGGAGCTGAGCTCCATAATTGTTTTCTTGTTTTCCTTGCATGAAAGCACATGATACTTGGTACACTTTTCGTTGCACAGTTTGCACACGCATAGATCACTGGCAGTGTGATATGTGGTTGTCTTGCAGAGTTTATGGTGGAATCCATGCACCGCTAATCTGTTTACTGCACTTCTCATTTCCTGGTTTGGTTTTGTCCAACTCCTGTTAATCATGGCACTCGTGCAGTAGAAAAGTTCTTCCACCTCTTCTCTCTTCTGTTGTCTTTCCGCTAGCAGTTTGTTGTATGCTGTGGTAGATGGTAGCAGTAGATTATATCTTAGGTCCTCAATTAGGAAGGGCTCTCTGGTTAGTAGATACACGTATCTGGATGGTGTGTATTTTGATACGCCTAGTACTTTCTTCAGGTACAGTGCCTTGATGTTTTCTAGTACTTTTAGATCTCTTAGTTTCAGGTATTCTCCTATTATGTGGATTCCATATGTTAATATAGGTATTATCTTTGTTTTGAAAATTTTCATTGCCGTTTCTAGGGATATTTCTCGAATTTGTCTGATGTCTCTCATTTCAGCTCTGGCGGCGATTGCTTTTTGTTTTACATGCTTGTTGAAGGTGGTTCCTGATGTTTGCATGGTAATTCCTAAATATTTGTAGTCATTAACTACTTCGAGTTTTTCGGATCCAATCTTAAGCTTTTCTTTCTCCGCTACCTTTCCCCCTCTTCTGAAGATCATTAGTGCGCTTTTGCTGATGTTGATTTTCAGTCCGTTTTCCTCGGCCCATGTTGCGAGTTTGTTTAAGCTATTTTGTAGATCTTCGTGGTTTTTGGAGGATAAGGCCATGTCGTCGGCATAGAGGTATGCTTTGGTACTTTCTGTGGTTACCGCTTGTATTATATCAGCTGTTGCGATGTTGTACAATAGGGGGCTCAGGGGGTCTCCTTGTAGTACCCCGTTAGTTTGAGTGACTGCTTTAGATCTTTCAATGTTATTGTCTATGGTTATGGTGTTGTGTTTTAGCATGTTTATTGTGGTGGTTGCGAGATAGTTTTCTGGTCCAAGCATTTCTTCCAGTTTTCCTTTTATATTTTCACGAACTATGGAGTCAAATGCCTTGCTGTAATCGATGAAAGCTGTATAAAGTTTTCCTTTGGGTGTCCTGAGGGCATCTTGTATGTCTGCTTGCAGAATGGAGATGGCTTGTAGTGTTGATCTTCCTTTCCGGAATCCAAATTGTTCTTCTGGTATTAGGTGGTCAACTTCTTTAGTCATTCTTTTAGTGATTATTTTTGTGAAAACTTTGGCGATGGTGTTACTCAGGGCTATTCCTCTGTACGAGTCAGGGGATTGTGCATTCCCTTTCCCTGTGTAAATTAATTTGATGATAGATGTTCTCCAGCTGCTGGGGATTTGATTTGTTTCTATGCATTTATTGAATAGTTCCCTCCACGTGTCTGCTAGTACGTGTATGGCTTCTTTTAGATGTTCGTTGTACGTTTCGTCTGGGCCGGCCGCTTTCCCGGTTTTTAATCCTTGTATTGTTTCTGTTACCTCGTCCTTTGTTATTGGGTAGAAGTTTTCTGGACTTTTTTCGATTGTGTTGTATGCTTGCTCTGTGTTTTCCGTGTTGAGAATGGCTTTGAAATGTTCTTCCCATTCCTTCATTTGAATTGCCTGAGTGAAAAACGTCTTCCGTGGCTGGAGAGCTGCGAATGGGTTGGTTTCCGCTAAATTTATGATTTTCTGAGCCTCTTGTTCTGTGTGATTTTCTTGTTTTCTTCTCAGAAGCGTTTTGTATTTCCGTCTTGCGTGAGTGTAGATACGAGTGTCTAGAGCGGTTTCCTTGTTTTGTAATCTGTGTAGATGTTGTAGGACCTTCTGTCTCTCCTTGTAACATTCGGCATCGAACCATGGTTTGGATCTTCTTTTCTTTTGTGTGTGTCGTACTTGGGCTGATTTCATTATTCGCTCTATCCGCGTTGTTGCTTCTTCGATTTTCCCTTCGTTAATTATTTCTTTTATATTCCTTATTTCCGTTTTGGAATTCTCTACTTTTGACAGATCCAGTTGTCTTCCTATTTTCCCTTGTGGTTGTTTTGGGTTTGGCTTTGTGATAGTTTTTGTTTCTGTCGTTGTGAGTACTGGTAGGTGTTTTCTGTACGGGAGTTGTATGATGGTTGATTGCATAGAGTTAGTCATTGCTTTCATTCTTGAGTTCAGGAATACTAGGTCTATTGTGCTGCTTCCGTTGTGGCATATGTACGTTGGGTGTTTAGGATTGTTTATTAGTTCAAAACCTTCTTCTTGTAAGTACTCTAATAGTAGCTCCGTTTTGTGTGATCTTTTATCGGTGCGGCAGTTATAATCTCCTGCAAGTAAAATTGGGTTGTCTTCTGCTTTCGCTAGAGCTTCGTTTAGTTCTTCTATTATATTTTCTATTTGAAATCCTGGTTGGTAGTAGCTTGCTATCACTGTGAATAGTTTAGTTTGGACTGTTATGGTGTTTGTGGTCTTTTGTAGTATTCTTATTGGCGCTAATGTGGGCTTGAAGTAACAGGATACTCCACCGCTGGGTCTTCCTGCTTCTCCTTGCGTTGCAAGGCTGTGAGTACCATAGTATCCTTGTAAATCTATTTCTTTGGTGGCAAATGTTTCGGTTAGTATTAATATGTCGTGAGTTGGTATGTTGAGAGGTGAGTTTCTTTTTATGCTTTCCAAACCTTCTACATTCCACAGGAAGATGTTCCACGATTTTGTTCTTTTAAAGTCTTGAGCCTTCTCGTCCGAACCTACGAAAAATGTATTTCTTCACCAGAACACCCGTTGGCCAAGCTTCTGCCTTGTTGATGATGTCTAGTTCATCATGTGGTATGCCGAGTTTGAATGCTTTTAGTTTCCCTGGTGTGTCGACCACCTCACATTCTACGACTCCATTTATCCCTTTTTCCTGCACATAATCTTTTACTTTTTCCGCCGTGGTTGTTTCGTGAAGTCTTCCTATGTATAACCATGTTCTGCGTTGTCCTGCTTGAATATCAGATGCCTCTGTCATGTTTCCAATTATTACTGGTTCTCTTTGTTTCCCCCTTTTGTTGTCTGAGACGGGTGCCTGTGTCTTCGTAAATGTGATGTTAGTGATATTTGTCTCCTGCTGGGAGCTTTTATCCGATTCTTCTTTTTGTTTGCTTTCTATCTGCGGCTCTGCTTCCTTTCTGATGGCTGCTTTTCCTGTTTGTTTTATTACGGATGTATAGGTGCTATTGTCTGCATGTGGTTGTTGTATAGATGACGATATTGTCTCGATTAGTTGCAGTTGAGTTTCTAGAAGTAGGGCCATTTTTTGCATTAGTGTTTCACTGATATTGTCTAATTTCCTGTTTAGCTCATTGCAGGTTTGTTTGGTTTCATTTGGTGTTGTTGTTGTTTCTTGCATGTTCTTCTTTTTGTTAGCAATTATTTGCAGTTTGCAATCAGTGCATAGCCATGTTAGTTTGCATCTGCTTCGTTTGAGCATCTGAAATTCGCCGACTGTGATGTCCGCACATTTGTTGTGTTGCCACCTGTTGCAATACTCGCATTCCACCGCTTCGTCATTTTCTGTAACCTTTGAGTTGCAGATGTTGCATTGAGTGCTATCTTCCTTACTCTTATTCTCTTCTTTGTCCGTGTATTTAGTTTGTGTCATATTTATCTCGTTGTTCTGTTTTCTCTGTTTTGTTTGTCACTTCTGGTCGTATCTTTCTAACCTCACTTCCCGCACTGGTGTATTAATGCTTCACGAGTTTGAAACGGTAATGAATCTGGTCTTACCTTTAATTCCGTTTGGTTATGGTGGTATTGGTAATGTTCAGACTTACTCGTCCCGATATACTATCTTCGTTGGTAACTGTTTATTGTAATTTTCACAGTTCACTTTCACTGGTTTCACAAGGCACTCGTACTCGTACCGGTCGTACGTGTCTTGTCACAAGGTACTCGTACCGGTCTGTACGTATTTTCGAATTTTTTGCTTTAAGTGACCACTACAATCGACCTACAAGACTGTTTGCAGGGTTTTCCCCCTCCAGGTAATCTCCCCATCTGGGACAAGCGTGGCTTGTGAATGATCTACTTGACTGGTAGTGTAGTGCATGTAAGAGTAAATAGGTTTCTAAAAGGAGAGGAGGAGACAAAGATGAGGAAAGACGATTTCACGCGAACTATGACCCGATGAGATGGATCATTGCCTTTGTACTGTCTCTGAACGGCAGATCCAGGGTTCTAGTCCAAACAGTAGCGGATTTTCGTCACTAGCTAGATAGCTAGGTGGAATTCAGTCGCTGTCTGGAGAATTCTTGCGGACGAATGTGATCGGCAGTGTACCATGATTTCTCCGATCAGTACTAGGTGGAGCGGTGCAATAATTGGGTTACTGACCGTGCGTAATGTTTCCTTCCTCATCCTTATCACCTCCTTTCTTCTAACATACACATACTTACACATACATGCACAGAACACCACCACCTCCAAACAGTACATTTACGGTACTAAAGTCCATAGCAATTGACGGGTCCGGAGCGACAAAGGTGGCTCAGGGCATCAACTGATGACATTGGAGTTAGAGCCTCTGACCGGGAGGGCATCAATGTCTGACTACCTCGGACCGTAAGGTCCTAGAGTTCGAATCCTGACGGTGGCAGGATTCTCTACACTAGCTAGACAGCTAGGTCGAATTCTAGCGGCCGGCTGCTCTGATCGGTAATTTTCTGTAGTTTCTCCGAACAACGCCGAGCGAATGCCGGGGCAGTATCCTAACAAACATGTCATGGTCCGCTCGCGATTTTTCCTTCCTCATTCCTGTCCTATCCTTACCCCTTACTTATACACACACTACACTAACACACATGCTGGGAGACAGGTCGGGAGCTGAGAGCTTGTCCAGGCTGGGACGGTGCTACGCTGGTGGGAGATACCGGGTTGGGGATAATCCCCAGTTCCGACGTAGGTCGGCACCGATTTCACCATCCATCGGGAGATCACCGCCACCTCCCGCGACAAAAACATGCACTACATTTACAGGACTAATGAGCTTAGTAGTTGACGCTCGTGGAATCATCAATTGACACTAGGAAACACAATATTCGTATATTCAATCGGCGAAGGAGCTGTAGTTATGTATCTAATGTAGCTAGCCGGTTACCGATCAATCTGCGATTTCGGACATCTGGAATTTTTTTAATTTCTCAGGTACTATTTACATCTATATATCTTTAAAATATATTTACACATTATTTACTGTTAAGGTTTTTTGTTAGTAATCATTAGTGTTACCACATTATACACTCGTATCTCTCAAATATGGCGCGTAATCTGTAATGCACAATTATAAGCCCTCCTTGGGACAAATCCGGTCGAAGCTCGTTGGTTTTTGAGTTGGGCGGGTCCGATAATCTCGCCTGTATATCGCGACGTTCAAAAACCCTCGAAATTAAAATTCATTTGAATTAACGGAATAGTACTTCATTCCGCTCGTAGGGGCACTAATAGAGTGGCCATGACTCAAAACTCCGTCGTAGCACGCCACTGACTTCTTGGAAAACGGCGTTTCCGTACGGAAATTGAAGAAAAAAAGTGCAGGAATAAACAATGAACAGGTAAAAAAGCTTGTTCTTGATGTATTTAGTGTTTCTACCAAGATCCTAACGCTTGTGCTGACAACGTAATTGTTGTAGGAAGCCGAATCGTTTATCGCCGTTAAGGTTACCTATGCATAAGCATGCGACTGCCACCGAACCATCTCCATGCTCATTCCCACAACCTTTAGAAACCTTTATTTAGAAGCCTTAACAATTGTCTTTTACTCACAATGTACCTGAGTATCTAAAACCTTCTTTCCTTTCCTTTCTATCTCTCTCTTTGAGCATTTGTAATGGTTAATGCACCTTCATTTAATAGTATGTAAAGCATTGCGTAAGAGAAGCAATGGATATTTCTTCATACATGTACTCGAGAGAAATATTGTGTCTTTACATTATCCAAACTGGGGTGGCGTCCGGACCGGGCGCTCGAAGGCTTATCTTTATCTTTAAGTATCTTGATGAGAGGGGCCCATAACCGCTGTCAGCGCTAATGAGGAGGCAGATTGTGGAGGCGGGGGTGTATCGAGACTTATGAGAAAGTGATCTCAAAAAGGCGAAAGCACTCGGACAGTAATGTTTGTTTATTACATCCGAGACATGTACAATTCAGGCGGGGGTGGCGTAATGGCCCCATAAATTTCCCTGTTTTCTGTAAAAGGATCCTCTAGCGCTGATAACGGTACAGACAGCCCAGAGAAACTATTGTAGCAACTTCACGCTGCTCTGCAGCTCTATTTTTCATTAAACTTATTTTCATACTTCATCGGACTTGGTCTCTGTACTTGAAACCTCGCTCACCATCACGCTCCTTCAGGGAACTTAGCTTCCTGCGAACTCAGTATTTGCATCCTGTATTGGAAGCATTTGTAATTGCCTGTAAGCACTGCTGCCTGTAAGCACATCACACCTGCAGCGAAAGGCATTACACATTGATAACTCAGTAGTATCAATCTTCGAAGAATTATTTTTGTTAAATGAATCACTAAATATTGTAAATGTTGGTCCTTTATTTCAGACGAATAAAAATATACTTTACAATGTCTTAACTAATGACACAGTTGTATAAAAAAAGTTTTAGGTAGATCAACGAACGTTGTCAGTTCTGTTCAAATCAAGTCTTGATTATTTTTCTTTTTGCCCTGACGAACGAATATTATTTGACGATGGTAGTGCTGTAGTATCTGCCATACTAAGCATTGATTGAAACATTTCCGTGTAGATGTGACCAGTGCGCGTAATGGTGAAGTGAGGATCGTATTCCCGCGCCTCTGAAAGAATCGGCGCCCACCCACGCCCTCGGCTGACCGGGAGGCGACGACCTTACGCTCCACGCCAGGCAAGACTGGTCTGGAAGTGCGCCGGCGCGGCGGCGGCGGCGGTGGCTCAGCTCTGGAAATAGACCCACGCGCAGCGAGGAGCGCTTCGGCGCTCCTCCACAGCTGTACGCACATGAATCCGTCACGCGCCTCCTGACCGTCTTACCGTCCACCGCTGCATCCGCCTTCGTGTCGTGGAATCATTGTCACTGGCACCTCCTTTATCACCATCTCCAACGTCGCCCTTGGGGCCGACATCATCTTCCTCGCAAAAGTCTTCAGCAACACTATCACCTCCGTCGCTGCAATTACGTCGTCATAATCGTCGCTGCTACCGCCGTCGCCCTTCACGCGATCGTCTCCAGCGCAGGCAGCTGCGCAACCGACGATGCCGTCGTTACTGAATTCGTCTTGGCAGACTCGCTCCCCAGCACCTCCTCCGCCGTCAGCGTCGGAGCCACCGCCTAGCTGGTGCAGTTAGACCTTGCGACGCATGACGCGTCTTCTAGGAGAGTCTCGCCGCCCGCCGCCGGTGTTTCCTGGGGATCCATGCGGTCGAGCGCTGACGCATGTTCGCTGCGACGCGCAGATGCGACGTGAATCCTTTTGAACGTCCTTCTCGGCAAACAAAACAGACAGAAGGGGGCGTGGTTGATTTGAATCATCAATTATTTGATTAAGATGAAATTGATAATTTCAAAAGAAGTAAAGACATCAGGAACTTTATGATGCCGCACAAGAAGTAGTAAACGAATTCCGGTTGTCTTCAGATTTAATTCTCCTGCTCATACAATGTTGGAGGTGAGAATTAGCCAATCTTCAGTTTTTCATCCCTTCTCAACAGAGGCGTTGCTCTTTTTGTTTTAACATTCAGAGAAAAGTTTAGGCACTTTTGAGTCATTTCGACTTGTACGAGGTTTGATGATAAATCTAGAAAATAATGGTAATGATGTTAGTGAACGGGACGGATTTTAATGAAATGTCATTTTTTTCTTCTCACTTTAGAACAATGCCGTTTAGTACAGAAATTAATTTTCTGTAATGACAAAAGGAAATTATCCATCTTTATAGGTCATTGTTTTTGCATTTTTTTGTCAATTTCGACTAATAATTCATTTTTTATCTTTTTCCGTCATTTTTAATGTATCTTTTGCTGATACCATCGATTTCAGTATCATTTTAATCGAACTTGCTTCAGATAATATTTTCGAGCTGCACAAATGTTCTCCACAGAATTCGTGAGAAGCCAATTCGATTTCTTCCCTCACAAATTGTAATGAAAGCCGTTGTATGTAATCTAAGGTTATTGTGGCATCTTTCAGTCCCATTGTCAGTCCGGATAACTAAAGACAGAGATTTCCCGGTAAAGAATAGTCCAAACCATAAGTTTGCAAGCTGAGTTTGCTTGAACGAATAGAAGAAGCTTCGATTACATTAGTAACATATCCAACGACTTGAGTTGTTTATCCGAACTGGTTTAGATCACATTTTTTACGTCTTTTTCATTGGTTTTAGGGAACTTTTAAAACATTTTATGGGTATTTTATTGATCATGTTTGGGGATGTTTTAGCTCACCAAAATCTGCCCCTATGATGATACTTGTGGTGAGGTTAGAGCTTTCATTCCATGTCTTCTTACCCGTCACTCAATCCATCTGAGAGAGTGAGCGCAAGTCCCAGGTAGCAGGATGTGCTTTGATATCGACGATACAAGCTTTGGTATCGAATATCCCCATGATACACGTGTCCGTTGTGCGGAGGACGCAGCGAGACTAAGAAACCGTCGACTGTCACTCTGTGTGCGCATGGGCCGAGTGAGTTACAAGTGGCGGCGACAAGTAGCAAGCACCGGCCTCTCCCGCAGCTTGTGTCCGAACGCTGCGACAGTGGTGGCCGACATTACGGGACAAATCGCACGGAAATGGCGGCCGAAGTCTATGGCCACGCCTATTCCCAGGGCTGTGGCCGCCAGAAGCGGCACAGTATGCACCCGGCCTAAATTTCTTCATAGTTATCATCTCAAAAATTGTATATTTTCCCTCCAACCTCAAAGCAAATATTTTATCTGATAATTACATCCACACGAAGAAAATAAGCGACGTTCGTCCCTTCATCCCTTGACAAACTGCCACTGATTACATTACGTAACAAATTTTCAAAAAGGTTATGTTTCTTGTTTGATATTATTGATTTCTGATTAATTGAGCACACACACACACAGCAAGTATGTAGAAAATATTAGTTATAATCTGAACCTTCGTTTTTCTGGTCGTCACAATGATATTGCATAATTGCCAACTCTCGTATGTTTTTGCTATTAGTTTGGTACCAAGGATGATTTACGAAGACTCCGTGCTATTTTTGTCTGTGGGATAGCAGGGACGTTAAACCACACTACCATAAACGATATTGGCCTAAATGTTCTGAGTTCACTATGGGGAATCACAATATTAAAAGGGAACCATTTGGAGAACCCGAAAGGTACTAATGCTACCTTTGCTGACTGACTTTCATGGGACTGATGAAGAAATGGATAAGGAATCTGTAGCATTCAAACTTTTACCACACCTTTCCCAAAGCTTTCCAAAGCAAAACTAAAGCTGACTTGAGAAAGTTATTGAGTGTCAAAAGTTACTCAAGCTTCTCAGAGCGAAGGAGACTGAGGCGTGGATCAGTTTTATTAAAGTAGACTTCCTTGGAAAACATAGACTTGAGAACTATGTTCTATTGGTTGAGATTGTAGTTTTAACGAGAGTCTCAGCCAAAATAGGCTTCAGGATGTCTCTGAAAATACATGCCCTTGATGGCTTCGAAGAGAACGTGGAACGTACCTAATCCGAGGAGCAAGGGGAGCGCTTTCATCAGGACATGCAACATTTTGAACGTTGCTACGGAACCTACAGCAAACACATGATGGGGACTACATTTTGTAACTTATTCCTGAAAGTGATGTGACTTATTCACGCAAAACTACAAAGGGTCCCCCCCGACAAGATGGTAAAAAGTTCCCCTCAACCAAATTACATATGAGTGGTTACATTATAATTCTAACATAAAAATGATATTTTTGAAAGGTTTCTTAGCCCCCGTCCCACCACCCACACCTCTATACAGCCAAAAACGTGTTTTTTAATTTCAATTTTTTTCGACAACTTAACACCATTTTATCAGACTGAAAAAATATGATAAATAAGAACACAATTTGATCTATCAGAAAAACATTTCTTAATATTTTCTCAGACCCAAATTCAAACACAAAAAAATATTTTAAAAAAATCAAGAAATATTTTTACTGTGTCTTAGAAGCCTGGAACAGGCTCGAAAAAAATGTCAAAGGTTCCTCTTAAAACACAAATTGTGCATTTTTTCAAATTTTTTCGATTGCTGGGCTGCAGTTAAAAAAATAAAAACCATTTTCCCGCCTTTAAAACACCTGGACTTTCAATATACTTTGAAAATGACTGCAAGGGTTCTGTGCATTTACTTTAGTGTTTATTATACATTTGTATACATTGTTGTAGCATCCAATAAAGTTTTGATTTTGTAATATACTTACAAAGTATCATTTTTTAAAGCTTTCTAATCGTTTGCATAAGTAATTGTACGCTACGGAAAGACGATAGTTCTGGCAATTGATAAGAAACAATCGACAGAAGACCTTGTAAGTGTGATACTGGTGGATAAAGAATTACACCCCATCCTACATCAAACAGATTTTAGAAGAAACTAGTGGTGCTACAACAGCACTTACTTTCCCGTATTAGAGGAAACAGCTAAGTAGTACTGTAATATTGCACTTTATGCGCTACTAACATCTTCGCTTGGAACTCACTATTTCCATTGCAGTGTTGTCAGAACTATGTGAATTCTACAACTTCACAAAAATAGAATGCAAAAGTTTTGTAAACCTGTATTGGAAAAAGAAGCCTGATACCCTGGAAATATAGAAATGCCTTCCATTGGGCCATGATTAGGGAAGAGTATTTTAAACCCATGCAACAAATTCTCTACTCACTACAAATGGTACAGCATTTGGTGCAAAACTAAATATTTGCCTGCAAATATCAACATAAAAATTAGACAATTATAACTCCTTTTCAAACAGCTCCATTAGGTCACAACAATGACACTAATTCACAGATATTCGCGAGCGCAAAGTGAATTCCATTGTTGCAGATCCTGCATTGTCGCTATTCTGAGAGCTATTAATTCTTTTTACTTATTTCAAATATTTCAAAATAAACAATTTCTAAAATATTAATGTGTAAGTCTATAACAAAGTTCGAATGTAAGAAACGAAGAAAGAAATAATATACAAAATTGCACATTCTAATTTACGACACATCCAGCTGTCCGAAGCGCAGTAAATTTACAGCGGCCTATTACGTTTGTCACAAAATTAGAGAAAAACTACTCGTATTTTGAAAAAATTAAGCATGACCGTATTTATTTTATTTATTTATTTGTCAAAAACAGAAACAGAATGGCACAGACTTTCCCGTATTAGTTTTCTATTTTCCTGGGTCTTCGCTAGCTATTCGGAATTGCCACATACTCTTTCTTGCCAGCTACCATCTATCATCGCCAAAAGTACATTTTTTTGTCATTTTCTTAATTTTTCGGTTTCTTAATGGTAGAACAGAAACATTAATTTTAGAATATTAAAGAACACAAAAACCTAGCCGTAAATGGCAATTTTCTTTTAAAAATTATGTGCCGTTTAAGAGAAAATGGCGTTTTAGCACTACTAAAAATGCGAAATTTGAAGCTCATTTTCACAGAAAATTTTTGAGTTTTCAAAATACTTTATTCGAAGTTATTTGAAGCACTTACACTCACAAATATAATCATCTTTACAAATTGCGGATAATGTGCATATTAAAGATGTGAGAGATCTTTCAAAAAAGTTACATTTATATAATTTTTGAAAAAACAAAAAAAACTTAAAATAAACTTCACGCTATAATAATGAGTGTAATTAGCACTATCCGTTACAACAGTTTCAAGAAAAAAATTGCAGCCATATACGAGAAAATGACGTTTGAGCATTTCTGAAAATGCCGAAATTTGAGCTACTTTTCACAGAAAACGGTAGTGTTTTCGAGAAACGTTACTTGACATTATTTAAAGCATATATGCTCGTAAATATAATAATGTAAAAAAATCGCCGATAATGTAAATATTAACGACGTGAGAGACAAGTAAAAAAATTTACATTTTGGTAATTTTTGAAAAAACCAACCGATAGACCAAAATGGCTTTTATGTCATTGATAGAGTACATTTACCACTATCCCTACCAAAAGTTTAAAGAAAAAATTTGGAGCCGTTTTTGAGAAAATTTTGTTTTTGTAATTTTTTTAAATTGCACATATTGCACGAAAACTACCAAAATTGTGAAAATCATTTACATGACCTTTATTAAAGAACTCAATATGCAGAACAAATTTTATTTGAAGAAAAAATCTCCAATTTTGTAGTTGGAGAAAGACGCCGAAAAAAATTCAAACTTTCACAATTTTCGAAAATTCATAGCTGTACGTGAAAATCGGACCTATGCCATGTTAAAAAGTGTATTTTCCTCTATTCATACAATAAATTTAAAGAAAAAATTTGGAGCCGTTTTTGAGAAAATGTTGAAAATCCCCGGGGGGCTTCATATAAAGTACCCCCAAATTTTAAAGAATCTTTTTCAAAATCACAAAGCTTCGACTAGAATCAGATCGACTGAGGAATATCAATTTTGAAGAAAATCGACCGAACGGTTTAGGCGCTAGCGTTGACCACAGACGGACAGACGGACGGAATGCCGTCAATCGATTTTTAAGTATAAAGAAGCAACAAATCATGGATTTTGACCACACCACGAGATAGAGGATTTTTTTTTCTTAATTTAGCAACTGATTTTATCCACTTATTCGTTTTCACGGCCCGGCAATTAATTTTTTTCCGCCGAAAATTGGCCATTTTTTCGCGCAGCATTACATAACTTTCCCTATACTACGTATATCACTCCGTGTATACGTACGTATACGGGAAAGTGAAAATAGAAGTTTGCAGATTATGAGATACAAAAAAAGATTATTGCAACACACATTATAATGGCAAAGAACTCGGAAGCGATGCTTCCTGGGCATTTTTTTATTTGTCAAAAAACAGTAAAAACTGTATTGCGATGTGTCGGGGACCATCGCAGTCCTCCACCCTTGCGTCACGCCAAATTACCGGACGGCAGGAAAGAACTACGCGCCCTCGAATTAGATACGCCCAGCCGCTCAAGCCCCCCATAAACTTTCAACTATCAATTATACCCTTTTTCTGACAATACCGCGATGCGTCGGGTGACCATCGCACCCTCTCACCCCCGCGTCACGCCAAATTACCGGAAGTTGGAAAGGGCCACGCGTCCACCGCGACCCGATTTAGTTCCGCCCAACGGCCCAAGTTCTCCAGAAGCCCCTAACAATAAATCTTACCCTTTGTCCAACAATACTGGATGATCGACAGCCGGAACAACCATTTTAGCGACTTGGCGATCGCACCCGGCTCAATAATCCTCTAAAAGCCTATAAAATCATCACATGCCAAAGCAGAAGGGACACGTGCGCGCTCCTCCGGCCTAACAATGCCGGCCAATGAACAACCAGAAGGCACCGTTGATGAAATAGAAGGTTCGAGAAGTTCAAATCCGACCAATAAAATCACTAGGCAGGAAGCACGTGAGCACTTTGAGATTTTTTCGAGAAAACGAAAGGGAGAGACGGGCGGGAGAGGCGAGAGAGGGGAGGACGGGCGACAGACGCTAGAGAGGACGGTCGTGCAGGAGAAGTCGTATGGAGATAAAAAACCAACAAGTAAAGTTTTGAGTAGATTAACAGTGGTAGTTAAGAAAACCACCGAATATTAGTCAGTTAATGAAACCTGCGGTAGAAAGGGAACAGCAGCAGTGGGTAAGGCACACACTGAGCCGACCACTGCGAAACTTGCCCGGTCTTCACGGAATTAATTCCGAATAGCCAAAGTTTGGCTTCGAGCGTCATACGCGGTCCAGGTGTCGTGTGACGGCCTGAGACGCGCGCGAGCATCACGTCGCCACTGCCCGGTCATCCACCGCCGACGTCCAGTGCGCCGGAGTCATCACCCCGGAGGCAATCGGAGGCCAACCTTGCAACGTTCCGGCGTCGCCTCCTGAGGGTCCGACTACACTTCTCCGTCGCTCGGCGAGCAATCCAGTCGCGGTGACATTACCATCTAACATCACAGATTGTAAGTTGTCATCACCATCATTCATTAATCGGCTACTAAAGTGACAATAACCCAGCATCAACCTGAACAGTTTCTCTTCGTTTAATTTTTTGAATAAATTAGTCCCCGCCATTTGGTCGGGTGAACCAATTAATACCATAGCAAAGTGTTATTATTCTAAATCTTAAGAAACCACCAAATGCAACCCTTCGACCCAGGGCGCTCACCCCTGAGACGCTCAACGCCGGCGACATTAAGCAGGTAAGTGGGCATGCGCTTGGCGCCCTTATTAAATAAATTCAGCGCGTGTCCCCTCCTGCGACTTGGGACGACTGTCACACCATAAGTGTGTCGGCGCCTCCATTTTGTGAGCAGTTCCATCACATAAATTGGACGCCCAACGTGGTTGTTTTTATACGAATAATTGAGCTTGTGTAGACTCAGATCATAAATTGACACCCAACGTGGTTTTCTATTCACGAATAATTGAACTTGTGTAGCGGGCATCTCATAAATTGGTCGCCCAACTTCGTTTGTTTTTTCACGTATAATTCAGCTTGTGCAGCGTGCAGAGCATAAATTGACACACAACGTGGTTTTTAACAAGTATTTTACTTTGTGTTACTCGCACCTGTGTATTTCTTATTGAACTCACTAATTCTTTCTTATCCATTTTCCGTTTACGCTTGCTCAATTATTGCCCAACTGAAGATTGCATTTGGTTTTAATGTGTGTTTCTTTTGATATTTTGTATTTTATGAGGTTTTCAATCACTTTGCTTGCGTGTGAGACTTAAATTTTATATTGAACTTCCGGTAATTTTTACATATTTTGTATCAGTGAATGCTCAGAGTATTACAGTGATTCTCATAACTTAGAAGCCCAAAGTGTATTTATAAGAACATTTCACTCTCTTTTCAGACGCATAATTTCATTTTATTGTTATTTTCTTTTTACAATTTCTTAATGCGTCATATAGTGTTTAAGTGTGGTTAATTGAACTCTATTTTATTTTTTTTCCTTTTTCATTATACGTGCTATTTCCGTCACGTAACAATTATATGTTTACTTAATAGTGTTTACTTTCTATTTGAAATTTTATGTTTATTTCTCAGTGTTATCCTCTAACATTTCATTGTGTGTGTTTTGTACTTTTCTTTTTATTGTGTTTGATTGTGTACTCATGTGTAACGCGCTGTAGGCGTCATTATCGTACTTACGTCACTTCGAGGATTGCTCGCTCCACGATGGCTGAAAATAATCCCATTCAAAACCCCGAGGTTTCTGACCCCGCTCCCGCAAACGCCGACGCGCCTGCCGAGCTCACGCCCCCAGCTGTTCTCGCCCCTACTGTCGGGGTTTCTTTAGAGCAGGTACTCGAGACGAGTACCGCCGAGGCCGGACCTACCCTCGCCGCGGCCGCTCCGACGCCACCCTCAGACCAAATGTCTCAATTTTTCAGCACTCTTATCGCAAAATTTGACGAACAGCGTCAAGAATTAAATTCTAAATTTCAGGACTTGAATTCCAGATTTGATTCGAAATTTTGTGCCCTTGATAGTAGATTAGACGAACACCTCACTAATTTCACCCTTTTTCAAAGTGAGGTGTCTCAACAACTAAATTCGGTTAATTCAAAGGTCGATAAACAGAGCACTAAAATCGCCTCTCTCGCCTCTGCTGTTGAAAATAATTCTACGCAAATTTCTGACATCAAAGAACATTTAACAGGCCAACTAAAGAAATGCGAATCGCTCCAGTCTGAAACAGTTCAACAAATGACAGAATTTAAAGACAGCATAAACAAGGATATTGCAACCGTTTCAGAAAAGCAATTAAATTTGGGACATTGGGCTCGTGATAAATTTAAAGACAATGAATCCGAAATTTCCAACTTGAAAGGCGAGGTGACTAAGAAACTAAAAGGGGTTGACAATAAGATTGAAGGACTTCACGACTCCCTGAACAATAAAATTGAAACAGCAAAATTAGTTATCCAGGCACAGGCGGAAATGGAACGGAAAGAAATCGAAGTCAAAATAGACGAACTAGAAATTAAAGTAGCGGAAAAGACTATTTCAGCTTTCCCGGTTAATGCTATGCCACTGTCAATTCCTCCAAATTTAAAATTCTCTGGTAATCACGGTGAACAGCCCATTACGTTCTTACGTAATGTTGAAAATTATTTTGCTTTAGCGAGACACATTCCTGAATCTTCTAAACCGAAGGTTATAGCCCAAATGTTGGTTGACCATGCCCAAGAATGGTTCCAAACATTGTTACCAGTTCCGGCTGATTTTCAGGATTTTCGTTCCAAATTTATTAATCGTTTTTGGGATAGAAACACCCAATACAATTTTAAAATGGATTTGGCTAAAGGTAGATGGGACCAGAATGGTAACATGTCTATGCGGGATTATGCAGTGTCTCGCATTGCCCAACTTAAACAATGCGAACCTACTCCCCCTGACGACGAAATTATGTGGCTATTAACTCGTCATTATCCATATGTCATTCAAAACCTCCTTAAAACTAGTTTTGTAAAAGATCTTGAGCAATTTCAGATCTTATTGGGCGATTTCGACCAAACGAATGTGCAATTCGCTTCTTATCTAAATCAGAGTCAAAACTCTTCACGCCCACGTAATGGCAATAATAATAATCAGAATCGAGGATTTCCCCCACGCCATTCGCAAGGTCAAGAGCGTCCTTTTAACCACGGCCCTTCGCCGCACTTTCCCCCCGCCCCCTCCCCCCCGGCGCCGACCAGTTTTCCGCCTCCCTTCAATGTCGGTCAAGGCCAAACCGCGCCCCTTCTCGCGCCGCCTTCGACAGCCCCAGGTCAACCACCACAGAGGCCGTTAAACCGCTCAGGTCCGGAATAAATGGGAACACAGTTCTGGACCATATTTGTAATTCAAATGTTGCGGTTCCCATCTTTACTCTATGTGTAATGGATGACTTACTAGACATTACTGACGCACCCACAGACTCCACGATACGTAAACGCAATTGTCCAGTAATTAACATTACCTGCTTCGGCATCGATGTAGATGCTTTACTAGATACAGGCTCTGAAGTATCTGCCATCTCTGAATCTTTCTATGATCAATTATTACAATCGAACTATGTCATTCCGACTTTCCCTATCACTAAGTCTTATGTTATAGGAGCACAAATGCGTAAATCAGCGCCCATTACTAAACAGATTTTGCTATCTTTCTCCCTCTTTAACCAGCCTATTGATGTTACCTGTTTGGTTGTTAAAAATCTTAGTAGGAGAGTTATTTTAGGCATGGACTTCTTCCGTGATTACGGAATTACCATTGATTTAGCCCAAAATGTAATTAAACCATATAATGGTGTCGAAGGAAACATCGTGCAGGAAACTACCGACTTTGTTTTTACAGACCACTTTATTCAGAATCTAACGATGGAGCAAATACAAACCGGGATTACTGACAAAGTTCAATCTTGCAATTTGTTGTCATTCCCTCAAAAACTCATCTTACAAAATTTATTATTTGATTTCCAGGATATTTTTCAAAATTCTACAAAGCCCATTAAAGATTCCCTTTTTCGAATCAAGGTCACCGACGATACACCTTTTCGATGTAAGCCGTATCCTATTCCTCAAGCCTACAAAAGAAAAGTAGACGAAGTAATTAAACAAATGACTGAGGATGGTATTATTCAAAAGGCTCCCACTTCTTATGTAAACCCTATTGTCATCGTCCGCAAAAAGACTGGCGACGTACGCATCTGCCTTGATGCACGACGCATTAACTCTGTCACAATTCCTGAAAATGACGCACCTCCTAAAGTTGATGAAGCGCTACGACGCTTTACTGGTTGCAATTGGTTCAGTGTCATCGATTTTAAATCATCTTATTGGCAGCTAGCAATTCACCCAGCAGACCAAAAATACACTGGCTTCATTTACAATGGTTGCACATACGTTTTTCAACGTACCCCTTTTGGCCTTCGAAATTCAGGTTCCGCCTTTATTAGATGCCTAGACAATGCTTTTAGCACCCAAAATCTCGACTTCGTGACTACTTACGTAGACGACGTTGTCATTAGCTCCAAGTCCTTTGATGAACATTTACTTCACCTTAAAACCGTCTTTCAGCTCCTCCGCCAGCACGACATGTGTTTGAATATAGAAAAATGTTCATTTTTCCAGACTCAGATCAAATTCCTCGGATATTTTATTAACCCGACTGGAACTTTGCCCGATCCTGAGAGTATTAAATTTATACAGAATATCCCCCCACCTCGTTCTATCAAGCAGCTACGCAGTTTCATTGGCGTGTGCAATTACTACTCACGGTTTTGCCACAATTATGCCACCTTGCTCCACCCATTATTAGACCTTTTGAAGAAAGACACCAAATGGCTCTGGACAGAAAACCACCAGAAGTCTTTTGATCTTCTTAAAACTGCTTTCGCCAACAATTTCATCATTCATCACCCCGATTTCAATAAGAAATTTATTCTCCAGACAGACAGTAGCAATGTTGGTCTCGGATGCGTCCTTTTTCAACATGACATAGACGGCTCCCTACAAATCATCGGTCTTGCTAGCAGAGTTTTGCGTGGGCCGGAACACGCGTACTCTGTGACTCAGAAAGAAGCGCTTAGTATTGTTTGGGCTCTTCAAAAGTACCGCGACTACCTACTCGGTCGCCAATTCACTATTATTACCGACCATAAAGCTTTGACTTTCCTCAATAAGTGCCACTGCCAGAACGAACGCCTGCTTCGCTGGGTTCTTTGGCTCCAACAGTTTTCTTTCGACATCCTCCATTGTAAAGGCAAGTTAAATTTACTACCTGACCTCCTCAGCCGTCTTCCGTATCATCAAGAGAACAATTCAAATGAGACTTTGTTTCACATGAATGCTATCGCCACTGATCAGGGAACCATACCAGAAATGCGACCGAAAGACCTCAAACTATTTCAGACCAATGACCCTATCATTGGCACAGTAAAAAAATTCCTCAAAAACCAAATTCCATCTGACCACCCCGAATATCAAAACCTGGCTAACTCAAGCCACAATTGGAAATTATCCAATGATATTGTACTTAAAAAGACCAAAACCAATCCTGATACGTTCAAAATTTGGATTCCTGCTGCTTTGACAGACAAATTAATTACTTTCACCCATAGAAGTTATGGTCATTTCGGATCCGCTAAGATAATTGCTATTCTGACCGATTTCGTATACTGGCGAAACATGCACCGCCAAATTAGAACCACTATCGCTAAATGCCTTAAATGCCAGACAACAAAACACCCTAATAGGTCGTACCAGGGACCTTTGACTACTATATTGCCAGACGGACCCAGAGACCTATGCGCAGTAGACCTTTACGGACCATTACCTAGAGGAAGATGTGGATTCCGCCATATCTTCGTAGTAATAGATGTGTTTACTAAATATGTTAAGTGTTTTCCTATTGTTAAACCTACTGCAAAGTCCTGTTTAAAACACCTAGTGCAAGGTTTCTTCAAAGAATGTGGGACGTATCAGCGTGTCCTCAGTGACAATGGCACGCAGTTCACGAGTGACCTTTGGCAGCAATCGCTAAATGATTTAGGTGTCCAAACAATCTTCTGTTCTATTAGGTCACCGAGATCAAACCCAAGCGAAAGAGTCATGAAAGAATTATCACGTTTGTTTCGGGTTTATGTGTCTCACAAGCATACCGCTTGGCCCGATTTACTACCGAAGATTAATACGTGGCTTAACCACATCCCCCATGAATCTTCCAGATTTACACCTTTCGAGGCTCAATTCAATAAGAAGCCGAAACCATTGTTTCCTATTTTAGCAAAAATGGCCACTCAAATTCCAATTTCCCCTGAGGATCGGTGTCAAATTATTCTCTCAAATTTAAAGAAAGCTGGTGATACGAGAAAACAACACCAGAAGAGTAAAACCCATTTATTTAAAGTCGGCGATAAAGTTTTAATCAAAGCTCTCAGAGTATCTAATCAGCCTGAAGGCCTTATTAGTAAATTCTTTCCTTTATTTGTAGGTCCTTACCAAATTATGAGGCTTGTAGCCCCCAACGCTTGCACTTTACGTAGCACAGATGGTTCCGAGGTTGGTCCTCACAATTTTTATAACCTTGTTCCTTTCAGAGATTA
The DNA here is from genome assembly GCA_031308135.1 of Acheta domesticus. Taxonomy (NCBI): domain Eukaryota; kingdom Metazoa; phylum Arthropoda; class Insecta; order Orthoptera; family Gryllidae; genus Acheta; species Acheta domesticus. The sequence goes on along the minus strand of JAHLJT010009436.1, from coordinate 244,691,031 downwards.
GACTAGATTAATTGGCTGAAAGAATAAAAGCCCTCATTTATGTCGCTCTGATTAGGTAACCTTATTTTAATTATATTCTTGTGGATCCAGCCCGGTTGCCCTGGCACGTCTTATTATTAATTAATTTCGTGGGTTCGCTACTACTTCAATGCTTTGGTTAAGTGATTGTTATAAGTGAACGTCGTTGTTGATTAAAAAGAGAGAGAAATAATTCAGATATCCCTTAGATATACTTTGTCGAGAGTTGACGAGAGTTATAGCCATTGACTTTAATTAATGAAACGAGCTCCATTCTGATATTATGAATTTAATGTTTTTGCAACCCAAGTCCTTTGTTTAATTCATTGGTTGTTTTCTCACGTCTACCATTCTATTTTCAATTCTCCATCGTGTTGATATTTTGTTTCCTCCTCTTGTGTTTTAAATAATTTGGCCACTGTTGACTATTATGCTTATCTATTATTTTGCAAATGTCGCATTTATTCCACTTGTTTTTATACCTCTAAAATCGTATTAAAAGAGCGTCAAATATAATAATGATTAACAGGGTTCCCACTTTTGGCTCTTCCCTTTGCACAATTATTCAATTTGCAGTAGCGTTTAACTAGTTTTAGGTACCCCATTGTTTCATTTTGCCAGTCTTTCTAAGTTTTGTTCCCAATTATCCCTCTATGTTATCTTCTTAATTACTTATTTAGCGCTTAGTTTGCTCTTAGTTTGAGTAGGTGTTGCTAATGGCCCACCACCATTTCTTATTTTTGAAAAATGATAAAGATTATTTTCATTCATTTTCTTATCATTAATGTGTTTGTATTACTTCTTAAAGATTTTGTGTCCTAAATTTATTGGTCATCTAGTTTTTTAGAGATAGCTTTAGTGTTGTTCCTCTTCATTAATTTTATCCTTTTGCTTAATTAACTAGTAGTGTCTTATCATGTTAGAGTTGTCATTGAAACCCCTAATTTTCGTTCTGGACATGCCAGGTTTTTGTGTTTTCACCGCTTCATCTGTCGGCACATGCTCCCCAAATTTATTTATCATCTATTTTTGTAAATCTCCTTTTTTTGTTCTTAGATTAAAAAAAAACATGTCCCATGCGTTTTTTTAATCTCATTGTACGGGGGGGTAATGCGATGTGTCGGGGACCATCGCAGTCCTCCACCCTTGCGTCACGCCAAATTACCGGACGGCAGGAAAGAACTACGCGCCCTCGAATTAGATACGCCCAGCCGCTCAAGCCCCCCATAAACTTTCAACTATCAATTATACCCTTTTTCTGACAATACCGCGATGCGTCGGGTGACCATCGCACCCTCTCACCCCCGCGTCACGCCAAATTACCGGAAGTTGGAAAGGGCCACGCGTCCACCGCGACCCGATTTAGTTCCGCCCAACGGCCCAAGTTCTCCAGAAGCCCCTAACAATAAATCTTACCCTTTGTCCAACAATACTGGATGATCGACAGCCGGAACAACCATTTTAGCGACTTGGCGATCGCACCCGGCTCAATAATCCTCTAAAAGCCTATAAAATCATCACATGCCAAAGCAGAAGGGACACGTGCGCGCTCCTCCGGCCTAACAATGCCGGCCAATGAACAACCAGAAGGCACCGTTGATGAAATAGAAGGTTCGAGAAGTTCAAATCCGACCAATAAAATCACTAGGCAGGAAGCACGTGAGCACTTTGAGATTTTTTCGAGAAAACGAAAGGGAGAGACGGGCGGGAGAGGCGAGAGAGGGGAGGACGGGCGACAGACGCTAGAGAGGACGGTCGTGCAGGAGAAGTCGTATGGAGATAAAAAACCAACAAGTAAAGTTTTGAGTAGATTAACAGTGGTAGTTAAGAAAACCACCGAATATTAGTCAGTTAATGAAACCTGCGGTAGAAAGGGAACAGCAGCAGTGGGTAAGGCACACACTGAGCCGACCACTGCGAAACTTGCCCGGTCTTCACGGAATTAATTCCGAATAGCCAAAGTTTGGCTTCGAGCGTCATACGCGGTCCAGGTGTCGTGTGACGGCCTGAGACGCGCGCGAGCATCACGTCGCCACTGCCCGGTCATCCACCGCCGACGTCCAGTGCGCCGGAGTCATCACCCCGGAGGCAATCGGAGGCCAACCTTGCAACGTTCCGGCGTCGCCTCCTGAGGGTCCGACTACACTTCTCCGTCGCTCGGCGAGCAATCCAGTCGCGGTGACATTACCATCTAACATCACAGATTGTAAGTTGTCATCACCATCATTCATTAATCGGCTACTAAAGTGACAATAACCCAGCATCAACCTGAACAGTTTCTCTTCGTTTAATTTTTTGAATAAATTAGTCCCCGCCATTTGGTCGGGTGAACCAATTAATACCATAGCAAAGTGTTATTATTCTAAATCTTAAGAAACCACCAAATGCAACCCTTCGACCCAGGGCGCTCACCCCTGAGACGCTCAACGCCGGCGACATTAAGCAGGTAAGTGGGCATGCGCTTGGCGCCCTTATTAAATAAATTCAGCGCGTGTCCCCTCCTGCGACTTGGGACGACTGTCACACCATAAGTGTGTCGGCGCCTCCATTTTGTGAGCAGTTCCATCACAGTATATGACGTGTGTGGAAAGAGATTTATCTGCGCACATTTTCTTGAGGGCCAAAAAAACAAAAAAACTGGTTTTAAACCAGGTTTGCTTGTGTCACGGGTACACGACTTTTTTTTGAGAACAAGTAAATTCTAACTGACGACATGTTTTGTGGGACGGGTAGATGACAAGTGGGGAAATGATAAGGGACATTTCGGGTGCAGGTGAAGGATAGATGGGGGCCAGTGGGGAAGTAAAGGGGAACAGATTAGGCCCCGATTTTGTTGTTGGGATGTAGTTTTCAAAATACCACTTATATGATCATCCTATTTTACAATTTTGCATTTTACTTATTTTGGGTCCCCCCTTTCCGAAGCACAGATGGACAGAAAAGAGAAGCCGATATCAATGTAAAATTCAATTGAAGGAAAATACTGAAATTATCTTTCACGATAAAATTAAGGAGACTATTTTATTTTCTGCGAATATTTATCTCAACGCTCAGCAATATTGGAGTGAATGCTCTCGCACAGTACCGGGTCTATAATGCCGTAAACTACTTTTCAGAGGATGGGAGTTTGCAGTTGGGTGCTATATTAAATCAATTTACAATTTTCGTACAATTATTATTTACAAAGTGCAGAGTTTTCGCACGTGTACAGATTGTAAGACTGTCTCCATATTTATACGTATTCAAAAACAAATACTTAGGTAAAGGCAAAGGCAACTTTTTCTCTAGTCTGAAACATCTACAGACGTGAGACCACAGGCTTCCGCAACCAGTGCGTTACTATTTATCTGTCCGGGAGATGCCGCGTTCTAGGCTCAGTTGTCAACGTTTTAGCTGCTATTCTGTGACCTTCCTCCTCAAGCAAGGTCGCACGTGCGTAGGACGCGGCAACTGCCGAACTGCGAAGTGGTTGACTACAAATGTCTTAGTTTTTTTTAAAACTATGACCCAGCTATTAAAAAAATATGAAAAAATTCACAAGCATTCTGAGATGAAGTTTTAGGATTATTTTCGTGCCAGTGTCTGTGTTCTAAGACAAGTAAAACAGTTCTTGTAAATCTGGGTCTAACCTCTTCCCCTTCATTTTTCCACATGTCCCCCAATACTCTTTCAAATGTGACCGACTTATTATTTAATAAACTTCCAAACACTATTATCTTTCCTTAGCGTATGATATTCTCATACAAAGGTTTAGAAAGCTTTAAAAAATGATAATTTTTAAGAATATTCCAAAATCAAAACTTCATTGGGTGCTACAACAATGTATACAAATGTATAATAAACAATAAAATAAATGCACAGAACCCTTGCAGTCATTTTCAAAGTATATTGAAAGTCCAGGTGTTTTAAAGGCGGGAAAATGGTTTTTATTTTTTTAACTGCAGCCCAGCAATCGAAAAAATTTGAAAAAATGCACAATTTGTGTTTTAAGAGGAACCTTTGACATTTTTTCGAGCCTGTTCCAGGCTTCTAAGACACAGTAAAAATATTTCTTGATTTTTTTTTCGAAAATATTTTTTTGTGTTTGAATTTGGGCCTGAGAAAATATTGAAAAATGTTTTTCTGATAGTTCAAATTGTGTTCTTATTTATCATATTTTTTCAGTCTGATAAAATAATGTTAAGTTGTCGAAAAAATTGAAATTAAAAAACACGTTTTTGGCTGCATAGAGGTGTGGGTGGTGGGACGGGGGCTAAGAAACCTTTCAAACATATTATTTTTATGTTAGAATTATAGTGTAACCACTCATATGTAATTTGGTTGAGGGGAACGTTTTACCATCTTAGCCGAGGGGACCCTTTCTAGGTTCTTTGTCATCATTTTGTAGAATTTTTATTAAAATATACTATTGATTTGAATTGTGTTCCCTTTTTACTTTCCCGTATACATACGAATATGCGGAGTAATATACATAGGATATGGAAATTATGTAATGCTGCGTGAAAAAACGGTGGATTTTCGGCAGAAAAAATTAATTACCGGGCCGTGATAACGAAAAGGTGGATAAATCCAGTTGCTAAATTAAGAAAAAACTAGTGGTACTACAGAATGGCACAGACTTTCCCGTATTAGTTTTCTATTCCTTTGGGTCTGGGCTAGCTATTCGGAATTGCTACATACTCATGCCAGTTGCCTTCTATCGCCGCCCAAGTACATTGTTTTGGCATTTTCTTAATTTCCCGGTTTCCCTATGCTAGAACGGAAATATTAATTTTAGAATATTATAGAACACTAAAACTTCGTCCCAAATGGCAATTTTCTTTGAAAAATTTGGAGCCATTTTTAAGAATATGGCGTTTGCGCGCTACTAAAACGACGAAATTTGAAGGTCTTTTCACTGAAAATTTTTGAGTTTTCGAAAAACTTCATCAGAAATCATTTGAAGCAATTACACTCACAAATACAATAGTGCTTTCAAATTGTTGATCATTTGCATATGAAAGGTGTAAGAGATCTTTAAAAAAATTACAATTGGGTAATTTTTGCAAAAACAAAAAATATCCCAATTTGAACTTTACGTCATATTAAAGAGTGCAATTAGCACTACCCTTTCGAAAAGTTTGAAGAAAAAATTTTGAGCCATTTATGAGAAAATGGCGTTTGAGTGTTTTTTGAAAATGTGGAATTTTGAGCCAGTTTTCACAGAAAACGGTTGTTTCCGACAAAATTAACTTGTCATTATTTAAAGCACATGCACTCGCAAATATAATAATGTGAACAAATTGTCGCTAAAGTGAATATTAACGACGTGAGAGATAAGTAAAAAATACATTTTTGTAATTATGGAAAAAAACCTTTTGTCGTAGGAACGAACATCAGTTCTACTCCTACCACTGCAAGCAAAAGGAGTGCTCAACAAAACGTGCGCACAGTGTAGCTACATTTAAATCCAGAAGCAAAACAAGGCGCCATCTCAGCATTTGCTCAATGGATCGGGGAAACTGGACAAAAACCTTATCTAGATGGGGGTTATTGACCCAGAAGCTGAAGTACATTTCTTGTTACAGGCGTATTAAATCTTTTTTTTAAATGTATACAATACAAATGTAAACTAATTCATCATATATCATTGTTTTGTTAAAATAAACATTATTTTTCTTTTTGACGATCAGTATAGTCTCTAATTCTAAGTGTATGTGAACAACCCTAGCGCCTATGCCACGCGTAGGGTTATTCCAAATTGAAAAAACTCCTGTGCGTCTGGTCTGAGTCAAAGTTCTGTAATTTTGAATAACATTCATTAATTTTGGCGGTATATTACATGAAAGTCCCTGGACATTTTCAAAATATTCTCAAAAACTGCTCCAAATTTTTCTTTAATTTTTTTGTAAGAATAGAGTAAAGTACACTTATAAAGATGGCATAGGCATCCGATACACAGGGATTTCTAACATCCATATATACTTAATTTTTACCTTCCCGTATACATACAGAGTAATATACGTAGTATAGGGAAAGTTATGTGATGCTGCTGAAAATCGATTTTGGGATTTCAATGGAAATGCATGTTTTGTGGTCCCCTGATACCGAGAAAGTGGTTTTTGAATTTAAAATGAAGACTCTGGGACAATTTTTAAATTTTCACAAAAATGGCTGCAAATTTTCAACAAATTACTTCTTCAAATAACAATTTACTACTTCCAATTTGCTATAAGAATATATTGAAATACGCTTCTCAAGTTGACTCAGGTCCGATGTTTACTTTTCTCTTTGAATTTTTGGAAGTTACAAAAGTTTGAATTTTTCTCGGCATCTTCTCACACTACAATATTGAAGATGGAGATTTTTTTCCTCAAATGAAATTTGCTGCCCCTAATTAGTTCCTTCATTGACGTCCTGTACATTTCTTTCAAAATTTTAGTAGATTTCATGCAATATTGCGTGAAATTTGTGCATCACAAAAAATGTTGAAAACAATAATTTATCTATTACGTCTCCAATGTTCTTCTTTAAACTTCTGGTAGGGATGGTGTTGACGGACGGACGTTTTGGTGTCAATCGATTTTTTATGTATGTGACCCACAAAACATGGATTCTGGCTACGCCACGTGTTAGAGGATTTTTTTCTTAATTTAGTAACTGGATTTCTCCACTTTTTCGTTATGAATTTTTTCCTGGGAATTATTTTTTCTTTCGAAAATCTGTCGTTTTTTTCGCGAACGTTACATAACTTTCTCTTTACTGCGTATATTATTCCGTATATTTGTACGTATACGACAGAGTAAATATGTACAAACCCATGAAAGGCAAAGAGCAAGAGAAAAAGAACAGATTATCGTGTTATAACTCAACGCTCTTGTCTCTGTATACCGGATGTCCTATCAACCCCCTCCCCCATAACTTCTAAGCGGTTCACAATATCGAAATGCAGTATTCGCTCAAGTATGTGGATTCATGGAGCAAGTAATACGCTGTAGAGATATTTATTAGAATATTTTGTTTTCGAGAAATTTATTCTGCTTTGATTGTTTAAATGGGAATATATATATTTTTCTCACTAGCAATGGATAGTTCATAAAAACAGACGAATTTAATAATGTATCATTTTTTAATGTTTTAATAATAGTTTGACTATAAAGTTATACTTTCTGACCTGCTATTTTTAAGTTAAACCGACATAATTTCCTGCAGATCTTGCAACGGGACTTAGAGGTAATGAGGGATAGTGGAGTACAGCAATCTATGGTCAAGTCACGACGGCCACAGGAGCAAACCAATATTAACGATCAGATCCTTACAAGAATCGAGTTCAGTGTTTAATGGCTTCAAGAACAACACATTTCAAGTATAAGGAAACGCAATGAGTATTTGAAGATTGTCACTAAAATATCTCCAGATAATTTATCAGATTTTAGATACTAGGTAGAAATGTTGTTATTATTTACTGTTACTCAACTTCTCATTGTAAATTTACAAAAATAAAATAATTCCCAGATAACTATAGAAAAACAGAATACAAATCTGTAAATAAATTATTTATATTTACGTTATGCGTCCCCCATCGATAACAATGCACTTTCGCAATTATTTGTGCAAAGTCTGGCGAACTGATTGCAGTGTTTTGTGACGCTACAAATCAATGCTTTGGAATTTGAACCTGTAGAAGAAAAGTTCAATTCTGTTGAATAAATTGAAAACATATTTCACTCTGATTGTTAGTATCAATGTTCGTTCCTGTGTATATCGTGACAAGACCATTGATTGCTGTAGGTACTATTCTATCCCTTATTGCCACCCTTCTCAGTCTCCCTCCTCCCCGTAAGTCAGTGCGCCGCGAAGGCCTCCTTCCCCAGAGAGAATAGTTGCAAGGGCTGCTTTGTGAAATATTGCCTGTTTAATTAAAATCACATGTCAAAATGTTTAATTTTATACTCAAATTTCTATTAAATATTAAAGTATAATAATACATCATTGTGTTTTCCTTTTTATGATCTATCCATTGCCAGCGAAAAAATATAAGTAGTTCCATTAAAACATCAAAGATGAATAAATTTATCAAAAACGAACAATATTTCAAACAATATATCTGCGGCATATTTCTTGCCTCATGATTCCGCATTGTTGCATTTCAATATCGTGAACCGTTCAGAAATTATGGGGGAGGTCCGTAGTTGATGAACCTGCATATTACAAAATGTTTAAATATATGTAGATGGCAATACGTGTAAAGTTTAATAATTTGGGGCCACTAATTCGTCATTCAAGGCCGGTTTCTTGTCTATAAATTGCATCGTGTTGTAATCAGTGACATTGTGTTATGCCGGCTTATATGAGTCTGGGCGTCTTTTGTACTGATAAAGTGGCCTATTTGCTCTAACGCTCACTTATATCACCCTTTCATGTACACACATACGTCAGCATCTTTAACCGGTAGAGGATCCTGCCTTGTATTATTGCTGGGGATTTTCCCAAATTCTCTGGGCTTTTTACATTCTTATTAAATAAAATATTTATGTACCAAAAAATATTCAGTGATTCTAAAAATTAGAAAACTTTCGTCAGTCGGGCCCCTTTTTCTTTATTCATTAACACAATGTGTGCAATGTTTAATGGAATTATACTCAAGTAGAACAAATGGTGCTACAACAGCATGTACTTTCTCGCTTATTTATAACTTTTGCAATTTTCGAAAATTTGGAGAGTTCCACAAAAATGAGACCTGCGATATTCTTTTAACAATGAAATGTCTTTTTAAAATGATACCTGCGTCCTTTTTTTTCTATCTGCGAGCAAAAAAATAAATAAATTGAGGGGTTTTTGATTAATTATTTTTATCATTTGTTTTAACTTCAAGTTGAAAGTACTAGAAAAAGCCTTTTTTTCAAAAAGTTCTACATAACTTTTTGTGAAGATCTTATTTTATAAAAAATATCATTTAAGACAAAAAGATCTATTTCCAATTTTCTACTTTTGCAATTTTTGAAAATAGATTTCACCGGAAAAGGGACTAGCACCCCTTTTTTACCGTCCATTGATACATACGAGAAGAACATTTAAAGAAACAATTTGCAATCGTTTATGAAAAAAATAATTGTTTAATTATTACCTATATTTCAAGCAAAACTATGCGAAAACTACTCATATTTTCGGAAAATTGTACATGGACTTATTTCAAAATCTGTCTTTGAGGAACAGATTTGATTAAGGGGAAATCTCTATATTAATTTTGTTGTTTTAGGAAGACACTGAAAAAATGTGAACTTACGTAATTTTCAAATAAATCAGATTTCAACGAAAATTAGACTTTCGATATTTTTAAGCGATCTTTACGCTGTCCGAGGACAAAGTGTATTAAAAAATTTAGAGTCAGTTTTGAGAGAATTTTGAAACTGCAATTGATACGTCATGTAAAGAACCCCAAAAAATCAAAATATGTTTCAAATTCGCAAGGCCTTGAGTTCTTTCAAAACGATCGAGGAATATCAATTTTGTAGAAAAATGTCTGAGCACTTGAGGCGCTAGCTTTATCCATAGGCACATGGAAGTATGAGCAGATGGTCGGACGGACGAACGAACGAATGAACGAACGAACGAACGAACGAACGAACTGACAAACAGACGTTTCGCCGTCAATCAATTTTTGTGTATCAGGGACCCACAAAACATGGATTCTGACTACACAGCGTATTAGAGGAAGTAATTTAGTACATGTAGGAAATATTTATCCACTTTTTTATTGTTAGAACCCGGCAATTAGAGTTTTTTTTGTCGAAATATCGCGATTTTCTGGCGCACGATTACAATACTTTCTGTTCTTACGAAGTAAGGTGAGAAAGACAGAGCTTATTCTTGTTCCCTTTTTGTTTTATGTATGGAGCAATTTTCTGTTAATTTGTTATATTAGCTATAATGACTTTCTGCACGTTGACACAGATATTTTTCTAACCTCAAAATCGTAAATAGGTTAGTGTGGCGCCTCCGACGCTTTAAAGTTGTGAAAGTATTTTCGTGTTTTATTAAGTTGAGCTTTTTCAAATTAGACAAGATAGATAATAAAAATCGTCGATTCCCCACCATCAGACCCCAACAGGTGGAATGATATTTCACTTGCCCCAAACAGTGAACTGAAAGGGGCATATACAACGATGTTTTGTCATGCTTAACGTTCCCTTCGACTTTGTCCCCATCGGTTGTCGTTTCTTCTCCCTAGGATTTTTAACCAGCCACACTGCTGGTTAATTTACGTCCCGATGGAACGCGTATTCGACCATACACTAAACATCAACGCACTTGCGGGCTCCTCTTATCTGAGGTCAGCAGAACGCGTGGCCCTCCGCGACCACACAACCATGAGGGACAAGGGACAAACGACCATGCCCCAGGCAGGACTCGAACTCGGAACCTTCAGGCTAATGCGCTGTGTCTGTTATTTTTTTAAATTTTAAATAATAATCTTCTCTAAGTATATACGGAAGGAATGGCCCATTATCCACCAGCAGGCCGAGACCGTCGAATCTCGTTTGCTTCAAATGGTAACCGGGACTGGTCTAACCATAAGGGACGAACAGACGAACAAGTACGAACAGGCAGGTCACCCGAGTATTATATCAGGATATACGGTGCACAAGGGTTATTTGTTATTATATTGCATATTTTAAAGGCTAAAATGTCGAATTTCAGAATTTTTATTTGAGTTTGATTTTTGTCAAAAAAATCAATGAAAACAGTACCTGATGTTTGGGGGAGAATCATCGTGTTTTCCTGAGCTGAAGAATCCCTACCCCACCCAATCCTACCTCACCACAATGGAACATTGCTTACGAGTATTAAACGTTTCACATAATAATGCATATTACGTTTATCCTGCAGTGTAGAACAAAAACCGGGAATAATTTACAAGTCAAATTGTAGATTAAAGTTCAAAGAGTTCATTGCAAGTACACTAGGGAAATATATCGATTGAAATTTCCTTGTCATTCACTGTCGTGTTCTCGTTCTCATCTCTATGTGGGTTAGGCCTATACGATCGGCTTTGCAGCATTTCGAAAATAAGAGCTTTTGACCTTGGTAGTGGCTGCTTTAGCGACCCTTTTCCTATAAAGCTTTTCACGTCGAGACAAGGTGCAGACTATAAACAGCTTAGGAGCACGCAACATTCGAGCCAAAGATATCGGGCGGCATTGCCAGCGGGGACCACGCCTCTCATGTACGAGAGTTCTCGGCACACGGTTGGCGATCTCCCGGCCACTCCACCACTCCAAGAAATGCATTCCCTGAATTCTCTTCCCGTTGTTGTTAGTTTTTTTTCGGAGAGGTCAGTTTTGCTTGCGGAAGGTAATTCACACAAAGAACAATTCTCATAATTTTATTTTCGTTATAGCTTTCATTTGTAAAGTCCGATGATGGAATTGAGAGTCGCGTTTGTATTATTACTCGGAATAGTGGTTCTGAATATGAGAAAAACTCGAACACCAAAGTACTGTTCATTTTCTTCTGAAATTCTCTCACTCACACCCGTGCACACTCACATACACCCTCACACAGACATACATACACATGTACTTCTCTTTCTCACGATTCACATTTTTTGCTCGTCAAAGACGTAGTTTTAGAAATTCAGGGAGTTCTGTTGTATATTGTCCTCCCACAATTCTGCTTCGTTGATTGGCGGTAATTTTGCCTCGTCACTGCTCGCCATTGCTGAACACTTCTCGTAGTTATCACTTTTTTGGAAATAATACCAATGTTATGGATGTCAAATTACATCACGATCATTGAACAAGTCCATGGTAATATTTTCAAATTCAATTGCACTTCAGTAATTTTGTTAATGATATCTAGAGTTGCGTTATAATTGATTGATCGATGGTCTCTATCATGGCAAGCATGATGTATATTGCAATATTAAGAAATAGTAATTTTACTTTTATAAACTCTTGAGTCTTAGTAACACATAATAGTTCAGCTTGTACAAAAAAAGAAAAAAATAAAAGAAAAAGAATTGCCCGATTGCTCTATCACGGATGAATGCTTATCAATTGGATGTCTACTTGCGGATGTGACCAATTACTAAAACGTAAAAGAAAATTTAAAACAAATTGTAGGATTTTGTTTGAGATTTCCTGTGACTTAATACGAATCTATATGATAAGAAAATAAATTAGTATGTCTACTTCTACATCGCCAGGAATATTCTGATTTTATTTCATGCATTTTTTAGTAAAATGTTTTCCAAAGTTGTCAGTACAGGTGCAGGGAACTATTAATGCGCAGTTTGTTTAATTGCATCCGACGTTTAAGTAATTCTATGCGTTATGAGTTTCGGTTCGCTGAACCGGCGGGCCGGCCGTCGAACCGGGGACCCCGTAGGCTAAAGCAAGCGCTTCTCGACAGACATAGCCCACGCGTAGCCAAAGCCACGCTTCGCCTCCGCCCGTTCTGGCGCCACTTACCTCTTGGGGCGCCAACCAGCGCTTGCCTCCTGAGACGCGCCGCCCGGTGGCACTGCGTGGCTGACAGCCCGTCGCGCCGCGCCCTCCCCTCGCGGGCGGCACGCGGCGCGTTGGGCGAGGGCCAACGCATCATGAACATGGCGGGCAAACAAACAAGTGCGTCGCGACATCCGCCGTGTTCTTCGTTCATTTCCGGGGAAGGAGAAAAACAAAACAAAACAAGTTGATGCCTAAAATCGGGACTACCAAAATTAAGACAATATGATCGCGAAGTTTTGTTTCAAGGAATACAAAAATATATGTAGTTATCTAGGAAATACAAAATTCTTACGAATTTCCTGGATGAAAAACGTCAAATTAACAGGAACCACGCGTATTTGGTACAGAGCAACTGCTCCTAAAAATAAAACGGGGAGGAAACCAAAGTCCTGGGTCATATTAGGTGAGGAAAATACGAACGCTGATATAAACTGGAAAGGAAAGATGGTTGGGAAGAGGAGAATATCTTAACAGAAATATTGGACAGTGATCGGGGCTGTTCCTCCACATCGCAGAAATTAGAGATAATCCTCAGTATATGATTGATCGTCATAGAATTCGAAGACAGCACTGAAATGGAAAATACTGATGATACAACAGCACATACTTTCTCGTATTATTGATAAAGATTATCAAATGTAATAATTCTAGTTGGACCCCCAAAAATCTATTCAAGCCTCAAAAATTCTTAACAGGACAAGGATTTTAACATGAGCGCATGTGCTTCGTGGTCAATTGTTGTACCGCCAGTGCTGATTGCACCCTCTCGCCGCACAAGAAAAGATGAATATTTGCAAAATTCGATATTCCAGATTTTTAATGAAAATCGAATATGTACCCTATTAAGCGAACAGAAAGTGCAACTGAAATTAACAAAAGAATGAGTCGAGGGTACGGTGTAAACTTTTAAACAAATGAGGAAAACTGGCTTTTGGAGATGTCTTCATTCATGACAACACCGGTTCTCACTGTACTACTATAGCCAAACATCTGGGGCAGTGGGTCGTGCATGATCATTAGGCGTATTGGCCGAGTTATCGGCGAGTGATTTTTATATCTTCGGCAATATTGAAGCAATAGCAAGGAGGGCAAGGTTTCCAGACCAATGAGAAGCTTCAAAGCAAAGTTCAAGCCCATCGCACATGGCGGAAACGACGAATAGGGAATCGGAAAGCTTGTTCACAGATAAGACAAATGCCCAAAACTTCATGGCAATTATGTAGAAAAATAACCATGTTTGTTCATAAGTTTTGGAAATGTTTTTTCACTTGCCCATATTGATATTGTCCACCGGAGATTGTAAAAAAAACTTATATTTTTTCCCTCGTTTCATACTTAACCGCATGAAACAATGTTTTTGGAGTTTTCTATTCTCGGTATAGTGAATATGTAGAACTTGTTTAACTTTTCTACAGCTATATCGCACACATATTTCATTTTGTCTATATCTAATTTTTGACGTGCATCGTTGTAGATCAAAATTTTGGGTAAACAAGTATATTTCGCGCAAGACTTTAATGAAAATTGCAAAGAAAATATTTTCTGTAAAACCACTCCAAATTGTTTATTTAAATATGTTCCAGGGATAGAACAACGCTTAAAAGAATGGTCCAGGTCCCATTTTCGTTGAACTCTCTAAATTTCTGAAAATTTCATAAGGTGGAGATAGGTAATTCTCGAGATTAAGCCAAGTGCAATGAAACTAACACATTTTTAAGCAACCTACATGGTTAGAACAGCATAGAGTTTGTTTATAATATTGATATGCAAACTGCAGTGTGTGTGTAAGTGTGGAGTGAATTTTCAAGAGTAATGATAATGGTGCAAGAAATCATATTTCATCGAACTTCGGCACAGCAGAATGTGATACTCGAGCATAGAGCTTAAAAACATCTATACACAAATATCACGCACGTGAGACTCTTTACAGTCAGCAACTTCAAAGAAGATGAAATATACGCAATCTAATGACATTAACGTTGAATTGCTTAGTTAGTCATACCCCGGAAACTGAATTCTATGAAGAATTAAAATCTGCATCAAACTATGGGAACCAAGGCCAAGTTTATAAAGTTTCACAGTTTACAATACTCGAAGAAATATGATATTCAATGATCCCTGCAAGTCTTTTTCAGACCTAAAAAATTTCAAAGAGATTATGTAGCTCTATAGTGTAATATTAATGAGACTGTATTTTGTAGGCTCTCAGCTTTCCTTTGCTTGTCCGTATATCCAATATGTTAAACTAACAATGCTTACCAAAAAGTGTAATCAAATGTGTTTATAACTTATTTAGATGTAAAATTTATAATGATACCGAGCTACCATGTCTACAAATATATTGATTGATGGAATTGTCTACAAATTATTTTTTTATATGGCACATTCTTATAAATAAATACTACACGTGTTGCGACCTATCTGTAAATAACTGACGTTAACGGCAGTAGCCAATTTGCAGAGGGTGTGGGTTCGAATCCAGCAAAGGACATTGGAGTTTCTAACAAGTGTTTATGGCATGGTAGCCAATTGTATGCATCTCACCTATTTCCCTTTCAAGCGTTATCATAACACTTCTCATTCGATGGTAGAGCTAATAGTGCTAAAACAGCAAATACTTTCTCGTATAATTTGTATCGGTTACGTAATATTATAACATAAACAGAAGTGTTTTCCACCCGCTAAATGCCCAAGCTGAGATTCGAACTCTCGTACATAGGTTGAGTAAGCTGTGAGTATATTCACTGTACTCTGAGAAAGAAAACTTTGAAAATTTGGAATGATACAATTGCAGAGGCGGTGCAAGAAAAGAAGGTAGCATACCTAAATTATCTACAAAGCAGAAATGAGCAGACTAAACAGATCTACAACCAAAAACGAAATAAAGCTAAATCATTAGTGAGACAAGCCCATCAAGAATCTTGGGATAGATACGTGAATATGTTAGAACGTGATGTATTCGGAAGACAAGGTATAGCCTATAAAGTATTAAAAACAATGAATTTAGAAGAATCTGATACGGCAAGATTAAATATTATCTCCGGGAAAGAATGGTTGGAATACTTTGTAAAATTATGGAGTGGGATTGAAGAAATGCACTCACCGGTAGAAAAAAAAGGAACAAAAAGAAATGTAGATATGTTAGATATGAAAGAGATTGATAATGCATTGAAGTCCCAAAAAAATAGGAAATCCTGTGGTCCTGATGGGGTTAACATAGAATTAATGAAATATGGAGGTATGTTACTAAAATTTCGACTGCTCCATCTAATGAATGAATGCTGGCAAAGATGTACAATACCAGATGAATGGTTAGATTCGTTAATTATTCCATGTTTTAAAAAAGGAGATCGGAGTAAATGTCACAACTATAGGGGTATTTGCCTACTTAACTCCTGCTACAAATTATATGCAAAAATTGTGAATAACAGAATAGCTCCAATTGCAGACTGCACTCTCCCCCAGGAACAACAGGGGTTTAGAAAAGGTCGTTCAACAATAGATGACATATTTACATTAAAACAAATAATTGAGAAACGAGTCGAGTTTAATAGAGAGACACATTTAGCCTTCGTGGATATTGAAAAGGCTTTTGATAATGTCAACAGATGTAAATTATGGAGCATTATGAAAGAAGAAGGGTATCCAAGTCATCTTGTACAAGTGGTGAAAAGTATATGACAATATGACAATACTAATATCGCAGTAAAATACAATGGGTATGTTTCCGGAAAGAGAATTATAAATAAAGGAGTAAGGCAGGGAGACAGTCTTTCGCCAACACTCTTTAATATATATCTGGGATATATAATTAAAAGGTGGAAGAACATGGTGCCCTCAGGAATCCACCTGGGCAAAAATACATTTTAAATACTCTTTTATATGCTGACGACCAGGTAATCCTGCAGGAAAACGAAGATAATTTGCAAATTTCTATTTACCAACTGGAGCAAATTTTAAAGGAGTACAATCTGATAGTATCAGTTAATAAAACCAAAGTAATGGCTTTTAAAGGAAAAGAATCGATAAGGACAAAGATTGTGCTTTAAAATATGGTTTTAGAACAAGTGACACGTTTTAACTACCTAGGGTGCGAAATTACATATGGAAGAGATAGGAATATCACCAGCAAGATCCATAAGTTTCAAGCAATATGTGGAACCATAAATAGAACATTTAAAAAGAAAGTACGAAAAGAAACCCTGTTAAAATTTTATGATATAATGGCCCTCCCAGTTTTACTGTATGGATGTGAAACTTGGGTTCAAAAACAAGAAGATTGTAGGAGGCTTGAATTAGCAGAAATGAGATTTCTGAGAGGAGTAAAGGGCTGTACATTAAGAGACCAAATAAAAAGTGAAAAAATAAGAGAGGAACTAGGGCGGAAAGAAACACTACATGAAAAAATTAAGAAGTACAGACAGCAATGGGTGACACATATTGAAAATATGCCGCAAGACAGACTTCCAGTGCAAGCTCTAAATCATAAGATGCAAGGAAAAAGAAACATTGGAAGGCCAAGAATGAGATGGAAAGAGACTGGAACAGGCAATATGCCTAATCCGTAAAGGAAGAAGAAGATGATGATGATGATGATGATGACCCTGAGATAAAAATCAAACAATACCAACAACGTTAGTATTTTTGGAATGAACGTGTTTGATAGAACTGGAAAATATCAATTTAAATCGATTCGTGATGAAGTGGATCGAATGTGCAGGAATGGAATGAACGTTCACGATGCTGCAGTGAACTGAATACCTACAATGCGATTTTTCTAACTCTGTCTCTCAAGCCCCTATGGCCACGGTGGAATATCACACTGCATTTCGCATCCTTCTCGATCGTGACGCTAGAAGTCGCATGATCTGCTTGATACGGTCGCGATCATCTGATATCTAGAAGCACGACTGAGAAAGACGCGAAATACCCTGACATGTTCCATCGTGAAGACGGGCCTTGAAAGTTAAAAAAAATCGCAGTATATTTGGGAAATTTTTCCCCAATTGCCTGTAAGCAGCATACGGGAAACTATTCCATTAACAAAATTTCTCTGTGTGTAATATTGTTTTTATGTAGGAAGATTCCAAAAAAATACTTTTGCAATTTTCGAAAATTCAGATTTCCATGTAAAAAACACCTTCACCATTTTATAAGCGCATTTGGCTCTTTCGCAGAAAAAAAAACTAGGAACAAATTTGGAATCGTTTTTGAGAAAATGTTTCTATTATAAATTGCACTAATTTCAAACACAAACTACACGCAAACTCCTGTTTTTCAAACGAATGTACGTAACCTTTTTAAAGAGCTTTTTTCAGAAGAGATTTGTTTGTAGAAAACGGAGTTCCAACGGTCCCACGGAGAAAAAGGAAACCCAACGGTGGCAGGATTTACGACACCGGTTAGGTCGCATTCAGGCGCTGTATAGATGAGAATTCTATCGGTCGGCTACTCTGAGCACTAGTTTTTCATAGTTCCTTCGATGATCACCTGCGAATGCCGGAGCAATGGCCGCCAAACGAAGGGCCATAGACCGCCCCTGATCTCTCCTTTCTTTTCCTTGTCCTATCCTCACCTCTTACACACACTTACATGCTCTACAATACAACAAATATCGACCAGTTGGGAGTTTTGGCGCTCCCAGCTGGGGCGATGGCGCGCTGGTAGGAGGTACCTGGTAGATGAAATCCTTGCAAGTGGATGGGCAGGTCGGCGCTGGATCTCGCTATCCAGCGGAGGAAGATCACCGCAAACCTCCAACGATAAAGCATGCACTACACTTACGGGGCTAATGACCTTAACAGTTGACACGCCCGGAAACTAATCAATCATTTATTATTGTAGTTGCATTAAGTGGTCGAAGACAATTTGTATTTTTGATATTTTCGAAAATTCATAGCTCCTCATTGATGAAATCGGCGTCACTTTTTAGTATTACTTTTTGTATCTAAGGAAAAATTTTAATCAAAACATTTGGAACCATTTTTGAAAAATTAGAAAATTTTGAGGCGTCTTATAAAGTACCTCCAAAAATCAAAATATGCGTTTCAAGCTCATAGAGTCTCGAGTTAGTCTTCATTGATCTGGGAATATTAATTTGGAGAATGTTGTCTGAGCCATTTGAACCACGAACGAATGGACCGACAGAGATACAGACTCCTACCGTAAACCAATTTTGCGATTCAGTGCCTCACAATATGAGTTTTTCTGTCAAAAAACCTCAAATTTTTGCCAATATAGTATAATACTTCACTCCACTACGCGAGTACGTAGTAAGTCAATAAAGCTAAAAAACACGAAATATTACGATTTATTGATGGAGTTAAATGATTTATTTGGGAAGAAAAGAGGTTCTTAACATAAAATACTCATTGAAGTAAATCATATTTATTTTTTTGCGAATGTAGTGAACATAGTAATAATATTTCATGACTATTTTAGGTTTCTTCACACACTTCGTCAACGACCATTCGTGTTCTGTATCGGCGAGGACAGTACTGCAATAGAAATAGTTTGTTTTAAAAACTAAAATAATAGATATTGTTTATTTTAAAAACTAATAATTAATTTTGTATAAAATATTTATTCTTTAAAATGAAATGTTTATTGTAAATTTTGAAGTATAGGTGACTGTCGTACTTTTTAACATTTTAATATATTTTAGTTATTAATACCTTTTAAAACATCGATGTTTTCAAAACATATTATATAAAGTAAAGTTTTCAGTGTCAAATCGTTTGTATTACCTGAATTCAATATCAATCAATTTCATTAATATAAAGGTCATAGATCACTTTTCCCACTCCAAATTCAAACAAAATTTGTTTAAAAATCTTAACTCTTAACTTAATTTTAAAATTTTAAAAACTCTCGCAAGTACATGATTTTAATATAGCATTGAATAGGACATCGTTTATCTGTGAACCTATATTATTTAAATTAAAAGAACGCAAGGAAAATTGTTGATTTCCCAAAAATAATAAACTTTAGATTCATGGAAATAAAGATCTTTCTGCCTTGAGTTTACTAACGTAAACTTAAATTATTTTTTTCAGTGTGTTTTAAGCAAAGTATAACTTTCTGCAACATCAGAATTATTACATTTATGCTCCTTTAAAATTTTCAAAAATCAATCTACATTTTTTCATTATTTTCATCGCTGCTATCTTTCAGGGTTATAATTCTTAAATCATCATCTTCAGAATCACTTTTTAGAACTATATTTGTGAGTTCCTTATGTCTCCTTTTTTTGTGTTTTTATTTTTGTTGTTGTTGTTGTTGTTGTTTTAAGATGTATTTGTTCACAATTAAATCCTGGCTCTTAGCCGGGATCGAACTTTCCAGTCACCCACACGTCTACCGTATGCTGAATAATAATAATAATAATAATAATAATAATAATAATAATAATAATAATAATAATAATAACAGTAAATTTTGTTTCCATTAAAAACACGAAAAATCACGATGGAAACCTAAAATGATTTTTACGTGTACTTATGAAGGGTGTTTACTGTGTTTAACAGTTCATAGGTACAAGATAATGTCTGGTTCATAAAAAGTAGTGTACGTTATAGATATTGTTAAAAATGACATTAATTTCGGTGTTATCGTTAAAATATAATTGGCATTCAACATGCGCCGTGAAAGAAGTTCAGCTTAAAGCATCATAAACACAAAACATACCAAACCAAGAAAGAATGACTTTTTAATGACAAAAAACAGAAAGTTAGCTGCTTCATAAATTCAGAAAATCAGTGCCCTCTAGTTTTATTTCAGAAACAATTGGCAGTAGCTACCACTTGATAGCACTGACACGATGTAAAAGTTGAAGTATTCAACCGTACCCTCTAGCAAATGTACAACAGTCTCCCCTACTTGTTATCATCACTGCTTACCCTTCCCACATTTTCCTCGATGCAATAATGCAACTGCGTTTGCAGAACGCACATATCTACATTTGCAGCACCTGCAAACAAGGAATTTCTTTAATCTTAAGCTGCACATAACACATTCTTGTTCTTAAAACAATATTCAATTTAGAATTAACGTAGTCAAAGATATTATAAATCGTTAATTACATGATAAGCTCATACCATTTTCCTGTATTAGTCTGTCATGCAATGAGAGACACAAATCCACAGCCTGTTTAATAGGTGCTTCGAATCCATCTGTAGAATTAAGACGCTTTATCCAGTGCATTGCAAGCCTTCGCTTTCGGGGGCGGCGTAGAGCGTTCAACTGCAACAGGACATTACAATACTTCAGAAGGAAAGAGGCACAGTGCGCTTTACGTCACACGAACTCCAAGCTCACGCGAGACAGCAAATTTCTGTTTTCTTACCAACCGCATATTTTCTACTCACGAGATTTTGGATAGATGTGGAAATTGGAAGAGATACGTCGTTTATATACCACATGGTGTCTAAGAGTGAATCGTACAAATTTCGAGAACGTGTTAAGGAGTCGAATATGTTCAATTTTTGCCAATGAACATGTAATTGGATATATCATGTAATTGTGTTACATAAATAACTTTGCCCCTGACTTTCAGGCAACCCCTTATACATAAATGTTTTGCAGGTCACGTTGTGGCGCAGTGAAGGAGGTTATACCTGCCACACTATGTACGTACGGGGTTGCCTAAATATCAGGGGCAAATGCCTTGTATATAAATTTACCTGACTTCATTATAAGTAAATTCTCAGTGGATGTTCATTGGCAAAAAGGATTAATTTTCGTTCCATCTTACATGCCCTAGAATTTTGTAACATGTATTCTGTGACATTCTAGTAGTTGGTTATTCTTTGGATTTGATTATAAATTGTTCAATTAGTTATATTTTTGGTTCTTATAAACAATATGACTGATAAATATTTTTATGCTAAAAGCGATGGAATTTTATTAAATTTGAAAATTAAGAAACGAATTATTAATTAATAAAATATATAATAATTCATAACATTAATACATAATAACGATAACAACAGGCCTAGTAATAATAATAATAATAATAATAATAATAATAATAATAATAATAATTAATAAATACATTTTCCTCAATTTTCATTATATTCAATGCACGTAAGCATGCTTTTAAGCAGATGTGTGGTAAATCTGTTTATCAGTGAAGTGTACGTATGCGTATGTAACTTTTTATTAATGTTTAATTGTTATTTACACATTATTATTAATGTTAAGGGTTGGCTTTGCATTGGTATCTAAAGGTAGCTCTTGAATTGTACTATCTTTGGATGTAGTTGTAGTTTCCATTATTGTGTTGTATTTGAAATTGTTTTTGTATTGTAAATGTAGGTATATTGTAAATCTGTAAACTAATGGTTACTACCTGACAGTCAATTGCATCCAAATAGAGATTATTATTATTATTATTATTATTATTATTATTATTATTATTATTATTATTATTATTATATTGTAAGATTTTTCTCAGCTACTTTCGGTGGTAAAAATGCTGACCTTCCCCAGAGTTGGGGAAGTTTGTCCATCAGTTTGGGGACAGGTTTGGTCACAAAAAAGGAAATCCATCTTATATCTGGACTTAGGTCACAAATTTATTCACGATACGGGCCGTTGGCAACAGAACTGTGCGCTGTCCCATGTTTTTAGGTAGTTGAAGTTTTCTTAAGTTTTTTAGGAAGCTTTTACCGACAAGGCCTTCCGCCGATATCACGAGTAGGTATGTTTTGGTAGCATTTAATTTCGAAATATGTCTTAGCTCTTAAGATAAATTTTTATATTTCGAAATTTTTCCTATTTCTTTCTGTTTTATGATGAGGGATAATGGCACTGCGATATCTAATATTATTCCTTCTTTTTTCTTTTTAACTATAAGAAGAGTTTCTGGCGTATTGTGATCAACAGTACGGTCTGTTAGAACTGGTCTGTCCCAGTACAAAAGGGTGGAACTTGATTGCAGGACTGGACCAGGAATGTACTTATAGTACGGCGGTGTCGATTCATCCAATAATTAATGCTCTATTGCGATTGCCCTATGCACGACTTTCGCAACTTGATTATACATTCCCAAGTAAGCACTGTCTGAGAGGTAAGAGCATGCAGCTGTGATGTGTTCTATCGTTTCCTCTACAGCTCCACACTTCCTATATTTA
The DNA here is from genome assembly GCA_031308135.1 of Acheta domesticus. Taxonomy (NCBI): domain Eukaryota; kingdom Metazoa; phylum Arthropoda; class Insecta; order Orthoptera; family Gryllidae; genus Acheta; species Acheta domesticus. Next base: position 244,668,389 of record JAHLJT010009436.1, on the reverse strand, counting down.
TCCACCACATCTTCTTTCAAACAATGCTTTCGATAGTTTCTTGTAATTATTATTATTATTATTATTATTATTATTATTATTATTATTATTATTATTATTATTGATGCTACTACTATCTCGGTCTCATGTATGGCGCTTGTCTTTTTAAACGAAACACTATCAAGACACGCCCTTAGAAGTTATTTTTCGAGATGGGAAAATAAATCTAATATACCTGCAATGCAGGGAGAAATGTTATGATACTTATTACTCTTAATGTCATTCTGCCTTCTGAAGATGAAGAGTAGAAATCTTAAATAAGACATGTTTCAGATGAGAATGAATTGATTCAGTGACTCCTAAAATTGAAGTATTTTATATTTTTTTCTACTCTCATTGTATAATGCTGTCATTTGATGGCTGCAACCAGTTGCATATTATTTTCGATACAGTTTTCATTATGATACAGGTTCTTGACCAATCACACAGAAGTTCACAAACCAAGTATTGACAATTAATCATTGAGAATCGTTTAAGCAAATGTTTCGTTCGATTGTATTTGATACTATATTATGCTCAATAGTTTTAATTTCTTGTCTTATTAGTATTTTTTCGTGGTATATCATTTAAAATAATTTCGTAATTTCACTTTGATCCTATTTGACTAGCGCAGTACTCCCGACAGGTAACCACAGCCACCTGCGGCAGCATGCGAGAGTAGATTTAAGTAACTGTCCGCCAGGTGGCCTTGGCTGAATCAACTGCCACGAAACTATTCATTGTAAAAGTTTAACTTATAAAAGTCGTAGAAAAAGTTTTTTATGAAACTCGATGTAATGGGTATTAATACACTCGTGTGAATTTTACGATACTCGCTTGTATCGTAATATCACACTCATGTATTAATACCCATCATTACATCATCGTTTCATAATGTACTAATTCTTAGTGGTATTTTTAAGAGATCACGGGCAGAAGAAAATGCCAGCTTAAATAATTGATGTAACAAGATCAACCATTATTGAATAGGGCACTTAAGGATTTACTCACCACACCAGTGGAACTGTATATACAACGTATGCGACACTGAAACAGAAAAAACACCAATGTATGTTTTTAATCGAACTATTCAGGTTCCCAGTTTAGGAAACCTATTTTGCTTGGTAGATCGAGCGATAGAGCATCCTTGGTAGTGTCATAATTTCGGCGACATTATACGATCTTGTTAGGAAAGGAATGAGAGTTCATCGCCAGAATAACTTTCAGACACGACAGAACGCCGAAATGTCTATCGTTTGCCCGAATAGCGAAGCTACGTTGTTGCGTCACCCGAATAGCGAAGAAAACAGTTTTATTTCCTGCTAATATATTATTATTATCATCATGTGTATTTTTTCCTGAGTGTGAGTGAACTAAGAATGTTCTATAAACTCGTAAAGCGGGATTCCTTGGACGTTCGAAAGAATGAAACACGCGCTTTTCCCACTGAGTGAACATAATGCGGAGCAACACAACGTACAAAAGTCAACACACAAACACTTGTGGAGAGGTTGGCACTCGCCACCCTTCGGATGCAGACACTGCCGAATTAACTGTTACTATGTTGAAAATAATAACCCCGAGAGGAAAAAAGTTAATTTTGAAACCAATCAGGAGCTTCGTAGCATAATTAATCTCGGTTTTGAGTGGATTGTATATTGATTTCTTTATCTACTAGGGTATGATTTGAGAATTATTATTCTTTGGCGCCCAGAGACACTGAAGCGATCAAATATTGCAGTTTCTAAAAGTACATTAAGCTCCGTTTTACTTAACTAAGACGAGGGGCAAGCTGAGCTCTACTCTTGAGAAGGTTGAACGCCGATTACAATACATAGACTATGTATCCCAATCGCAGACATCCCAATCGCATTCTGACATAATTCATTTCCTTCATGGTCCCACTATCCAATACCAGTAAAAATACAGGGCTTAAATGTTGCAAATTTCTACGGTATGTAGAGGGATCGAGCATAATCACATTTTGCCAATTAACATGTGCTGAGAAATGCCTTATAAGGAAGTATTGAAACTTGCTCTTCATTGTTCGGCATGTTACGTTCTGTCGCAATCAAAGAGATTTTGTGTTCCTACCGAACACCGGCGCACGAGGTGTTACTTAGCAATTAGGAACAAATTTCATGTGTATAACATCGTTATAGAAAAATTCCAAACACATATTGATCTATTGATTACTTATTCAGGGCGCGTCATCTTCTAAGGACATTACTTCCGTAAGTGTAGTGCACATTTTTGCCTCTAAAGGTGGAGGTGATCTGCCCCCTCTGGATGGTGAGATCCGATGCCGACCTACCGTCGACTAGCGGGGTTTCCCCAACCAAGTATCTCCCACTAGCGGGTACCGCTCCAGCCGGGACATGCTCCCAATCGGTCTCCCGACATATGTGGTAGTGTAGTGCATGCGAGTACAAATGTGTGTAAGTAAAGGGTGAGAATATGCCAATTTCTCACCGAAGATCGCGTGCGGGCCGTGACCCGTTTGTGAGGCATTCGCCTGGCATGGTCGAACAAACCACAGAAAACTACCGATCAAAACAGCCGCCCGCTAGAATTCTCCTCCAGCCAGCGACTGAATTCGATCTAGCTATCTAGCTAGTGTCGAAAATCCTGCCACCGTCAGCACTCGAACTTAGGACCTCCCGGTCAGAGGCACTGCAGTGACATCTCTTGATGTCCTGAGCCACCTACCCCGATCAAAACATACTTTTTGGTAAAAATGATAATGTTCAACCCTTCTGGATGCCCTAAAAGTTTGTAATAATTATTCTGAAACCCATAAATATGACAAAATGCTAAAATACATACGTATATCCGAAGTAAATCTCCAAACCTAAGATACCAATAACTACTTGAGGGAGCGCAGCCTTGTTCAGTGTTTCCTCTTAAATGCCAGTGGAACACGATTTGAAGTTATGTGCGTAGGATAATGAGTGAACGTAACGACAAGTTATGATAAGCAAATGCCATACTGAAAAATACGTATTACTTAAATGATGAAGGCAATAGACTGTGTCGCGTCTTAAAGGAAAATTTCACAAAATATTTGGCATGCGTCATTTGATCTTGACTCAATTGTTTTAGAAGGAAAAATAAGTGCCACATCCACATGTACGAAGGTCTTCATACTCAACTGGTGCGTCAAACGAACCCACATATAGATATATAGACTTCACTAAGTTCCAAATCTATATTTTTTAAAACAATTGAGTAAAGATGTTCGTTTAGAAATCGTTACGGTAATTTCGAGATTTTTGCTTTAAATGAAAGTTAGTGGTTCCAAGATTGCGTGCTCTTATTAAATTGTTTTATAGAATAAAACGAAATATTAATAATAACTTAAAATCAGTAGAATTAACGCTTGTCTGCCGTTTTTGTTCTTTACCTCGTTTTGTGGTTTGCTCTTTTTTGTGGAGTTACAATCAATCTATAGAAAGCAGTCGTCTTATACCCATTATCTAATGGAATCAATTTTTATTAATATATGTGATACTTTTTTTACGCCTTATACAAAATTCATTTACGTCTGTTAAACTTAAGTTGCAAAAGTAATTGTTGATTTTTTGCAAACATTTGAGATGATCGTGAAATTGAACATTTTTGTCTACCGAAGAATCGTGCGGAACATTCCCAGAAACTGTTTCAACAAGGACATTGGCGAGTAGAAATTATCTTGTCAGAGATAAAACAACGTCGCCTCTTCTTCCCACAAGGAATCCAAAGTACGAGGCAGACACTTGACCCGCAGATAGGGGAGATGGCAGAGGGCACCCACATCGTCGGAAGGCGTGGCGGTGCAGAGGACGGCGTCTTCTTCGCTGTCATCGGTCGCGGGCGCGCTGGTGGTGGTGGTGGTGGCGGTGGTAGAGGCGGCTGTCCCATTCCGGCAATACGTCGCCTCCGAGAAGTTCGGTTCCCCAGCGTCCGAATACACCGGAACCCCGTAGGGCCGCTCTGGAATGTCGAAACAAAACAATAAGACTTACAAGATATTTAACACCTTTTCCGTTAATAAACGAAAAATATGTACTTTAGTGTGACTCAAAACAATCTAGTTGCTACAGAAATTAACGTCAAATGTAAGGTCACGGGGTTCAAGGTCACACTGTTGAGGAACGGATCATGGATATTTTAATAAATGGCTATGTTAGTGACTGCACTATTGTTTCCGTGACCGATTCTCGCTTTTATATGTGACATTCATAATAAAAATAGTCCGGAAAACAATGTGCACTGATGGTGATGGATCATATCTTGGAGATCGTTGGATGAATTTGAATGAAGAAATTCCCTTACAAAGTTAAACATTCGTTTCAATGAATCATTGTGAAATTTTGGGGAGATGAATTGAACCTTCGGGAAGGTAAGGAAGCAAATCAAATATCATGTTATTTTTTTACACATTTTCTCAATAAATATGTTTTTATTGGTTCAATATTCCTTAAAGAAATTCTACTACGAGCTACTTGTGTGCAGGAACTCTGCTGCTTAAGTCTGAGATGTAGATCTAAGGTCCTTCAGCATCGTATTCCCATTCATCAGACATATATATTATTATTCCAGTAGTTGAACAACGCATGTCATAGATTCTTTTTTATGAACAAAATTATCTTGTGAAATTCGAAGAGTTTCTGCATTCAGAAAAAAGATTCACTTATCTAAGACTTTAATTATGGAATATATCAACTAATGCGTGAAGTAACTATTGGTTTGTTAAAACGTTTTGGAAGAAAGCTAGACAAGATATTTCTGTATTCTCATATCGAAAATATTTGTCACGTCCCATGAAGCAAATGTTCATTCATTTCAAATGTCATGTTAGCTTACCAATATAAACGAATTATATACTCAATATTTTACTAGCTTGAATCTTCCAAACTGGTTGGGCAGCTGACAAAACTGCTTCTGCAATTTATATGGTCCAATCTAAAATTGTTAATTTAGTTAATTTATGGGGAGCATATCTAGAATAACCAGTAATATTTTGAAGACACGCAGACAGTAATAGCATTTGTATTTATACACATCTCAGCTGACTGGTGATGTAATACAACCACTTAGGATTCCGCAGTAGTTCTGATCGATGTAGCATGTGAGGTCACTGCCCTCTGTCATAACTCCGACGGATTATCAGCAGGCACTTGAGAGGGAGAGAGCAAGTTCAATCTGAACAACACATGGAAAAGGAATAAATTCAAATTCCTTGTTACTTCTGCTGAACTTGGGGAAGGAGGGGGGGGGGAATCGTGAAGATTTTCCGAACTATTTTCGTGACATCCGTAATACTTACTTTGTCTTCGATCCAATATCCCACATGTGATATATGGTTGCACCATGGTCGCATTCCAGGGAAACCAACAGCAAAATTGTTCTTCCTGAAGTAGTCGAATCACATTTTTTGTATCACTTAGTAGTTATATTTGTATGTTGCATACCTCATAAATCTCACTCACCTCAGAAGCCTCACCCCTCTTCCGTCTTGTTTGTATTTTTCCTTAATAAGAAACGCTATTGTTAGTTAATAATGAATTATCATTATTGTATTTTCATGATTTTTCTTTAAGTACCTGCTATGGAAAGTAATGTTGCAGTTTTCCCTGTGTTCATTACATCCGCAACGAAAGTGTGAAATAGTGCACAGAGGACCTACAAAAGACGGTAGTTATGAGATCGGCTCTTTTTCAGCGATGAAAGCCCCACAGGATGAAACGACAAATTTTATTATCGAAGCAAACTTTACTATTAATTTTTCTTTCGTTGGCATTTTTCATGTTGCACTTCATGAAGATGTTAAAATAAATTAATTCGTCCAAGAGTTCTTTCTCCAAAATTATTGCAAGAATTGGATTTGATTATTCTGTAGGTGGAAGTATCCTCTTGATTTGCAAGGCTTCGATTTGGTTAGTTCTCTAATACTTTTGCGTGGCCTGTCCGACGGGTTCTTTCATTTTTGTTTTTTGTGATCTATAAATTCATAATAAAAATATATTTTAAACACGATACCGTTAAACACAATGCATCCATTTTTAATTTAAAATTAAAAAAATAAACCTTTGCTTAGTTTTGTTTTATGCTTACTGAAATGAGTGTTTTATTTGAGTTATTATATTCCTCGGTTAATTTAGTGTTGAGACTTACGTACATTATGCTATTCCTTTAGTTGTTTTAATGTTAATCTTTAAATTGTCATACGGTTGTTTTAGCTTTAAAAATAAAATACAATTTGATAACAGTTTAATAATAACACAAAATTTGAATACGGCCCAATTTTGGTGTTTTTGCTCATGAATTCGATTAGGGTTTGCTAATTTATTTCCATTTTAGGAGTGGTTTGCAAGTAGAAAACGTTTAGGAACCGCTGGCCTAGAGAACGATGTCCGTTCGGTATTTGTTGCCAGAGTATTTTATTTAGTCATAGCACTATCTTGAACATTTAACTTTTCTCCCTTGCCTTCGAACAAGACATTGTTTTAAGATAATGTTTTTATATTATTAGTATCAATAATCTGCGTTGTGTATCTCGCCCTTCCCACGGATGCCGAAAATTAAACATGCTGTCCACTGAAAGCAAGAGTGTCGCGATATCTTTTAGAGATCTTCTCACTGGTATATACAGCCGACTGCGGTTATAGTGAACTCGGATATAGTGAACCCTCGGTTGTAATGAACTTAAGTCACTGATTCTGTTTCACTTATACTACACATAAGCATAAGAAGATTCGGTTGTAGTGAACCTGAACCTCGGCTATAGTGAACGCAAGCAATAAGTTCTGGAAATTAATTGGATTTCGTATGTTATTAGGCGAGTAGAAGGGCCTTCGGAGAGTGGGACGGTGTTCCAGCTGTGCAAGAGACATTGAAAGATGTCAAGACTGCATTACGATACTTACTTACAGAGGACAATGCAGAATCTAGTATGGAGAGAACACGGACTCTGGAGAAGGATCTAGAGAAATTACTAATGAAAAATGTGTGAAGCAAACAATTGAAAATATTTTATTTTTAAGGACAAATAAAGATACTGAAATTTTCAGTTCGTGCGGTTAATGCATTTCGCTGTATCTCTACATTAATAAAAGCAATCGTTGTGGAGAAATTCTATTTAATTCTGACATCGGATATAGTGAACCAACCATGTTAGTCCCTAGAAGTTCACTATAACCGGAGTCGACTATATTAGCGTTTCCTAGGTTCCGTGGATCCAATCTTTGTGCGTCCCTCCCCCATTCTTTTGTACGCAGTGTCTTACCAGCAGCATCCGCACGCGCGCGTCGGTGCCGAGCGCCATGGCTGCGTGTGGCGCGCGCCCGCCTCGCGCCTCGAGTGCCTTGCGCCGCGTCGCGTCGCGTCGCGCCGCGCCGCGCCGCCTCCGCCGCCTCACTGCGCGCGCCGCCCGGGCGGCTCTCCCGTCGCCTTCGGCCGCCGCCCCCACACGTTGCCCTTGGGCGCAACCGCCGCGTCGCGCCCCGCGCTGGTCGCGCCTGGTTCGCGCTGGTTCGACCGGCCGCCGGAGCAGCCGGAAGCCGGAAGTTCAGCCGAACGCCCCTTGGCGCGTCCGTTTGCCTTTGTGTTTTAAATGTTGCTCACGAGGGCTATTGTTCGTCCTCACCGTCGGGTAGGGGAGGAATTGTTTGCATTAATGGCGTGTGTCACTTTTTCCTGCGATATTTCGTGAAGGTGAGGAGCTCCAATTTCATGTCTGAGAGGATGGAAGCAACAAAATTGAGCATGAGCTGTCTTCGCGCATATAGTATCAAGGACGTCTTCATCTTATAATCATAAATATTTTAATGATTGTTGTAAAGTTTTTTTAATTGTTGGTACCTTACGTTTATAGGCAATCAATTAGGAGACCAAATCAGTGCAGGAATTGTGCATCAAAAATCATCCTGAAACAGTTGGAAATAAAGTACGTTGGTCAACTGTTTCAAAATGATTTACGATGGACAATTCCTATATTATTCTGGATTCCTAATTGATTATCTATAAACTTAAGATACCAAAAATTTAAAAAATCTTAATCCTCTTTTGTTTATATTTATTTATTTATAGTCGCATCAACTGCGAGGTTATTAGCGACTATGCTGTAATTTTACAATAAGGTACATACATTAAGTTTACAAAGTTCTGTAAGTTTACATAGCATTTTTTTTACAATTTTACATTTTTGTTCAGTAAATAGTGAGACATTACTGTTTATATTATACCAGGGGTTGGAAATATTTTACTACATGTGATAATTTACACAGTACGTATGCTTAAAAACAATATTACAGTTTGTTTTACAGTTCGACATTAATTGATTTGCAAAATTTTAAAATTTTTTCTTGTAGGGAGCTTGAATAAAGTAAAGCGTCAGAATTAAAGTTCTGTAAGATTGATTGGCGGGATTGATTGTACATAGGACATTCCTGAATAATATGTATTATTGTAATTTGTTCATTACATATATTACAAATTGGGGGAGTATTCTTGTTTATTAGGTAGAGGTGAGTAAGCCTCGTGTGTTCTGATCTAATTCTTGTGATTGTAACTTGATCTTTGCGGCACAGTTTTTTTTAAGTTTGCAGGTTGTAGAAGTTTTTTATCTTCTTATGAATACTACTAGCCTTATAAATTTTCCAATCTTCGCTCCACTTGGTTTTCATTTTTCCATACAAGTACTTCCAGATATCATTTGTCGTGTGTGCTATGTTATGCACATTTTTTACTGATTGGCGGTCGACTAGCGATGTTGGAATCTGACTTCCTGGTGCAGCCAGTGGTATATCCAGAAGAGGGGGAATCCAGAAGATACGTTTTTTACCAAGCCTTTAAATAAGATGGTGTAGTTCTTGAATCTTCACAGCCATTTCAGAGTTTGAAGTTTTGTTGGAGCATAGTTTTATTGTAGAGAGTGAGTTTGTGAATACAATTGGATTTGAGTCCAGCGATTGATGTATCATTTTTAGTGCTGTCATTAAAGCATAACTTTCAGTACTATTAGAACTGCAGTAGTGAAGTAGTAAGAAACTAAATTTTTCATTGGGTGTATATACTATGGCTTCAGTATCTTGTTCACTATTTTTGTTACTAATATAAAAATGGGAGTAGTTTTTATACTTCTGGATTACTTCTTTAAATTGTGTGTTCCAATCTTCTTTTGTTAAATTGCTATTGTTGTAATCAGTGAGTGATAGCTCTAATGTCATTTTTTCTTTGGTCCATGGTGGTATTTGGAATTGTCTGTTTCTCAGCGGGTCATTCCATATTAAATCAACACAGTCATTTTACATCACCATCTCAGATTCAGATAAATTTGACACATAGGTAGTATGAATGGAGAATAAGAAAACTACAAATTTTGAGTAAAATATTTCCACCCGTTTCTGAAATACAGCCATGTAAAATTTTGCAAAATTTGGTTCCCGAAAATTTTTAAATTGATGTAGAACCTCACCAAATTAAGATAGAGAGCTGGAACAGGTGTCATTTTGCAACTTTCTTTATGGCCTTTTTAAGATATACAACTCAATAGGGATTGCGTTCAAAAAGGTTTTCAAATTTGAATTTAAAATTTTGATTTTGAGTTTTTTCAAAATGCTCATCTTCAAAAAAAGTGAAAAAATTGTAAAATAATCCTTGTATATTTCCAAACAGATGGTGCAAGTTTAAAAATGGGACTGCAATGGGTTCATATGGTAATCATTATTTAAAATGCACAATATTTACTTACTCTAGATTTTACTGATTTAAAATGCATTTTATTTCAAATTAGAACGCTTAGAACGGATCCTTGGGGTACACCATTTTCAATCTGTTTAATATCTGAAAGTTGCCCATTGATCCTAACTTGTAATCTGCGATCAAGAGAAAAGTTTTTAATAAAATCATACATATTTCCTTTTATTCCTATTATCTGCAAAATCTTCAAGATCCATCGTTTCCATACCATGTCGTACGCTTTCTCTATATCCAGGCAACAGCAATTACGTGTTGATTGTTCATAAACTGAATTTGACTATCAACACTAATTAGATGTGACATAGAGGAGTGTCCAGATCGAAAGCCGAATTGATTATCATTTATGATTTTCTGAGTATCAAGGAACCATCTGAGACGTTTGTTGACAATTTTCTCGAGTATTTTGCACATGTTACATGTAAGTGATATAGGACGGTAGTTATCAGATTTGGATGGGTCTTTACCAGGTTTAGCAACAGGTACTACAATGGCCATCTTCCAGATCTTGGGAAATACTCTTTTCGTCCAAATACAGTTATATACATCTAGTAATACTTCCTTTCCAGGTGTGAGGAGATTTTTGATGAGGATATTCGGAATATTGTCCGGACCAGGAGTGGAATTATTGGTGGATTCAATGGTCGTAAGAAGTTCTTCCATGGTTATGGGATTATTTAGTTGAAGGGGTGAGCATTTGTCATCATTAGGGCCCGGATAATTATGTAATTACATATTTCCGTATGTTAACTCTATCAAGTCAAAACCACAATATATTTCCGTTTCATGTCGATTAGGGCCTAAAACCGATGATTTTTTTAGTACATATATTTACATATTTTACCCGAAAGTACATATATTTACATATTTTTCACAAAAGTACATATTTTTAAATATTTCTTAATATTTTTGTTTTTCAGCATTCTTTTTGTATAATTCTTCATTTATCCTACATGTTTCTGATATGGAATAACCAAGACAAACAATTCAGCAATGTCAATCAATTTTTCGGCAGCCTCCTCTCCAAATTGGCGCTATTGCATTGCGTAAAAATGTTGATATTGCAGCACGCAGAATCCTACAAAAGGGCAAGGTGTTGCACTCCAAAGTTTCCAGTGTGTAGATTTCAGCGCGAGTAAAGCAGAGAACAAAATACTACTCAGAAATAAATTTTGTGTATGGAAATGGTACGTCTAGCAAGCGATAACTCGCGCCCACAACGTATTTTTCAGAGGTCTCTCTTGACCTTAATGCCCTTCGCCAAAAATTACTCGCACCAACGCAGCTCAGAAAGCGCCATTGACCGTGTTCTGTCCCCGTTTGTTGCCTAAACCCTTGTTTGTAAAGTATATCTGTGAGGTGAAAATCTAAAGTAAAATTATGATGTGGCACTACAGCTTTTGAATAAGAAAAGGACAGAAAATAATTCACGGCGATTGGCTTAAACCTTGTGGTAACGCAGACTGGGAATTTGCCATAGGCAAAGTTTGGTTTATCTTTTCAGAGAAGTCAAGCAATAGCGTCTTGGGTAAGAACATTATTAAAGAGAGCTGAATTTGTGCTATGAGTCAATTGATTAAATATCAACCAGCATTGTTTTTATTCCCTAATCCGTGAATAGCATTGAACAGTGACATCTTGGGACAACGTTTGAATATACACCAGTAACTTCATGCGATGTGGAAAACTTGGTCGGTACAAGGCCTTCGAACAGATAATAGGAAAAATTTCATCCCTATAGAGTATTTGAGTAAACTCCTCGTATGCATGCTTGCGGATGAGCCGTTCCGTCTCTCACGGGTAGACTACTTCCCGTACACTAGTGGAGAAAAACGAGGTGTCATTCGACGCGTCTCGGCGTCCTAATGGGGAACTGATCATTTGTTTCCAGAAATTGCTATAAAATTCTAAGAAATTTCCAAAAACGTGTTTTTTCGTGTTTTGGCCCTGTGATCTTGGTAAGTATGCCGGGAACTAAATCAACGCCACCTAACTAGACGTAGGTGGTGTTGATTAAACTCCAGTAAAATACCGACGAAGAGAAAGACAGAGAAACGAGGACAACGAAGAAGAAGAAGACGACGAAGACGTAGAAAATGACGACGAAGAAGGAGATGACGTAGAAGGAGGAGACGACGAAGAACGAGGAGGAAGAGACGACGAAGAACGAGGAGGAGGAGACGACGAAGAACGAGGAGGAGGAGACGACGAAGAACGAGGAGGAGGAGACGAAGAAGAAGGAGGAGGAGACGAAGAAGAAGGAGGAGGAGACGACGACGAAGAAGAAGGAGGAGGAGACGACGAAGAACGAGGAGGAGGAGACGACGAAGAACGAGGAGGAGGAGACGACGAAGAACGAGGAGGAGGAGACGACGAAGAACGAGGAGGAGGAGGAGACGAAGAAGAAGGAGGAGGAGACGAAGAAGAAGAAGGAGGAGGAGACGACGACGAAGAAGAAGAAGGAGGAGGAGACGACGACGAAGAAGAAGAAGGAGGAGGAGACGACGACGAAGAAGAAGAAGGAGGAGGAGACGACGACGAAGAAGAAGAAGGAGGAGGAGACGACGACGAAGAAGAAGAAGGAGGAGGAGACGACGACGAAGAAGAAGAAGGAGGAGGAGACGACGAAGAAGAAGAAGAAGAAGGAGGAGGAGACGACGACGAAGAAGAAGGAGGAGACGACGACGAAGAAGAAGGAGGAGACGACGACGAAGAAGAAGGAGGAGACGACGACGAAGAAGAAGGAGGAGACGACGACGAAGAAGAAGGAGGAGACGACGACGAAGAAGAAGGAGGAGACGACGACGAAGAAGAAGGAGGAGACGACGACGAAGAAGAAGGAAGAGACGACGACGAAGAAGAAGGAGGAGACGACGACGAAGAAGAAGGAGGAGACGACGACGAAGAAGAAGGAGGAGACGACGACGAAGAAGAAGAAGAAGGAGACGACGAAGAAGAAGAAGAAGGAGGAGGAGACGACGAAGAAAAAAACAAGTCACACAACCGAAAGTAATTTAAAGCGTCGGTGACGTCACATTCAGCTATTTTCTAAGTATTTGAAACAAATATTTGTTTCTCACTTTTTACGGAGACCATTGTAAATAACAGAATTGTGAGTGGAATTATTTTTAATTTTGTTCTTTACGAGTATATTAAGTCTACACAGATCAACATTTAAGCAAAAGTATTTTCTTAAAACGAATTGATATAATAATTAAAGTGTTACATATTTCTTACTTTTTAGTACATATTTCTATACATTTTAATACATATATATGTACATATTTTCCTAATTTTTAGTACATAATTATCCGGGCCCTAGTCATCATAATCATCAGGAAGTTCTTCTTTTTCTTCTTCATTTTTATATTCTTGAAAGACATCGGAGAAGTTCTGAGAGCTAGAATTTCTGACAAATGTATCAGCTACTACGTTGGCAATATCTGCAGATTGTGTAATGATTTTATTTCCGTCTTGAATAAAATGTATCTGGCTATATCTTTTGTATCCTTGAATTGCATTTATTTTCTTCCATGATTCTCTTATACAATTGTTCGAGCTAATAGACGACACAAAATTACTCCAGGAGTTGCTTTTACTCTCTTTAAGGATTCTTCTGGTGAGAGCTCTTGTTCGTTTGTATTCAATTTTGTTATCATCAGTTTTATGTTTTTTGTACCGGTCGTAAGCGTGATTGGATATTTTAATAGCTTCTTTACACTTCTCATTCCACCAGGGAACAAATTTGGTCTTCAAAGATGGTGTATAAGTTCCTATTGCTTCATTTGCTGCTTGTTTAATTATATCTGAGAAGTTGGTAACTATGAAATCCACATTATCATTCATGAGATTATTGAAGTCGAAATCATGAAGGGATGTATTGATTATATCACTATATTTCTTCCAATTGGCTTGGCTAAATTTCCATTTTTGGATTCCGTAAGTGTTACTATCCACATCATATGAAAAATCAACTTTTGTGAATACTGGAAAGTGGTCACTATCATGAGGAGTTTCTTCCACCCACCAGCTGCATTTGTGAGCCAGATTAGTGGAGCTTAGAGTGAGGTCAATAGTACTAAAGTTACCACTACTTATATTTATATTGTCACTACCGCGCGGGCCCTAGCGCATGCGACGTCGGGGATCGATCGGGCGATCGAGATTCCCCCCTTCTCTCACTCACCTGATTCAGTTGCCGGCTAACTCAGGCGCAGAGACTCTCTACAAGAAATGGACGGACGCTACTTGTTACCAAATAAAATTCATTGAGGTTTTGAGGAACAATTAAAATTTAATTAACTGAAATGATGAAATATACAAAAAAATCCTATTACTAATACCCTTTCCCTTTTAAACCCAAAGACATCCCCCCTTTTTTCCCAGATTCCCTGTTCACTTAAATAGCTTCCTTACTTACTACAAGACAATACAAATGAAAGTACAATTTACCGAGGAAGGAGCAACATACAATTTAGGAAGTTTATCCTCAAAAACAGCCACAGCGCGGCTCGCTTATGACGAGGCACGGGTCTGTGATCCGGGCCATTCACCAAAGTCTAAGGGGACAACAGACCGTGTTTTCAGAAGACTCCGCAGGGTCGATGCCCGACCTTCGGGGTGAGGTCATCACGGCGCCGTCATCGGCGGTGAAAGGCCGGCAGTAGGTCACAGCTGGCGGTAGACTTCTTGCCGGGGGGCCGAGACTCAGGTACCCGCGCTCGAAGTCGGCGAAGGGAGGTAGGCGGAGACTTCAGCATGAAATACAGCTCTGCAGCGGTCGCGGGCGTAGTGATGCAAGCCGAATTGAATAGTTTTTTGACTCGCGCGCGGCACAAGATCGCACCGCACAATCAGCGAAAGTCTTTGTCAGGCGACCGGACGAGATTGCTCTGCGCACTTCGGAGGCGTCCACGCCGGCGGCGTTTGCACCCGAACGACGCACCGCTGAGGTGCTCGCTCCTGCCCGAACCTACTCTCAAGACCGTCTCCTCACTTCTCCTTTTTGTTTCACTTCGTCATATCTCGCTAAGCCTCTGTAACCCCCCTCTCCTTACTTATTTGCCGAAAGTTCTGGAAAGATTTTTGTTTGAATTTTAAAAGGTTCCTCTCTATTGGTAAAAGGCAACTGCGTCTTAATTTTATTTCGGCCAATGTCCGGAAGCGTCTCCTGGCCGAAGTCGGTGGAAAAATTCCACTCAACCCTCTCTCTCTAACGTCGGGGGGGGGGGCCGCAGGTCGCCTGGGGATGTGGCGGCGCCAGAGAGGCGACGATCGGGTCATAATTCTCGTGTACCCTAGCCCCCTGCCGGACAGGGGACGCCAGGGGACCTCGCCGCGCACGTGTCCGGCGCAAATTGCTCCGTCCTTCGCGCACACAAAGGGGCGCTGCGTAGACCCGCGACAGGCTACTATGTCGTGTGTTTAAAATCAATTTTTTCTTCTATTAACTATTCGGTATCGTCACAATATGGGTAGGTTGACCATTATTTAACAAGATCATGTTTGTATCCTCAATAACTGTTTCTTTCTTCATTCCTCTTGAGTAGAGCTCTGCAATCAGGCGAAAACAACCGCTCGAGACTCTCGGGCTCCGCGCCGACGCTCGGCGAAGGGTGGGGGACCTTGCTTGGGGGGGAAGAGATAGCTGTTTAACGGACATTTCGACCGGCCGCCTTGCGGCTCCCGCCGAGACGCGGGAGTCGCCGAGCGCCCGGGCGCTCGAGCGCTCGAGCGTCTCGAGCGCTCGAGCGCTCGGCCGCTCGGCCAAGCGCCGGACTGCACAGTAGCTTCGCCCCTCAATGCATGTACGGGATATAAAGTCGCCGTATGTAGTGATCGCAACACTTTCAATTCATTGTAATCGAAAGAAAATACAATTTCAATTAAACGATTAATTTGTTGAAAAGTAACAATTTATCGATTGACTGGAAATAATTTTATAGAGACAAACAATACATTTTTTGAAAGAATTAAGGCAAACAAAGACTCTGAAAATAAATTTTTATTGTTTTTCTATATTTATAGTGCTTGAGGGAAGATAATTCGTTGCGTACCAATTGTAATGTCATTGAAGTTTCTTACAAACCCGAATATAAGGCATATTTATTAAATACAATGAATATTTGGTCATAATTACACGAGTATATAAGAAAAAAGCATATGCTAAACAAAAATAAGGTGAGTACTACTTTCCTTGCATCAAAACGTCTTGTCATTGGGCGTAGTAATTTATTGTGAAATAGTTTATGTAAGCCGACATGGCCTTTGTATTTGTCGACTCAGTCGGCGGCCAAACAACAGCGGTCACGGCACATTAGCCTATTCAACTCAATAATTCAAAATACATTATTTACTATTATATACACACGTTTAACATTATTTTAAATTCGTCAAAAGTACGTATACATGAAATGATGCATATAAAGTTTTATATGTACGAGTACAATGTTTTTCAATTATTCCATTATTTTTTGTTTCAATACAAGATAAGCGATTAATTGTAATTAAAAAATCGTAAAAGCTGAATTTGTGAATCATTGACTTCTGTGGAGTAGTATTGAAGCTCCACGAGACCCACTTCCTTTGGGTGAACTACTGAGAACAGCGTGGCAGGAAGCGATAACAAAGGTTGTGCGAGGTGACTCGGTGGCTCCCACGCAGCGCGCCATCGCCGTTGCGACGAAATTTCCAGGAAAGGACAGGAAGCAGTTGAAAGAGAAGGGTCGAGATATGTGCACAAAGCTTTCCTCGAAAGATATTGAGAAGCTCGCAAGATTATAAATAAAACTAAAAGTACAATGAGCTCAAAATAATGCTGAGGTGACTGAGACACCCCGCACGCCTACTGCGGGTTAAGAAACCAAGACCTGCGTTTCAGATGCCTGAAAATTACAACACCAACAACAAAAATATTTGGAAAAAGACGGCAAAAATACAAAATTGGAAGGGAAAGGTACTAATATATTTCATAGCACTTGCATCTAAATTTAACAGAGCATTTGTATTTGCTCCATATTGCACCATATAAAATGAAGGAAAATTAATACTTTTATGTTCATTAGAATAAAATAGGCAATTTCCGAAGCATCCGATACCTAGTCATTACAAAGAACGAAATTTATCTCTAAAACTTTTGAGTGCCTTTTCTTTGAAGTCACAGGCAGAACTGCAATAGATCCACTTGAGGTTCTCCCTTGCGTCCGAGGAGTCGATTTTTAAAGCTTTTTATTCTTTTTTATACAATTTATTAAAATTATTTATTAAAATTATTTATTACAATTTATTAAAATTATTTTATTAAAATTTATTATTTGAAAATTAATATTAAAATTCCTCTATATTTTAAATTTTGAAAAAACGAAATTATTGGTCATTTATTTAAAAAACCATTCAATACTCCTTCCTTTTCCTGAAACGTGCCATTAGATATTTACTCCGACGTGTCGGCCGATTGTTACGTGGCGCAGTTCGCCTGAACGGGGTCCGCCGGTTGTCGAGTCTCGTCGGTTGGAGGCCGAGTCTCGGTCGGGCGCCGGCTCCCGGGAGTCCGCAACCGGCTGCGAAGGACAGTCGAGCGCGTGGTCTCGAGAGAAGAGAGGCGAGCGAGCGCTGGTCGGTAAAAATCGCGGAGAATGCAGACCTCTACTCTTGAGTCATTAAAACAGGATCCCCATAATTTGTTATGAGAGTTTAAGTTCACCCAACAATAAGAACGGTTTAAGGAGTTGTTTCATAATATTACATATCTCTATGGATTCAAATGAATAACTATTGGGAATATAAATATTACAGATGCAAATGTTAATTGGGAATGAGATTTGAATAGCAACTATTAATACCTCCAAATCAGAGCTGATGTGTAATTCGGTGGCAGAGAAGTTTTCTTTGACAAATGTAGCCACTCTACCAGACGCATGATGACAATTTGTTCTGTTTTTATTGAAACATTTGAAAACTTTCATTTTTCCTTTATTGTTGAGTTTGAAATTAGTTTCCTGTATACATATCACCTCTGGGAGATATTGCTAGCATAGTAATTGTATTCTTTCATATCTAGTATGAAATCCATTTACATTCCATTGAAGTACCAACATGCTTGTAATAAGTTGTTTAAAAATTAATCAGATGAAGTGTGTTCTGTCTTCTTGTAAATGAGCATCCTTCTTTAAATTCTTCAAATGTTGTATACTTCCAAGTCTTGAATAAAAATTATTGACAATGTAATAATTTAATTAGTGTCAATGATTGAGTTCTCCATGCTGGTATCTGTATCACTATTTTCAACTTGTTGTATAGCTCTTTTAAGCTTTTTGGTTATTCTAGTAAACTTGCTTTTTATTGACTTTGCAGTGAGGTATGGATATGTTTCTTTCATCATTAAAATTAAACCAACAATGTCTTTGGTATGGTCTTTAGCAATGATTATTGGATCTCGGGCACCATAAGAGTTTTCTATAAATGATGTGAGTTGTTGAAAATTAAGTGGAAATTTGTCTTGGTTAGTTTCTATAAAGTCTTTAGCTGGAACAAGTAATTCATTAATTGATTTTGTTGATGTTTGTTCTAAAGTAGAGGGGTCTTCTTTGTCTTCTTTCTTCTTTTTCTTGGGGTTGGTTTTTTTATGGTCACAGGTTCATGTTTGTTGCTCAGAATTTCGGGCTGTGATGAGGATTCAGATATGAGTTTTCTCTTAGGTAAAGAAGGGAAATTTTCTTTTTCGGTTGGTGGTTCTACTAACATTAAATGTGTATCTTCGCCTTCCTCAGTTTCTAACTTGTTATTAACAGAATCAGTGAGGATGGAATTGGTTACTATATTTTCAATGTTTTTTGTGGGGCAATTATTGGCAATGTGGCCTTCTTCCTCACAAAGAAAGCAAGATATGCTATATGTAGTGAAATAAATTCTGTATGTGGTGTTATCATAGAAAATCAAAGTTGATTCAGGAAGTTTCATTACATCATCTGGGTCTATGAAAACCTGTCTTCTGAAGCTTAGAATAAGAGACAAACCGGGTTCAGATATGCCAGCTCTGATGAAAGATATCTTGGTTGAGGTGGTTGAGGTTTTTATGCCTTTTTGAGTTAGAACGTTGTGAATTAGTTCATGTGGGATTGTTGGGCAAACATTTGATATGATTACTCTTACGTGATGATTAATTAGTGGTCTTATATTCAATTTATGCTGGCCAATTTCTATTGTTTTATGTTCTTCTGTAAGTTTCCTAGCTATTTCTGGATTTGGTAGGAATACACAAATTCGGTTATTGGATATTCTTGAAACGAATCGTATGTGGCTTGAATCAACTATTGTTGCTATCTTCTTTATATAATCTTTAATGCTTAGACCGTCTTGTGCCTCTATGAGTATTGCCTGTTCTTTCTTTGGGAATGAATCTGTTTGCGCAGCATTAGCGTAAGTTTTGCTTACTTGGTTTAGATGTCCATCTGTAGTGGTGGAGGTTAGGGTTGCCCTGTAGTCAGAACAACCCATTATATGTTGAGATTCAGCCACGGCTGTGGCTGTCTTTACTGACACTATTAAAGAATCACTTCTGTACAATAATAACAGTGAATACAAGGTCTATTTTTAACTCGCGTCACAGATATTAATTAAATTATCGGACAATTCTGATAGTCGGTGTTTACATTCGACAAGCGCTACCTAATCCTCTTTATAGGGCATTTCAATCGAATATTCTTTTACGAGACAATTAAATATCCACATTTCATTGAAAATGTGTTATAAAATAATGAGTTCTTCTTGGCTGTATCGTACCTACCACATGTCACCGACAGGAAATAAATATGACACCGAGATGGAGATCACCGCAAAGCGGCCGAAAGGGCTTTGTGTCAACAATCGTCAGGCTATATAGGATTTTTTTTCATTCCCAGGTTTGAAATTTCGTAAGTACTAAAAATTGCTGATTGCAATGATAGATTAATCAAAGCTCATTATTTTCTCTTGGTACGAAAGAGAAGCGAGAAATTGTATACGGGATACATGAAATAAATCCCAAGGGGTGCAAGAAATGAAAGTACATATTATTGTGGATGAATGTGTTCATATTATTTATTTAAAAATACAGTAGAAGAGAAGTTAACCAGAATAACCGTAGTTCGAAGTTATAACATTGATTGATGTCTTATTTAATTAAATTGCTTGCTTCGTGAAAGGATACATACTATATATACATACATGGTTCTTCAAGAGTTTATAGTTTAATTGTAATTATTATTTATAAGATCAAGGAGCTACAAAATAGGAAGCAGCATATGGAGTCATTTCAATTTTTCGACTCCAGAACAATAACATGCAGGCTTACGCACAATGCAGA
Source organism: Acheta domesticus (assembly GCA_031308135.1). Lineage (NCBI taxonomy): Eukaryota > Metazoa > Arthropoda > Insecta > Orthoptera > Gryllidae > Acheta > Acheta domesticus. Next base: position 244,648,291 of record JAHLJT010009436.1, on the reverse strand, counting down.
TTGTTGATTTCGTGGTGTTTTCCATTTAAGATTTCTTGTAAGGAATACGACTGCGCTTCGGGCAGTGCTGCAACAGAAAGAAAGTAATGGACGCTGAAACTGACGAAAGAGTTTTTGTTCGTTTTATTATCAAAATGAACTTATAAAATAAGTATCGTTAACTTCTGAAGCTATTGCCTAGATTACTGCTGATTCTTTAAATTTTCATTATTTCATTGGGATGGATAATATTCTTTACTTAATAACACTTTTCAGTCTTCATAATTCACATATATTCAAGAAAGTTCAGAATTCCTTTACAAAATGCACATTTTTCTGGCTTTCCTCTTGAGGTCCCATACTAGTGAACTGGACCAAAATCGCAATAATTATCATTTATAATAAAACCTTTTTATCTAGTCTTAATAACTAGGAGTAAATACACGAACAATTGAAAACAAAAATCGAATAAATAAAAGAAACATTTATATTTGAATTTCATCCATAAAAATTATATAAAATAGAAATATAATTTTAAAATTAAAAAAATATTATTGACTTTTAATATTGGTTTAATTTTCCTGTATGGAATATTCCAAACCATTCTCTCGACTGTTTTTAGCTCGTAAATTGACATCATCATCTGTAGTTTTCAATCCATTGTATTTGTAGATTCAGACGAACATAAATATAGATCCTACTGATAATTTCCTTATTTCATTTTGGTAAAGCTCTTGTTGTATTTTTATGATAAATTAGTCTCAGTTTTTTATTTTTCGTTGTTATCCATTTACCTATAAAATACTTGCGAAGGCATAATGTTTTGTTTCGCAATACAGTTTCTCCGTTGGATATAATTTCTGTATTTATTGATATCGTACTATGAGTATAAATTTCTGTTGGAAGTTCCACTCTAAGCCTCAATGACTTATGTTGCAATAGAGTAAAACAAAGAATAATATGTAATTTTTAGCTGTAGTTCATTTGATATTTAACGTAATTGATAGAATCAATATAATTGATATCAGTTTTCTTAATGATTGTTTTCGTATTTTCTACCCGTTTCGTATTACCGGCAATGTATAAGGCCAAGTGTTTACAATGTTCATTCGTTTCAGGACAAACAGAAAACATCGACGCAATCTATCTGTGAATTTTCATTGTCGGTTTCTCAGGGCAAGGGAGCAAAGACCTCCTGATACATTCTTCTTCAAAATGAAATTACCAAAAAATATATATGCGCTTTTATTATAGAAAAAAGTACAATTGTTGAGTTGATAACGATGAGTAATTTACTTTTAACGATTCGTAAATTACCCGCGCCTTTCAGTGACAAGAAAACTATCGAAATCGCTCTCAGAAGGAACTACCTGTTTTTCCTCCCATCCTGTTTTCATGGTCCTTATCACATAGCGCTCCTCCGGCCAGAAGAGGAATCGTTTTTTAACGTTTAGCCTTAGGGCCGAAGAGTTTGTTGCTTTTCTTTCCTCCCTTGATTATCAAGTGAGGGCTTTTTCAGATGGATCAGCGCGACACCGAGCGTCGCGACGTGATGAGTCAGAAGCAGAGGCTGACGCACGGTGTTCTTTTACAATGTAGACACTCAGGTGAAGGAGCACCCGTAACCGAGAGTTATGAATTATCCCACTGGAGGTCGACGCATGTAATTTAATGTACTGTATGTTTCTTTTGAAGTAATTATGCTTTGTTGAATTCTTTTCTCCTCGCCAGAAACGTGCAGGAGTCGCCGCTGTGAATTTGTGTATACGTTTATTTATTTATTTATTTATTTACGTCAAAAACAGTTAAAAAACTGCGTATGACGAGCTATGGGGAGAAGTGAATTTTGTGCACGTTTTCATAATTCTGTGGTCTCTATCCTAAACCATATTCTAGTCGAATTTTGAATACAGAAAAGAGAGGTTTTTTTTCGAGTTTTGTTGACAAAATATTCGCTCCTATATAATAAAATATATTTTCAAAGGTAAATTAGCTATAATTTCCTGCCCTGAACCCTCATGTTCTTCATGAAAGAATATTAATTTTTGCCGCGATAATATGAAAAACGATAATTTGAATAACTATATTTCCCACTGAATTTCAGAAGACGTGCACAAATAATGAAGTTACATTTATGTCCAGAAGCAAAACAAGGGACCATCTCAGCATTTGCTCAAGGATCAGGGAAACTGGACGAAAAACCTGATCGAGATGGGGGCCATCAACCCAGAAACTGTGGTACAATACTTGTTACAGGTTCTTTAGAAGTATACAGTCCAAATGATAAATAATTACATTAACTATCATTGTTAAAATTAATTCTACTTTCCTTTTTGATGCTCGGTATAGTCTCGAATTGTATAGAAACAGTTATGCAGCAGAAAAGATCTTACTTGGGACTTAAACTTTTCTATTGAATTTAATCGTTTAATGTCTTCTGGCAAAGTGTTGTAGAGTAATGTACATGAATTGTATGTGAATTTTTTGTAGTGAGCTGTTGATACTGCTACCTGGTGAATATGATTACTACGTCGTGTGTTATACTTATAGACATCGGCGTTTGCTGAAAATATATTCCCGTCCTTAAGTAAGTCATTTTTGACAAAAACTACTGATTCGTAAATCAGGAGACAAGGTAATGGTAAAATTCCTAGATTAATAAAGAGTGACTTACAAGAATCACGTGGGTTGGATTTGCTTATTATTCGTACAATTCCTTTTTGTAATCTGAAAGTCTGGGAGCTATAAGATGTGTTTCCCCAAAATATTATGCCATATCTCAGGCGGGAGTGAACATTGGCAAAATATACACAACGAGCTGTATGAAGGCTGACAGAATTTGAAAGAATTCTGAACGCGTAGCATAATGAGCTTAATTTTGTGTTCAATTCATTTAAGTGGGCATTCCATTTGAGGTTTGACTGAATTGATAGACCTAAAAATTGTGTTACATTAACATCAGTCAATGGCACACCGTTCATTTTCAATGGAGTACAGAATTTTTTATTTGATATGGAAAACTGCATCGAAACTGTTTTATTTTCATTTACTTTTAATTTGTTATTACGGAACCAATTTGAAACGTCTGATATTGTACTATTTACGGTTTCTTTGTTGCAAAGAATATTTGTATCATCCGCAAAGAGAACTGTTCTTCCGTTTCGCATCGCTAAGGGCATGTCATTTACGTATAATAGGAAGAGAATAGGGCCTAAAATCGATCCTTGCGGGACTCCACGTACAATTGGCAAAGAACCGGAAAGGTGTGTACATAAAGTTCCATCATTCCAGTAAGGTATTTCTACTCTCTGAGATCGTTGTTTAAGGTACGAACATAGCCAATCTAGAGCAATACCACGGATTCCATACGAAGGTAATTTTGAAAGTAAAATGTTATGATCAATGACGTCAAAAGCACGTTTTCTTGGTACTATCCTAATAACTACCTTACATTGAAAATACTGTTTTGTCCTTGAATCATTGGTTGTAAATCTTGCAGTCAATTACTTTCTAGCTACGGAGTAGAGAGAAAGTTAAGTAATGCTGCGCGAAAAAACAGCGAATTTGGGGCAGAAAAACTCTTATTACACGATCCTGATAACGAAAACGTGGATAAATACAGTGGCTAATTTTTTAAAAAAATCCTCTATCACGTGGTGTAGCCAGACTCCATGTTTTGTGGGTTCTTGATACCGAAAAATCGAATGACGGCAAAATGTCTGTCCGTCTGACTGTCCGAATGTCTCAATGTCCGTCCATCCGTCCGTCTGACTGTCCGTCCGTCTGTGAACAACGCTAGCGACTAAACCGTTCAGTCGATTTTCTCCAAAATTGATATTCCCCGATCGATTTGACTGGTGTCGCGGCCCCTTGAATTTGAATTTATTTTTTGTGAGTACTTGACTTGAAGCTCCTGGTACATTTTCCAAATTTTCAAAAAATGTATCCATCGTTTTTATTAAATTGTGGTATATGCCTCATGTTCGTTGAAAACCCTGATTTTTTGAAAATTACAAAAGTTCAAAATTTTTCGGCGTCTTCCTACAACTAAAATACTAAAGATGAAGATTTTTTCCCTTAATTAAATCTGTTCGTTAAAAATAGATTTTGAAATGTGATGAACAATTATTCGAAAATTTGAGTACCTTTCGCTAATTTTGTGAAAATACGGGCGAGAAAGTACGCGCTGTTTTAGCTTCACTAGTTTCATATTTCCTTCTCTTTTCCTTTGTATACCATTTTCTGTTTTCTTCTCGCACAACAATAGCTGCATCAACAGCAAAAGCAATTATCTTTCCAATATTAGTTGACTCGAAAATATCATTATTGGACAAAATGAACAGTACGCATCTAAGAACTGTGCTCTGTGGTTCTCCACTTTTCAAGTTATTTTTGTACTGAAGTTTCCAATTTTGAAAATATTATTTTCTGCACTTAAGTTTTTTTTCTTCTTCTTCTTCTTCTTCTCAACCTCTTTTTTCTAGTTCACTTAAGATAATCTTGTGGGCCACTGTAACAAATGCCTTTGCCAATTTGAAAAAAACTGTATCACAAGCTGCGCCTTCATCTATTGCCCGAAAACATTATTATTTATATTTATTGCGGCCTTCTATGTGCCTTTGTTAGATTGGAAATCGTATTACATTTAATGTAGTATTTCGAACTTTATAATAAAATCAATTATACGTATCCAAGCCCTTCGAATCTGTACCGGATGCTTCCGCACAACGCCTATAGGAAGCATTTTAATAGAAGCACAAGAACCAACCCTTTCATTCCGGAGACAAATCCTCACCATGAACTATGCTATCAAAGCCTCCTCTTCCACTAATGCTATCATATATAATGATGTATTCCCCCTGTTTAAATCTATCCACACTAAGCACAACCTCTTCTACAACAGAGTTGAGGAACTACTGAAAGAGACCAATGCTCAAAACATTCAAGCTGGAAAACTGAGAGTTTCCAATATTCCCCCATGGATAATTCCTACACCCCAAATTGATTTATCATTAACTGAATATCAATGCTCTGCAACCACACTCGAAGAAAGGAACACCATCTTCTCTGAATTAAGAATCAAATATAAAAGCTATTATCTGATTTATATAAATGGAATTACAAATGATATCGGGACAGAGGCTTTGTGTATATGAAAGATAAAACAATTAAGTATCAACTAAAAAAGTATACAAGTGCTACAACTGCAACGATCTATGCTTTAACATCAGCACTTAAGTTTATATGCCAATTATGCTCCTCCAATGTCATCGTTTTTTCAAATGACCTACACGTTATTCAACATGCCTTCCAAAAAATCCACTGTTCAAGTTTGGAAATCGTCATTAGGGAGACATACTTCAAAATATGTAAATCCGGAAAAAAACCTTATCCTAGCATGGATCCCCGAGGAACTTGTACCCAACCTAATATCCAACCTAAATAGTGAGAAGTGCTCAACTCAAGATAATAGTAACGTTATTTCTTCGATTGATCTACAATCGAACACAAATATACACAAATTATCATGTACCACTGAAGATATTCTGAAGTATATAGGAAAGTGATGACAAACAAATGGAACCACGACTGGACAAAATATAAAGCCAGCTCAATGCATAAAACCTTAAATAAATTTAACTCAATACGCTTCAATAAGAAAATAAATCGCAGAGAGCAAGTTGTACTATCGAGAATAAGATCTGGACATTCCAAATTAACCCATCTTCATCTACTGCAAAAAAGATCCCCTCCAATGTGTGAACTGTGCAAAATTCAAAGGACTCTAGACCATATTTTTAAAGAGTGTCCAAACTTCAATCAACTAAGACAATCATTTAAATTCAAACATGAAGCTATATTGTATTCCACTGAAGAACAAGATCACATTATTAAGTTTTGTAAAGCTGCAAACATTTTCAAGGATATTTAATCTCATTACTGTATACATTTATTAGTATATTCCTACAATGTTGTAATCCCATAATGTCAATTGTAATTTAATGATATACATGTAATCTCTAATGTACAGTGTATATAGTCGCTAATGACCATGACGTTGATGCGACTATAAATAAAAATTATTGAAAAAAAATTATACGTATCATTAGTACATTTTCTTGTATATTTCCTAGATTAGCAGTGAATGAAATTTGTATAGTTGTTAAGGCAGAACTCGTTCCTAGATTTGAAAAGTTCTTTTTGAAGAGTTCTTCCTTATTTTTAAACATAATGTTTTTTTTCTAAAATATTATTAATCAATTCATTATTTAATTTTTGCATTAATCATTTTCACAATTTATATGAATTGTATGCCAGGATTATTTCATTAATAACTGTTAACCACATTTTAATATCTGATTAATGTCACACTTACCAATCCTATTTCAAATTCCAAGCATTCATCAACTATTTCTAATAAGAGACACATATTCAGTCTCTCAAGACCTGCGAAACGAAACACAAACAATTAATTTGCATATTTAAATGATTAATTAATGGTGCTGAATTCAATATATTGTCTCTGACTATATCAAGGAAATTTTTCTATCTGGGTGTGATATTATTATCAGCACGTATTCAAAAGCAGTTGCGGTATTGAGAGAAAAATATTCTAGTCCTTGCATTTACAGCTATAAAGTAGATAAATGGGATGAATTAATACAAAATTCATTTATTGACAGCGAATTACAAACCCGTCAAAGGCTCATAATAGTAGTTTATGCAATTAGTTTATAATGTTGACCTTTTTTGCACGAATAAGAAAATAGTCTATTACTAAACGAACGACGAAGGAGTGAGTTTAGTAATAGACTATTTTCTTATGAGTGCAAAAAAGGAACATTATAAACGAGTTGTATACGCTATTTTTTTGTATAACATCATTATAAAGTTATAAATGAAACGAAGTAAGTGTAAGTAAAGTTTTATAGTTGGCAACATGGACGTTGGTATTATGACGTCACAACTGTGACAGCGGAGAGCCGATTCACGCGCGCATTCGAATGAAAGATGGCGTCGTTACCAATGGTAGTTTTAGAAAAAGCCTCGAAGGCAGAAAAAAGTTTAATACCTAAAAAGTCGAGTGCATTGTATGAGAAGGAATATATAAAATTTAGGAAGTGGATGGAAACAAATAATGTAAATATTATATGCGAGACAGTTGTTCTGGCATATATATCTGAGTTGGTAAGTTTGTAATACTTTTTATGATTAATACTAGTGTCGAGTTCTCATTTCTAATTTATGTTATTATGAAGTCTGCAGTATGTAAGGCATCATCTTTGTGGTGCATTCATTCAAAATTGAAGACTATGCTGAAAATTAAAGATGCAATTGACCAATGCCACCTAAAACATCAGGCCTATTGGCAGGCGGCCATCTTGCTTCTGACGTCACTACGTGTAGTCATAACATTACATCGTGGCAAAAGTGTGATCTGCATGTGAATCATTGTGAACTGTGAGTGTCGTATACAGAATTATATGAGAACAGTGTTTTTTATCCATTTTATGATGTAATAATATCTGTGCTTTAAATTAGTGCGAACAGAACACATTTGCAGCAGAGCAACTTTGATACAAAGTACTTGTAACAAATTGTAAAAACGTTTACTAAGTTCGGGTTACGTGAAGTTGCCGTGCACTTCTACACTGAAATTGCTTTCGACAAAATTCAACAGACCACAAATGGAGAAACATTCAGAGTATGCGTTATGTAGTACAAAGGAAAGAAATTTATTTTGTTGAATGAAAAGGACAAGATTGTGGTACTCTTAAAGGATGAAATATTCTTGAACTCAAATGTTGACATAAAGGAGGAAGTATAATCGGACCCGACATTAATGAAGAAAACTCATCAACAGCTCGTTTGTTCATGGTAATTAATGATTTCATTATATAATGATGTAATTCATGCAATTCCGGTCAGAAAATCGACAGGTGAGTTGCTAAACCATTATATAACACCCCCATAATTGTAAGGATTCAAAATATTGGTTTTGAAGTGATTGCAATGATTTCTGACAACAATTCTTTGAACCGATAAGCCGTGTCATTGTTTTCCGATCCTCCAAAACTAGAAATAGCTTATGAACATCTATGCGGATTCCACAGAAACATTTTCCTTTTGATATTGTTTACCTCTTGAAGAAAGAACTTGTTAAATCAAGATAACCAGGAAATTAATTTTGCTAATATGGAAAATGGTGTTATTTTTTAAGGATCATTTGGTTGCCTCAATGATATGTGCCACTCTGAGAAGCACAATATTCTAAATTTAAAATCGTTCATCTCTTTTTAGTTGAAATTAACAGTTAATTGAATGAAATGCAATAAAATGAGGTGAAAATTCATTTCTGTAAAATATCATTATTAAGGCGGCGATGAAGGGGAGTAAACGTTGATTGACTGTGAGGAGCTGGCGAAAGATTTGCCGCGATGACTACCCATGTGACGTCACCGCGTCAGTCGACAGGCCTTATACTAGAGTCTAGGTGGCATTGGAATTGACATCTCTGCTTATAACAAAGTTCAGTTACATATGAAACAAGCTAATGTCGGCAACAGATCTGTCTTTCTGTGAACAGTAGAAGTTCGTCATGACGTCATGTCGCGTTTAATAATGGCGATGACGTCATGTAGCGTGCGATAAAATACTGGAATATGCACGATTCGGGGTATCGAAAAGGGTTTATAATGATGGTATACAAAAAAATCTATTTTCTATCTGGTAATGGCACGTGTAACAGCCACTCCGACTTAATTAAAAAATTAAGTAACTAATTTTTGAGGCCGGAGTTTATAAAACTTACCATACTTATGAACAGTGTCTACCATTTTTTTATGACAAGTTTTAACGGCATCCTTGACAGGTTTTGTAAATTCTCCATCGCGATTCAAAAGCTGGATTACATGTTCAAACAGAGGTTCCGGCTCAGGAAGTCCCACTTCATTTAACTGCAAATATAAAAGGATACAAGATACATTATAATATTTTGAGTACAGAATTGTAATCGTGTTGGTGATGATAATAATAATAATAATAATAATAATGGTGTTTTTTATGAAAGCTACTCTGATATCAAATCTTATCTAAATGCTGCAGTAGTAAAGCTTTAGAATAATGACGTTTATCTATTAAGCTCTAAAAATAAAATTGATTGGAGATTTTTTTTTTTAAGTGGACGTTTAAGGTCTTAATGTAAAGGCTTTGACGCAGTAACTTTTATTAAAAAGTTACCATAAAGTTAAAGTATTATTTCATTAATTTATGTTCTAAAATGGTTGTGTAAGGAACATTAGATTCCCTTTTTGCAATTAATCTTCTTGTTAAAAACAGTAATCAGCGGCTATGGAAAGGCTTTGTTCCGCCTTGTCCTGTCCGTTGGTAAGATTGACATTACCTTGCCGTTTGGAGTTCTACAGCTTTAGCTGGAACTTCTCATTGGCTATTGGATCATATTTTTCTTCATTAAATGGAAAACCTTTTGAAGGGTAAGACTGTCTTTGTCTCAACGTTTTCAGGATTATGTAAGAGTTTACTACCTAATCCCAGACCTAGGAGATCAAACAACTGAACCGTTTACTTTATTTACTAGACGAGAAAGGCCTTTCAAGACGAAATAAATAAACGATGACCTCAGTATGAGGGAATTTTTCACACATGTAGTTAAAAGACCCATAAGCATTGCGATGGTGTACTTACCACATTGGACTCTCGGTAGACGCACTGCACAGAGCACTGAAAAAGAGCGAAAGGTCAGATCGATTAAAATTCTTTAGCGAAGCTGCACTGCCCCGCGAAATGAGTCGCAGTTGGGGGCGGTGGACCAACAACTGGCTCAGTGTTGGCGAGGTCTGTTTCGCACGTCGTGGGTCAGTGGCCCCTTGTGTGGAGAAGGCGCGTGGTCGCGTGACTAATCCCAGATCCGACCTCCGTATGAGCTGCACTCAGCTTGTACGCAACGAACACGTGCGCATGCCCTCTAGGGGGCATGAGGGTTTATCAGTCTGCAAGCACTGGTCCTGCACTCAGTATTTACAATTATCGTAAATCCTACGTTCTGAGATGCTTCAGCTAATTTTGTTATCAGTATTTGTGACATTAAAATCCTTTAATGCACTCGCATAAAACATTTGCTTAGTACCAATTACAATTCCGACGATCAACATAATGCAAATGCTCCATTCGTGCTTATGTGTTTGTATACTACGCGTGTGTCATTCGTTTGTTATTGTTGGAGAACTTTAGTTCGATTGCGGCTCTGGTAATTGACACAATGCTTTATTATGTATCTACAGCATCTAATAAGAGGGTTTCAATGGCGCAAGTAAGTCTTAATACTCATTGTTTGTGTCCATAATTCTCAAAAAATGTCTATCGAGTGAGTGAATTAACACGCTGAATATCCGCTGATCAGTATACAATGTGTCTTAACACATTAAACCGTAGGACTTAAAGCATCTGTAGGGTGGAGTGGGGAAAATGCGTACTTGGGGGAAATGTGGGAATATGGTAGCCAGCGCTCCCTAGTGAATGTAAATTGTACCAACGTGATGAAGAAACATGAAAGCAAAAAAATGCCTTGACTGCCCCTTCCCCCCCCCCAAAAAAAGGTAGAAAAAATCCAATACGGTGTTGTTCTTATTGAACTGCTCTTTGTACACATTTGTCCCATCAGCGGAACAACTTGATCTCATAGGAATCCCAAGAACATAACACATTTTCACCACAGTCTGGGGTAAATGTGTACTTGAGAGTTTGTTTCAAAAGACTTTGATAAAACGATGAAAAATTAATTCTTTTAAACGTCCTGCTGGTGATTTGCAATCTACAAACTTTTTTGGGGGTCTATTTTCCAAATACCTTACTGAATATATAGAACGTTTCTACAGTGATATCCCTCACATAACGAACTTTCGGCATGCATTCTAACTGCCCGAAATTTAAGGTATGTTCCAACTTTCCTACCCATTTTTAAGTCATATTGATTCTTGTGGCTTGGGTGTTTTTCTCCAAATAACTTCATTCAATTGTAGATCTCTAAAAGATATGCAATTTTTTTTAAAAAAATCTGACTAATTATAATTAGTAATAATAATTACTTGCAGCTAGCTCTTGGCCAACGTGCTCGCTTTCCATTACGCGGCCCGGGTTCGATTCCTGGTCTAAACAAGATTATAGTGTGCTTTTTCCTTGTAGTGTCCAAGTATATGTTGCAGTGTGACTTAGAAAATTCACTTCTCAGGTTGAGAAGACCAGAATACTGCATGGGGATGTCTACGTACGGAATAGTATATTTTTAGAATCACCTCGACAATATAAACTCGAATTTATGGTGATAAAATTCGTGTTTAAAGTTATTTTGAGCTACAAGTCTGTGCGCACGTTAGGATTAAGATCCATTAGTACTGTTCGAAAGATTGTTAAAATTGGCGCAGGTGACGAAGTTTTTTCAGTTTTGAACCTGAAAATCGGGTTGTTTGAATGGATTGATGGAGTGTGCGTCACGCATGAATCTGTCAGATTAGAAACTTTCAAGCTGAAACTTGGTAAACACGTCAGAAGTAATATCTAGTTGTGCAGTTCTCAGGATCGTTTAGATATTTTCATTTCCGAGGGTACTTTATATAAAGCCCGTATGACATTTTCAAAATTTTCTGATATATGGCTGCAAAAGTTATCTTTAAATATTTGGCTCCAATAGGGTAAAGTGCTTTTGTCTGCGTGGTAAAGTTAGTATACTTTTCATTAAAAGCTCCGAAATTTTGATAATTGGAAAAGTTGAAAATTATTGTTGCACCTGTCCTACGCCTCCAATATTAAAGCCAGAGAGTTTGTTCTCAGTGTACTCATTCAAAATACCTTGGAATTCTGGGTAGTGAGTAGTAGTTAAGGAGAGAAAATCTGTGGAAGATCTTAAGTGTTCGTTTTTTATCGTTCTGTTTGATTATAAAACGAATCAAATCGAGTTTTATTAAAAACGTTTTGATTATTGAGAAAATTCTGGAATTTTTTGTTTTGTGTATGTGCGTACCCACTCCTTTTATAAACGTTTTACCCTTCGCAATAAACCATATACTGTTGTACGAGGCCTGTGCTGAGAATGCAGTTTAGCTCTTGGATTTAGGCTCATTGTCGATGCACAGCAACTAATATGCTAATATGTATATTAGGGAGTGTGGCCTGGTGTTTAGGCAATGTATTTCGAAAAATTCTTCCGTTATTTTAAAACATATAGCTACTGGCTATTTCACAAAACATAAATCGACTCCCATCATATCAACGACGGGTTCATTGGTTAGTATACTTGCAATGCAAAGTAATACGAATTCACTCTATTAATTTTTGGACGAAGTCCAAAACAATGGGGAAATGTTTTAAAATCCTTGAAAGACGGAAAGGCCGAACGAAGAGATAATAAAATTAGAAAGGAATCGAAGTAAACCTTCAAAATGATCATTCGGAAGAATTTTTATTCTCACTGAAAGGTAATATTATCTCTTCGAGTATTGTGTTTAGATGTCGTAAAGTATTAAGTAATTTACAGTGTAATGAAATCTAAGGGAAAGTGAGCAAAAACTGATTACTACAGTCATATGATATCAGGTTCCAGAAACAAGAAAAAACGGTTATTACTGGTATTACGCGCGAATGAGTGAGTATTAAGTCGTCGGACCCTTGCATTGGCTTCGCTTACGTCATGGTACGGCCCACGCAGGCACAGATCCTCGTCGCTTTCCTCTCTGTCTGACTCGTGGGTATCCTCCTCGCTAGAGCTCGAACTGCTGTCGTCGTCCTCATCCCCATCCTCAGCCTCTTCCTCGTCTTCCACAATCGTGAAGTTGGAGCACAACAGGGCATATTCAAACTTCGGTCTGTACCGATCGCTGAGATCTACTGGCATCGAGTATTGAGCTGAAAACATAATATTTTCCATATAAACTCTTAAATTTTGCTACAATAAATGTTTGTACGTACATTTTCTTAATGATATTATTTCATTTTTTTAAATATACCATTCTATACATTACTCGGTATTATTTAATATCATCAATAATAACGACAGACTGTGAACAACCAGTTGGTACAACTGTTGAATAATCAACTATAAGAAGGAATTTTAAATAACAAAACCTTACATGCTATAAGATTTTTCCATCAATGTCTGTCTTTTAGAATAATCAATTTCCAAGAAATTACTTCCGTTTCTCTGATATACGAATCGTACGTCAAATTTTACGCGGAATCCTTTCGTATTTTATACAGGGATTTCGATTATTTATTGCTATTCATGTATAAGCACATTTATTATCAAGAGAGGATGGAATTAACTTCCTTCTTTGCCTCTCCTTTCTTTCAATTGACTTGCAGTTGGCTGTAAGCAGATCTAAACGACCAGAGACGATCTCAAAGCCTACGTTTCAATGCAAAAATAAAGAAACATGATTTTCTTAGTGTTGAGACTAGATTTCTCAACTATTCTATTAAATCTCGATATAGTGCTCTGAAGAACTCAAATAATAGTAATACTACTGAATGGTACATACTTTCTCGTACTTGTTAATTTTCTAATCTCTTTAGTCTGGGCAAGATTTTCGATTTTGCCTCATTCTCTTCTCAACTACCATCTATTGCCGCCTAAAAGACATTTTTTCATATTTTCTCAATTTTTCTGTCCCCCTAACAGTAGAGCTTAAATATGACTTTACGAATTTTATGGAAAAGTAAAACCTGCTGTGATATGCAAATTTTCGTTGAAACATTTCGAGACTTTTTGAAAAACTGTCGCTCGAGCGCTTCTGAAAATGCCCAATTTTGAACTTTTTTTAAATAAAAGTTTTGGGTTTCGAAAAACCTAACTAGACGTGTAATTTAAAAAACAACAAAAGAACTCAGGAAAAATGCGTCTATTTCAGCTTAAAAACTGTATTGAGTTATCCGTGCAAAACGTATGAAGAAAAAGTTTGAGCCGTTTTTGAGAATCATTGTAATATTGTTTAATACTGCACCTATTTTACTCAAAATTACGTGAAAAGTAATATTTTTTTTAAACACATGAAGTTAATTAAAGAACTAGTTGTAGAGAACACATTTCTTGTGAAGAAAAAATCGTTATCTTTAATATTGTAATTGTAGGAAGACGCCGAAAATTTCCAAACTTTTGTAACTTTTGAAAATTCGGAGTTAACAGCGAACATAAGATCTATACTGTGATATACCAATTATTCAAGAAAAGAGAAAACAATGGCAGGTGGTTGCTAGGGGGCGTTGTTGATAATAAGATGGAAGTCGTCGACTTTTTGTGAGGTAGAAAGTTCTGTTGGTTTTGAACGAGTGATAGTTGTAACCATATGTTCTGCGAAGTTATAGTCGTTCACTAAAGTAAAAAAAATAAAATTGCTGAGTGTAGTGTAACCTGACAATGATTTAAGTTATTTAGGTGCAGCTACCGCCAAGATCAGTCAAGAAAAGTTGCGCGGCTAATACGTATTATGAAACTACAGATGGTTTTGCGTGTAGAAGATTCTATCAGTAGTGATGAAATCCCACTGTATTGTGAGTATTATATTACGGTTTATTAACAATGTGAACTGTTACGAAGAGATTTGACATTCAGTAGAAGAAGCAGATTTTGTTACAATACCATCTTTATTAGTGCATTTCTTTCTATTCTTACAAGAAATTTAAAGAAAAATTTGAAGCCAAAATTGAGAAAATTTTGAAATGTCCCTGGAGCTTCAAGTAGCGTACTAAAAATTTAAAGAATTATTTTCAAAATCGCAGATCTTCGAGTCGGGGCAGATTGACGAGGAATATTAATTTTGGAAAAAATCCTACTGATAGTTTAGGCGGTGATGTTGATCACAGACGGACGGGTTAAAAAAAACATTTTTTCGATATTAGGATGTGCGATATCGAACGTGTTCGTTAAAATTCCGTTGAAATCTCGAAATATATTTTCCGCTATATTACATAAGTAAGCACGTATATTACCTCGTATATGCGTACGTATACAAGGAAGTAAAACGTTCGTCTATCCAATATGTCGACGTAAGGGGAGGAATTTATAGAAAGATAGTAGAGACGTTATAGATTTGGAAGGCCGAAATTTCCAGACATCAGTTTTTCATCATAAGCTTCTAGATACAAATCTAAATACTTATTATTATTATTATTTATATAACAGCCCATTCAATTTCTTGCGGGCAAAGGCCTCCTGAAGAATTAGGGATAACCTAATGTACCCAAAGTATAAATAGATATTCACGAAATAAGTATTAATTTTTGACTACCTCAAAAAATACAGCAAGTCCCGGAATTAATCACCGAAAGTGTTGCAGAGTTCACCCGCGATATTTCCAAACTTTCATATTGGAAGCGTGTTAGAGTTCTTGCAGATTTTTCGTGTCCTTGAAGGTGACCTTGCACCGAACGGATGATCTCATCTTGGGTGCATGTTGGCTTCTCATGTTTTTACGTATCACATCATCCCGTCAACAATAATTCACCTGTACTTTCCCTAATATTACCCTACCATCCTTGATGCAGGGGCAGAAAACCGGTTCTGAAATTACCTACCCAGGATAAGGGAGGATTTAAAGGTATGAGCCTCTTCCCTCCTAATGAGTATTGCACTCAGTACACAATATTTTGACATTATTGTCCCTTGCTTATAACTCTATTAATTATCCTTAATTTGTCGCTCATTTTTAATGAGTTACTATTATAATGCGAATGATGTGCTTTAATGTCATTTTTAGTTTTAATAACTTGTTAAAACAACTTTGAGATGTTTCTCGATTTACAGGAATGCGTAGCAATAAAGAAAACTGAAATACATAAATTTCAGATTTTACATGTATGTGAATTCAAGTACTCGTTACTTTTTCGTGTACGTAGTACTGGGAAAGTTAAATTATGCTGCCAAAAATCGATGTTAAAATTTTGAAGGAAATATAGGGGTTCGTGAAACTGAAAAAGTTTTTTTTTTTTCAAAAACGTTTGTTTGAATGTCTCTGCCTTCCTGCCGCCCGCCCGCTCGTCTGTGAACAGCAATAAATCCTAAACCAGGGCTTTCCAACTGGCGACCTGCGGGCCGCATGCGTCTTTTTGTGTGGGCCGCGAGTGATTTAAAAATGTTATTATACCAACCAAATACAAAGTTTTTTAGTTATTCTGTTGTATATTTTTATAATTACATAACTCTAATTATAAGTGTACGCTGTCCTGGACTAGCTCACCTGAAAGCGGGTTTTAAATTTTGAGCAACTCCACTATAAGAGGGAGGCCTTGCCCAACATTGGAATCAATGTCTTTATTATTTATTTATTATTATAAATGAAAAATATGAAAAATTAATTATAAATGTGAAATATGAACTACATTAATCATTAATTATGTTGAATAAAAGTCGTGTCTAATATATATTTGTTGCAGTATAATCTCAGTAGTTGGGGTAAAAACAATCTTAAATTACGGTGCGGCCCGCCGCTTAACTAGAATTTGATATGTGACCCATAAGCCCTTCTATGTTCGACAGCCCTGTTCTAAACCCATACTCAATATTTTCCCAAGAATTGATATACCGCGATCTACCCTAGCTCAAGGTCCTGCGAATTAGAAACGGTTCTTTTAATTTTTGGAAGTACTTTACTTGAAGCCTTTAGAAGGTTTTTATGTTTTTCTCAAAGACGATTCCAAAGGTTTTGTTTAAATTTGTTTATAAAATGGACATTAAAAGCTCTGAAATTTTCAAAGAGCAATAGTTTAGTTTTTTTCGAACCTCCCTTACACCGTTATTATTGAAGCTAGATTTTTCATTCTTAACCCAATGAACTCCATGAAACTAGATATTTGTATTATTTTATGTAAAACGCTTTTAAAATATTCAAATTATCGAAATTCATTAGCAATTTGAACTAAATCGTTTGTTAAAATTGTTTAAATGTCCAAACTGTCGCCATATTTTCTTTAAAAATTTTTTCGTGAATAGAGCGCTATACACAAGTATATGGCTCAAGTACCATTTTCATTCTGTCTTTTTAATTTTCACAAATCAGTCTTTTTTCAAATCTCCCCGCCTACCGGCAAATATTTTGTCAGAATTTAAACACTATTAGAGGCATATATTGGATCAATTAGGCAATCCCTAAGTGAAGTAAACCGTTGCTTATCGCAAAAACATGCAATCGGGTTCAAATGTACGAAATGTTAGTATGGTTTTAACTAGTACTACGAGTATACTATTACGTTAGCGTTTCAAATAATATGAGAAAGTATGTGATTTAACGACTCTAATTTAATGTTTAATTTCTAAATTTCGCTGTTCGCTAACTTTTGTTGATTTTAACATACTTGAATGCTGCAGCTGTTTTCGTATAATGCTATCTATTTACTGTTTTCATAGAATGGTCCTTGGTTTCTCTAGAAACCTGTCATTTATTTGCTAAATTTATGGTTTTGATCTGACATAATGAAATTCGTATTATGTCATTTTTTGTCTTTTTCACATACTCTCCAACAAATGTAAAATAATGAAGAGGTGTGCTATATGCAATACATCGACATAGAATATTGTGTATCAACATATAATTGTGTTTATTAATTTGTGTACTTACATTCTGTTTCGTTGATAACCCCGCAGTGTATGTACGGATTATTTGCCGTTTCGTTGATTGGAAGAACGCACCCAAACTAAAACAGCCAGGTCCACAATTACAAACAATTTTTAAAAAAATATTTATAGATGCATCAAAATGCAAGGTTTTCTGATCATGACTGCAAGAGCTACCAGTAACATTTCAAAGACTCGACGTTTCAGAGCACGTGGCTTTACTCACCTGTTGTTTGTCTGTTGAGCGTTTAACTCTCCTAGATAAATGTTGCAATCTGTGGGATTCTGAGATAAAACAAACACATTACTACTTCCACAATACACAATATTGTTTACAAGCAATTTCAAAAGTATGCCTTACCAAGATTATTCACGCTGAAAGCCTGAGAAACCATTGCAACCCCAATCAACATCTACATTAAAAAATCAAATCAATTAGTATTTCTAATTTCAGTACGTTTTTTTTCAACCTTTTTGTATTTACAGTTCCTAAATACTGTTCGAATTGAATCTCATACTGAACATACATATTTGGTGTCTTACTACTCACCAGAGCCGCTACAAGAAAGAAAGCCCTCGCCATGGTGGCCGACTTGTGTGCTGGTCAAAGGATCATCGAATACTGAACACTTCTGGAATTGTTGGCCGTTCCGGAATAGAGGCTTTCCCCGCCAAGTCCTTGGAATCACGTGTCCCCCCTTTTTTGCGTGCGCACCCGCGCGTGCCACGGGAAGCGGGGAGGGAAATTACATGCGCGTATGACGCAGTGCTTGGTGGTGACAACAGGCATGTATTTTGGGACCAACCAGTCATTTCCTGTAATTAAAAAGGTGTCGATACAATGTTTATAGTTTGGTAGAAAAATGTGTCTCCTAAACAAAGATCTACGAGTTGAAAGTGTTGTAAAAAATAATTTTCTTATAGCTGAGATGTACAGACAGAGTATTTGTACACCTCCACTTTTACATATTATAGACATTTTACACTTTATAATGTAAAACAGATGTATTTAAAACGCAACCAATGGAAAGGTGTAATTTTACTCCTTTATAATATTCTCAAGCGAGAATTGAATAAAGGGAGTAGTCACATAGTGAGTCAGTGAGCGAATACTGAGATGGCCTCTTGTTTTGCTTCTGGGCATAAATGTTTCTTGATCTGGGCTCTCTTGGTGACGCCGCGTCGAAGGCTAAGGTGCCGACATTTCGTCCATCGTATTGTGGCCTTCAGGGTTGTGGGGAGACTACAGCTCTGAAGAAGACCATGACTCAATGGTATAAAATTCGGCACCTCAGCCTTAAACGCGGCGTAACCCGGACAGCCCAGATGATGGCTCTGGCCGCGGAAGTCTACATCATATATGCCACTTTACTATCTGTGCACGACTTCTAGAGTTGTGGGAAATATATCTATTCAAATTATCCTTCTCCACATGGTCACGGCAAGAAGTCGATCCCTTCACGAAGAGCACGTTGTAAAATTTGGAACATTTGTTGAATTTGGAAAATCTGGAAAAATCGTTTGAAAATTTGGTGGGGAATGGCAAATATTATAATTAAATGGTTATGTGAGAAAAGAAGCCCTCAGAGAAAATATCCCAAATCTATAGCTGATTGGACTTTGCAGATAGTTTTTATTTTACCGGAGCGATTATTTTCTTATCGATTCTTGAAGAAAATCACTCACTTCCATCTGTATTCAGAATTCAATTTGTATGTGAGTTAGGGAAGGGATACCAGAATTGAAAATCGTGCACATAAGTACACTTCTCCCCATAGTACGTCACACCCTGTTTTTAACATTTTTGACGTTAAATAAATAAATAAAAAGTGACGAGTGTTTCAGATAGTTCCGTATAAAGCATTTGTCCAAATGTTTTTTCCTGCAATGTTGTTCTTAATGTAAATGCTTACGTTTCTAAAACCAGTAATGTAATGGAGAAGTCGGGTTAATGTCTGAGTAGTTTTGTTTCTATCTTTCACTCATTGAGACCTTGTGGTAATATGTAATCATTAAAATTGATCTTAAAATGAAAGGAACTATGGGTTAAGTGAGAAGGGTTATCATTCGAGCTCATAATTCTTGTTTATCGCTACCTCGAATATCTACAAAGATAAAGTTTCACCATTCACGTAGTTATCGATAGGTTAGGAGAGAGAAAGTCGTTGGAATATTTGGTGGGGGCGGAAAATATTCTAATTAAATGGTTATACGAGAAAAGAAGCCCTCATAAAGTTGAAGAAAACCTCTACAAGTGCTGTCAAAATTCTGAAATTAACACTTATTCACTTTTTTAAAATTTTTAAGTCCCACCAACGACGAATATTTAAAAAAGACATTACATAAGATCTGAACTGAAAAACTACGCCTGATTGCAAATTTCTAATATCAGATTTTAATTTCTTGCCTCCAAAACGATTTGGAACACATATTGACATACAAGAAAGTTGACTACCGTCGATGTTATTAAGCATGTGATATCTGTATTTCACTTCTGCTTTAAACATTAAACACGGTTCTCTCAAAACTTCATTTATTGACTTCTTCCAATATTGCTGCCTATAAACGATATCTAAGAAGCAAATCGTGTAATTTGAAATTACCATTGAGTGATCAATGAGAGATACTTGTTCTTCTTTGAGATGTGTGAATGTTGTAAAGTATTGCAAATAAATATTTTAGACTTTATACTAGTTTGCAAAATTTTAATACAGTTACGTACTGAACTCGATGAGGAATAAGCTTAACCGGTAATATTTACATAAAAATAGTTACGGTTTTTATATTCATTTCGTTTTTGAACTTAAACTTTGTCTATTATGTTAACTCCGTCTATGGCCACTTCTCTTGAATTTTTCTCCTTCATGTTTTAATGCCGTCCGTGAAATAGACTTGTAAAATCCTATATTTCATATGAAATGAGATCAAACAGCTGGAAAAGTGTGTTTGCTTTATGTTTTATTTCATGAACCCACAAAGTTTTTAAAAAAGACTCTGTGATCACAATTTTCTTAAAATCGATCGTGTTTAAATAAACTTAAAAAGGAAAGTTGCAATTAGTCTTCATTCTTCGTAGTAACCGTCTTTCCTATTGTTTACGAAGAAGCGGAAGTTGAGGAAGGGATAGAAGGAAGTTATGCTTCATCGGTTTCTCCTCACTCCTCCTAGCCTACGTCGTTGCGGTTCGCAAACAGGAAGGACGAGCCGACCATGGTCTAAGATAAAGAGAAATCGTTCTTTCATATGGGTTGCTACAGCTCTTAGAGCGGAACAGTCACGAACAACGTTCAGGTGCCTGCACACTGACCGCAGGTGTCCACTTCCTTTTTAATTCGGGCGCGTTCGAACAAAGGTTATCAGCCCTGACTCAACACACACTTTCCCTTTTTTCTGCTTTGTTCGTTGCACTTTAACGGTGAATTGGTGTTATCCCTTTCTGAATTTTCACTGATTCTACGGAAATAATCTAAAAGTTACTTTTAGATTACTCATATTTGTTGGATTATTTTCTGAAATTTTATTTTTGTTTTATAACGAAAAGTATGTAAATTTCTGTGAAAATCTCTTCATGAATCTTTCCAATGCCGGAGTTAGACAGTTTTGGGCCTGGGGCAATGCTGAAAAGTAGCAGTCGCCTACAAAATTACAAATGTGGAAGTTATCTCAAGAAACTGTATGAGTTATTTTATTTAAACAAATAACAAAAATTACAACGTTTAAGCTAGAAAAAGTTTTGGGAAAGATACTTTAAATAATGTTTTTAAGTAAAAGTTTTTAGTGATCAAATAATATAAATTCCACGCTATAAAAAGTTGTTGTTTAGCTATAGTTTAATAAAATCTTTAGTTGTTGTTCTACATGAAATAATAAATATGAATTTCAGTTGAACCTATTTTAATGTTTGCGTCATTTGATTCATTTCATAGAGTCCTATCTTAATTAATCTAAGTAATTAATGTAATTAACTATTTACGGTGAAAAATTAATTGGAAATTTTGAGAAATATCAAATTACTGTTCTGCAAAATTACGATAACAATTTTCTCGAGTTCTCATTTCTTTTTCATTTTTTTTTACTACTTTTTCCCATCAATCCCATCATCGGGCCCCTTGACTTGCAGGGTTCTGAGCGATCTGGCCATGCTTAGCACTGGTCTTACTAATTGAATGAATATAGCAGAACGTAGTAAAATGGCAGGTTGGCCCAATGATTTACAATGTTTGTCTTTCATTGTTTTTCATATAAGCGTTTGCACCAACGACCATATTGAATACTGATCGGTGGGAATTCTCTTATAACTGCTATACCAAATCTGTTAACCACGCTTTAGAATCTTTGTCTCGAAATAATCATGAAAAAGTAAATTAATGAGCGTTGCACTGCAAAGATTTAAACCTAAACTATTTACATTCTTATTCAAAACTAGTCATGCATGCGACCACTATTGCGCTATAAGGTGCCAATAATTAATCCATGTAATTTATAATGCTTTATATGAGTATTCATTTGAAAGTACTAAGAAAATGATCGAAACAAATTATGAGAACCACCTACAAAGTTGCTGGAGAAAAGACTTTCACCTAATAAAAATAGTTTAAACTTGGAAGTAGCAGGAAATTTGTTGTATTTTAGATTGAACTTCTAAAAGAAGAAAATAACATTGATCTCATCAGAATGTCAGAAGGTAGGATTAAGAAGACACAAGCCTTTCGAATATTCGAAAGAGGAAGTTAACGACAAAATAACTTAAACAAGAAAAAGATGGATGGATTCACAAATGAAGACAAACGTAAATGTGAGAAGTTTGAAGGTCGTACGTACTCAGGTTGGCCTCTGTCGCACATTCGAGTGGACTGCCCTCTTACACCACATATTTTGAGCCGCTGGCTTGGAACAGAGCTTCTTGTCCACGTTGGCGTAAGAAGACTCGTGATCTTATGTAACGCTGGGAGCGGAGGGAGTACTTACGTACAAGACGTAGAGCGCCCCTCACAATGCCTGCTTCATTGTTTCGAGGAGCCATCCTTGTGTCCCAGAGACTGGTGCGGTTTATTGCTGTGTTCCGGGCATTTCTCATACCAAGCTTCTAGTTCCGTCATTTACTAAAATGCGAGGTAATTCACTTTGCATCACTGTACCTGTTTGGTAAGTCTGTAGTTGATGTAGTTTAAGCCTTGTAGTAGTCCCAGTTGGTGATACAGAATCGCCCAGTGGTGGTGAATGAAGTCGATCATTTCATTCTTGACATTAGTCTTGGATCAGCACACATTCTGCAAGGGGTCCTCCTTTTCAAAAGTCTCATGCAGGGTTCCTGGGTGAAAAATGATGAATAGTATTTCGGAGGCAGAATTGAAACAACGACATGATGCCATCTGTGCTGAATTATGCGTCGTTGCTGAATGCATCTGTGCTGAATTATGCAACAGAACAGCACAACTTCAAAATCGCAAAGTTTAATGAATGAAGTGAACATTGCTAAAGTAGAAAGTAAATGACCTTAAAACATCGCACGAGATAAATGTGGCATACATGTTACTCGTGACATAGGGCCTACCTGTGCACCAAAATGAACTAATTTAATTAAGTTGTTGTCATTTCCAACATTTTCCTTTAGCTTTGGATGGCATACTCATCATCATTATCATCTTCTGATCTGTTTTCTAATATAAGCCCGAAATTTCCCTACCTTATAATGGCTAAATCATTAAAAGCTAAAAAAACTGTTGGCAATGACAAAGCCTTTATACTCAAGTTTTTGGAATATCAAGTGTTCACCACAAATAAACCAATTTACTGAAATGAAATTTAAACAAACTTAATTTAATGGGTAGTGTTAAGATTAGCTTAGAAAATAAGAGTTAGAAAACTTTCTTTTACTGTTAGAATACCAATAAACGGTATCAAAGCTAGTCTGTTCGGTTCTGTGAAGCTAAAAGTTGATGAAAATGCATGACAAAGACCTAATTGTGGAGAACAAATTTTATTTGAAAAAAATTGATCTTCACTATTGTAGTTGTAGGAAAACGCTGAAAAAATGAACTTTTGCAATTTTCGAAAAATTACAGAGGGCAAGAAAATGAGACTCTTGCCATTGGTAAGAGTTATTTACGCTATTCGAAGATTAAATAATTTGTAGACCATTTTTTAAGAAATTTTTTTAAATGTTGAAGCTTTTTAAAAAACTACTTCCAAAAATCAAAATATTAATTTCAAATTCTCAGGGCTTTGAGTTCTTTAATATCGAGATAAATTTCAATTTTGGAGAACATTGAATGGTTTATCCCTGAAAGAGCCAGGTTCAGAGATAAACCCTTTCTGTCGTGGATTTAACTTCACCACGGATCGAATGCGTTTGTCGATAATGCCCCAAAAGATTCTTCACTGGAGAGAACTAATTGTGATGGGGCGATAGTTATTGGCAAACTTATTATCCTTACCCTCTTTTAGTATCAAGATGGTGCGATTGTCTTTCCACCTGGAAGGCACAAAGCCACTATAAAATTTGGGTGTACAATAGGGATAATATTTCAATTTTTGCTCCTGAAGATATGTGGCTCACTTTTATCTTATCTAGTCCTGGAGCCGTGGCATTTTTCTTAATAGCCAGACGACTTTTAATTTCGGCAATTTGTACCGCGTATATTATTTTGTCTGAGTCCATTCCAGGTGTCAAACAATTTATCGCCCCCTCTTAATTCGGAAAGCCGAATCGGGGGCGTGTTACCCCAAATGGATTTGTACAGGTCATTAACCTCATCCCTATTAAGGGGCTGTTAATCGACACTAGAACAGTCAATGCCCGTTCTAATGCACTTTGCCAAAAGCGCTGGATCATTGTTAGAGGAATAATTTACTATATATAAGATCAATATTTATCCCATTTTTTGTTACCAGGGCTCGGCAATACGTTTATATGTGTGTTTATTCTTACAAGAAATTTCAAGAAAATATCTGGAACCGTTTTTGAGAAAATTTTGAAAATGTACCAGGGGCTATATGAAAAGTACTCTCAAAATTTAAAGAATAAAAATTGCAGTATATTGAGTCTGGACATATCGATTAGGGAATATTCATTTTGGAAAACATACTACGAAGAGTTTAGACACTAGCGTTGTTCACAGACGAACTCACAAACGGAACGACAAACGTCTTGCAAAAAACAAACACTTTTTCATTTTGAATAGTCATCAGTGGTATTTTATTTGTTCGTGTCTTCAAATTACGTAATAGTATAAGGCGATGTATGTACTTTGTTTCAATAGCTTCTGACAAAGCTTGGGCGTCATCAGCGGCGTCCCAGCCTTGCGGCCATGTTTTAAGGGATATGTGTTGTTAGCACGTAGACATCCCTTCGCCGTGTTCTGGTCAACCTGATGAGTTTTCTCATCGTCACACAGTAACTTATACAAGGACATTGCAAGGAAAACGCACACTTTAATCTTGCCCGACCGGGAGTTGAACCCGGAGTCGCGTCGTGGAAAGCGAGCACGCTGACCAATGAGCTACCCAAGAGGGCAGTACCAAGAAATGGCAGGTGTAAAAACATCATTAATTCCAGAATTATGACAGTTTTCGTTTTTTACTTTCTCGCCCTTAAGAAGGTACGAGAAAATAGTGTAATGCTGCGGTAAAATACGACGAATTTTCGGCAGAAAAACTCTTATTGCCGGGCCCTGGAAACGAAAAAGTGCATAAATCCAGTTTCTAAATTTAGAAAAAATCTTCTAACACATTATGTAGCCGTAATTCATGTGTTGTAGGTTTTTGATATAGAAAAATCGATTCACGGCAAAAAGTCTATCTATTCGTCTGTCTGTGAACAACGCTAGCGGCTAAATCGTTCAGCCGATTTTCTCCAAAATTAATATTCCTCAATCGATCTGGCTCATGTCCCGGCCCCTTGAATTTAAAAACCGATATTTCGAAACCGATATCGCTTGTTTTTTATTAAGTCAGTTGATACTAGATAGTGGATTAGATTAGTTGTTAGTGTGAAAGACGTTTAAGCGAATGATGCAGCTCTAATTTTCGATGTGAACCCGTACCCAGAATTCATGTGGGTTCTTCACATCGACAAATCGAATGACAGCAAAACGTCTGTTCGTCCGTCTGTGAACAATTCTGTCTGTGCGTATTGCGAGGATTGTATTTGGATTCTCAGTGCATTGATGTATTTTCTTTGAAGCAACCCGCAAACCTGATTTGAAATTAGCCCAATTGGGTTTTCTCTTTTAAAAAATACAATTTAATTTAATATGAAAGAAAAATTGCTAGCCTTCAAGAAATATCAAATTGGAATGCGAAAATGGCATTCCGCCGCGCGAAACGGCAGCTGTAGTTCTGTGAATTACGTCTCATTGTTGGGACACGTTTTAGCTGTATGAAACGCAGTTTTAAGTCAAATTTGTGTTGATATTTGCTTGAAAATATTTGGTGTTCGCTCCTAATGTTCTACGATTTGTAATGAGTTTAACAAAAATTATAACTGAGATGTGTTAATTCAGAGATAAATTGCAATATAAACAGTATTACATAACAATTACTAAGGGCGAGAAAGTAGCACTACTTACCACCACTAGTTTACACAGAAGTCCTTCATTTTCTCTCCCTATTGCTCTATAATCCAATTGAAACATTGATCTAAGATATCTGTACACTCAACTATGTCACAGACTTTCCATATCTCGCGAAGGAACTTTTGGGAGTGGGGGATGAGCCATCTCTCGGCCCTGATGATGGCCTTGGGGACTAGATAGGGAAGGAACATTCGCGCACAGTCGGTAGCCCGATGTTTGGAGCATTGCTCCGGAATCCATCTGGAATTGACCGGTGGAAAACATGAAAGTCGTACTCTAAAATTCTGAACTCGACAGTGGTATCTTCCGTCTCTTGAGTAACGTGTCAAAAATCCGCTTCTGTTAGCAATGACCCCCAGACCCTCCCCGGCCCGACAA
The DNA here is from genome assembly GCA_031308135.1 of Acheta domesticus. Lineage (NCBI taxonomy): Eukaryota > Metazoa > Arthropoda > Insecta > Orthoptera > Gryllidae > Acheta > Acheta domesticus. The sequence continues at coordinate 244,621,741 of JAHLJT010009436.1, read as the reverse complement.
CTCAACTTCTTTTGGCGGACTCGCTATCTTGCTGCGCATCGGAAGCACCGCTCGGGGCGTCATTTCGCCAGGCGCGCACGAGCCACCACTCCCGCCGCACCAGCGCGCAAGCGCGCGGTCCACATCCGCGAGTGCACGCGTTGCGGCTGCGGCGGCGTGGCTGTGGAAAAAGCGCGCGCCGAAAAAGCCCTCCGTCCGAGCGCGCGGCCTAAACCAGGAGGCAGAACGGTCGCTGCAACGGAACGTTGGCGGGCCCTCATCAATTGGCTGAACGAATTCCGCGACCCAATGGAAACGTGTGCGGAGAAGTTTGATATCGCTTTACTTGTGAATTGATCTGTCTAAACCGAATTAGTAATGTAAGTTTTTTCTGCAACACTTAACGTTGTTCATCTACATCCATTACTTCAAAAGTCCCAAAATCGACTAAATAAATTTTCTTCCATAAGAGAGAACGATCCTCTTTCAAGGTTCTTAAGTAATGCGACTTAAAAATAAAAAAAAATGAATCGTCGTTCAAACCGTCTACTCTCTTCGTAGACTTAAAGGAAACGTCATACGGGATACATTTGTCGTAATCCTCTATTTAATGACACTTATAGATTACGTGCATTCACTTCTTAAGAAGTATACGTTATTATTGCATTTGTATTGTACATGAGTGGGTGATGCGTCTCTATCTATATTCTATTTACTTTTTTTTCCCGAACTGGACCCTGTTGTAGACTGGCGCAAATTTTGGAACGCGCGCTAGAATTGTAATCACATGTGAATCGTAATTGCCACTGCATTCTTTCCCGTCACAGAGAGGCAAGTGTTTATGACGTAATAGAAGTTCCAAACGCGCGACCGCGCGCCACGCCCAACGCGCCATGGCGCCCGGCCTTCGCAGCGCGGCGCGGCGCGGCGCGGCGCTCCCACGCAAAAACGCCTCCTCCCAAAGTGACGCGGCGCGGCGCGGGACGACGCGGCGCGGCGCTGCGCTCTTCTATTGCGAGCTGACAAGAAGTGACCGCAGATCCCTCGCGGAAATTAAAGTTCTTAGGGGCTTAGTCACCTTTCGCATGCTTCTAAGGCAATAAGGTTTTCTTTTTCTGTTGCGTTTCTTTTTTTTGTACTTTGTTTCCTCCTGAACTTTCAATTGTTCTTTACCTTTTTTATATCTCCTTTTTTTTCGTAATAGTTATCCTTTTGTGGCGGTAAATACAGGTATATAATGAATTATCCCCCTCTCAGGGTTGGGCAGTATTTAATTATTTTATGGTTTACTAGTTCATTGCTGTGTGTTTACAGACCTGAAACAAAACACGTAACGGTATACTTAATACCCTTGCGGGCCTTTTCGCTTCTTTATGCCCTAGGGCCTTTTGAATACTTTATGGCCCGCTCTTATACCAACACAACACACAGAACTTAGTTATGAATTCGATTTTGTAAAGTGAAGATGCAAGCAAATACAATAAATAAATGGCATAATGCTTAAATAAATAAAATAAATTGTTATAAACCTTATTTTGCTTATTTGATATGAAAATTGAAATTTTGAAATGTTTCCGTGAACTTATAATTGCCATCATTCACTCGCATTTCACTGTTACGTACCATCTTTTTTAGTGACATAATTATATTCTTCTTTAGTGGCGGTACTCGTAATAGTAATAAGATATATAAGGCACATCGGCTAACATCCTCGAAATGTTATTTTTTGGTGTTTTGACATATTCTAAATAACGTTTGACAACAGGCGCTAATAACCTAAAAGTACCGTTTCATCAGCGCAATTTACACTGTTATTCACGCTGGTAAATCTCAAATACACCATAAAGAGTTTTATATATTTCTCAAGATTTTAATGGAAACCACTGTCCATAGTTTTGTTAGCTTTTGCGAGAATTTCCACAGGAACTTCACAATATTCTTTCATTTTGTACGAACAAATCAGTCCAATAACGATTATGCAATAGAAATTAGATATACACTCTGTTTTGTTTATCTGACGTCATATTGACAAATGACTGTTACAATGCGTCTTTTCACTTTAGACGCAAGAAATATTATAAAATGTTTCGAATTCTTGTTTTATTCAGCAACGAACTAGTAAACCATAAAGTTTTGTATGCACCACGGGCGTTACTAGATGTTTTTGCCCCTCAGGCGACTTCCAACCCCTCGGGCCAGAGGCTCTCGGGGTTGGAAGTCGCCCTCGGGGCAAAAACATCTACTTAACGCCCTTGATACATAAATAACTATTATTGGAAATAAGATTTTTTATACATTTTTTATTTGAAAACAGCATTTGTGAGTTTTGGACATGTATTTTAGAGTTATATTTAAAAATATAAAATAGGTGTATTTAAAAGAAAAGAAATACCAAAAATACTTAAAATACAGATGAAGACGATAACGAGGATAGTTTCTTTTTATTTGATCCTGCTAGTGAATGGACCTCGTTGAAACAAAAATAAAAGCTCCTTTCAGCTGTTGAACTTGAATTATTAATTAAATGATTGATCTAAATTGTTAAAAATTCTGGATAATTATCTGACAGTAAAAAAGGAGTTTATTTTTTATAGCACTAGTTTATGTTCATCAGCGCCAGTTCAACAACTGTTTTCCTTCGCAGCAACTGTTTTCCTATACATTTGCCAAATAGGGGTTTATTGCCTGATGATTTGCATGAAAAACAAGTCGTTTTAAAAGGAAATTCCGTTCATTTGAGTTAGACATATTTTTGATATCATTTGATATTTGAAAGTGTTTTGGCAAAATTATAAGTGAAAGTGTTTTATATTTGAAAGATTTTAGTTATTGTTCAGTAATTTATGACTGTCAATTAGTAATTTATTGTAGATGACAATTGCAATATATTGTTGCAAAGAAAAGTTATAATGCAGAATTATTGTATTTACTGTGTTTTGAGTGTTTGAAGTATTTTAAATACGTATATACAATTTAGCCATTCAAAAGCTATTGTATTCTGAGGATTATTTAAATACTTATTTACAAAGAATTTTGGCAAAGTATTTAAATACTAAATTTAAAGTATTTTGTCCAACCCTGTCCCCCTATTCTTTCGTATGTTCGCTAAATGTATTCAAATCTTAATCTTCATTTACTCTTACATAATCTAAAAGAATCTAAAAATAAAAATACGAAATTGTGATGTCCAATCTGCTCCATCGTGGAGTAGATTTGAACAAATGTGTGTCTGTGCATAACATACAAAATATGTCATAATGAAAATGTAGATCATCTTATCTCAATAATATGAGTTTAAAAGAAAATAAATTCGTACAAGTCTCATTTTACCTTCCAGGGTAGATTCTCAGAGGGAAGGTGGCTTTTTTTATCTTTGAATTTTTTCTTACACTTTATTTTCTTGAAAACCTGTTGTTCCCCGAAACACCTTTCTTAAAGTTGAGAATCGAATGAGAAAACAGTCGTAGTCTGTGATGCATATTGTCGTAAATTAGCCTGGATATCTGTGGTGTTCAATCTACGAACAGAAAGATTAATTCTGCCATTCTTATTTATTAATCAACGAATGATATTTGGGTGGAACATCGCAAATAGCTTGCGTGTGCCAATTGTCAGTTAGGCAACCCGCTTGACGTTTATGTTTCTGCTTTGGTGACTCAGCGACACCTGCAGAATTGATGCTCCATTCATTGTCGCTGTGTCGTCGAGAAGAGGGGAGATTTTTTTTATACAAGGTTCCGGTTCAGCGGGGCACTAACAGTTAGTTTCTAGTAATTTTGATACGAAAATAGATATAATGTGTGTAATTTATTAAGTACGTCACTACATACTACATTTTTTGCATTTTTACTAACGTTTAAATGAACCCTAACCGTCCTTCTCGTAGCTTTATAAACAGTTGTGTGCATTTTCCTTAAAAAAACGCATGTGTCCCATAAAGTAAAAACTGACTTTAATTAACTGTGAAATGTTGAAATATCCTTTTTCGAAATGAAATTAGGACAGTTCCGCAACATTTACCCTTTTCAGTTGAAAATAATCGTGTAATGTGTAATGTGTGATGTAGGTTCGTTTCTACCTAATAAGTCGTTTCTATCTAACCAACTCATTAGGTTAAAATTAACCTACATTACGCTATCGGGCACATTCTACTAATGAAATGAAACATAGGAGTATGTTCTGCTCTTTCAGTATCAGACAAAGTAAAAAAGAATGACAGTATTATAGACTTCACAATAAAATGACCTTTATGGATGCCTGATTTATTTTAAAATTTAACGATAGCCCATCGGGCATCACTATACACTTCTGTACGTGCTATCACGAACCTATCGTGTAAATTACAAGAAGTCGGTGACCAAAAGAATAATGGTGTGATAGCAGGTCGGTTCTTTGTCACGCCAGTGTTCCAACCAAACGTAGCACGGCCACTTTGCTCGGTGTGAGGCGTGGGGTGAGGGCGTCCTTGGGGCATTCCGCTCGGGAGCGTGGCAGGGCGGGGGCGGGGCGACGGCCCCCCGGGGCGCCTGCCTCGGGGCAATCAGACCTCTCGCGGCCCTTTGGGGTACCAGGAGCGAGTTCACTGTACTTGTTTCGGTACGAAACCTGTGCGGACACACCTGGAATGGAAAGAAAAATTGATGGATAGGGGATGAGTTTGAATAAACGATATGAATAATGGTGGAATGAGAGGCTTGGGAAGCTGGAGAATACCAACCTACCTCAAACAGAAATTGTCCAACTCAAAGGGCACTCCGGGTAAGATGGTAAAAATTTCCCGAGAAAAAAATAACATATGAGTAGGTAAACAATGCTCTAAAGTAAAAATTACACTTGAAAAGTGTCTTAGTCACCCATTCTTCTACAGACAAAAATGTATTAATTTTAATTTTTTCGTCAACTTAACTTCATCTTTCTAATTGAAAAAAAAAAATGGAAAAAATATATCATCAAAACATTTTGATATATTCTCGGCGATAAATTCCAACGTAAAAAATGTTTTTGATAACAAAAAAAATTTACTGTCTTAGATATCTCAAAAATATTATATTTACGTTAAGAGTCGTAGTACTCATTTGTCTTTTGGTTCTAGGAAACTTTTTACCATCTTATCCAGGGGTACTCTTTCACGTTGAGTTGCCGGAATTTCTACTTCTGAATAGATGTGAAAAGGTAGATTACTGACCACTACACTTCAGGTTCAGGCTCTCGAAATCCGCAGAAAAAAAATAAAAAAGAATATTGACTTTTTTCTGAAGTATAATAGCTTTTTTCTACCATGACATGACGGGAACTTATTTTGTTAAATAGGGCAAAATACAGTTTTATTTCCAGCTATACAATAGTCTCTGTTTTTGCCTCACTTTTATGTAATCTAAGATTTGTTGATTTGAAGAAATGGTACCAACACCAATTTTTTTTATAAAATAAATCGGCAAGGCCTTCAAGGGGTATTCAAGAACTTTCGAGCCTTGCTTTTATTTTGTTAAATATTCAAGACAAGTTAAAATAATCCATTTCATCTGCTTCCTAGATGTTCATAAGAATTCTCAGATTTTAAAATTGAAATCGAATGACATTTTAAGAAATATATTCACCGAATTGGATTCGTAACTTTAATTTTACAATTGGATAGGAAATTCGAAATTACACATCTCTGAAACCCAATGGTATACATTCCTACAATGTATTTTGTACACCTTCCTGTTTCGATTATGTCTGTGGAATCTCCGTCAAAACAGCACGAAAATAATTATTAAAAGTTATAGTGGTGCCATCCGTCATTTATATTGTTTTGACAAAAAATTAGTTATATTCGATCTTATATTAAATATCTGTAACCCGCCACAACGTTTTGAATGCGTTGTTTTAACAGAATTACATTGGAAATGCAATGCGCGCGTTTCAGGCCATTTCGGCCCACTGTGCGCCGGCCTCGATGCCCCAGAGTCGCGGAGCACCTTTCACACATGCGGGCCCGAAGTAGGAATTTGGGACTCGTGTAAGGCAAAAGTGTTTTTGACGCGATTGGCTTTCTCATTCTGCCACACACCCCGTGTAGACATGACATAAGCAATCATCCATTTTTTCATCCTTCACGATTACTCTTCTCTCTTTTACTCAGTGGAAGGTAAATGTCAACTTTCAATACACTAGAAAGGAAATTATTCCAAGACGTAAGCCTCCCTCGTTCACACTCATTAAAGAATACGGCACTCATCACACGATACTTGTTACCACCACAACATCAATGAAGAAAATCTACAATCTATTAGCGACGAAAATGTTAAATTGTGATTGAATCTGTGGAAAAACTGCCACATGTACTCCTTGAGGAAGTTCACGTGTGTGAGAACACTTTTATAAAGATTTGTGCAATCTAATCGAGCCTTAAAATACACCAATCTAATCAATCTCTCTTCATCAAAATCGGTTTTTTCGTGACTTCGGACCGGCTTATGTGTCTCATGGCATCGATTGATGTCATTGCTATGCTATTGAACGGGTGGCAGGATTTTCGGCGCTGGCTACATGGCTATAGGTTAGGTAAGTCGAATTCAGTCACCGTCTGGAGAATTCTAGTGGCCGGTTGCGCTGATCAGTAGTTTTACGTGGTTTCTCCGATCAACACTAAACGAATGCTGGAGACGGATGCTAAGAAAACCGGCCACGGGCCTCGCTCGATCTTTCCGTCTTCTTCCTTGTCCTATCCTCACCATGAGCTACACTTCCACTTGAATGCCGGGAGACCAGTCTGCAGCTTAGAGCTTGTCCTGATTGGGACTGTACCCCGCAAGCCGATGGTACGTGGGCACTGGATCTCGCCAGCCAGCGAGGGAAGGTCACCGCCACCTCCCACTACAAAAGCACACACTAAACTTACGAGACTAATGACCGTAGCAGTTGACGCGCCCGGTATCATTAATCAAATAGTCTTGGCTTCGGGTCGCGCTGTATCCGCCACGTCCTCAGCCAGTTACCATTTCCATCGCAGTCATAACACTGGTTTTGAGGAGTGGCGGCATCGGACAAGGAACACATTCCTTTAAATGCAGTTACAGTTACCACGACACCGTCACCAGGCTTCTCCACCACCTTTCTCTTCTGAAGCGTCCTCCTCCGTGGCGCCTGTTGCTCATAGCCCCACTTCCGCGCTCCGCCGCGCCGCCCCTGCGTGAGTGGTAGCACACAATAGAGGGCGCGGTCGCAGCGCCGAAAGGTTATTTCGAGGATTGGCCCAGACGGAGATAGGAGCCATTCGTGCCCATGTTCCAAAGGAGCCGGTCCTATCATTCTGGTTTCGGAAGAATATGTCTTTTTCATTAATTCCAAGTAATGATATTTAATGACTCGCATTTCCTCAATTTTATATTTTGTTGATGTGGAAGTGTACTTTTCTATAATTTTGAATGTTACTTAAATTTGTGTTAACTCACAACGATTGGGTGCAGGGGAGAATGATTAAAAATGGCATACATATTAAAAATTACGTATTAAACATTTAATACGTACGAGTATGTTCAGGTGTGACGTGAGTAGTATATCTTCCATAACATAATGCTATTCCAAATTTCAAACGGTTGTCGTTCACAAACTACTGCAAGTACACACCACTGTCAACTCTAAAGAAAGATATTGAGTGTTTCAGGTAAAACTTCAATTTGCCCTTCTCTTTCCTAGAAAATACTACATTTAATTTAAAGTTAATGTATGTTTTTGAAAATATTTTACTTTCGATTCACAAAATTCGATAAATTCTACCATGTTTATTTTTACGATTTACACGCTTCCTTTCGACGAATGATTTCGGAGCTGCACCGAACGCGCACATGAGCAGATTCCCGGACCTCAGGACGTAAGCCACGCTGCGCCTTCGCTAAAACTCGGGAATCATTCGCCAAAAGGAAGCGTAAATCGGATCAAAGCGTGCTATTGTACGGGCGCGCGCGCGCGCTGGAGTCCTTCACAAACATGCAGGAGTGATCGCGGCCTTACTCAGACTGTGAAAGCGAATTGTGCGCCGCGAAAACTACCTAATTAAACCGCCAGGTATTTGGGTGAATTCGATGTAGCCGTCTAAGTAATGTCGAAAATTCTGCCGCCGCCGGAACTCGAACCCTAGGACTTGCCGGTCGTAGGCAGTGCTTATTGATGTTAATGTCAATATTCATGAATTATCATCTTATATTAAAATCGAACCTTGCTGACTTGAGATGCAATTCAAGTAAATGCAGCTGCGGGAGGAGCCCGTGCGTGGGCGCGGGGCGGAGGTGCAGGCGAAGGCGGAAGGCGCCTGGAGGGGAGCCAGGCGCAGTGAGGGTGGGAGGCTTCGCGGAAGCGCTTGCGGCCGAGGGTCCGCGCTTCGATCCGCGGCAGAGGAGGGTTTTCTCCGTGAGGGCGGCGCCCACGCTTCGCTCGTCCGGCCGCCAGCCTGCCCCCGACCGTCTGCCCCCGCCCGCCCCCGTCCGCGTGTCCGCCCCACCCGCCACCACCCGCCCTGCGAGCCCGCGCCCGCCCCCGCCCGCCCTCGCCCGCCCCCGCTCGCCCCCGCTCGCCACCACTCGCCATTGCCCGCCCCGCCCCCACCCGTCCCCGCTCTCCCCTGCCCGCCCCCGTCTCCCCGCGCCCGCCCGCCACCAACAACCCTGTCGGTCCCCGCCCGCCCCCGCTCCCCCCGCCCGCCCCGTCCGCCACCCCGCCCCCGCTCGCCTCCCGCCCGCTCCCGCCTGCTCTGACACGCCCCCGCCCGCCCCGTCCTCCTTCTCGCCCCCGCCCACCCTCACCCGCTTCCGCTCGCCACTACTCGCTACTGCCCGCCCCGACCCCGCTCACCACTGCCCGCCCACCCGCACCCGCCCGTTCCCGCCTGTTCCTCGCCCGCTCGTGCGCGCGTGGGCGGCGGCGCGGCGGCGTGCGAGCGCCGCGTCATCGGAAGGGAGCCGAGTGACGTGCGACGCGGGGGACGGAGCAGGCGGACCAAACATCGCTTAGAGAAAACGAATGTGAGTTGCTACGTACGTGGCCCACAGGTTTAGCCTACAAGTCTACATTATCTCGTTTTGTAGAATAGTTTTATTATTTCTAATGCGCGCAGAAATGGAACGAAAACGAGACAGCCTCCGGCCATCTGAGAGTTGGCTATGGTTTCGTTAGGTATCCAGGAACTCGGGGAAAATACAAAACAATGAAACAGTTGCCTCTGCACGTATCTCCGCCAGCGGAATCGCCTCTTCATTTATCTTGTACCCTTCAGGTGACCGGGATAAGTTCAAAGCTGCTGATTTATGGGGTAGTGAAATGCATGTAAGTCTGAATGTGGAAGGAACAAGGATAACGGAGGAAAGATCGCACGCGGTCTGTGGCTTGTTTGTTAGGGTACTGCTCCGGCATTCTCCTGGTATTAATCGGAGAAACCTCGGGAATTTCCAATCAGAGCAGCCGGACTCTTTCTTTCCCAGCCAGAAACTGAATTCCTCCTAGCTATCTAGCTGGGGTGGAAAATCCGCTACCGTCGAGTTTCGAACCTAGGACCTTCGGGTCTGAGACCCTGCAGTGGCAATTGTTGTTAACCGTGAACCAACTCATAACCTGAATGTCAATCACTGATAAGATCACACACGTCTAGGATTAGTTTAAAATAACATTATGCTTACATAAAATTAGAAAACAGATACGGAGAAGGTGACCAAAGAGCGTCCTTCTTGGAAATAAGCATAAAAGCTTTCACAACTGTTTGCGGTTAGATGACATTTTTTATTCTTACGTCACTGCCATGTTTTAAACATGCAACACCTAACTGTTAACGCGCATGAATCATCGTCCACAAGGAAACTCTAGATAATCTACCACTCCAAGTTAGTTGTGAGAAGAGACTAATAGAAATGTTCAAATCTCATAATTGTCAGTTATAATATTGTATCTTCCTACAGATGGACCATCGGCTCACCCACATATGAGTATTTAACTATATCATTCACAAAAAAGTTAGAAAATATTTTTATATTAGGTATGAATATCGGTATAACAAATTACGGTTTTTGAAATTATTAATTTTACATTTATTCCAAATTAATATAAGGTTCAATTCTTAAGAATTATTTTTATACATAATATCTCCATTTTGATGTACAAATCGAAAAAAATACTTAATGTAAACTATTTACTTTCTTCATAATATTAATACTCATAATATCATGTACTGTCAATGATAAAATCAAGTGCGTAATTTCATGTTTTATTGTAACTTTGTATTTATTTGCAATATACATTCAAGAATGAGGCGGATGTAGGGCCCACTGGATTTTCACAGAACAACTAAAGGAACACAATGTACTCTGATTATTAGAAGACATTTCAATGTAGCCAAGTGCTTTCTTTCAGGCTTTGAAATGACACATTCTTCCGAGTATTACATCTTTGAATATAATGAGATCACAACGTGATGGCTGAAGAGCGTTTTTGTCTTTATTTGTGTGTTGTTTAAATTCAGCACTGAGCTTCCTTTCTCTCCTACTCCTCTCTCTTTCTCTCTCCCTCTTTCTTTGTCTCTTCCCTCTTCCTCTCTCTCCCTCTCTTTCCCTCTCTCTCCTCCCTCTCTTCTCTCTCTCCTTTATTTATTTAATCATTTATTTTTGCTGAAACCTGAAACTTCATCTACCTAAGCCAAGCGGCGCCTCCAGCTCGGCCTTGGCAATGCGCATATCTCCGCGCCGCGCGTTGTGCCCCGGCGCAACGCGTGCGTAAGCGTCTTGGACGTGGCTTATCTCGCGGAGCTGTCCCTTTGACGGGGTATCCGGCCGCGCATTAAGCGCCCTTTGCGACCTCGGCAAATGGTTCCGCCGGAAAATGATTGGCTCGCGTGCGGACTGCTTTACCGGCCCGGCGCTCCATGGCCCGCCAGCGACAACCGAAGTTCACTACCCACACCCAGGAACAACGCGAGCGCGTTTATTTAATTTTTCCTCTAATGTACGTCTATAACGACCTAACGCAAATAAAGAGTGGGTTCTTATAAGGTATGTATCTTATAAGAATGTATAATTAGAAACTGTATGTACGTAATTGTATTTCCAGTACAAATCAGTAATTTACTGTGAGAAGAAGTAAAATATGATTTTATTCTCGAGTGAAAAAGTTTAGACCCCAATGCAACGAGGCGTTCGGTAAGGAGGCCAATTTACACTAGCAAATAATATTTATTTTTATTTTTTACTGACAGGTTGTAGCTTGTTATTGCCTTCGATACGGTGTTCGATATACGCTGCATAACTTAGATCGAGAGGACTGCGGTTTACGAGGGAAATATGAAAACAGTTGAATGATGCTACATGTTCCCTCAACGGAATTTTGAGAGGGAATTATGAAAGGGAATTATAGGAGGGAAATGTGAAAAGACAAACTGCGTCAAGTTAACATCTAGTTAATTAGTAAATATTAATCAATAAAATGCGTATCAATCAATCAATCAATATAAATCAATAAAAATACGTAAATATGAATCAATAAAATTATGTAAAAAATAAAATTATGTATGTACAACGGACGTTAACTGGTTCTAATGACCTTATAACGCCCTTGGTGCATAAATGACTATTCTCCCTCGAGTGGAAAGAATACCTTTTCCTTCATCACTATGTAAACGGAAACGCTATTTAAATGAAATATCTAAATACAGTAAACTCTCGTTAACACGAAATCGTTTAACACGAATTTCGCCGTAACACGAACAAAACTTCGATCACGGTAAGGGTTTACGGTAATACAGACATTTATAATACTTAGATAACACGAATTTTTATTACAAGAAATTCGATAATTTTGGTCCTTTGGAATTCGTGTTAATGAGAGTTTACTGTACTTGCTTATTGTGGCATCTCCTACGCTTTACATAATTTTTAAAAGTATTTTCGTTTGTGCATATTCCAGTTATGCAAGTTCATGACAAAAATAAATTTTCAACATTCATAGTTCCATTCTCGGTCACAGTACATGAAAAAGTATCGATTATGGCGAAAAGGTATCGACAATAAAAATTAGAAAAAAATATACGGCTTCACCTCTTCCCTCCAGTGGTTCTATCGGGTTATGGACACGAACCTACCTCAATGTACGGTATCGGAGAATCACATCAGAACGCCGACTAAAGTGTGCCTTCTTTCGTTGTATTCATAGAGGCGTGTAGTTGTCTCGTAGAGGCGGAGAATTAAGGAGAATATAATGTGAACCTGAATTTCTAATCAGGCAGAATAACCAACTAAATGAAGAAAATAAATCGCGACACAAGATGCTAATTAATTACTGTCAGAACACCTTTTCGATCTCGAATTTTACTCGTTCTTTTAATTTTTTTACATTAACATGAATGGTTAAAGCTTGATTTAATCGTAATGACGATACTTAAACCTAATGTTTACCTTAATTACACCTGATTTATGACGTAAAGGTGAATATTAATTCGTAATTAATTGTGTGACGGAAAGACGTGTGTATATATATATATATATATATATATATATATATATATATATATATATATATGTTATTATATTTAAGCGTTTTACACCTATACTTGGGTTGAAACCGTCGAAACCAGTTTATTTTTAGAATTTTCCCAATCTTTTCGTCTTCTGCAGAGGAATCGAGCGAGCTACTGTTCACCTCTAGGTCTGCCTTAACCCTGCGCCCTAAAAACCCTACCTACTTATAATCCCCCAAAACACGAGTTTACTAGCATGTGTTCTGTTCTTAGTTGTATCCCGTGTACCCACTAGAATTACGGTGGACGATTGTAACTAACCTTTGATAATATTCGCGTATGTCATTTGTGTTGTCGGTCGTGCGTTGTTCAGTACTTTTAGAAACACCACTTCCTTTAAGAAATAAAACATAAACAATAAATGACATTTTTTTAGTATACTCGTGTAAGTACTCATACACCATTTTCAGCTACAACTAATTAGTTTCAATTGTTCTTCGCGGACGTTCCACATTATACATATCTTATAAGATACATAAGAAGTATACTATATATCGTAATGTAAGTCTAAAATGATTGTTTTCAGCATTAATTTAAATCAAGAATGTCGTAAGTCAGAAATATTATTAGACGTGTATCTAAATACTATTATAGAGGAGCAATAACCCTCGAGAATTCACTATCTGCTCCAGTATAACTCGTTAATTGTCAGTACCGCTCGTTGATAGTGTTAATCAAAAAGTAAAGTGAAAGAGTCACCTGACCAGTGTTAATCAAAACGTACGCTGTTTGATGAGAGCCTGTTTTTACTAGCTAGCTCGTACACTGAACTTAAGCCGAAGATTTTTCTTCCTAACTCAACTTCATTTCAGAGTATACGAAAGTCCGACAAGAATCTCCGAAGTTTCCACGCACGTCTTTCACCTCCTTTAGATTTCGTCCCCCTCATCGTTCATTCAGGGTCCCCGGGGACGGGGTACGCTCCTCGAAAGCCCGGATGTCTCCCTGCAACCAGCGCGGGCTTCCAGGCCGTTATGCGCGCCCATCCCAGCTGCCGGCATTTGAATGAGAATGAGGTGGCACGTGGCGCGATCGCCCCCCGGCGCGTTCTGACTTGATGAGCCGAAGGCTTGCGAGGGCAGAAAGTATGCCTGACGCGCGTCCACCAGGATTTCACCGGATCCCGGGCGCACTGTTGCTGCGAGCGAAAGGGGAATGTTCCCCTTGGGAGCGCGATTGTAGTGTTTTGACATAAGAACGACTATATTTGCATTTGAATCAGTTTATCAAAAGATTACATAATTGTCATAAGGTTATTCTCAGATCACGACGTGTTAAGACACTACAGTCATTATCCTTGTTACACACTTTCTGTTTTTCAATCATTGTTGCCTTTATTACGGTTTACAGCATTGCGTCTAAAACAAATAGTAAAACAAGAGTAAAATGTCGAAAGGGGCCGCCCTCCCCCTTCCGTATCTCTCTATGTAACGCAGCGTAACGCTGCCTCAGACCCGCTCCCTCCCCCTTTAGCTTACATAATTTTGTGGATGACCCCAAAGTCTTCAAGAAAATAAGGGTTTTTTTTCAAGTTTACATTGTGGAGTATCGATAAAAATTCAGAACAGTGTATTTAACATTAGTTAGAATATGATTTTCTCTCCCAAAACTGGTTTAAAAATAATTTCAAATAGTTTTTTAAATAAAGACTTTTTTAATACAAAGTAATTGTTGCATTTCTTAGCAAATAAATACGCCGTTAAAATGATTGGCATTCCAAAAATGTTTGTGTACATTTTTAGTTTTCTACGTAGAATCCATTTCTTTCGTCATAATCACCTCGTATACAAAACATTTCCTATTATTTTCTTCAGATCTCTGCTCGTTTCTGGTGGCTCTTACGGTACGAAAATGGCCTCTGAATTCGTATGCAATGGCATTTTTCACTCTGTACCACACGCAAGGACGTTCACAATCATACACACGCACAATAAGATCGACAATAATCCTCTTCAGACTCTTTTCACAGCTTTTGGTTGTGAACTCCTTTATAAGAGAGATTTTAGATAAGGAAAGTAGTGCCTGGAAGCAATTGAGCCTCCGACAGTGGTCTCTACGTCAACGTGTTAGTACGCAGGCCGCTAATTCCGCCTGCTAGATGGCCTAACGAATGACATACGTCGAAATCTGCCTACTCACTTTAATCATTTGGCCCAAAAATAGTTAATCTTTCATCACTACTACGTCTTCAATTACACGCAAAGATGACGAACAACAAATTCTACCGGACTGTGAATGTCATTCATGATCTTATTCATTGCTCACTGTTCCGTTTCATTGACAAGCCAGTTGCTCCGTGCGTCTACTTCGCCTTGCATAACTACGCACTCAGCGCACAGTCTACAATCCTCGCGTCAGAAAAACTTTTCGCTGGATTCCATTCCTCGAGGCGGCTTCCGCACCGGCGACCGTCGTCGTTCCGTGGCCGCACCGGAAGCCCCGCCTGCCCTCCTGGCCTCCGTCGTCGTCCCTCGTTTTTGTCTCGCCCTCCGCGTGGGCGCTACGAAATACGCGCTTCCGCCGTCGCTCCCCCCCCCCCGACTACGCGCCGCGCCGCGCCGGCCAGCTCCGCCCGACGAGCTCTGGTCGCCCGTCCGCCGCGCCGCGCCGCGCCGCGCTGACCGACTGCCAGCGGCAAGTCGGCAGCCTTTAAACCCATAAAACAATTCTGTGATCACGGGGTAAAAGTTCTTAAGTCAATGTTTAGCAAAATTGGGTTAAGTACTAAAACTACAAGTTAAGTATCTATATTTTATTTTAGCAAAACGACCGAATTCAAATGTTGCCTCCTTAACAACAAAAAAGCGTTGGGAAATAGCGTTGAGCATAGGAAAAAGCATTGACTCAATAATATGACCCTTGTTTCCTCCAAACTAAGATTTTTTTTACTTAAGAACTTTTACGCTGTGACCACAGAATTAAAAAGTACAGTCGGATCTCCGTATTTAGAACCTCTATATATCGAAATTCTTTATAAATCTCCTGTCCCTTGAAAATTCTATTGAAAAACGTTTCTAAACATCGAAAATTATTTCTATATACAGAACTTATTTTCTGGCGACTATTTTTTCTATGAAATAAAAATGTACAGTATATAACATAAATTATGTCTCTAAAAATTAGTATTGTTTAATTTGATAAAATGTACTAGATGAACTGTTTCAGTGGGTTAACAAGTGTGAACAGTATTTTGAACGGAGTGCATCATCGGTATAACAAGACATTAGATTTTTTAATTTCAATTCATTGATTTTGTCAGGTACGTATGCAGTACTTATTTCATGTTACTCTTCATAAATATGTGGTACGAGTGATTAAAAAACTGGTTAATAATTTATTGTCAAATTGTCCATTTTACCCATTTTTTCCAAAATTATTTAAAAGCATTTACAAAAATTTCATAATGATTTTTATTCATCGAAGTTTCTAAATATCGAGTATTATCGAAGGACCTGTCGGATTCGATATATGTAGTTTCGACTGTATTTACATCATATGGATGTTTGTAATTAATGTTTGTATATAACGGTAAGACAATAAGTATCTGCGCTCAGTGTTTATAATTGATTACATCGGAATAAAATTTACAATGAGACCATTTTTCAAAGTAAGCACCACCATTTTTAATGTACTCGGTCCCTCAAAGCACCAGCTTTCCAATACCCTCAGAAAAAGGATTTTCGATTGAGCAGCAAACAATGTATGCACCGCTTCCTCACGCGTAGGTCGGAGACAAAGCTTCGAATTTTTAAAGCATCTTTATGTGGACCAACCAGGTAACTAGACGTGACGAGATCGGAACTGCGTCCGGGATGTTCTGACACCTCGCAATACAGATTTCGATGCGCTTCGGCGGCGTTTTGTGAATGCGCGGTGTTTTGCAACAAAAGAATGACTTTCGCTACCCATCTCGGCGATCTCATCTGCAGAAACTAAGTGCACAAGGTTTGGCACTTCAATTCACAATTATCGTTTCATCGATTATTCACAATCAGAGCACGGACTTGCTCAATATTGTGATCAGTAGTGGATGAGGCTGGACATCTTGCTCTTTTCTCATCTTGCATATTTGAATTGTTTGACTTCTTTTGAATGGTGGCACTGGCAATCTCTTCATCTAGGGAAAACATTATAATCACATTTGGCTGAAAGTCTTCAAAGAATTAGTACACATTCAGAGCATTTAAAGCGCAGTACAGAAGCCTGGTCTTTGTGTGCAAGCGAAGAATATTGCAGCCATATTTATGTCGCAGCACCTCCATTGAACATAAGATGATAACGCTGAAACTTGCATAGGTAAAATGAACGACGTCATCTCAAGGCTGGTAAGTGCACAAAGCTGTACAATGTTCAGTCAACCTACAGACGTTTAGAACGAAAGTGTAGATTTTTATTGACTTACGCTTATGTATAATGTATTCCTAACCCCCATTTTAGGTCTAGGACTCTTCAGTCTACGAGGCTCTGAAGTTCCCTGCTCTCCTCAACACCTCGCAAGTCTCCATAGTTCGCGGGTTCTCTAGGCAATGGTCCGTCCTCCTTCCTGTACTTGCCCATTATATTGAGAATCTGCTACCTCCGAACTATCGACGTTCGGAGGTAGCCTATAGCCCCGTCTTTCTTGTCATGATGAAGGGGATCCACCGAGTTATTCCGTGGAGCCATCTCAGCCATGGCAGCCGATATCGAACAGTGTGTCTGTCTGGGGGAAAATCTAAACTTCGAGTGTATTGCTCAGTGATTGGGACTGTCCCATCGGGGCACAACCCAAGGGGAATCAGGAACAGTAACATCTGAGAGCAACGAGCACATGCAACCTACACATGCTTCTGCGACACCCAAATTGACCAGGAGTGAAAGGATATTGTTGAAAATGTGTTATATTTCGTTTCGTAGAAACTCAAGTTTTCTCTAGTGTGAGAAAACGTAATTTCTAATTCTCTAAAGACCACGTTACTTTTCGTATTTTACTTATATTTAATTGAAGTCACAACGTCGGCGACTTCAATTATAGTTCGTTGATATTAGAGATGTCTTACATATATTACAGCTCTTATTCTGCAGAAATATGATTGAACATCGCAACACCAAAGTTCTTATCGTACCGTACATAGTGTTACTGCTCTCACTGTAGTCTTACATTATAGTAAGTTCGACTTGCAAACAGTTGTCGAATACCTTATATTATTGCAGTTTTAAATAATAACAATAATATAATGTAATTAGTTAAGTCAAAAGGTTTTTTGGAGAAACCTAAAAAGAAGACTAGAGCCACCTGGACAGAAGAGAGAAAAGAAAAACATCGGAAGAGAATGAAAGAATTTTGGAGGAAGAAGAAACTGGAAGGAAAGAAGGAAGTTGAAGAAGAAACCAGTTGTAATAGTAATAATAATAATAATAATAATAATAATAATAATAATAATAATAATAATACGAACACATGCCCCAAGTGGTACGAACACTCACCGAAACCGGTGACGTCTGTTGGATTGTGTACGATATTGTACGACCAACAAATTCAAACTGATCGCACGATAGCAGCAAACAAACCGGATATAGTCATCCGGGATTTGGAGAACAAATCATGTTTACTTGTCGATGTTGCTGTACCTTGCGATCAAAACGTCGTTACCAAGGAGGCAGAGAAACGTCTTAAATACAAGAGTTTGGAAATCGAGATCAGCCGAATGTGGGGCGTAAAAGCACAGGTTGTCCCGATACTTATCGGAGCTCTGGGATTTGTTCCGCAAAATTTGAGTAAGAACTTGTCTAAACTCCCAGGTAATTCAAAGGACTGGGAAGTGCAAGAAATCGCTTTATTTGGAACAGCTCACATTTTGCGCAAAGTATTGTAGAGGCACCGACAGCCCCTAGATCTACTCCTTAGGTAGCTGGTTGCAACCTGGAGTAGATTTTATATTCAGCCGACTCATAACATATTTAGTCGTGATGTAGTGGAATAATAATAATAATAATAATAATAATAATAATAATAATAATAATAATAATAATAATAAATTGGCGAAAGAATCGTGTTTACTTGTCGATGTTGCTGTACCTTGCGATCAAAATGTTGTTACCAAGGAGGCAGAGAAACGTCTTAAATACAAGAGTTTGGAAATCGAGATCAGCCGAATGTGGGGCGTAAAAGCACAGGTCGTCCCGATAGTTATCGGAGCTCTGGGATTTGTTCCGCAAAATTTGATTAAGAACTTGTCTAAACTCCCCGGTAATTCAAAAGACTGGGAAGTGCAAGAAATTGCTTTATTTGGAACAGCCCACATTTTGCGTAAAGTATTGTAGAGGCACTGATAGTCACCGGATCTACTCCTTAGGTAGCTGGTTGCAACCAGGAGTAGATTTTATATTCAGCCGACTCATAAGATCTTTAGTCGTGATGTAATGGAAAAATAATAATAATAATAATAATAATAATAATGTAATATCAATTACTATAATTATGTGAATAAATAAAGAAGAAATATTCTGAAAGCATCAGTTTGGCATTACAGTCTATTCATCAATAATAGTTATTTTTTATTATTTTATTTATTTTAAATATTACTTTATATAGGTCGAAAAATTAATCAGAATCCTTTGGATTTTCCCCTAAGTTTAGAAAGGTTAAATGTGTGGAACACTGAAAAATATTTTCGAAGGCATCTATATTTGGATTTTAACTCTCCATTTAAAACTAATATTCAAAGTTTGCTTGTAGGACAGAGCTGATGAATGATTTCTACGCTGGTAAGGAAAAGAATAAGGTCATAAAACAGTTTTTCAGGAAAAACAAACATTTGCTTGTATCCATCAAACTGATTCGAAATTATTCTAACAGGTTCTTCACATGAATTACGTTAGGACAAGAGATATTTGGAGTTTTATCATGTAATATTGGAAATAATTACTTATTTCCTTCTTTTGAAAAAATGTGTTTTATGATCTATTCGTCCTTTATCTCTCAATCTAGAATTCTTACCTGTCTAGAGATTTAGAATTATTGTTGTCTTTATTTATTAATTTTTATTTATTTATTTTTGTTTTGTTTTTCAATAATCTTGTAAGAAGTGATTAATGTTTCTTCAGTTACAAAGACGTAAATGTTGGTTGTTGTTTTTTGCCTTCCAATCTCTGCTTCTTATTTCGAAGACGACGACTTCTTATACTTGCAAAACTTAAGGTCCGGGTAGCGAAATCCGATCTCCTGGCTTCTGGATGTCCCCGAGGCATGCGCGCTCTCCAGACGCAAAACTTTTTGTTGAACCCCTCAGTGCAGTTTAAGGAGGATGGTTCAAGAATAGTTATTGCAAGAACAATAATGCCATCGGAATTTCCTCTGTTTTTTTTTTTATTTATACAAAATGACCTTTGCTGTTTTAATACACGATAACCCGAAGGTTCGAGTTTTGCTTACATTATGTTAGTGTAAACATGACGAAGACGTTGATTTTGTCATTTTTGAGGCCAAAATATTATACGGAGAGACTTTCATACAAAGTTTTCTTTTCAACAGAAGGGTCCAATGATCAATGCACCCAAGGTGCATTGGTCATGGAGTTAGGGCTAAATAGAAAAAGACTCGTGTGAACGTTGCATACACGAAAATGTTGAGCAAAGAAACAAACACGTTTCGCATCGCGTCTAAGGAACGGAAGCCTTTTATCTTCTCCGAATGAAATGCAATTCAATGACAGAAAGTTACGACCATTCAAATGAGATGCCTCGAGGCAATGCGAAAAATATGTCACATTAATGAAATGTATGGGCAGCGAGAAAAGTGTAATAAATAAAAGTAAAAGAAAATCAAATGATACACGAAGACTTGGATTGTACAATTTGGGCAAGATATGACCTTCTTAACGCTAAAATGTATCGAGCTAGGCTCCAGTTTCTATTTTAATGAATAGTATAAGTAAATACAATGTAGGTGTGTCGGTGGTTTTTTAATGTGCCAAAAATATCCATAACTTGATAATAAATAAACAGTTTTATAAATTACACAAATTTCAATAAGAAAAGTTGTTTTTTGGGGTCGCTCGGTTCCCTCTTAGGATTTGGAGTTGCGAAGCGCACTTCAAAGTAAATAGCGATTTTCAAGAAATATCTTGAGGGTTCGAGGTGTATTATTGTTACAGCACATATTACATATTCATTTTACTTCTATTGTTGTCATTGATTGTTTAGATTTAATGTTGCTGTCGAGTTTGATATGATACAAACACTTGTTTTCAACGCCGAAGATATGACACAGTAGTGCTAGTGACTGAGTGACGAAAATGTCGAAAATAAAGTTTTGTAGAATTCACAATACTTATAGTATGTAATATTTTGCATGTAGAAAATGTTAGAAATAAAAATTGGACATAATCGTAAATAAAATGAATTTCATGTGACTCCAGGAGATTTTATGAATAGTATAATTAATTTCTAAGAAAATTATTTGAAAAATAGTACAAAAGCTGAAAGCTGTTTTCTGACAAAATAAAAATTCTTCCTCTTAGTATTTATTAAACACAAGTTTTTATTGGTAAAGAAAGGATTAAAGTTATGTTTTCCTTCGGGGTCCGCGCAGACTCCTCTTACCATTGCACATACGCTCAATGTCATGCGTAGGCGAGTGCAGCCTAAACAAGAGGGGAGTCCAACTACATTACTGGACCCCCTTGTCATTTGAACTTTATTTTTCACGACGTTTTTTACTAGTAAATGTTTTAAACATACAAGGGGAATGAAATTAGAACTTTAATTATACAATTAATAAATACAATTGATTTTGTGTCAACCCGCAGACGCGATTGCCAGATAGCTCAGAGAGCATCTTCCTCAAACGTCTTATTTGCCAATTTATCCGGTTAAAAGGGGGAATCTCAGATATTGCATGTATTAAGAAAATAAAATGTTTTAATTCGTAAGTGTACGGGGCCTTTTAAAAAATCTTCAGGGGCCACCACCCCCCGCCGCCCCTAAGCGCACATCTGTGATATCATGACATTTGGATAGTTAATTGATAAACTTAAAAAAAATATTAAATTATCACTTACTTACATACGTATTATTATCGAATAAAGAGTGTACATCAACTATATATGATTCCGTCTGAACCGTAAAAACTCATTGTTCACGGGGATGGTGACAGACGTCGCTCCTTGAGTCGATCTCATTTCGTTCTTGTGCGAACGGATGTGATAAAACGAGGAGCGTAGCACGTCACTGCTCATAAAGGCCCGCCGCGCCGCGCCGTTCGTCGACCTGTTTGACGCACGCCAGACGGGCGCCGGCCCTCGCCCGCTATAGCGATTCGGGAAAATGGCGGTGTGACGGGGCTGTGGTGGTGTGGTGGCTAAGTTACTTCAACGATATTTTCCCTCACACTTCACTTATTCTATTGGCATTTCAAATCTAGTGTCAAAGTCTTGAAGGTAAGGGCTGGGTTGTGTTTATTAATGTACATTTTCTGTTCACGAGTAAATGGATTAGTGATTTCCAGGTTGACCATATAAGCTTATATTCGGATGTCGGACCGTAAGTCGAAATTGAAAGCGGTGCTGCTATGTGCAGTATGTTTCGATTGTGTTTTTCATCATTGACCTTTGTTGTCTACCGATAACTTGATACAATTTTTTACTTTTATGTCACAATACAAAAGTATTGAAGTGTAGCAGACCATTCAGAGTGACATCTGTATAGGCTGAATGGAATTGTAAAGACGTTTACATGCAACATTTTCTATAAAAGAGAGTAGATAATGATTGGGCTGTTAATTTTCGTTTCACACATCATGAAATAAGATTAGTAGTATATATATTTTTTTAATTCTGTTATTTTTTCACGTGTCTTGAACTGTCTTTTAATGGGAAAATTGTTACCTAGATTTATTTTTTAAATTATTATTGTCATATAATTCCTATTTATCTGGAATAAACAGACTTATATCTCTTATGTTTCATTCATTAGATCTGCAACAAAACTAAACATGTCATCTGGTAGACCAATCAAATGTGTTGTGGTTGGAGACGGAACAGTAGGAAAGACTTGCATGCTGATATCGTACACTACTGACAGTTTCCCAGGGGAATATGTACCAACAGTGTGAGTAATGAAAATGAAAGTACATCTTCTATCTATTTTTAATGTTTTCACTAATTCAATAATACTTTTTTAGGTTTGACAATTACTCTGCCCCAATGGTAGTAGATGGCATACCTGTTAGTCTGGGCCTCTGGGACACTGCAGGCCAGGAGGACTATGACAGATTGCGGCCTCTTTCCTATCCACAGGTATTCTAGTGTGTTGGGTGCACCAATGTGGTACAGTATTGAATTCATTAGTAATGCTAAGAAAGTGCAATATGATTATTACTGACCAGAATGTTCATGTGCCTGTTCAAGAGATGTGCTTTCAATTTATAGTAGAGAATATGCGTCATGATGTATAATAATAATAATAATAATAATAATAATAATAATAATAATAATAATAATAAAAGATAAATGTGCTAACATAATTTTAAGATTACCTGTTGCTGTAATCTGAGTGATTTCGTTCCTTGTTCTCTACAATATAGAAATTTGTATTTCAAAAACAATGGAAATTCAACATTTTTACAATGAAAATTATGTTCAGTATTTTTAAGTCTAGTTTCCTATGCTGTTTATTCATGTTCAAAATAAATTATACCTTTTCTTTTTTGTTGTTGCAGACCGATGTATTTTTAATTTGCTTTAGTGTAACAAGCCCATCATCATTTGAAAATGTTACTTCAAAATGGTATCCTGAAATTAAACATCACTGTCCAGATGCCCCTATGATTCTAGTTGGTGTGTACTATATTTGAACAACTGCTGGCTTTTATGATTTATTACTTTTGAATTTATGTTCTCATATCAATCTTAATTTTAGGTACAAAAATAGATCTAAGGGATGATCGTGAAACCTTAACTGCTTTAGCAGAGCAGGGTTTGTCCCCTATAAAAAGAGAGCAAGGACAAAAATTAGCTAATAAAGTACGAGCAGTTAAATATATGGAATGCTCTGCATTAACACAACGAGGACTTAAACAGGTTTGTTTAGTAACTCTATCCAGGAATCCTATTTGCTTTTGAACAGGAATAGTTACTAATTAAAATCAGTGAAAATACTTCGTGAAATATAATGTCTCAGCTCACCTAATTTCAGCTAATTTAGTTTCGTTAGTTTGAATATGCCTTGAAATTCAGTTCTGAAGTTAGTTAACTAAAACTTCATTATTTTTTCAGCTGCAATTTGTGGTATTTTAAGTTTTTATTCCTTTTAATATTCCACTAATACCGATGTATACCTATTATTTTAGATATGATGTTTTGTTCATTTGTAGTCATAATCTATAATTTTGTTTCTTTGTGCTTATGAAGGTGTTTGATGAGGCAGTGCGAGCGGTTTTGCGACCGGAACCTCAGAAGCGTCGACAAAGGAAATGTATTATGCTCTAGATGCAATCTGAGCTCCTAGTACCAGAAGGGCCAGTGCTTTGTGGAGTTTTCTGCTATGAAGCATTAGGATTCCCTTGCTTTAAGCAGGAGTATTTTGATCCTTAACTGTTTGCAAAGTCAAAAGAAGGAATGCAAGAAAAGCCTACATAGAGAAGCTTTGGAACGTCCTATTGTTACAAGATACGCGCCCTTTTAATTTAAGGAGGATACATTTGAGATGTTTGGATATTGATGAATGACTTGAAATTTGTGTGTTGCAGTTACATTTGGGCTGCTTTTATAAGATATGATTGAGGTAAGTTATTTGTTAAAGTCATTACTACAATCACATGTTTTATACTGTATTACTTATTCAATGAGTTTGATGCTCTCTCAAATATTCCCATTGTCAATATTTCATTGTAATAAATGTGTGACACTTGTATATTTTTTAATAACTAATTGATTCATTGTTGCCATAGCATATCATGATCATTTTCTGTTGTTTAATTATTGCAGTTTATATAAATTATACTTTGTGCCATAACAGAATGCTATAAGACATTACATTTTATGTGATTGCAAATGACTTTTCTGTATTTATAAATTATTGGTAAATGTGAGTCTGTTGTCAAAAGGAATTGATCGTGAAAAAGGAAATGTCCCTTGGTCTTGAACCATCTTGCTTGTCGGGAAAAAAATTGGGTCCATGGAGCAGATATAAATCATCTGCAAATGTGCAAATGAGAGTTGGAAATGGTTACTTGAACTGTTGGAAAACGTTGACAGGCAATTGTTTTCTATTATCTGCTTTGCAAATAAATGGTTTTATCTTTCATAATACGGAACTATGTATGTTAATGTTCTCATGTCTTGGAGTGTGATTAAGAAAAGTAATCTATTAAGCACGGTAAAAAGTATTTGTGTATTTTCTACAAATGTTTGAAACTGCAGTGTCAATACCAGTAACAAATAGATCTGTGCAATGTAATATAAGGATTGTGTACTGAGCTTCTAATAGTACATTTTGAACAAAGTCTCTGTAAAAGACACACTGTGAAAATAAACAAAATAAATGAACAAGTTAGCTACTATGAATATCTTTTGTTCAGGACAACATCAATACATTTTGGGAGACTTTGTTATATATTTCAGTGTTTTCATGATCACTGCCATAATCTTCTCTCATTTTATCTTCCATGTGTCAAAAGCCAATCAGAAATGCTTCTCTTGTGAAGCTGTGCAAATTAGAAATCGTACTTAGAAAAATTCATAGAGTATGACATGAATATATTTGGTGATTATTTCCACATTGGTGGTAAACATGGTGAAAGATCAAGGATTATTTCCAAATATGATTCAAGTGGCTTTGGTATGAACTGTCATGCTTTTTAGGGGAGGATATTCCATGGCTGTAATTTTGTCTTCTCAATTCCCATTTGCACATGGTGACCTATTTGCAATGGAATAAGGGTGCCCATGGAAGAAACTCATGAGTAATTTAGTTAATAACTTTTTTATTGTTATCAACACTACATTGTAGTTGTTTCTATAAATTGCATGAATACTTACGCAATTGCACAAATGATAAGCTTAATACAGAATGTGTGTCCATTATCTCATTTACCATAAGCACAATAGTTCTGCATATTTTTAAGTTGTATAGAGAGTTGCATTTAGTGTATCTAAAATGTGAATAACAGGCATCTCAGTTGTGGAGAAGTGTGTAGTATTATCAAAATAATGAAGACTGCTCTTTTTATATAATTATATAATTTTGTTACTTGTGCTTGCAATTTTTTAAATAACTGTGAGTACTTGGGTTTTAGAAATAAGTGACATGTAGTATTTCATGAAAACTTTAGCTGCTCTTTCATTTATTGTGTATTCCCTTCAGGCATAATAGTATATTTGCCTGTGCTTCTCATTGCTGGTGTTAAGTCATATATTGTAGTTACCAGTTCTGACTGCCACTTTCTACTGAGAAACTGTGCACCTTTCCCAGCAAAAATCAATCCTCTATAATGGAACAGTGGGTGAAGAAAGTTACTTTATTGTGAAATAATAATATATTTTCTGCACTTACATGAAACATTTGTAAGTTTAGAAATGTCATCCTTATTTATTCACTTTCCATTGAAATGTTTGTTGAATGATGTCTGAAGTTCATGTTGAAGTGTCATAAGCATTTAAAACCTGCTGTTAATTTTAGTTTACCTTGTAACCTGAAGAAAGAACATTTATAGCAGTTTTTATTATGAAAATAAAGTGATGCTCTGAGTTGCATGCAAATTAATTCACAATTCAAATGGTAATATGGAGATGAATTAGCATATTTGAAATAAAAGCCCTGTTGTTGGCTGTAGAATAATGATTACATAACATGCTTGTCAGATATTTGCTTTATTTCAAGTTGTACACTCATGCCAGAGTTTTGGTGAATCTCTGGTTTAAT
Source organism: Acheta domesticus (assembly GCA_031308135.1). NCBI lineage: Eukaryota > Metazoa > Arthropoda > Insecta > Orthoptera > Gryllidae > Acheta > Acheta domesticus. The sequence goes on along the minus strand of JAHLJT010009436.1, from coordinate 244,595,325 downwards.
TGATTTATTTTAATCTCTAGAACCTTTCTTGTGAAAATGTCGAAGGATCAGTTTGCATGCTCTCTATTCTTACAAATTGTTTCCTTAAATGTATTGTCATGAATATTTTTGCAATTTTTTATCATCAAGCTGTGTTTGTTGTCAGTTCACCAAAGACAGATTTTGATACCTAGCAAACATCCACCACTCGCTGCAATCAGGCATCAGTTATCATAAGGTCTAAGATAACTTTTTTTTAAAGAAAAGATTATGTAGTTTGGTTGTCATACCCATGTAGTGTATTTCTTATGGATCTGTTTCAAAGATTTGTGTGGTACATGTTCATTTTTTAAATATCTTATTATTTCTAAAGCATGTTAATTTGGATGTGCTAACATTTATTCACAACAAAACCTACACGTTCCTTGAACTAAAGTTTTATTGGGATTATTTTGTTGTTTGCAGTGCTCATTGCAATGTTTAAAATGTGCTTACCCAAGGAAAGCAGTCCTGACTCGAGAGTATGCAGTGAATGCATTATTTATTTAGCCTCTTTTGCTTTGTAATTTTATGGTCTGCATTTTCAAGAAGGGGAGTCTCATTGCATATCATTAGTAATTTCCTCAGGATCTCTTTATTATTTTTTTTTATATTTTTTTTATTTTCTAAAATCAAGTCATATCATTTTTACAATATTTTATGGTACATTTTTGCAATAGAACTCATACAAAGTTGTTTAGTTGATTTTTGTTTTCTTATAAACTTTGTATTGCAAAAGTAGATTGCTATTAAACATTTGAAATTGTTATTGCTGAACGAATAGTAGTATCATTTTCAGAATATGAATAAAGTTGCTATTCCTGAGGAGTAGAGATTTAGAATGAACATGTATTGGAAAGGTGCCACTGATAATCAGGTTGTGATGAAGGTAACGCTTATGGTTATGTGCTTTTGGTTTATTCAAAGTACATCTTACATTTCTGGAATGAGATTTCTTTAAGTTGGAATGAGATGTGAAACCTCTTTTTGGATTTTATTTAAAATCAAAAACACACTAAAATTCATAATACTCATTTTTAACTTGTAATGCATGGATGTGTACTCTGTATTTGTGGTTTTATGAAATCAAGTGAATAATTAACCAAAGTATGTCAGCCAAGTAACTGACAGTTTTTTAATAATTCTAGTCAAAAGTTAGTTACACTGCAGTGAAAAGCATATTACTTTAATAATTGTAAGGGAATTATCCAAACATTGTGTTAATTATTGTGATTTTATAATCTCTTTATTTTAAAACAAGGGAAAGAAGAAATAAGACTCAGGAAAATTATGTACATAAACAATAACAAATTTGTAAAGAAAATATATTGATCGCAATGTAACTTTTGTCCATTACAACTAGCAATGAATAAATTGTGTGTGAAAACTTTCTATCTTTTTTTTATCTAACCTTACTTACACTAATTGCATTTTTTCACTAAATGGTGGTAATATACAGTCAACAGTGTTAAAAAAGTAACAATGTAAGATTTCAGATGCTTGAATAACAAATTCTTTTTAATTCAACAACCTACATAAACTGTACATTTTTAACAAGCACTTAGTTTGTTCATTTTTAATTGGAAAATTTATTTCCATGTGAAGACTTCAAATGCTTATATTTTGACTTGTTGCAATAACCATTATTTTGGAATTTTAATGAATAGTCGACTGCATTTTAATGTTTCTTCTTGCTAGGAAATTGTAAAGATGACAGAAGAATTTATTCTGAAATCAATATTCAATGTTTTTGTTTTTTATTTAGAGAAAATTTTGATTGAATTTGTATTTATGCTTCTGCTTATGTATTTAATGTTTATGTTCAAAATATATGAAAATGTATATTTCATACATCTGTTTTTAGGTGTTGAAATTTCAACATTTCCATTTGTTCCAAATGTAACTTTTGATCTGTGGAGAGTTGGATAAATTGTATGCTTGTTAGATAGTATTTAAATAATGGTGTAAATATTTTGTCACTTTAACTTTGAAGACTGAGAGAATGTTAATCAAGATTCAATTTGCGGAATGATCCTTCAACCCCAAATTCTCCTAAATATTGTTCAGAATTAGATGGACGTTTGGTTTCATCTACTTTCTGTTCAAATTCTTCTTGATGGAACCAGTCACGGTAGCTTATCAACTTTTCCAGCCATTTTTCTGTCAGCAAAAATAAAAAATAATCATTATTTTATGCAAAAAATTCATTAATTTTTGTTATTGACCAATTATGAAAAATTGTTACAGACATATATTTTACATTAACTTACCATTTAATTCTGCTAATGATGGTAAGGTACCACCATAGTCTTCAGGGATAGTATCTTGTGGAAGGGTCTCAAATAACCTGTGATTATCTCTAGGATGTATGCACATCTGTAATGTAATTGGCAAAGTTAAATATCTTTCATGTGCTATATATTTTAAAAAATGTTGATGATTAACTTACTCTTTTGAAAACTTTTTCTTTGAGAAATGGCCTCAAAAGGTTTGAAAGCTTCTCCACTAATGTTGAAGCATTTAGGACATGTATTGCTTTAACTCTGCTTTTATAGATGTTCTGAAGAAAAAATACAAGTAAGATAAAATTTACTTTAGTATTACATATATATGCAAGTTTTAAAGACAGTATTTAGAGCAAAGCAATTATATGATTACGTTTGTTTTGATTAGGACTTTCTTAAATTCTATTAAAAGTTGTTGAGGATCTCCTTGGGCTCTCTTTTATTATTGTTGCATAATATACAATTATGATTGTTTAATGCTACTTTCCTTGGAATTCAAGAACGTTCTGCTTACAAGCATATTTTAATGCTTTGAAGTATTCTTCAAATTGCGATTTAATCTGCTTAATTTGAAATGCATTTAATCATTATTTTTTAAAGTACATATTAGATATCACTTTGGTTCAGTGCTGATACCATTAGAGTTCTTTAATTTAATGCCTAATTTGTTAATGATAACTATATTTTAAAAACATTGCATATTGATAGCCTCTAAGAGTGGAAGTTCTGCTGCAGTTCTTAAAATCTTTACTTAATTAGTTGTAGCCTCTTCTACCTGCAAATGTAAGAGCTTTCCTGCAGTTATATAACTATGCAGCTAAACATAGCTGAAGTCAGTGCTGACTTTGGTTCTGAAATGCCAAAAAATGGGGCCCCTGTATCAGGAGTTTCTGAATTGAATTTTAAAGATTTTGCCATTTTTTGACCTTTTAGCCATAAAAAAATTATCCTAATTGGTGAAAATAATTTTCCTTGTTTATTTGGATACAAGAAAAAAATTTTAAGGCTGCAAGTTGAAATCCTGGGTTTAATTTACCTAATTACTAGCTCAATCCAAGAAGGTGTTTGTAAAATTGCCCTGTTTGAAAAATAATTTACCATAAACTAGGTAACTAGGGGAACTTTTATGTTTTTGAAATAAAAATTAATACTTTAACAATACTAAAACACAGGTCTGTTTTTGAAGCAATGACTCTCTTATAACAAACAGTAATATAATTATTTATAATTATGTGTTATAATTAATATATATTAATTTTTAATTATATATTAATTATAATTAAATTAATTTACCTAATTACTAACTTGATTCAAGAAGGTGTTTTTAAAATTGCCCTTTTTGAAAAATAATTTACCATAAACTAGGTAACTAGGGAAACTATTATGTTTTTGAAATAAAAATTAATATTTTAACAATACTAAAACACAGGTCTGTTTTTGAAGCAATGTCTCTCGTATAACAAACAGTAATATGTAATTTGTATGGATCTTAAGCATAAATCGTTTACCTGATATAGCAGCTGCAAAATTATGTATTATTTCTGAAATGTTCATTCCTGCTAATTTATCTCAATTGTCTTTAATAACCATAGCAACCTTGCAGCAACCGTGAAGTTTAGTCAAAATTATACTTCTTCAATTTATTTTCTTTATTGAATTTGTGAACATGTTATGAAGATTACACAGAATTGTCATTTAGTAATTTTTGCGACAATTAATTAGTAAAATGGAAACTAATGAAGCATCCCGTTCATTCCAGCCTCTTCACTACAATTTTTTTGTTCAAAAATTACAAATAAATTTTGCATATTTAAAATTTATAGACACTTCACTATTTGACCACAACTTGTCTTCACAAATCTTTTCAGAATTGAAAACTTTTTAATGGGCCAGAGAAGTATTGTTTCTACCTTATTATGAATCTTACATTGTCTGAAAGGTTCGTTGAATATAAGTATTTCATTTTCGAATGATCTTATAAGCTTTGAGACAGCACAGACTGTTTTAAAAACATTCACAATTAAAAACCTGAACTTTAAGGTGCTACTCATTTTATTGTTGTATACCTTATGAGTTAAATAAGAAAATAAAAATGTTGTTTATTTAATGTTTTTTGTGTGTGTCAACTTTCTGTAACCGTTACAGAAATTTACAAAAGCATTACGTCTGTGTCAAGTACAACACATTCATATGCTACATGTTATTCATATTTTGTTTTTTTGCTCCATTTCTTTTTATTTACACTTCCTCTACAAAATATCCCGTTCATCAGTTTTTGGTTTACTTGAGTGTTTAGGAACATCTGAAGGTGTAAGCCACCTGGTCTACTGGGAAACAGGAACTCGCTTAGCAACTTGCAGTTTATGATCATGATGATGGAGTGTTTAGTTCTTAGAAAATGTAATCTTTGGCATTGTTGTTCTAAATGTAAATTTATTTCAGGATTAACATTTTATAGTATTAATAAATATTGTAATTTATTTCAAGATTAACATTTTGTTGTTTTGCATAATGTTAAGTTAAAAAACTTCCTTAAGTCAAATACTTAACATAAAAATAAAAATATGTGGAAAAGAAGTATTACAAACTAATTGCTATTGGAAACATATTTTTATAAAATAAAATAACATTATTATTGAAAGTAAATAGCCTATTTTAAATTAACCATGTTTTTTTGAAATAATATATGAAGTTTGATTATTTGTTTTCTGTAAGTAAAACCTGAATGTATATTTTAAATTTTATAGACAACTGTAAGCAATGAGAACAAACTCCATACCTATTTTAAAATATTAGTTATAATTCAGACAATTAATTGATTCAAATCCTCATATTTTTACTAAACTAACACTACCTTAGATTTAATTTATTATGAAATGAAATATATTTATAATAAATATTTTAATAAATCAGTATTTAGTTAAAAAGAGAACTTATAATTCAAGAAAACTTTTAAACTAGATTGCACACATGTGTTCTTGTCTTTTATTCACTAATTTTTGTAAATGTCAGGGTGTGAGCTTTTATTGGCAGTACAATAAAATCTACCATGCAGCTCATTGACCCCTGCAAATAGGTCCTATTACAGGAAAACAAACATTTCTTGTTATCAAATGTTGCCAACATCACTTGTTGCTATCTTTTTATAATATGGAACAGAAAACAAAATACAAATTTTGGGGCTCAAGAAAACTTAGAGATTGTACCTAAAACAGAGGTGAAACTTCTTGCTATTGAAATTAAAATTGTTATTGATTAACTATATTAAATATAACCTTTGAAAAAAACTATTATAAAAAATTTTGAAAAACTCTAAAAGAAATATTTATTTAAGATCCAAATATTTAAAAGGTCTTTTATGATTCATATTGCAATTAAAAAGATTGCAGATAAAAAAGAAATTACCTTGAAGTGTTGAAAGTAAATAGTAATGGAATGTAAATCTGTGTACAGAATATCTCAGAATAAATGTTATTAATATCTAGGGCATCAAGAGGGTTTGAAAATGATCGCTTATTACTAGAGACTGGATTTTAATGTAATTATGTTTTTTGCCTTTCTACTTACCACTCTCAAAATTGTAATCTTGATGAATCATAGCCCTTGTAACACAATATTGAATTTTTTCGTTATGTATTTTTACATATTTAGTACTATATTATATATTTTGCTGTTTTCATAATATATTTTCTTATTTTATCAATTTTCTTCAATTTAATCTCTTATCTGCTTATGAAAAGATGTATTTTTTTAAACCAGCATTTTTCCTACATTATTGGAGACATTTAGGTGTCCAGAATATTATTGACACCACGTTTTATTATCTGTAACCTTAATTTCCGAGAAAAATTTGCGAACGCCGACATGTAACACTTCGTTGAAGATGCTAGAGTGTATGTTCTTACAGTTTTTATTACATATTTATGTGCATATTTTGACGTTTAATCTACATATTTTTCCGGTCTTTACTTATTACTAAAGATGTGAGAAAATTCATATAACCAAGTTACACGTGTGATATTTGCCCCTGATTTTTAGGCAACTCCTCATACACTGCTGTTAGGCATAAAAACGAAATCCCTTTGACTACGTGGGATCGTGATCTGCAAAATGTCCATTTAACAAATGTCCACATGTACAAATTTCCAAACTACATAAACATCGTTTTAAATAAATGTCCAGGGTAAACAAGTTCAATTATTATATGTCCACTAGGAAAACTTGGCAGACGTTCTGCCCTTCATCTCCCTCTTTCCCCTTTCTCACTCTCCCTCACCCTGTCCCTGTCTGTCTCTGCCGCTCTCTGTCCCTCTCATCCATATTTAATTGCAGATTCTACACATCTCTTAGCAGGTGAGGTAATATCTGGAAGCGCCGAACCAGCAAAAATGTAATAGAATGTTCAAGAAGGTTTCATTCTGTAGATTAACGTTTCTGTGAGGCCTCCGACCTCAAAATTTTAGTATTTCAGGACATTGAACGCATTGTTTAGGAGGTATTTAACGATATAGATTCAAAAATCCTACCGAATGTGTTGCTGGTTGCATTTGACGTAAATATTTAGTTTTGTTCTACAGCGCCAGGTAGTGGAGTTACAACAGATTTAACAGCACATAAACCTATATATATACACACACACACATATATTGTAACCAATCTGCATATATTTTATTCACCCAACTTTTATACTCTTTACCCAACTATTAAAATGATGAATGCTATTATCAAACTCATTAATTGATTAACTGATATTAAAATTTGATTGCCCTAGCCAGCTCAACAAATTCATAATTTATACAATGGGTTCGTATTTTGCCACTATCTACCATTTGCTTACCAGTTTCAGCATGGGCCACTCGATTCGCTCGCCATACGGAAGACGAGAAACCTCTGAAAGTTATTCTTTATGCAAAGATTGCTAGCTACAGATTACGCAGGTTTGCATAATAATCAAGTGATCATTAAAACAGATTGATTTATTCAACTGATTTTCTTTAAATTGCTATTAACAAATGTAGCTTTGTTACTATTTTGCATTTGCTTTAACTTCGATAAATTATTTTGGTCATGACCTTTTTCTGAATGTCTAATCAGGTTTTACGGTACCAAGAGCTCGCTTCTCAGATGTCGCCACGTAGATCTGGTGACGATCCTCTGGGCGCCGCGTTGTCCGCTCTTCTTTCTTGCTACCACTATCTTGTCTAATACTTATCGTCGATATTCACTAATAGTCCCTGTCGCGAACACTTCTATCTCGCGCATCACATGTGCACCTACCCACGAACTTATTCGCCTCGAGCTCCACTAAACTATCTATACGGCGCTGATTCTAATATGTCCGTACTTCCCTTGGTTTTTACCCAAAAATCACACGACTTATTAAAGCTTGTGACTAAAGTCCTGTCACGTCACTCACTGCGTTCACTATTGTCCTGTCTTTGAGTCCCGAGTTTTTAATAATTTCACAAATAGTCCAATTCGGTGGTACTGCGCAATGTCTACCGTAAATCCAATTATACTATCGTTCAGTAACGAATTCAATTAATGGCTATCGGATTAATGTTTCCAATTCCAATGTTCAAATTTACGATTCGACACAATCCTAAAGTTCAACTCTTCTCCAAGAATTATTTAAAATAATTATCCTACGACACTAAATTATAATATATTACTCGTATCTGCTAACTCGTTCACAGTCTTATCATTCCCTCGCTACGAAAGTTAGAGTTCAAATTTCTAAAGTTCCAAATTGCTCGTCACATGCAATTATTTCTAAACCAACCTTTTGCGTCGCGATTCCGTAAGGGAGTCTTCGAAATGATGCCTTCTTCCTCGCAAGAGACAATCTTTCCATTGTTTTTCCCAGAATCCCTCTCACATCCGGTCATTTAACTATTATCGCACCAGAATTACACGATATCCACCCCACGACCACACTGATTACAGTGTCTACGTGTCTGTAGGACGATCCTCTCTCCCCATGTTTACCAGTTCCCTAGCAACCACATGCGACTGTCTGATCTTTCCCCATAATGCACCTATATTCGAGCATTTGCAGTAAATATTGTATATCCAAGTTTTGGTATATTACAATATATAAGTTATACATACAGTTTATTACAAAAGGTCCCCAGTACAAAAATATCCATAAAGTTCTTCCAGCTTAGCTTCTGGCTGTAAATTAATTTTAAATTGTATAATACATTGAACAGAAAGACTTTAACGTTGTTAACTTCTTCATTAAGTGTTGTCTTTCCGTGTTCTTTCTACACAGTAGCAATAAATTTTGAGATCGTCTCTACTTCTAGAGTGGTAGTGGTACAAGTATCCATCTTTTACTAATATGTTTTTCTTCTTTTGAGAAATAATAATTTAAACCATTTCACAACTGAACTGGCCGGGATTTTTGAACCATTACACTGAAAAATTTGGAACCTCTAATTTGCTTAGCAACGTCAGTAATACTCTATTATAGTACAATGCAATTATCTCATTTCCTTACTGTGTGAATGTATATTATTGTTATAGAAACATTTTTGGACTTTTCTGACACTGGACGTTTTGTAGTGGTCATTACGCATTGGACGCTTTGTAAGTGGCTCTTTCTGTAATTGGACATTCTGAAGTGGACATTTTTACGAGGAATCCTATTAGTCACCCAGTTGGTTTGCTTCGGGTGCCGGAATAACATTGGTATGCGACTGTTAATGAAACGTAGTGGTCCCTAGAAGTATTATCACTTGCTCTTATTAACAGCTTTTATAATACAAAAATTAAATATTCATATCTTAAAATTAATCAAATGAACATTTATCTACCGTCATTACTTCATTACTTGGTTTTGTAGTGCGAGTCAGTGCCGGAGCTAGACAATTTTGGGTCCAGGACAATGCTGGAAAGTGGACCGCCCTCCGAAAAAAAATTAAAATGTGAAAATTGTATCAAGAAACTATATGAGTTATTTTATTTCAACAAATACAAATTACAATTTTAATCCAGAAAAAGTTTTTGGAAATATATTTTGAACAATATTTTTAAGTATAAGTATTTAATGACCAAATAATAAATTTCCACGGTGGGCTTAAAACGCTAAAAAAATTGTTGTGTTCTGTTAGTGTATAAAATAATCACATGTTAAATACATGAAATAATGAATATGAATTTCATTAGAGCCTATTTTAATGTTAGCGTCATTTGATTAATTTTACATAGTCCTACCTTATAAGTCACGACCACAATTAACTATTTAAAGTAAAAAAAATAGTTATTGAAAATTTCATGAAATATCAGACTATGTACCGCGACTTATAAAATTACGTTAACGAATTTCTCGAGTTCTAATTTCCTTCTTTTTTTTCCCCCCTTCATCAGTCCCATGACCGGGCCACTTGCTTTGCGGGGCCCCGGGCGATCGCCCGGTCTGCCCACTGGTGCGAGTTGCAATCAAACTACGGAAAGCAGTCATCCTCGTGTGGCGCGAGTGAGCGTGAGTGCGAGCTTAGCGAGCGTGAGTGTTAGCAAAGCGAGGAAAGCAAGCTTTTTAAGTGAGAAGATAAATGAGTGCGAAGTTCAGTGCGTGTTTAAATGCGAAGTTCAGTGAGTGTCAGACAGTCACATTTTAGTAAGTTTCCATTAGTTCTTTATATTCCCACTCAGCATTTACTTTCTTGTCCAATATCCAGCTTTCCTTGGTGTTGATGACAAAGTTGCCACTGCAATTAGCGGTGCCATCTGAATCCATTTTGAGTGAATTCATTTTGATTGATTTCGTCAGTTGCAAAGTGTATTTCAAACATAATTTCTAAAAAAATCCGAAGAATTCATTAATTGAATGCCAAATCCGAAATTCAATTTCGCCACTAATTGCGAGGATTTAGAACATTTTCAGGCGCCATAATTCTGTACTTATTTATTTCATCTCTCATTGATTCCGATTGTATGGTCATCATTTCAGGGTTAAAACTACAAGAACTCGATAAGAGTAATATTTAATCTAGACTTAAATGTTAAGATAAGTTCAAAAAATGTAAAAGTATTAATGTCTTCCTTTTAACCGAGCCAATTTTTAAATGTCATGCCAAGTATAATTTAATTAATTTAAAGTATATTACTTTAAATTTTTAATAAAAGTGTGGTGCTTTTGTAAATCAGATATTTCAATAAAATGTTACTTACGAGAAAATATTAAAATTACGTGAAGGAAATATTTGGTAGTGATAAAAGTGAAGCGAAGAGATGACTTGTTAAAACGTGTAATTACCAACCTGTGTATAATACGAGTATTTTCGGATGAGAGGCATTGTGAGCGTAGAGAGGTGCGATGTAGTATATCCCGACAGGTCGACCAATAGGATGGTGCCGGCATTCACATCTTCCAACATTCGAATTTCAGTTGACATCATACTTATTTTAGCGTATTCAATTGGTAGGCGAATCGCAGCCTCCGGATTCAGCATTTTGAAGGCAACAATGCGGTACCCCTCCGGAGTGAGGCGGGGGAGCGGCGCCATGGTCCTGAGGAAAGGAGGTACAGAGGAGTTACTGTAAGAAGGGACCACTTTGACAGGTCGGGAAACAAATGAACGTCATGCAGGGCGATGTCATTGCAAGATATGGCGATAAAGTTATTTACAAATGAGCCAACTGTAAATGAACGCACTGACAAAATAAGTGTGTGGACATAACCTGCGATTATGTTGCCAGCAATGGTCAAATAGTAGCTGTCAAAACGGTCCCTTCTTAAAGTAATATCTCTAAGTGAAGACAAAGCTCTATAGTGAAGTAGAGGCCACTTATTCGGACACATTCAGCTTTAAAGATTTCGGTGACGTACGAAGCAGAACATTGCATTGTTGCAACGGATTAATACTAAAGACTTACGGACTCTTCTTCAATGCGGAGTACTTGAATCTCCCCAGCCGAATCATAGAAAATTTTGAAAGTACGTTCAATTGTGTTTTAAGTAACATTTATTTCATAATATGAAAAATTGAAACTACAACATGTACTACACAATATATTATTTTACACTTTTTTCAAAATACCTGCAAACTAAGCATGTTTATATTTAGAAATTAATGGTGCTACAACAGTTCATACTTTCTTGTGTTATCGATAGTAACCATTATGTAATATTATAATTTGCACCTTCTATATTATACTATCACCAGTTCAGCCATCACTAGAAAAGTTCGGGATCTTTAACTCAAAATTATGCGAAAAAACTTATATTTTAAAAAAATGCATGCCACAATTAAAACCTTTAATATTGTTGTGGGCCATATTTTCGGGCGATCCACACCTGACTTTCCCGTACTTTGCCCGGCTGTGAAACAGGGGAGTAGGGAATTGAAGCACGCGTGATATTAGGCCGTAGTATGCATAACGGAGTGAAACACATGGGTTGATTTTGAATTTCTGAATTTACTAGAAAAAAATTCTTAAATCCAAACATGAACTTATTTTTACATTAAAGAGCGTGTTGACTTCGATAGGGCGCGTGCGCTAGGCGAGCGATATTCTCGCTCGATATGGACCCAGGGGACTTCAACTTTTGACTAAAAACCTTTTAGTGCAGTTGATAAGCCATTTTGCCTTGCAAAAGGTGAGGTAGAATTTTTTATTTTGTTTATATTATTATTAGTAAGAAAACCCTAACTTTTCCACCTCGAAATACATCGGGAAAATGTTTGATAGTTAAAACACCAAATAAATTTCGGGCAATTTTTGGTTTTTGCGTAATAAATTTTTAATAGTTGACCCTTCCGGAAATAAAGTAATGCACAAGTTTAAAGATCGTAATATTCTCTACAAATTTGCTTCACAAATTATTTTTCTCATGCAAATAGTAACAGAGCTACGATATTTTAAAATTTCAGGAAATTTTCCTTTTTATTCTGAAGTTGCTCAAAGTTACTAATAGTCTTTCTAATGGAGTATTTTTGAATTCCGAAGGTCACTATAAATAAAATGTGATTTAGTACTAATGTTTTTAATACTGAGGTGATTTCGGTAATAAAGTTAAATAATGTTCCAAAGAATAAGATTATACTTGCCCGTTTCTGCATTTTCGCATGGACAACTTTAAGACGCTTTCTCGAGAGTAAAAAGCTTTTATACTATTTTTGTGACAATCAAGGAAAGCGAAAAGCTTACTGTCAAGGAAGAGTGTAAAATTGCTTTAAATGTTGTTTTTAAGCAAGTGAGTATTGTTCCAAGAACATGTCTATAATAATTAATAAACCTTTCATCAAAATTTGTTTCAAATATCAATTTCATTTTTTTTTATTTTAATATTAAATTCTATAAGTAAATTGGAAGTTACTTTTTATTATTATATTTTAAACAAATAAACACCTTTCGTTAACTTCTCCTCTTAATAAGGAAAGGTAGGAAAGAAGGTGGAGTATAAAATGTGACAGTTCTTGCTCAGGTACTCTAGTACACATTTAAATCCATGAAATTTTGATAAACAGTTTGAAGATGTCTTGTTTTCATATTTCATAGTTCATATTTTTAGTGTTAAATGTAGAATTTACGTAATTTTAAAATTAAAGGTAGAACAATGGAAGAATAGTGAATATGCAAAACTACAAAAAATCAAAAAATTTAGTTATTTCTATACATACAAATATGATTTAATAATTAATTGATTTACTATAGAAAAAATTAAACACGCATTAATTATTAATTAAATCATATTTAATATTAATCATAAATATGTGTACAATTTTGAAACTTATTGTTAATACAACTTCTTTCCTGGGTTATTAAAAAATAGACGACAATTTTTCGTATACCTACAGGAGACAAAGTTGTTAATCCGCCTCTGGGTGTCCTGTCTTATTTGGAGAGGCTGGAGGCATAAAATAAATACACAAACATGCTACAAAATTCTGTTAGGACTCGTGCTTCTCTCACAGATCCATAAAAATAGTATTTCAACATTATAAAAAGTATTTTTTAGTGAAAAATCTTGAACATTATAAGAGAAGTGACTCGTTTGTCAAAAATAGGAAATGACCATCTCTGTGCGGAAAGGAAGGCAAGTACGAGAAAACAATCAAAATATGTATGACATTGTCATAACCCATAAAATAAAAAAAAATGTTGGCACAATCATGCAGAAAATTATTGTAATATAATCTTATATACATGTAGAAATTGTTATCAAATATACAAAAATATCTTTCAATTATTTTTTCAATTTGCTCTGGGGTCCGCCGTTGAACCCATGCCCCCACATTGATCTTCGGGTATGGGAATGTCATTGGTATGCGACTGTTATAGATATTAACGGCCGATAGACACCAAATAACCAAGTCTGTTATTTGTGCCATCAGCCGTGTGTCGTTCAATACTTTTCGTAATACCACATTCTTATAAGAAAAAATTATATAAATAAGTTCTTATTTATATTAAAAACAAAAATAATTCTAAATATCTTTGCTTTTAAATATAAAAGAGTGCTATGCCATCTTCCATTTCAATTCGATTCTTCGATGCATCAGACGTGACAGTCTTTCATTTCGATTCGATTGTTGCGTGAGACGCGTCAGTTTTGTTTCTACATACATTTAAACATGTATGTTCCACAATTTAAGATGGAGGATATTCCAGACGATGTTTGAGAAAGTGCAAGTTTGGACTTGTTACCCGTAAAAACCAAGATAAGGCATGAGAAAGAATACCAAGATTTTCAACATTAGCATCAATGTACGAATGTTGACAAAACAAATGAAACAGTTATGCTGGCATATGACAAAGAAAGATCTGAGAAGTACTCTCCCACATCGTGGTGGAGTAAACTCTCAATGTGGAAACTAGGTTTACTAGTTAACGAAAATGTTGACATATCAAGGTTAGTTTTTCACATTTTTCATTTTTACCTTTCAGTTAAGAAACTTCATTTTGTAAGTGAAAGGTGAATGGCACAATGCTAGTCGAAAACATTGGCGATCTGCTCTCGTTGAAAGAACTTGAAGGTTGAAAGTCCTCGTCAGTAGCAGAAACAAAATGTTGAACAATCAGTAGCGAAAAGAATTAAAATTTCCAAACAGTTATTCAGCAGTTAGCATTGATGAGGTTGCATTGGTGGTATCGGTATCCGCGTATTCCTTTATTATTTCTTCGAGTTCTTATTTTATTGTGCTGTAAATCTGTCCAGGCTTCGTTGAAACTTTAAATAATTACTTACTGATTTCAATAATTTACACAAGATAGTGAAAAGACATTTCATGTTGTAAAAATCATTTGACCAGCATTTTGAAGTTAAGAACGTTTAATTCAACATAAAGGATTGATCATGGTTTAGATGAACAGATGAAAATATCGCACTAGAAACATAACGAAACTGTGAGAAAAAAGTACGAAATATTGAAGAGACTCATTGATGTGTGCTCTCTAGGATTCCACGTACTCAGTTTTCGAGGACATGATGAGTCATTTGACTCCACAAAATGTAAGGAACTTAAAAGATTTGGTACACATAATAGCAAAACATAATCCACTTTTGTCGCAGCATCTCGAGGATTCATCTGTATTTGTTGGTTTTTCAAATTTCACTCAAAATGATATAATATCTTCAGTTGTAAATATTTATTTCCAAAACAATAAACAAGAAATAAAGAATAGTAATTTCGTTGCCATTGTATTAGATGAGGGCACAAATGTTGGAAATATTAGTCAATTGTCTAAAGTAGTGGGTTATTTAAATGCGGAAGGAAATGCTGAAGAGAGATTCTTAGGATTCCAAGACGCCTCTTCAGGCAGAACGGCAGAAGCTTTATATAGAATTGAAAGAGATATTGTTGAAGATTTAAAGTGAAACGGGCGTACCCTAATGCTCATAAATTAAATTTGATATTATCTCATTCAGTTTCCAAAATTAAAGAATGTAAAATATTTTTCAAAACTTTAACTGGTTTATCAACATTTTTCTCGCAGTCTCCTAAACGTTGCCATGCACTACACAATGAGGTTAAAAAAAGGCTTCCAAAAGCAGCTCCCACCACATGGAAATACAATAGTAGATTAGTTCAAACTGTTTATGAGTATCGAGAACCTCTTATGAATTTGTTTGAAAATATTGTCGAAGGCGACAGTGCAGTAACGCTCACGTTGTCAAGAGGATTTTTAGAGTTACTGAAAAGAGAGTTTTAATTACAGGTTATTACAATTACCAATATTGCCTTTACAAGTAGTTTAAATTGTCTATTTGTCGTCAGATGCCTGTGAAAAATTAAAAATCTTCCATCTGAAATATAATTGCCTCCATTAAAAGAAATGTCACCACACGACACTGGTATATAATGTCAAACAGCCAGCCTTTAATTGGTCACTGTTCATTATTTGATCTCAAAATTGTAATATGACATTCTTTCGTCAGACGAGCGTCCAAGAATCCTACAATTTCCTTGTTTTTAATAGATGAAAGTTTCTTACTTCCTTTCCTCATTTACGTTTAAATTGTAAAACTACGCTTTTAGGATTTGTGAATTAAAACTGAGTTAACACTGTGAATACAGTTTTACACACCAACCTATGTTATATATTTTCCTCATGTTATACATTACAACCTCATGTTATATATTTTCCTATTAATATTTGCTTGCTTGCTTTTAGGTGCCAAATGTATTTCCAAGATGTATTTCTCAGGTGTTTTGCCAGATTGTATTTCCCTGTTATATCTCAGATGCCAATTAGACAAAAATATTTTTAAAAAATTTGACAAATTAAAAAAAGGTAAAAAACGAAAACCCTATGCTTTTTGGAGGGGCCATGGCCTCCATGCCCCCCTGGATCCGCCACTGGGGACAAATTCCTAGCTTTTACCTTGCAGGATCGTATTGCAGAGCGAAGGAATCAAATAAGGGCCCTGCTTACGGAGGTTCGTGTATTTACATAAGAAATTATATTGATTCTACCTTCTTGTCAGAATTCAATTTATATGCAGTTGAAAAAGTTTTTGAAACAACAGTAGTACATCTTACTACGCTCAAAATTATCTTACTTTGCATTTACAGACCTCCAACAAAGCGAGCTTCAGATTATTTCACTTTCTTGGAAAATCTAGAGATAATTCTGAACAAAATTAGTAAACTCTCTTGTAAATCCATTGTTGTATGTGGAGATTTCAATATTGATTTTCTGAGCGAATCCCACGAAAAAGAGAAGTTTCTCAATTTACTTCATTCTTTTAATTTAGACATTACAGTGAATGTACCTACACGGAATACGCTTAAATCACAAAAAGCATTAGATCAAATTATAATTAACAAAACCACAACTACATATGAAATAATAACGAAAAATCTAGGATACAGTGACCACGATGCACAAATTCTTACAATTACTAAGAACATAAACACTGACACAATAAATAATACACGCATGTGCAGAGCATACACTAAAGTTAATATACAATTATTTACGGACTACTTGATGAAGGAATCATGGGACGAAGTTTATAACGCTGTTGACACAAATGAAAAATATAATTTATTTTTCTCCAAGCTTTCAATTCATTTTAACGCGTGCTTTCCTCTTAAAAAGAGAAAATTAAACATTTCAAGCAAAAGTAATACTTGGATCACACAAGGAATTAGAACATCGTGTAAAAACAAACGTACGCTTTACTTTATTTCTAAACATCATAACGTATCACCCGGTTTCCATATATACTTCCGAGAATATAAAAGAATTTTAAGAAAAGTAATAGTTCAGGCAAAAATAATGAAAAATAGTCAGGACATTTTGAGCGCTAGTAACAAAACTAAAGCAATGTGGGATATCGTAAAAAATACAACCACATCATCTCGATACCTTGTAGAAAATGTTATTTTAAAGGATAATGAAAGAGAAACGAGTAATCCGGAAAAAGTTGCCAATCTCTTCAACAAACACTTTTCCAGAATTGCGTCTGATCTCACGAAGGGACTAAAATCACAAAATTCAACATTTTACACTTCCCAAAAAATTTCAGATACGATGTTTATTCCCGAAACTTCTCCCAACGAAATCCTCAGAATAGTCAGTAAACTAAAAAATAAATATTCATCTGGTTTAGATGAATTTCCGGATTGTTTATTAAAAACTTGTGCACCTGCCTTTATACATCCGTTAACTCACATTTTCAATGCTTCTTTATGTACAGGAATATTTCCAGATATTTTCAAAACAGCAAAAATTAAGCCACTTTTTAAAAAGGGAACAAAAATGATATTCAAAATTACCGGCCAATTTCTCTTTTGTCAGTTTTCTCAAAAATATTAGAAAGGCTTTTCTACTTACGAATGGAAACATTTCTCAGGAAAAACAGAGCGTTTTCAGACTCACAACACGGTTTTAGAAAATCAAAATCTACGGAAACTGCCATTTTTTCTTTTCTCAAAGATGTTGCTTCATCAATAGACCAAAATGAAGTACCCATTGGAATATTCTTAGATCTCTCGAAAGCTTTTGACGTTATTGACCATAAGATCTTGCTCTCAAAATTACCTTCGTATGGAATCCGTGGTATTGCCCTAGATTGGATAACTTCTTACCTTAAACATCGGACTCAAAGAGTAGAAATACCATACTGGCAGGAAAGGACATTACATACTTATATTTCCAATTCTTTGCCAATTGTGCATGGGGTCCCGCAAGGTTCGATCTTAGGTCCTATTCTCTTTCTGTTATATGTAAACGATATGCCCTCGTCTATTAAAAATGGAAGAACGGTTCTGTTTGCTGATGACACGAATGTTCTTTGCAAAAAAGAAACAGTAAATAGTACAATTTCAGAAGTTTCAAATTGGTTTAATAATAACAAATTAATTGTTAACGAAAGAAAAACTGTCTCAATGCATTTTTGCATCTCAAATGGGAAATCGCATGTTCCATTGAAAATGAACAATATGCAATTAGCTGATGTTGAGGCAACAAAATTTTTAGGTCTTTCAATTCAATCAAACCTCAAATGGAATGTACATATATCAGAATTAAACACTAAATTAAGTTCATTATGCTATGCATTCAGAATTCTTTCAAATTCTGTCAGCCTTCATGCAGCTCGTTGCGTTTATTTTGCAAATGTGCATTCCCGCCTGAGATATGGCATAATATTCTGGGGAAGCTCATCCTGTAGTATTCAGACGTTCAGATTGCAAAAGAAAATTATTCGAATAATGAAAAAATGCCTTCCACGTGATTCCTGCAAGCCTCTTTTCATTGAGCTGGGAATCCTACCATTGCCTTGTTTATTTATATACGAATCTGTAATATTTGTCAAAAATGACCTACTTAACGGAGGGAACATATTTTCATGCAATATTGATATTTATAATTACAACACACGCCGTAGAAATCACGTGCATCAAGTGTCAGTATCAACAGCTCAGTACAAGAAATCAACATACAATACATGTACGTTACTTTACAACGCATTGCCAGATGACATAAAACAATTAAAGTCGGTACACAAATTTAAGTTAAAAGTAAAATCTTTTCTGCTGCAAAACTGTTTCTATACAATTAGAGACTATACTGATCGTGAAAAAGAAAAATAATGTTTAATGTAACAAAACAAAGATATATAATGAATTAGTTTGTTTGCATTGTATACATTTAAAAAAATATTTAATACGCCTGTAACAAGTAATGAACTTCAGCTTCCGGGTCAATGACCCCCATCTCGATCAGGTTTTTGTCCAGTTTCCCTGATCCATTGAGCAAATGCTGAGATGGCCCCTTGTTTTGCTTCTGGACGTAAATGTAGCTTCACTGTGCGCACGTTTTGTTGAGCACTCCTTTTGCTTGTAGTTCATTTACAGTTGAAATTGATTTTCTATAACTCGGGAAAAACATTTTTCAAATATCTTTATTTTTCTAAAATAATTATTTTCTAAATTCATTTTTTCGGTTTTTTTTTTAAATAAAATTTCTGGCCCTCAAGAAAATGTGCGCAGGTAAATTTCTTCCCCCACACGTCATATACAGTTTTTACTGTTTTTTGACAAATAAATAAATAAATAAATGTGACAAAAGGTCAAAAAGGAACAAAAAACAAAATGGGACAAGGGACAAAACGGGACAATGCGTACGTCGGGACAAAATGGGACAAGAGGACAAAATGAGCCAAGGGACAAATAGAAAAGGGGACAAAGGAACTAATGGGACAAAAGGGAAATGGGGTCAAAAGGGACGAAATGGAACAAAAAAGGACAAAGGAGACATACTTATCCAAAGATTTACGAGCACTGGTAAAATCGAAACCCGAGAGTCCGAGAAAATATTTTTGATGGACTCTCAACACTGATCTGTATATAAAACTGGATAGGGCATAGAACTAAAATACCAGGAGTGGGGGGTGACGCACATAGAATCGCGCCATGACACCTAAACTGCCCACCGCTGGCAAGATTTTAGCGCGAAATTCAAACGTATATACGCAGTTTTACCATTATTATGATTACGTGAAAAATACTTATAAAATTTTATTCTGAATCATTTCAAGAGAATATTAAAGAAAGATTTTCTAAATTGTGGAATGTAAATTAATACTATATTTATTTTCCTGAAACTTATATTAATTAAAAGTTAATTAACACTAAGCTGAAACAGAAATATGAACTGAAAAATGTAAATGAAAATAAAACAATTGCAATTAATGTGATAAACAATTCACTTAAATGAACAATTATAATCTGGTCATATTACGACTGAAATAAATTTAGAATTTATATAAATATATAATGAAAATTGATAATTAAAATTAATAAAACATACAATCACTGATATGTAAAATATAAACCCCATTGAAATTAACAATTATAATTAAGTGACATTACAATCGCCGTGAATGTAAAATTCATGAAATGAGTTTTATTCAATTGATATTAAAATTAATGAAATGTACAATTCAGAATGTATTGAATTAACTAAATCTACATTTCACTTAAGTTGTTATTTCCAATTAATACAATATACAATTCACAGATGTACGTAGAATTATTTACATCCAGTTTACTAAAAGCAATAGTAATTATTAAGTGGTTGTAATAACTTTAAAATTAATTAAATCTACATTGCATTTAAATTGACAGTTAAGATTAATGAAATTTACAATTCAGTGCTGTATATAATTACAATTAATCGAAAGTAACCATTATAGCTTCCTGTGAAAAACAAAAATTTCAATTGTAATAATATTCTATTATTTCTCCATCCTCACTTCTGATCAGAATTCTTCATAAAAGTTCCTGTAAAAAAATTAATATCTTTAATCAACATTCAGGCTTCAATATTTCTAAAGACAACTATATTTATTATAACACTAAGTCTTTACAACAGTGTAGTACAGACTTATAAGCGAGTTGTGTTATAATACATATAGATGTCTTTAAAAACACTGAAGCTTGAATGTTGATTAAATTTATGCACAGACAAATAGGACAGAATACTAAAAAATAAATTAATACATGTGAAATAAAATATCCTCTTCCTTATTTTCTTCTTTACACAATACACACAGGTTCTTATAAGAAGCAAAAATTGTTGGCACACTGTTTGGAAGTAACTTGTTAAAATGTTTATTTTTTTCAAACAATGTTCTTGAAAATGCAGTGAGCATAACCTACTCTTTTTATTTAGAACAATGTTCGGCAGTCCCATATTTTGATTCCATTGTCGCAATAAATCTTCGTCCTGTGGAAATCTAGTCAAATAATTTTTCCATTTATTATTAAACATTCACATTTTTTCTTGATGTAACAACGAGTAATAAAATGAAGATAATTCACTTACTTGTGGAGTGTGCAATTAATATTCTTGTCAGTTTTTGTTCCACAATACACACAAGTGACACCCGTTTTTAATACGACATTAAATAACGTTTTCGATAACAATAAACAAAAAAAACAAACTAGAAACACATGGACACTAGTTCGCCATATTTGTTGCCAGCGGTGGTCAGTTTCGGTGTCATGGCGCCATTCTTAGTGCGTCACGCTTCGGATACTACCCCCCATCCAGTGTTATATACAGATCAGTGACTCTCAAGCATTTTAGCAGCCATTGTTATGGACGAGTTCTCAAAACTTTGTTTAGAAGGTTGGTTGCTAAGGAATTGGTTGCGCGTGTTTACCAACGTAAATAACAAAAATATTTTTTGAGAAAACCTAAGTTTCTGCGTTCTTATTGATCGTAAGATAAGATTTGACACTGGAGAAGGTTTGGGATTATCCAAGTCCCGATTAACTGAGGAAGTCATTAGGAAAAGCAACAATCATTCCTTGCAAAACGTTCGATGAAATGTTCACCCGCACCCAAGTTTCTCGGCGGTACTCACGTCGCTAGTGCCAAGGTGGGCGCAGTGAGGAAGCGGAGTTAAACCCCATGTTACCCGATTGGCCCCCGACCCGCCGAACTTTGGTTAGGACCGGATAAGAGACTTGTTCCCAGACCCACATAAAGAGGTCTGATGTGGAACACGAACCTCCCGTCAGGTTACTCTAGATTCCGGCGATACTGACGTCGACAGCGTCAAGGTGGATGCAGACAGATGAGTTGGGGGATCCAAGCTACCCGGCCTCCGGCCTGGCGGTCCTCATTTGGGCACTTGGTTTCGTCGTGGCAGTGCCCGATACTCATGGGTTTTCATTGATTGATCGATAAGTGATTCCGGGCGCGTCAACTGCTAATGTCATTAGTCCCGGAAGTGTAGTGCATACGCTTTCCTCGAGAGATAGCGATCATCTTTCCCAGCTGGATGGCGAGATCCGGCGTCGACCTACCGTCGGCTAACGGGGTTTCCCCAACCAGGTATCTCTCACCAGTGGGACACCGCCCTAGCCGGGACAAGTTCTAAGCTCCCGACCGGTCTCCCGGCGTGTCTGGTAATGTAGTGTATGTAAATATGTGTGTAAGGGGTAAGAATAGGACAAGGAAGAGGAACGAAAGATCGCGCGCGGTCCTTAGCCCTTTTGTAAGTACTGCTCCGTCATTGGCCTGGAAGTGATCGGAGAAACCAGAAATAACTACCAATCAGAGCAGCGGGCCGCTAGAATTCTCCTCCAGACAGCGACTGGATCGACCTAGCTGACAAGCTAGTGTCGAAAATCCTGGCACTGTCGAAACCTCCCGGTCAGAGTAACTGTAGTGACATCAGTTGATGCCCTGAGCCACCTCTTCCGGTCCGATACGTATTGAGTAAGGTTTATCCCGGCGCATTGTGAGTGGCGCTTAATCATACTCCGATGCTAGCCCGGGCAGTTAGTTGCTCTGAGCTGGCCGGGTGGCTCTACCCTGGATGAATCGGGGAGGCGGTCAGGTGGGGTGCTGCGGTTCGGCATATGCGGTTGCTATCTCAAAGATGTACTTGAACACCCGCGGGGGCGGTGCGGATAACGGCTGACGGGGAGTAAAATCCTCCTGCTATACCAAGAAGTGTGAAGTTAATAGGCTACACTGGGTATGCGTTCACTTCGCCGCCGACGCGGCTGCCATCGCCACTGCCACCGCATCTGCCAGCCAGGCCATGGGCCGCCAGTCTACCTGCGCGCTGCGGCATTTGCACCTGCTACGCAGGGCACTGAATGAGGGTGAGAAACACCACGAACAATAACAGAGAAAGTGACCATTGGTTCCAGAGCAAATGTATGAGTCACGTGGATCAGTTAAATGGATTAGTTCCTTGAGATGCGAGCTTCGCATTGACTAGGTATTCATAATTCATTATTTCAGCTAATTATATTGCTAAAAATAAGAAATTTGTGAATCTTTTTGCTATTCAAGTATGCATTACAGTTCCTTCCCGCATCCCGATACCGGAAAGACTGCAAGAATAGCTATAACTCCCATTCCTCGTCATGACTAGACCGGCAAACATCAATTAAAACGAGGTTATTATAGTGATATTTATTCACAAAAAAATCAAAATCGGCGAGAACTGCATAAAGTAGCAGTCCTCCCTGGTGTGCAGTCATTTAACAACAAATCGGCCAATTTCGCTTGTGCCAGTTTTTTAAAAAATATAAGAGACGTTGGTATATATAAATGGAAACCTTGCTCAGTAAATGCATACAAAAATGGCGTTTTCAGATTGCCAACATAGATTTAAAAAATCAAATCTACAGCTATATTTTCTTTTTAAATATGTCTCTTCAGCAGTGGCTCCAAATCAAGCATATGTTGAAATATTTTTTAGATCTCTCAAAAAGCTTTTGGCGTCATTGATCATTACATTTTGCTACGAAAATTCCTTCGTATGGAATTCTTGGTTTTGCTATAGATTGGTTATGTTCGTACCTTAAACAACGATCCCAGAGAGTAGAAATACTGGAATGAAAGGGCATTATTTACTCACCTTTCATCATTTCTACATAGAGTTCCGAAGAGTACGATCTTGGGCTCACGTATCTTCCATTTCAATATAAACGATATGCCCTCGTCGATTCAAATCCGGACATCTCTTTGCTGATGATACGAATATTCTTGCAATAAAGAATCAATGAACACAAACAACAACAAAAAATATCATATTTCAAAATTGGGATCGTAATAACAAATTAATAGGAAAAGAAGGAAAAACGATTTCAACGTAGTTTTACTCTTCAAATAAACAATTGTTATCTCCAATGAAATGAAGGATGTGCAATTGACTGATGTTACGGTAACAACACCTATGGGTCTGAATTCAGTCAAATCTCAAATGGGATATTTATTGAAATCTGCTGAACACAATATTTAGTTCATTACGCTACGCGTTCGGAATTGTT
The DNA here is from genome assembly GCA_031308135.1 of Acheta domesticus. Classification (NCBI taxonomy): domain Eukaryota; kingdom Metazoa; phylum Arthropoda; class Insecta; order Orthoptera; family Gryllidae; genus Acheta; species Acheta domesticus. Next base: position 244,571,264 of record JAHLJT010009436.1, on the reverse strand, counting down.
TCAAATTCAATCAGTCTGCATACTTTGCCCGCTGTGTACATTTCACGAAAGTTCATTTCCGCTTGAGATGTAGCATAATACACTAGGGAAATACATCATATAGCTCCGAGAGGTTTAGATTACAGAAAAGAATTGTACGAATAAAAAGGAAATTTCACCCACGTGACTCGTGAAAGCATCTCCTTATTAAGCTACGAATTCTTCCATTGACTTGCCTCTTGAATTACGAATCTGAGTTTTTTTTTTTTATGAAAAATGACTTACTCTCTGGTGTGAACACATTTTCAGTTAATATTAATGTTTATAACGCTCGACGTATTAATCATATTCATCGGATGCCAGTATCAAACAAAAATTCACTTACAATACTTGTACATTATTTTACAACACATTGCCAGATGACGACATTGAACGATTAAAATTAAGATTACACAGTTTAAGTGCCAAGTAGAATCTTTTCCGCTTCTCAATTTCATGTACACGTAGATAATAAACTGATCATCAAAAAGTAAAATACTATTTATTTTTATTTATTTATTAATTATATACAATTTATTAGTTAGCACTTGTACTGATTTTTTTTAAAGATTAAAAATGCCTGTAACAAATTATGTACTTCAGTTTCTGGATCAGTGACCCCAACTCGATCAGCTTTTTGTCCATTTTTTCTTATCTTTGAGCAAATACTGAGATAGTCCCTTGATTTGCTTTCGGACATAAATGTAGCTTCGCTATCTGTGTTCGTTTGCTTGAGCTTATTGGGGAATATTATTATTAAAATAATCATTCTCTATGTTCTCGCAGGAGGAAGTAGATTCCTTCACGCTAAGGAATAAAAGCGAAACTGTAGCTCATTTGCCTTCGCAAATAAGTTTTATTTCGGGGGAGCGAATATTTCCGTATCAATCAATGCCAAATACGCTTGTTGCTACTTATACAGATAATTTCAACTTAATAGATAGTGATCCCAGAGCTCAAGAAAATATACACGCGGCGTAAGTTCCATAGGGACTGACGAGTCCATGTCCGGAAGCCCATGAATATGAGTAAATTTCAGTGTTCAATAAGGACTTCTTACCTACAAAAAAATTTTCTGTCCACATAAACATTTGTTTTGCTGAGAGCTATTTTAACACGTTATTGTACGCCTAGTTACTATTAGTTAAAGCTACCTCTTGCGGCAAATGCTGACAAGAATTCGACGAGGATGTGCCTTTCATGACCCTATGTCGAATTGGGAATACGTATGTTTAACTAGTGGTGCTACAGAATGGCACAGACTTTCCCATATTAGTTTTCTATTTCCTTTGTCTCGGCTAGCTATTCGGACTTGCCACATACTCTTGCCAGCTGTCATCTATCGCCACACAAAGTACTTTTTTTGACATTTTCTTAATTTTTCGGTTTCCTAATAGTAGAAAGGAAATATTATTTTAAAAATATCAAAAAACAGTAAAAGCTCGTTCTAAATGGACATTTTCTTTGAAAAATTTGGAGCCGTTTTTAAGAAAATGGCGTTTAAGGGGTACAATAAATACAAAATTTGAAGCTCTTTTTCATAAAAATCTTTTGTGTTTTCGAAAAACTTCATTAGAAGTCATTTGAAGCACTTTAACTTACAAATACAATAGTATTTACAAATTGCTGGAAATGTGCATATAAACGATATGAGAGATCTTTCAAAAAAATTACATTTGTGTAATTTTTGAAAAATCAAGAAAAATAACCCCAAATAATCTTTACGTTAAAGGGAACAATTAGAAATATCCGTTCGAAAAGTTTGAAGAATAAATTCGGAGCCGTTTATGAGAAAATGGCGATTGAGCGGTTCTGAAAATTGGGAATTTTGAGCTAGTTGTCTCAGAAAACAAGTTTTCGAGAAACTTTATACAACATCATTTAAAGCACATGAACTCATAAACATAATAATGTGAACAAATCGCCGCTAATTTAAATATTCCCGACGTGAAAGACAAGTATAAAAAAATACATTTTTGTAATTTTTGAAAAAAAAAAAGAATAGAGCAAACTGATGTTCATGTCATCCCATAAAGTACATTTAGCACTATCCCTACCAAAAGTTTAAAGAAAACATTTGGAGCCATTTTTGCGAAAATCTTGTTTTTGTAATATTTTCAAATTGCAAATATTGCACGCAATATAGCGCGAAAACTACCGAAATCTTCAAACAAATGTTACTGACCTTAATGAATAAACTTTCTTTGGAGAACAAATTTTAGTCACAGGAAAAATCTTCTTACCTATCTTCAATTTTGTAGTAGTAGAAAGACGCCAGAAAAAATCAAACTTTTGCAATTTTCGAAAATTCAGAGTTAATTGTGAAGATCGGACCTAGGCCACCTTTATACGTGTATTTTACTCCATCCTTAGAAGAAATTTAAAGAAAAATATTGAAGCCGCTTTTGAGAAAAGTTTGAAAATGTCCAGGGAACTTCATGTAAGTACGCAAGTACCTTCAGATTTTGAAGAATGTTTTTCAAAATCGCGGCGCCTCGAGTGGAACCAGATCGACCGAGGAATATTCATTTTGGAAGAAATCATACTTAAGGTTTAGGCGCTGTGATTGTTCACAGACTGACAAACGGTCGGACAGACGGACGGACAGTCGGAAAAACGGACTTTTTGAAAATAACCACTTTTTCGGTATCAGGGGACGTGTATTTCTATTGAAATCTCGAAATCGCTTTTCAGCAGCATTACGTAATTTTCCCTGTGCTACATACATTACTCCGTATATATGTATGTATACGGGAAAGTAACAAGTGAAAACAGGAAAAAGTGTATTTTAAAATAAGAGGATGAGTCACTACGTTCCGGTAGTGTAAATTCGCGGGCAAATAAGACCGCAGAAATAAAATATTATTTTTTTCCAAACTATTCATCAGAAACAGAAAGACAAGTTTTTTTCTTTCTGTTTTATTTATTTTTTATTTCATTAAATATTGACAATGCATTGTTTGTGCATGTGCTGCTCGTAATTTAAATCTCGTGCTTAATGATGCCGTCAATGGGATATTAGTTTAAATTTGTTACCATTTGCATTAATCGTTGGAACGTATTATTAACCGTGATCGATTTAGATTAAATGCGAAATAATCTTACATTAAAACGATTGTCCTACAAGTTGGTCCTCAAAAAACGATTCCTTAATAGCTGCAAGATTTGGATATTTGAATATTTTGCAGCTTTAATTAAATTGAATTTCCTAACAAAATATCGGAAGCGAATGAAGCCCTTAACTTGAAAAAAGGAATGGAAAATCTTTAATTTGTTTTCCATGTAATATTACATCCAAAATACTAACATCAACTATTACGTTCGGAAATACCTGGAAAGCCCTGACTTGTATTTGCAAATAGCACAGAATTTACTCGATGGAGCTTGTGAAGAATTGAAGACTGTTCGGAATTATTGTCACAATTAGGGGGTCCTTGTATTGTGACGGTCACAGATTGGTGACGGCCACACACGATACTGGTGCACAGATTGCAGCGAAAAATGCGAATTGCTTACATCTCAAATCACACCTCTTTATCAAAACCATGCACATTTTTAGAACTGATACGATATTGTCGACGCTATCTATCCACAGCTGCATCATTTGTATTTTCAGTATTTATTTACTTCCTCCAGCTCGAAGAACAGGTTCGGTCACGAATTAGATACATTAAAATATTCAATCTGAGCAAAATTATTTTAGCATAAACCTAAAACGCTTCTTCACTGAACTGAATTTATCCGATCGTCATCATGATTTTCATTTATCTAACTCTAATATGACCAAAATTACTACACCATGTTCCGATATATTTCATATGGCATACACTCAATCAATTAAACAACTCTTCACTTCTTGTACTACAGGCCATGTAGATACAACATGAGTACCCATAATACATTTCAAGAATGTGTCCCTCATTGCTTTTATAAATCATGGCACTTACGTAGATCGTGCGGCTGCCTGAAGTTCGGGTCGCAAAGGATCGCGGTCCCGAAACAACTCTGGGTTTCCTGAGCTACGAATTGTGTAGAAGGCATCCAGCAACCTCTTCGATTCCTCCAGACTGTTCTTCGTTTGCAGCAAGTACCACTGTAGGCGGCGCGGATCTAAAACATCCCATCAGATCCAAGGTTGAAATGTCATGCAATCTATCTTCTGGTGTGCCCTAATTTACAAATAAATCAGAATCATAGTGAATGACCACATAGTTTATCGCTAACGATCAAATAAACTGAATCTTCACTTTGTCAACCAGCATTGTGCACACTTTCACTTCCAACACGTTCGTATCACTAAACAACATGCCACACTGCAGCCACCTAGCTTAGGCAAAGGACTTGTATCCCTCCTGAAATAAAATTAAAGATCGTTCAGAAGGGGGGGGAGAGCTGAGACAACTTGTCCCAGGCCCTGACTTAATTGGGACTCCGAATATTTTGTTTTCATTAAAAACAAATAAATTATTCACTATTTCAAATTAATATTTATTTGAGATATTAAGTGTGTTGAATGGAGAAATTATGAAAAATATTTATGTAGTTGTGGTGTTATTTGTGTTGTATGGAAATATTAATTGTGTTTAAGTGATGGGAGGGCAGAACTTGTGTATTAAAAAAGGGGTCCCAGTGGACCTACTTGCCTCTTGTTTTCTTTGGAATCCTCTGACGCTTAATATTGAACAATCAGTTTATTTTTGTATTTTGGCAGTTATATTAACAGAACTAATTTTACTGTAAATAACAATCAAATGCTATTTATGAAACGAGATGAATTTAAGAGAAATCAATGTTTAGATGAAAATATGTCAATTTTGTAAGCAAGTTAAGCAAAATGGTTCACTAAAGATCTCCGACACTTTACTCTTCATTATTATTATGTCAAAACTGTCAAAACCCCCGTAATAATACTCTGGGTGCATGGGTGTGACACTGTACATCATTCTAATCCCATTCGTCCATTTCATCATAGAGCGCGTCAGTCTCGTCTCCACTAATAAACAACGCGATAATACAATTGACGCAATATAATTATAGTAGATAATAAATTAATAGTAAAAATGTAGCCCTTGTAAATTATGTCTCTCTGAAAAGGTCCTAAGAGGCCCAAAGTCTTAATTTTGTTTCGCACGAGGCTCAAATTCTTCCCCCTCGAAAATACTGCGGCAGAGAATGGTTATACTAATTAATATCACAGTATCTTAATATATTTTGCTACGCCTGTTTTTCTCGAATCCAATTTGTTTCTTAGATGACCGTCTTCAAAGTTTTTTTATATAGACCTGTTTAAATGTCATAGTAACTTTCCCTGGTCAACCTTATGGGGTTTTTCTAACGTGATCCTTCTGGAACTGACCGAACATTGCTTCTGCCGTCCCTACGGGGTTGCCTTATCTTGACCTGTCAAGAACCAACATTGGTTTGATGTATATTCCCTGTCCTTTTGCAGACAGGCCCGGCTTCAAATTCCTTCGACCAGGAATTCCTGCCAAAAGTCTACTAGGGTACGTAGGTAACGAAAATTAAAAACAATGAACTCAAGAAGAACCCTAGCGAATTCATGGAGGGAATTTCTTCCATGCGCTTGCAGACAAAACTGTATCGTATTAGCCTCTCCCTCAGAATTTATCTATTGAAAGGAAAGGACTTTCAGCGTGAAAATAGGTGATTTCAAAGGAAATGATCACACTTATTTCGAAAATTATAAAAAGTGAACATATTTAGTATTCGAAATAAAATTTTATACCAATTTCCGTATTGTCACTCCGATCATATTACGACACAAATGTATGAGCACGTTTCATATCAGGCAAGAGAATGATAACTAATGGTGCTACAGAATGTTTGGTGCTACTTTCCCGTTTTAGTTTTCTATTTCCTTGGGTCTTCGCTAGCTATTCGGAATTGCCACAAACCCTTTCTTGCCAGCTGTCATCTATCACCACCAAAAGTACATTTTTTGGTCATTTTCTTAATTTTTCGGTTTCCTATTGGTAGAACGGAAACATTAATTTTAGAATATTAAAGAACACAAAAACCTAGTCATAAATGGCAATTTTCTTTTAAAAATTATGTGCCGTTTAAGAGAATGGCGTTTTAGCGCTACTAAAAATGCGCAATTTGAAGCTCATTTTCACAGAAAATGTTTGAGTTTTCAAAATACTTTATTTGAAGTTATTTGAAGCTCTTACATTCACAAATATATTAATGTTTACAAATTGCTGGTAATGTGCATATTAAAGATATATGAGAAAATGGCGTTTGAGCGTTTCTGAAAATGCGAAATTTTGAGCTACCTTTCACAGAAAAAGTTTGTGTTTTCGATAAACTTTACTTGACATTATTTAAAGCACATGTACTCGTAAATATAATAATGTGAAAAAATCGCCGCTAATGTAAATATTATCGACGTGAAGAAACATGTGAAAAAATTTACATTTTTGTAATTTTTGAAAAAAACAACCTATAGAGCAATAAGGCTTTTATGTCATCTGATAGATTACATTTACCACTATGACTACCAAAAGTTTAAAGAATAAATTTGGAGCCGTTTTTGAGAAAATCTAGTTTTTGTAATTTTTTAAAATTGCATATATTGAACGCAATATTGCGCGAAAACTATTAAAATATTGAAAAATATTTACATGGCCTTTATGAAAGAACTCAATATGCAGAACAAATTTTATTTGAAGAAAAAATCTCTATCTTAAATTTTTTAGTTGGAGAAAGACGCCGAAAAAAAATTCAAACTTTCACAATTTTCGAAAATTCCGAGTAATCCGTGAAAATCGGACCTGTGCCATATTAATAAGTGTATTTTACTCTGTTCATACAAGAAATTTAAAGAAAAAATTTGGAGCCGTTTTTGAAAAAAATTTGAAAATCCCCTGGGTGATTCATATAAAGTTCCTCCAAATTTTGAAGAATCTTTTTCAAAATCTCAAAGCTTCGACTAGAATCAGATCGACCGGGGAATATCCAATTTGGAAGAAATCGTAAGTATGGTTTAGGCGCTAGCGGTGTTCACAGACGGACAGACAGACCGACGGACAGACGGACGTTTTCCTTTCAATTGGTTTTTTGGTATCTGGACCTAGAAAACAGGGTTTCTGGCTACACCAAGTGTTAGAGGATTTTTTCTTAATTTAGCAACTGTTTTTATCCACTTTTTCGTTATCACGGCCCGGCAATGAATTTTTTTCCGCCAAAAATTGGCCATTTTTTTCGCGCAGCATTACATAACTTTCCCTATACTACGTATATAACTCCGTGTATACGTAGGTATACGGGAAAGTAGAAAGTGTTGCGCCATGCTACTTCCTGTTTACTCTTACTGACAAGAAACCAACAATAATCTCCCATCATTGCAGGAACCTTATGCCTTTGGTATCTCTTTTCCGTTGTAGCAACATCTTGATGAAACAGTTCATCATGTCAATAACTACCATCCGTGACGTCGTCGTGATATGACTGAAACAACATCGTCGTGATATGACACGGAGTTTTTATGTACATATTTATTTACAGTCATTCATTATACAGTACTTACACTCTAATGGAAACCTTTTCGGCTGCACTCCGCAGCACTCCAACCCCTGAAGTAAGCCGCCCCAGTCTGACACAGAGAACCCGTATGTGGCAATGCTTGTGCCGCCGCCGGCCTCTAGTACCGTGGCGAAAGCCACACCTTGCAATCCGTGGCTTGCGATTACCCCCTCACGGGTGACCAGGTGCATCTGCACCGAGATTCGTCTCAAACTCGAATAACAGCAGATTCCTCCGCTAGCATATTGTAACATCATAGCATTTTGCATTGTAGGACCGCACAAGGCGTGCGGCCGGCGAGAGGGAGTGGTTGGTCCACCGGCGGCAACAGGGAGCTTCGTGGCTTGGGAGGGTGCAGGCCGCCGGGGGCGTGTTCTTTTAACAAGGTTGTCAGCGCAGGGGAGACGATGTGTGACGACAGCCTCGGAGCTGGCCGGCGAGCCTCATTTGCGCCCGGTCCAAAAACTCCGTAATGAGGAGGCAGTCCGCGGGTCTACAGCGTGGGAGGTCTGTCACGTGATTCCTCGCAAGATAAGCTAGCGGAGGAATCTGTCGGCATTCGGGTTTGAGACAAATCTCGGTGCACATGCACCGTGTCACCCGCGAGAGGGTAATCGCAAACCATGGATTGCGAGGTGAGGCTTTCGCCACGGGACTAGAGGCCGGGGGTGGCGCTAGCATTTGCATGCTGGGGTTCTCTGCGTCAGACTGGGGCGGCTTGACTCAGGGGTTGGAGTACTGCGGAGTGCAGCCGAAAAGGTTTCCATTAGTGTGTAAATACTGACGTGAGAATTCTCTCAAAGTCTGCGCAATAGTAATATGGGAGTGAAGAAAGTGGATTTTCAAAAACATTATGCTCCCCATATTTTTGTAGCTTTTTGACAATTCAGGCCAGTAGTTCGTGGGTATTGGACCTTATTATATAATATTTCATATACTTTTTATAGCACTTTTATATATAATTTGTACACTATACTACACTGTATGTAATGCTGCGAGAAAAAACGGCGGATTTACGGCAGAAAAACTCTTATTACTGGTCCCTGGTAACGAAAAAGTGGATAAATCCAGTTTCTAAATTAAGAAAAAAACTCCTAACACGTCGTGCAGCCAGAATCCCTATTTTGTGGGTCCTTGATATTGAAAAACCAATTGAAAGCAAAACGTCTGTCCGTCCGTCCATCTGTCTGTGAACAACGCTAGCGACTAAACCCTCCAGCCGATTCTCTCCAATATTGGGACTCCCCAATCGATCTGAATGATCTCGCGGCTCCTTGCATTTGAAACTGATATTTCAATTTTTTTATCTTATATGAAGCCCCTGGGACATTTTCAAAATTTTCAAAAAGTGGCGCCAACAAATTTGACTAAATTTTGTTGTTGGATAGTCTGAAGGTCATTTAAGAGAATGGCGTAGGTCTCATGTCGGTTGAAAACTAAATTTTCGAAAATTTCGAAAGTTTGAATTTTTGTCGGCGTCTTCCTCCTACTATAAAATTTCAGATAGAGATTTTTCCTCCAAATGAAATTTCTTCTCCAAAGTGTGTTCTTTTATGAAGGTCATGTACATTTTTTGAAAATTGAAGTAGTTTTTGCACAATATTGCCTGCAATATGTGCAATTTTAAAAAATTACAAAACAAGATTTTCTCAAAAAACGCTCAAACTTTTTTCTTTAAATTTTTGTTAGGGATAGTACTAAAGGAACTCTATGAAATGACATAAACGCCATATTGCTCTATTCTTTTGTTTCTTCAAAAATTAAAAAAATGAAATTTTTTCGACTTGTATCTCACGTCATTAATATTTACATCAGCGGCGATTTTTTTACATTATTATATTTACGAGTGCATGGGCTTTAAATAATTTTCTATAAAGTTTCTCGATAACTCAACCATTTTCTGTGAAAACTAGCTCAAACTTCCGCATTTTCTCATAAATGGCTCCAATTGTTTTTTTCAAACTTTTCGAACGGATAGTGCTAATTGTACTCTTTAATATGACGTAAAGTTCATTTTGAGATTTTTTTGTTAAAAAATTACACAAATGTAATTTTCTTGAAAGGTTTCTCAAATCTTTAATAGGCAAATTACCAGCAATTTGTAAACATTATTACATTTGTGAATGTAAGTTCTTTAAATGACTTCAAATGAAGTTTCTTGAAAACTCAAAACGTTTCTGTGAAAAGGAGCTTCAAATTTTCCATTTTTAGTATCGCTTAAACGCCATTTTCTTAAAAAAAGGCTATTTTTTTTTATTTGCCATTAAGGACGCGGTTTTTGTGTTCTTTAATATTCTAAAATTAATATTTCCGTTCTACCATTAAGAAACTGAAAAATTAAGAAAATGTGGGAAAAAATGTTGTTTGAGCGGTGATAGATGGCAGCTGGTTTTCTCAATATTTATCAAACCTACATCTTCAAATAAGGTCATGCTTAATGTTTTTGAAAATACGAGTAGTTTTTCTATAATTTCGTGACAAACATAATAGTCCGCTGCAAATGTACTGTGCTTCAGACAGCCAGATAGGTCGCAAATTAGAATTTGCAATTTTGTATATTATTTTTGTTCGTTTTTGCATTCGACCTTTTGTTATATATTTACACACTAATCTTTAAAGAAATTATTTCTTTTCAAATATTGGAAATAAAAATTGCTAGCTCTTTAAGGGAGTATCGACAATGCAGGGAACGCAACAATTGAATTCCGTTCCGCTATCGCGAATTTCTGTATTACGTGTAATTGTTGTGACTTGATAGAGCTGTATGGTAACAGACTTTTTTCTAATACAAGTTTACAAAATGTTTGTATTATATTTTTTGCAGTTGTGGAATTCACATAGTTTTGACAACACTGCGATGGAAACAGTGAGTTATTCGCACTGTGTTAGATATATAGGTGTGTTCACTCCCAGTCTAAAACTGAAGCTTATGTGAGGCTCGTTCTCACAGTTCTCGCATGTAAGTGCTGCGATCTTTGGGTCTCATTTGGGTGAGTGGTCGTGTAATATGTAACAGCCACAGTTTAAGATGTCATCTGAAGATGTATATCTTACACCGCGACCCAAACTGATCGTTTGAGGAACTAGCCTCAAACTGGCTTCAGAAAAGTTGCCCCGAAGGCGGCTAGTTAACATACCTATATATTTTACAGCGTGGTTGATCGGTTCTTGGTTGAATTGGACGTTTTCAAATAATAGCTAAGATGTTATTAGGGCAGAAAGAGCAATATTTCAATTCTACTTCCAATAATACGGGAAAGTATGTGCTGTTGTAGTACCACTAGTTATAGTACTTTTTCCTTTGAAGTTAGGATGTAAGTCTTTCACAAACGTAACAGTTGTCGGGATGATTGACATACTTTCGATGTGAAATGTCTTGCATTTTATCGAACCGATTCAATTAAACAGATCATGTGACGAATTCCACTTTGTAAAATATATAGAACTGCATTGTAACACTCGCAAACCTGACATGAACTTCACGCGCACCACGGGTACAGTTCCGCATGACTCCGATTGTCTCAAGAGTTTGCTATCTCAACAGTAGGATACTTATACTCGTATATCTGCGATAAGGTGGAGGGCTAAAACTATGCCTTTTGATGACTGCTGCGCAGTCGGAAATATGCACGTGACTTGTTTTCAATACATCCACTGCGACCTGACTGAGCGCGACTCTCAGACGTGAGAATAAAGACGAGCAGTCTTCGAATTCAGAAGGTCAAAAGAAGACAAACACACAACCACGAAAACACACACAACCAGCCTAATTTTCTTGGTATCTCATGAAAGTGGCATCAATGAACTGAAAAAAATTTTGTTTTTAAATATATTTTATGCTTATTGATTCTACATACCTTACCTGTTCAATATAATGTACTATTTGCAGTAATAGCAAAATACAATACGACATGGTATATTTAAAGCTGTGAATTGATATGACATTTTTATTGTGATATTCGTAATCTACAAATAAAATTAAGTTAGTTGCGTACCCTATCATTCTGGAGGTAAAAATCTATTTCCTTAGTGTTACGTATCAAAATAAAACTGTTAATTTCTTATGCTTTGACACCAAGCAACACCTGTGTTATTTAAATCATAATTAACAAAACGATAAATTGAGAGAATATACGGTTGAATTATTTACTTTTAATACATACGACTAATGAAACTATTTTAACGATTTTACAACTATTTAAAAATCAACATTTTATATTTCATATTTTTATTGATAATGCGATTTTTCATTTTATATTCATTTCTGGCACCCAATGTTTTTCATCAACCTAAAATTTACTGCGGTGATTAAATTCCATACTCCTGAATAAACCGTATTCCTCGACTCCAGTAAAGAAATTTATAATCGATCCGTTTGTTTCGACTTAGTGTCGCCAGCGCGAGGTAGGGCGTGAGAAAGGATCGTGTGTGGACTAGGGATGGCGGAACTCGGCACGCGGTAAACGACATGCGACGAAATTTGCTGGCACTCGTCACGCATGGCTCCTTACCTCGCCCTCTAAAAATCTAAAATGGGTACGAAATTACGCTCTGATATCGCCAATGTGTTGTATCAACATCATACTTCATACAATTTTGGGATATTACGTAATGCGAGTAGTAAAAACTAAGATTTACTGGAGGGTGAAACCCATGACATTATTTGTGATTCACGCTCCCGCAAAAAGATGTCGGGGTAAGAGCGTTTCATACAGAGCAATAAAACAGAAAAGTTCATGAAGCGAATATGATGTTCTTATAGCGCCATTAAATAACGATGAGTGTTTGTGTACTACTGAATATGCAAAGATATGGCAAAAAACGTCGGTTTCGGAATCAGGTTATATCAATTTAAAATTGTATTTAGGAAGAGGAAGGAAATGACAAAGAACAGAAAGTAACTAGGGGAGTGATAAATAGTAAATGATTCCAGACAATTTTTATAATCGTGGCTGGAAAAAAAGTGAAAATCTCCCCTTATGTTGTATTGTCAGCTACCATATTAGTCGTGGGAAACTGGAGATAGAATTGGAATGGTCTAAACTATGATATGTACTCATCAATAACCATTCGTGCAGTGAAGAATATTCTGAAGAAATTCATGGCTGACACGCAAAGTGGGAAAGCTTGGTACTTGTGATCTGAGTGGGAAAATCCGGGGCGTGTTGGGCACGATTTCATTTCGTTTAAGCAATGCGTGTTTTTGTGGAGAATTACTTTATTCATCTTGACCGTTGGGGAGGGGGGAGTTCAAAACAATTTCTTACCGTTACATTGCTTAATTTTTGTTATTATAAGTGATTAAACTGAATGACGGAGCCTTTTCGAAATTTGCCATTATTTTACTTTTTATTTTTTGAAAATTTCATGAAAATATTGCAAAATGGACCTTTTGCATTGCAATTAGAGCACTCGCTATAATGCGAATTGTATATGTGGTGTCATATATTGATAGGGATATGTTTCCAAAAACATCAAAACGCATCCTGTGGAATCGTTAACAGAAATTAAATCTAGTTGGTATGCGTGTCTTACCGAAACTTATCCTCTTTAGTGTCACTAGTTATAATCCAACAACTACTTATTTTTTTAAGTGCATGACATTTATAGATCTAAAGTTGAGGGAAAAATTGCATTAAGAAAGAAAGCTATGCCTTTAATATTGGAGATGAATGACAAGTTCGAAAATAATTTTGAACTTTTCAATTTTCAAAATTTCATAGGTTTTAATGAAAATCGGAACTTCTTCACATTTATAAATGATCTTTCTTCTAATCGGAAGAAAATTTAAAGAAAAAATTGTAGCCACATTAACCCAATCCGGAAATGTTTTGAAAATGTCACAGGAACTTCATGTAAAGAACCTGCCAAAATTAAAATATCTTAATGATCTCCGGAACAGCACGACTAGATCTTACTTTTGATAAATTTCCCACGTTTCAGCACAGAAGCTTCTAATCTGACAGAGGTATACGTGACACATCCATCCATCTAGGCAAACATTCCGAATTTGGGGTACTAACTGGCGTGCCTCCGCGCCACCTGCACCAATCTTTACCATTTTTTGAACAGCAGTTATAGACCTTAATTTAGATGCATATATGAAGTTACAGTTCAAAATAAGCTTAAATACGAATTTTGAGACAGCAAATTCGAGATTCTATTGTTGATGTGATTCCCATACTTTTAATAAGTAAAAATCTGACCTCTCCTCAAAAACATAGAAGAAATTGCCGTACGACTATAAAATATTATGAGCGTTTTTATGAAATGAAGCTGAGAAGTTATTCGAAGTCGAGATATTGACAATTTAAAACCAATTATTGCAAACTTTGGTGCGTGTAAGGCTTTTCAATTGTTAGATTCCGACCAATTGGAAAAGTACATTTTTCTACGATGGTATAAAAATGAGGGATATTACGTTCGTGAAGTGTTTTCTTAAAACATGAAAAACGTGATGTCACCGTGAAAATCGCGCCCCCCCCTGAAAATTTTGAAAAGGCCCACTTAGCCTTAAAAAATAATCATTTTATTTCTGTAAATATGATGAAACTCTTATTTTTCCCTTTTTAACCCGACAATTTGGGGGATTTTTATTCATTTGGAAAAGAGGCTCAACGAGCCATCTGATAACCTTGTAAACGGTTCAACATTAAAATCAAATGTAAATATTAGTTGTATCATTAGTTATAATTTCGTTCTCCCTGTAGTATGTTTTACTTCTTTACGTACTAGTAAAGAGGTTTGTGTGAATTAAACATTTTAAAGGAAAAAGAGGCTATTTCCAAAAATGCTATTTCCCCTCCTCGCCATGTTTAAGGGGGCGCACGCGTCATTGAAACAATAATTCATTCTCCTACACAATGTAGTAATTTCAAATTGAATATTTGCTTCACGCCTAATTCATTTATTGGAACTATGCTGGTTTTATAACAGTATATTGGCGTTATTCTTTCTCTTCCGGAATTTTCTTCTCTTACCCTCTGGGAAATAAAAGAAACTCGAATACTGGAGATGCAATTCCTTAATCAATTTTCTTTTCCTATGCAAGTGTACACGCGACTTTCAAACACCATATTAAGCCAATCCCAAAGTACTTCTCATTCACGAATCTTGTACGAGGGTAGAATTGTGAACCATATGGCGAAAGCATGCCTGTGGATATTGACGGGCTTACCGCCAACTTTAGCGGTTGTGAGCGCCCCAAGGCCCGATCAATGTTTCACGACGACAAGGAGCGTCGCGGGTTGCGTCTTTGCCGCTAGGTATGGATTATGCATGGGTGACCGGGTGTTCGATAACGGAAAGGCTGTCGAGTCTCGATACTTCGACGGGGATGCAGGCGACACCAAGTTCAATCGAACCAAAAACGCTTTGGAAGCGCGATTGCGAAATTTAAATCAAAGTGCTCATTCAAATTAATCAAATGTGCTATCCACTTAAATAATTGTGGCTGGGTACCTGCTGGTGAAGGTAGATGTGGCTGCTTTGCGAGCCATTCTTGTAAAATAATCACGTCTCTTTCTAGACTTGCTTCGGTCACGCCCATTTGCTCATAAATTTTTCGTAATTGTTCTTCGTCAGGTGGTAGCAGGCTCATGGCTGGTTCGATTTCTCGTTGATCGGATCAAATGAATATCTCTTCTCCCTGCGACATACACCCACTGCTACGAAAATGTTTATATGGCCTCGTCGTTTTTGCGAACGGCGGATAAACTTCAGCCAGTATTGAAAGTTGCATAAATCTAGCTTGCACGTATCACAGCTTGGCACCGCGCAGTCGCTTGCTCGACCCTAGAGCACTCACTGAGGTCACAATTCTACTCGCCAGCATACTTCCTGTAGCTCTTGCAACGCCGATCCATCAGATAAAATACAATCAGATGAACAGGAAACATTTTTTTTTGCCATTTTTTCTGAGCTGCCATCGAGCTTTGTAGTCTAAAATGAAACGTGGAATTAGCGTTTATTATTTAGATGAGGGCAGAATTGATTTCTGAACATACAGTTCTAAGAAATTTCCCAACTTTAAATGTGCTGATTCCTCCATTTCTTTAAAACTATGGGTAAGGAATAACAGGAACAATAAAAGAATTACATTCTTGAATAATTTTATTTTCTTTTCACTATGTAATATCTACAAAAAATTATTCGTTTGTATTTTAACAACTTCTTTGACACATTTATCATATATACTTCATTTTAAGTCTTGCAAATTCTATAATGCACCAGATTGCATAGTATCGTGATTTTTTAATGCACTTATGTTTCAAAACAAATTTATCCACGGCAAAATGTACTTGTATACAAGAAAATAATGGCATTTAGCTCAGTTTTAATATCAGTCAGAATCCTTCAAAACAGTGTAACACTATTTTGTAGTTCTGATGTGGTTTATGACTATTGCCACATCATTGAACATTCTCACAAATCAATTTTCTGTTCTTCTCTCATTCTTTATCAAATTGTTATGCTCATTTTTTACTATAATAGTGCCGGTACAAAAGATTTCATAACACACCATAATAAGACCAGATGAAAGATCAAACAAAACAAGTACAGCAAAAATATACAAATGTAAAAGTTTATAAAATTCAAAACAAAAACAATGAAATCACATACAATTTTAGTTTCTTTTTAAATACATGCAAAACACGAATAAGCATTCTCATACAAATGCTAGAGTAAACTAAGTTAATGAAACACCTATTCTCTATTCTGCCTGACTCTTCAAGCACACTAGTATTTACAAGAGTTAAGCTTTGAATGGTGAAAATAAGGAAGAAGAGATAACAAAAGTGTGTTAATAACAAAAAAATTTGTAGTGCACACAGTAAGTTTATAATTTATCACACTATCAAACTTGTAGTGCACTTTGTGATGATACGGGTACAAGTCAACACAGAAACAAATCTATGTATTATACATTTTGTACTGATATCAAACATACTGCATGCCCAGACCAGTGCTCCACAAATAATGCCTTAAGTGGAATGTAAACACAACTGTTTATGCAATACAATGCAGCAGATCCATTCAAAAAGTTTCTAAAAATTGAAAATTTTGGAAATGGTCACACATTTGATTCTAACTGGTTAAAAATAAATTTTTATGCAAATCAATCCAAAATACCAATCATGTCTGGACAAAATTTTTTTTTTTCTTTAAGGAAAAGGAAGGTCCAATTCAAAGCAGTATTATGCAATGAATTATTTTCTATAACCACACAAATATAAATATTTAATTTACTCTTGGAAATTGTAAACAAAACAAGACAAGAATATACATCAAGTCAATAGAGATGTGAGGCTTACTGCAAGATACTGTTACAATTTTTTTTCTTTCTTTCATACCACAAAGCAGTGGCTTGCTGGACATCAGTATGTCATTGCTGTAGCTGACCAGGATATTTTGTCATATTTCGCCACTCAAAAGAAATGAGTTGATTAAAATCCTGCAACAGTTCTAATCAATTAAGGAACTCAAGAATATCAGTCCACATGAACAAGTTAAAAATTATAATTATCCTAGTTCATTCAGTCATTTATTTCAAGTTCTCGAAGTTGAAAAGTTAAATCAAAGTATTATGTTCATAACTAACTTCTAATCAGAATCAATGACAAATGCTTTATTAACTAAACAATAGTTTTTACACAGTAAAATATCATTTCTGGTCAGCTTTGTTCACTAAAGAAACCACCAGACATAAATGTCCCTAATGCAATATATATAAATATATCAGTATCTTTTCCCAATGGCAAATATCAAGACTTATTTACATTTGAAACTGTAATACATGATACCACACACATACTGTCAAAATATGGACTATTTATAGATGCCATCAGTTTTAATTCATATTTTCCTCACATTCAAAATCAATAACAATTATGCACATCAGTCCACAAGTGCAAAGCAGCGTACATTAGCTAATGTAATAGCGAGATCTTTCAAATAAAACTACAATAAAAACTCAAAACAAGCAGGACAACAAAATACTAAACACAATATTCATAATAACATTTAAATAATATAATCATTCACACAGATTTATAACATGGTACTTTGCAAGTACAAGTACTTCTGTACTTTTAACATTCAAACAAGTATTGCAACGTTGTAAAAGAAGGCTAATAATTTGTCATATCCCAAAACACATGAATAAGATATCTTTACCTCAACAATAAAAAGAATCTTGATTTTTGTCATTTGTTGAGTAACTGCAGATCAATAATATTTTTTTGGTAATGAAAGCACAAAAATGAAGTAAAAATGTAAGTATTAAGAGCACCTATTTTAGAATGAAGCAACATCATCAATTCGAACAATGCAGAAACAAAAACATAACAAAATATTCAAAAACATTTAATCAAAACAACTACAAATAGCAATTAATCAGATTATCTTAAAGGATATTGAAATTAGAAATAACAAAAGTAGGGAAAAAATCGATTAAATAAATTTTCACATTTGAAGATATTAACAGCTTCATGGATAAGAAATTACTAATTCATCAAAACAAGATCGAAGAGCGCATTCGATAAAATTATCCTAACACATGTTTAGGGATATAAACATTATGCCTGTGGCACGTCTCAAGATTTTTCCACAACCAATCATAATGTGGAAAGCTTATCACAATCTGTCATTCTGTCATCACACGTACAAAAAGGCCAAATTTGATCAACATATGTAGTACAATTATATATTAATCAGGTAGCGCCAAAACCTTCACTTATTACAGTCTGATCTGTATGTCAAGAAGGTGCAAAGAATTCTTGAAGCCTCTCAACTGTACTCCTGTCCAGGGCACACAGATCAAAGTCGAAAGTCTTCTTGGTGATTTCATACTGGCCCGTTTCTGCAATAACCTGCACTACTCGTTGAAGTTCTGTATTGTCTTCTAATGTCATGATCTTGTGCTGCAGTTCACGAAGTTGTGACACATATTCTTCGGTAAGATGAGATGTCGTTGAAGGAGGAGGATCTTCAGGTTCAGATTCTTCTTTAATTTCCATTTCTTCCACAGCTGCCTTTTCTTCCATTTGTTCTGCTTCTAATGGAAGTTCTTCAGATTCTATTTCAAGTTTCGGTATTTTTAAGGGAGCTTCACCATTATTTCGTGAACAATCTACATCTTCCACAACTCTACTACTTCTCTTCCTTTTATTCTTCTTACTGTCTTTCTCTGGCTTTTCTCCGTCACCACTACCCGATTCCCGCTCTTTATTTTTTTTCGAGCTTTTCTCTTTTTGTTTACTGCTACTTTATTCAGACTATTTCTCTCCTGGCTTGTGTTTTCTGACTTAGGTTTTAAAATTTCACTCCTGCTGTTTGGTCTTGAAGGTTCAGTTGCAGGTAACACAGAAGTTTTATTTTCCACTGGCACATGTCCACTTTCTGGTGTCTTAACTGGTTTTATCCTGCTCACTGGAGGCTCCACATCTTCATCTGACAAAGCAGATGAATGAGAGTCACTACTGTCATCAGATATAAGGGGCCTTTAATTTTATCCTTCAGTGGCACACCACTAACTGACTTCTCAGGTGTTGATGAAGGCTTCATTGGAGAGGCCATTCGAATAGGACTTGGTGACGGGCTTGAAGCTGCCTGTTTCTTGTGGGGTGCTGAAATATCACTGGTGGTGTCAGCGCTGCCTCGACTCGATTCATTTGCCAGACCATTTTATCTTTGTCCCGAATATCTGTAACCTTACTTTCTGAACTCTTCTTGGAGCTCTTATCTTTCTCTCTCTCCTTATCCCTATCTCTATCTTTATTGCTTTTATCCTTCTTTTTGTGCTTATGCCTCTGTTTCTCCTTATCACCTTCACTATGTTTAGATTTTTCTTTCTCTTTTTCACGAGATTTCTCAGGTTCTTTGATTGTCTCCTTCTCTACTTTTTATTCACATCTTTGTCCTTTGAGTCCTTTGATTTTTCACTCTTGACAACTTTATCACTACCCTTTTCATGGTCTTTATGCTTGTCTTTCTTTGGTTTTTCATCTCTATTTTTTTTATCCTTCTTCTTTTTTCACTTTTATTACTTTCACTAGACTTCGTTTCACTTCTATTTTTGCTATCTTCACTACTAACTTTTTTAGCTTCATCCTTACTAGGTTTAACACTGGATGTATGTTTTGGAGAAGTAGTTAGCTTTGCTGGTGGAGGAGGAGCCAAAAGTTTTGCTGGTGACGGAGGTCTCTTTGGAGATGGAGGCCTCTTGGGAGGAGTGGGCGGGCGCTTAGGTGGGGTAGATGGGGGTTTCACAGGTGTAGATGGCCTTTTGGGAGGCTTGTCTTTATTCTTCTCTTTGTCCCTATTTTTGTCTTTCTCCTTTTTTTCCTCCTTTGTACTGCTACTACTGCTTCGTTCTGTGGTATCTTTTCCTTCTCGCTGTGAACCATGTTTACTTGACTTGCTAGATTTTTCTGTTTTCTCACCACTTGACTTATCCAATGGCTTTGAAGACTTGGATGCTGGAGAAACTTTCGGCGATGAATGAGATGCTTTTTTTGGATCTGGGGAGACTTTTGCTGTCTTGATTGGAGGGCCAAAGAGATCATGAAAAGAATTGCTCACACGGGATTCATCACTTTTTCCTTCCTAAAAATAAAAAGAATGTCAATGACATCTCTAATTCAGAATAAGTTCTCAAATGAATAAAATGCAATTATAATACTTACTTTCACTTTATGTTTTTTGCCAGAATCATTTCCACTAAGTTTTGGTTTCCCTACCAAAGTCTGAACAGGATGTTTGTGGCCAGGTCCATCATCAGAAGCAGGAGGAGGATGTTTTTCAGATGCTGCTAAATGAAATCCAGATTCGGAACCAACACCAACCTGACAAAATAATTTTCATGTTACTGTGATATACATTATATCCTGTAGGTTCTCTCTGACAACAAAAACAAATGAAAATGGATATGATTTTTCTTTTACATACCCCACCACCTTTGATTAATCTCCGTCTCAAATCCTCAGCTGGATTGGGAAAAACATACTGCTCACGAAGAACCTTGCTGATAGGAGGTCCAGTGGGTTGTAAATGAAGATCATAATTGAAGCGAACCTTTTTTGGTTCATCACTATTTTTGAAGTATACATCAATTGGCAGGTTAAATCCAGCATACCCTGATTCTTTCACAGAGTATGGAGGTTCCTTCACCACTATTCATGAGAAAATAAAAAATTTCATAAATGTTTTAATAATATAACAATTAAGATATAAGTAAACATTACATTATTTTAAAACTACAAACCTCGCTTTGGTTTAGGAAATGTTTCATGTAAATAAAACACTACTTTATCCACAAAGTGGAAAATGTCACTATTGTCAGCTCCACGTACAAATACTTCCCAATCATGAGTAAACCCTTCTGGAGTTCGTTTTGTTCTAATTGATGCTTCATGCCCAATTTCAAATAGCACTTTCACACACTGCAAGAGACATCATAAATAAGTGCAATGTAAAGAAATATCTATTTCATTGAAACAAAAACTAGTGAATGAATAATTAGCATTAATCATATAAATAGAAGAAATGTTATACCATAAAAAATCTACCAAGAAACTAGCCATTTTTACTGAGAAACACAGCAATATTTTAGTTGAGTGTATTAGAAACATTAAGTTCCCAAAACTAATACAAATTCAAGAACATGTACAATTATATCTGAAGAAATGACACAGCAAGATATAATTTTGTCATGCTAGATAATCTCAAACTAAGTAACCTCTGATTCGGGAAAAATAATATAGAGTTAGGCGTTCTACCGCCTGTAATTCACATGTAACAATTACTGATGTTACGTTGTATTTCATCAAAAACTCTCATTTATTTCACAGCGCAATATACACAGAAGAAAACAAAACTTGAACATACCGAATATGCCATAGCCTATTTACACTGAAGAGGGCATAATCACTATTAAGTGTTTTCTATTCATTGCAAATCGATCAAGCTTGAATGTCACACATTTTCAATTTTCGCACGGCGAAAATTTCACAAACCCTAAATAATGCTTCGTGATACCACCACCGCGCATCCTACTTCACAACTCGCTTCATTTGATTACAATTTGTAACGACTTTCTGTTGTCAACAGGTACAGCCTCCGATCAGGAGTACCAAATTTAGAATTTATTCGAATGCTTGACCACATGTACTTCTTGTAACAGATTGGCTGCACGTTTTCCTATTCCCTGTTCTTGATTCGCTATACTGACTGCATCTATACTTTATACGTATAAGCAGGTATACAAGTGCAGAGCTGGTGCAGAGCCGTGGCCGCATGTAGCAATACTGTGCAACAGGCAATGTAGTGAAGGAGTGAAGTGTGCTGAGTGTGTGACTTTGACAAGAAAGGTACGAATATATTCATTGATTGTTTTGTGATATTGTGGCATCAAGTTAAAGTTACATATATCTTCTTACAATGGCATATGATTTAAAAGACGAAGCACAAGTGAAGGAATATATCCATAACCTTGGCATAGAATATAGGTTTGGGTGTTACAAAGAAAAGAAACCAGAAGTGTGTCATTTACTTGGTGATTTTCTGGATGCAATAAAAAAGATTTCAGCAAAGCCTCTATTGTTTATAAATCAAACTGTGATGATTATAACTTTGGCAAAAGCTGCTATAAATATGGTAGTTACAATCTTCTAGGGAAGGCAATGAAAGAGCCTAATTTGGAGCTGGCTTATGATTATATGATTAAAGCTTGTGAACTTGGTGATGCGAGTGGTTGTCTCTCTGCTGGAATGATGAACATTAATCGTGGTTCACACTGTCGGAAGGACCGAAACCCTAAATTGGGAATGACTCTCTTAGAAAAGTGTTGTGAAGGAAAGAGAGCTTATTGTTGCTTTTTTCTAAGTGGCATGTTCATCTCAGGTGTTAAAGAAGCAGAAATCGAGAAGG
This sequence comes from Acheta domesticus, assembly GCA_031308135.1. NCBI lineage: Eukaryota > Metazoa > Arthropoda > Insecta > Orthoptera > Gryllidae > Acheta > Acheta domesticus. The sequence goes on along the minus strand of JAHLJT010009436.1, from coordinate 244,548,773 downwards.
ATATGTCCAAAGCATATAAGTTTGCGTTAAGAGCGTGTGAATTAGGTGAAATGCAAGCTTGTGCTAATGTCAGTCTAATGTATAAGAGAGGTGAGGGAATAGAAAAGAATGAAGAACTTGCTGCAAAATATAGGAAGATAGCTGAGGAGATGCAGGATGAACTTTTAAAAGTTAAAGCTCCCTTAGAATTTCAACAAGGGACAAGAATTTAAATTAGTTATCAGTAATTAATTAGTGTTCATAGAAGTTGTTGTAATGTCCAAGGGAACATGTGACTCTTCCAGAGCTGTCATAATGATTCTTGATTATATCATATGACAGTCTATTAGTAACTGCATTGTGTGCATAGTTTTTGAAGCATTTGTCATGGTAAAATGAAGGTACATGTTGCATTGGTTGGCCAAGTTATGCCTAGTACCAAAAATTGTATTGATGTTTCAATGATGCATCTTGCAAAATTGTACTGGTCTCATTTCTGTACCTAGTCATTGTGTAAAAATGTTAGCAAATGTTTGTACAATTTAATACAAACATTAAAAAAAACGTGTTCTATATTTGTGTAATAAAGCTGTTTTTACTGTGTACTAAGTTATTTGCAGTTCATTCCAACTCTTTCCTCACCTAGTCATGAAAGCATATTTGTAATTTTATGTTATCACTCCAGCATTGAGATCACCTTGATTTAAATTAAAATTTTTCTAAAATATCATCTTTATTTGATATGCATAAAGACTAATCATTTAGTTCAATGGTTTGGTAGTTTAATAATTAAATATCTGTATTTAAGTGTTAGGCAGAACTGTTCTTGATGATGCTCCTTTATAACTTCATAACCACTTTTTTTTATTTTTTGTTAGGGTATCTTTTGAGAAATTATAATGAGGCTTTTTGATTCAAAAAGTTGGCAGAACTCCAACAAAACACATCCAACATTCGTAACATATGTATTCTTGCTCATGTTGATCATGGGAAAACAACTTTGGCTGATTGCTTGGTTGCTAGCAATGGTATTATCTCACCTAAAATGGCTGGGAAGCTCAGGTAAGTAAAATACATGACAAATAAGTATGTTTAACATATTCAGGAACTAATGTTTTAAGAGAGAATGGAACTGTTCTTCATGGAGTGGTTTAGGAGGCAACCTGTTTCTCTTTCAAAAGAATTGAAATCGTATCCATGTTATTACAGGTATATGGATAGTCGAAAAGATGAACAAGAAAGAGGCATTACTATGAAAAGTAGTTCAATTGCTTTGTATTATTGTCTAGGTGAGTAATTTTGTAAGTAATTAGTTGTAATAAAGTCAAAATTCAGAAATGGGTTTAAAATAAGCAAATTAAATTGTTTCTATTTCATTTCAGAGGGAAAAGAATTTTTAGTAAATTTAATTGATTCACCTGGGCATGTTGATTTTTCATCAGAAGTATCCACTGCTGTAAGGCTGTGTGATGGGGCAATAGTTGTGGTTGATGTAATAGAAGGAGTATGTCCCCAGACCCAGGTACTAAAAATAAAATGTATAGAAGTATTTTGCCTCTTGTATTTTCATGTTGTACATTATTTTATTCATCACTAGGTGGCCTTAAAACAAGCATGGCTTGAAAATATAAGACCTGTTTTAGTACTGAATAAAATAGATCGTCTAATTTTAGAGATGAAATTGTCCCCTTTGGATGCATACGTCCATCTCACACAAGTTCTGGAGCAGGTATGATGTATTTTTTATCATCACATATGACTACAATTTGGGGTCATGTCCAGTAAGTATTCATCCAAAACAAAGAATAAGAAATTACTTAAATTGAAGTTTTATATTGAATTAAAGCTGTCTATATATTATAGAGAACCACAGTTCTGGTCCTAGATTTTTCTCTTCTTTCTGCAATTATTGGTAAAATTTGAGGAATAAAATATGTGAATCTTCCAGTTAATCTCGTAACTGCAATAGGCCCTGAAAAAAATTACATCTCAATGTTCATGATGTCTTCTTACATTTCTGTTTGTTTAAGTGATAGTGACTAGAAAATTTTAATTTTCAATTTGCTTGAAGTAACATGGTTTTAGAAACTTCTTTGAGGCTACATTGATGGTCAAGATTTATGATTATGATTTAAACAGTTTAATATTTTTCATGGTGTATGGTTCAGATATCAGTTATTCTTTGTTTGTCAAATTATGTGTGAAAATAAGTCTTCCCTTCTTGTTTCTTTGCTTTGTTTCCTTCAATGATTACAGAGCTGTCATTAGGATAGAATTCCATTGAAAAATTTGTTGTGGAAAATAACTGAATTAAAATAATCCAGTATATTTATTGTTTATTATTTTCCGTATTTAACAGCTAATAATTGCTATTATTCAGTATGTCATTCAGTAACATGTTTTTCAATTAATAATATAAGTTTGCAATTAATTTTTATTAAGTTGAATTAAAAAATTATTTTTTGTAGATGATTTTATTGTAATTTAATTAAACTTAAGAATTTTACGTTTATTTTTCGTAGGTTAATGCAGTTATGGGAGAATTGTTTGCTACTGAAATATTAGGTCGAGATGTAGTCACTGTGAAAACAAAAACACACGAGTTAGGTCAAATGAATAGAGATTTGTCAGAATGGAGCACAGGATTGGAGGATGCTGATGATTCCCAATTGTACTTTTCTCCAGATCATGGCAATGTGGTTTTTGCAAGTGCTGTTGATGGCTGGGCATTCAGGTATTGAAATTTCAGTATAGTCAAAGTCAAGTTGTCAAGACAATAATCATATTTTTTTTCTTGTCTTATTCAGTCCCTGTGATAAGGGCAATGCATTTTTCTCCTGGAAAGTATCTTTTTGAAACTTTCATTCTCCAGTTGGTATGGGCATAAAGTAGTAGTATTATTATTGAGATAATTGCAATAATGTTTTCACGTATTTTATTATGCCAGTATTCTGTTATTTATTTTTAGTTCATTCATTGAATGTTAAAACAAGATCATGAATGTGTTAAAACAAGATCATGACTTGTGTCTCATTGCAAGACATTGTCAGTACACAAGTTAAACTCACTAAGTCCATTGTCAGTGTGTTTGAGTTCTTTACATTGCTAAGGTGTATTTATCAGTTTGTAGTGGGTTGAAGGGTTGCTTCTGTGTATTTGTGTACTGTAAAGATGCATATATTGTGTGCATGTTTTATTCTTTATTATATTGTATTATATTACAATGTGCTCTATTATGTAAAGATAATTTGTCCCATCTCTCATGTTATGACCAGTTGGATGGAGCATATAATATAATCTAAGTCACATTTGTACTATTTTCTTGATTGGTCAAATCATTGAAGTTGTGGAGTTTAGATAATATCGAGTGAAGAGATTTTAGAGAATCAATTTCAACTTAATTTTTTTCAAATATGCTTTTTGAACTTAGTGAATCTGATTTGTGTAACAATGGTATTGTAATAAAATAAAGGTAATATTAACTAAACATTATGAAAAATTACAATTTGTTTAACTTCATTTGCAAGAACTGTATGTGATAAAAAGCAGCTAATAAAATGCTAGAATTTATATAAAAAGAAAGCTAAAAACGAGTGTTTGCTGACAACTTTTAATTTCTAATTTCGTCTATTCTGGGCTAATGGATGGCTAGTGATGTGATAATGTGTATTCTCAAGTTTGTGTTAATGAATTCACAATAGAAATTCAAATTTGTGACTTAAGGATTTGTTTTGAAAGTGATAACTTTTTATTATTAGTTTTTTTTTCTTCCTCATGATTTCTATAATATTCCACTGAATAAGAACAGAACATTTTTAAACACATTATGTCTTACATTAATTAATAACTCAAGAATTTGTTATTTCAGTGTGGCAGACTTTGCTTCTTTATTTGCTTCTAAACTTGGTATTGATGAAAGTATCCTGAAGCAGCATTTGTGGGGTGATTTTTATTTTCATACAAAGACAAAACAAATTATTTCTGGGGCTCAAGAGAAGGCTAAAAAACCCTTATTTGTTCAGTTTGTACTTGAAAATTTGTGGGCAGTTTATGACACTATTGTTGTGAGAAAAGTGAGTATTATATTGCTAATAATTTTTGGGTTATAATTTTTTATGTGAACTGAATTACAAGTAATTTTTCTAGGATAAAGACAAATTACAGAAGATTCTAGACAGTCTACATATTAAATTAACAGCACGTGATATGAGACATACAGATGGTAAAGTTCAATTACAGGCTGTATTGATGCAATGGTTGCCTGTTGCAAAGGCAGTGCTCAGTGAGTGAAATATTTTTGTACTCTAAATTTTTTGTTCTAATTTCCTTCTGGAAAGTGCATATTTATTAAAGAGAATATGTTTCAGGTATGGTTTGTGAAAAGTTACCTTCTCCCCTTGAAATTAGTGAAGAAAAAGTAGAAAAATTGATGTGTTCACAAACAGAACGATTTGATGCTCTTCCTGCAGAAACCCAAGCTTTGAAGTCTTCATTTCTAAGTTGCTCTCCTCTAAATGATGCTCCTGTTATTATTTTTATATCTAAAATGTTTCCAGTATGTCTTCAAGTTCTCTACATTGTTGTTGTTGACTTGAGGTGTTAATTACTAATAAACATAATCTTACCAGTTGCTATTTCTTTTCATTTAGGTAGAACGTAAATGTTTACCCCAGAATCGTCAACAACCATTAACTGCTGAAGAAATTGCACAACGCAGAGAGCAGGCTCGTCAAAAGCATGCTGAGATGATGATGCAAACTTGTTCTCTGGAAGGTGATTATTGCTTTGTGATATTTTAAATTTTAATTTTTATCTGTAAACAGTGTGGTTTATTTTATTTATTTATGGTTTGAAAATTTAAAAAATAATTGAATGCATAATTATTGTTATTGATACTTTATTTGTAACAGAGAAGAAAAGCATCCAAAATCTTTCAGAAGCTGATCTTTCTGTGATGTCTATAAAGAAAGATGAGGAAAAAACATCTCCATTACACCTTAGTGATGATGTCTTTATTGCATTTGCTCGTGTGTTCAGCGGGACTGTAAAGAAAGGTCAGGAGGTGTATGTACTGGGTCCCAAACATGACCCTCACAAAGCCCTTGAAATGGTAATTGACAAGAATCTTTGCTTACTTTTTAAGATTCTATAGTTAATACTCCCAATAAAAACTAATATTATAATCTCTAGCGTAAAAATGGACAAGATATAAATCCCAACTTGAAACTGAAAGATTTAAAATCTGGCCAACATATTACAAAAGTTGTCATTGAGGATTTGTATGTATTAATGGGAAGAGAATTGGATGAAATTGATTGTGTACCTGCTGGCAATGTTTTTGGTAAGTACTGGATTTCAGAAATATATGTCTATTTAATTTCAAGTGATTTTGTATTATTATTTTCAAGTACTACTCTGTAATCTATATCATTAATTTCCAAAGCACAGAGAAATTGACAGAAAATTATCCAGCTTCAGGCCGTGGGAGCAGTATCTATGGTCTCTATCTTTCATTAAAATGTGGGAAAAATATAAGGACAATGAAATAGTTTCAATTTTGACTATAAAATGCATGTATTTGCTTGTGTTGTTTTTGTAATCCTGATGGAATTCTCATAATCAATGTGTCACTGCTTGTGACTCTGTGATGTTATGTGATCAATACTCCAAGGTGGAGATCACTTGTCATTAAATATTTGCTATTCACGTGATACATTGATATTCTTGATACGCACAAAACTATTGTACTGCGTATATGCTGTACAATGTTATGAGAGTATTCATTAAGAGTTTTTGTAAAAATCAATTCATTGCAGTGTTATAGGCGAATAACGTATTTGTTGTTCTTGAGTTCTGTTGGTCTTAGTTGTTGGAAAATTATTTTGTGTGGTTTTGTTTAGCAGCATTTTAGCTGTTGCCACTAGTTTTCCGTGTAAATGAATCAATTTCATTTTCTTCCCTATCTTTGAGAGATTTTAATTATTCCATTAGCTCGTGAGTACAAGTTGCATTAGGTTACCAAAGAGTTGAGCAGCTGACTTTCAAGATTGCAGAATTCTATTTTTCCTTTGCAGAGAACTTTGTTAATAGAGATATACATATGAGAGTCATGCACACAAATCAATTATCCTTGATGCAAGATTATGAAATTATTTTTTTACATGTATATTTCTTTTCTTTTTGCAAACTTACATGCATTTTTTAAAGCAACGAGGCAAAATAACCTCTGTGACTCTAACCCCCTTCTGGATGTATCACTGGATCACAGTACACTTTTCAACCACTATTTAATTGCTTTTTTACATATGCATACTTAGTTGTTTCTAAACATTATTCACCATTAGAATTTCTAAAAGTGATAAGATATTTTTGCAATTTGAAACTGAAGAGATGATGTAATAATTCAAAAGAACATTGGATTATCAAACAGAAGTTGGAAAGTAACTTAATATTGATCCAGCAAAACACAAAGGTTCACCCCTTATTTCATACACATATGGAAAGAAATTGTTAATGAGGATCCATAGAAATATGTTAAGATGAGATGTGAATGGAAATCCATCTCTAAAAAGTTTGTAGTTTAAACATTATTTGTATGAGTCCATGAACATCATAAGACACAAATAAAAATTTGTGATTACTTTTGTTAATTAAATTGATTTTAATGAACAAAATAAATTCATATGCCTAGTAAAATGCACTAAAGTAAGACTAACGCACTAAAGTAATTCATATGCACTAAAGTAAGACTGATTTATGTAGACATAGAAAATAAAAATATGACTGAATACAGCTGAACAAAGGTAAAACAATTTTATTATGACCTGAAGTTCTGGTTATTTCATAGTTTTATGTTACAGGTATTGGTGGTCTTGAAGAACACGTTCTGAAAACTGCAACTTTATCAACAACAGTGGCTTGTCCAGCTTTTACTGAACTTACCTTGATGGCTGTACCTATTGTACGTGTGGCTGTAGAGCCTTGCCAGCCTCAGGATTTACAGGCTCTAATTCATGGTCTTCGTTTGCTCAACCAAGCAGATGCTTGTGTGCAAGTTTTAGTTCAAGAAACTGGTGAGCATGTTCTTGTTACTGCTGGTGAGGTTCACTTGCAACGCTGTTTGGATGATTTGAAAGAAAGGTATGTTTTATAGAAGACTGCATGAATTCAAAAGAGAGTGTATATAGAAAAACATCACATTTGTTGTAAACAATTTGAATAATACTTCATAAATTTTGTCATTTTCAGTAATTAAAACCTATAAGTTCATTTATTTTAACCTTTTTGTTGCAATAACAGTTTGTTGTAATAATATTTTGTTTCAATAAATATCTTTCTGTCAACTGAATACTCTTATTTGACAGATATGCTAAAGTGGATATAAATGCTTCAGAACCAATTGTACCATTTCGAGAAACTATTGTAGTACCTCCTTCTGTTGATATGGTAAATGAAGCAATTTCAGACCAACACAATGCTCCTAAAAAAGCACCTGGACATGTAAGAATTGATGACAATAATTTTTACAAATAAATTTTATTAATTTAAAATATTATAGTAGTATAATTTTTAATGATTGACAATTTTATTTTTGGGATATAATTCTTTTTGAGAAATGTCTTTGTACACTTCTCAAAAATTAATTCAAATGATTCTATTAATAATCATCCTTTTATGATTAATTTACTTCTTTAAAAAACATAGATTGTCAAATATTGGCATGTATTTTTTGTTACGGGTTTCAGGAAGGAGGTGCTGAGACAATGGAGGCCTTAATAACTGTTCATACAGCCAACAAACAGTCCACTATTAAGATTCGGGCTGCCCCTCTTCCACCTGATGTGACTACTTTGCTTGAAAATAACATGCAACTTTTGAAAGCCATGGATCGTCATTTCAATTCTAAAGTGGAAAATACACATGATTCTGAAGAGACATCTGAAGATATTCATAATGCTACAATGTTAACTGAAAGAACTTTGAAAGCTATCAACAATTTAAGAGAAGAATTAAAGAAAGCGTTTGCAAATGCTGGAAAGGAGTGGGAAGATGCTCTTGAACGAATATGGAGTGTAGGTCCTCGACGTTGTGGACCAAATATATTACTAAACAGAATCCCTGGATACAATCGCAGTTCAGTGTGGGAGAAGTTCAATAAAGACAATTTTAATGATCCTAGAGCAGAATATGACAGTAGTTTTATTTATGGCTTTCAGCTTGCAACCCTAGCTGGTCCCTTGTGTGAAGAACCTCTTATGGGTGTGTGTTTTGTGGTTGAAGATTGGATATTAACAAGTCCGCAAGACAGTGGGTTAGTATATTTTGTATTTCTATATTATGTTGTCAATTCTACCATTATTATACATTGTAACCCCCTGTCCCATGCTCTGTTGAGTTTGCACTTCAATGTAACTTCAAATCTACACATTACATTACATTACATTACATAAACAATACAATACATTTCTGCATAGAACTATAATGATAATCATTGGTGTGTGCATAAGGGGACTAGGGGGCTTTGGCCCCCCTGAAATTTTTGAAAGGGGCCCTGGAGCCTTCTGTACTAATTTCTTACCATCTTTTAATTTATTTCTTTATTATTTTCAATTCTGATTTTCCCCATTTTTAACCTGGGAGTTTTGGAATCTTTTATTTGATATTTGGGGAAGAGGCTCTCCGAGCAGTGGCAACTGTGTAAAAGGTTTAACACAAAACTAATTTTTTTGTACTAATAGCATCAATATAGTTATAATTTCATTCTCAATTCAGTATTTTTATTCATTTACTAGTAAATATGTCATACCAGATAAATGAAAAAGTTCAATGGCAAAGGGAGTAGTTTGCCCATCCCCCCCTCCTATTTCAGGCTGTGCAAGTATATGATGACAATGAAATAATGACAGAGAAGTTGTTGAATGTTCACTCATCTTTATGAATTTAGGAATATTTAGTGTAGTTTTTCACATGTATTTTATGTTTGTATTCTTCAACTTTAGGATGAAGTATAAATAGAATTAAGAAAACCAAAATGGCAGTATGGGTAAAATGTTAGGGATTGACTGATTGGGAAATAAAAGTTTTATTTGAGTCTATAATTCTTGTAAATTTTATTTTACAGTGAGACAGTAGGGAGTCAACCTTATGGACCATTTTCTGGGCAAATTATGTCTTCTGTGAAGGAAGGGTGTCGACGAGCATTCCAGGCACAGCCGCAAAGATTGATGGCTGCTATGTACACATGCAGTATCCAGGCTAATGCAGAAGTTCTTGGTAAGTGATCAGTAAAATTCGACATTTATGCATATTTAATGCTGTATTTATTTTTAGGTCTGTATAATTGTTTAAGAGAAAGTCATCTGCCAAATTGGTCTTTTTGGGGAAAGTGAGAATGTTTGACTGAAGAACAATATGGAGTTGGAGACCTTTTAACATTTCATGTTACTTAGTTGCATAATATAGACATGTTCTCCTAAACAAAATGCAAAAGATAACATTTATGTATGTATTTTTTTCGTTTGTTTATCTCAAATTAATTCACTTATCATTTACAACTGCCATTCAACATATCCAAGATCTGGTCTCACAACATTAAGACTTGATTTTGGTGAAAGTTTATTAAATCTATTAGGGATTGGATTTTTATGCCCTAAAAAATCTTGAAATATGCTTTTTAAAATATGCATTTATGACCTAAAAAATTGAAATATGTACTTTAATACTCGTTTATGACCTAAAAATTCTTAAATATGCACTTTAATATGCAATTAAAATTAACAATATTTCACTTTCTGTATAAAACTTTCTTGATAAAATTCAGGAGAAGCATACTTGGAATGAAAAAACAAATTTGTGCAAAAATTATATAACCTGACTTACTTCTTGGGAGAAATAATTGAAGTTAATATGCACCTTAGTGAAGTACGTACATTGTACATATTCTTTCACTTTTTCTGCCTGTTTTAAAAATTATGATATCAAGAAACATCCTACATTTGCACAAGTATTTTATCATCTATAGAAAATAAAATAAAGAAAATTGTGACATGTTTTTCTAATCAATGGACACCCACAAATAGATTCTATGAAAATATGAAGATTCTATTTTAATGAAATATACAAAATATACTCCTGTAATTACACGAATATGCTCCAACAGGAAAATGATTTGTCAAATATGCACAAATACGCACTAACAAATTTGTCTACAAAGCATCCAATTCTAACCAAATGTCAAGAAGTTACTCTTAGCTTTGGCAGGAAGCAATGGAGGAAAATATGCAAAATCATAGAAATGTGCTCCCTACTGACTGTTATTGCAGGCATGATGTTACATTTCTTATGAAGTAGAATACCAATTATGAAACACAATTTACTTAGAAACTGTAGCCATATAATTTTGGTCTTCCTGTCAGTTGAGATTAATGAAACAATAAATTTAATGTTTGTTTTGAGTGAGAAAATAAATATATTGTTGATAATCTGTATAATTTAATCTTTAATATTTTTTGCTAATAATTGTGTAGAAGATTATAGATAGTATGTGTGCAAATACCTGAGTGAGGAAGTATTGGGTTATTTTGGGCAAAGGATATTGAAGAAAATGCAGTGAGTTGTAAAAGCTCAATACCATATTTATTTACAAAGGATTACAAAAATGAATACTATTTATTAGAAACTTATTAAATATTGTATAAGTTACCTTCGTTTCTTAAATGCTAAAACAGTTCTATATAATCGTTTGCTGGAAAAGTCACTAAAGCAGAGAGTGTGTGAGCTGAATGAACAACAAGTTAATATGGCAAATCATTCCTAGAGAACTGATTGTTCAGTTGTATAGGTAATTCATTTTTTGTTGTTCACTCAGCTAATTATGTAGTACTGGAAACTTAAGAATATTCACACACATTAATTCTGTAGACTTACAAGTAACAGAGATCAGTTTGTGCCATTGATGCATTTCTTTAAATATGATTAAAAATATCATTTTTCTCATGCAATGGACATTCTGCGTTAAGAAGAAAAGTCGTGGAACTTGCCAGTGGCACATTTCCTGTCCAATTGTAGCAAAGAGGAAGTCAAGGAAGAAGATTTTAAAATGTTCTGCTGATATTTGCAACTGACTATCCGCCACCCAAAGTTGCACCTTGAAGCATACTCTAGGAAGCTGTGCGGTGTGTTCGTCAGACTGACATAGTTTGATAAACAGAGAAATTTGATATCTGAGTCAATATGCAAAAAGTTCCTTTATTTTATAAAGGAGTGTGCATGTTTTTTGGAAAAATGTTCTTTGGTCATCACTTGTAAATTGCTGCACTTAATTGAGAGGAACGCATTTTCCAGGGAACTCGACTCACCATTTATGAAGAATGTAATATTGTTACAAAAATGAGAAATATCATTTAATATTTCTGAATAAATGTAACCTCCCGGTGTATTGTGATTTCAGAAACAGCCCTGTTGGCGTTGCCACCAACCTATTATTTTAAGTTATAGGATTTATGAGTCAGACAGAGGCACCCTCCACACAATTCCTTGCCCATTAATCATGTAGAAAATGATGTAAAAGAAGCTGAATTTGTAAAGAACTCTTCATTCTATCAATAATTTCGAAACAATTATTATTTTAGTATTCTTATTATGAATCATGACAGATGAAATAGTTTCAGAATTTTATCAAGACATGTTGATTCGATGATGTGTGTAGAAGTGCATAGTTGATGATCCTTAGTCCACAAAGAATAAATATGATTAATTTTTAAGAAGTATAGACCATTATGTCATACGCTTTTACTATTAATATCGCCAGGATGAGTGTCAGATTAATACTAAATCTGTTAATTGTTTCAAAACAAATTGACACGTTATGATGCATAGTCTGCATTAAATGACGAGGACTTCACGTTGAATTTGGCCCAGGGGCCCGAGTCTGCTCGAAAGAGTGGTTGTGTTCGGCGGAGGCTGGATAGATGACTTTATGAAGTTGTTTCCGAGAATGTCCAGCGAAATTCGATTAGTGTTCAGTGCTCCTGTATCAGTCGGTCGAGGTAAAAGCAATCTTCATCTCTCATTCGTACAGCTTGTAACTCTTAGAAAGCAGTAAAGAGCTTAAAAAAAAGGAGCCAATGAAATATGATACTTCATTCGCTTCGGCTTCTTCATGATAATGGCTCATTATAATGACGTCTTCAAACATACTCTCTTCGCAATACTGATTTTCCAAAATTGCTCATTGCGAAAAACGTCATTAGTTTTCCGTTGTTTCGTTTACAATGCGCAATGACATTTTTATATCAACAGAAGTATAAATCTATTGTTTTTTTTAGCGATGCATCATGTTTGAGAGTTATGTTAATCAGTGATTAGTTACTGCGTTGGAGACGCCCAAAATCGCTCATTCGATATCAAGGACATTTTTTCTAGAAAAGTCCGTGGTGTGAAGTGTAATTTCGCATGCGTTGTGCTTCGCGTTTTCCATTCGTACAGATCGACTCCTTCGAACGCTGTAATATTTCAGCGCAGTTTTTCCCAGGCCGGCAGAACTAAATTAGAGGGGAAAGAGTTCGAGAGATGTGCCCATTGTATAAATAGTTTTGCCTTGTTTTGTGTTCTAGTCTTGATGCGTTCAATTTTTGATGGGTACTAAAGATACTTTTAAATTGCGTATTGAAGAGTTTAAAAAATCGCCAAAAAGAAAATATATTTACCAAGAATAATGTTTGGTACACTCTGCATATTAATTAGGGAAAGATTTTGCATGATACTTCTTTGATCAGAAACAATTTGTTTAACCTTTTATGGACTTTCTTGGTTTTAGCGCAATCCACCGAACTTCCTCGAGTGTCTTATTATTCTGCTTAAAATGAACAGAGATTGAAATTTGAAAAGATTTGTGACAGCCTTGACGCTGCTGATTTATCCGTTGTTTCAGCGATTGGAGGAGTGGTTTCCGCGGAAGTGCTTGGGGCCCTTGCAAATGCGTAGCAGGCATTTCTTTTCACCGGGTCGGTTTGAATAATAGTATTTTTTTCAAAAAGACGAAGAATCGGCCCGGGCGGTGGACAGTGGACTCGACGAGGCGACACTAGGGATGCGACATCGATGTCGATGTTTTCAAAGCATCGATGTTTTTATAAAATTTTACATCGATATTTTGAAGCCGATGTTTTTTTTTAACATCGATATTGTGTGTTCGACGTTTTACTTAGTTGACATTTTTTAAATAAAATAATCATAACAAAGTTCTACAATAATTTTCAGATATCCATAAATTGAATATTCATCAGAACAAAGTGACCAAGGATGAAAAATAAATGAAATCGAATTTTCGTCAATAAAAAAGTCTACATTTTGTTGAATTTTCGAATAAAATAATTAAAGTTTTGTCAATTTTACAATTTTTTGCCTTCAAATTATTCCCCCCTCGTGAACATCAATGGTTACTTGTCTAGTATAACAACATCGATGTTTAATAACATCGATGGTTTGGGGTCGATGTTTTATTAACATCGATGTCGCATCCCTGGACGACACCGACGCCTCCTCCTCCGCTGCCGCCACCGTCGCCGCTCCCGTCCCAGTTGCCAAAGAGGTCGTTGTCGTCGCGCGCTTCGTCTTGCAGCCGCCGAACCAACCGCGCTCTCATCTTCTCCGTGACACGGTCGGAAGACCATCCGGACCGCGGTCGCCGCCGCCCCCACCGCCGCTGCTACTGCTGTCGCCCGTTCAGCCTGCATTCCGTAGGGGTGAGACAATGCCTCGTGCCGTTCTTTCGCCGGAACTCAGGAAACATGTGCTAAAGAGTGGTGTTCAGAGCAAAAATCCCAATAACTTATCGCCGATAACCCAAGTTTTGTTTTCCTAATAGAATGAAGATCCAAAATTCATTCCCATGGTGACTATAGAATTAATAGTTTCTCTTTCGAACCTGCAGATTTAGTGAAATGAAACTCTTATTGAAATTTGAAACCTGAGTAGTGTATCATATTTTGATTAAAACAATCTGTACTTTCTTGTAATGCAGCCACTCCGGCTCCTTATCGAGACATCGGTTGCAATAGCATTTTGTACAAATCTTGGGCGTATGTTCAATTCAGTTCAGTTCTTTAATATTCTCGTACACTTGCAGTTTTTGCGACATTAGATCTCAACCCAAAAAAATGGTTACTGCACATTATTTATGTTTTGAATTGTGTACGTCTGTGCTCACATGTGGCAGTTTAAGCAGTAAGATTCAATTTTCACCGGCCTTGTAGACCAAGGAACTTGGCATAAAATTAGGAAATAAATGTTTTCATTGTTATGAGGAAATAGGTTTAGTGGTTTTCTACATCTGCGATGTCATTTGACTCAAACGACACAGGCGTCAGTTACGCGCGTCGAGGTCGGTGACAACGGCAACGACCGAGGCAGTGCCCTTGCTCGAGTGCCGCGGCAGACGCCGCCGCCCGCTGTCGTGTTTTCGCGTCCGTCTGTTTTCCGGATTGAGGTTCTCTCGGCCGCGCTGGGAAGAGAGCGGGCGGCGGTGGGGGCAGGGACGGCGGCGGCGGCGGTGGGGGCGGTCTGCCGGCCGCGCCCGGCGCGTCATCGCCCTCCGTCCTCTGGATCGCTCACTACGTCCGTCTGACTGTCGGCTGCAGACCGCCACCGCTTCCTGAAGAGTGCACCGCCGCCCCGCCCCGCCCGCGCCAACGCCCGCGCCCGCGCCCCGGGTCGTCGCCGGCTCAGTCGTCCCACTGCACGGCCTGGGCCGCCGCGTGCACTCGCGCCCAGGGGAACGCCGGCCGCGGATCTGAAACACACACACGAAGACGTATGAACAAAGGCGTGAGCATCCTGAAACAAAGACGATGGCCAAGTTCATTTCTGGTTCCCCTTTTAAATTTAGCTTTTTGTATTTACACAAGACATTTTACTATAGTTGGGTTTCTGTACCCTGGCACTTGACGTAAATCAGTTGTTACTGTGTCATCCAATCGACACCTTGAACGCCATCACAGCGACGTCACTGTGGTGACGTTTAAGCTCCCGATTGGACGAAACCGCCAACAGCTGATTTACGTCAAGTACCAGGTTATAAAACCCCAAATATAGTATATAAATGAAATAATACAAGGAGAATGAAATAACTTTGATGAAACAACTAAGAAATTCCATTGTTTTTATGTTAAACCATCCTCAGGATTGCCACTTGCTTTGAAGGGCCCCTTTCCCAAATGTGGTATAACAATTTCCCAAATTGTCAGGTTAAAAGGGGGAAATTCAGCGATTAAGCATATTCAGGGAAATTCAAGGAAAACTATCGATCAGAGCAGGCGGCCTCTAGAATTCTCCTCCAGACAGGGACAGAACTCGACCCAGTGTCGAAAATCCTACAACCACCGGCGGAACTCGAACCTTGCACCTTCCGGTCCGAGGCACTGCAGTGACATCAGATGGTGCCCTGAGCCACCTGTGCCGGTTCGCCCGTACTCTCAGGCCCTTGCCACTGCGAACAGCGTCGGCGCGGCGCGGCGCGGCGCATTCTGGGCCTCGGCCCATCCCGGCTCGTCTCTGCTCGCAGCTCCGAACTTCGTAACCGAAAGTTAGTGGCACGTGACGCGCCGCTTGTTTTTCGAATGCGCGCGTCGGAGCGGGTTGCGGCCCTGACAGCCGCTTGACGCTCGTTCGAGACGGCGCGCGCACCGCTTCGCCCCCGGGTGTGTCTGCTTCCCACTGGCTCCGCGTGCCGTCCTCGCTGCCGAAGCCTCGTGCTTCACGCATCTTCTTGCGTTGGCCTTTTTCGGACTTGTAACCACTTGTGATCGTCACCTATACTGCGATTTTTGTAACATTGCCCCTGACAGGAATCAGCTGTTGATGGTTCCATCCAATCGGGAGCTTGAACGTCACCATTGTGACGTCACTGTAGCGAAATATAAGCTCCCGATTGGATGGACTCGAATCAGCTGATTCCTGTCAGGTGCAAAGTTACAAAAATCGCAGTATATTGTTTCATTTATTACTTGCGCTTCATGGATGTCATGTCGAAGAAATCGAACGCTCTTGTATCACCGTCCCAATGTTATTTGTCTAGGTGACAAATGTTTCCCGCTCTGTTCCTTTCCTCCTTTCTTTGTTTTCTTCCGTCCTTCGAAAAAGCGGCCATTCCCTTATTTCAACCCTTTATCCGGATTTTGTGTGCAGACATTATGATAATTTTATTCTGCCTAGTTGTATATTTTCGAAAGCGAATTTTATTACAGTACCACCCCTATTGCTTGAAAATTGGTTTGTATTCTTGGAAGAATAAAATTTAAATGAGTGTATTCCTTGCGTACGTTGTATTCATGCCAGTAGACACCTGTGCTTCATAACTTGTTTGACTACCTCGTCAAATGTCTTCCATGTTTCGCCTCAGTTACCTCATTCATCTAAAACATATTGCGTTGTTTTCATCTGGCGATATCACAAGGCTAAATTGCATGAGAGTTACGATCAACTTCCTTTTCTTTTGTAATTGTGGAATTCTGAGAGCTATTACGCGTACAGTGGAATTCATCGGTCGAACCCCTTTTGTATTATTTTGCCTTGAGCACGCTTGCTCTCTCTTTCTCTTTCTACGCCTCATCATTGTGCTGTGAGCATTCGAGCGTGACGGCTATCTTCCACAATGGCGGAGGCGGCCGTTGCCGCTGCCATCACTGCCATTGCTCCGAGTGACCAAATCACCATCACCGATGGATTATTTGCCGCCCCCCTTCTCCAACATTCCCATGACCATTGCTAGTCTTTCACCAACCTTTTTTCAAAGAAAGCTAACAGAAATCGCTTGTGACTAGAAATCGACAAAGATCAGTGATACGTGCATAAATATAACGTGCAGAAATATTACCAGGAAAAAATAGCGAGTGTATAATACAGAAATGTAGATATACAAACACATACTAACGTCCAAAGGACGAAACTAAAATGCTTTTTATTAATCTTTCACCTCCGCCACCACCAGTAACAACACCAACACCCAATGCTGCGTATTCTAGTCAGAGGAAACCAGCCCCTTTTCATCAGAACTTATTATTCACTACTATCGTCTCCATTCCATCAAAAATCATCATCCACAATTTTATCATCATTATCGTCACCACCACAGTAACTATCACTACCACTGCTATCACCGCAATTACTCCATCATGATCACAATCACAACCACTACCGCAATAACCACCACATCTCCATCGCCATAAATTCACCACAAAGCCCTGCATTGTAATCACCACCAACACTATTCTCATACCCAGTCCACAGCATTACCACCACCAACAACTAACACGATTTCCACGTCACCATCACCATCTTCCTCACCATCATTACCAACAACTTGGCGGCGTGCGACGCACGACCTTGAAAAGGTAGTGCCGAGGAGGTGCGCGTCTGTGGCCGCGGCGGTCGATCGAGTGTAGCGGTAGTGAGGTCTGCGGTTCGACACTCGGGCGTGATTGGCGAAGACGTTTTTTCTGCGTTCCGCTTCGTTTTTCATCGGCTCACTTCCAGATCACTGGAATGCTTGTTCCGGTCGTTTCTTTTGTCCGAGATGTTCTATTTATGCGTTTATTATTATGTTCTTGTATTTCCTGTTGTAAAATGTAAGGTAGGTTTAAAAGAAACACGGTGAAACGAGCTGGTTTTAATTAGGGGAATTAGATGATGAAATCGATGCGTTATTAATGTTCACTTCATTTATTGTTGGGTTTAAGCTAGGAGATAGTCTTTTATTTACTCAAATAAGAAAAGTCGTGTACGAAGGAATACCCTCATACAATCTAATTTTAAAGGTTTTCATCCATGTTGATGGTGTTTTAATAAGGAACAGAAATGATTCTGTTATTCATGCACACTGTCTCTCCAGTAATGTAATATGGAATTTGAGGTTCTGTGTTAATGAAGAATTTAAAGTTGTTACAAAATCTACGTGTAAAATTTGAAGGGAAAAATTCGGTTAAATTCAAAATTAATTTTGATTAAGTTATTTTAGATCTGACAACAATTGTGTAATGTTAGGCGGATTGTAGTAAAAATTCGCCTAACATTCGATAAAAACGGAGTATTTGAAGTAAAATGCAGTTTACTGTTCAAAAATGATACTGCTCAGTAGAGTTACTGATGCACAAGAGAAAACCATGCCGAGAAAGAAATTCAAGTGCACAAAGAGCTTGATTCCAATACTCCAGCACCAATAGCAGTAAACATTTGACGCATATATTTTCAGAAAATCAAACATTCCAGTCAAGCTGTATTTAACAAATCACTGGAAGTGTAGTCTTGGGAAAATTCAAAGAAGAATAGATTTCGTTCCTATCTCCAAATGCATTTCTTCTTGTGAGTGACGTTCTCGTTGTACGAGCAAATACTACTTCTGTCTCGTTCTTTGACTCCCCGTCCGCATTTACATAGCGAGGAGCACCCGGCGCCCTTTCGGTGCTGTGCTGGACGGTTTCTCAATACGGCGACCCTCTCGTTGTGTGCACGCGCTTTCTACACGGTCATCTGGAACAAGTGACGGGAGGCGCGCGTCGAGAGGCGGCGCTTCATCTGTGTCAGCGGAGCGCCCACCTGGCGCCAATCATGCGCCGCGGCCCTCCGTCGCGCCGTCGCGTCGCGCCGAACGGCACGAGAAGCGTTGCTAGGCCGCCCACACGAGCGTTTCACCCATACAAACATTTGAACAATTTATTGCTGGGAACTTAAATATAAAATAAATTGTCCTGCCGTTCATTTGCTTCTTCGAGGTTTCTTTTGGTCTTCGGCTTTCATTTTTAATGTCCGATTTTTGCTTAAAGTCGTATTTCGTTTTCAAATACGAAAAGAAGTGTTACAACACAATAAAGACTTTTATCTGATTTTGCAACATTATCTTGTCATTCCATGAAAAAATTTGAATTTTATTTACAGTTAATACCTGAATTATTTATCTTTCTTAATTCACAAAAAAATTGGCGATAGCATTCATTACGTCACTATCTTCAAAACTTGGGTACTTTGAAACAACGGGTTTCTGTTCCTTTTTTGTGCTCTGTTTGCTTTCTCACTTATTTCGTCTGTGCGCAAGAATCAAATGGGCGAATTATCATGGTCCTCTCAGGCTGTCGTTTAAGAAGCCCGGTTATTCTGCCCTTATTCTTGTACATACATAATGGTCAATGGAATGTAAGTAGGCGCATGGATCTGTATTGGTACTGTGGAGTTTACGGAAGTCTTGGATTTAGCTAAAAAAATTCTGGGGATTGTGGGAGTATTCGAAGAATTAGAGGTTAGAATACCCTGTAATGGATTTATCTTCTGCATCAAATATGGTGTTTCACGTTTTTGTAATAAATAATTCGCTAATGTGCACTTTTCAAAAGCTATTTCAGTCTTGTAGAAGTGATGATCTGTAATGACGAAGTTCATTGCAAATGAATAAGGAATATTACGTGAAACATCTCTTGAAATGAATGTCTTCAAAATGTTTCTTGAAACATATGAACAAAGACAAGACGAAAACGCGGGAAAGGTTTTTTGTTGGACATTACTCCAAGAAAGAGGAAAAACTAACATAATTTTGCATGGTCTCAGGGGATCTTTTGCTAGCTATGTCTCAAATAATTAGGACCTAATGCATGTGAGTAAAGAGTGCGAAGAGCTGGTGATAGACCGTATTTGAAAAACATTAAGGAGGGTTATGCTTTCGAACTACTAGGTGAAAACAAGTGGTACTGCATATTGTTGAAGGAATGATAGTGTTGAGGACCAAGGCATCATTTGATGAAAACGCCTATCTGACCAAACGGGATAAGAAGTCCAAACAATAACAGTGACGAGGGAAACAACACGGCCACGACCGCGTAGCCAGCGATAGGTAGTAAAATGGTGCAAATTCGAGCCTCGCTAATCCGAGTTTCCTCGCAATCCGAGATGGCCTGATGTGCGACTTCACCAAATAAGCTGTTAAAATCGGTTGCTGGCTCGCGACGGGTGGGCAACAACGCGTTGAAGGCCATTGCGAGGTGGTCAGTGCCAGTGTCAATCTGCCTCATTGTAGTGACCTTTTCGCGTACGTGTATATATGTTTGTGTATGTAATTTGAATAGTGTCTGCACATTAAATTTGACATGGTTATACATTGTAATTGTAAATTCCGCCATGTATTTTCCTTTATTTCGTGTAATCCGAGGTACCATCAGCCCCAATTACCTCGGATTATTGCGACTCCACTGTAATACGCACGAATATGGTAGGGGGCGGGGCTACATCGTGGGCACGCACGGCGGCGGCGGCGGCGGCGGATTCACGCAAAAGAACGACGACGCACGCGTATTTTTAGCGACGTGCGCGGCGGCGGCGGCGGCGGGCCGGGCACTTAGACGCCGCCCGCCGGAGGGAGGGCTGAGTTGCGGCGTGGGAAGCAGAGCGGAACCAGGGTCGTCTTCTCCTCTTCTCTCCCCGCGCTCGCCCACGCTCTCCGCTGCCCTCCCGGTCGCCCATTAATCCCCGCGGAGGCCGCTCGAGGTGCACGCCCACGCGGATCGCCCGCCGTATAACTCAGCGCTAACGCGCCCCGCGCACTCTCTCTCCTCTATTGTCTCCAGCCGCGCTCTCATTCCTTCGGTTGTCGCCATCCCTTTGAAGCGCTGCCGCCGCCGCCGCTGTCGCGTGCCGCCGCCGTCGTCGCAGCTTGACTGTAGATCCGCGAGCGACTAAGTGGACGTGCAGAGTGCGAGAAGTGAAACTTGCGTGGGCTTGCGATGAATAGATGTTTGCTCTGTAGTTAAGAGATGCCATTTTGGATGACAAATGAGAGAAATACTCTTATAGAGTGAAGCGTTACGTAGATCGAGGCTGAAGAAACGTGATATGAAAGTGTCAGGAATGATGTATAATGTAGACATACAAAGGAAGGTTGTGTAAAGGATGCAGTAATTCTTTGAAAGCGATAACAAACGTATGGTCTTTCACATTTTTTTTCTTTTTACAATTTTGTACAATGGTAGTTTCTTTGGTTCTGCTTGTTCCTTGAAAGTGACTTGGAGAAAGAGAAATGTGACCGATAAATGTTATTTAAGTAGTTTTGTACCGAAACAGCTCTTCTGCCTGGTGCTTTTCTATGCTTGCAAGTAGGAGCGAAATTTGGAATGCAAGTGATTTTTTATGATTGATGATATAACGTTAAGATGTCAGTCAGTCAGAAAGTCGAATGTCCTCTATGTCGAATCAGAAAGTCAAATGTAGATTTTACTATTCATTTACTCAATTTCGCTTTGGAATATTTGCGAATATTGCTAAAGGATCTAACAAAAACTCGGTGTCGGATGTATCTTTCTAGGGGGCTTGATTAATGGATTATTTCATGTAACCGGGCGAGTCAACTGATATGGCCATTAGTCTCGCAAGTGTAGGGTAGGTGGTCTTCCTCCGTTCGATGGTGAGTTCTGGCGCCGACCTACATGTCGGGTTACGGGTTTCCCCTCCCAGGTATCTTCCACCAGCGGGGCTTCGCTCCAGGCGGGACAAGCTCTAAGGTTCCAATTGGACGCCCGACATGTGCGGTAGTGTGGTATACGTGTATGTAAGGGGTGAGGATAGGATAAGGAAGAGGAAGGAAAGATCGTGCGCGGTCCGTCGCCTGTTTGATAGGGAGGTTCTCTGGCACTGGCCTGTTGTTGGGAGGAACTTCAGTAAACTAACGATCAGAGTAGGCGGCCGCTCGAAGTGTCAAGACAGGGGCTGAATTCGACCCAGCTAAACTAGCTAGTCGAAAATACTCTACTGCTGGTACTCGAACCCTTAGGGCCTCCCGGTCAGAGGCACCGCAGTGACATGAGTTGACACCCTGAGCCACCTCAGACGATCCGAGAGCTTTGACCTCCTGCTTTCTTCTTCGAAACAATCGAGCAGGGGGGGATTCGCAGAAACATTTCATTTAATATGAAATGTGTTGTATGCAGAGTAGGCGTATACACTTCATATTCCCAATTTTTTTTCAAGTGTACTGGATTGATTCTAAACGTTGACCGTCAACGGTTTGTATGAAAATAGTATTTGCTACATTGTCCTTGGAAGGTAAAGAGAATTTGATTGAAACACGCAATAGATATACACGTTGCAAAAACGAACGATCCTGTTACTTACAACAAATATGTTTCCATTGACCGCTAGATTTAGAGGTCTGGTTCTACAACGTAACACGGAGGCATTTTCTCTGACTGTTATTCGCAAGCTGTAGCGTGGTGCGGCTGCAGGAATACTTACACCGCGCCGCGCGTCGGAACCGTAGCGGTCGCCCTCGTCGGTTGCCCAGCGGCTGCACGCACGTCATGCCGAACACCCGGATGCCGGGCACGCTGGCGTACGTCGGCTGGTCGTGCGGCGTGGGGCCCTCTGCAACACGCGGCCGGAATGCAGCACATTCTTGCACTCATTGCTCAAACACACACACTGCCTCGTCTTCACACATTGGGCACAAACGTACACGTAACGGCAACATGCTAGTTTTGCAGCAAGAAGAACAAATATTGCCTGATGACGATGCCAGGAGCCTCTACACGCAGCTTGTACTCGTAATTTTGTTTGGACTCACGTTTTTTTTGCAATTTATTTGATTTTTTAAAAATTCAGTTAGTATCGGTTTTGTTGGTTTAGTATCTTATTTCTCGTTTTTTGTCTACAGTTTTAATTTAATCTATTTGAGGTATTTGTTTAAGCTTTTGTTTTGATTAAACTTTTTTGTTTTGATGCATAATTCATACCATTAAATACTAATAAACTACAATCCTTAAATAACAAATGTGCAGTTAAATATAACAATTTTCTTAATTACTTTAAACAGTAACATGCAATCAAAATCGACATTCAGTCAGACCAAGATATTGTTGTGGTGTGAGGGAATCCGAGGACTTTCTACGTGTTTCCTTATTTAGCTGTTGTAGATTCTTCGCAGTATGTATGCAAAAAGTACCTTATTCGAGAATGAACGACGCGAGTTGCAGTCCCCTGGTTTTTTCTCTCTGGCTCGGTCACTGGTGCGTGTAGGCTTGCATGTGCATGTGTGCAACGAGCGCGTACGTGCTCGCGTAATGTTCGTAACACGACATTACCGCTTATGGCATTACGCGCACGCGTAAGCATTTGCGGAAACATGCCCATGTCGAAGGGAAAGTTATGGACGATTTTATCAGGAACGAAGGTGGAAACGGTTTCACTCAATATGAAGATAATATCTCTGCCTTTATGATTTTGCCATACGTATGGTTTAATGTGTTATTTCTTGAATGTATTGCCTGAACTTCGGATTTCGCTTTCCTTTGCCCATATCTTCCCGAAAATCTTAATACACCTACTGGTGAAATATTGCGAATTTGATTTGGTGGTTGGATTTATAGGTAACTAATGTGAAGAATGAAAGTAGTTCAATATTGACCATGTATTCATCTTAAATATTGGAATATTAATTGCTTCTTAATATAATTTACAAAGTATTACGTTAATATAGATAGTACATTAAAAATATATCAATGTTGATGCTAGTCACAACGTATGAGAAAAGATTTAATGAAGGGAAGATTTTATGGCAAAAAATTCTGCAATAGTTAATTCACCAAGTGTTCTGCTGAATCTCTGACTTAGGAAGCCCCCTCTCTTGCTTTCTGCGGTCGTGGCCTAGCTGTCCAGCGAGGTCGCTGCGTTCGTGCGCCGTGACGTAGATCGCGTAGGCAACCCTTCGGGCGGCCACGCGTTGCGGGCGAGGCGAGGTCGCGCGGGCTCGGGCAGGGGCGTAAGCCAAACCCCTCGTCCGCTTCCCGTTAGACAAGTTTTAAATCCTGGCCTATATTGGGGTTAATAGGTATTCAAACATGTAATACGGAGGAAAAGAATGGCGTAGTTTGAAAAAAAAGGCGAATCGTTCGATAAAAGAGGGTTACGCGCTTTACGATTATAAGCCTGTTTCTAGCAAAACTAGGCAATTGAATGGAAATTAATGTTCCTGATTATGTTATAAACTTGCAATATTTTTTTATTTTAGAAAAATAGTGGTGTTTTCAATATTCCTTCACTTTAATGAAAAGTTCAGTTTGGAATTTTTTAGTGATGCTTTATAACTTCTTGTAAACATTTACAATATCTATTATTTTTTTGTGCAATCATTATTTATATTTCTCAAGTTATTTACTTTTGATCAATACTAATACTAAATTCACATAATAAGATTGGTTATTAAATTATAAAGAATCAGCATCGCTACCAGAAATGTTCTTTGGGAGGGGTAAAAGTGTATTGACATTTAAAATTTATTTTTATTTTTGATTATAGTTATTTTATTGAATGTAATATTTACTATTGAAAATTAGTAAAAACTATATTAGTGACTAAGTGCCATCGACCTCTGGAGGGGTCTGAAACCTCATGAGCCCTCTCACCCCACTCCACCCGCCGCTTGCGAGCCCCTGTAAAGAATAATAGGATTTGATAGCGTATATAAAAAATATTTCGCTCCTAATTATTGTCGGTGGATTATTAATATCAGTGTCTTAGCGACTCGATGTAGCTCCCCCTAACGTTTTTGAGGCAGAACGCAGAAATAGGCGATCGCTTGATATCTGCGCACGCATGCACGTGGAAGCGCTTACCAAGTATGCTGTCGTCGGGGCAGCGACAGATGACGAGGTAGTGCGACTTGCCCGTGCGGATGTTCTGCAGCGCCAGCAGCGACCAGTCGCGCGGCGCCCTGCACACGCGCATGTCCGCCACGGGCTCGCACGTCTTCACCAGCGTCAGCGCCTGCGGGCCACACACGCGCGCCGTCACACACACGATTCGGCCGCACAGCAGGTCAAGGTGTCTGCTTGTCCTATTATGAAACTGATTGTTGCATCCCCGTCTATCTTCTTCAATTGTTAGTATCCCCGCCGTGTACATAATAATTTATCATTCATTTACATCTTATTCTTGGAATGTGTTTGTTGTTGGGTATCATTCACATACAAGGTACATAAATTCATGAAATAATGCCATTAAGATAATTGGTGACATTTTATAGGATTATAACAACTATAACGTCTTTAGACACGAAGATTATTGCTATTTTAAAACGATTTAATAATTATTCACGTGTTGCTGCTACGACTGTGGAAAGTGTAGCATGGTATGTATTGCTCGTTAAAACTTACGAATTTTTCGTTGAGTTTGGTCAGGGAACATGTTCCTATGAATTTCTGTTACAAATTCATGTTTAACTCAATTATATTTGTCACATTTTTCATGAATAGTGAAATCGTATAATGAGACAATCACGTAAATTTGTAAAAATAAGATCAAGAACATTTGCATTGCATACTCGAAAGTTTTTGTAAGGACGCTTGGTGCAGATAAACGTTAAATTCTCGTCTGAGATTTTTTTTAAGAAATTAAGACTTATGTTAATCAAGAAACTTAAAACACATTACAATGTTTTCGTAAAAGAGACTAAAAAATTGAGTAAAAATAGCTTCTGAGAAGACAATGTTGACCAGAATCTGTAAAAATATGGAATTGAAAATAAGCCCCCATCAAGTATTATTTCTGACATTCTACATACGTCGTGTGTATATAGAACTATAGCTTGGCTAATGCTATTGATGTTTGCGTTCCGATTAACATTTTTTTACCCGGAAGGTCTTTGTGTGAAACGTGGCTCACCTTGCCGCCGCGGTCCGTGATGAGCTCCGTGGTGTGCAGGTCGTCGGAGTTGAGCGACGCGGAGCAGGGGTCCCTGTAGCGCGACGGACACGCGCACAGCGGCTGCGTGAAGTTGAGCCGCACGTACACTGCATTGCACACCTGCGGCAAGGGCACATTCACATGCGGTCGCTTCTCTTGACATGCGCGAGGAAGTAAACGTGTGCTAATATTATGTTGTTCGGAAAGTAGGTTTGCTAACAGGGAAAATCTATTGAGCTGAAATGGTTTTCATTTATAATTCAAGCTGGTTGATAGGCCATTAGATAACAGCAAAAATTAGTGCGAAGTGTCAGGCTACCTGTCAGATAATGTCAGATTCGTTTTATTTTAAATCCTGTATTATAAATACTGAAGTGGTGAATTCATAATGAATCTTATTGCAGATGTGTTTCCAAAATGAGATTCTATGAGTAAAATGTTCTTAGTTAAGTTACAGCCCTTCTCAATACCGTTGTGCGCATTCGGAATGGTATTTTAATCTCATCTTACTCAGGTTCTCTCAGTTTTATTTAGTGTGCTGGAAAATTATGTATTTGGTTCAAAAATTTGAAATTGAAATTTCGTTGATTGATGTCTGTATGGATGTATGTGTCCCGCAAAATTCTGGCAGATTGGAAGCTTTTGAGCTCTAACTTGGTATGCACTAGGAGGTGCAATTGACGCTTAGTGCCGTTCCGAAGATGTACAAGTTTGGTGCAGGTGTGGGAAATAAATGTTACTTTTTAAATTAAAAGTATCAAAATTAGTCAAATTGTTTAGTTTTAACTAATCACTGTTCATGAATACTAACGCTACGATACCAGCCTCTATCCAGCCTATACCAGCCCTAGTATACCAGCCTATACCAGTTCATTAATACCTGACATTTGATTTGACATGAAAACCTTTCGTTGCTGACATTTGTGATAAGTTTGTAATGCGTGGCTAAATTCTCACAGTGTTGTAAATGTTTTCAGTACCAAATACTTCCTTTCACAAGAGCAAGGGAAGGAAAAGATTCGATACTCTTATTTCTACATGTACTCCAAAAAATCTTTAGCTTTCTGTTGTGCAAAGATGTTTGTTTTTCTTTTTGTCAATCTACCAGGATTTAAAAGTTCAAGAAGATCCAAAAAGATTTCGGACAGTCATATTTATAAAATTAACAACTTTTATTTACGGCAACGTTTCGAATGTTTTATGTACATTCATCTTCAGGCCAAATACAGATTACTTTGAACTTTTACATCAATCTACGTGACAGCCTTGCAAAAGAATTTCAGAACTACCAGGATTTACTTTCCGAATGATCTCACTGTTTTCAATAGTTTATTTTCTTGTTTGTTTATACTCATCTAGAACTCGGCAGGTTCCTTTCATGAATATTCGAGTAATTTATGCTGGACTGTATTCTATCCGTCTAATTCGAGTACCGAATCGGTCCCTTCATGCTTTTTGACATATTCATTCATTTATTCTTCCCTTATTTTCTTTGGTTCCTTCTCCGCATTCGACTGTTGCAATTTCTGATACATCCATCAAACATCTTCTTATCTTCGAGCAAACTCGTGCATCTTCGTCCGTTACTTTTATTTTCTCTTATTGGAGCACGTATTCTCACTCAATCAAGCCCCCTTCTCATCCAGTTCTTTCGTCGCCTCCAACTCCGCATATCACCGTCGCTTCCCTCCCCCTTCCACTCATCACGGTCGCTCACGCCCCTCGCGTTTTTGCGCCTTCCGTCGCTTGTTTCCCCGACTCGCTTGCCTAATTAGATTTCACGCTTCTCGAGGTTTCTTGCCGCCGCGGCGGCGGCCCCCGCGCGCGTCCCAAGACGGAAGCGAATTATAATGGAATTACGAACGTTTACCGAAGCGGAGGACGGGCGAGCGCAAAAACGCGCCGCTGGCAGAGCAAATGTTAGGACGGGCGCCCGGGATTGAATCGCGCCCGCCACAGAACGCCGGGCGAACGCGCGCCCCGCGGGGGGTCCCGTTACGCGCGGCGCTGCGCTTTTGTGTGCGCGGCCATGCCCCGGGCCGTGGCCCGTATTTGGTTAGGTCTTCTTTCAGCGTGGACGTGTAGACTTATATAGGGCGATTGGCGCCAAGTTGTTCGTTTCGCAACACCTTCGTGCGAGCGGGAAATTTCCTTTTAGGCTTGGGAAGTTTGGGAAACGGAGAAAATCCTCGAAAGCTTTTAGTTGGAGGCGCTGCGATTGAGAAATGAATGGCGTGAATTTCAAATAGCGTTGTGTTGTTGACATCCTGTACTTAGTAATGTCAGGTTGTGGTGGCAAACGCACCGAGAAGAATACAGCAGTCCTTGACTGAATCGTATGAAAGAATTTTATACATGTTTGTAATGATATTGAAGGAAATAATAAACAGCTTTACTTGTCATATTCCTTTCTGTTTAATGATGTAAATCAAGTGATCAACCCCTGAAGGCCTGGATACTCAAAAATACTATCACTTTGTTTTTGATTGCCAGTGGTGTCTATTGGTGCAGTTGATTGGCATTGGTTAGTAGAATTTGTTGTCACAACTTTCGTGTATTTCCTTCTTTTCTTACCATTCATTGTGTTCATCCATCCTGATATAATGAGTAATCATTATCATAGGTGATGTACCGCTTAGAAAACTACCTTGAACGAGGGGGGGGGGCTTGTGAGTCGAAGCCTGGGTAACCACCTCACTCCCGGCTCAATGTCTGAGGGAAAGGCTCTCCAGGCACAGCTTCTTGGGTCTAAGCAAATGCCGACACATACCACACCAATGGCGCCTGATACATGTGAATCAATCGGGGCTGAATAGAGCCAACTGTCACAGATACCGTAAACGTGGCGACATCACGTTGAGCGACGAAGGGAAAATTTGCCCACCGGCCACCGATTGTTGTGATGGGGGTACTGTCGGCAATGCAAATTTTCATCCATGCGCCGTGGAATTTTTTTCCTTTGCAATTCACACACACACAAGCGACTACACCAAGAGTAAAAGCCTTGAGGTACGTTCTGTACCAATGTATATTTTACAAAGGCTTTTGGTGAGTTTTCAACGTATATAAATTTCCTTTCACCTGTTACCCGATAGTACAATAAATTTGTTCCTTGCGTTGCTCTTAATACCCAAGGATTTCTACTGATGCCCTGCACAAAATTATTAGCTTGCTAGATGTTACTTCCTTTTCTGATGTTTGTTTTTCCTGTTTTATCTCTTTATTGAATATGCATTTATATTTAGCTGTAACTTCTTGACCATTTGACAGTAGTACTCGTACCTTTACAGTAAATATGATTAATGTCTCTCCAAGACAGTATACGTTATTGCGGTAACATGTGCACGAAACTTCATGTTAAGCGAATATTAAAATTTTTGTTTTGCTGAATCATGTAGCTTGCAGTAACGGGGAATAATGGAGAAAAGAACTCTCTCGCAGATGTCAATTCGTTTCGCTGTCGGGTACAATAGCGGTGAAAACGGATGCCAACTTTCATTTCAAAATATAAATTCTCGAGAACATTTTTTTAATGCTTCTGAAGAAACGCCGCTCCCGTTGATATTGAGTATTAGTTGCGCTCATCTCTACTTATAATTTTACTGTCTTGTAATTTTTAGGAAATTGGTTGCCAAATTACAATTTACCTCCATTAAAATTTGATTACATTATTTACTACCAGTTCATTGGTATTGGCTGACAAAGTAGGATAGAAGACTTGTTTAAAATTAATCCTTAACTCCACATTTTGTAGAATATTCTCATGTTGTTGAGTTCACCCAAAACTGTGAAGTTGCAAATGAGAACCAGTGGTTCAACCACGAAAAAATGTAATAGACGTACTCGTGTAGTGAGTTTTCTAATATCTTTAATCCGGGCTGGTATTTCCGTTTTGCCCCACTCTCTTCTCAGCCGCAGTCTGTTGCCGCCTAAAGAACATTTTTCACATTTTCTCGGTGTTTCGGCCCTCTAATGAGAGCTGTGACTTTAAGAATACGAAATATGACTGAATATGACTTTAAGAATATTATAGAATAAAACCTGTTCCTGTTTAGAAATTTTCGTTTAAATTTTGTAAATTTCGAATATTCAGGGTTAACAGTGAAAATTAGATCTATGACGCCTTATAAGTATATTTTACTATATTTTTACAAAAAATTTAAACAAATATTTGGGGTAATTTTTGAGAAAATTTTTCATTGTTTCAGGGTCTTCATGTAAAGTATCTCCAAAATGTAAAGAATGTTCGATTCGGGCCAGATCAACCGGGGAATATTAATTTAAAAAAATCATACAAATCGTTTATATGTATATGTTGCTTGTATGTGGAGAGACGGGTAGGCACAGGGATGAACGTTTTGAAAAAAAGAACAAACTTTTTTGGTACCTTGTATTTCCATTGAAATCTCGAAATCGATTTTTCGCAGCATTATGTAACTTTCTCTGTACTACGTGTATTACTCCGTATATATACATATCTATACGAGAAAGTAAAAAAACGTTTATAAATAGTTAATTTGTATACAATTTCTATGTTACTACCTTGGAAAACTATTCTTTTATGGAACGAATGTGCTTTACATGCACATTCATTAAAGATCATGGCAGATACTTTCAGTTAGAGTTAGGAATGAAGACCAAAAGTCAGAAGAAAGAACATAGCTTAAAGTAAAGGAAAAGTGTTTTACAAGTAGACGAGATTATCTGGAGGTGCTCAAGAGATGTGGAAATTAAATATATGTCACGTTGGTTTTCAACACTTGTTGAGAAATGAAAGGCGTTTTACTCCTTGTTCTATGTGATATGTGTGTACTTGTCCCTGTACATTTATGAAACTCAGCTGAAAATGAATGGAAAGAGCGGAAAATGGTTTTTCGTCCCGCGTGCCAGTGAAACACGCGTTTAACTGAGTCATGGGATTCCGCCAGCAAATCAAAAGTGGAAATTCTTCGAAGATTCGAAATTAAAACTATAAGAAGTCTTGGCAACGTCCCATGTTTCATATCAACACTCTCTACAGAGACCTCCACATAAATCCACTAAACGACCTCATCACCAAGAGAAGTCAAAAATACCAGAAGAGATTGTATGAGCCCGTGAATCATCTTTCAGTTAACCTACTAGTTAACTGTCAACATGAATACAGACTGAAACGAAAAAAAACAAACAAACTTATGAAACCTATAAAAAGTGTCATTTTTTGTCAGACTGTGTACCATTTACTCAATGTTCAAATACGAACAGATTGTAAATTTCCAGAAGAGAAACAAAAACCTGCGCGCGAATGGCGGCCGCGAGAGCGTGGGGTATGTCTGACCCACCTGTTGCACCGCACACTCAGGCAGCAGGTAAATGTGCTGGTTGTGCGGGTAGTAGTGGTATTTGGTGGGCTTCGTTAGGCTCGACGTTGGAATCTTCACGCCACTCTGCAACAGAGAACGAAAGTAAAGTTTAGATATCTTCCTTGAACATAATATTATTGCAATAACATCAGCCATAACAAAAATGCAAGTAAAACAATAGCAATCGCAGTCCGTTTTATGTGTCGAAGAATCATCTCTTGTGATATGAAACATTTGAAAGTGTGTACGAAGTGAATATATAGTCTGGATTCAATTCTGTAATATGGAGAAAACGATTTGTAAATCGCTTAAAATCTAGTTTGTGGGGAAGCTGACCACAACGTTAGTGGTTTAGAACAGAAATGAATGTGTACACGTGGATCTCATAAGTGACTGTGGTTGCTGTCGAAAATTGCTGGGCTTATAAATATATGCTCTTGGTCTTGAGTGTTGCATTTAACTACAGTTACGAAATAAAAATCTCTTCCCGGAACCCGTGATTTTTTATTTTGTTATTAAATGAGCGCATCACGCATTGTACGTCAGTTGTATTTTTGTACTACTGCATATGGACATGCTACTAAATACTCCTCGATGCTGGGTGGAATGTGGAACAATTCATCGTGCAGTTGCATGCATACAGCGTATATTCTAATTCCACGCAAACTTCATTTGCACACAAAGTAAGCCGGGCGCACTTTCCTCTCGCGCGCGTGTCCCGGCTGCTTCTTGCGCCGCAGCTCTGACCCCCGAATTTTCTCTCGACCTTGGCCCTGAAAGCAGCCCCCCCCCTCCGTGCACGTTTTCGCTGGGCCTGTGCCGGCTGTGAACACGAAAGGGGCAATTGCGCTCTCCGGCGGCCCCAATGCATAGCATTGCGAGGTTTCTACCAGGGAATTACGTGCTCCGGTGGGATTCATTGGTCTAATTATTTCGAAGGTTTACCGTTAGTCCTGCTAGAATCGATAGACGTAGCAATTCAGCCAAGGGAAATGTAGGAGTTGCATCTTGGCCATTGGTATTCAAACGGCGGTTTAATACTTCAAGAATGTCCCGTATGTTTCTATCCATTACAGTTTCAGAAGCATTTACATGTAAATGGCGGTCACTTCAAAATGGGAACTCTCTGAGAGTGGTTGTAATATGTTCAGGGATGTGTGAAATTGAAGGAAGTAAGATTAAAAAATCGGGGTCTCTCTAGATCACGGGAATCCCTTAAGGGGATGAAGGATCAACCTATCACCGGGCATGGGAGTAGAGGCAGGGGAAGAAGGGAAAGATCGCCTACGATCAGAGGCTAATTGTTTCAAGTACACCTCGGCAATAGCAAGCATTTCATTGTTTGGATCCGAACACCTGACCCTTAGAATTTTCATCCAAGCAGTCTCATCGACCAGACTAGCAACTCAGCTAACTCGGAAATTCGTCCCTGCCTGGGCTTGAACCTAGGATCTTTCGGGATACGTTTCCGTTGCAGACTCGCGACTGCATACGCAAACGCACGAGGTACTCTTTGCTTAGGGCGGTCGAATAAAAGGTAGGAGGTAGCGATGGTCGCTGTCGATTATGTTCGCGTCGCACTAGAAACGAGAGTTCAATACGTCCACTGTTTCTCAATATGTTAGTTGGTAAGGGCTTGGTGAACTGAAACGTATGCACTGAGTTTATAATTAACTAAAAGTAGAAAAATTCAACAGCTATACTCGATTTACACGCTTCCTTTTAACGAATGATTTCGAAGTGTTATCGAACACACAGTGTGGTGTCTGGAAGTGGCCAAATGGAGGGGCTCAGGGGAATCCATTGTATGACCCGC
This sequence comes from Acheta domesticus, assembly GCA_031308135.1. Classification (NCBI taxonomy): domain Eukaryota; kingdom Metazoa; phylum Arthropoda; class Insecta; order Orthoptera; family Gryllidae; genus Acheta; species Acheta domesticus. The sequence continues at coordinate 244,515,926 of JAHLJT010009436.1, read as the reverse complement.
CACGCATCAACACATTAGGTGACCAATTACTCGAATCTAAGCTGGCAAGAGTCCTTATGGGCGGGGTAGCTGTTTAAGACAGATCAAAAGGTCACATTTTGATCCAGTAAAAAAACGTGTATTTGAACCAGCACGTGTCTCCTGCTTCTACCACATTCACAGAACGAACGACCTAGATCCCCGCTTACATATCAGAGGGCGCTTAATGCGCGGAAGCCAATGAAAATAGATAGTCTCCTCCTGTGGGTGGTCTCTCTGGGCAAGAGTGTAAGGCAGTGTTGCCAAGGCGATGCCACGAGAGGGAGTTCGTGGCACGAGTGCCACGACGAAATCGCTCCTCCACGCATTTCATTACCCCGCCACCAGAGACAACGCCATTCCTATTGTAAAACGGCGGGATTACTACTAATAGTTCCCTTTCCCGACGCTGGTTGCGCAGAGAAGCTTGTGGCATGCTAAGGTGCCACGACGAGTGCCACTGCCACCCGAACACCTTGCCACCACTGGTGTAGGGAGTCAGTCTCGTTCGTGTGGACATAGCCGGCGGCCGCCGCCCGCGGAGGCGGTGGCGTGCGGGCGCGGCGCGGCGGCAGCGCGGGAACCGCCCGCCCGCGTTCGCCGTCCGGGAGGGGCCTCCCTGCGACCCGATGAAACGGCGCGGAGCTGCGCCGCGGACGACCACACTGCCTGCTGGTCGCCCGCACCGCGCCCGACGGTGGCGGATTTCAGCAAGACGTTTGTGTTCGAATCAGTTTTGAGTTTTGATTCTTAACGCTTCACACCGTCACTTGCAATGTGAATTTCCAAGTATCTGTGATGACCATACGACTTCAACCTATCCCCAACGACTTCATGTTCACATGTTCACAATACGTAATTAAAGTAGAAATAATCAGGAGGTTAACTGCTATTTTTATTATTTGTAACGCTTGAATCTGCATTTGGTTTTAAAGTAAATGATGATATATTCAGTGGTAGCTGCTTCTTTACCACACCCGGCTCGTTGAGTCACCTTCGACATCCAAATCAAATACGCAACTTGCACTACTTGTTGTGAGAGTAGTGGATTAGGTATGACAACTTCTAGAATTCATATCTGTACATCCTGTTTGACTGAAATTTTATCGCAATGTTTCTAAAATTAGCCCTTAAAGGGCGGAGAGTCTTCGTTAAAGGCCACGTAATGAAAACGTGTTAATATCGCTTATATCTATGCACACTATCTGCGTGTCTTATTTCGTGTGGTTCTGTAAAATAACAACATTACTCAATTTCGCATGCAGAGTTCACATCATAGTGTTGCACCGTGAATGATGGAATACGAGCTACATTTAGACTCGCGCGAGGAATCTCTACAGTAACAATAACCAGCCATTTAATATTCAAAATAATTATTTATATTTGAATGAAAACACCCTAGAAAAAGTCAGTTTTCATGATAAATGATAAAATCACGGAGAAAGTGTCGGGGAAAGATAGATGGAAGTAACATATTTGGATTCGAGACTTAGAAATGAGAATGGGGAGTTCTTGACACTTTTACCATGAAATTATTGTGAACTGAAACGAACAGTGTAAATCACAGAGCGTAAAGAATGTAAAGATAAGATTGTATATGTGTAAGAAAGTTTCTGATCACTTACCGAATCAGTCTAATAAGTGAAGGAATGAAATTTTGTGTTAAGTTTCTTTACTTCCATGCGGCTGAAGGTACTCATATGTCCGCCCAGAAGACGTTCCTGTCTCCCACCGAACTAGGTGATAACTTCCCACGGAACCTCTTGAATCATTCAGCGCGTTCTTATCTGCCTCGGCCGCGCCGCCTCAGCAGAGGCGTTCAGTGCATCTCCGTTCACACCGAGCGGCGCATCCGCAGTTACGCAGCCCAAGTACAGTTGCTCGCGCGCACGGAGCTCGTTGCAACGCACGGGGTGAGGCCGAGGGCAGGTTGACGCCCAGGTGGCGGTAACTGGGACGTCGCAACGAGAGCGGCAGCCAGCTTAGAAAATAACAAGCGAAGGGGGCAAAGTGCGTTTCAGTAAGGCACTCCAAGTTGTTGAAAGATAACGTTCCTTTATTTGCTTTTCTAAAGACGACGTAACGGAAAACATGGATGCTTTAATCAATTCGTTAATTAAGTAATGTTTTTATTTATTTAACGTCAACAAACGTTAAAAATTGTCTGTGACGTACTGTGAGGAGAGGCATATTCTGTACTCATTTTCTAAATTCTGGGTCTTTTATCCTTAATCCACAAGCAAGTTAAATTAAGAATACAGGTGGAAACGAGCGTTTTGGACAAGAATTGTTAAGAACATATTCGTTCCCGTATAATAAAAACTATTCGCGAAAGCAAATATGCTACAGATTTGGACTGCAGTCCCTCATGGCGCCCTTCGTAAAGGAATCGATTTACTTCTCTGAGGACATGGAGAATGATAATTTAAATAACTATATACCCCTCACGCACTGGAACTAAAAAACGCGCACAGGTAAAGAAGTTACATTTATATCCAGAAGCAAAACAAGAGGATACCTCTGCATTCGTTCAAAGTATCAGAGAAACAATTTAATTTGCTATTATACAGTAAACTCTCGTTAGCACGAACTCGCTTAAAACGAATTTCGTCGGAACACGAACAAAAATTCGATCCCGGCAAGGGATTATGGTAATACGGGCATTTATAGTACTCGGATAACACGAACTTTTATAACACGAAATTCGATTATTTCTGTCTCTTGGAATTCCCATTCATGAGGGTTTACTGTAAGTTTAAATGTAACTATTATATTTTATTTTGTTTACATCTGTAGACTGATGACGGCAAAGCCGGCGCTCTGAATAAATACATTAAGATGACGGAGTTGACATCTTTTATTACTCCATGAATTGAGAGACCCAGAAATTTTGTTACCTTAACATCAGTCAGTTGCTTCTCGTTCATTTTCTTTGGAGTAATTTTGCTTATTTGAAATGGAAATTGAATTGAAACCGTTTTACCTTCTTTTCCTATTAATTTGTTATTACGAAACGAATTTGGAACATCTGATATTCTTTATTACAAAGAATATACGCATATATATCATACCGCAGAGACAACTGTCCTTCTCTTTGGAATCGTCGAGGATATATCGTTTACTTACAGTAGGAAAAGAATTGAGCCTAACATCCATCCCTCCAGAACCCTATACAATTGGCAATGAATGGGAATGGTGAGTAAATAATGTCCCATGTTGCCACTACGTGGTTTCTACTCTCCGAGACCGCTGTTTAAGATACGAATATAATAAATCTAGAGCAATACTTCGAATTCCATATGTAGGTAATTTTGAAAGTAAAATGTTTTGACCAATGACGTCTAAAAGGTTTTGAAAAATCTATTAATATTCCAATAGGTGCTTCATTTTGATCCGTGATTGAAGCGACGCCTTTACGAAACAAATAAGGCTGGTTCCGGAGATTTGATTTTCTAAATCCATGATGGCAATCTGAAATCGCTACGTATTTAGTGATAAAAGTTACCATTCTTAAGTAAAAACGTCTCTAAATATATTTTTAAAAACTGTCAAAAAAGAAATTGACCGACAATTTTGAATTTCATTTTTCTTACCTGATTTGAAGAACGATTTAATCTTGACTGCTTTCAAAATATCTGGAAATGTTCCGGTGCCTAAGGATGTATTAAATATATGAGATATCGAGTCTATAATGGCAGGCGCATGAGTTTAAACAAAGAATTCGGAAATTCATTTAAAGCGTCAGAACAGTTTTAGTTCGCCAAACAGTTTTGAGAATTTCACAGTAAGTAGTTTCAAACGTCATGTCGAAAGTTTTTATGGAAACATCTGATGTTGAATTTGTGACTTAAGACCCATAGTGAGATCAGCTGCATTTCTTGAAAACTATTGGTTGAATAGACTTGCCACTGTTGCCGAATTGTTCACTTTTCTATTATTATCTTTTAAAAAAATTCTCAACAAAGTTTCTCGTTAATGTGGTCGTATTTTTTACTAATAACTGTACAAGTTGAAAGTGACGTTTTCAGATTTTAGAATATAGGCAACGTCTAGTGTTATGAGTTTACGATCTCCTTTATTTTTGTTTCTATCTTTATTTACTCTTTTACTTTTTCACTACTAGTTCATCAGTTGACCACATCAACAGCACCTGCGTGACCCTACATCATTTATCATGGACGCATCCAAGGAAATACGAAAGAGAGAGGGTAAACCATTTTCGTTTATACCTGCATTGTTTGTATCAATTATACTCACACGTAACCATGCGCTTAAACACACACACACACTCTCATCTTATTCACACTCACTCAATCCCGCGCCCACACACACTAACACTTATATCCAAAGAACCCACAGCCCTGCACGACGGTATTAATACTCTCTCGCCTTATCCAATTAGCTTCTTGAGTTGGACGGAATTGAATAAAACAATGCAAGATGTTCTGCTACGTTCGTTGGCGTGGAGGGGAATGAGTTTAAATTTTGACGGACAATTTTATTTGAACTGCGCTTACATTATCAATGCGTTATCATAATATAATTATATTATTATAGAAATATGTTCGTTCCATCCCATATCTCACATCCAATTTGTTTATTCATCGTATTGCCGGCGCTTGTGCGACACTTAAAAATCTGTGTTTTGTCAAGTTTTAACTTGAGCGGATGTGTTTGTTTGTTTGTTTGTTTGTTGTTTTTTTTGCTGTAAAAGACAATTTTTTTACTCTATACAAATCGCGTCTCTTGTAAAATATCTTTATGAAATCTTAGCTTCTGAAAATACTTTTTTTGTAAACACATTTCTTTAATCAAAACTGACGATTTTTGAGATGTGACACTTGTGTTTCGAGGCTACGACGAATGCTTCAGAGTTCTATAGAACAGTTCCAAACATATATCATGACCCTTTCACAATCTTCAAAACTATTTCAGAGACTTCCACATCACCCCATCAATTACGCATGCATTGAAACTATTCATATGCTCTTGTAATAAATCAGTTCTGAAATGTGGGAAATGTGTGATAGTTTTTGACGTGCGCATTGTGTATGATAGAGTAGAAATAATATTTTTTTCATGGATATGTCATTTGTTCCAGAATACAACTGTTTTTATTTCGCCCATTCTTACATTTAAGTTTTACATAAAATATGTAAATTCTAAGTGTAACATGTTTGTTTCCTGAATTCGTTGTTAACTTCTTTTCGAGACTCCAAAGAGTACGTTTCTTTGTTGTAATTTGAACAATGGAAGTTGCCAGTTCATAAGAATGAGTCAATCGCAGATATTCTTTCATCCCTTACACACAAAGATCCATTGTCAGACAGAAAGGTACTACTGGTTGGAATTCAGGACAATCCGTCAAGATTCGGCACAGGGCCTTGTCATCAGTTTCGCTGCTGACTCGCGGAAAGTTTAGGAATAAAAACTTGCCGGAGAAAAGTGGGAATGGCAAAAAACGTCAGCAAATGGGGGCTTTCATGTGAGTTCGATAGCCGGAAAAAGTAGAAATGTCACAAAAGTAGGAACATGAGTCGGTGTTTGACACAATCGTTAGAATGAATGAAAACTGCACATCAACGGCCCTGGCGCACAAGGAATACGTGCATCTGGCTCCCAGCTCTTTGAACAACTAAAAGTTTAAGTAAAAAAAGGAAGAAATTATTTCGCCTCAGCCCGGGACGGAAAACAGCTTTCATCCTGCTGCAGATGATGCAGGGTCTCGCTCTCATCGGGACAAACTCCCAACATGTGACGGCTTATGCATTTGTGACAAGGCCGGAAGGCCGGAAAGCTCTGGCGATCAAACCTGAATAGGGAGGTTAACTTCCGGCTTCTTTGCGTGCGCGCAGTTTTCAAATCAGCCAGACTGTCCACGGATTCGTCTTCTGCTACTTTCTGCCTTGATGGATTAAGACCAAAGCATGCAGTTGTAGAAATATGATATTCAATATCAAACATTCAGTCCATTTCGTCAAATAATACGATTATTTGACACTGGATTCTGGGAATCGTAAAATCGGTGACCGCACCGTGAGATTTATTATTTTTTTCTAATGAAAATTAATAATCCGAAAATAAATATATTCTTGTCAATACAGAAATTCACGGTTTTTATTTGATATTTCCAAAATAATAATTATATTTATGTATCTGAGACAGATGTAAAACCACAAACATATTCACCAGTGTGGCACCGATTGTTCAAGTTAATACATTTGTAATTGTACAAATGATGGTGGAATACCTGTATATTTATTTATTTATTGACTGTCGGCATAATAAATATTAATCGATTAATATTATTAATTGAAAATCCGCTGATAAAGATACCTTAATTAGGAATCTCTAGACAAGGACAATAGCGGCGCCGCAGGAGCTGCAGCTGCCCCGGGATGAGAAACGATCGAGTGGGAGCGAGCGACTGCGGAAGCGCCGAGCGACTGCGGGGCCGCTCGCAAGGGCGGGCACAAGCGCAAGGGCGGGCGCGAGGGCGGGCGCGAGGGCGGGCGCGGAGACGGGCGCGGGGACGGGAGCGGGTGCGTGGGCGGGCGCGGCGAAGGGCGCGGGGGCGAGCGCGGGCGCGGGGACGGCGGCGCCGAGAGCTGCATCGCGTGGCGCCGCCTCGCGCTGCGCCGCAGCGGTGCCGTCCGTTCGGAGCAATGAACCGGGCTGGGGGCAAAAACCGCGGCCCACGCCGCGACGGATCGCGATGCCACGCCGCGGCCACAATAAAATTGTCACCCGTTTTGACGCGATCTCCTCTGATTTTCCGGAGACCGTCTCCGGCCCGGTCCGCCGCCTGCCCCGCTGGCGCTCCTAGCCGACGAGGCGCGCCGTGAGGACGGGGGCTCTGCGTCTTCCGCAAAGGAAGGTGATTGCCGGGCTCCCAGAATGACACGGCAGAAGGGAAATAAAAGGGAAGAGTATAAAAGAATCGTTTGAGGAAACATTGTAGGCGAGGATAAGAAGCAGAAAAATGCGTGAAGTGCAAATTTTCTAGTTTAATTTTTTTGTTTATGCTTTCTGGTCTAATGGCCTTAAAATTACGAACCAATTCAAAACTTAAAACGAATGATTTGCTTTCATTTAGGCTATTAAACGAATTGTTGAGACATGAATCGAGTACTCGTAGATCCCTAAAACATTTTGGTGGCATTTTTATGGAACTTGTGATACAAATATTGGCCATGAACGGTGATTTATCAGAGTATGTAAATAAATAGTTTTAGTGCTATTTCATTGTGCGAGCAGACTTTTGGTTCATCTTACCTCCAAAATGAAAAGTCCGTCAACAAGGTGACAGTACCTGACATTTCACATTATATGTTTGTTTTTGATAGGAAGCGATAATTTCAGTCAGTCGATGTTTCATAAATTATTTCCTTACCTAACCTAAAACTGAAAGAATGGAAGCAAACTGTTTCGAAGAATAAGCCTACCGTTCGCTCACCTACCAGGAAAATGAGACATTCTCATAAGTATCGATTGTCAATGTCGAAGTCGATCGAGAATATGGGTCAGAGAGCCGACCAAAGCAAATCGAACACCCCGTGACGTGAGCTAACTCTGTCACACTTCCCAGCGTGCAGCGGGGGTTTCCCAGGTGCCCTGGGAACCAGACGTGCGATATGTGCTGCGGGCTTTCTCCCCCGGAGGCTTGTCTCCGAGCTGTGTGCTGTGCGATTGTTTCGGATGCGAATCCGGGTCGGCGGCGATCTTGCATTGCGCATTCGCTGAAGGACTTGAAAATCAATGAAGCCCTCGTGATATACACGAGAAGAATGCGATGATTAAAGTGTGCGCTCTGTTTGGATTGTTGCCAAAGCCGATGTGCCACTTTTGGCTTAATTGTCATTCGTACTTGGCGTAATTCATGAATGAAATAGATAGTGTAAGGAATAAGAATGAACTTACGTTGGGTACACTATTGGTATTATGTACGCGAGCTATGTGTGGGAATTCTCTAAACTATGTTTTAATTTTTTTCTCAGTTAGTACTTATTTTACAATTGAAATAATTAATTGCAATTTCAATAAACCTACAAGGTTGCTAGCAATTCTTGAGTCACTAGCGAGTTTTGATTTAAATTGATGAATTTTTTGAACGAAAATGTTCTAACAGAACTTATAAAGATAAAGAAAGAAGAAAAGAGAAATATGTGGCGAATGGTTTCCAGTATAGAATAATGTATTTCCTATTTCATTTTCCTTTTTATACTTATTGGAATTTTATGTGCTGTCAAGGGAGAATGCAAAACATGGGAATGGTAAATTTAAGTTGTAAAATGAATTTGCGTGAACACGCGATGGCGGAAGTGCCAACGATCCAGCTAAGAGACGACGTAAGAGGAAGTCGAACCATTGGAGCGGCGGCAGGAACGAAGGAAGCGGCAGTGGCTAAGTCAGCAGCAAAAACGCAACGGTAGTAGATGCGGTGGCGACGCTGCTGGAAGCGAAGGAGACGTTACTGCAAAAAATAAGAAAGGTGGCTTTCAGGAACAGAGGACGGTGACCTTAAACTCGAAATGACTTTGGGAATGTGGTAGTGTTCAATTTCATGGAAAAAGTGTGGAGATGGTACCAGTGTAGTGGACATTTGTAACGATGGAGGTACGTATGGAACGAGGAAAAGAGAGGATACAAAATAGATATAGCGATGACATAAGAGCCATACGACTTTATTGAGGTGAAGTGAGCATCATACCTGACTGAGTATTAAGAGGTACTGGCGACTTGATGTTAGATGCTTGGGAACTGGGAGTAAATGAGGCGGCGTACGAAGAGTTGGTCGTTCTTGGGATACGCGATCCTGATTTTTTTTTACCGGACCGCACTAACTTTGAGAAAGGATGTACAAATGTGCAATGTGTACAGATTTAGCAAATAAATAAATAAATTTTGTTACACGTAAGTTGACTTTAAAAAATAAACAAGGCGACATAAAAATGAAATTGCCAAGAACCCATTATACTCTTGCTATTTTATGTCATGCCTGTTGCTAGGTTGAGTCCCTAAGCAATTCAATAGTTTGCCTAAGCTGACATTCGACGCTGGTCGTGGGCGCTGTTGGAGGGTCACAGAAGCCTCGAGCGGCGAGAGGATGGGACGAAAGAAGCCAGAGTCCTGCAGCATTTTTGGGCGGGTGGGCGGTCGGCGCAGCGCCGCCGGAGCGGCGGAGGCGGGTCTGCGGTGCCCACGCATTCCGCGTCTCCGCCTCCGCCGCCACCGCGAGATTAAGCGGCGCGGCGCGCCCGCCCCGGCCGTCGGCCCGCGGCCGCGCTCCCGGCAAGGTCGCCGCGCTGCCGTCGCCCACGACGCGAGGACGCCGCCGCGCCCACCGCTCACCGCGCTTCTCCTTTGCCCCTCCTTCTTCAATCAAGACGGGGAATGCTTTCGATGCTCATCACTAGCGACGTCACTCTCTGTGGTGTCAGCTGGAGAGATTTGTTAGAAGTGCGTACTTTGACGGTTTTACAACTCCGCCATAAAAACTTTCCATGTTCATTTGGGCTCCAGAGAGGAAGCAAAGATTAATCGTGAAGAATCACGTGTATTCGTCTTGTCCCCGTTTTCCTCGTTCTTGTAATCAGATTGTGAGATCCGAGTTTTCTATCACTTGCGCCATTACGTATTTTACTTTCTTGCCTACTCTCTTTACTCGTGTAGTAAAGAGAAAGTACTGTAATTTTGCGGCAGAAACCGGCGGTATTTCGATGGAGAAGTCCGTGTTGTACGGTCCTGATAAATAAAAAGTGGATAAATCTTGTTCCTGTAATGAATCACTTTCTTTAACATGTTGTGTAATCAGAATCGACATTTTATGGATCCTTGATATTGGTTGGTGGTTTATGGTAAAACTCGGTCTATCTGTCCGTCTGTCTCTAGTCAACGCTAGTGCCTGTATCGTTCAGATGATTTTCTTCCAATGGAATATTTCCCAATTGATCTGAATGAACTCGAGGCCTTGCGAGTTTGAAACGGATGTTTTGATTTTTAAGGATACTTTATAGGAAGTCCCAATGCCATTTTCATTTTTTTAAATCGCTCCAAATTTTTCCAAATTCAACTTTTTTCCTCGCATAGCGTAAAGGACGCTTCAAAAAGTGGCAGAGGTGTCATTTTCATTCAAATACCTTAAATATCTACAATTGCCAAAGTTAAACATTTTTTGGGGTCTTCCTAAAACTAGAATATTGAAGATAGAGATTTTTCCCCGAACGATATCGATTTTTCAAAACCTTTAGCTAACGCCCTGCACAGTTTTTCGAAAGTGTGAATAGTGAGTAATTTTGCGTGAAATATGGGAACTTTTAAACTCGTATTTTCTCAAGAACGGCTCCAAATGTTTTCCTTAAATTTTTTTGTCGTTGGTGAAAAATGGCGTTGCCCCATTTTCGGCGAACGTAATATTTTCAAAAATTGGGAAATATTTACTTAGCAAAAGTATGGTATCGATGATAGAGATTCTTCTTACATTTTTAAACGAGTAGTTTTCGGTCAATTTCTGCTTGAAATTACGGTAAACCTTCATCAACACGAATTCCAAGGGACCAAAATAATCGGAATTCGTGTTATGAAAATTCATGTTATCCGAGTATTATTAATGTCCATATTAACGTAATCCCTTGCCGGGACCGAAATTTGGTTCGTGTTAAGCGAGTTCATGCTAATGAGGATTTGCTGTAATGCAATATTTTTTCTCAAAAATAACTCTAAATTTCTCTTTAATTTTTTCCTGTTGGATAGAATAAAGGACGCTTAAAAATGATGCGGGTCTAATTTTCGGTGAACTCTCTGAATTTTTGAAAATTGCAAACGTTAGAAATAACGCATGAAGTAAGTGCTGTTGTAGCACCTAGTTTAAGTGTCGTGCGTCTTAACTTGTAGAGACTACTGTCCATTCGAACCTTCCGCAGAAATGTGACAGTTTGTCTATATTTCCTTTGCACTCTCAATTCAGTAGAAATACGAAGCATTTCACCATGCCAGACTGAACGTTTGAAAGAGTGGAAGTTTTTTGCATTTATTTTCAAGAAAATAATCTTGAATGCTTTTCAGAAGTTCAATTTTCTTAAAAACATTTCCTTAAAGATAGTAGATGGCAGTGAATTTCAATGGAAAATATATCTTACGTTAGTCAAGAATTACCGGTTTAAATCAGGGATGAGGCTTCGGATTTTTATTAAATGAGACTTGGAAGTGGCTTGCAAGCCATCATTAATTCCTTTTATTTCTACTATGAATTTCATTCAGTTAATGCTGTCGGGTTATACCTCCTTGCTTTTACAGAGAGAGAGAGAGAGAGAGAGACCAAAGAAATGCGGGCATGGCGGAACTAAGTGTGAATAGAAGTTCTCGAGATTTTAAGTATTATGCATTTTAAATATAATTTTAAAACCTTTCTGCACATATTGTAGCATCTAAAATTCAAAAAACCATTTTTTCTGCGCTTTCTTTCAACATACAGCTTGCTAAAAAATTGAAAAGCTTTGAAGTAGTAAATTAGGCGTGTAGTAGTTTGGAGATGCATTTGTTTTTTTAAGCGACTACCGTACAATGCAGTGTGGAATACCTTCGGTTTGATTTGTTTGGGCACGCTGACCTGACGTTCAATGGAGTAGAAAGTATTTTGCGATGATTTTGAAAAGTATCCTGGGTTCTTAGTGTGTAGTAAGCAGACTTCTTATTGCTTTTGCTGAATCCAAATGCTTTTGTTGTGTTTTATTTATGCCCGTGTTTCTCCTATAACGGAAGTAGTTTCTTCAGAACTCGTACACTTTTTAGATACCTTTGAGAATAAACTACTGTTTATTTTCTTTTGTCCAGTGTTATTAGTTGCTAAGAATTAGAAAATAATGTATCTGTATTATTCGCCTGTAGATTAGTACGATTATGTAGAAAATAATATGAGGAATAACATTTTTAATGGCGCATTTAAGTCGCTTTATGAGGTTTAGAAAACTTGCTGTCGGTATATTAACATTTTCTGTCGTAACATCCTATGTTTTTAGATACTTAGAGTTTACTTATAATTGAATAGACATACTTTGTTTCACATGTGAGAATGCCGACATACCTCTTACAGAGTATCTGACAAAGGTAGCAACACATTGTTAGGAATTACAAGTTAGGAACTTTGTGATGTTTTCGTTACACATAAATGTTTGATTATTGTTATTTCAGTATTTAAAATAGATTTGAATTTTAATATAATGAAAAATTAATTAATCTACATTCTTGATGCATACGGGCTCCAAAATATGAAATGTTTCTGTTGGCCAGGAAAAGCAATGACATCAGTTTGTGTGCTACTAACCTACCAGTCCGTACAAGGGAGTGTCTAAACTGAACTCAATACTTCACGCACCACCACCTCCGCGCGAAAGAGATTAGTCGCTTTGCACATTCATTGGCGCTGTATCTCGTCCAACTAAACGGCGCCTACAGTCTCGAAGGTCACGGCCGCACGCCGCCGATGGCGCAGCGTTTTTCATTTGTTCTTGATTTACGGCGTAATGGTTCTCGGTAATTATCTCGGGGGCTGCGATAGGAGGCGTGGCACGCTACGCTTCGCTTCGCATGTGGGCGCCGGAGAGTCCGCGCCCCGACGCCGCGGCCGCCCCCGCCTCCGCTTCCTCCCACTGGCCAAGGCTTCTCAGGGCATCAGCTGATGTCAGTGCAGTTCCTCTGACCGGCAAGTCTTAGTGTTCCAGTCCCGTTGGTGGCGGGATTTTAGACACTAGCTAGATAGCTAAGTCGAATTCAGCCGCTGTCCGGGGGATAATTCGAGCAGCCGGCTGCTCTGATCGGTAGTTGTCCGTGGTTTCTGTAATCAACACGAGGGGAACGCCTGAGCAGATCTCTAACAAATGGGCCATAGACCGCTCGCGTTCTTTCCTTCCTCTTTTTGTGCTCTCCTCACCAATTACACACGCTTACATTCACATGGACTACACTACTACACTTGTGGGGAGACCTGTCGGAAGCTTAGAGCTTGTCCCGGATATGGCGGTGCCACGCTGGTGGAGATACATGCTGGGGAAAATCCCTACGAGCCGACGTAGGTCAGCGCTGGATCTCGGCATCCAGTGGGGGAAGATCACCATCACCTCCCACGATAAAAAACGTACCCTACCCTCACGGGACGAATGACCTTTACAGTTGACGCCCCCTGGAATCACTAATCAATAAATAAAAATAGTCCTCTACCTCCCCGCCCCCACCAGAGGGCAAGCCACGTCCCGCACCCTCATCGCAGGTTCCACTTGCGCTGGAAAGCATTTGATGGGCAGTAAAGAAGTCTGTTTCAAGACGTACCATCTGCGCAGTAAATTCATACAGTAGTAAAATGAAATTTCCTTAAGGAAATGCAGAATATCCGTCATGGAGTCCGTCAAGTGGAATTGGCGGTTCTTGCGCCTCTAATTGATTGCTGCTCGCGCCGTAACCGTGCATCCTCCTACCCGCGAGCTTCTCGCTCCGTCCGGCTCCGTGCTCGCGACCGCGCTTCCGTCCGCGACCTCCGGTCTCGCCCCCTCTGTCGGACTTGCCACTGGGAATAGAACAGCTCCCGTCGCAGCTGGACGTCGTTCCACATTGCAGCTTCTCTGATTTACCTCGGGCTCTTTCGAGTATTCCATGGTCGATTGATGGAACTAAGCCTCGACTTCCCAGAAAATAATTACTTCCGTACTGTAAGAAATGCAGTTTGCTCACCGGACATTCCATTTCAACACCTAAATGTGTAGGTGCTACCTCAAAAGTTGTGGTCGCATGACCTTCCCGGTCTATTTACAATGTGCATTTCCTGGGACGCGCTGATTTATTATTAATATTTTTATACTTGTGTGCTTAACCTGTTCATGCGTATTATTACGTATCTACTTATTCATAAGTATGTTAATAAATGATGTTAATACGAAATAATACGTTCAAACGATATTAATGAATGAATCGATAAGTAAATGATGACATGAATGATATGTCGATGTGATGATTGGTGAACGTCAAGAAAACTGTCCGCCAACTCGCTTTGTAGAAGTCTAGTGCAGTCTCTTGTTATGAAGGCACCTCTGCAGAGGCCTTGCAGAATAACGCGAGCAATATGAATATTCAAGTACATGCCCTTTTACATTTTCGTAGCCCTGCGTATTCTCCGGTAGCCCCACTTTCGGCGCTATTTCTTCCTCGGCACAGTCGCCCCGTCGTCCTGTCGCCCGATCTCTCCATCACCTTGTCAACCCGTCGTCCTGTCGCCTGTCGACCTGCCCCCCCCGTCTCTCCATCGCCCCGTCGCCCTAACACCCGGTCGCTCCTTCGCTCCGACGCATTCAACTTTCGTATTCGTTGTGCCATTCAACTTTATACGTATATTTTTTGAACTCATTCTGCGATAAATCTATTGAAAAACAAATAATAGTTTTTCCATCTGTATATGACTGTAAAATAAAATTTGGACAAAAAAATCGAATGAAATCTTAACGATAGTCTAAAGATAGTGAAATATATTAATCTTGTACTGCTTGGAGTACAAGACGTACGTGTCGCGACGCCCCGCCGCTCCGTCGCTCGTTGCCCCAGCCACATTTGGCGTGGGCCACGTGCGCCTCAATCTGTTTCACCCGGCGCCTCCTCGTCCCCGTGTTTCCCCTTTCGACGCCCTGCAGCTTCCGTCTCGTCTCGCAACAGGCTCATGTGCACTTCCTCCTGGTCTCCCCGGCGTTCTTCTGCTTTCGGCTTTTTACGCCACTGTTCTACGGCGTTTTCTCTCGCACCTGTGTCTGAATGGCAGGATTTGCATTTTGTCTCTCTCGTAATTTGTCAACATTTCATAAACAAATATATTTTTCTTATGTGCATAGCCGTCAATGTCCGACGAGTGTAGATCTCATTTCAAATCTAACGAAACAGTTTTGTTGCAAGGATCTACAATTATGTCTTCACAGACACTTCATTCAAGAACCAGTATCATAAATATTTTCAATGGATAAAGTTAATGTGAAAAAAATTGGATCATAGAATGAATTAGACGAGAAATTGAAAGTAATATTTTCTGCCAATTGTTTTAAGTTAATATTTTTCAGTGCTTGAATTTTTGTAATGTTTAATTTGATATCTGAAGTTCGTAAGTATTTCGTCACTCACAAAGTGACCCGTGACAAGAAAGTGCTCAGAAGCACGATTATTTTGAAATGATAATTTAATGAAAAGCAAATTGTGATACTGTTGGTAATTTTCGTGTGTCGTTACCGGTGAAGTTGGCAGAGTTTTTAAGTGTGAAATCAGATACGTTTTGATATACTCTCATATTCTTTAAAAGTTCTTAAAAAATTGCTGATGAACTACTGCTTTACTGCGGAATAAGGAAGATAGTGCACTTCCTGACTGTCCTTTAAATCCCAAATACTTGCTCGCCATTGCATGCACGATTTGCAACTACTTCCATCCTCCCGGAAACATCCAAGTTTTACTGCTGCCAACTGGTTCTTTGTGTCGTTTCGGTCGGTGGTCTTTATGAATGGCACATGCAACTATGTCGCCTCTATGCTTCCTCCTACATAAACCAAGGTGCACAGTCACCTCGGTAACGAAGTTACCTAGAAGAATCACTCTATTGACTTCACATAACCATTGTGAGTAGCCCTCCGACCTTTCATGTGCATGATATGTTATTTTTTCGACAGCCGGTGTTGACAGGAAATTTTCAATTTACGGCCTTTTGAGGGGTAGTGTGGACTGTTTCATTGCCTCGCCGGAGACCCGATTCAAAGGGGGGAGGGGAGGGGTGGGGCGGTTGCTGGAACTGTTGCGGAAGTTGCGTCCGGCGGCGCGTGTTTGCCCAGAGCCCGTTAGGCCCGCCCCCGCGCAGGGCGAGCGAGGCGCGGCCCGGCCACTTTCCGGGCGGGCGCCGTTTTACATTCTTCTCTGATGAGCAGCGGCGGGAGACCGGGCAGGCGCCGCGCCGCGAGGGGGAGTGGGCGATGAGGGAGGGGCGGCCGCGTGCTGGGTGGGTGGTTGCGCAAGATTTTCCACGGAATTGGTAGCCAGGTTGTGGATCGGATTTCGCACTGAGGGCTATTGTTTTGGTACGTAAGTCCACGGACTATTGTTTGTACTTTCTGGGCTATCCGGGAGACGCCGAGACCAAGACACAGGTGGCAACGTTTCGGTCGCCCCTCTGCGACCGAAACGCCATTCTGCGAGGTCGCAGAATGGCGACGGAAACGCTGGCACCTGTGCCTTGGATGCGGCATCTCCCGGATAGCCATGCAAGTACTGACTCCGGCCGCGGAAGCCTACGCTTGATCTGTTGTTTAATTGCGGGGTTACGGAATCTAGAACTATACTAGTTATTTTCATAAATGTTCTTGAATGATGTTTGAGTGCCGAATGACGATGTGACATTGGATGAACGCAGTTCATGTGTTTGTTGTTCCTCTTTTGAAACATTTTTTTGTCTCTTTTGAGCCATCGTAAGTAGTTAACAACGGACGAATTATAACATAACGTGACGATATAATGTGACATTAATGTTCCATAATATGGTGAATTGGTAACGATTAATTATTTTCAATACTCGGTATGTTGATGCTTGCGCAAGGCAAAGGTCAGTGTTGTTATCTGCGTGATGTTTATTTTATTAAAAATTTTAAACAATTCCCCGGTGATTGTTGCAAAAAACCAGGAAATCAATTGAGGCGAAGGCCTATTCTTTCTGAGTTGAGAGTGAAGAGTTGTTTATGTTGAAAATTTAATATGATTGAAAATGAAAAGATAACAAAATGTATGCTGTGTGATTTATTTGTTCAAACTTATCTACTATTGTCGATGTGCAGGGAACAAAAGTGATTTACATTCTCTCCTCGTATTCTCTAGCTATTTTTTCCAGTGATGACAGTTGAATGTTTAACTGGCGGTCTTAACAGATTAGCACATTGTAATGAAAACGGCCATCTCGAGGGAAATGCTACAAGCGTTTGCTCGCGTAGTTCCCCTGAGAGACGTTTGCATCCCCGGCGTCGGAACACACGCCTGCCCAGGCGCGACCCAGATCCATCCCGTCTCTCGCCCGCGAACGTGTGGTGGTAATTAGCCGTAATTAGACGTACTTGGAATAGGACCCGAGGAAACACGCACATGCACTCACACGCCCCCGCGCCGCGCTTACCAGCAAAAACAGCACAATCGTTGTTCTCATTGCGATTTGTGAATGAATGTGTTGCGAAATTAAGTTTTGAATTTCATGGTGATTATCATCGAGTGAATTTACTGAACATGATGATAATGTTAAATATCCAAGACATATTTAACGAATTTCGAATACAACAATACATAAACACATTTAAAAAGAATCATTCATCAGAGAATGAGTTCCTCTGTGAATGTTCTGATGAATGTCCGAGTTTTTTAAGTTCGTTAAGAGATCGTTTTTCTCCACATTTGTTACAGAATCTTTCTGGTTTTATACGCGAACCACCTCCTACGCCACTCTGTTAAAATGTTAATTAATTGAATTGATTGTATTTTCATTTATGATGGGATCGTTTTTTTGTTACTAAATTGCTTCATTGTTCAGGAGCTATAAAATTACTTCTTCCTTATTGTACTTGCAGTAAATGCACTGCATGAGCTTATTGTATATTCAGTAAATGCTAAAACGGAACAAGATTTTTAAAAAACACCAAGCGTTATTGGCAAATTTTGTGTGGCATATGCTTGGGATCAAGAAAAAACAAGATTTACAAATGTTTAGACCCTACACCTCTCCTGCTCCCAATTTATTAAAAATAAGTATTTTTCAATTTTCCCATACATATCTTGAACTTGTTTACACCTGCAATAAATGGTGTTCACCGTCTGTGTAGCTCAGGGCCAGCATTGTCACTGTCTGAGAGCGTTTCTGACCGGCAGGTCCCAGGTTTCGAATTACAACGATGGCGGACTTTTGCTTCTAGATACAAATTCAGTTACTCTTAGGAGGAGAATTCTTGTACTCTGATCTGTATTTTTCCTTGGTTTCTCCGATCAACACTAGGCGAATGCCGGAGCAGATTCCTAAAAAAACTGATCATGGACCGCGCGCGATTTTTCTACCTTTGCCTTGCTCTGCCCGTGTGCACATACATTGACATGCACTACTTTACCACACACGTGGGGAGCATAGAGCTTGTCTCGACCGGGGCGTCGCCGCGCTAGCGGAGGTACTTGGAAGAGGAAATCCACCCCAAGCCAACGCGTCGGTCGGTGGAAGGTCTCACCATCCATCGAGAGACGAACACCGGCACCTCTTCGGATTAGAAAAATTGATATTTGAAATTTTAGCCTGCTTAACCGCGAGAAAATTAATTATTTTTTTTATTTGAGAAGTATTCCAAGATGCGACGGCAGAAATAAAATATTTCGTGAATCTGCATGTCAAATATTTACAAGGTTCTTTTAAGTTTTTTTAGGGTGTGGAAAATAGTAAAAAAATAAAAACTTATTTTTGAGGGTTATTGCTTTATTTATTTTCGTTTTAAAATCATACTAAAATTGACTTCTACAAGAATTCCTGCGTGCAAAAAATGAAAGAAAAAATAGTGTGTACAAGTACACACTTTTATAGTGTCAAAATAGATTTTGGACCGGAGCCAAACACTTAATAACAGTCCATTTACTACGTGCTTCGATTGACATTCATAAGCCATTTATTTCCGAGTCTCCTCAACCGTCACCATTCCCTCGAGAAGTTTCTAAGCCGTCGAGAGCCGAAGTGTCCTGCCTTCGGCTGAACAACGCAAGCGTATAATAGTTCGCAGTTCAAACGCACACACGCGCGCGCGCTCGTGCACATACACAGCTGTTTGGGGAGAGGGGCAACTGTCTCCAAGAGCGCTTGGTGCGATAGAAGCTCTAGATACGCCTCTACACAATCTGCAAATGTTCCCGAAAGAGGAGTGATGTGAAGCAACCTATCGCGCTTGCGGCAGATGTTTTTCGTTCGCGCGCTTGTTTTTTTGGCTTTGTCGCGAATCTCGTGGATCTCTCGCCGTGCGGTAAGCGAGCTGCCTATTAAGCACGCTCAATAACAGGCATTTGCCCGGCGAAGGGGTTTTGTTCATCAATCTTTGCGCCGAGGAGATGTTAACCACAAGAAAAGTTATGTTCTGGCGGTTGATTTCTGAATAACTCACTGATTGAGGATGAGCACAGAGGCATGCTTTTACACGTTGTAGCGGCTTCAACATTGTGGATCTGGCTTTTTATGTCTATTGCTTTGTGGTTAACTAACTTGTTCCATCTTATTGTAGTGTTTCAGTTACATATTTTCATTTAAAATTACAGCTTCCCGTTAAATGCTTCAACATGGTCGGAAAAGTATTTTCCTTTGTTCCGATTAAGAGGAACAAATGTAATTTAGTTTCTTGTTTGGATATGTCATATTTTAATGTTAGGCGTACAATGACACTAGATGATAAGTAATTAATATTTTGAGCAGTATATCAATGATGAATTGATTAATACGAACATAAATGGATTCTATTTTTTTTACTCTCAGATTTGTGCACAAGACGGAAAAGCGATGGCTCAGATTTTTAGAAAATGTAAATAAATCACTGACTTCGCTCATCTCGTTTTCGCCTCTGGAGATATATTTCACGTTTTAGTGCTAAAACTTAAATAATTTTGAAAAAGAGAAAGAAAACTTGTTTGTAGAGAGCGTGTTTTTTTTCGAAAAGAAACCTTTATTTTTGTATGTTTAATTGGGCAATGAGCACCGCTTGAGTAAACCTACTGCCTACCGAATTCCTGAAACATCAAAACGATCCTCGTGCTCCCTGACTCGTGAGAACATCGTCCAGTTTTCTTGCCTCAAGTCGTCTGATAACCCGTGACATGAAAACCAGTTTCACAGCTCACGTCACTTGAAACCGTCCTCGGACGAGGAACACATCCCATTCACCGTTCGAGTAACAGGGCCGTCAAAAACCCTGCGTTGACTTTCGAAACGACAAATCGAGGTAAAACGCCGGGCATGTGTCAACGTCGAGTGACTTTCTCCCATGGACATTATTCGGCGCGCCCGCGACGCGACGGCGACCCACTGCTCGACTAGCCGCGGCTCAAGCGTTATTGAATGAGGCCGCGCGCCCCGCCGCCGCACCCCCACGTGCCTAGGCATGAGAGTGTTGTTCTCTGTATTTTGTCTATAGCATTTATTTTTTTATTTAAGGGGGTAACTACAGTTGTCTGGGTTCAAAAAAATCGAATTTTTGTTTTTTATTTGTTTGAAAAGGATATACTTTGATCTTAATTTCAGTTAAAATAGTATATTTATACCTATTTAATTTAGAAGTTATGAGGGTTTAACTTATGCGCTGCACATTCATCCAACGCATGTCAATAAATTTTCAAACCTTATTATCTGGAAAAGTAAATTTTTATATTGGTTTTACAAATAACTTTTTTCTAATGGTGTTGTCTCTCTCTTATTTTCAGTATCTCCTACAGTTAACCGTAGCTACAGATTCAACATAGTCACTCTTCACATTTCAGAAATAATCAATTAATTATTGGTGAAAAATGTATAAAATTCTGTCTTCTTGTGAACCCGAGCCTCCCGAATGCGAAGTCAGCGCGCTTCGCCCTGAGCCATTTCGCTCGGTGTTGTTTTCTATACGGCTATTAACTCTGAAAACTCAACGCGCAGGATTAGACTTCTGCAGCCGTTTTGTTTATTTTTTACCTGGAGCGATCCTTGTTTTAGCGGTCACACTGCTCGCCTTTCACCGCCGGGTCCGGAGTTTAAATCTCGGCAAATCCATGATGAATTGGCGCGGCAACAAAATGAGTTCGGGACAGTTTTTCTGGGGGTTCCCTCGTTTGTTCCCGCCTCCAATTCTGCCTTAATTCATGGGATATTATTATAAACACCTCCCTACAAAATCAATCGCCCATTTCTAGGTGAGTTTTAGGCAATGGTATATCACATGTAATTCATCCTGTGTATTAACATAAACAGATGGTTCGTGATCTCATTTCCAACGGCTGAAAAGCATTTGAAGAAATAATTGTGGAATAACAGCCTAATCTACGCCTAACAGCCTAAATGTCATCTTTGACCTTTTGTAGAAAGGAATTGAAGTTCAAAGTGTGTGCCAGCAGGTACTAGCTCTTGTTCGCTGTCCAGGCGATGCCGTGTCGCGGTCTGCACGTCCAACGTTTCGGCCTTGGGAGTGAAGAGGCTCATGAAGCAGAGAAATGAAGCTCTCGTTTCATGCTGCACGATATTTTTCTGATTGTTTTCGCTCCTGTCGAACGTATCTTATAGATCACGCAGATATTCCACGATTCTGTCAAGTACGTTTCAGCTGTTTGTGTTGAAATCACGGTCGCGGGTTCATGTTGATCAATACGACGAATTGCATGTGGTGTGAATGTTATGAATAAATCCATAATTGGGATGAAACTAGCAACTGTTTGAACATTTCCTTATGGATTACAATTTCATAGGACAATACATTGCGCAGTCTAGTCATACAGAATTGTTAGTAAAATAAACATAATGTAGTAATTGTTTTTTGTTTCCTAAATCAGATATTTGATTATGAATCTACATCTTGTCTATTATGCAATATATATCAGTTGCATAAAATATGAGTCGACAAAAACATGTATCACGTGTATGAGGAAGCGAAATATTCTGGGTACTCGTATTTGAACGTTTTACGTGGAGTTGCACACCAAGGCTAGACTTTTTTTTAACTTCATCAGATAACCCTGCTTTAGAGGGACCCGCCTCTCGCTCTTTCCTGTAAGCCGTGTAATTTCTCCGTGAGCATTGTGTAAAAGCAGTCTTTTGTTTCTCGCAGTGGAAAGGCTCCCCCCTAATTCGCTGTCGCTTTTCTCCTAAATGAAAGAGAGGCGTCATTTGTGTGGTTCTGTTAGCGCTAATGATTCGTTTTGAGGGGGCCGTGTCCAAGCAACATGTTCTGTATAATTGCGTTACTACCTCGCATATTTCAAGGTTGGTATAGTTGTGTAACACAACAAAAAATTCCAACGATTTTGATTCTGTTGGACTTCCTGTTAGTCGTAATTTGAGGGCACTGTAAACGTTTGTGTGTTGCCATTTGAATTTTCTAATGAGACATACATCCTGTTAGTCGTTTAGCATCTACATGAAAATTGTTGCTTGTGAATGGACTTTTATGTAAAAATTATATAATTATTATGAATGCAGTCCCTCTCGTTGTTGTCGGCTACGTATAAATTATGTGCTTTGTTGAACAATGTACTTGAAACAGGATATTTTTATCGCTAAATTTAGTCTACAATTTGTATTTGGAAAAAAGTACCTAAGTTACTATTTTTAACATTTTAAAATAATTGTGGTTAATATGGGTTCTTTAACGATAAACGCAGGTTCTAGTGTTGTAAATTTTCTCAGTCAACAATATTATAATATCCCTTATGTAAATACGCTAAGGAAAAATTACTATTTTATTACTTGTTAGAAATCATCGATTTAGAACCTCATAAGTGCGTTCCTGAGGGAAATGAATGCGAAAGAATGCATCATAGTTAAGTGTTGTGCAGTACAGTGCTGCGAGGTGAACTGGAGTAACGCTTGCGCGGTGAAATTATGTACTAATTATTATTGTTTTAAATTAACTACTTTCTTGTAATTTATTGTTAGTCATTGTAAGCTTAATGTATGTAAAGTTAAGATATTCTGCCACCAAGTTACGATACTTAATTGCAGAATTAATGATCAATTTAATAGAATCTAATTGCCCTTCAACTGTACACCAAAAAGATTTAAGACGAAAAAAATTGGAGTACGCATTATATAATATGGAAACAAGAAAGCCCCCCACATCCAACCCGCAGATTACATTGTGCTGCAACACACTGTTCTAACGTACATAACGAGGAAACGATGTATTCTAGACTCCTACAACTGTTTTTTCGTGACCCGAATAGGATCGAAGTTATGTTTCTTAAGTCTTAAATGTAGTTATTCGAAGATCGTATGAGGAAAACAGGCGCAACGCATGTTACGTTACGCACGTTGACATCGTCCTTAGCTCGCAAATAATAGGATGTAAGCCCTGTCTCTCCTCGTCCCTACATTTTGTCTCTCTAAAGGTTCACGGGTTATGTTTCTTATGCCGTCATCTATTAAATGAAACCTTTTTACTTTCCCGTATACGTACGTATACACGGAGTGATATACGTAATATAGGGAAAGTTATGTAATGCTGCGCGAAAAAATGGCCAATTTTCGGCGAAAAAAAAATTAATTGCCGGGCCGTGAAAACGAATAAGTGGATAAAACCAGTTGCTAAATTAAGAAAAAAAAATCCCCTAACGCGTGGTGTAGCCAGAAACCCTGTTTTCTAGGCCCTTGATACCGAAAACCCAATTGAAAGGAAAACGTCCGTCCGTCTGTTCGCCCGTCTGTTCGTCCGTCTGTTCGTCCGTCTGTTTGTCCGTCCGTCCGTCTGTCTGTCTGTCCGTCTGTCTGTCCGTCTGTGAACACTGCTAGCGCCTAAACCATACGTACGATTTCTTCCAAAATGGATATTCCCCAGTCGATCAGGTTTTAGTCAAAGCTTTGAGATTTTGAAAAAGATTCTTCAAAATTTGGGGATACTATATATGAAGCCCCCGGGGATTTTCAAAAATTTCTCAAAAACGGCTCCAAATTTTTTTCTTTAAATTTCTTATATGAATAGAGTAAAATACACTTTTTAACATGGCATAGGTCCGATTTTCACGTACAGCTCTGAATTTTCGAAAATTGTGAAAGTTTGACTTTTTTTCGTCGTCTTTCGCCAACTACAAAATTGAAGATAGAGATTTTTTCTTCAAATAAAATTTGTTCTGCGTATTGAGTTCTTTCATAAAGGTCATGTAAATGTTTCTCAAAATTTTGGTAGTTTTCGTGGAATATTGCGTGTAATATGTACAATTTTAAAAAATGACAAAAACAAGATTTTCTCAAAAACGGCTCCAAATTTTTTCTTTAAACTTTTGGTAGGGATAGTGGTAAATGTACTCTATCAACGACATAAAAGCCATTTTGGTCTATCGGTTGGTTTTTTTCAAAAATTACAAAAATGTAAATTGTTTTACTTGTCTCTCACGTCGTTAATATTTACACTATCGGCGATTTTTTGACATTATTATATTTACGAGTTTATATGCTTTAAATAATGTCAAGTAAAGTTTCTCGAAAACACTACCGTTTTCTGTGAAAAGTAGCTCAAATTTCGGCATTTTCAGAAATGCTCAAACGCCATTTTCTCATAAATGGCTGCAATTTTTTTCTTGAAACTTTTGTAACAGATAGTGATAATTACACTGTTTAATATGACGTAAAGTTTATTTTGAGTTTTTTTTTGTTTTTTCAAAAATTATGTAAATGTAATTTTTTTGAAAGATCTCTCACATCTTTATTTATTTATTTATTTATTTATTTGTCAAAAAAAAAAAACAGTAAAAACTGTATATGACGTGTGGGGAAAGAAATTTACCTGCGCACATTTTCTTGAGGGCCAGAAATTTTATTTAATATGCACATTACCAGCAATTTATAAACATTATTATATTTGTGAGTGTAAATTCTTCAAATAACTTCAAATAAAGTATTTTGAAATCTCAACATTTTTTTGAGAAAATGAGCTTCAAATTTGGCATTTTTAGTAGCGCTAAAACGCCATTTTCTCTTAAACGGCACATTAAAAAAAAGTGCCATTTACGGCTAGGTTTTTGTGTTCTTTAATATTCTTAAATTAATATTTTCGTTCTTCCAATAGGAAACCGAAAAATTAAGAAAATGACAAAAAAATATACCTTTGGCGTCGATAGATGGTAGCTGGCAAGAAAGAGTATGTGGCAATTCCGAATAGCTAGGGAAGACACAAGAAAATCGAAAACTAATACGGGAAAGTTTGTGCCATTCTGTAGCACCACTAGTTGAATGTGGTATTACATTTTTGGAGGGTTCCTTCACTCCGTAGAACGGGATGTCAGAAAATTTGAATGCCAATACAAAACTGCTCTAGCTATTCAGAATTTTCAGTTTCATCTGTCAAAGGAACCACTGTACTGATCGTTCCGTAATATTTAGAAAAGTATGTTATAATCAAATTAATACGCCTAAAATACTTGTACAAGTTTGAAATTCCAGTTCGATTTTCTCTTCAAAATGAGGAAGAAGCTGGAAAATATGCGTTAAATCATACGGGGCACTTGTAGAAAACCTGCAGGCAAACATGGAGGGGATAAGTGGTATTATTGAAAACATATTCATATCAATTGTTAATTAACGCGACACTCAAAGTTACATAAGTAAAAAAATCTTAAGAGATGACAATGTCGATATTTTTTTCTGTGCTTTGTATAATTACGACTTAATGTCTCACAGCCAGTTTCTCGTTTCCATTTCCATAAATTCGTACAGAATAAAATCCATGATCTATTACATTGAGCAACATCAGGTTTACCCTAGTTGTGAGACGAAACACGTGGTGTGGTTCGCACTTGCAGTAACGCAGGGCATTGACCGCTCAAGAATTGTAATTGTGCATTGTGAGTTTCTGCTTCCTCGCCTGTCTCATCTCGGTCAACTGTTTAATTGCCATTTGAGTATTGTGCTCTCCCCTTGGGAACCAAGCCGTCACTTGCCTTTTCCATTTTGTCTCGGGAAAACATCTTGGGTCTCGATGAATACGCAAAGGATTTAACCATCTGTACGTTAGGGTTATAAGGCGACCTCTGAACGTAATCCCTTTGATGTGAACGATACATATTAATCAAAAGTGGGTCGTTATATAATAATTAAATAATTATAATTATACTCCATTGCTTAAATGTATTATCTTTGTGATGGTCTAAACTAAATAATTTGTTAAAATTCATTACATTCGTCTTAAAGATTGATTGAAATATTAATTGATTTAACGCCAGAAAAAACTGTGCGGTAGAAGTACAACCTGTGCACGTTTTCAGCGTTATGAGGAGAATATTTATTCAAATAATCGTTCTCCATTTTCTCGTGGCATTAAGACGATCCTTAGAAGAAGGGATAATAGCCAAAATCGGTAGCTGATTTGCAAATAATTATTTTGCATTGCAAATAATTATTAATACAAGGGAGCGAGTACTTTCTTATCGATTGCGAAAACACTCATTTCCGTCTGTATTAATAATTCAACAGGTACATGAGTATTGGGATCCCAGAACTCAACAAAATGTGCACCGATTGCACTCTCAAAATACTTCTCCCCGTTGTATGTCACACACAGAATTTGGTTGTTGTCGTGTTCTATGGGATGGAATCGATCCGTGAGAACATTTTCAAAGAATTATATTCTCCTATGAGCTTAAGAAAACGTCCACATACAGTGAAGCTATACTTAGGTCCAGAAGCAAAATAAATTCTCGTTTCTTTCTATAATAACACGTTCAACTTTGTAAGAGGAAAATTTCGTCTCTTCCAACGCTTCGATTTTCTTTACGTTAAAGTTATTTTGGCGTATATAAGTATCTGTATTTTGTAATTTATTAATACATAACATTTTTTATAATGCGCATCATTTTTTTAAACATTTACATTTTTCATTTATTCATTATTTTAATTCCTTCCTTTTTTACCTCCTTCTCCTTAGTAAAAAGCAGTTTAATATGTAGTTCACCAACTTTTGAGTGCTCATTGCGGCTCAATCATTCGGAATATCCACGTAGTTTATTAGACAAAATATGCTTAGAATTGTCTTAAGAGCTTATTTTCAAAGTTTCGACGTTTCCTCCTCGCACACCCTTATAGTTTCAAATGTGCCATTCTTAAATCTTTTACAAGTTTCTGTGCCTCTTGCAGTAAAGACGCGGATTTTTCAATCCAGATCATTGCAATACGGTGACTTGAAACCAAAGGAATGGCCCAATGAATTTCTTCACGCATGCGGCGTACTAGTGTTGTGTATGTTATTCGATGTGCTTGCTATTGAAGGCAGGAAAATGACTATCACGATTGCGTATTAAGTATCATGCATTATCTAATTATATGTCGTGTAACGTTACCTTTGTTGTTAATATTCTTGAAGCACAAGCGATGTGCTTAATATAAGCTTTTTCGTTCAACGGATACTGTCGAGAGGGAAAAAAAACGCAAGATGAAGAAAACCCCGTTAATTGACTATGCGTAGGCCCACTGAAGAAAAAAAAACACTATGAAACTCGAGAGAAGAAAGATTGATAGGATTCTTTAGTGCGGAGAATGGCTGATGAAGTGTGTTGTGATTTAGATAATTGGTTGCGGTATTTTATCCCCATTTGTGCTTTTCAAGTAATAACTGGAATATATTACATCCATTATCGATAATGAATGCTTGAATCCAAACCTTTCACTTGCGGAATACATTCTTAGTTTTCTCCATTCTGAATAATATGTAGCATCATCCGAAGGACCCAGGGCAACAAATGAAAACCAAAACATAATTTATATCAATTATTCAATTATTTTCAGACCTTTCCGCGGCGGCCAAGGCACTTAGAGCAAAGGACCCTAACGTACAGTATCAGTGCCGCTGTTCCAAGGACCATGAGTTCGTGTCCTAAGGGGGGACTTTTTCCTTTCGCATCTGTTGTATGAAGATGCATGTCTGAACCGTAGTGGAGAACCACGCAGTGTTTACAAGTGTCTGGTGAAAGATTCAAGAAATACCTCTTAGGGAAAAGTAGGGTAACTAGTTCGAATGTAAAATATCCCTGATTCCCGAGGTAAAATTGCTGCAAGAAAACCGGGACTGTTGTTCTCTGTGGGCTGTTTGTAGACATGGGCGTGTTTTGAATCAGAAAAAAGGATCGGCATTGACGGGTTAACGGCCTAGGTTTGGGGTGCGGTCCCCAGGTAGAGAGTGACATCATTTGAAAGCAAGCACCGTAATTTGCGAGCTTTGCATTCAGAATTGGGCAGGCGCTCCTATGACCTTTCAGGGAGAGCGAATTTTTGCGGTGCGCGTCGGCGGCGGGGGCGGCGCTTCTTCGAGAGAGCCTGGCGCGCTCCCCCCCTCCCCGCCCCGCTCCCCCTACCTCTCTCCCCGGCCAGGAGGACCGTTCGAAAGATTTCTTCAAGCGGCCCGGCTGCAGAAGATTTGTGGGCCCGGAGAGCGCCATTCCATTCATCCGTGAAACACAGAAGGTTTTCGTGATTCCGTGTGGGATTTTACCGCATATTCTTTGCTTCTGCGTTCGAATTGTGTGGTTATTTTGAAGGTAGAAGTGCAGAAACACGTAACCGTATCAGGGTGTAACAGGAAATCCAACAAGCATACATAATTTATTTCTGAAAGAATATCGCTTATTTTAATCACATCAGAGTAATAAAGTTTATTTTGCTGTGAGAAATATATCACGTCTTTTGTCAGGTGGTAATTTATCCTCACGTGGCTCTCGCTAAACAACTTCATGGGAAATTCGTGGCCATAAATATTTCCGCGCAATGTAGCACAATTACGTGCGTTGAGGTTAGAAAGATTTCGTGTATTTGTTTTACATATTCATTGAAGCTGAATCGTAAATCAATGCAGTACGGCACGTCCATTGGAGAGCCGGTGCATATAAATCGCCATCGCCCGGGGGCGTGCGTGGGCTCGTGCGAATGGGGCGGAAGCGTGACTAACGGGGCCCGCGTCGCGTCGCCAGGCACTTCCTCGCGCGCTGACACGTCGCGTTGCGTCGCTGCCTCGCGCACGCCGCTCCCACCTGCGCCTCCTCCTCCTACGCCTACGCCGCGCCGCGCCGCGCCTCGCCTCGCCCTTTCTTAGCTGTGCGCGTTGCACCCTCCCCGCCCCGGTCTCGCCTCCCTCCCGCCCTTCGCCTAGAAATTGTTCTAAGTTTCTTTATTTTAAATCTAATCAATTACTTTTTAATACAATCGATGTCTTTGGAATTCGTTTAATTGGCCTGCAACATAAGCCTTCGCACGTCAGCCACTCTCTCATTCTGTCCTCAGTACCGGCATAAACTCTATGCCAAGGACTCCCATCACAGATCCCAATTGTAGGTCACTCGTAGCTCCTTACTCGATTGCACGAGCTTCGTTGAATCGAGTTCCTGTAGCGTGCGCGGCTCCTGCGCCTACACTCCGGACCAAAAAATGATAGTTCTTTCTCACATAAAGTAAATAACTTCCTTTAATATTTTGTGTAATCAGAATCCTCGTTTTGTGGGTTCTCGATGCCGGAAGTGGTAGTACTGCAAAACGACCGTCCAATCGTCTGTGGACAACGCTAGCAGTTACTCTGTAGGCAGGATTTTCATGAAAATTGATATTCCGATATTTGCCTGATGTCGCGGACTCTTGGATTTGAAATAGATATTTTGATATTGATTACATGAAACCCGAACTGCATGTTCCAAATTTTCTAAAATAAAAAGCTCCATTTTTTAAAAAAATTGTCCTCGAATTCAAAGCATTCAAAGAATTCAAAGCATTCATTCAGCTTCAAAGCACGCTTATAAAAACGGGGATTTACGAAGTTCGATTTCAGAATTTTTCAGCATCTTCGTTCAACAGCAGTTTGGAAGATATATATTTTTCGTTATGACATCTGTTCTTCAAAAGAAGATCTGTAAATAAGATTACGTACTATTTTTTTCAAAATACAATTTTTCGTATAAGTAGTTTCGGGTCAATTTGTTTCTACATTTTTTCCCTTGGAAAACGCTTATAAAAAAATTCACAGGTCCGATTTTCGTTAAACTCTTCAAATGTGTGAAAATTTCAAAAGTTACAAACATTGCGAGAAGGTATATGCACATTAGTTGTCTCAATTACTAAACGAAAGAAAATACAAACTTCCGCGTAACATGTCTCGGGCACTTCCATTAAAATACGGACATCGCTTCGCTCGTTCACTTCTTCTTACACGTCCGCGCATATATCATTATTCATCTCAGCTGACTTCCGTGTTCACGTTCGTTGGGTATTTCAGTCACTGCGCTCGCAAATCTTCCATCACATATTCCATCACCCGTCTTCCGTGATTTGCTTAGCATCTCTGGGCCGATTTGCTCGCAGGCGCCTGGGTGCCTGCGGCCGGTTAGTCGCCCCGCCTCGTTCCGCCCCGCCCCACTCCGCTCCGCCCCACGTGTACCGGATTCGGCCAAGCGAAGCACCCTCAGGGACCTCCAGGCGCGTTGTGCGAGTGAATGAACCGGATGTGCCCACTTGATGTTTTTGCTAAACGACTGCAAGGCCGTGCGCGAGCAACGGTACGCCTCGCTTGTGTATGAATTGAGAGTTCGCGAATGTACAGGAAGATGCATCAAAAGGTTATCCGCATTAAAAGGTTTTGAGGCGAAGAGATTCCAGCGTCGGTCGTATTCAGAGCGAGGTTAAGAGCAGGTAAAATGGTGTTAGGTTGTTGCAGCTGGAATGCGTATTGTACGGTTCATACACCTGATTTTGTATGCTGTATGGGTTAATAGTAATGTTCTGCGTCGAAAATGCGAGGTTAATAATCAACATCAATGTTATTTATTTATTTATTTATTTATTTTCTCATTTTCTTAACTCCTAGTCTCATGACACATCTCTGCCACCTCAGTTAGAGATAGCTCTTCGAAAATCTCGATGTCACAGAAACACCCAGAGAAAAATTTAAATCTTGTATCACATTGAAAACATATATTTTTCTCAAAATTCGTAGTTCTAAAATATTTACGAAGGTAGTTTCGTATTCTAGTTCAAATTAATTTTTTTATAATATTTTTGCATCAAATTATCGTTCACAAAAATTGAAATCATCTTTTCGCAAGTACTAAATGTTCGATTGTGAGGATAAGTTTATTGTAATGGCTGCCACGTTCTGTTTGAATACTCTAGAAGAGTCAAATTGTATCCTGTGTGGTGATCT
Source organism: Acheta domesticus (assembly GCA_031308135.1). Lineage (NCBI taxonomy): Eukaryota > Metazoa > Arthropoda > Insecta > Orthoptera > Gryllidae > Acheta > Acheta domesticus. The sequence continues at coordinate 244,484,994 of JAHLJT010009436.1, read as the reverse complement.
AAGAAACGACTTTTCAGTTATAAGAATAGGGAAAGCTCATCTGAATAACATTGGACAAAATTACAAATGTCTATGGTATTGATATTCTAGCAACTTAAACTATAATGTGGTGAGTCGCCATTATACCACACCGTTCAAAATAATTGAAATGACATGACAATATTTCAAAATAATTGAAAATTGACAAGAGTTGTGAGTACTTCTGTTGTGCGATGGTTAATCTCTCTGAAAATTGAGGTTGGTAATAAAGTATTGTTTGTTGACGTGGGCCATCACTTCATTTTGTCGCAAAATTCATATACGCAGCGCTCATTGCACTATCATTGCTAGCGTTACGGGGTAATTTCTGAGACCAGTGTCGGCACGGAGGACGCCGTTTCATGTCCTCGTTTTGCCTTGACTATGCAACGACATGAGGTGAGAAACGAGCTAATGGCCGTGCGGCACTGCACCAGTGTGTAAATTGCGGGAACTGTTCCCCGAAGGACTTCTAACTGCCTTTTATGTGCAGGGTTTATGCGCTCTTGGTACTATTTTAAAAGGACTTAACTGATTAGTTTACTGCGAAGCCAAGCCAAGAGTTAGTATTGTAACTCTAGAAATGACTTGTTGGGAGGTTTTCCAGATGGCATGCAGTATCACAATATTATGAGAATGGATTGTCACTGTATATTGCAACAGATTTTCCAATTTGGTAGAAATTGAAAAAATAATTCAGTTTAATAGCCTTGGTGTTCTGAGAAATGACACTTGTGACGAAACAAAATATAATAATAATAATAATAATAATAATAATAATAATAATAATAATAATAATAATAATAATAATAGTTTTTCATTTATCAGATACTAAACATAATTTGCTACAAATTCTTCTTATTCGGGTGATTGTTTCTCACCTCTTACTTTTTGATTACAAATGTAGAACATTAATTCATAATGTAAATATTCGTCTACGAAAATTGTGGTTTAAAAAAGGAAATTTAAGCTAAATACAGTACCACTCTCCAACGGGCCAAATTCAATTTCATCCAAAATGAATTTATTTCATGAAACTTGAAAATCTCTTCTTTGTAACGGGATAGGTGAAAATTGAATTTACCTTCTCTCTCCCTTTACGTTATAAAAAACAAAAAGTTTTAAATTGTAACTTCACAACTTCAGCATCTGTGCATGTTTCCTAGAGTTCAGTGGGAAATATAGTTATTCGAATTACCGTTCTTCATGTCCTGGCGGCGTTAAATCGATTCCTTCACGAAGGGCACGATGAGGGATAATAGACAAAATATGTAGCTGATTTTCCTTTGCAAATATGAATAGTTTTTATTACAAGGGAGCGAATATTTTCTTATCAGTTCTTGCCAAAAGCGCCCATTTCCACATGTATTTAGAATTCAGCTTGTATAAGGTTAGGGTAGATATCCCAAAATTTAAGAAAACGTGCACAGAATTCACTTCTCCCAATCGTACGTCACATTGTTCTAAACTTTTTTGACGTTAAAGAAATAAATCAAATAAATACATTTTAAAAAACAGCAATTCCCTAGATTGCTTTGGACTCTATTTCACTTAAGTCGGTAAATCTATTTACGGCCCTTCAACATGTGGGCGATTTGTTTCTAGGTTAAAAAATTATCCTGAAAATAATATGATTTTTTCAACCCGTATAACATTTTTTAAGTGCATTTTTTACCTACGTTTTTATATAATTGACGTGTAAATACAATTCTTTTCCATTCAGGACCCCGATGTTGTATGAATTGGTCGAAGACATTCGGACGATGTCGGATGAATTTGTTCCCCCCTCCCCGAGTTATTATCTAGAGTCGAGGAGCCAAACTTTTTTATTCTTTCTGTAAAAGCACTGCGCATCTTACTGAGTACTATGCCATAAGAGTAAGAGCTATTTTCATTAATTGCTTGTACTTTTCAAAACATTATGATTGTACTATATAATTCTCCATTTGAAATAATCCGAAATCGCTGCTGATTCGAGTAGTGGTTAATACGTTTAAAGCGCAAACGAGTTGAAATCCCGTCCCGGGGGCATATACTTTAGGAATAAGACACTCTCAGAAGGATGTACTGGGCCATTGAGGTGATTCATAAGTGAAGAAATCCGTCACCGGTCGCGAAAACATAGAATCGAGTTCAAATCTGTGAAATTTTCGCGCAGCTTCAATAAGTATAATATTACGTAATCCTTTCAAATAATAAAAGGAATTATGTGTTGTGGCACCATTAGTTTCAGTTTTTTTCTCAGTAGTAGATTTTTATACTTATAACCACGGACTGTTTCTCTACAGTACTATCGAGACAGTAAGAAGATTATTTGCCTATATCATGCAAAGATAAAATTTCAAAGTTTGTATTTACTTGTATAATAAATGAAACATTTAACAATTATAATTTATTTCTTTCAAATGCTTTTTTAAAAATCTTTTTTGTGATCATAGTTCGAGAATAAGAAATCTATGTTAGTATGTGGCATTATGCTTCATTGTGGATATGAAATTAATTTAATTTCTGCCATAAATGTTGTTTTCGAAACGGAAGATAGCGTGCATTGTTGAGTGAATCCTTCCATGTTCCGACTCCTCTTTCTCGTGTGATTCATCTCGGTGGCAGATGGTCGTGGAGACGTCTCACTCGCTGAGCGTTTTTAGGGATCAGCGTTTACTTTCGGGGCGTTTTTCCGCTGTCGAGGGAAACTAGAGTCACGATCGCGCTCCCGTCGGCGACTACTCAGGGTGGAGCATCCGCGTCACCTTCACTCGCTCCCCGGCCCGTGCCGGAATGCGCCGAAAGTAATGGTGGTCAAGAAACGCTCGAGGAATACTTTTGCTGAAAGTCTGTTCTGCTTTTGTAGCATCGATCAAGAATGATTCCAGAAACTGAGATACGGATACTGGGCTCGTTTTGTGTCGAAATTATTTTGTTTCCACTTGTCAGATAGTAAAATCGACAGTGCAGTGCTCAAATGGGGCGATCAGGATGAATTCTACAATATTCGAGATGTACCATACAGTGTTTGGTCCAAGAAGTTGTTCGTAAAAATTGTGCCTAGAAACTACAAGAAATTTCATTTTGCCCAGAATGATAGATTGAAACATAACCAAAAAAATGTTGTTCTTCACTCTTCTGATTCTCCTTAGGAATCGTTGAATGTTTATCATTATTCTACATTGTTTTTGTTGTGTAGATACATTTTGCTGTTCTTTTAACCAATGTCAAAAGAAGGAGAATTTCACAAAGAGTTTATGAATTACATTTGAACTTTATAAATATTAATATAAAAAGTGCTTTTAAGGAAGACAGGCGCGAGTGCAATCACAAGGCCTGGTTACGGCCTGCTTCTTGATCTCGATATCGAAAACGGTGCGTGCTTTAATAAACAAGATCCTGAGATATGTTCCCCATGCCATAATGTACAAAATGAGACCTTTTGACACCTTCCATACTTTTTTAAGGTACGACTCTTCTGGGTAAGATTGGGACCTGCAGGATATCGAATTTTTATCTCTTTTATGGAGTATCTCGAATTTTTAAAAACGCGTTTGGGCTACGTTTTTCGTTTCATTGGAATAGGAGGCGGAACAAAGAGGAGAGGGTCGTGTTTCCACTTGGACTTCTTACCAAGTTATGCTAGTGTATATGTATTAAGGAGTTTATTTCTTACAAATCAGGTGTTAGTATTTGATTTTACCCAAACTTGCACTTTCCACATTACTAAAACATACTGTCGATAACATATTGTACAGGATTATCATAAAAAGCTGTGTAAATCTAATTAACATTTGAACATTATTCTTTACGTTAATTTAAACACGATTTATTGCTTGCTACTGTGGAATAATTTAACCTTGTGTGGGCAAACGAGATTGTGTATAGTTTACATGATCGAAATCGGACTCTGAAACACTCCGAAACATAGCTGTGAAATACGTCGAGAACTGCATGCTAAGCGTACTGCGTTGCTTGAGAAATTGCTGCAGTTGCACGCAACATTGTATCAATATTGTAACAGTTTCAGTTCTCAATCCTCTTATTCATTGTTTGTTCTTCCGTTCTCGCTTCGTACCTGGGAAAACTTAGAAACTATGCGTTATGCGAACTGACTTAAATCTGCTAATTGTGTGTGCCGATTTTTATCTGGGTCTTGGCATGGCAGAATGCATTATAATTGCATATTTTCCAGCAACTTTGAAACTGTTCTTTGTTTTCGAGTTCTTTGCAAGTAATCAGTGTTCAAATGTATATATTATGGTTCTTTTGGAGGTTGGCTGTACCATTTTTCACGTGAGAAAAATACACGAACTAGATACAATATCTTGCATTTTCTGTTCGTGTCACTAGACGTTTTCAGTAATTTAATTCCACAGCACTGTGCCGTAATTCCCCACTTAAAGGTTAATTTTTATACACATTTTTGAGTTCGTGCTTCAGAGGAGAACTAACTATTTATACGAGCGAAATGATTGTGATTTTCTAGAATCCACGGAACATATACGCTAGGGTTATGACTTGTCTTGCACTAAACACTTTTGTATCATCTAGCAAAGTTGAATTTTGGGGAATCCGCAATGTTCCTCTTATTTATTAGTTATTTTAATTCTGTAGTAAATTACACTTAAATGAAAATATGGAATTAATTGGCACATTTGCAATTAAGAAGAATATTATTTAAAACTCATGTTCATTATTATGAGATACACTCGTAGTATTACAGTTCACCGATAGTCTCACATTAGTGACGTCTCGCTCGTTTCCAATTTAATATCTTTCTGCAGTTAAGTACAGTGTAAAAATGATTACAAACTGTTTCCCGCCAATTTTGTTGCAAGGCTGTAACGACGTCTCGTTAAACGAACGAATCCGTTAGAATTCTAGGAAACAAACGTCGTCGCCCAACAAGGGAAGCCTGAGGAGGATGAGAAAGTTCAGGATCATCATCCTCCCTCTAGCGGTCCAGGCGCGTATTGCGCGCAGTCTGCTTCACGGATCGCGGAGGAATCCGGAAACGCGAACGAAGCGCTCTGGAGACCGAAGAGAAACACGATAACGGAGTCGACGCTGAAAGTAAATGGACGTTGGTAAAACGCGAGCAGCGGGAGGTGCGAAGTGGGAGGTAGCTGTGAGGGCGTAGGGGGCACAGAGGGCAGACAGCTAAATGGAAAAGAGACAGGCGTGGAAGATAGAAGTCGTAGAAGGAAAGTGGAGGTGGTAAACCATTTGAAAAAAACACGACGCGGATCGGATATCATTTTGTTGTTGGTGGTGATGGTGACGGTGGACGCGGTGAAGGCAAAGACTAATGTTGGACGTAATAGTGATTGTGCTTGTGATGAAAACAGAATTGCTGATCGTGCTGGTTTCGAAAAAAGGTGTTGAGAGTATTGCTAGAAGTGATGAATGAGAAGGCAGTAATAATAAGTGACGTGGGTGTACGAATCAGCCTGTTGAGGAGCGATAGAGCATACATCGCTCCGGGAAAAGAGCGGATGCAGGAGAGAGACCTCAGAAGGGGTATTGGGAGAAGGTGGTGGGTTGAGGGGGACGGCGAAGGGTCAAGGGACCGCGTGCGGCGGATGAGGCAAGGCGGTGGTTGGGTGGACAGACGGACGCGGGCAGTGCCCTTGAGGACTGAAGACTGTAATTTCCGCTGGGGGTCGCCAATCGGGGCGATGGCTTCGCAGGGCGCGGGCGAAAGTGTAGCGGTACCTGCGGCGCCTGCAGCCGCTCCGCCCGCGCCATCGCCATCCGCTATCCGCCGGCCGTCTCGTCGACGCGAGACGTGTCGCCGTTGTGGCTGCAGATGGCATCGAAAGTGGTCGCGGCGGAATGGACAAAGCTGACGGGCCGCGTGGGGGATTGACGTAAGCGCCGAGAGCGAAAAGAATCGTTCCTCCTTTCATTGGGGATGAAAAGCGTAATTTGAGACTTCCGCCAAGCCGTGGCAGTCAACGGACGTGCTGAAGACGTTAGATCATCGTCGACTGATTGGAATGTCTCTGCCGTAGGAAAGATTTAAAGTGAATACATTCCCTTTCCTTTTTAATCATCCTCAATATCACGTTACTGCTTGTATCTCTTTCCTAAGAAAAATATGTTGATGTATGTTTTCTTTCTCTTAAAAGGTGTTAATGTTTTTTTTCTTTAATGTATTCATCTTTGTCCATCCTTGTTCTTACACTGTTGTGTGTGCTGAAATAGAGCGTCAGCTCGTGACGTGTATTTCTCCTTCCCCATACAGGAGTTGACGTTTGTTTTCCTTCACACGACAAGCATTCCAAAACATTTATTGGCACTTGTTTCGTTCTTAAAGGTTGTTTGTCAAAGAGAATGCCATCTGTTTTAAAAGGAAACGAGTTGGACATTGTAGTCACTGATCTTGCGTCCTCATTAATCGTAACGTGCTATTTGTGGTATTCGCTACCCATGATAAATCAGCATACTCAGGAGAAAACAATAATGGAAACGTTTCCCACGCAAGGCAAGTAGCCATGGAATGCACTTGTTCTGAGTGAGTACTTTGTGGCCCCTTCTAGTTGGTTGTAGGCGACACGAAGCATGAGCAATAAATTATATTCCCGTTTTAGCGTTGTGTCTACGAGATCCGCTCAGAAGCCGGACATGGTATTTCGTAGTGTACACACTCGTCTCTTCCGCGACAGAAAATACTTAACTCGCGTTGTCACGATGTTTGTGGCAGAGCTCCGCGACGGAACGACCTTTAGAACGTTGTTTCGTACGCTGAGTTATAACTAATTTTTCATTCGTTTGTGGAGGACACAAAGCCTTTCCCAAGAAACGACGTTGTAGCTGAGAAAGAAGCACTTGAGTTCGGTCGTTGATTGTCTCGTGAAAATGCGTTGAGATGGCGTAGGCGATAATTGTTTCTGCGACCACGTGGTGCGAATGGTAAGAGTACAGTTTTAAGGAATTGTTTGCAATGGGAACAGCGACGATTACAGAAACGAGATTCGGAATCGTTAAGTATTCTTCTTTAACAAATATTTAATTTTGATAGGAATAGTTTCCATGTGCAATAATATGGATTTCAGAAAGCTTAGCTTTCGGGATAAAATCAAAATTTTGAAGGATATGATTCAGTCTATCCCAGTTTATTTTTATTTCAATTTATTTAAACAACTACTGAATTAGTTAAAAAAAACTGTCTTAAATATTTAAATGTTCAAACTACCGAAACTTATGTATGTGCGAAATGCGATTATTCTCGAGTAATTTGCGCGGAAGGTTTCCACCACAGTTGACCAAACGGCTGTAAAGGTAGATGGCGCAAAGGCATAATTGCAAGATGAACGACGGAGATAAATATGACGCGAGAGGACGTATTGGTGCGATGGAAGACAGAAATTGAGGAAGAGGGTTCACACAAAAATAGCCAACATGGAGAAAAGGATTCTAATTCAAGAAGAAGAAGAAGGAGAAGAAGAAAGAGGGGGAAACGTCTGTGGTGGAGGCAAAGGGACACCTTTAGAGTACAGGAAAAAAATTAGTACGGGGGGAGTGACGGCAGATCCAAGTTTGTGCGAGGCAAGGCGTGGGAAGTAACAATGGTGGATGGTGGTACTAAAGTAAGAACGAATCCAGAGGTAAAGAATCCATCATGAAAGTAAAAACCCAGTATGTTGGTTTCAGGAAAATACATTTGTACAAGAGAGCAAGAAGGATTTTTAGTTGTCACAGGAATCAGGGTAGCCGCGACACTACCATTGTTTTTGAGCGGATGTTTCTCTGGCATTTGCATTTCCGACCTTGAGAGCAGCTGTCAACATTCAAGGTAGGCTGTTACTCACGAGTTAAACAGCCGTGCACTTTAAAGTTTTTATTGTTCTCGAATTGGTTGATTTAGTAGTCACAGACACCAGCTACCAGTTTATCTAATAAACTACGAGTATATAAATAAAAGGAAAATTACTTACGTAAAAAGAATATTCTTTAGCATTTTAACTTGTGTAATAGAGGTATTTGAGAACTCAAAGGATATTAATCAGTTGAATTTAATGTTCCCTCAGTGTATTGCTGGAAATATTTAAAACAATATTTAAATCTCATCGTAATGAAATTTTGCATACTAAATTACATTCATACATTTTATTTTAAAGTATTATATGAATACTCTTTCAGGCAACAAAGTTCGAATTTCCTCAAGTTCAGACTGAATTGTGTATTGTAATACACGTAATCTTGTTCATGTTACTCTCCGTTATTATTCACGCAGGCGGGCTTGGAGCCACGACCTTGTGATGTGGTCCCACATATAGAAGCCCTGGCGGGGAATTGAATCTCGCCCCCCCTCCCCCATGATTGTTAGTGATACATCGTCAGCAAGTATATATCACGAGGAGTCGAGTTGAGGGCTCCGTGCCCCTTGGGTGTAACAATCCAGGTGGTCTCCAGTTTTGCTCTTGGCTTCGTTGGGCCAGTGCCTGACACTCATGGCTATTAAGGAAGGACAAGCCCCGAACGCATTGAGCGGTGTAAACAGCTCCGATGCGAATCCGGAAAGTTGGTATATGTGAGCAGGCGAGAAGACCTTAACCACGTTATGGGTAAATGGACGAGTTGCGATTCTCGCGCATCGGCATCGCGTTCTGAATACCAATCCAACGGTGTAATTGTACACCTGTGGGAGGTTAGGATAAGACATTTCCCAATTGCCCGCCCTGGGGAGTAAAATCCTCCTGTACCGACTAGTGGGTACACTAGTAGACCACACCAGGTCTTCTACCCCTGCAAGTAGAATGGGAAAACGATATTTCTGCGCCAAAGTGCTTTTGCCCTATATCTGGCGTGCTGACAGTGGTCGGCGACCGCCGCGGCCACCTCCGTCGGCGGCGCCGCGTGTTTTAGGCCGTTATGATCCCCGTGTTTGCGGCGGCGGCGGCGGGGCGGGCGCTTTTTGTCAGTTCCGCTTCCCGACGGCCGCAAGAAACGCGCGCCGTCACCACTCGACGACGGCGGCGGCGGTGGCCACGGCGCTGCTCCGACGTTCTTCCGCAAGTAGGTTACAGGTTGAAATTCATCGAGCGCAGCTCGCCAGCCCTCCGTATTCGGAGTGCGCGGCCGCCGCCTCTCCTTCTCCCTGCGCCCATTGCCCATCTCCAATCCCCACCGCCTCCTCCTCCTCCATCGCCTCGGCCCCCTCCCCCTCCTCCCGTGCCCTAATTCCAGGAGGGGCGGCGGCGGCGGTTGTGGTGTTCGCGATCGGGGCTGCACTCGTGCCGCGATGTTTTGTCTCGCAATTGCATTATGAAGTAGTAGTTGTCTCGGGGAGAGGCGAAAAACGGAATGCGCTGATGATATTAAGAGGTCCGGTTTGTAAAAGGCGTTCTTCTTTGTGCCTCTGGAGTGTCATCGTCCCTCTCTCTCAATGCGACTTGGTTCTGCGGTAGTCGATACGCCGTGGAATGAATGCTCTTGCGGGTTGGAGCCTTTTGTTTTTCGGTTTGTCGCATGTTAGAATCGAGAAATAAGTTGTATTAGGAGTACTTTTTCTCTTTCCACAGAACTTTTAGTATAAAGATGATCAAGGCTACATAAATTTACAGAAATGAGAATTACACGTTACTTTCAAATTCAGTAAACACGGGCATGTAATGGCTGCGTTTACGTAATATAAAAATATCGTGTTTTTACGACTAAGGTGATAATAAAAATCATTGATAATTGAATTATTTGATTATTATAATCATTCAAAAATATATACCATTGTATATTCTTATTAACATACGTTAAAAAGGAAGATGTTTTCAAGTGTCTTCTGTGTTTCAAATCGATTTAGTAAATGAAGAGATCATATCTTTAGTGGCATCCTTTAATAATTTCTCAATTGTAAGTTCACAGGATTGCCTTCAGCCATTCTAACGGGATGAGTAGAATATTTGGATGTAGTAATCTAACAGAAAGAGAACTGGGTTTATTAGTACTTATGCCTTTTATGTTAATGGGTGTTTTCATTTCACTTTGTGAGTGCTTCAGCCACTCCATATCACTTTTTGCTAGTTTTTATTAATAGTTTCGAGACGATTAATTTTGCAGTTATACATTTCCTGACGAATGAAGTTTATTGAGGACTTTTCACCATAATTGTAACTGTCTACACCTTTCTTTCACGGGGAGCAAGTAAGCTTTGATTTCGATTTGAGTTTTTCATTCGCAAAATCGCACGGAGTCTAAATTGGAATGTTTTAAGACGAAGTATAATCGATGCATTGTTTATCATAAGTCAATGTCTGAACTAAAACAACTATAGGTAATGATTTTTGATAAATTATGCTTCTACTGCATTTGTATAAAAGATATAATGATACCGGATCAAATTCTTCGTTTGAAGTAAAAAACAGGTGCTGGTGAAATGTAGCTTCGTAAAACAAAAAGTCATTGCTATTTGGGCGTGTTTTCGAGCGTACTGGTAACATCATTCTGTTTGTTCTGTTCTTTGTCACGTCATTGTGATCAAGGTTGATTCCTTTCCATAGGCAGAGTTTTGTAGGTCAGGTATTTGTTCTCGTCATCAGTTTTTGTTGAACGTTCTGCTTCGCGTCTATTTCCTTGGATGTCGTCCGTTTTTTGCGCCCCGCATTCCTTTTCTTTCTTTTTGTACATTTTTACGTTGCTTTTTCGGCATTAATATTTTGTGTCTTTTCGCCAGTTGGATGTAATTGACGTAATCTTTTAATAATTTTCTCGTGATGTATCCCATTACAATAGTTTACCCTCTAATTTCAGGATGTTAAAAATTGCAACTATCACAACAATGCAATTTTCAGATTTTAATGCCACTTAAATGCCACTTTGAAAAACCATTTTTTTATCTGAGCTTTTTTCCCTTTCTTGATGTAAAGGCACCGTTGTAGAAAGAAATTGCTTAGCTGACATTTGCTTCATGTTATAAAGAGATACTACAGCTTCCCATTTGCCGTCTGCAAAGATATATCTTGTAACAGGTTCTTGCTGTTGATTCTGCTTAAATTATTGATTAATTTTTTGTAAAGCAATTTTTCTTTTACAGTTCACACTTGATGCTTCAAAATAATCAATTACAAATAGAAAGAACTCATATTCATCTGGTATATATTATGTGTATTTTACTGATTTGGAAAATTAATATCTGAAGATTCTTCGTCCGTTGTAAAACAGCCAGATGCGGTGGTGAATAAGACACGCATGATCACGCAGACGAGAAAAGACGCGGCCAGATCAACATGCCACACAGCGAGCCCCAGCGCTGGCAGTTGTCCAGCAGGAAGCCCTTGAACAGACTACGATAATAGAAGACACGTGTTAGCTGCAATGGTCTTGATATTGAGAAGAGTGGTATGGTAGAGAAAGTCATTGTGGGTAGCATCCTTTTTTAAATTAAAAAAATCATAAGTTCGTGGTAATGACAGGTTTTTTTCGTGCTTCTTACTCATAAGTGGTCTGCGCATTGTTCTTACCTTACAATTGTGGTTTTTGCTCTCATATAATTTTGCTACCTTTGTATCAAGGCATCACTCAGCTTAGACTCCCATCTAACCACGACCGTCGCGCCGTACATTAGCTTGATTACGGAGGAGCTTTTCGGAATGTCGGCTTTAATTAATATACGTGTATAATATAAAAAGTGGCTTCAATGCAATTCGGATATCATCAGCGTCTCTGGCTGCCTCAACGCTGACAGCAATGGTGGGAAGGAAGATGCAGCACCGGTGCCGAATGTGCTTCTCCCAATCGGGCGGACGACTGCGGCCTCAGCAACAGTCGGTAACTAGTATATCAGAAGCGGCGGCGGAGTGTCGGCCGTGGAGATGGTGTCGACAATGTCGGTGGCGGCAATGACGTTGCTGGCCGGGCCGTCGGTGTACAAACACGCGCGCCCTGGTTTCGGTTACGGTACCCGCCCGGCCCACTGCGACACCGCCGCCGCCGCCGCCGCCCCCGGCTTCGCCGACAAATGGCGGCGGCCATCTGCGCGCGAAACGAAGCGCGGTGCGACTGCGCGTACGCACGCGCTCACGCCCGCCACCACGCCCAACTGCTCCGGCACGCGAAACGCGCGACAGATGCGACGCGGCGCGGCGCTGCGCTGCGCGATTCCACGTCCCGCGCGCGCTCTGGTTTTCAGGCCCCTTCGGAATGCAGGACGCGCCAGCAGTTCGTCGCCAGATTGCGCCCGCGAAGTCACGTTCAGTTTGTGTGGTCTGAGACGGTCTGAATTTTGTTTGATGTTGACGGCGACGTCGACATCAGCTCTTTAGCCCTTCGCTTCCTCGACAAATGGCCACACCGCGTTAGATTCTCCGCTCTCGTCCTCTTCTCTGTCGCTACCATTTTCTATTGGTCTTTCATCACATCACATAACGTCACCAAGCCTTAGCCACGGAACGTCGTGATCTTTTTGCGGAGTATTTTCACATGAACTTACATTTTAGCGTCATATCATTTCGTATTATTTCTCACATCACAGCCATACCATTTACGAGCCTTAACTAATCTTACCATCTCCTTTTCTCAGTATGTGATCAACAAAATTGAGCCGTTTGTCTCGAGACTGGGTACTATATAAATACGCTTGTGGGATTTTTAGACAGCTTGTGAATAGTGATGGTAAAATATCATTTGGATACATTTTCGAAGTAAATTATTGCAGAACCTGTGTTTTGTTTTGCGATTTTCCTTGAAGCACTATCCGATCAATGGTAAAAATGGCCTCTGATCTTTGCTCTTTTGCAATGCTCCTGATTCCCAGGAGGACTTCAAATAATGCTGAATTTCTTTTTAAAATGTCTGCATGTAGACGGAAGAGTCACTGTCTTTTTGCTTGTTCTGTGCGCCTGCCGGAAACAAAACTTCTTTCTAATGGGAATATTCTAGAAAAACGTGTTGGAGTATAATTTAACAATTTTAAATCCTCTTACTTGAAGTTGTATATACAGTCAAACGCGTTTGAAAGTAAGACTACTCCGATCGTTCGGTTGATTATTCAGTCATAAAAACGCTTATTAAATACGAACTTGGTCTCTTTCTTCTTGGTATGCAGCGTGCCTCTAAACGCTTTGCCCCCAAGTGAGACGGGGACGTGTGTCTGCTGACGAAACAACAGCGTCATCTGTGACCCGAGCGCCGCTTCTTTCACACGGCGCGGCGCGGCGCGGCGCGGCGCAGCGCTCGCCCGACAGAGCGCCCTGCCGCGCGCCGGGCCGTGACTCTTCGCGACGCGATCCGCACAGTCACCTGCGAATCCGCCGCTCGGACAATGGCGCTTTTGCGGCGGCCCGAGGTGTCACCGGCGGCGGAACACGGCGCGGTCCATGTGGGGCGGCCAAACTGTTTGCCCGCACATTACCCGCTTGCGGGATGCCTGCGATCGTTCTCGGAACCAGCTGGTCGAGCTGATGCTAAGAAGCCAATGGTATCTGGATCATTGTAGATGTGGGAATTAAAGAACCGTATGAATTTTGACAATCCTGTACTAAGCGTAGTTATCCATTACTGAAGCAGTGCAGTGCAGCTTTTTGAACTTGGGTGTTATATCTGACGTTTTCGCATACTTTAGAAGATTTAAAATTATTATTGGTTTAATGTAACAGCGTGATAATTAAAAAATCATTAACAGATGGTGATTTTTGTAAATTAACCATAAATTAACAATAAGTGATTTTGACACATAGGATATAAAATATTTTAACGCCTTGATAATATAGTAATATTTGAATGTTCTTATTTCATTCGAATAAATCTATATGACGCGAAAAGCAACTACATTAAAATATTTCATCCAGAACAAAGTGCCTGAAGTGAAATAAGCAGTGTTAAGTTCGCTGTTATTTGCATGGAAGCACTACCGGACCGATATTGACGATTCCGGACGTGAGCAAAGGAATCCGGCGCGCCTGAGCGACTCCCTCGGAACGCCGTGGGCCGCTCGTGTGCCGTGTTGACCGAGTGCGGAGGAAGCGCCGGATCCGCACTAATGGCCGAGGCAAACACGCGGAGGCGCCCGGCAGCTGCGTCCGCGGGCCGGCGCGCGCGGCCGCACGGGCACACGGCGTTCGCGCCGCGCCGCGCCGCGCCGCGCCGCGCCGCGCCGCCAAAAGCGCTCTTCGGCGGACCCGGCAGAGTAAACAGAGATAACACTCGCAGAAATTGAAAGAGAGGCAGGTCATAGAGAAAAGGTCCTCCTTAGTCTACGAGCAGGTGGTTCTCTAGAAGAAGTTTGTTTTCTCTATACAGAATAGGGAGAAAATTATCTAATGCTGCCCGAAAATCGGCGAATTTTCGACAGAAAAACTCTTATTAATAGTTTTGTAACTTCTGTCAGGAACTTTTGCGGCCTCAAATAGAAAGATTCAAAATTACACCTAGTTAGAAAAAAAATATTGGAACATTCTCTACTAAACAAAAGTCAGTAGAAGACAATATAGAATATGCTAAGCAGACTATGCATCGGCCACTCCAACCTGTTCAACCACTTCAGCATGTTCTACTGTGCATCAGAATGTACCAAAATGTTGGATCTGTTAAGATATTCCCTACATGAGAAATTAATTTAATGGAAAAATAATTTCATGTAATAGTTTGAAGTAACTGAGTTCGCTGTTTTGTTTTTAAAAAGCGACCTAAAACAAATAAATTTGCGCTCCTACAAATTGAGAGGGGCGAGTGGTGCTCTAGAAGAAAGCGTTCAATAGTGAACACGAAATGTTTGCAGACTTTTGTTTCCTTGAAAAAAGAAAGAATAATAAGAAGAAAAAAGAATAATTAATACGTTTACCCAACATCTATAAGGAACATTTGAGATCCCAAACGGAAAACTTCTTCCTCGAAATTGCACTTAATGAGAAGAAATATATTGGAACATGCTCTACCAAAAATAAAAATTAATAGAATACAAGTTTTCGATCATTGTTAACAATTCTAAAATAAATCCACAAATAATGTAGGACTTCATTCCTTTAATTTAAAAAAATTGAACGTTTATTAGGGAGGTCTGAGGTTTCTCCATCCCTTCAAATAAAATAAAAACGTTATAATTTAATATGTCGAAATACTCAGTGAAAACTAAAATTATTCACAACAAACGCTTACAAGTGAGTACGAAAAACAACACCAGTACAAAATAAACTAACAATAAAAAACAACTCATGGCAGTTCTGCATGAATTTTTATGAGAGTGTTCGAATGATGAAAATCAGGGTTTTATACGAACTAAATTTAAAAAAATAATATCCGAAAAAAACCGAAAATATCGAAATAAACCCAAAAATGCCTTCTGGGTCTTTCAAGAAACGCCTGTTTCTTTTCAACCCTGTTTTAGTCCATCGTTGGGAGGTAATAACATGATGCACTACCCCATACTTCTACCTCAGTGTTCCTTCCATCCCCATTCTCTCCACTTAGGGCAGGAAATATGTTATTAATAATTCATGCTAATAATTAATTTAATACTTATAAACAAAATGCTAACATTTGAACATATTGAACATATCGAACATATCTCTTTTGCTTTTGAATATAATGCAGTTTCTCATTGAAGTGTATGCAAAATTAAATTTATAATTAATGTTTATTAAAACACGATATCTTGTACAAATTGATGATAGACCTAGAATTGAGGAGCCCCTAATATGCGACTCTGCTCACTGGCTGCACTTTTTTTTAAAGTTTTGTTTAAGGTCACATCAACATGCAGGTCATTAGCGACCACTATTGGGTTTAACGTTATGGTAACTGTGAAGATGACATGATGTGGTGATGATAGGGGGAGAAGGGACGAACACAAATACAACCATGCCCGAGGGGGGGCTCGAACCCGCGCCCCTTCGGTCCGAGATCGCTACGACTCTACTGTCTTAGCAATCTCGGCCACCGGGAGTCGGCCTGTTTCTTTCTCTTAAGGCAATGGAAAGAAGCCATTCGTGAAGAGCGTAGAACGCAGAGGGGACCCTTCACTACATTCCTCGACGAAATGTTCTGCGCACCCAAACATTTTATCTTGAAGATAGCACCGTAAACTATGTTTGTGGTGGAAATAAACTGCTTGGATGAGATTAACTGCTTGGATGAGAGTTTTTTGTGCTTCGTTTTTATTTGCTCCACTCTTGTGTTCTGGCGTGTTCTTTCAAGTACACTTTTCACCGTATTATTCCGTGAAGCATTTTGCTACCTCTACCTTGTTCCTATTTCCCATTATCCTGACTCTCCGTCCCATGAATCGTTGAAGTTGCTCGAACTTATTTCATTGTTCAATAAAAATACTAATGTAGGTTATGAGAACTGTGGAAAAGCATGAAGACGAACTAATTCGAAATATGTGAGAAGTGAAGATAATAGTGAGAGAGTTTCTCATGAACGAAATTCAGAGAGAAGGGAAGAAACCAGCAGTAGAAAATACTAGTCAGCGAATTGAATGAATTGAAACTCGCATATCGTAACTTCTATTGTCTACTTCTTCCGTGTTTTTCCCCGCTAAATTGAGCTAATGTAGATACAGTTATCTTAGAAAGGAGTTCTTTTATTTGTATGAATATTAAACATAAACTTGTTTGTGAAACCTCTTATGACGCCTCGTTGTGCATTGCAACCAACTCTCTTAGTAAAATGACTTGTATTAATGGGCAAACAACTTGCTAATGTGTATTCGGTGAGAACTCCGAGTATCATATTCCGAGAGATCATGGCAAGAGCACAATACTAGCTGTCATTGTATCAAACATCATTTAAACTTTAGTCGGACAAGCGTCTTCTGTGTTCCAGTGTCAATGTATGTTTCAGTTCTGTGTGTTCATAATTCCCTGTAGACTCATGTGAAATACTCATTTGACGTGTACATAACTATGATTCATGAAGCAGACATCTTTTTTTCTCGAATACCTTTCATTCGTCAGTATCTTATTTACAAAGCTTTACAATTTTCTGTACGGTAAACACTTAAGAGTCCCGTTGCTACAGTCACTAATGTTATGTAGCGTGTCGCAAACTTTATGGCGTCGAGAAGATTGCCAGCGACAGTTCTCTAAGTTTTAGTTATTACTTGCTGCAGTGTTGCAATTATGTATATGCTGGATTTCCTTATTAATGAAAGGGTATACAATCATTTAGCTTCAATGTGGAAGTAATATTATTTACATGCACGTATGATGCTCTGCCGTGTTGTCCAAACATACGAGTATTCACATCACCAAAGAAGAAGGCTATAGGATAATATTCAACGTGAGAAAATATTCCAGTATATGTACGTAGTGCTTTGAAATGTTGCTAAATTAGAAAAGAAATATTTTGTGAATGCCTACAATCTGACTAGTATTAATGTACGCGAGGTGTATGTTAAAACGCAATTCATTGCGAATTCCTTTGCAATTAGGAGCGTGCTAAGATCATTTAACACTTTGTATAGTATGTAAACTGAGGGTTTTCGTAGAGAAAATGTTCTATCCATAACACGTTTTTATAATTTTTCCTAAATTTAATTTGTTCTAAAAAATAATTGTTAATTTTAAAATTTAAAATGCTGATTGCTTTAAGTGTTAAGAGTGAATTAATGAAATATTTGTATTATTGATGTAATGGGTTTATTAGAGTCATCCATACCTTTTTACTTTCTCGCAACCGCTTACGCAGTTGAGAGAAAGTTATGTAATACTGCGCGAAAAAACGGAAAAATTTTCTGCAGAAAAACTGGTATTACAAGGCTCTGGGAACGAAAAGTAGATAAATCCAGGTGTTAAATTTAGAAAAACACTTCCAACATCTGGTGTAGCCAGAAAACATGTTTTGTGGGTCCTTAATACCGAAAAATCGAATGACATCTGTCTGGCTGGCTGTTTGTCAGTCCGTCCGCCTGTCCGTCCGTATCGGACAGACGGAACAACGCTAGCGGCTAAACCGTTCCGCCTATTTTCTCCAAAATTGATATTCTCAAATTGATCTGGCTGATAATTTTGATGAAAAATGATTTATCGAAAATTTCAAAAATTCAAATATTTTTCGGCGACCGCCTGCAACTACGATTATGAAAATAGTGACTTTTTCTCTTAATGAAATCTGTTCTTTAAAGATATATGTTGAAATAAGGTCATGAAAATTTTTCTATAATTCGAGTTATTTTCAAATAATTTCGCGTGAAATTACGGGCGAGAAACTACGTGCTGTTTGGGCACCACTACTTAAACGGTTTTGATTTTGACTAAAAAAGACAAACTAGTATTTGATTATGTTAATGCCCAATTTCTCGTATCTGCTCTTACAACGGTATACTCATTCTCTGCGTCTCACTGCTTACCACAGTAGCTGCTGTAATGCGACGAGGAAGAAAGAAACTTCAGATTCCACGTTTGACATTTCCAAACAGTCAATTTTTGCTGCTTCAGACCACTTGTATTCCCTTTATGGAAAAAGCGGCAAAGAAGCGTACCACTTACTTGTGGAACACCTCACCGGGTCCAAAATAAGATAGTGGAAAGTGATTGTCATTGGAAAGTGCCTTGTATAAGGAGACAGAAACACTCCTTTCGCTTCGTCTTCGGGCACGCGCCAGAGGAGGTCGCGTCGCTGCTCCCGCCCTCGCCACCGCCCCCGCCCCGTCGCCGCAACCCCTCACCACCCCGCCGCCGCCATCATCATCTCCGCCGTCGCTCCCATCACCCCGCCACCGCCGCCATCCCCGCCGCCGCCCCTGCCCCCGCCGCCACCTTCCGCCCCCACGGCCCACCACCGCCACCCCTCCGGCCCCGCCGCACCGCCCCCAACACCCCGCCGCCACCCCCATAATCACCGCCGCCGCTCCCGTCACCCCGCCGCCGCCCCTGCTCCCGCCGCCATGCCACCGCCCCCACGCCCCACCACCGCCACCTCTCCGCAACCCCCCCCCGCCTCCGCCCCGCTGCGCGGGGGCGACGGCACACTAACAAGCGACGGCAGCGGCTCCCCGCGAGGGAAAGCGGTGACAGCCGGCGGATTTAAGCCAGGGCGACTCAGCGGATTAATCCGCGCTTCTTGCGGACGGTCTCTCACGAGCGAAAGGACGCGGGGAAGGGCGGCTCGGAGGTCGCCGCAGAGAAAGCCGGATGCAGAGGCCCCCACGCGCCTGCGCGGGCATTGTGGTGGAAGCGCGCGCGACGAGGCTCGTTTTCGGACGCGCCCGCCCGCATAATACTGAGAAGCCGCATCGGCGCGACTGCGACCACCTGCGCCGCAGAGGGCCGCTAATTCGCCTCTTGATGACTGAGCTGGCGCGGAGGTCGTGTCTCTCGCTTTTGTGCCGGGCTGTCTGCGGCAATGCCGTAGATTTCGCCGCCACTGTTTCACTGTTCTAGACGTTCTTAGCAGTATTGTGTGTCGTGTTTCTTGCCTTCACGCCTTCCAGATGATTATGGTACACTCTGGTCTCCGTCGGGGCTAAGTCAACATTGATAAAAACCCTGCGGAGGACATGTGTGTAAATTAATCTTTCAATTGACATGATTTGCAGAGTTGTCATTTCACATTGTTATTGTAAGCTAACTAAAAATATATGAAGACGGTGAAGAGTACTGTTTACCCTGTTTCATGCCTTCACGCCTTTCAAATCGTTCTTCCCTTGGCTCATGTTTTATTTTTCATATGGTATATTCTGGTCTCCATCGGGGCCGCGTCTTTATTGGTAAATCCATGCAGGGGTTATATGTATAATTAATCTTTCAATTCATGTGATTTGCAGAGTTGTTATTTCACATTGTTATTATATGCTCATTAAAAGAGGAAGATGGAAATAGAAAAATGGGAAATGTTACTATTAGCAATTTAAACATTAAAGCATCAACAAATGCTATCATTGATGCAATAAAAACATAACACTTTGTCAAGAGAATTGAAGTTCCTTGTATTTCGTATCTTTTCTAATTTTATGTGAGGGTCTGTTATTACAAGTCATCCTGTCACCTTAAAATGGAACGCTTTTATTTAAACGAAAAGCAGCCTTCTGGAATTCATACTCTGCAGAGCTGCGGGACAGAGAGTTTCAGTTGTCTCGTGCGATCTACAGCGTCGTAGGTCGAGAGGTCCGCTGACTACAGTTCAGGAACGCGTAGCTGTGAATACATGAGGTACCGGAGGCCTTTACGCTACATTTCGCGCGCGAGTTCCTGTGCGCCGTAGACGTTTCCGCCTCACAACCGCTGTGGTGAAGCGGGTCCTCCTTGCGCACCTCGCCCCGGGCCGCGCTGGAATGGTTTCCAGACGCGCACGCTGACCGCTCGCCACCCCCGCACCCCTGTGTGCCACCGAACTAGGGCAACGCCACCCCTGCTGGCGCAGGGATGGACTGACCCGGCGGTGTATAAAGATAGCATACGGCCACAAAAGTCATAAAATACAAAAACAAGTCTGCAAAAATTAAAACAAGCAAAGCCCAAAGAGGCCATGCAATTAGTTTTAATTTAGCATTAAGTTAGTATGTTTTAAGATAGGCCCTATAACCCGATTCTTAAGCCTAACCGGCAGAAGCTCAATATGTATCCGGTTTACTGAATAAATTCCCGCATCTCCAGGACAACTATAGGGGGAAAGTTGAAGAAAAAAATAGTCGTCCCTTTGTTTTCCGCTCTTCGTGAGCGAGGTAGTGATCGCCGGCGTCCCACTCTACGGTTGCCTTCGGGTTGACCATTGACTCTGTGCAGAACCGAGCGACCCACCGCCAGCCACCTGCCTTCGCCACCGCCGCCTGCCACACTCCACTCCACCATTCTTATGGCATCGACCACTCCAGTGCTGGGCTACGTAGCCGCTGTTAGGATGTACAGTAGTGCAGTAGTTCTCAAAGAAACCTAATTTGGAAAAATCGAGTGAGTTATGAAAGTAATGGAATCGGAATCATCGTATAATCCGCATAAAATATTTGATTACCAATTTTTGCTAATTTTTGCTTAAAATTGGAAAGATCTGTAAAACAAAGAAAACAACTATTTTCTCTCGGTGATGCGGTTTCATTGAACACTACTGTATTCCTGTACTTGCAACAAGGCCACATAATAATCCGCTTTTACTATACTGCGATTTTACATCTTTGCCCCTGACAGGAATCAGCTGTTTCGCTGCCATCAAGTCGGGAGCTCATATTTCACTACAGTGAGGTCACTATGGTGACGTTCAAGCTCCCGATTGGATGAAACCGTCAACAGCTGATTCCTGTCAGGGGTAAAGTCACGAAAATCACAGTGTAGTCAACCCAGTATTCATCTTTCTCCCGTTGCATACTCCCTCCCATTACGTCTTCACGACACCACCGTCTGTGTGTGCGCTGCCAGCGAGTCCGCGGCGCTGCGGTCGCGTCTCGGACACCCACTCGAGCGCTTCACGCCCGCGGCCCCGGGCGGAGGCGGCGCCGCGCCGCGCCGCGACGCGACGCGCCGGCGGGCGACAACGCGCCTTCCAGACGCGCGGCGCGGCGCGGCGCGGCCCGTTGTGCTCCACAAGCGGCTATTGTCCGGCGCGCGAGCCGAGCACTCGCCGGACAACGGTGTCGCTCCCGAGTGGAGTTTGCCGGAGAGGTGACGCTTGTTACCGGCCAGTGTTCTCGGAAGGGGGAATATTTGGCAGTCCGCTTGCTGCGAACGGGGCCCCGCACGCCGCCAACGGAGAGTTATCTCTCCGTGGTGTCGCTGCTGGTTCTCGGCTTGCACGTCGCAAGTCGTTCGCGCCAGTAAAAAGGTGCAGGTAGTGGTATACCGTTTGTCTTAACGCTTCGCTCAAACGGCTGTTGTTTGAGAGACGTGAAGGCCCTTGCCGGTGATGTCCGTCAATTCGTTTCTCTTGATGAGGGAACACTTGTTTTTGTGAACTCCTCCAGGGTAGTAAAGTGCTGAGGTAGTGAAAGATAAAATGTGTACAGGAATATTCCGTTACGAGAAATCGAGAGGTCGCTGAGTGCTGCGTGTATGCACATGGAACGATCGTGATGGATCGAATGCAGCCACTTGGGGCTTCTGAGATTCATGCGATATTAGATGTTGGACGTGGTACTGTAAGATGCTTCCTGTTCTTTGCTGGTTTTAAGGTTCGAAGAACGTTAAGATGTTACTTCGTGCGAGTGTGATGTACACTGAACGATCTTTCGCTGTTATCACTTAATATTTTTTTTTTCAAATTACTCCTAAATTCCTTGTCGATATTGAAGAGGAGTGTTTTTCTTACATTATGTACGCTCCTATTGAATCACTGCGAACAACATTAAACATTCTGGAGTTCGGAGAAGAGCTTTGTGCTTTGTAAATATAACCCTCGATTCGCTGTACCGCAAAGACAGCACTACCGGTAACTCAAGGCTCTCAGAGTAACATTCACTTTGAATAGCTGTTCTGAAAAGCTTCATATTACGTTTTTCTTCATCGTCGATCATCCAGAACAGCTCTCGGGCAGTTCAATAGACTGGGCAGAGTACCGGAAGCGCTTTGGGAGTCACGGCTACCAGAGCATGATGGGACGTCATCTTTATCTAGAGAGTTCATGACTAGAAATAGTTAATCTCTAATGAGACTTCTATTCCTAGAATGGACTGCAAAACGTACGTCAGTACAGTAAACCCTCGTTAGCACTAACTCCCGGCAAGGAAACATAATAGTGCTATATAATATTAAGGTCCAAGCCATCAGATTAATGGATTATAGTGTTGACTAGTGAAAATGAACGTTTTTATCACTTGAATTATGATTGTCTGTAATATTTTTTAGTGATAAAGTTTCCAAATCAGATTTTAAGACAATCAGTTGTTGTTTTTTGTTGTTTTTTAGACTGTCTTTTACTGTGTCAAAAAAAATACAACTGACAGTCTTAAAATCTGAATTGGAACTTTATCAAGAAAACGAATTTTAATTTGTTCGACAACTTATCGGAATGCAAATTTAGTACATGCGTTAAGCGAATTAATTTCATCTTAGAAACATTTTCTATTTTTGGCTAAAATCACATTACAATTTACAAATAATTCCCCAATACATGTTCAATAAGTTCCTGAAAACCCGAAATTAACCAGCATTCCCTGTCTTAACATGTGCAAGAGATCATTGTCATTGAGATTCAAGGGGTAGGTGATTGGTGCTTGGAGGAGCACCACTTTAGGGATTCCCGCCTGAGGGACCGCTGGGCATGCGGAACCGTGAGATACAGCGCGTTTTTATCCTATCCCGGCGGCGTCCACAAGAAGGGCCTGCGCAGCGCAGCGCGGCGCGGCGCGGCGGGCGGCTTCGTCGGCGCGGGCGCGGGGAGGGGGGAAGGGGGCCGGAGGAACCGCTACGCTGCTCACATTAGGATCATTTCGAGCGGAAACTAGAGGATATCGAACGTTTCCCAGCCGAGGAGCTTCGGAGGTCACGGTCCGGGCATCGGGGTCGGCACGTCTCCGTCGGTGAGAACCGCGGTAGCCACCGCCGCCCACAACCGCCCCAGAAAGCCGCACCTCGTGACCACGGCGCGGCGGGGTCTCCGAGGGCGCGAGGGTGTCGGGCGGGGGAGGCGCTCGGCGTTAGATTGTTTTCGTGCCTTGCCGCCGCCGTCCTGGCAGTGAAGCAATGGCGCTGCTTGTGGAGTTTTCAGTAATGAATTGAATAAAATATACGCAATTATTGACATATTGAATTAATTTGCAAAACGAAAGTTTTCATACCATTATTTTACTTAATTGATACAGAAGTAATTGGAAGCACATACTGCGACTACCAACAGTTAAAATGTTGGTGCTTTCTCATTTTTTGGAATAATATGGCGAAATGTATGCTTTTTAGTTAGTGTAAGTCATTCTGAGCCACAATGATGAACTATATCCGTGAGCAAATATTTTGTTTTTGGAGCCCGTTTAAAAACTTCTCACCACAATCGTGGGAATCTATTGTGGGATTTTGTGAACACATGTTTAACGGAAGAATTCCGTCGCCGAAAGTTTCTCCCAATAGGTTTTATTGGGATAATATGAATAAACATATTAGGAATATCTTATTTACTTTTAAATAATTGACAATTTTGTTGAATTTTCGTGTGTCCTCGCAGTGGCTGTACGATGTATTTTGATTCTTATTGTTTTAACTGGCTGCAAAATTACACAACGTGATTGCCATAAAAGGATCAAAATTGGCTCAAAATTTCATTTATTCAGAAAAATTGTATTTTTCGTATTTGGACAGTCTTTTTCTTGTACCAAGCAACGCAGACCCTGTCTTCATCTAAGAAGCGTTTCTTTAATGCAAAAATCATGAATTGTACATTCGTTGCAACTGTCCGGGAGTACTGCATGTCGTGACCTCTGTATCCGAGAGCGCGAGAATATTGGTGAAGAGTTATTTTGCTTCGGATCGCCCTCAGATGCTGTTTGTGCTATGTTCCTCGATGCGTTCGACTCTTCAATTGTACCTTGTGTGTTGATTTATTTCTTTTATTCCTCAGTGCATCTCATAAACATTTTCGTTTCGAAACAAGTTGTAAAATTATTTTTATTCCTTACAAATTGTTTTATCGTCGAACTTAAAAGTACCTTACGATGTGCCGGATATTACATTTATTATTTTGAGATAAAGGAAAATAATTCAATTCCTAAACCATTTTCTGCTGCTTATCCTATATTGAGTGTGACAGTTACCACAATTTTTGATCTACGCTCTTTGTAGAAAACATATCTACAGTATATTTCAATTCCAAAAGATGCAAATATTTTGCACCTCTTTTATTATTCAGGAAGATATATCTGATTCCAAGAGCTTACAAGGACTGTCCGATTCCAATGGAACTCTCACAATCTCTGCTCTGCGCTAGAAGATTCCTTTTTGTCCGTGACATCCGGCACCGTGGGTACACAATCTTCACGAACCAGAAGTGAAATGCTCTTCTTCAGACTTTCGTGGTCACCGTCGCTGTAGCAATTTTACAGTCGCTGAGAAAATGAAATTAAGTCTTTTCCAGATATTAAAACTGTTTTCAGGGTATAGAATAGAAAATGAACAACTTGTTACGTATTGACTAATGGTCTCGTCGAAAAATGTTTAAAAACTGATATGATTATTTACTTTAACAATACTAACTTGAAAATCTCCTCCCCTTCTTCTTCTTCTTCTTCTTCTTCTTCATCTTCTTAAAAAGTCTAAGACTTGTTCCTTTCCAAGAATTATAACGAGTCTTTTCATCTTCTCCTTGGTCTACCAACTTCTCTTCTTCCCCTCGGCCTTTCGTCTCTAGCAATCCTCACGATTCTTTTCTCCTCCATTCTCTCAATATGATCGTTCCATTCCTTTCTTCGGTCTGCTACCCATTCTGTAATTGGCTTAATTTTACACACTTCCCTAATGTTTCTGTTTCTTTCTTTATCCAGTAGAGTGTGATTTGTAATTTTCCTCAGAACTCTCATTTCAGCGACCTCAAGTTGTTGTTGGGTACGTATTGTTTCGCTTCTTGTTTCTGCTGCATATGTTAGTATTGGTCTAATTATTGATTTATATATTCTAACCTTCGAGTCCTGTTTTAGATGTTTATTGTACCATATTGAGTAGTTGAGACAGCCAGCGATCCTATTACCCTTTATTATTTGCTCTTTGATTTCTTTCTCCCTTTGCCCTGAGCTTGTTAAAGTTATTCCCAAATACTTGATCTCTAGAACTTGTTCTATTATTTGATTATCCACCACCAATTTACATCTAATCGGATTCTTAGCAATTGTCATAGCCTTCGTTTTCTGAGTGGATATATTTAAATTAAAATTCTTACAAATTTTACGGAATTCATACAACAATCGTTGTAAGTCATCTTCGTTTTCTGCTATTAACAATGTGTCGTCTGCGTAACATAAATATTTATATTATATTTTCCCATACTATATCCTTTTTTGTTTTTAGATGTTTTATAATACTATTCATTATTACATTAAATAACAATGGACGTAATGAATCTCCTTGTCTTATTCCTTTCGAAGCAGGTATAGCAGGTAATATTTTTCCCTGGTTTTTAATTTTTACTTTGTTTTCTGAATATATGTCAATTATTAGTTTTAAGAGGTTAGAGGGTATCTTTTCTTGTTTCAGTATTCTGATGACATCAATTAGTTTTATGTTGTCAAATGCTTTGCTTAGATCTGCAAAGCATAGGAAAGCTGGTTTATTAAATTCTAGAGCTTTTTCCACGATTTGTCGGATGATAAAAATTGCATCAGTGCATGATCTACCGCGTCTAAACCCCTGTTGTTGTTCTTCCCATTCTATCACGTTCATAAGAGTGTTTGCTATATACTTTGTGAGGATTTTCAATGAGCTGCTCAGGAGGTTTATCCCTCTATAATTATCTGGATCGCGCTGGTCTCCTTTCTTAAATAGAGGGATAAGAATGCTTGATTTCCATTCCTTTGGTATTGTTGCATTATGTAAAATTTTATTACTAAGTTTAGTTATCTCTCCCCATAAGTTTTTTCATCCATATTTAATGAGCTCATTATTTATTCCATCTTCTCCTGGTGACTTCCGATTTCTAAGTGTTCCGATTACTTTTGATATTTCTTCCCATTCTACGCACTGTTCTTTCGATGTAATGTCTTCAACCAAGTCTATTATCTCCGGAGTATCATCGTGGAGTAATTCTCTAAAGTATTTTATCCATGTTTCATCAGATACTTTACATGTGCTAATGAGTTCATTTATTTCTGTTGTCTGGCCTCTAATGAATCTCCAGATATCTTTTTGCCGCCCATAGAAGGCATGCTGAAGTCGCAAGGTGAAGGAGATCCAATAATCTTTCTTTATTTCTCTAATTCTTGCGTTAATTTTGTTCCTGATATTTTTATAATCATTATGTGTTTCTGGTGTTTTATTCTGTTTGAATTTTATATATACCCATCTTTTCTTTTGTGCTATGTCCTTCACTTCTTTAGTAAACCAAGGTGTCTTTTTCTTTTCTTTCTTGTTTACATTTGTTTCTATTATTCCCGCGGCTTCTTCTCCTCCCCGTTCGCACGAAATTTACGTCCCTTGTAGCCCATATGTTTTCTATATAACTTTCATATTCTACTGCTAACAAAATAAAAATTTGTTTTCGCAAATGCGTTGTATACATAAGTGACGTTAATAATTCATGATTTCAGATTTAAAATTACCCTTTCGCCGGGTAACCTCATAAGAACTAAAATTGACACATTTGTTTTGAAATCTCATGTGAAGAGGCATATTAGCTTTAATTAGTTACTAGCCAAAATTGGTGCAAATAATCATAGGAACATATAAATGTTACATTTTGCATAATATCCTTTAAAAGTTTATCAACCCCCCCTATTCCCACCTAATGCATGTGCTGTGCCAATCGCGAAGTAAGAGGAAAGGACACAAACCAAGTAGCGGCTCCCAAGAGCGGGAGAGAGCGAGAAAGAAAAAGACCGCTCGACGCGCGCGACGTCGCCTCGACAAGTACAAATTGCGAAAAGAGCGATGGGCCCCACTCGTCTGGCGAGTGGCCTCACAAAAGGACGACGCGAACAGAAATCGGACGAGCGGCAGTGACGGTGACGGTGACGGTGATGGGGCGGTGCGAAGTGTACGTGGTCCGCGAGCGACGGCGCCGTGGTGCAGTGGTGCGCTGGCGACGTCCTGCGTGGCGAATGCCGATCGCGCTGTCAGTGAATTATTTTCTCTTCGCGCTAGAACGGTTCTCGTAGCCTCTTTACCTACAAAACGAGCAGCCGTTCGCGGCGATCGACTAGGAATGCGCCTGTTTGAGGAAAGGCTGTCCAGCGTTTTATTTCTGCCGAGGCAATCTACGTAGTGGATTTTTGATTCGTGCATATTGTGAGGAATGATACATTTTATTTTCTGACGTAGGTGTTTGTGAACGGATCATCAACCGAGATTTGCAGAGCAATGCTACTTGACAGACTTTGGACAAGGGAGCTACTGGGAATGACGTTTCTGGAACGTCGCAGTGGTTGACATGTTTTACGAAGTATTTGTACTGTTGCTTCACTACGTCAGGCGTTTAAAAATACCAGTTCTTTCCCATATCACTATTAGAAATCATTTTAATGAAGATTCAACTTATTTGCAATCGCAATGGTTTTGAATGAATTTATGTCATTGAACGAATTAAGCAAATGAGGTATCTCGTAGTTGCATGCGTATTTGTTACTCGCTTTGAAAGAGGAATAGTAAACTACACTTCCTGAAGAACGTACAGGAACTAATTTTTTAGATTATTTCTCCTGAATTATATTCGCTTTTCATGAGTTCCTGTTTCCAAGAGATATTTAATTAGAAGAGGAAAAATGTACAAGATTGTCAGAGTGCGAGCTATTGCAGAACTAGGAACTTCAGAATTGGTATACATACAATATTCATAAATTAATTATTAAATATCTAAAGATCACAAAGTTTTATTTTCCACTGCATATTTCTCAGGCTGTGTATCAAATTTATTTAATGTAGCAAAATTCTATTTTACAGTCGATTCGATTGCGCAGATTGTTTTTATTATTGTATTAATTGTTTCTGTTATTGATTTGTGTAGATTAAATCTCAGAATTTAACTGTTATATTTTTATTTTAAGTTATAACGAAACAATACAATCTCCAATATAAATTATTAAGTTTGTTACCTTACAGACCGCAATCACCTGACGTTGAGTGAGCTCAGGAACATACCTGTAAAAATATAAAAGTTAATTAAAATCAGTTTACAAAAATAATACTGAAATGTTAATTGCCAATATAGAACATACACTGTAAGTACCATTCAATGTCTTTTTTGATATTTATTGGGTTGGGGATGCTTAGTTGAAT
This sequence comes from Acheta domesticus, assembly GCA_031308135.1. Taxonomy (NCBI): domain Eukaryota; kingdom Metazoa; phylum Arthropoda; class Insecta; order Orthoptera; family Gryllidae; genus Acheta; species Acheta domesticus. Next base: position 244,456,219 of record JAHLJT010009436.1, on the reverse strand, counting down.
ATTTTGCTCTAACCTCGATAAAATTGGAACCCGAAGTTCATCGACGGGGTTTCGACATCAATACGAAACCAATATTTGTGCGTTGACGTACACGTCACGTTGACACCAAAGAGTAATATACATTATGTGAATTAAAGTTCATTGCGCTGACATTCCCACGTCTCAAACATTGCCCTGAAATTTCTTTGCCCTCTTCAAACAACCAGCACATCATAAACTCTGCCCGGAAACATTTATTCCTTCGAAATCTGGCGAACGTGATAGGGCAGAATGACTCACGCAAACGCGTATCCAGGTATTGATGCTTTCGCCTCCAGCATACCGACACGTCCGCGGACTTGAAACACGAATTCACAGGTACTGGACGCGTCCCGGGGACGTCCCGTGTACTCGTGTATTAAGGAGCCCTAATCGGGGCCCTAATATCCGGTCGGCGCGGCCCGAGCACCGCTGCGTCGCCCGGCGAAGGCGTCCGGCCTCGATTCGCGCGCGCGCGTCCGGCCGACGCACAGTGGCACGGAATCTTAAAATGTTAATTTCTGGAAAGGTCAGGTCCATTGATTTTAAAGCAAACACACGACAAATGTCTGCCTTGAAAACAAAGGACCTGATCTTCCCAGAAATTAAAATATATTCATGAGCTGTCTTAATTTTCAATGTATTTTCAACCTATGTAACAAAATCTTAAAAAGGTGATCATGAATAAAAAAACAGTAGTTAGTAAATTGAAACTAGTAGGTTGGCTAATGTTAGGGCTATTAAATTCCGCTGGTATAAAATGCTGGTCGTTCTTTACTTCGCCTTTAGCGCCGGCTTAGTCAGCTGAAAAAACAGCCTGACAAGTAGGGTATCTTTCAACTTTTTCCAAAGAGATTAAAATGGAGTTTTTTTTTGCGAGGTTTGTACTGTGTAAAAATTTTCTCTTTTGTTATGAATACATACATAATTAGTTTTGTTAATTAATAATTGAATAAAAAATTTAGAAAAATTACTCCAAAAAGTAGTGAAAAATGCCGGAAGAAGTTAAATATTCCACAACATTCCACTTCAATTTTAATTGCCCCTTAAAGTGCCTATTAACAATTTTAAAGAGAATTCACTAAAAACCTCCTACTATGACCTACTCCGATTTTAGTATGTTGCTATAACCTAATGGTTCCAACTTTTGTCCACTTGGGATAAGATTTTGTCTTTTGGCCAGGTGTTGTGGATTTCGTACCACTGTTCGGCGGCGGTGGCGGCGCCCGCCGTGCGCGCCTCCCAGCTGTCCCGGTGCGTAGCGCCCGCTCGCCCGCGGTGCGAGTGGGTGGGCGAGCGGGCGAGCGGGCGAGCGGGCGGGCGGGTGGAACGGGGCCCGGCGGCGAAGGAGGCCGGCGCGCGGTGCCAATGGTGCCCTGGCGCCACCTCCACCCCTCCTCCTCCTCCTCCTGGGGCTTTCTCCCGAGCGCCCCCGCCCCGCGGAAACGCCCCCGTCATGATCGCTAAATCAACCGCGATGACCGAGCGCCCCAGTCCGCGCCGCCGCGCGACTCGGGGGCGGCGTAAGGCCCGCGCTGGCGATGGCCTCCTCAGCGAGTTCGTGTGCCCGATTTCGGGAGCTGGATGGCGGCTTTTTTGTTGGCGTAGATGAAAGCATTGTCACGAATCTTGACGAAAGTTTTTTTTCAAATCTAAACGATACTATATCATTAAATGATTGTGCGTTCACCAGAAGCCTTTTCTTTTTGAGGTTGAGAAATGTTCAAGTTAACTGTAAAAGTTAATGCTCGAATAATTCAGGCTGAAGTGTGTCCAAAACACATTTTGTCATTTTAAGTGTGACTTCAGTTGTAAGTATTTTGCCATTATGAATGAGGCAACTTGCATTTTCCTAGGCTCTGATCGTTGTACTTATTATTATTATTATTATTATTATTATTATTATTATTATTATTATTATTATTTAACTACAATTTTCAATTAAAGGTTGTAAATTACGAAATTGTTGAGGTTCATATAATAGTGTTTAATTGTTTTGCAATGAAAGTGAACTTCATTGATTTATATTCTTTCTTACTGTTGTTATGTGTACATCTATTTTGTGTAATATAACTGTTTTCTACATTCATTCTTTTTGTTTCAGGTAAGTGAGACGGAAGATAAATCACAAATGTGAGTGAAAAAAGTTTATATATTCTTAGACATTTGTGTATGATTATTATTTTATATGACGTAGTTGCTCAGGTGTGATTTTCTCTTTGATTCCTTTTAGCAACTGAACGTAACGTAAGTCATAAATTGTTGTCTACAAAAAGGATGTAGGGCGCATTTATGTCTCCAGAAGGTAATTACGTATATAAATAAACCATTCATTTTGATGGCATCTTTATAATGAGAAATCGCCATGCGGGAGTGGAATTCCATACGCGCTCCTCGGCGCATGACGTTCCATTATTCATCGCTCTTCGACCGCGCGCATCTCTCCATCTCGTGGTGGTATCAAAGGCGCGCATCGCTGTCGCGCGGTGTCGAAACCCGAGAAAGACGCGGGCGGGCAATGAGCCGAAGCGGCGCGGGCGAGCGAGGCGACTGTATTGCGATTTTCGTAACTTTGCCCCTGACAGGAATCAGCTGTCGATGGTTTCATCCAATCGGGAGCTTGAACGTCACCATAGTGACGTCACTGTAGCGAAATATGAGCTCCCGATTGGATGGCAGCGAAACAGCTGATTTCTGTCAGAGGCATAGTTACAAAAATCGCAGTATACATCGTGAGCGCCCACCCGGGAGTGGGATTATCGGGAGCTGGCGCCGCCACCCGCCGCGGATGACAACCGCACCCCGCTGCCACTTTGCAAACCCAGCAATCGTCTGCACAGCACAAGTGACAACATCCCCCTTCCATTCGCATTACACCCATCTCATACTCTGCCTCCTCCCTCACTTCGCCTCCACCCTCACCCCGCTTCCGCGATAATTCACCTCCACCACTTCCGCCCACATCCCGTTTCCGTCCCGCGCTGCGCCCTTGCCCCTGCTTGCATCACGGCCCCTCACTCCCGTCTCATCCCCACACTGGCAAAGGTGGCTCAGGGCATCAACTGATGTCATAGGGTCCGAGCCCCGACGGAGGCAGGATTTTCGACACTACTTACATAGTTAAGCCGCTCAGCCGCAGTTTAGAGGAGAATTCTAGTGGCTAGCTGCTCTCATCGGTACTTTTCTGTGGTTTCTTTTACCAACACTTGGCGAATGCCGAAGCAGTACCCTAACAAACGGGCGTGGACCGCGTACGATCTTTCCTTCCTCTTCCTTGTCCTTTCCTCACCCTTCACTTACACACATATACACATGTGCTACCCCCCTGGTTGGGAGACCACTCGGGAGCTTGCAGCTTGTCCCGGCTGGGACGGTGCCACGCTGAAGGGAGATACACGGTTGGGGATACCCGCAAGCCAACGTAGGCCGCCAGAGGGGGAAGATCACCGCCACCTCCCACGATGAAACATGTACTACAATTACGGGACCAAGCCGTTGACTTTACCCGGAATCACAAATCAATATTTAAAACAACCCCACCCTCACCACGCCCCCACCTTCAGCACGCCCCACTCTCACCACGCATCCGCACGCTATACTCCGCCCGCAGCCCGTTTTCGCACATTCCCCTCGCCTCTTCCCCCGTGTCTAACTACTGCCACAACGTGCGCATTATAGTCGTCCACCTGCACGCCGCCGCCGCCGCGCAGCGCGTTGGGCAACGCGGAAGTGGCGCGCGGGGCGTCGCGGGCGGGTGGGTGGAGTGACCTTGCGGGGCCACGCACTCGGGGGATGGGGAGGAAGAAGAGAAAGACGCAGGGGAGGGGGGCGCAGCCGTGACCCCGATCGACAAGGACGAGCGGTGAACTCTGGTATTCGATCTCAGGCCTCAGCATCTAATCGTCCCATCGGCGTGCCCGCTCTTCACATTACTCTGCACTTGTCTTTCACGCCGCCTATTTTTGTGCACAGAAATCTTGAATCTTCTTTTCGTCACACTGTTGGTTCCTCGGTCTTTCTTTCATCCTTTCCTCCGCGCTGTGCCGGTCTCGCTTTCAAGCCTCCTTTGATTGACTTTGGTCCTCGAATTACTCACACGCCCTCTCGTTGGCTCTTTCACCTATTTCCGTCGTCCCGTTTTTCGCTAATGTATCTGCACACCCGCACGCTCGCTAGTCAGGTTTACGGCCTCTCTTTTCCTCCATATCTGTCTCCTTCACTCTTGTAGCTGTCGCCCTTCCAACCTCTCGCCCGCGACTCGCACACCGGAACGGAACCCGTCGGCCGCCCCCCTCCCCGCTGCAATCGCATCGTGCGCCGCTACCCGCGGCCGCGCCCCCCGCCCCCACCCCGGCCCACGTCCACGCCGCACAGCGCAGCACATTGGTCCCAAATTGTCAGTACAACGTGCATTGTTCATAAAGATTGATTGAGTAGGACATATTACAATAAGGGTAATATTTGGGAAAATCTTACGGTCGAAAAATGTTTGAAAAACATTTTTAAAAAATGTCATTAAATTTGCATTAGAGAGTTATTTACATATTATTTATGTATCTCTAAGTAAAGAACGTAGCTATTTCGATTTTAATCTTTAAATGTAAATTTGGTGTTTTTAATTTTTTAAAGTTGTTATTGATAGATATACTTAGACTATTTTAATAATAATAATAATAATAATAATAATAATAATAATAATAACAGGAATAAAATATCTGCAATAGGTAGTTTGGCGGTACCTGTAGCCGAATACAGTTTTGGACTAGTGGACTGGACTGAGCAAGAAATTCGCACCATGGATCGAAAAACCAGAAAACTGCTGACAATGCATCATGTTTCCCACCCTCGAGCTGATATACATAGACTTTATGTGGCACGTAAGGAAGGAGGAAGAGGCCTCAGACAAATTGAGGCCTCCTGGCACAACGCAATAGTCGGGTTGGGTAAGTATGTAGTCAGCCATCAAGACGACCCACTAATGAGGCAGGTCATGAAATCTGACCGAAGAATGGGAAACAGAGGCATTGTTAGTGTAGCAAGAAACATTGCGAAGAAAACTAGGCAAGACACGTCGAATAACACAGACACTGAACTTCTGATGCTGCTAAACATGAAGTGTGAGACACAAAAAATGTTAAAGAAATCGTGGAGAGACAAACCACTCCACGGTCAATACCTAAAAAGAATGGACAAGGTGCAGATCAATAAAGATCAATCATTTATGTGGCTTAAAAGGGGAAGGATGAAGCCAGAATCGGAAGCACTTGTAATAGCTGCCCAAGATCAGGCCTTGAGAACACGACATTATGATAAAGCGGTTCTCAAAATTTCCCAAGATGATAAATGCCGCATTTGCCTGGAGCAAGTAGAAACCATTGATCATATTGTCTCAGCTTGTCCAATCCTAGCAAAGACCGAATACCTTAAAAGACATGACAGGGTGTGTAGCTACCTCCACTGGCAGATCTGTACCGCCCTCGAAGTTCCAAACACATGCCCCAAGTGGTACGAACACTCACCGAAACCGGTGACGTCTGTTGGATTGTGTACGATATTGTACGACCAACAAATTCAAACTGATCGCACGATAGCGGCAAACAAACCGGATATAGTTATCCGGGATTTGGAGAACAAATCGTGTTACTTGTGGATGTTGCTGTACCTTGCGATCAAAACGTCGTTACCAAGGAGGCAGAGAAACGTCTTAAATACAAGAGTTTGGAAATCGAGATCAGCCGAATGTGGGGCGTAAAAGCACAGGTCGTCCCGATAGTTATCGGAGCTCTGGGATTTGTTCCGCAAAATTTGAGTAAGAACTTGTCTAAACTCCCAGGTAATTCAAAAGACTGGGAAGTGCAAGAAATTGCTTTATTTGGAACAGCCCACATTTTGCGTAAAGTATTGTAGAGGCACTGATAGTCACCGAATCTGCTCCTTAGGTAGCTGGTTGCAACCTGGAGTAGATTTTATATTCAGCCGACTCATTAGATCTTTAGTCGTGATGTAATGGAATAATAATAATAATATGATTATTGGTGATGAGGCTCAGACTTGCTCTTCCGCCTAACCACTAGAATAAACATTTATACAGTTGCAACATTTAGAAGTAGAGAAGGGTAAGACGTACATTTACGACTGGGAGTACAGAAGTAGAAACCGCGACGTACGTCTTAAACGATTGATCAACTCCAGAAGAAACTCAATCAGGTGGCAAATTAGGGCCAAACATTACATAGAAGAAAAGACACTCTGAAAATATAGCAGTTTTCAATATATTCAATTCTTACAGTGATATTAGTAATAAAATACATAAATATAGACTTATCTTTGACAGTTCGTCTCGTCGTTTTAAAACTATTTGAGTACATGAGCCTAAATAGTGGTTTTCTGGGAGTAGTAGAAGTGGAGAAGGGAAAAATGAGCAAAAGGGAGATAAGTAAAGAAGATGAAATTTGTTAGCTAAAAGCAATAAAAATGAAGACGAGCGTACTTGAACTTGACCTATCCTTTAGATTATTATAATGTAACTTATCTACAAAAACTACTTTTATTTTGTGTATAATCTAAAAGTCCATGAGTAATCAATAATTCATTTTTACAGTGATATTAGTAATAAAATAAATGAAGACCTATCTTTAGCGGTTTCTCTCGTTTTGAATCTATTTGATTACAGAAGCCAAGGTAGAGGATTTCTAATAGTACTCTAACATAATGATGAACCAATGTCATGCTTTTTAGCCAGTTCGAAGGGCACGAGTTTCAAAGCGTGCTGCGTGTGTGGCATTGGCCCACTGTGCGCCGGCCCGCGAGCGCGCGGGCGGGATCGTGCTCGAGTTATTTATGCCCGGACGATTGCCTCGTACATTCGGATCGTGGCGGCGGAATGCCGAAAGAATCCGGCGCAGATTGGCCCCGCAGGCGTGGCGGGAACCCGAAATAGACGGTCCCGGAGAGTAATAGCGTGTCGCAGCCGTACGGAATGCAATTTATGGTGGCCGAGAATGAAAAATTATGGTTGAGAGCTTAGCCGAGGTGCGGAAAGGCACTAAGCGAACTGCAGACGATATTTCATCTTGTGGAGATTTTTTTTCTCGTGCAATGGACATGTCAGTTGTATTTTACGAATCCAGAGCGAAAATCGTCATGGAAGAAACATGTAACAATGACCAAGTTGTTTTGATGACATTATTAGCCAACTCTTTGATGATGCTCACTTGAAATAATATTCTTGACGTCCAAAGGAAGATTTGTTAAGTATCAAGTTTGACAGAGATGTTGGAGTATTTGGTAATAAGAGTATCGGTTATTTGGTAATTAGAGGAGCTTACAACTACGTTTTTATTTTATAAAAGTTGTTACAGTAACGTCTTTATCTTCTAACTATTAAGAGTTCGTTGTTATGAGCTCAATTGCATCATTAATTGAAATAAAGAATGAGGACTTGCGGCTTAGATAAATGTGCCGTGAGCAATCAGTACCAACACGAAAGAGAGAGGTCGCAAATAAGCTCCATGAGCTTCGCAGTACACCTATCACTGTTTGTGAGGAATGTGATAAAACTGAAAATACGTTACAAGGATTGATATTTTGATTATATTAATTTCTCGAAGTATAAAGTTATGTAATGCCGCGCGGAAAAAAGTCGGCTTTCGGCAGTAAACCTTTATTACACGGCCCTGGTAACGAAATAGTGGATAAACCCAATTGCACAATTTAGGGGGAAAATCGTCTATTACGAGGTGTAGGCAGAATCCATAGTTTGTGGGTCCTTGATACGGAAAAATCGAATGACAACAAAACGTCTCTCCGTCCGTCTAAACGCTAGCGGCTAAACCGTTCATATTTTTTAATTAAATTTTGTTGTTGGATAGTGTGAAGGACGTTTAAGAGAATGGTGCAGATGTGGTGTTCGTTGAAAACCGTGATTTTTCGAAAATTGCAATAGTTCCAATTTTTTTCGGAGTCTTCCTGGAACTAAAATATTAAAAATGGATATTTTTTTCCTTCAATGAAATCTGTTCCTTAAAGATAGAATTGAAATAAGGAGATGTACAATTTTTCGAGAATCTGAGTACTTTCCATATAATTGTGCGTGAAAATACGGGCGGGAAAGCACATGCTGTTTTAGCACTACTAGTTTTAAATTAATTTTGGTTTGTGGCCTTTATCATTGTTGTCTTATTTATTAGTCATTGTGACTACCGCCTTTTCTATTTAAATAAGAAATTATTATGTAAATATTTACGAAAATGTTGTGAAGACTTTCCACTCTGTGTGTACTTTCCACTTTTATGTATCCATACCTCACGAGGCAGATGTTGAGGAAGTACGCCAGCAGTAGCAAACGCCGTTCAGTGGCAATTCAATCTCATTCGCGTGATGCGTGCGGCCGCCGAGAGTGGGATGTTGACGAACGATTATTCGGGGCGTGTAAGGGAAAATTGTCGACGTTTCCCGTCGCCGTAGTCGTCGTCGTCCCGTTGGCGCATTTTGCGGCGGGCGGGCAGGCATTGTGTGTCGCCGCCCGGATGACGACGTGTTTCTCGAGCGGGGCCCTTTGTCTCGGAGAGCGCCGCAGCGCTGTCGCCGCATTCCAGCTAAGGCTACGGTAGCTCTCCGCGAGGCCCGCGAACCGTACCGCGCCGCCAGTTTCACGCTCGTTCGCCCCGGCCCGACCCTTATACTGCTGACGTCGATCGCCGTCCTTCTGTTGTACTTGAGAGTTCTCTGTCCATGTTTTCGTGAAGGATGCGAGATTACAGGTTTGAAGTAAAAAGTGCATCTGCGTGGTGATGTATTGCGTTTATTAACCGTCATGATGATTTACGAAGATCCCCTTACTTGTGCAAAAATACAGCGACAGTTGTACCGCGAGAGCTGCATCATGAGCTGAGAAGCTCACGAACAGGTCTGTCGATGGCATTGCCCCTATAAAAACGGACCCGTTGGCGAACTGGATTAAGCGAACTGTTAGTATTACTTATTCGAAACTAGCCGAAGTACCCTGCGTTGCCCGGATATTTATTTAACAATTGTCTAGTAGACAGGAAAAGGAATTCATCCCATCTCTAATGTGTAGCTAGCGTGCTCTGCCCTGTTTTCTTCTAATTGCCAACGCCCTGTTCTGCATCGTGTTACCCCCGCTCCTGCCCTGTATTTTGGATTTGAATGCTGGCAGCCAATGGAGGTCCAAAGCCCTTTTCTGAGCTAGTGCAATTCACTGGGAGCGAGTCGCCGGAGCACGAAGAGTTCGACGCTCGTTAGTCGCCGTCCGGTCTCGTTGTGCTGAGTCGTCGTGTCGTCATTCCCCCATTGTGCGCTGTGTTCTGCTCGTGGCTCCTGGAGTAGGCGAGGAAGTAACGTTTTGGTGCAGATAAGTGCATCCGCGTGGTGCTCGAGATGCATTTTGTCGAGGACCCATTTATTGCATGAGTGATTGTTCATTTTTTGCACAAATGACTGTCTGCCGTTTCCCACAGTCGAGCGACATTCGCTTCGAGTCTTTCCGTGTAGGACCAACTGTAAAAATAAGGAGAAGGTTTTGTAAATAGTTAAGTATTTATTTCTGATAACGTACATATTAGAACATCTCGGGATCGACCGAGTCATATGCGATTCGGTTAGGATTTACTTTGCAAATGCTCAATTTGTTATGGCACTTCGAGATATTTAGTTTTGACAAATGAGATTTTCAAAAAATCGCGAATATCAAAATTGCTTGTTTTCTAATCTTGCAGTAAGTCACATCCTAATAATTTCGCACCTCTTCTCGTTGGTACTTCTCCGGTTAACTATTCGTCGAAGGACGTTTCTGAGTGGCGTGTCGGTCTTGGGTCGCGCCGAGCGGGCGGGCGGGCGGGCGGGCGGGCGGGCGGGCGGGCGGCGGTCCGGTAGTGTGCCGGGTGAGCAGACCCGCGGCGCGCGCGGAGCGAGCCAGCGCTGCGCCGCCGGGTGAGATATGACCCCTTCCTCCGCCGAGCGCCCGTTCCGGGTAATTGGGCCGCGCTGTGTAATTTGGCGGCCCCGGTGCGGCGGTGGTCGGCCTCCGCGATTGCCCGCGTGGCGCCCTGCCCGCCCCGCCCCGCCCCGCCCCGCCCCCGCCCCGCCCCGCCCCGCCCCGCCCCGCCCCATCCCCTCCCCGCCTCGCCCCGCCCTGCCCCGCTCGGCCCAGCGCCACCACGCCTCGTCGCGTCGCATCATGCCCAGCCCTGCCTCGCCCCACCTTGTCTGCCCTGCCCTGCCCTCCCCTGCCCTAGCTCACATTTTTCTACCCTACCCCACCCTACTCTAATCTAATCTACCCTACCCTGCCCTGCCCCGACCCCCCTGGCCTGCCCTAGCTCACCCCTATCTGCCCTACCCTATTCCAATCTACCCTACCCTGCCCTGTCCCCAGCTCGCCCTTCTCTACCCTACCCTATTCTAATCTACCCTATCCGGCTCTGTCCTGCCCCGTCCTATCGTGTCCTGTCTTGCTCTTCCCCGCTCCGGATAAATTGAGACATGAGATGTAAAGTGATTCAATTCATGCACTGCATTTTCATCACTGTGCGTCACATAGTAAAGTTAACATCAATTATAAATTGATTACTTCCGAAAACTTGTGATGGCGTTTTCACAACTTATGTGCTTACCGCTATTTTTATTATTGGCTCATAGATCAGAGAAATTGATTTTTAAAACCGTGATGCTTTTGGTTTAAATTATGTTTCCTTGCGCTGTGGACATAGGAACGTGCTCACTCAGGAAACTTTTATTCTAGTTATTATTGTTGGAATGGGATGTACTTCGTCTTAGCTTGAGACTACAATATGTGGGTATGCAATTGAGGATTGGTCTCATTGGTGAGAAGATGAGCCAAAGAAGAGGGAGAGGAATCGTGGGAACTAAGAATAGGTAGAAAAGAAATGGGAGTCGTAAGAAATATCAAGAAATGGAGGAAAGGGAGAACACATAATAGGGTACGGATAATAGAACAATGTAACAAATGTAACTCAGTAATAATGTAACTGTGAAACAAATGGACGAATAAATTAGTCGTACTTGTCTTAACTTGAGCTTGCAGTGATGGCAATCGCAACGCAGCCCAATCGATGTGTTCCTCCCGAGTCACTCTAGAGCACCTGTTCGCCGCGTCGTCTCCTAAATTGTACGCGCGACGCGATAATCTCGGATGCCGGAGGTGCATCTGACCTTGTTAGTTTATTGAACGCTGCTCCTCACAGGATCTCAGCCGTCCGTCGCTCTGTCGAGCCTGATGGGTGCAAGTTCGTGCGTTCCCTCTCCGCTGCCTCGTGCCGTCGACAGTATCTCTCGCCCAGATCTGTATGGCGTGCCTGCCCGCCCGCCCACTCGCCCGTCCGCGTGGCTGCCTGGCTGCCTGCCTCGCTCGACCTGACCCGGTCTCGGAAGAGCAGAGCGCGAGAGGGGAGGCTTTTCTCGGCTTTCCTCCGCCTTTCTGCCACCACGCAGCCTTCTCCGGTTGCTAATTGAGTTCAGCCCCTGCCTACAATTGCTGTGACAAAGGAGAATGATGACTTACTCAGATTTAATGTTGTAATTATTCCTTGGGAATGTCGAGTTCGTCGCAGAAGATGGGTTCGGTGCTGAAGAGACTTGTCGCGGATAATGATTTTAATGTTGAAGATTTTACCATTGTTTGATAGCGATGCATTCATTTTTCAAGGAAAGGCTCCTTGCTTACCCTTTCTCCGATAATTAGCCATCGAGATATTTTCTCAACTACTTTCGTTTGTTTCTTTTACAGCTACACACTTTCTGAGTAGTTATCCTACCGGGATTTTGTTTAATGGCAACGCATTCATTTCTCATCATAGCGCCGAAATGAGGCGACTTTCTACCTTACTCATTATCCACATTATTAATGTACGTTTGTTTACTGTTATATTTAATGTTGTGGCGATTTCTGCTCTAATTTTTTAGCGGGGAACTTCAGAATCATAGACCCACACAAGTTCTTTAAAGTCTTCGCTGAGGGGGACGGAGCCACCGCCCCTTCCATATCGTCTTGGATCCATGATCCTGAGCAAAGTCTACTGGACGAGCAGGTGGTTAACCCACGCTGCCGGCTTCCCTGCAAAGAAGGCTCTTCCCTGGATTAATTTCCCCATTATTTTCGTTTACTCACGGGGGACGCGGAAGCGAGGAGGCTATTGTTCGGCATCGCCTCGTTGGCGTTAGATGGCGGCGGCGGCAGTGGCCGGTGGAACGATTCCCTGGATCGCTGGCGCTGCCGCTGCCGCTTCCATCGCCGCCGTGGCCTCCCGGAATGCGCTGGCGTTCCGGACAAGTGCCTCCCGCCATCTGTCGCGAGCCCCCCGAGGGCTTGGAGGCGACGGCGACGGCGGCGTCGCACCTTCGGCCCTCGTGGACGCGGCGCTCACCGTCATGGCCTTCCTCGTCTCATTGCCTGACTTCGTACCTGGTCCAATCACTTCCGAATCTCCTCCACTCCATCTTTCTCGACGTCCCTTTGAAGCCTTCAGTTCCCATCCCCACGTTCACGTTCCCTCGACCCTGTTCACGTCTTTCCTCTCTTTACTCCCGTTTTCGCCGTGGCTACTGAAATTGCATTTCGATAATCAATATTCTCAACGAAGCCAAGATAATTGGCACAGTCACTCTAAGAATAAGTCCCATCTTGTATAAATACATCGGAAGAGTCTGTAACTAGTGGAGTAGTTCGTGAGTCATAATTATATTTAAATAAAAAAATGCAAACAATGTGAGACGCGTATTTTTCGAATGTTTTTCCAGGATACGGCCACTATCCACTTCAGAATACTATGTTGGAGAACCTGGTCCCAAAGTTTGCAGAAGAGTTGTTCTGAAGACTACAAGCTTTCAGTGTATTATCAGGCGGCGTATGAAAAAAAAAATGAACATTGCAAGCTCCTATTCTACATAACGTTCCCTTCTTATAAAATGATTTTTGAACATAATTTTGTAGTTTATATTATCGTAAAAAAGTGGAGAATACATTAGCACTATCGTATATATTACATATTACAAAATTATACTACAAAACAATAATTATATTACGGTGAAGCAACAGTGGCTAAGAACCTTTCCCTTCCGAGTGATCCAACTCCTATACCGCATACTGTAAACAGCTGGCGTTCAAGTAATACAATGATAGCGACCGATGTCATTTCATCGCCTCAATGGCGTCACATTTAGCTGCAATCACAGCTGGTTGTAGCGTCTTCCGAGGCGATAGAGCTGAGGCACGAGGTTCACGCAATCGTGGTTCGTGGATCGAGGTTCACGCTAGATCGCAGCACCAAAAAAGCAAACATTTTTGGAAATTTCTTGGTATCTTCTGAACCAATCCGAAAAAAAACGTCGTCAGTTCCCTACCAGGAGACCGATACGCGTCGAATGACACCTAATTTGTCTCGATTGGTGAAGGGCAACTCGATTGGTGGACGGGTATAACCGTGAGTGACCATCACCGTAGTGGCCACTACCGTTGGTGGAAAATCCACTCCACTCTCGACCTCGTTTACGCGATCACCACCGCCCGAGGTGTCACTCCTATTTGCATTGGCAATCAGGGCTTGCGGTCATTCTCCGCTCGTCCGTTCCGCCGCATCTCCGCCGCTCGGTCGCCCGCCCCCGCGCCGTCCAGCGCTCAGCCCCGCCGCCGCCGCCGCCGCCTTCTCGCGCCTCAGCCGCGATGTTATCTGCCGCCCAGACATTCAGCCTGACCGCAAAGTGGATGGAATTGGACTTGCATGTCTCCTACGTTTGTTTGACTTCTCTGCACCGTCCTTGGAACGTGTTAAGGAAGTTTTCGGCTGTGAAAGAAATTCTCTAGACAAGATGTATCGCCGTGTGGTAGGAATGTCCTTTTGGCGTTTCGATGGAATTGTATTGAAACGTCTTCATTACGGTATTGAAAAAGCTTGTAATTGAGACCCAATCTTGTAGAATTCGTGTTACTGTTAGGTCATTTATCGAACAATTGATACTCATTAGAATTCCTTCATCTCAATTTTGTCGTGTCCTCCGAAACCATTTCCTACGTAGGTTTTTGGAATCTTGATTTTGCTTTTCCAACTTCTTTAGAAGCTATCTTCCCAGCCATTTTCTTTTTAAGAGATGGTGAAAGGATGGTGGTTAATTTATAAAAGCGGGGTTGGGTGGAATTGGATATCTCGTTACTCTTTGAATTGTCGATGCCGTGCTCCAATTGCTTTTTTAAACCTTAACAAAGAAGTATTAAAAGCTTTTATATTGTCACCACTTCAGTTAACTCCATTGATCTGCAGGAAACTCCGTAAATCCGGTGGGAAATTGTTAGTACCAAATTCGTTAATGGATCAGTATCTCCGAAAGTAAATGCAATTACCTGAACTATGTATTCACTGATTAATGTTTGAGAAAAATATTACAGCTTTGAAAATGTACTTTTTTTCCTATTCTTTTCTTGTATTCCTGTATTTGTCATTGCTGTTTGAAACCTTTCTTCATTATTTTGTGTGTAAACTGAGAATTGAATCGCACTTGTAAAAACCGTCGCTTCAGTTTCGTGTCAATATGTTAAATTCATCTTTAGTTGTGAGTTTTAGGAGTCAAATTCATGTATAAAATTGTAAACTCGATTTTCCGGAAACATTTTTATAGGCATCTGGTATCGATATCAGGAAGAAAACTATGTTAATGCGTTTGGTGTAGTGAAAGAGTGCACACTATCCACTAGTAGGTATGGAAGCCCTATTTTTTTATTCAAAAAGTTCAACTTTTACTTCGGCACCTTGGAATACATGTCAAAAATTCTGAAGTTTTAACCGCGCTTTCCAGTGTTCACAGCTCTGCGGGGCGTGTATATTCCCCTCCTATTGCGAATCCCACGAAGCCGCCAACCGCCGGTGCCCGCGAAGTGATAAATGACGGAATCATGACGTCCAGCGGTGCGGGAGCATTCGCGGTTTTTCGCCGCCGCAACAAATGAAGTCCCGTATGCGAGATGGAGCATGGCGCGGCGTGACTCACCGCCAGCCTTGCCGCGGGCGACCCCGCCCCCTGGCCCCTTCCACTCATCCTTCCTCCTCCTCCTGCTCCTTCTTCTGCCTTCCCCCGGCCTCGGCCTCGGCCTCTGCCTCTCCTCCTCGAGATTATATTGGATGTTCCGTGAACCGGAATGTGGCACCTGGTGGCGTAATGTATACAGGCGGCTGAGAGAGAGGCTCCGCGCGTTCGTGACGGCGGCGCCGCGCCGCGCCGCTTCCTCGCGTGGGAGTGTGAACTTCCTCGCAGATCATGAACGGTGCTGCTGCTGCTGCCTCGTCCTTTTTTCCCCCTCTTGAGTCCATTATACATCACGTGCAATTATATCGTTGTCTGAGATCCTCTGCGAAAATGTAGTACTGCCCCGGACGAGGTTTCTGGACCTAGAAAGATTCGTCTGTTTGGATAGTTAACTTCTCCCTGGCCAGAAGGAAATTTGGAAATAATGACAACTGATTAAATATGTTTACTGAATTCATCTGTCATGAATTTTAGCAGATTGAATACTGTTACCGAATGCATCTGCGCTGCTCTTCCCTAAATTACAGTACTTCAAAGTAGTAATTAAAGAAAATGGTTGCTATTTTTCTCTAATAATTTATACCCTTCGTCCAATTACGTACCCTTATAGCCCCTTCGTCCAATTGCGTGCCTCCTTATTCAGAGAACCCGCCACTTTAAAGTATGTTATATGTTTTGTTACACGTTCGTCATTTGTCTGGTGGCGTAGACCTTATCTCCCTATCACACTATTTGGTATCTAAATCGATCCGCGTTAGTGTGACAGTATACGAGTAGAATACTCCTAATCTCCCAAACTGCATCGTACAAGTCTCCTGGCAATGAGTACCTGTCCGATTTTCCACCTTCCTTGTCGTTCCGACTGGGACGTTGAACCACTTCGAAGCCTCTGCTCCGTGGAGTGGAACGGCATAAACCTAGGAAGCTGCATCACTCTGTACGATCTTACGTGTACTCCTTTACAGCTTCACGTAAACTACGGCATGCAACTGAACTGTTTATGCGTATGCTTCGCTCAGTCTCAGGGCTTTCGGGTGAACGAACGTAAGAAATATAGAATCTGCATTATTTACGGGCTTGAGTGCCATTGAATTCGAATCCCAGTATAGATTCAAAAGAATGTGGAATCCAAAATAAATGCAATAAAATTTTTCCTGTTGTTATTGTGTTTATGACCATTGAATACGTAATTAAGAATTGAAAACGTCGTATCTAGTAAAACTAGAGGAGAGGTAAATCCGCGATGAGTACTAAATAATTCAGGGGAATAAGATTCTGATTCACTTTCTCATATAGTATATCTTAGGAGAATAAAAATGTTTTTGGACAAAATCCACTTTTCGCTCGTGCAGAGCGTCTGATGGCGGTGGCAGCGGCTCAGCGCGGCGGGGGAGGGGTGTTTGCAGTACGGCCCTCCTTGCGTTCCGTTCCATTTGCACCGGCGCTTCCTTCGACGCTCGCACCGGCTTAGGTGGCATCAATTGATGTTACTACAGTGTGTCTGGCTGGGAGGTGCTAAGGTTTAATTCCCGACGGTGGCAGAATTTTTTACATTAGCTAGGTTCAGTCACTGTCTGGAAGAAGAGAAGCTGGCGGCCGGCTGCCCTGATCAGTAGTTTTCCGTGGGTTCTCCAATCAACTCTAGGCGAATGCCGGAGCAGTATCATTATAGCGATTTTTCCTTCCTCTTTCTTGTCCTATCGTCACCCATTACTTACAATTGCTCTTACATGCACTACACTACACATGTGTGGACATGTCGGGAGCTTAGAGCTTGTTCCGGCTGGCGCGGTGCCCCGCTGGTGGTAGATGCCTGGTTGGGGAACACCCTGCTAACCGGTGTGTAGGTCGACGCCGGATCTCACCATCCAGGGGGGGAAGAACACCACCACCTCCTCCTCCCATAAAAGGGTATGCACTACCCTTACGGGACTATTGATCTTAGCATCGGACGCGCCCGGAATCACTAATCAATCCATCCATCCTTTGACCCCCCGCGGAGAAGTGAGGGCGCGCTCGCACACGCGAGCCGTTGCGGGCCGAGGGGCGGGGGTGAGGTGCATTTCGCCCGCGCCGCCGCACGCGGAGATGGCCTTGAGCGAGGTGGCCTAAGTCGCCGAGTGATGAAGTGTAAATCGGTCTTAGTTCACCCTGCAGCTCGCTGACCATATGCCGCTCTGAAAATGCTCGAATGGGGAAACTGCTTAGTTTGGTGAGTATGAGTTCATACTAATGATGTTCTCATTTACCTTGTGTGTGCTCGCTCTAAATTCTAATGAGGGCTTAAGGTCTTGATTCAATATTTATATAACTATTTTACAAGAAATATCGCCATGAATGTTACTCATTGCTTCAAGAAATTTATATTACGCATTTTTATCATGCCCACAAATAAGTGTTAACTTCATTTGTACAAATTTTGTTATATGTGAGTTTGTGATACCTAGTTGTACGTAAGCCGTACAACTAGGTATCAGTACCAAAATAATAATAATAATAATAATAATAATAATAATAATAATGATAATAATAATAATAATTTGAACAGTTTTCAGTCATGATACTTGTAGAATGCAGAAATCAATACGGAACATAATCAAATGATGACAAGCAAATACGGTATACATCTTCCATCTTCAACATGTCTCCAGTTTTGGAATTGTGGTATAATTGGAAAATGTAATGCAAAGTGACCTGTGAATTCATATTCTTGAATGCGAACTTGATCAGTCAGGTATACGACTAAATTATTTCTAGCAGGTAAATAAGAAGGTAAATAAACTGCTAAATACAAACTCGTTTTTATTCTTGTTTATTGTTCTCTTTAGCAATTTACTACATTAAAACGCAATTTGGTTTTTTCCAAAGTAAAGCAAAGTTTAGACGAATGTGCATACCGCTTCGCGTTTTAGAAAACGGGATACGTTGAATAAAAACGCGTTTTGTAAGGGAAAAAGGCACTCGAAATGTGTGCCGCAATGAATATCCCGTTTTTCTCCCTTACGAGCGAATGCATGCGACAGTGACGCAGGCACAAGTCGGGCGGCGCGGCGGTCGTGACTGCTCGCGAGTGCCGTCCCATCGGCGGAGGGCGGGGCGCGGGCTGCGGCCAAGAAAGTACCGATCGTGCCGGAGGCGCTTCGTGCGCCGGCGAGGTGCTAACTGCGCACCTGCGGAAGGCTATGAGCGGCGGGCGGCGGCGGGCGGCGGCAAGCGGTGAGGGGCAGTGGGAGGCGGAGGGCGGCGAGGGCGGCTGAGGGCTACGAGCGGCGGGCGGCATATGGCTGAGGGCAAGTGGTGGCGAGCAGCGGACAGCGGGTGGCGGCGGAGGGCGGCGGAGGGCGGCGGCGGGCGGCGGAAGGCGGTGGAAGGCGGCGGCGGCGGGCGTAAGGCCGTGGGCGGGGCGCCGCGGCACCAGGCTTTTGAAGCTCAAGGGACGCACTCGACTGCAGTCGGAAGTTACCGTCTTGAGAGTTGAAGGGCTTTCGTAGCAAAGAATCACGATGGCATGTTAAGACTGTTGTTGCCTATGTTAATGTAGTTTCGTAAATCTTAAGATATGAAACTCCGCTTAATATAAGGAATAAAGTCGTAGTTAATGATGTATTTTTAACAGTGCCTAATAGTTCAGTGTTTGTTGACGTATTTGTGAATTAAATGAGAATTTTTTAAAATGTAATATGAGCACATGGTCCATGAGGGTAACTCCTGTTGTAATTGTTCTTTCGTGTGACATGATCATTCAATTAATGTGTAATGATCATTCAATTAATGTAATAAAATCCCTAATACATTTTTCAATTTTTCACACGCAAATGACTCTTGTGGTTTGCGAGCACTAATTGCTAAACATAGTATGTTTTTAATTAAAATTGTTTTTGTTTCTCCCAATTTAAAAATACATCGTTTAGTTTGTTTTAGGCAGTAATATTCATCCATCATTTGATGAATATAGCTCCCCAGCAGTGATGTAAGACAAGCGTGTACATATCTCTTCTACAATGCGCAGCGGCTAATGTGTTGCATTACGAGCGTCCAGTTATGTTTCTTTGAAACGGCCAAAGTAGAGCACCCAGAACACGTGGTCACGCGGCCCACCCGCCCGCCCACTCGTACGGAGCATATGGAGAGAAGCGTGTCCTTGTGTGGCGTCGTGGCGAAGCTTATTCGGGCGCGCACCTTGCCGCATCTCGCGGCCGAGCGGCGCGGCGCGGCGCGGCGCTGCGCGGCGGCCGCTGCTCTGCAACAGCTGCCTGCCCGTTATGCGCCCAGCTGTCGCGGCCGAGCGCACGGCGCGGCGCGGCGCCTCCCTCCTTCGCCTGGACCCGTTCCGTTGCAGAAGCGCACTTATTCATCCTCTCCTCCCCGCCCGCGCCCGCGTCCCCCGCGCTGTGTCCCTTCCTCGCTACTTTGACACGAGAGGACGTACTTTCTCGCTTTCTTCTCGCTCCTTTTCGCCTTTAGTTGTCGAGACCGGCTCTATTTTCCTCGTCCTTGCCTAAGAACTGTTACCACACGATTGTCAGCGAGGCTGTTTTCTGAGAACCGTGCGGCTTGCAAATGGACCACTTCCGAAAATACGCATACAGTTATGTTCTCTAAACTTGTCTTTCTCTGCATTCGTCGTGACACTTGTCGTTTTAATGCAGTGGGACTGAGTTCTCTCTACCTTCAGCTCTGGTAAAAGATTGAGGAATTTGTTGAAAAACGAGAAGTGTTTTTATCTTAAAGTATCTAAATGATGTACTCATCAGCGTGAATATTTGAGTTCATTGACCGCTGGCTAATCCTTTGACTTTTCTCATTGCCCTGATTGGAATGTGCTCTGTGATGATTGCCACCGAATAAGAAACGCGTTGCTTTGTTAACTATAACGATGTCGTAAATCGAGTGCTTACCCTAATGAAGGCGTATTACGATGGTCTGTGGTTTATTCTTGCCCGACGTAACATCTCAGTGCTGGTCTTTCCATACGTCAGCTACAGCACGGAAGCATTCCCTTGCGTTAACTCGAAGAAAGAAAATACATGGCGAAAAACATAATTGTGTAAAGATGTGGCAATTTTTATACATTCAGAAGACAATTCTTTAGGTTGATTTCAAAGGGAAAGATAAAAAAATTAATGAATTCTATTCTTATTCTGTGTATTTCACATTTCTGTATGTGTAATATTTCACATTTCTGTAAGTGACGAAAACAATCGATTTTTCATTATAAAATTATCATATCATTAGTTTACTTGATTAAATTCATCAGTATAATATCGAATAAGTTATCAATATGCATCCGTTTTGAATCACCAGCAAAATTGTAAGGGTTGTCTTTTACATCTTCATTCGGCTACATGGCGTGTCGTGCCACTGGCCATCTGGTGTGTGGACTGCATGAGAGGTATATAAAAGATAAAAGTGACAGACGCGCTTTTCAATATTTTCCTACCTTTAGCTTGTTTGCTCCGAGGCGTGGAATGCGGAATTCTCTGTTTGCCTTACACATCAACTTTGTTGGTGATTCAAATTGAAGGCGTTCTTTACCTGAACACTTTCAAATGCTTGCTCATCCAGGTTCAACGATATTCATCCTGAGAAGCATAAGTTCTCTCGCACGTTATTCAATATAAACATACATTGTATATGCATCAAACTATACTTACCGTGGTATAAATACTTATGTGATCATTTTGAAACAAAATGTTAATTGAACGAAAATGTAGAAAACGTATCGCGTCAAATGAAAATTATATTAGTGGGAAAGTTGTTAATTTAATTAGATATTTGAGAGTCGTTTTCGTGACAGAATTGCAAAATGTGTTCGTCTTATTGGTGTGTATTACGAGTATGTGAGATCAGCTGGCATATGAAATAATAGAGTTGGGTTGTCACCTATAGGAGTGACACGTTGGAACAAGTCAGATTTCTGAAACTTATTTTGTTTGTTCATTAGCTTACTGTTATTGTATTTGTTTTTATTGAGGATTGCAAATCCTTTTGATTGTGAAATGTATTATTTCATGGAGACGCTTCCGCCTAGCCAGTGAAAATGTATTTGATTCTATTACGAGTTTCCGCCATCATCTGTTAACTTACGACTTTCTCAATGCAATTGGCACTGTTACTTAAACCATTTTATCTTCCTTTCCGAATTCTGCACTTCGCTTCCGTGCCGTTTCCTGGAGCGAACGCATGCATCGCAGGCCACCTACACCCGCTGCTCCGTACGTTCCAACTCATTAAACCCGGATGCTCGTTACCGCATGACCCGCCCCGCCCGTTCCATTATGCTCCTCCCTGTCCCGCCCCACCCCAACCCTCGCTTCCCTCCCGCTCGACTTCGATCTGCCTCGCCCCGCCTAACCCCGAGTCATCCCGCCTCTCCCCGTTACATCTCACTCCTCCCCACACTACCCGTCCCCTCCTGCCTTACCTCGCCCTGCTTTCTATCCGCCTTGTCCCATCTAACCCCGCCTCCTCCTGTTCCACCCCGCTCCTCCCCGCCCCAGTGACCCGTCGTGCCCCGCCTTGCCCCGCCCGGCTTCGATCCGCCCCATCCCGCCTAAAACGGCCTCACCCCTTTCCATCTCGCTCCTCCCCAGCGTACACTCCCCTCTCGCCCCGGGCCCCGCCCATCCCGCCTAACCCCGACTGCTCCATCCCGCCTAACCCCGACTTACCCCGTTCCATCACGCTCCCAATCGCCCAACCCTGCCTGGCTCTTCCCACCTCGGCGTCAAGCGCTCGACCCCGCCCCGCCGGCGCCCGTGTAAACAATTAAGGCCGCTCCTTCCCAGCCAGCCAACCGCGGGCCGTTACGGCCGGCGCGGCGCGGCGCGGCGCGGCGCGGCGCGGCGCGGCGCGGCGCCGCGCGACGCTTCACACCGGGCCGTCTGGGCGGACTCGGCGCCGCGCCGGACAGGCGAAGGAGCACGCACGGCGAGGCGGCGCGACGTTCTCACGCACCCCGGCGCGCCGATTAAACGCTCGCGCGTCCGCCACGCCGCGCCGCGCCGCGCCGCGACGGCGACACACTTGGCTGCGCCGGATGCCACCGGGTGGCGTCCGCCCAGGGAGCGTCTCCCGCACGGGGCAGTTCCGCTGCTCGAGCCCACGCGATTGTTTGAGACAGTGGTTCCCAGCGTTATGAATGACACGGGTACCCCCTGACAAATCTCTGTTTACCCTTGTGTTCGCTTCCTCTGCTCAA
The DNA here is from genome assembly GCA_031308135.1 of Acheta domesticus. Taxonomy (NCBI): domain Eukaryota; kingdom Metazoa; phylum Arthropoda; class Insecta; order Orthoptera; family Gryllidae; genus Acheta; species Acheta domesticus. Next base: position 244,433,946 of record JAHLJT010009436.1, on the reverse strand, counting down.
GAACAATGATGGTCTAGTTTGAACGTTGCTGCAAACATATCATACCTTTATTGGCTACACATTTCTCTTTATTACTGTCTACATAACTGGCCATTAAGGAGCTTTTTACTGCTGGGGCGATTTGTTTAACGAACGAGTGCGATCGCGTGAATGAATTCCCTTCCGCAGGAAACAATGCAGTCATTCTGCAGATATTATTATTATTATTATTATTATTATTGCAGGTATTAAACTGCACTTAACTAACGTTAACGCTAAAAGGATAGCGAGAAGCGAATGCTTGAATGATAAAGTTTTGAGCTTTATCGTTGTGATTTCCCTCTGTGTCAACGAACGTTTTCACAAAATATCTGCGTATCTGCATTGATCCTATGGTTTTGTTAATGAGAAAATACAAGGAATCTACCGACAACCACATGTGAATTCTCACTTAATAGTCCATTCGGAGAAGCATACGCTTTATTGTAAGTCATATTTTTGAATGCGGAGTGTTTCCGTAATCGACTGCGCTAGGATCCAAGACCTGTTTCTGTTTCGCAGCTGACAAAGCACGATGTACTAATTCTGCAGTTTCATTCGGTCGACTTTGTGTGCAAAAGTGCAAGAAGTAAATCGTATTGCATTTCACGCCAGTTGAAAGGCGACGTCTTCCCAGCGCCGGTCCGTGTTGGTGTGCGTCAGTCGCGGTCGGTCACGGGCCGGGCCTCGTTAGCCCTCGCCCTCCGTGGGTGGGCGTGGAGCGCGGTGCCCTCGAGCGCCAGGCGAGCGCTGGGCGCTGTACTTGTGTTTTTGCGCCGGCTCCGTCCGGATCGTTTATAGTCCGATGCTGGATGGCGTCGCTTTTTCTCAAGGAACGCCTCGCTCGCTTGCGCGTTGCCCGGCCGTTTCGCGTGTTGTGTTGTGTTGTGTGTGTGTGTGCGCGCGCAAGTGAGTGCGCGGGCAGCAGCTATTACTTACTCGCTGAAGCCGGTTAGCGGTTGTTGCGCCGCCCCCGCTCGCGGATCTCAGCTCCAGATCTCCCGGGCCGGTCCCCGCGGGAGCCAGGCGTTTCCTCCGGTTCATTTCGGCCTGCTTTGCGCGAGATAAATGTTCATCCCCCCGTGCTTTGCAGGCGTTTGTTTTCGTTTTGGGCTCGTCAGGCTTCAGTGGAGGGATGGAGAAGTGTTGGTTGAGATTTCTGACGTCCAATTTTCGAACTGCTTCATCCCATCAGATAAAAAGAGTTCAGAAAGTAGGTTATATTCGTTTCATCTAATTCGAGTAACAAACTTGTTGGGAGTTTATGGGGGCAATATCTCGATATATTTTTTGCTTTAGTCTTTGTTACGACTTCTGTGTTTTGCGGATGTCTGGAGGAAAATTTGTGATAATTTAAACAAGAAATTCACGTTCATTTTTTGTACACGCCCTATTTGTTAACTGTGGAAACTCGCGAACTCTTCATTTTAATGTAAGATTCTGTTATAATTTACTAGCCATAGTTGGTGCTAGAGCATATGTAGTTCAGACACTATAACCCAGAAAACTAGAGTGAGAATAGAAAGAGAACAACATGAGCTGTTAACTTTGAATCCGTTTGAACGATTTCACACGAAGCAAAATCATCCAAGAACCGAACGACACCGTGAACTCCTAAATCACGACGACTTCATTGAAATAACGGGCGAATGCAAATGAAGAATATGTGTTCCACACGAGCGCCGTGACATAGGTGTGCCGTTTCTTATAGCTGTATCATCGAAGAAGCTCCGCTCTGATGCATCATCTCTTTTTAATGCGGCTCCGTTCGAGGCGATGCGCGCTTGTTTATCTTCTCACGAGCTGGATCCATTGAAGCGTGGGCGAGGCGAGCGTCGCCGCCGCCGCCGCCGTCGCGTGCGGTCAATGCGTCGGCGCCGTTCGCCGCCCTTAATTGAGCCGTCGCAAAGCACTCCACGGAGGTGGGCGCCGCCGCCGTCGTCGCCTGGCATCACTCTCAACGGTGCGACCTTTCGCCACTCCAGCATCTTCGCAGTCCGCTAGTTCGTTCGCCTCTTCGTTCCGTTGAAGCCACTCGCCTCCAATGGTGGTGCAGGACCGCTTCTCTGTGCGTTTCTGTACATTATTGTTTATTAGTGGTTCGCAACTTTTTATTATGGAGTAAATACGTAACGGAACACTTTAACCTCACATGCGTTGTTGTTGCGTGATGATGATATTGATATTAATAATAATAATAATAATAATAATAATAATAATGATATTAATAGTAACAAAAATACAAGTAATAATGATTTTCTACACGTATAATTCTTCTGTCGTATAATTCAATAAAATTCAAATGATTAGTGTTGTATTACAGTACATGCGTAACAGTTGATGATAATAATGAGACTACGACAAATGCAGTAATTTTAATAGATTACAGTCGGAATATATATTTCTCCCGTACTTTTCTTGGCTTTTTTAAATATCAAAATTGTAAAATGCCATAATGATTATTGACAGAAGAAAATATGACTCAGAGCAGCCGGCGTCTATAAATCTCATCCAACCAGAGGCAAAATCCGCCCATACTACTTCAAGTGGCCATGAATCCGAGCGCGTATCAAAGACCAGGGGTTCTCGGTTCCCACCGCCTCATCTCTATAGCGCCTGATACTTGCGCCGTGTGGCATTTCACAATTTTGTTTCCATCATCCCCATACCCACCTTATTACATACTAAATATTGTACTGAAATAGTGTTGGGCCGGTCCGGATAACCGAGATCGCTAAAGCAGTACTGCCATGGCGATCTCGGACGGAAAGATTCCAGGTTCGAGTCCCGTCTCGGGCATGGGGTTTGTGTAAGTCTGTATGTGTATGTCGTCCTTTCACCCCTCATTATCATCATTTCATCTTCCATTCCCCTAAGGCTAACAACCCTAGGGAATAAAAATAGGATCCAGCTAAATGCTGATCCCTTAATAAAAATTATATGTACCTGCTAACGAGATAATGAAGCTGAGCCCCGGTGAATACAGGGTGTATGCACGCGTGGTCCAAGACGGCCTATTCGCTGGTAAGGAAAAAAGAAATAGTGTTGGCTGCCGGGCTCTTCTAGAGATAGAAATGATTTGAAAATAATAAATGGAGAGAGTTCAGGCCTGAAGTGAATGACGTTCAGTTTATGTCTTCCGGAAATCATAGACTGGGCTACCTTCCTCCTGCCTCGATCTGTCGATGCATTGCGGCGTCCGCGCTTCGCGTCGCGTCGCCCGCATGCGCGTTGGCGCCGCGCGCCTCCGGCTCGTGGGCGGCGCGTCGGCGCGAGGGTCAGGCACGCGTTAAACGGCTCGTTTCGAGGAACACCCAGGACATGACACGACACGACGCGACGCCTCACGCGCTCGGAAGTCGCCGGTTTGTTCGGCGCCGCCCGCCTGGGCCGCGCTACCACCGCCGCCTCCTTTTTGGCACTCGGTGCCGCTATTCGGGCGGTTGGAATGGATTGGGGTACTGTAGGCCCTTGAGGTACTAGTACTTCGGTGACTCAGGAAATGAAAAGAGACGTTTCCCTAATGGAATACAATCAGAAATAGCTTACTTAAGAATACATTTGATTTTAGAATAAATGTCACAAATTTCTAGAGCACGTAAAGGGGGAGAAAATAATAATTTTTTGCCAATGACATTAACATAGTGAGAAATTTTATATTACGAAGTTGCCCTTGTTATTTGTCTCTGAAACTTAGGCAACTACATATGCACAAGTGTTCGGCAGGTACATGAATTTGCGTCGACTGCGTGAGAACGCAACCTGCAGAACACATACGCTTAAGGAGTTGCCTCACAATAAGAGCAAATGTCACATATGTCCCATCCCCGTTAAATGAGATTTCCCATTATATGTTTATTGGCAAAACCTCTTCCGTCTCCTCCTCTAACCGACCTCTCTACATTCAAAAAGAATAGTACCATTTATTTTGAGATACCTGTTCATGTTATTGCATTACTATAATTTTTATTACTTTAATGTTTAGATTCTGATCCCAAAATATCTAATTTTCCCCCTGACAGCTCATCAACTTTCTGTCAGGCCACATAAACAAGAATTATGTAAATGGACGGACAATATTTTGATATTGTTTTCTCTTCTTTTTTGCCGACTCCCGTCGTTAAAGGCGTTGTCCACCGTCAGAAAATTTAACCCATTCCTTTACCTTTTTAATGTCACATGTGATTTGCCATTTATGTTAAAGCAAATAATTGCATCATTTCTTTTTTTGCAATTATCTCTTTCTTATATCTGTGAAGATGAGGTGCAAGTTAATAGGGTACATGCCACGTTAGCGGTCGTGGGTTGAGTAATGAACTATAATGCTGACTCTGTGGTTACGAGACTATAATCGTCTGTTGTGATTTCTGCATGAAATGCAAGATAATGAAGTTGAAAGGGCCTATTTACTTCTATAGATTTTGCCACGGTGGGCTATCTCGTAGCCATGAATCTCATTGCTAACTATCACCGCTGCATTTGCCAACTACTAACTGCCATCTGCGCATGAGGTCATGCCTTCTCCAACTCTATTACCGTGTCATCAGCCTCCTCCTCCTCCACTGTCAAATCCGCAATTATACTGTAACCTTTGCTATCGCCGCCTCCTCAGTTTATACTTACATTACAGTTACTTCTACGGAAAGATGACCGACCTTGCTGCATCCGACATTTCTGCCACGATCACTATTGATACATGATAACCATCATCGTCACAATCATCACCCCAGCCGTTCCGAAGCCATTGTTATATTAGCTAGTGTCATATGCACACTCAACGCCACGCTCAACTCGGTCACCCCCTTTGTATTGCCACTGGCGTCGGAACTCGCCGCAGGTTTCTTTGTTCAGGTGGGACTCTGCGATTTGCAGTTGCGATAAGGGTGTGTACGCACTCCTCACGGACGTCTCTACGAAGAGTAGCGCACGTGCGGAACGTCACGTGACCTAGAGTCGCTCTGAAGTTTAGAGAGCGAGGAGTGTTTCGTCATAACATGTGCTGAAATAATGTGCTATACGTAACTATCTAAAACAAAAACAACGATATAGAATTAAGCAATATTTTTTCGATTCTTTGCCTAAATTAAACTACTTCTCCTCCATTATTCTACGTATTTATAAAATAAAAATTGGATGTATCATGATTGCATATCCATTCTGCTTCTGAATTTATCAAGACAGAAGGAAGTGATCACTGAAATTTCCCAAGGGTAATGATAGTTTTATAGACCATATATTATCTCACGGACTTTTCCTCAGATGGGAAAGTAATATAAAACATTTGTTTATTGTTTCAAAGAGCTATTTATTCCGTCACCGTCAGTCTTTGAAGGTGCAACGGTATTTCGAAAATTCGGTTTCTTGCTTGAGAAGTATCTCAAAGTACGCAGCTGTCGCTGTTGTCAGGCTTTTTCAAAGGTCGTCGTGAGAGCGGACCGTGGCGAGATATGACCCGTGTAGCGCGACGGAGTGCGGCTGTGGAGTCCAGCCCGGGAGGTGCCAAACCCTTCTCTAGTCTCTACAGAGCCGGCCGCGCTGTTTGACTTCCTCTCGAACACTGGACCCCGAGTGCCCTCGCTTCGCTGCCCCGTCTCGTCTCGGCTGAGATTTCTCCGGCATCTGTTTCCTGTCACTTTGTTCGGAACGCTCGTGCCGAGGATCGGCATCGACGAAACGAGAAGAAAGTTAAGTCACCCTTGGATTTTGCTCATTCAACAAAACGATTACGGTTATCATCTTCGCAAAGAGCTACGGAGCGTGGTGAATAGGCTTCCGAAGAAGAAGAAAAACGGTTGTTGCGAGTCCTCGAGAAACGTCTTCGGAAACCTACAGCATTCTGCGCAAAAAGCTTCTTAGAACAAGTAAGCTTTGTGTGGGAGTGCGCCGCCGCTCGGGAGGCTGACCGGCGGGGCGTGGCGCCCCGTGGCGCGGCGTGGCTCGGCGTGGCTCGGCGTGGCTCGGCGTGGCGCGGCGTGGTGCGGCGTGGCGTGGCTCGGCGTGGCGCGGCGTGGCTCGGCGTGGCGCGGCGTGGCGCGGCGTGGCGTGGCGTGGCGCGGCGCGGCGTGGCGTGGCGCGGCGTGGCGCGGGGTGGCGCGGCGTGGCGCGGCGCGGCGCGGCGCGGCGTGGCTCGGCGTGGCTCGGCGTGGCGCGGCGTGGTGCGGCGTGGCGTGGCGCGGCGCGGCGCGGCGTGGCTCGGCGTGGCTCGGCGTGGCTCGGCGTGGCGCGGCGTGGTGCGGCGTGGCGTGGCTCGGCGTGGCGCGGCGTGGCGCGGCGTGGCGCGACGCGGAGCGGCATGGAGCGGCGAGGCGCGGCGCGGCGCAGCGCGGCGCGGCGTGACGTGTGTGGCGTGGCGTGGTACGGCGCGCATTTCTTTCCCGAGAAGGGAGGAGAAGCAACAGAAGCGTGCTTGGCGGGCGCGAGTGGGCGCTAGGAAGTGGGGCAGCGGTCGCCGGCCGGCGTCATTCTGAGCCGCAGCGGACGCGAGCTCCGCGCTCGCCCCGCCGTATGTGCATAGCGGCGACGCAACGGGACGGGCGCGGATGCGCCGCCGCGGGCCGCCCATTGTGGTGCAGCCCGCGCGCTGCAGCGACAGTTACGGACCGCGGGCGCGGGGGGGACACGGCGAGCTGCAAGTGGACGGTTGAAGCAGGTGGGATGAAACTGTCGGTTGGTTGTCAATGATAGTGTCGTGATGTCGCGCCCATCCTTGTGTACTCGTGCCTGGTGTAGATGGTCGTGCACGGTCTAGCCGTTCTACTTCCACGTTGTTTTAAACCATGCCAAATTTCCTTACAGCTCTCTGCTATCACCTCTTTCCTAATTTGCAAATATTGCGTCTTGAGGATTCCTTTCTCTTCGTTTCTCAAGTTGTGCATTTTCTTCGGCATTTTATATCATTTGTATTTAATATTTGTAATTCAAATGACATAGTGAATTTAAATTTAATTTTGCAATTTTTAAAGGACCAGCTGCATATTATCAAATCTACTTATTTAGTAAGGTTCTTACTAAAAATAGACACAAGAAAGTGGTTGTTAAATCTTTTTTGGGAGTTAATATAAGTATTCTGATCACATTAGAAATACCGATGCACTTGCGTTTTCCTTTCTTACTTAAGGTATCCACTGTACAGTTTCCCAGCATTTGAGAGTTCGCTTATTTTGGTCGGGTTACAACAGGCGGAACTGTCATTGCACATACGAGTATTTCGTAGCTGCCGGTTAAAACTGGACCGTTGAGCGGCAAAGGAGAAACCTTCGACTTCATGTGCTTCCCAACTTAGGACCACGTTCCCATTCTCCACCGCGGATTCCAACCCCTATCTGCCATTGCCGCCAGACCAAGCCGTCCCGCCCTCCCCGCCTCTTCGCGCACCTCCTTCGTGTCCCCCCGCCCCCCGAGCGCCTTCACCCCCTCTACGCGCGCCGCTTGTTTTCCGCCCGGCTAAACAAAAACTATAGCATTGGAGTCTGCAGTTTCGCTAGAAGAGCCCTCCCCGTTTCTGTCTTCCTCTCCGCGCCGACTGCACCGTTGGCGTTCAGAAGCACTCAGCGCCGCGCCGACTGCCCCGTGGGCGCAGAACGGAACAATCACGAAAATTTGGCCTCCCCGCGCCAGGCCGCCCGCCCCGGCGATCGCTGCGGGCGGGTAGGGCGGGCGCGGGGAGGCGCTGGCGGATAACGGACGGCCGCAGCGGCGGCAGCATCGGAGCTGCAACGCTCTTCCGTGTGCAGGCGCTCCAGGGCCTCGCTGAGAATTAGATCCAAAATAGTTGATTCTTATGTCATACTATTCTTTTAAAATAATCAATAAATGCAATAATGCAACAGTTTTATTAAGTTTTTTCCCCTAAGGATTTTACGTAGCCGACAGCGAGTTATCCTTTACGAACTTGCCAAAATAGTTGATCCTTATGTCATACTATTTTTTTTAAGTCATCAATAAATGCAATAATGCAACGGTTTTATCAAGTTTTCCCTAAGAATTTTATCTAGCCGACAGCGAGTTATCCTTTACGAACTTGCCAAAATAGTTGATCCTTATGTCATTCTATTTTTTTTAAAATCATCAATAAATGCAATAATGCAACGGTTTTATCAAGTTTTCCCCTAAGAATTTTATCTAGCCGACAGCGAGTTATCCTTTACGAACTTGCCAAATAGTTGATCCTTATGTCATTCTATTTTTTTTAAAATCATCAATAAATGCAATAATGCAACGGTTTTATCAAGTTTTCCCCTAAGAATTTTATCTAGCCGACAGCGAGTTATCCTTTACGAACTTGCCAAAATAGTTGATCCTTATGTCATTCTATTTTTTTTAAAATCATCAATAAATGCAATAATGCAACAGTTTTATCAAGTTTTTCCCCTAAGAATTTTATCTAGCCGACAGCGAGTTATCCTTTACGAACTTGCCAAAATAGTTGATCCTTATGTCATTCTATTTTTTTTAAATCATCAATAAATGCAATAATGCAACGGTTTTATCAAGTTTTCCCCTAAGAATTTTATCTAGCCGACAGCGAGTTATCCTTTACGAACTTGCCAAAATAGTTGATCCTTATGTCATTCTATTTTTTTTAAAATCATCAATAAATGCAATAATGCAACGGTTTTATCAAGTTTTCCCCTAAGAATTTTATCTAGCCGACAGCGAGTTATCCTTTACGAACTTGCCAAAATAGTTGATCCTTATGTCATTCTATTTTTTTTAAAATCATCAATAAATGCAATAATGCAACGGTTTTATCAAGTTTTCCCCTAAGAATTTTATCTAGCCGACAGCGAGTTATCCTTTACGAACTTGCCAAAATAGTTGATCCTTATGTCATACTATTTTTTTTAAAGTCATCAATAAATGCAATAATGCAACAGTTTTATCAAGTTTTTCCCCTAAAAATTTTATCTAGCCGACAGCGAGTTATCCTTTACGAACTTGCCAAAATAGTTGATCCTTATGTCATACTATTTTTTTTAAGTCATCAATAAATGCAATAATGCAACAGTTTTATCAAGTTTTTTCCCCTAAGAATTTTATCTAGCCGACAGCGAGTTATCCTTTACGAACTTGCCAAAATAGTTGATCCTTATGTCATTCTATTTTTTTTAAAATCATCAATAAATGCAATAATGCAACAGTTTTATCAAGTTTTTCCCCTAAGAATTTTATCTAGCCGACAGCGAGTTATCCTTTACGAACTTGCCAAAATAGTTGATCCTTATGTCATACTATTTTTTTTAAAGTCATCAATAAATGCAATAATGCAACAGTTTTATCAAGTTTTTCCCCTAAGAATTTTATCTAGCCGACAGCGAGTTATCCTTTACGAACTTGCCAAAATAGTTGATCCTTATGTCATACTATTTTTTTTAAATCATCAATAAATGCAATAATGCAACAGTTTTATCAAGTTTTTCCCCTAAGAATTTTATCTAGCCGACAGCGAGTTATCCTTTACGAACTTGCCAAAATAGTTGATCCTTATGTCATTCTATTTTTTTTAAAATCATCAATAAATGCAATAATGCAACGGTTTTATCAAGTTTTCCCCTAAGAATTTTATCTAGCCGACAGCGAGTTATCCTTTACGAACTTGCCAAAATAGTTGATCCTTATGTCATACTATTTTTTTAAAGTCATCAATAAATGCAATAATGCAACAGTTTTATCAAGTTTTTCCCCTAAGAATTTTATCTAGCCGACAGCGAGTTATCCTTTACGAACTTGCCAAAATAGTTGATCCTTATGTCATACTATTTTTTTTAAATAATCAATAAATGCAATAATGCAACAGTTTTATCAAGTTTTTCCCCTAAGAATTTTATCTAGCCGACAGCGAGTTATCCTTTACGAACTTGCCAAAATAGTTGATCCTTATGTCATACTATTTTTTTTTTAAATCATCAATAAATGCAATAATGCAACGGTTTTATCAAGTTTTTCCCCTAAGAATTTTATCTAGCCGACAGCGAGTTATCCTTTACGAACTTGCCAAAATAGTTGATCCTTATGTCATTCTATTTTTTTTAAAATCATCAATAAATGCAATAATGCAACAGTTTTATCAAGTTTTTCCCCTAAGAATTTTATCTAGCCGACAGCGAGTTATCCTTTACGAACTTGCGGGCTCATCTGATCCGAGATCAGCAGAACGCGAGGCTCTCCGCGACAACACACACACGAGGGACAAGGGACAAACAATCATACCCAAGACAGGACACGAACCTACCACCCTTACCTCGGTACACCCGCCACCTCGTCCATCCAGTTCGGCTGTTATCAAGTTACTCTTTGTAAATCTGGTGAATTTATCTCACTAAATATGAAAATATTTTTTGAAATTTATAAATAATTTAAGTGTATTAAGGGAAAGGAAAAGATGCACTATCGCATGTGAATTAAGTAAACGTGTTTGACATATAAACGAATACAATGTTTAAAAGTTAACTGTACATAATCCATCTGTAGTGTGCTTAAAAATGTCAAAAAAATCAGTCGTATTTTGTACAGATTTGAGCATCCCTAACGCGTGTCCGTTATGAGCATAGAGAGCTCCAAACGCTTCGAGGCCGCACCCAGCCTTTCTGCCACTACTGACCGCGTGCCTTCTTAGACGCTTCTCCCGTTTCGTAATAGAGGGAGTTTTGCCGAGGAACGCGGCTGGGCTGCCATTTACAGCTAAACACACACTCACCGCGCGCGAAATTGTTATGTGAATGAAACGCGCTCCCGTAACGCCCGCTCGCCCCTCCCCCGCCCAGCCTCTCGGCGCCAGCGCGCTCCAGCTGAGGCGCAATTCAGCGTTGCCGCGAAAATGGAAGCACCGCTTCCGCGCTCACAAAGGCCGACGCGGAGGAGCCGTTCGTTTTAAAATTACTCGCGGAATTGCGAAATAGGTTTTGAACTACATTTCGTTTTCTTTGTTCCGTCGTTCATGGATAGCTGTTTCGAGCACTCGTTCGAGAAAAAGCGACCTGAAAGCTCAAGATACCTGAGTGAATGCTGGAAGGTTGCAATGTAGATTTTGAGATAGCAATTTTTTGTATTTGAAGGTGCAATGTTACTCTCATTTCCATAAAATACTCGGCTAGAACAGAAGTTACCAGACGAAATTGGTCTGTTTTTCTTTTGGGAGAGGGTGAAATTTCTATAATGATTCATGTTTAATTATTGTTTTGTATGTATGCTTGTGAGCATGTATACAAATATTTGAAAATTTTATATACAGGGAATAAACAACGTGTAAGATAGCATAAATTGTCTTTTCATATTAAGTTCCTACTCATAAATCTAAGAATCGACATTCTTATTTAATTTTGAGTCTTACAATAACAAAAGCATTGTTGGAGTACTACCATTCTTCTTTCCTAGCCGCATCCTACTTTTTATGTAGAGGAATAGAAAGGATCGTTAAACATTCACAGAGGCGGAAAACGTTCTGTTCGCAATAAAAGGAAGAAAGTGAATTCCGTAAATTATTCATGAAACGCATGCACCGCGTCCGCGCCGAGGCGGTTGGTTAGTACGAATGGGCACACAGCGACCGGCTGAACCGTGGCGTGCGGTCGGAGCGGTTGGGTGAGAGAATAGCAGGTAGAGTAGAGACGGAATCATAGTGATGGCAAGGCGACGTAGTGCAGCATGTTTTGTTCAATGATGGAAGGAGAGGAAATGACAGACTTTGAGGCCTATTTAAGAATGTCGTAAATGGTGTAACAGAAGATGTTATATATGATGGGGGTGTTGACGGGAAAAGGTGGTTGGAATTTTCGGGTCGACAGCTAGAGTTGCGAGCGTTTATGACGACTGGCAAAGTCGCAGTCGATTACAACAGGAGACAATATCGTGTGCGTTGTAAAGTACAGAGTGGCGTGAGTGATGCTCGCTGTAACGTCCGTGAAACGACACGCGGTCGCAACATGCCGCGTCTGGCTACCAGGTGCCTGGTGCGCTGCTCGCTTTGCTTCGGGGGCTCTCAGTGTTGCGTCACGCGTCGCTCGTCTGCAGTCGGGAAGTAGCGCGTGTTAAACTCCCCGCACGCCCTTCCTCACCCCGCCCCTGCGGCGGCCCTCGCCCACCCTCCCTCCCTCCTCCACCCCCGCGCCCCGCCGCTGTCACGCTCGCGAGCGCTTGTGGGTCCCGCGCGGGGTCGCGCCGGGCCTCCGCCGGCGAGATCGCCGGACCGCCCAGCGCCCGCGCTTCCCGTTCCGAAATGCCCGCGGATAAGGGGACGCTCACGACGTCAACAAGACGGTTGCTTCATCGCACAGGAGGGGAGCTAGGAGACATAAACAGCTTGCGTGCAGACGATGTCATTTCATCCAAAGGATGATGACTGCCATTTGTTGAAAGCGGTACAGTGACATTTGAGCTTTATAAATTCTGATGGCCAAACGTTACGTTTTCTTTGCATCGTTTTAAAAAATAGTTGCAGCAGTAGTCAATATAGTTCGTGAATACAAGAGTATTACAAAAAACTAGTAAATAAACAATAATTTCCTATAATCTGCGTTACATTTCTTTGACTTGGTCTCGTTGGCCTACCAGTCTACGTTTCATTATCTATGTCTCTTCTCAAACATTATATATGATTAGTACTTATGTGTCCATGTTTAGTATTTAACGCGCGTTCCTGGCTCATCCTTAGCTAAAATGTTCGGCATGACTAAATTTAATTTTTGAATGAAGATATGGTCGTTACGAAATATAATGTTTCAGTAGGACTGTTGTATCATCGATTACGCTGCGGACACATCAGTCGCCGTTTATCCTTGGCAATGGTAGAATCAGCGGTTTGTGGATGTAGCAGTGCCCGTAACAGGAGGGAGGAAGCGAGCGCTGCGATAGCAATGCGCAGGGTGGCTGCTTTTGCGGTCGCGAGCGTGGCGGGGTCGCCCATCAATTGGTCGGAGAATTACGACCAGTCACTCGTTCCGTGCTCAAGGGAAGCACGTTTACGCGAGCCATTAAGCGGCCGGGACATCGGACTCCCTCGAAAGACGCCTCTCGGGGGCGCGGGGCCGGCGCGGGGGCCGCGCGCCGGGAGACTTGCATGCACGGGTGAGCAGCGAACGCGCCGCGCCGTACGCCTCGCTTCCTTGCGGTGGCTTCCGCCTTCTCGCGGCTCGCCGTTCGCCGGGGTTATCAAGCGTTTTCCAGGGCCGCTTTTTGTCATTGTTCTCTGAATTACGTTGCTAATCTGAATGTTGTTAAGGATAAAAACGCACCATCATAGAGCATTTTCGCAAAGTGCACTATTATGATAACGATTTTTGAACTAGTTCCTCTCTAATATGTAACGGAGAGGAATGTGGAGGTTTGTTATTCGCATCTTCTGGTGTAATTAGGCCTTTAACCCTATTAACCGTCCTTGAAGTTTGGCAACCCACTTCTTTCTGTTGTATCGTCCAATTCTTTGTGGTAAAACACTTGTTTGAATTTACAGGTCGGGACTAGTGGCTAACAGACCAGAATATTAATAGAAATCCGTAGCTTCGTTACACCTGCTTTAGTAAAATCGAAGCTAAGGAACCCCTACTTGCCTGAAGTGCTGAAGACACCCCTGAAAAAATATTTCTGCCAACAAACATGCGTGTGATTTCATCTCTGACGTTTAGCATTGATAACATCTGTAACATTGTACATCTTTCAGCAATTTCATTGCTAATGAATCCGTTTCAGTAGAGAAATGTTATTTGAACTGGCATGCTATTTGATAATTTCGAACCGGAGAAATCTATTAAGCTTGTATTCGAGTCGAGCCCAACTGTGTATGTGGGTCAGATTCTTTTGTTCTCTTAAACAACCGCTGGAGAGGAGCATGCTCGAATAGCGAACAAGTATTTGTTCTCGTTTGAAGTGTTTATGGACATGACTGGCGCATTCCCGTACGTGTTTCGTTGCTCCGGTCTTAACGGGAGCTATTCGCCAAGCCATGCGCACACTGGGCGCTTACGAGCGGAAATGACCTCTACTTGCGATAATTCTTCCCTTTCAAATGCTTGCCGGAGGCGGCCTGTACCGGTTGGGACTAGAGAGAATTGTTTCATTTCATGTGCATTAACTACGGCAATTGTAGTGTACGTTACCCTAATGACAATGTTCTTTTCCCAATTGATGAAGTGTGCATGTAATGTATTTATTGAAATCGTAATGCAATTTATGTGTCAAGTAACAAACTATAATAGCATAGTTATTTAACCTTTGTGCACCCAAGGTTTTTGTAAACTTTAGGGTACACAAATGGATGCAGTCGTAATCCAACGGTTTTAGTTATTACTTTAGAGATTCGCAATAAAGTTGAAAGCAAATTTTAAATGTTGCCTACTATTTACACAGTTAATATTTCTGCACACGAGGATAGCAAAACTGTTTACAAAGAAATGGTTTTAAATTAATGGGATTCTTACACTATACATTCTGAAATATTTCTAAGAAAAATATCTTCTATATAATAATAGTCTCTGAAGAAATACGTCCTAGCTTGCATTAATGTACAACCACGCAAAATTCTTATTCAGTAAACATAATATGATGTTGTCACTCAATGGTGCACCCGAAGTATTTATTTTTTCAACATGTTAGCAATGAAACAATATATACCTATGTAATTTTAATGAAAGGTCAATAGTATAAGACACAATGTCTGGTACGTTTTAAAATATTAGATGATGACAAATAGAATATCCTAAAAAATACAGTCAGTCGTAGGATACAAATGCACTCTCTGGAATATTCCTGAGTTTAACAAATATTTTGAAATTGGAAAAAATGTTAACTTCTGCACATACAACTTACGAATTTCGCAGAATAATTTCCTTAAAAGTTACCAAAAATTCTATTCAAACACAATCATTATACAAAATGCATTTTCCCACAATTTTTAGGCAAGTGAATCTTCTTCATTCACCGAATTTTGAACAGATAAATCTTGGAATAATTTTCAGTTTTTTTTAGGCAGTGATGTTGCTTTTTCCGACGGCGGATGCTGAGGTAGATCGGTTCGTTAAAGGCCGCTTTAGCATCAACCATTCTCCCGTCGTGTGAACAGGCGCAGAAAATAGCGGAATATTCAGCTGTAGGTCCATTCATCATTCATTCTCGCAACTGTTATGGCAAGTAGGCAGGCGCGAATATAATTTATCTTGAGAGCCGGGAAGAGTGAGAGGTCGAGTGTGTCATGAAATAAACATTAGAGGGTATATTCTTCTAACATTTCGCTTCATTCTTTCATCGATGTGATCACGGCCATTAAGATATCGTGCTCTGGATTGACGTTCTGTGGCGAACTGCGCTGTTTGTACGACCAGCAAATAAATATTTCCCGACCCTTCAGTCTTCATGTTGCATGAATGGCAAACGTATAAGTATTTGTCATTCTACGAGTATATAATATACTATGGGTTAAGGCGTAGAGTAATTTGTTTTTTCCTTTTGTCGATTTCGAAACTTCAAAAATGTCTCTTTTATTTTGAAGGTATGTTGCCGCTTATAAATGGAACTGATCATCACAATTTGTATATGTTTGCTTAGAAACTTCATTAGTTCATTAGTTTCAAACATTCTATAGTTTTCCTGAAACAATTTAGGATAGCGAGTATACGTATCTTGCGACCTCAGTATATCGTTGAACGTGACCGCTTGGTAAATACTAGAGTCCAAAAACACGATTTCCTCTATTATTTTCACGTATAACGGATTTTAAAGCAGTGCGGTCTTTTGCTCTTTTTCCCACTGCGTTTTGTGTGGGATTCTGCGATCTACGAAATGGTTTACTCCGAATCGAAATGCGCTTTGAAATAATCCCAAAACACAATTTTTTGTACAACATTCCTTACTTCTCGGGTTTCAACATGATTTCCAACACGTTTTGGAGATACGTTGTCCCCATTGTTTAAAAGACAGACTGATTTCAGTTTTTCAAAAATGTTGCATTTGACCCGAAAATATCAAATCTTTACGGTTGAAATTTCTCCGAAAATGCCCTCCTACACCCGATCTACGACATACCGACCAATTACGAAATGTTCGTCATCCTGCTTGCCCTACAGTTCTTTTGTTTTAAGTCTGGTCGTGAGCGTGAGTAAAAACACTCCTTCTCTTATTCATGAACGTGGCTGTTTTCGCGTCGCCGGCTGAATGGAGAGTCGTCCGCGAGGCCCCGTTGGCGGGCGCGGGGTTCGAGCGCACCCCCGCCCACGCACGCGCCGACGCCCCGTTGCAACGCGGACCGCGCGCCCCCGCAACGGTAGCGCCTCGTCTCAGCAGTCACGATCTCCCCGCGACGCTCGACGCCCGACGAGGGTGATGGTGGCGGCGCACCTTCCCGTTAATCCCTCCGCTGGGGGGCCGAACCTGGCACCCGCCCCCGGCTGCCGTTCGATGAGTGAGCGGACCGGGCACCCCCGCCCCCACCAACGGCTGCCGCTCGATGCATGGTGCTCGCGGAGCGGCTATGCGGCAGACGCCTCGGATGACGTTCTTTGAGAAGGCATCTTTTCCTCGCTTACCTATTTCCCCCTTTTTTTCCCTTTAAGGGAAAGGAGATACACTATTTCAACGTGGTGCTTATCGGTAAGAGAGGTGCTTAGACCACCAGGATATAATCTGTAGGAAAGTTGTTGGAGGAGACCCGGCGGCGGTGACGATAGCTAGACGTTGATCAAAGCTCTCGTTTATTAAATGAAGTGCTTGTCCAGGAAACATTCCTTGTAAGACTTTAGACGGAATCTGAAATGATTTCAACATCTCGCTAATCACTTGTTTCGCAATGTGTGAACAGTCCAGGAGAAATGATGCCGTTGATCATGAAGTTTGAGATTGGCACATGTTTTATCGCCATGGCCACCGATGAACACTTCAACTCTCCTTTCCCTTCTTTTTACAAATAAATAGATGAAATAGGTGAGAGGATGTAAAAATACAAATAGAGGAATCCGCTGCCAGAAGATATTGATCGAAACTCAATTGGTTATATCAATTCAGAATAGTTAGGTTCAAATGATTAGGTGGGCAATAGAATATATGAGTGATTCGGAGAGGTTTCGAGAAACTATAAATTAGTTTACTTGCTTTAACAGATGATATTGCAATTGGGAAAGCAATTAATTACCTGATTCTCCAAGGACTAATATATCAGGTAAATAATATAAAATGTTATTTTGTAAGTGTAAATATCACGTCATCTAGATACAACCTCTTCAAGAATTTGTTAAAGTAAACACGGAGCTAAATGATGTTAAATTATTGATTAGTAATAGACTGAAACTTCAAATATCCAGTGAGATAGGTTATCCAAATAACAAAAAATTATCAAAAAAGGAGTGCACCGTATAATATAATGCCCTCAATAACAGTAAACGACATTGTCATTGAATTAAATGACACGAAACATGAATGTGAGGATATATTGTGCTGTAAGACTATCTTTCTAAGCGTAGTGTGGTGAACATTGTTCGCCTGAAAAGGATTGCGAACGAGGTGGTAACAGATTGAGTGAAGGAAGAAAATATTGAATGCTTACGTTGCTCTCGCAACTACATTATCTCATCGTTGTACGATTCTTGAGCGCTTTCATTTTTCTTTTTGTTAAGCACAGATAAAAAAACTCTTATAGAACTCGATTGATATCGTAAGATGTAAAAACGAAGCGTACAAGAATCACTCACGTAATCTTCCCGTGGGTTCTATCAGTTCTTCCAAAGTCAGTCTCAACTCAATTGTTGAAATGCTGAGTAGTGTGTGGAGAAGAAATGAGGATGACGCTGGCAAACGAACGGCATCTGGGCGCGCGCTCCGATGACGGCTGACATGCAGGAGCAGAGCGCTCTCGCGGGGGCGGGGCCGAGGGGTCGCGAGGGTGCACCGTCGTCGCGCGCGCTGACTCGTCACGACGGCACCTGGCGGGCGCTACGGGACCGGCCGCGCACCGTTGGGCATACAGTGGTCTTCGCGCGACTACCGCCGCCGCCGCCGCCACCCTTCCACTACCTCCGCCGCCGCCACCGCGCCGCCCTCGTCGCCATCCTCTTCGTCTCTCCCGTCGCTCACCACCTCCGCTTCCGTTGTCGTACCCGCCACCGTCGCCGTCTTGGTCGCTTTTCCCCTCCCGTTACCCCGTACCTCGTAGCTACCCCCCCTGTCGGCCCCGGCACCACCCGCAAGGCCCCTCCCGTCACCCTTTCTCGCCTAATTGATTGATTCTTAGTGACTCCGGGTGCGTCAACTACTGAGGTCATTAGTCCCGTAAATGTAATTTTTTTTCATCATGAGGTGGCGCTGACCTTCCCCCGCTGGATGGCGAGATCTACCGCCGACCTACCGTCAACTAGCGGGATTTCTCCAACAAGGTATCTCCCACCAGCGGGGCACCGCCCCTGCCGGGACAAGCTGTAAGCTCCCGACCGGTCTCCCGGTATGTGCGGTAGTGTGGTGCATGTTAATGTAAGTAAGGGGTGAGGATAGGACAAGGAAGAAGAAGGAAAGATCGTGTGCGGTCCGTGGCCCGTTTGTTAGGACACTGCTCCGACATTCGCCTGGTGTTGATCGGAGAAGCCACGGAAAACTACCGACCTCAGCAGCCGGTCGCTAGAATTCTCCTCCAGACAGCGACAGAATTCGACCTAGCTGACAAGCTAATGTCGAAAATCCTGCCGCCTGCCGTCGGGACTCAAACCTA
The DNA here is from genome assembly GCA_031308135.1 of Acheta domesticus. NCBI lineage: Eukaryota > Metazoa > Arthropoda > Insecta > Orthoptera > Gryllidae > Acheta > Acheta domesticus. Next base: position 244,415,249 of record JAHLJT010009436.1, on the reverse strand, counting down.
CGACCTCCCGCTCAGAGGCACTGCAGTGACGTCGGTTGATGCACTGAGCCACCTCTCCCGGTCCTCTGCCTGTGTCTCGGAGCCTTCGTCACCGCCCTGTCACCATCCTCATCATCACAGTTGTTTTCGGCCGTGTCGTCGCCGGCACTTGGGGCCGCCCCTCGTCACTGCCTCCGCCATCCTCATTGCCGTCCTCACCTCCGCTGCCGCTCACGCGCGCGATATCGAGTAGCGGTCGCGCGCGTCGGGACTTGCGGCTTAAGCTGTAACTCGTGTTCATGCGCCGTTGGAACGCAGCGCTGGTGATTGTGGTTTGATACTCTCCGGTTTCCCCACTGTTTGCGTTTCGTACGTTTTTTGCCTTCATTTTGAGTCACGATCAACATACAACTGTTAGGTCGCATTATTTATTGAGACGCCATATGTTTGAAACATCCCATCTGTCGTGTTTCAAACTTATTAGTTTTGTAAGTCTTCTTAATTATTCGCTATTATTTTTCACCAATAGATTTAGTTACTACCGAATTTAAAATGTACTTACTGCGGGATATATTCTTTCATAATTTATTTGTTGACTTCTTGTGTCTATGAGGAGAACACTGTTGTGTAGAAAGCCCTTGACGATGCATTCACAAGAAGGGAAAAAAAAAACTTACTTTAAAATTAAGAAATATGAAAGCAATTATTGTGATAAGTGATTCGTGCTTTTCCTTTCTTTGTTGCATTGGACATCTTGCTTTAAAAAAATTTGCATATTCCTAAGCTTCTACTTCTTTGGGCGTCTTTTTTTTCCTATTTTCCGAACGCTCGTACGGGACATTTCCGCCGTAGCCCTGAACATATCTCACGCACCAAATCTTCGTACACCCTTTCGAGAGGACCTTGTGAACATGTTTGTGAAAGTTATTTGTTGCCTTCTCAAGCCCCGAGCGAGCGAGTGCGTGCGGTCCTTGTGTCCCGTGTGACTGCGAGGGGAAGACTTCCTTTTGCACCCGGGTTCTCTTATAATCCTCATGTGCCGCGGTTTCTCATAATTATTGACATAGTGAATTTCTTCATATTTCCGGTAAATGTGGAGTAGGTCAGTAGGTATGAATTGCATATACCCTTAGCCATACAAATGACATGTGGAAACTGAGCCCTGCCTTGTCGCAAATAATGACGCTGGCAGTAAATGTCATTGAAGTAAACATCTTTACGCATACGTCTGGAGGGAAAGGAGCTTTTAATTATGTTTTATGTAGAATCTCTTAATCTCACTCCGTACGCTTCTATGTGGTCCTGAACCTCAGTCTCGTTTTCTTTGCGTAAGTGCTACATCACGAAGTAATTTAAACTTCCTTTTTGATGTTGCTCACATTATGAACCGCTGTGACTTTGATGAACGTGATATATGCATTAAAATGTAAATATGAACACACACATACAGATTATACATGATTTAATCTGTGTGCGTGTAAAAATAGCGACATTGTGAATAATGTGATATTTTAATAAATACACTTCTGTTGTGTCACATGAACAATTTAATTCGTAACTTGTTAAAGAAGATCAATTGAATTAAATTTTAATTTTTTTCTTTTTTAAATACCTAAAATGAGTGGAATCTGTAAAAATAAAAAGCATATTTTATCTGCTACATCCATGACTTCGATGCCTGGCGTTTTTCTTACACATGAAAGAAATTTTCATGTGTAGTTAGTAAATATCATACCATAGAACATCATAGCAAGTCGTATAATCTGTATAAATAGCGTATCAAATGCGTGAATAGGTCTCATTCTATATTACTCGTACCTCAGTTTCATTTCGGTCCTCTTTCTAGAAGGCAATGAATGAAATGAAATAATTTATGTAAAGAGAAATGTTTGTCTCAGTCTCTCGAGTCATCGTGTTACATGAAATCCTCCGTTTTGTGAAACGAATGGTGCTGAACGCGTCAACACATTTTCATGCATTAACATCCTACTTCCTCGTGTAACTGGCGTTTGCTAGTTTCAGTACGAGCATTTGCGTCCATGGCGTATCGAAGCAAACGCAGCAACGTCTCCGCGGCGATCTGCGCGTGACTGACGCTGCGCCATCCACCTAGCGGTGTTTTGCTTATGATTAGTTTGTTAGTGGTTACGACTGTGAAATCGGCGTACTATTTGCTTCTTCCGAGAAACAGTTTCATCGCTTTCCGAAACTAGCTTTTGAGAAACAGAACACGGTCGGTCAATGAACGAAGTCAACTACAATCTCCAGCTATTTACAAATACTCAAAGAAATGCTTATTGAAATTTGGAGTTTGTGCTGTGGACAATCGTAGAATAACCTCCTTATTACGTTGAGTTAGACTGTATCTTAATTGAATATATAGATCAAGAGCAGCTATAAAATATTGAAATTATATTGCAACAACGTGACAACAAATCACTCAAACTACTTTTATATTCACAATTAATGTGTTAATGTATGCAGCAGTCGTAATGTATAAAATGTTCATGTCATTTGCTGTGTTTGCTATTTTCAAACTTTCTCTTATTTTTGGAATAGTAATCAAAGACCTCGGATTATCAATATGTGACTTTTTTTCAGAATTACATATCGATTTAATGATTGTAAACTACGTTGGTCTCTTGATTATGTCGCGTAAATTAATGAATAACCCTTCACGAAGGCATCGGGATCCGCGCGGATAAAACAAACGATTTGCTTCCGAATAACGTAGGAACTTTGCTTTTGTATTGCCGCGAGAGGCATGCCAAGAACTAGTTGTGTAATTCAAGCTTATGAAGACATACCCAGAGTTTTTATATACTTTTATCTCCACGGAGAAACATCGGTATCTTTATAATGCAGTATACCCACGTTAACAAACTCGCTTAATACTAAAATATCACCATAACACGAAGAAATTTGGATCTGGCAAGGAAGTACAGTAATGCAAATATATGTAGGACAGTTGAGTCACGATAATGCGAGCCTCAATAATCCGAGATTCCGTGCAATCCGAGATAGCCTGCGCCAAGTCACCAAACAAGCGAACAAGTGGGGTTAATCAAAAGCTGGCTCTTGGCGGGTTGATAACACTGCTTCGAAGGTCAGTGTGGCGTGTGCGGCGATCGATGCTAGTGTCTCTTAGATTGTTGTAACGAGTTTGCGTTCTTCTACTTATGTATCTGTAATTTTAATAGTATCTACTCATTTAATTTGACTTTGTTATACATTGCAGTGGAAAATTCCGTTTGGAAGTTCCTTTTTTCCGTGTAATCCAAGAGTTTTTTTGTAATCCCAAGTACCATCAACCCCAGTTACCTCGGATTATCGCGACTCTGCTGTACACGCATATTTATTACATTAACACTGAATTTGTTGGTATCCTGGAATTCTTGCTGACGAAAGTTTCTTGTAGTTTTGAAATACCTAGTCCTTCCACCGAAAAATAACAAACATGTTACCTCCGCAATATCTACGATAGTTGAAGCCATCACTGACACGTAGTATCGGCTGTATCGGCTTTAGATATTATAAATTCCACATAACTTGGAGCGAGCAGAGGCAGGGTTTACCTTGAGGTAAGAACACGTTACCTCATCCCGTGCGTGCTGCACGCGTTCCGCCGACGCACAGCGGCGGCGGCGGCGGCGTCTGCGGTTGTGCCCCGGTTACGCGCGCATTATCGCCGTCGTCGGGCGGAAACTGTGACGAAGGCCGCGGCGCGGCGGCGGCGGCGCCGCAGACCACGCGCGCCGGGGGCTCCCGCGCGTGCTCTCCAAGATTCCCCAAAACGCTGAATGAAAAGGCCCTTGTTTCTGCCATTAAAGCGCACGACGACGGTCTCCGCTCTTGAAAGGAAGCGAAACCCGGTTTCGCGAGGAATGCCTTTTTCCTCGTATGACACAGGTATTTACTTTAATTTCTCTCCAATAGCGACTCCTGCGTGCCTCTAAGAGGGTTGATCACGTTTTCTATGTTTCTTTGAAAGCAATATCGAATCGAGGAATGAGACTATGAGCCCAACTCTGAGAGAGCATGACACTTCATGCCGCGAAATGAGATTTCGCCGACCAGGAAATCTTATGTGGAATTCCTGCCGGATGAATTCCCAAGATCTCCGCCTTCTAAGAGGCTATTCTGATTAAACGATTAAAGTATTGTTTATCTAATGGGATGAGTATCTGTGCATTACAAATAAACGAATTCCTATCATGCTATATTTACGTGTTAAAACGTCTTCTATGTATCTTGCTCAGTTGAAAGGAAGAATGGGATCGTGAGCTCTGAAGCACGTCAGAAGACAATTGGTTCTATCATCATATAGTCTTGAGCTGCTATCAAAGGCCGAACATTTGCTCGATTTTTCGTGCTACTTTCGAGTAATGGAGTAGTTATGAAAACAAAACAATGAATAAATTTCTCTTGTATTTGCCTCAAAGGAAAAGATTGTGAATTGACACAACACAAATAATAGATCAAATATTCTATTTGTAAACGTAATTTCAAGGAAAATTAACCAACATTTCTATAAGAGTAATGTCAATTAGGAAAAGGAAGGTACCTGTAACAATGCTTTGTTTCAGAATTATGCCAACGGCAACTCGTAGTTTCCGTCCTCGGTTACACGATACGTTTTCCAAGTAGGAACAGTGGCCTCACAGCTCCCGGCCATCTGGTCGCGAGTTCCTGCTAAGATGAACGAGTCTCGGAGGCTGTCCGTCATCCCGACTGGGAGTTCCGGGTTCGACCCGCCCGCCGCCCGCGGGGGCGCCGCCCACATGAGCGCGGCGCGCGTGCCGCCCCGAAGAGGGGTCGCGGCCTTCTCAAGGCTGGGCGGCGACGACTCCCCGGGACTCCTTGCGCGGCGCGGCGCGGCGCGACGCCACACGCAGTGGGCCCTAGTGCTCAGTCGTGACGAGCAAACAAACAAATAAATAAATAACAAAAATGAAAGACATAGGATATTCTGTTACCAAAATCCTGATATGTACAACATTTTGTTAATTACATGCTAGAATATGAATTATACAGTTTTGGAAGAGAAACCAATTGTAAGAGTACTTTTAGCTCTCCTGCATTGAAACGAAACGACCATGAACCCGGAAAGAACATAACCTATGTAAAAGAGAAAACTATACAAAAAAATGGGTTATGCGGTTTGTAATGTTAATTTTGAGTAAGAAAGGGAAACTTTAAACAAAGTTGAACGTTTTCATTGACGTGATTACCGTCGCGTCAACTGCTAAGGTGGTAAGACTAATGCATGTTTTATCGCGGCCATTGGCGGTGATATTGCAACGCTGAACGGCGAGTTCCAGCGCCTACTTATCTGTCGGCTTATGCGATTTTCCTTCTAGGTATCTCCTCTCACGGGGCGCCGCCCCAGCCGGGACAAGCTCTAAGCTCCTGACCGGTCTCCTGGCATGTGTGGTAGAGTAGTGCGTGTAAGTGTATGCATTATTAAGTGCTTGCGGTTTGAAATGTTGCATGTATGTACTTGGCGCAACATGACGTGACCGGGCTCAGGCCTGCCCGCGACGTCCCTGCCTCGCGGCCGTAGGTGAAGAGGGTACGTGTGGTTATATAGCACGTAGGACCACGCACTACTCTACCCCACGCCGTATTCCGGTCTTCTCAACCTAAGAAGTGAGTTTTCTCATCGTCACACAGCAACGTATACTGGGACATTGCAAGAAAAACGCACACTAAAGTCTTGCCTCGGCCGGGAATCGAATCCGGGGCTGCGTACTGGAAAGCGAGTACGGTGACCAAGAGCTGCCATGAGGCTGGTTTGAAATGTTTTTGCATCGAAATGCAAATTATTTGCCTGCATATTATTTCGTGCCGTTTTTTTCTAATTTCCGCCCACTGTGCGAAGCCGTGCAGGGGCTTCGCGCGGGCGGTCCCCGCTAATGGGGATTGCCCAGGGAGGCGTCCAGCGCTCACTCCCCTCGCTTGCATCCACTTTTCCCGGCTGAGCGATGCGCGTTGATGTGTGTCGAAGACACGAGGCATTGATTCGCAGCGAAATACAGAAGTCGTATACAATTCCGAGTTTTAGGGAGACAAAGAGACATTATTGCATATTCGCATGCTCGTATCCTGTTATGTGTGTACATATTTCGTGACTTCTCCGAAAGATGTCTCTTCGTAAACCTACTGAATTTCTTTATAAATTAATAATTGAGGCTTCCGGATGAATGTTTCGCATTGCGTAGAAAAAATGCTTCTTATGGTCCCAGAAAAGTTTACACAAAACAAGCAGTTCATGCCAAAACGTGCAAATGAATTACAATTGCTTTTCGTTTTCTGTTCTGGTAACCACTTGCATTGTAGACAGAGCTACTCTTCTTCTTCATAATCAATAATCTTAGATTTCACCCATAAGTTATACACCATTATATACTTCCCGAACCCGTCAGTTTATTAGAATTATGTGAAAATATGTTACTAAATCTTTTGTGTGAATTAATTCCAAAAGAAGTTAGAGCTCTTTGAATTAATTCATATTTCGGACATGTATAATTTATAACAGATTAAACGGGCATAGTTCAGGAAGTGCAAAAATATTACCAAGTTAAACTTTATTTTCATTTTCTTTACTTCGATTCTTTTCGCATAAACAGGCATTTTACACATGTAACTGATTCTGATATATAATCACCCTCTTATGTTGTGTTCTAGATCAAAATGATGCATCATTGATCTCTTTCAAGAATTTTTCAGTCTTAAATTACAGAATACAGATTAAATTATAGATTTCGAACGTTCTTCTATTTTCGCTTAATTCTTAAAATTCCTTCAGCCAATCGAACACAAAATGAAATGAAATTAGTGTTCTGTATCATTATGCCACGATTTATGTCTTCGGTCATTTTCAAACTGCTGTTACTGTTTTATGATACCATGCAATTCGCATTCGTTACGTTCCATTATTTCGCTGTGAACTGTTTATTCTCCGTCCGCATTCCACGGCTAGAATAGGTTTATTCTCCTCACGTTCTTGGAACCATTTTCAAGTTGTTTCTCAACACGCCTTCGTCGCCTGCCGCACAGTAGCCCCTGCGAAGGTGGTCGACCTCTCGTTTACATTCCCCTCACGATGCAACCTGACGAGCGCCGTCCGTCCTTGCGCAGCCCCATATCTCACACGCGCTTACCTCATCACCAGTTCGGTGGCTTGTTGCGTACTCCGCCAGCCGGTCGCGAAAAGTACGGTACCCTAGGACCATAGCTCAGGAGGGAGGCAGATTTGCCACACTGGTCGGGTGACTTGGTTGTTTGAAGTCATTGCCCCTGAACGAATTTGAAAACTGTGTTCCGGGCGATATTTTTGTGAATGAGTGGGTGATCTTGACAGATTTTTTGGGGTTTCCGGGTGCGTCAACTGCTGTAGTCATTAGTCCCGTAAGTGTAATGCGTATTTTATCATAGGAGGGGGCAGGGTTCTTCCCCCCTCCCGATGGTTAGTGAGATCCGGCGCCGACCTACATGTCGGCTTATTTTGTGTGCGTGCATTTGTGGAGTGGGTTCTCCATCCAGGTATATCTCACCAGCGGGGAATCACCTCACCGGGAGAAGCTCTGAGCACCGGACTAGTCGTCCGATATGTGTGGTAGAGTACGTAAGTGTTTAAGATTTTTTCTTCGGGTTAATAAAAATCTCTTTTTTTCATGCTTTTAATCATTTACCTATTTTTTGTGGGCATTATGCATCTGTCCTTGTTGGAAAACCTCAGGAGCAATTGTCATATTTTAGTTGGGAAGGAAAACAGATCCAAAGGCGTACAATTGAAGTAATTAGATTTAAAATACATCATCAGAACATTCGAGACCGTTTTTCAACTCATGAATGTTAGAAAGAACTGTAATGTGCCTTTTCAGGAATGATATGTCAGAAAATATAGCTTTAATTATAAGAACATGTATTACGTCTTGCTTGGCGTTGCGTTGACGGCGTTATTTCAGAAGAAAGTCGACATGTATTGCGAATACAGTAGTAGCGATTTGTACATAATCCATTATCCAACTCGTCTTTAGTGGTCTCCGAGGTCGCAGTTATTTGGCGCATGCCGTGCTGAAGACAGGAACGGAACGGAGATACTACCTGCACTGTCTGAGTGGTCATTAATCTTCATGTAGATTAATGTATTGTACATGAAACGTAATGTATCCTTTTACATTAAAAATAACTTATTACATTTGTCCTTTAAATGTAATGCAAATGTTAAAATCAATGTAGATTTAATGTAGAGGTTCTACCGTTTCTTTCATCATTCGTATCATGTATTCATAATCATCAGTCCATCAAGATGACTCACTCATTTATTCATTCCTCCCAGATACGAACATAAAGCTTTGACTCATGCATCTTAATGTACAAGCGTACATTAAATTTAGTGTGCTTTCGTGATAATATCTTTAATGTACTACATTTTACTAAAGTAAAGCGGAAATTTCTGGCAGTGTGGGCTGCGTGGGCGCGGGCTCGCCTGCTGCTCGCGGCGGCGCGGAGCGCGTGTCTCCCGCAGCCTTTTTTCCCGCCAGAACTGGTTGCAGCGGCACGGCGCGGCTCTCCCCAGCACGCTCCTCGCCGCCGCGCGGCGCGGGATGTGGGTTATGATCTAAGCTAATGAAGCGCTCTTACGCAACCTCCGGGAGAGGCGCTCTTTCTTATACCGTTGCGCCGTTCTCATTAATAGTTTACCCTCCGAGTCGTCGGTTCGAACTCGCGGACGGTTTTTGAGTGCATGCCTTCGCGGATGATTGCTGCTGCGCGCCGAGGCGATTGTGGTGCTCGGGCGCAGGAATTCCATTATTTACTTCCCTGATGTCACGACTCCGATCTTCGCGGCAGTTAAGCTGTATTGGTATGCGCGTTGTGTGCCCGCAGTTCTATATTGAGAGGTCGTGATCGCAATGGTTCTAGACCAGGTAGAGAGTATTGTTCGAATGGAGATCTGATATGGAGGCTAATGTCGTTCATTAGTTTTCTGAAGAGCAATACTTTCGGCTGTGATCAACTCCGATATCAATTTAGTTATTTATTTTTACTGGTAGCCAAGTCGGGTGTCTAAGAAGATGATAAAATTATTGTCACAGTCACGAGTCGTTTAGGGTTTCCATTGTGGTTGACTCAGCAGTGAAGGCATGATTAAAATTAAAATGTTATCTGAATTGCGTTGTTTAGGAGTAGTGTTTTCTTTATGTGACATTCAAATTGAGAACTAATTGGTTAACTGGTTGAAAGTTATTGCCCCTAAAACCATGTTTACAAATGTTAAAAACGAGTTTAATTTTAAAAATATTTTAAAATATAAACATTTCCCTCTAAAAATATCCATGTTTACTCCTCCCCAGAGTATGTGAAATGACCCCCTAATTAAAGGATTCTCTCCAATGAATTTTGTGGATTATAAAAGTATTGACTAAATGATCAATGTGTTCTTTCGAAAACTTTTCATACAGCCGAATGTGAGTGATGACGAATAAAAACTCTTTGTAATAAAAATGTGTGTGCTTAAAATAATGCAAAATAAACATTGTTTAAATAGAAATAATTTTGTGATCCCGGAATCATCTTACAGAAGAATTGATCAGGCGATTATTATATATTTTCCTCTAAGAAGGATCGATCTTCGGCTTGTAAGAAATAGGTCACATTTCTGTCGGTCTTAACAGGCACTCTCGGTTCCCTGCCGGTAACGCCGAGAACATTTCTCTTTCCAAAAGTGGCACTTCCCCCCATCGCGTTCATTTTCGTATCGAGAAACCCGTTGCTCCAGTTCCACACCGCCCGAGGGTCTCCACACACGTGATGTTTTGCGATCATTTCCTCCGCATATCTCGTGAGTTATGCAGTCTGGAGCAGCACAGTACCCTACCGCCAAGGGGGCCTCGCTCCTCGTGCGTCCTGTGTGGTTCCCGCCCGGGCCGGCCGCCGCCATTTGGACGGAGCGGAGGCGACCCTGCGAGACCGGCAACGTGCAATCGCAAGACGCGCGGCCGCCGCCCGGCCCGTTGTCTTCCGCACGCAACGGCCATTACGCCCTGCTTTGGCGCGTCCGCCCCGGGGCACGGCGCGTGCGGAGGCGGGGGGGGGCGGTGGACGAGGAAGAAGACTCGGGAGCGGCAGCGGCTGGAGGTCATGACAGTGGTGAAGATGCACGGTGATGAGATGACAATGGTGAATGTGGAGAATAAAGAGATCAGTGTAGCGTCTGCTATGGTGTGGCGGTGGCGGATCCAGCCTGTCATTGGTAGGGGGGGGCATCGTATATTTTTGTTAAATAATAAACATATTTTTATTATATTGTATATTATTTATGTTGATACTACACATTATTATTGTTTAAAAAATTACATAATTTGAACATAAATTAATATTTAAATCAATATTGCCAAATGAAGGATGATAAACGAAAACTCTAGGCCTTTGGGGGGGGGGTGCATGGCACCCATGTACCCCCCCTGGAGCCGCCAGTGTATGTTAGAGAGTGTTTACGACAGTGGCATTGGTAGCAGTGTGACGGGGAAAGATACGCAGAGTCGGCGGCCTTTATGACAGTGACCATCATTCAGTCGTTGAAGCTGAGCGTTGATGGGAGGAATGGTTGGTCGAGGTTGGGGCCACCAGAGTAATGTGTCAGCGTTGTGTGCGAAAGTATCTCGATTTCGGATTGGCTCATTAATTTTTAGAACTTAGAGTGACCTCGCTTCCAGCTTCGAGATATGAACGTAATGCGAGTGTGATGGTCGTTACATAAAACAGAAGATCGTGAGACGTGTATACTTATCTTATCTGAACATAATTATGGGAGAATATAATAGCCTGGGTAACTGTTATAGCTAGCCTTATTTTTTGACATTCCTTATGAGGGATCTCGATGAGAATATTGCTAAAATAGTTTTTATTGTAAGTCAGAAAGCCTTTAATAGTATCTTATTAGCAACTGAACATGGCGTATTAAGGCTTATTTAATGCTCTGGCATCTATCTCAAAAATATTCCAGAAACTAGAATCACGACTTCGATTCCACTGTATCGATTGATTGATTCTTAATGATTCCGGGAGCGTCAATGGTTAAGGTCATTAGTTCCTTAAGTGTAGTGCATGATCTCCCCGCTGGATAGCGAGATCAGGCGCCAACCTACCGTCCATGTTTTACCTAGCCAGGTACCTCCCACCAGCGGGGCACCGTTCCAGCCGCGACGAGCTCTAAGCTCCCGACCGGTCTCTCAGCATGTGTGGTAGTGTAGTGCATATTAGTGTGTGTGTGTACGTAAAGGGTGAGAATAGGACAAGGAAGAGGAACGATAGATCGCCCGCGGTCCGTGGCCCTTTTGTTAGGATACTGCTCCGACATTCGCCTGGTGTTGATCGGAGAAACCACGGAAAACTACCGATCAGAGCAGCCGGCCGCTAGAATTTTCCTCCAAGCCGCAAATGAACTCGATCTAGTTATCTAGGAAGTGTCGAAAATCCTGCCACTTCGGGACTCGAATCTAAGACCTCCCGATCAGAGGCACTGCAGTGGCATTAATTGACGCCCTGAGCCGCCTCTCCCAATCCCATTGTGTCGAAGAGTCGTCTTGAGCTGAAGGACGATCGGAGATAAACTATATCAACGGCGGAGACGATGGCGGTCTTTCGCAAAGAGGTGCGGCTCCTGAGGGGCGGGCGGGCGGGAACGGGACCCGCGCGAGCGGCGACGGCGCGGGCGATGGCTGTGAGGAGATAGGAGCAGCGCGCGCGCGCGGGCGGGCAATCGGATGCAAACGACGGCGCGGTCTGGTTTCCGGCGACCCGCCCTCCGACCTCGGTAACGGGACCGGCGCCAGACGGCGCATCGCCACGCCACGCATCGCCGCCACCGCGGAGGCGACACCGCGTGTGCGCTCGCACGGCTACTCCCCGCCCCGCGCCGCGTCCGCCTCCAACCTCCACTCCCCGCCCCGCCCTGCGCCACTGCCGCTGCCGCTGCCGCCGCCTCGGAATTTCGCTCGCGTCGCCGTCTGCAGACGGTCACGCACGCGCTCGCTCATTCAGGTTCCCCTCGAGCCAGTTCCCGTGCATCCTCGCTCCCTAACTCGTTCTTGTGCTTCGCGCGAACAGACGCACTCTTTCCCGGGAATCTCGTTCTTCCAATTCTCAAGGCTTCGCTGTCTCGCGACTCTCCATTGATTATTTGCGCTCTGAGTTGGTGTCTCTTCTCTTGAATGTATTTTATGTATCATTGATTGAATTAACGAGAATCAGAAACCATCTTCTTGTGTAGTAGCATATTTATTGCTCTGAACTACGGCTTCTCTTTAATGAAGAAGTATCTATACGGCAATCTGGATAACCTTTACATTTCCTTTCTTGGTTGTGAGTCTGGAGAGAATTGGGTCAGAAGCGAACCTCAGAAGTGTGTTAGCATCCACCATACAATCTCCCGAAATCCAGATATTGCCTTTCGCCTTTCCTTTAGTAATAAATGTTGATAGCGTATTATTCAGAAGCACCTTCATTAACCCCGCCTGTATGCGCTATTTGTTACCGCATTAGACGTCAACGCCCGAAAGAAACCACTGAGCACGAAGTTGTTTGTGAGGCGGCGCGGCGCGTGACGCGAAAGCAGGGAACTTTGGCCCGTGCCCACAAAGGCCAACCCTCGCGCTCGGAAGCGGTTCCCGGCGCTAGGGATGGCAAACAAAATATCGATATTTTCAACCAGAAACATCGATATATTAACATTACATCTATATATGTTGTCGATATCCAGAGGGAGACATTTCTTTATGGTTATTTTTGGGGTTTGTCCACGATGTCTCCGTTTGTTATAATTTTAACAAAATATCTATTATGTTTCATGGACAGAGATAAAGAGTCCTTCTTTACATTCAATCAAGATTATTTTTAACATTTGATTTATACGTGAACAAACAATAAAATATAACTCATTTAAGTATGGTAATTAAAATTGAAATAGAACAACCTTTTTATCCGTGATTAAAACATTGATGTTCTTTGTCGATTTTTTTATCAACGTCCAAAATCTATTGGTGTTGTATCGAAATACTGGAAAGCTTGCTCAATTCGGAGCGTATATAATGCAGAAATCTGACTAATGAGAGCAAAAATCGTGGTCCCGCCAAATATAAACTCTACAGTATGACAATGCGTAATGCAGAATCTGCACAGGAAAAAAAAATACTGTATAGGTTTTACTGTTTCGATGTATCGATGTTTGGGTAAAATTTGCCATCACTGGCCGGCGCATCGCCGAGGAAGGAGCGCGCTCGCGGCGGGTGGACCGCGCAACCGCCCGCTGAGGCGTGTAGAAACTGGAGGACCGTTACGGGGCGGTCGTCACAGCACGTAAGCCGTCGCGGCGCGGCGCGGCGCGGCGCGGCGCGGCGCGGCGCGGCGGGGGCGGAGGACTCGCTCGCCGGCGGAACCCCACCGCGCGCCCGGTTGCGAGAGGACGTGCCCCACTCGCGTGCACGCTCCGAGCGGCGGCTGACCCCCTCCCCCGGTTGGAGGTTGGGTCGTCCGTCTTCGCACTCCCTTGCGTGCCTCCCTGACCTTCATGCTTAATTTGGTTGCTGGGTTGCGGCCATGTTTGGAGGAGGGTGATACTTGCGGGTTGGTGGTTTTGCAGCATTTTGGCGTTCTTGGATATTATTATAATTAATATTAAGGCATATGATATGCTTTCCTGACCTGGTAATTAATATTAAAGCATATATGTGTATGACATCCTGACCTGGCCCTGCCTGATTGGCTGATCATCTTCATCAATCACAGCGTGTACCGTCTAGAATAGAAACCGGAGCGGCCAACATCCTGGCGCACACAGCCCTGAAGAAGGCCGCTATATGATGGTTGAAAAGTCGGCACGTCAGCCTTCAACGCGACGTCACCCGGGAGCCCAGATCGTGACTCTAGCCGCGAAAGCTTTCGACATCAATTAATATTAAAGTTAATTATTGTTTTTCTGACGAAGGTTACTCAAGATTCCCGTAAGAACAATAAGCTTCGGGTGATATTCTAAACATACTTGCGACTCCTTTGTAATGAGAACAGAACACACAAAGAAGCATATGGTTTACACATTAAGGCCTACTTTAAGTCAAGTATATTTAGAGTAGCATTCGAGTCTCCAACGTTCCTGAGCGAACTTCCTACTCGGTACATAATTTATTACGTTAGAAGATGGAATACAAATGAATAATTAAAACTGAAGTACGTCTTGATTCAAATGTGGCTAATGCTGGGAGAGTCAGAGTTATCAACATATTGAGGGGAGCCACCCATGTAACCTCCTCTGATGCAGAATCCGTCGTTGGCTGACCAAAAGACGCGAAAAGGCACGATATTATCACATTTTTCTTTCGCGTTGCGTTCTAAATAAATTGTTTTTCGACCTAATTTGAGAAGAGAAACCCATTTTTGCCTCAATTAAACAGCGAAATTATTCTTTAAGTACAAACATCGCTGATTGAATTTTAAATTAGAAAAAACACTAAGTATTTTTAATTGTCTAAGACCAATTGTATGAGGTGTGAGGAGCGAAGAGGGTGTGAGTGAGCGCTGCCGCGTCGCGTCGCGCCGCCTGCTTGATTTGCGGGCGTTCCGGGCCCGCCCCGCCGCCGCCGCCGCGCAGCCGCCGCGCCGTGCCCGTCGCACAGGCGGCGCCCCGCGCGTTGAAGTCACCTCCGCAAATAGACGACGCGCTCTGGATTCCGCTCTTTGCACAGCGGAGCCATTGTGCTAGAAGACTCCGCATTCAGCTCTCCGACCCCCTTCCGTAGAATAATCAATGAGGGCTGCAGCAAATGATTATCTTGTGGGTGGTTCGACCTGTAATGTCATGTCCGCGGGGATATGTGAATAGTGAAGATTGTAGTTAGAATTGGTTGTTGTTGGAGGTAAAACAATGAAATGTTTTCTTTCTTATTGTACTTATCCCCTAATGGTCAATAATTTATGTTGCCATGAGCTTACGAACATATTTCCGTTGTTCATTGTCTTCAAACGCTGCTATAAATCATTATTGAATAAATAATGGAAGATTCGTGTTTCTTTACCATTAGTTTTCCATCTTGCTTTCAATATTCACTTCATTAGTCGTCCGCTTCTCATGTCTAATTCTCATAAATTATCTTCGCTCTTTTCACTTCTTATTCGTCCTTTCTGATTTATGGTAATTAATTACGAAACGCTTGAATAATTGTATTAACAAGAAACGTGTACTTTCCTTTTTAGAGAATACTTGCTCGTGCCATTTATAAAAGTACATTATATGGTTCTCCTGAGTTTGTGAACAACGCATGACTTTCTTTTTTGTCAGTTCTATTTTTCGTTTTACTTGAAAGATTTCTCGTTACAGCTATTTATACGTTCATTTTCCCACAATCGCAAGAACAAAAGCTAGTCTTGAGGCAGCATGCCGCATATTTATCACACAGCCACTGAACGATTCACCGAGCAGCTCCCGTTCTACGGAGACTATCGCCCTCAAAAGAACCGTACTACTTGCATAATTCCCACCTGGCGGTTTCTCCCATATTCTCCTTTTCTACCCCGAAATCTTCCCACTCATGTTTCGCAAAACAATACTACCGGGCGTCCCGTTTCCTCTCCGCCGCCGGCGCCGCCGCCGCCGCCACCCCCCGCATCGGCGGCGCCGGAGCCCCGAGCCGCGGCGGCGGGCGGTTCCTTATTGCGCGCCGGAAGCTGCTTCGCGGCTTCCGAGGCGCCGGCGCTTCTCTGCAGGCGCTTCCGCCCGCCGTAACTTTGTCTGCGCTTCTGGGAAACGGAAGTTACGGGACCGCGCCCGCCTGTTGGGCTGAGTCCCGTCGCTCTCCGTCAGAGCGACCGCGGTCAAAGACTCTCGTTCTCTGTCCCCGCCCCTGGGGCCTCTGCCTCCGCCGCCTTCGTCGCCGCCGCCACGGAGGAGGTACCGTTCTCGAAGCAGCCCGCTCGCTCACCGTCCAACTCGCCGTGGAATTGTTTTTCGACAGGCCTGATTCGTTTTTAAGAACGTCTGGGAAGACTTCGGCGTTTTCTGGTGAAATTCCTTCCAATTTTCTTGGCGATTGTGTTCAGTGCGTGACTCGTCTATTGGAGGAAAAATCGTAATTGGTTGTTTTTTCTTAATCTGACGATGTTTTTCACGGTTTAGTGATTACACGACATCTATATTTATGGCAAAGTCGGAGAAAAGTGAGACGAGAGATGAGAGGGAGACGGTGAGAACTATTCGAAGCCGTTGCTGCGGAGATGCTCTTGTTGAACCGAGTGTTTTCCTCAAAATTACTGTTCTTCTTCGCTATTTCTTGGAATGGAATGACAATATATTTTTCATAATTTTCTAATAAATAATACAATTTGACTGTTAGAGTTTATATTTGTGTAAAAGAGGGAGAGAATCGTGTATCAACCGAAAAACAACCTTACAATTTAAATTTAGTAAATCTAAATACAAATAAAAATGAATAAAATAAAATAAATAATTAATTCACAAACATTAACTTCAGTTAGAATGTAGTTCATGTTTTTAATTCTTATTCTTGAGATAATTTTGATGTATTAAGAGATTCACAAAGCGTTTACTTTTCCTGTTTCTTCAGTAACAAAATCTCCCGAATCAATAAGACACATGATCCTACTGCTCCCGATATTTGATATTGCTCGTATTAGAAGGACATACAACAACGATGGCATGTGTGAAGACGCAACTCGCTCTCCTTGCGCAAGGCGTTGCACCCACGTGCGGCATCTTGGCACCTGCTGGCGACCATAAACGTACATCAAGATGTCTCTGCGCGTCCCCCCCAACCATAACTCGGCACGGCGGCGCCCGAGCTGGCGGCGGCGGCGACCCCGTTCCCCGGTTCGAGCCCTGCCGGTACGGGACTCTGCGGTCTTCCGCACCGGCCTTGCCGCGGCGCGGCGCCGGCACCGGAGCTCCTCCGCCCGCCCGGACGCCGGCGCTGCCGCCTGTGGGCCCAAACGGCTGCGGAAGGGCCGGCTGGTGATGGCAGATTTGAGCAAAACATTGATGCTTCGATACATCACAGAAAGGTATCCGATGTCGATGAAAATGGACAAAAAACATCGATGTTTGAAATATGATGAAACATTTCGAAGTAAAATGTCCTGATTATAAAGTGATACATAACATGTTAATATTAGTTTAAGGTATGTATTCTGCCTTAAAATTGACTGTCATCTGAATTTTCTAATCAACGTTCCTATTTAACGTTCAAAATGTAGTTTATCGATATTACCACGTACAAAATAATAATAAAAGAAAGGTAACAACACTGGAGAAAAGTTGCGAATAGCAAACTGTTTTGTGCCGCCTGGGGATCGACAACACTGACAGTTGTCAATGGCAGTTAATTGCGAGTAATCCACAAATAAAATAGACACTGGAAATTTTATATATATCATGATAATTTTGTTGTAAATCATCGGTATTTCTGGACAAATATATCGATCTGAATAAAACGTGAATGTTATATCAATATTTCTGCTCGAAAATATCGATGTTTTAAAAATATCGATATTTTTTTGCCATCCCTGTGCGCGGAGCGGGTGTTTCGTTCTCGTCAATGCAAGCATTCAATTAATTAATCATTAGGCCTTCATTAATATCTAACGAGTTTAAAAAATTAAATAAGAAATGAACATGACGAGTCTGTAGTATTTGTTTTGTCATTTTTTTTTCACTTCCGTTGTCCAAGCCGATATAAAGTTGGAGATAGTTGGAACGTGACCGGCAAAAGGCTATGGTATAATGTACCACGGCCATGTGATATAATGAGTTTATGATTCACTTAATTGATTCACACATGATTCAAACTTAATTGCAGAATTAGTAATAAATCTAATCTAATTAAAAAATTATCAGTTCGTGAAATGGAAAATACATGTAAACAATTCAAATAATTGTTGGGTTTCGGGTAATACGATATTTCGAGTTAGGTTTCGATATTTATAACAAAAAGTTTTGGTTTCGATTTTAATTTCTATTTTGAAACAGTTCCAAAGAGTTCTCGTATATATTTATTAAATAATTTTGAAATTAGTTGTAATGCTACAGATCTTTAATCAATTGAAATTTTTGTCGGTTACTAAGGCAAAACCTCCTCCCTTTAAAATAAATTATATAAAAGTATGTTTTCCGCCTGTATAGTTAATGAAGTAAATAAGTTTCCGTTGCATTCTCATAATTGAAACAGTTTTTAACGTTTTCGATTTCGGTTTTATGTCTTGGAAATGAATAACATAACCGTCAATCACCCTATTGGAATAAATTTTTTCAATGTAGTTTTCTTTTAATTTTTATTTTCGTGTTTTTAGTTGACCGGATAACATATTCCCGAATACTCTCGCTCAAAACGCTTATTAACGCACAAAATGATATATGCACATTACCAGAAGTTTCAACCCTATTTGTATTAAACTATTTCTCAAAGTGTTATTAATTTTCTTGTATGAGTTCATCTTCTTCCAAACACTTATAAAAGTCGCTTTTTAACTTTTGGGTCATGTAGCGACCACTTTCATGTTTTTTTCCCCTTTGGGGTAACTGTAGTGGGCACACGCCACATAAGGACAGCACAAAGACATTCATAAACATACCCATGCCCGAGGCGGGACTCAAACCCGCGATCCTTTCGTCCGAGATCGCCACTGCACTACTACTTTAGCGATCTCCGGATCGGACTTTTTTTGTCTCCAAAACAAGAATTATATTACGCACGGTTTTATCAATTGTTTACGATAAAAAATTGTGTCCTGCCATTTGGCTCGCTTTGCCCAGTGCGCGGCGGGCGCCGCTGGACCCGCGGGCTGCGTCTTCACGCTCGAGATCCTCGCTCCCCCTCCCCTGCCCCTCCCCGCGCCAACCGACCCACGCGATTGCCCGTCGCCTCCCTCTCTGACGTGGCCGTAGCACGTTGCACGCCGCTCCAACCACTACCGTCTCCTTGGTGTAATTAATTGTTCTCGTCATTTAAAGCTATTTGGTAAACTGTGAGAGGATATTTACTTTTCTATCCATCAGATAACAAGATTACGGCGCATTACGTAATAAAACAATATTCGCTATCTCGAATTGTCACTTTTATTTACGATTACTTTCCTCAGTGATTAGAGAAGATGTAATGTGCAATGGAATAGTATGACTATGACACATTCATCATCAGTGGTAATTCAAGATGAGCCAATGAACACAAACAGTCGTAGGGAAATGTATGTCGTGTCTGCTGATGCATTCCGTTGAGCTTTCATTGACCGAATCCTCTCCAAAAGCAGGGGAAAATGTGATCATTTTGGTTTAAACATTATTGCAAAACCGATAATTCTTAAAGGTTTCACAAATCTCATTTAATAGGTATAAAAATAAAGGTTCTGATCAAGTTCAGCCATCAATCGTCTTGAGATACTATTCTAATTCCAAAAGCACAAGATTGCAAATTATAATGTTTAAGGATCTTTATGTTCTCCTTTCAGTCACTCAGTAGCCTTTTATCAACTGCGCAATTTCCTCCTTATCCTCACCAGAAATTCTGCTTTCTTCTCCATCGTCAGGAATTTCTGTTGGTAACATTCATAGTAACTCCTGATATATCTTTATCATTCCAGTTCTGTTCGTTTTAGTATTAAGTGGAATGCCGAATGACCCCCATGTTGTTTCAGCTGGCAGAGGCTCCATTAATATTCATGGAAACATCTATCAGGGCACCCGGCTGATAATGCGAAAGATTATATCAAGTGAAATTTTTCTGATAATAAGAACAAATGTATTACATTACAGATTCTGAAATAGTATTTTGGTGTATCTGGTTTGTCAAACAATATGATTATGAAAAACTATGAAAACTGTGAAAAACCAAAAGTAAGAAAAACCAAAAATGTGTTTAAGAAGAAATGTTAAAAGTATGAAAAAGTGTGAAGCCAATTAGTCGTATTGCACCAGACAAACGGTGAATGTGACTCAACATGTAGATGACGTGGGTTCGAAACCCATTTTGGACGTGAACGTCTGTCGCTTTGTTGCCCATCTCGTTGATGTTGTCACTGAGAAACCTACGCTTATTTAATTTGAGTGCTTGACCGGCAAAGACTGATTATGCAATACCAGTGATAATTATAATTATTATAATAATATGAAATAACGTATAAAACACAATTTTGCAATATTAATAGAATCGCTTGACGAATATCAATACTCGTTTGCTTAATGGTACCTAGAGGAGGAAGTATTCAGGAGGTCTTAGAATCCTCCTTTGTAAGTGGATATCTGTCATAAATGACTTATGACGATCCGTGGTTGGAATTGGAACGCTGCATGCATGAGAATTTGCTGCATATTATTGTCGTTAGTGTCCGACAGAGCGTAAAGTGGGGAAGATTTTGTGGTCACGCGACTACTGTGTCATACTAACTGACAAGATCAAGAATGCTAATGTAATATTTCCTGAAAACATGTACCTTTATTTTTCCACGGCTCTTTCGCAATTCAAATTGAAGTGATTTAATCTCGCCTTTCATTGAAAGATTACATTATATCCCACTGAGACAATAGTGTACATTCGCTACTCATTGTTTGCAAAAGTATTTTATGTTGTAACGTTTCTGTCAATGCAAGCTGCTTAATCATCTCCGTATTTTTCACATATTTTTCCATTTTGTAATTCAAAACCCGTTCAATAACTAAGAATGACTTTTGACTCATTTAAAGAATTACGTTTCCCAAAGTACAGTTTTAGAAGAATCATCAAAGTAATGCAAATTTACTGTACACTTACGTGTCTCAAGATTGATCATTTAAATTGTAATTATACTCTTTCTCTTTTCCTTTTGGCTTAAACTAGTGTTTTTATAAAATTTGTGTTAATAGTTAATTAAATTAATTTTTTTAATTTAAGTATGAAGTTGAAAATTCATGAGCGGTAGATGCAAATGGTATAACTTTTCAACTTTTCTCAGAAAAAGTTGGTGTCGCGTACATGCTGTGCTTTACACCCGTCAGTAAGCGTTTGTAACCATGAATTTGTTCGTGCGTTCTGTGGACAACGTATGGCCCCAGCTCGAATACAAATTCCAGGAAGACACTGTATAAGGATTAGCGCATCCAATCTGCCCGTCGCCGCGCTGCCTGGGGGCCTACCTGCGCGTGCGGCTTGATGGTGGTGGCGCGGTGGTCCATGGGACGCTGTCGACGCGGCACCGACGCCCCCGACGCCGCGGCGGTGGCGGGCACCGGCGTCGTCCTACTCTGCGCCTCCCTCGTCGCCGCCTTGGGGCTGGGGCTCGTGCTCGTACTACTATTGCTGCTGCTAGTGGTGGCCGCGGCGACGGAGGTGAGCGCCATGCCGCGGTGCCTGCGAATGGGCTTCCACGCGCTGCCGGTGCCTTCGATCGTCCCCGCGGTGGCGCCCGCCGCCGCTGCCACCACCCACGCGATCGCCACCACCCCAATCAACATCCTCGCGGACGCCATGGCCGACACTCGGAGTCCCCAACACTCGACGGCGAACACTAAACGCTGGCGGAACGCGCACTCAGCAGGCTCTCATGGCCTGCGGGTCGCCACGCACGGAACTCCTCCTGCCTGCCGAATCCCTCGGGCCGTCCCGTCGCCGACGCGCTGCTGCTGCTGCTGCCGCCGCGGATCCTTCCTTCTCCGAAGGCGCGCGCGTCGAGACGAGTGGAGTCGGTTCAAGGACCTGGCGGCAACGGGCCGGAGGAGGCGCGAGCGGCGCTTATGTGGCTGCCGGCGGTGGAGCTGGTGGTGCGGCGGTCTGCGCCGAGGACACTGGCGGGAGCGCGTCGGCGTTCGCGGGTTCCGACGCCCGCCGCCCGGCCTACATCCACCCCCGGCGCGCCGCGGCGCCCGCCAATCCCAGGCGCCGGCCTCCTTCCCGCCGCGCCCCCCCTTCCCCCCGCCCGCCGGACGCCCGCGCCGCCCGCGCAGCCGAAGGCCCAGGCGGTTTTGCTTTCGGGGCCCTCCGCCCCCGCCGCCGCCTTCCGCGTCCTTTCCTTCGCGCGCCACCCCTCCCGGGTTTCACTCGCTAGGAGAGTGAATGTCGTGCGCTATAAATGTGCATCCGGAATTAATCACTCGCTGGATATGGGTCAACTTGAAAGGAAAGATCCCTCCCCACAACAAATGAATTTGCGTGCGTGGCCACTTTCAACCTTAAAATGCGATTTTTTCCCTAACGTGACACTGATCACTTATGCATGAAATAACAATCTCACAGAACTTAAAGAAAAGAAGTGTTATGACGATATTTGTGCCTTGTGTTTGCACATCTCCATGTAGAACACGCAATTCCATTTGTAATTTCATATTTTCAATCGGTTTCGCTGGAATCGTGAATGCGTTTGTCTGGAAATTGAGGTTTTGTGCTCATTCTCTTAGTTTCCCCTCGCGGATGCTGGGGGTGAAAATTTCATAGAACTTGAAGATGACGTTATGTTCGATCGGTAAGATTTCTCTTCGTGTGATAAGCAGCCTAATCTCGTCTTAGGTCTCTGCGGTGGGCTAAATAGTAGCTAGTAGTTCGAGTAAGTGGGGGATAATACAGTGCGCGATAAATGTTAACACTCCAATTTAATAACTTGCTCAATAAAGGCCAACAGATGATTAAAAGGACGGACAGATGAATCCGGTTTGCCCCTTTGAGCACCAGTGTGCGCGTGATGCCCCCTTAAGAGGGAAGAGTAACATTAAGATGTTACTGATCTCGAGACACTCCCGCGTTAATGGATGGAGAGCATTCAATATTCTGTTCGAGACAGGTTGTGGATAAGAGAGCAACTTATGGATTCAAACCCCACCGGATGCGAGAGCAACTTCGGTGCGCGACGAACCGTGACTGGGCGTCGGGTGCGTCTCGTTGCGTGCACGTACGTGTAGTCGTTTGTACGTGAAGGGCTTACTTACCCGCGATGACGTGTGTGATTTGTGGCTAAGTGTGGACTCAGGAGATGCGCACTTCGCGCGAGGGGCTGAGTGTGTTTGCTTATTCTCCCGAAATGTTTGAATTGCTCCTCAGTTATTGGGCACCTTTTGATGTTTGCTCGCGGAAAAGAGCAACTAATGTCTTTCTTGTGCCGGAGCACGCATAGGAACGCATTTCCTGTGACGCTCAGCCGCGTGGCCATGTTCACGATGAAGTGTTTGCGCTTTAGGAGTCGTTGGTTTTTGGTGAACCGAAATGCTGTATTGAGACATTTGAGGAATACGGAGTAGAGGTATGTAGAGTTATTTCCATTTTTTTCTATAGTACTCAAGTAAAAGAACGGACGAATGCGACCCATATCCCTCTTCTTTTCCTTGTGAACTATGTGTACATGACAATGAATGGTTTGAAGTAGGAACAAACTTTATTTACACTCCTGTAGTGTATTTTCATTTTGCGTTAGATATGAAGTTAACATGTTTGTCTCGCGAAGTCCACTTGTACATTTGTCTCTTATTGAAGTTTATTGAATTACAGAGAGTGTCGCATTGTCCTGTCGAATATCCTGAAGCATATATTATTCCTTATTTTGTAGTTCAAGGATTTCTGTAATGGTTAGTTCGTGTTGCTTAATTTGTGTGAGACTCATCAAAAGTGGTAACTGTAAAGCTAAGATGCATATTTCTTACAACGTAAGCGTGGCCGTTACAACTTGTAAAAGTGCATCTGATATAGTTCTAAGATACAAAAGGCATTTCTGCATCTCCTTTCACAAAATATGCAACCTTGAAAGTACCCAATAAAATTAGTCCGAGAAATTAAAGTTCTCCATTTCCTTTCCTTTTTACTTTCTCTTTTTAAGCTTAATTTCTATTGAATTTTGTAGAATAGAAGCACTGATGTCTGCTCGTTTCAAAACTTGCCTTGAGAGTAAAGAATGTGCGGAGCATTAGAGCAACTTTCGTGCTATTGTTGAGTGTGAAAAAATAATGAATAAAACATACAGAATGCGCCCGAAATTATTTCTGCTGTCGACAGTGAACGTTGAGCAGTTCCACAATGAAGTGAATGTCTTCTCGAGAGACATTCCTCAGTCCTCACTTTCTTTCCTTTGCTGTCATTTGCTCCTTCAGCCTCCTTTAAACTAGAGCAAGCGACTGCATCTTGGCACAGTACAGTCAGTGCAGTTCTTCGTACACTAGTGTTGTTTCTTCGAATTCAACAATTTGGCCGCTTAACTCTGTTCTTTTCATAATATAACGGATGGCACTATTAAAGCAATATGTTTATGAGGAAATTAATTCCAGAAATATGAGAAGCAATTTATATTTATTTACAGACTTCCCTATATTGAATATTGCAGATAGATGAGTGTGCTTAAATATTTCTTTGGTGTGTAGTTTAAAACTGTTGTAAAAAATTAAAGATCATACTATTTTATTTCACCTGTACATACAGTTTAAAGTATTACATCAACCTTGATCAGATGTGTCCAAGTAAAAATTATTTCTCATGTCTGATATTTTCCTTTTAATCGACAAAATAAAAATAATGTTAACCAGATCCTTTTCGATAAAGGAAATTGGGGTCTTCGCACTAGAACTGTCGTGAGAGCAAACGCGAGCCTGCCAGTCAGCCACCCACTCCCTAACGCGTCCTCGAATCAAACAATATCCCTCCTGTGTGACCGGAGTGTTTGCGAAGCAGCGCCTCCTGCATTGGCGCTGAGGCCCCGCCCACGCCTTGCAAACGCTCGCCTTCGACGCGCGGCGTGCGTCGGCCGTCGCGACGCCCGCTGCCCTTCGACAGCCGACCGGCGCGCCGCGGCGCTCGCCGCTGGCCGGAACTGGGGCAGTGGCCTTCCGGTCCTGCCGGCGCGCACGCGCACGCACGCGCTACGCAGGAACGCACTCCCGCGCCACGCACCACGCACGTCGCTCGTGGCCTCTTGGCCTGTTATCGGAGGTTGTGTCACTGTGTGTACTTCAGGGCATTTGAACCACTGACGACGAATCCTCAAGGAGCTCGAAATGCTGGACATTCGGAAGTGATAGATAACGAATCTAAAGAAAACTACTGGAGCTACAGAATGGCACTGATCTTCTTGTACTAGTTAGTTTCTTTATCCCTTTAGTCTCTTCTGTTTTTTCTATTTTGCCCCACCCTCTTCACAGCTGCCATCTATTGGCGCCTAATTTTTTTTCCCCCACGTTTCTCAATTTTTTCCCCAGATCGTTAATAGTTGACCTGAAATATTAAGAATATTATAGAAGGGTAAAACTTGTTCCTATATGCAAATTTTCATTGAAAAATTGCAGATGTTTTTAAGAAAATGTCGTTTGGAATTTGAAGCTCATTTTCACAGCAAACGTTTGAGTTTTCGAGAAACGTCATCAGAAATCATTTGAAGTCCTTCTACTCACAAATTCAATAATGTAATAATTAAAACGCCGCTATTGTAACTATTAGTGCATAAATATTACAATTGTGTAATTTAAAAAATCAAACAAATAGTCAAAATTATATTTATGTCATGTTTTTCAGTGCATTTAGCTCTGCCCATATAAAAAGCTAAAAAATTGCACCTGTTTTTGAGAAAACCTTGTTTTTATTTTATTTTTAAAATTGTCCCTATTTCACTCTAGTTGCGCGAAAACTACTGATACTTCCCAAACAATTAACCTGACATGAATGAAAGAATTAGAATTTCAAATTTCATTTGAAAAAATCTGTCTTCAATATTGTAGTTGCAAAAGACGCCAAAATAAAAAAAAATAGTTCAAACTTTTGTAATTTTCTAAAAATGTAGTGTTAACAGTTAAATTGAAACGCATTTACTACGTTAAGCAAGATCATATCTTTGCCGCGGTGTGGTTCTGTCTAATTCATTACATATCAAGAATTTGGATATATTTATGTTTCAAATTCCGTGGTGGTAGCAGAAATCTTATAGTAATCCATAATGGGAGATAAGGGATAATCATCCACAAAAATAACAGTTATAATATTTATTATTACAGACCCAAAGTTAACTTTTGGGAAAATAAAAGTAAAAATTACAAATTACTTACTGTTTAAACAATTTACTTATGTATTTTGGATGGTGCGATCCGGTGCCGGCCTACACATTGACTTGCGAGAGGATGCCTGCCTCCATTTGTCTCCCTCAGAGTGGCACCCCCCCGCCTTGACAAGTTGGAAGCTCCCGACCGTTCTCCCGGCATGTGTGGTAGTGTATGTGTGTGTGTAATGGGAGAGGATAGGACAAGGACGAGGAAGGAAAAATCGCGGGCGGGCAGTTTGTTAGGGAGAGTGTAAGTATGTGTGTGTATATAAAGGAAAATGAAGTGCACGGTTTTTTAGGGTAATGTTCGAGCATACGCCTGCTAATGACTAGAGAACCCACGGAAAAGAATATCTTCTCCAGAAAGGTGAAGGATTCGACCTACCTCTCTAGCTAATGGCGAAAATCTGCCAATCGGGACTCGAATCCTAGGACTTCCCGGTCAGAGCAACCGCTGAATCAGCGGCATTGCTGGCATTGAGCTATATTCAGCCGGTCACATGCATGTGATAAGCTATGTATTGCGCTGTATCAGTTACTTTGGTTTCTCGCAATTTCTAATTATTTACCATTGCTTATTGAATGATCATTTTCTTTTTTTTTTTTCAGTTTTCCCCTTTTCAAAAGCTCCTTAATATTTGTCTCTCTTGAGATCTGACAACGGGGGAAAATCCATGCCGTGAGATTTATGGCAGTATGTTATGAAGAATTCCGTTTATTGTTGAAGTGCAGCATGTTCATTCTAGGTAGTGTTTTGGTGTTAAACGTTATGTTCACATTTCTCCACAGCCGCCGCCCCTAATGCCAGCTGAGCTCTGAAAAAGGAATCGTTTGAGTGACTCTTTACGCATTATGGACGTCACGGATGTTGCTTTTACAATGCGGCAATTTGCTTGTTGTAAACTGCTGAGTAAACTATTACTCAAAAGCGGAATTCTGGCTACAAGTTTGAGGTATACTTTTGCGACCTCAATGCCACTTGCCTTTGTCGAAAATGTGTATTTGAAATCTTGAAGTGCAGAAGAAAGTTTTCATATTTCATTTCTTATCCTTTTTTTTTTTGTTCAAAATAAGTCAGTTTTATCTGCCATTTAGGAAATCCTGTTAATTGCATTCGTTTACCTAGATGTTGGAGAATTTATGATAAAATGGAAGCCACTTACAAATGACTCCTAAAAGTACTCGTAACGGGCTCAATGTATCGTTGCATGAGAAATTACTTACGTGTTTATTCTTTAATAAAGGCGAAACTGGAGGCAAAATGTAGAAAATATTACATTCTAAATTGTAATATTTTTACAATAAGATTCCGAGAAGCCACATATTTATAACATTGTGTCAGCAGGCCAAAGGGCACTTTCGCACATATTTGCTTTACACAGATTCTGAATTCAACGAATCAGATAAATTTGTCATTTTTTTCAACTCCTACAAATCATTTCGAAGAAACTGGTATTCATTTTTTCAGGTATTCTTTTGTTTTTAGACTATCTAGTTCCATATTTTTGGTGGAATGCAGACACTCATGATTACGGCCTTTCTTGTAATTGCTATGTAATTTATTGTTGTATTGTTGATATTCTAAACGATAAGTAAAAATTAATCAAAATATAAACAATAAAGGAATTGAAGATTCATAAAGTTACCAGATAAATAATAAGTCTCTAGAAGAAAACTAGATGTGTATTGGAGAGCCTAAGTAAGTGTTTTATATTATACAAAACGGGGAAATGATAGTATGTCCAAGGACGAAATTGCCTTCACTAAAGATCTGTCGAAACAGTATAGATTGGCGTAATTCTTGTTGTTGGTGATGATGATGACGATAAATCTTTTACATTTCCCTTTCATCTATGTGCCTCACGAAAGTCTATTTGCGACATACCATTTTTTTTCGACGAGATGATACGCTAAGATTTTTTTCCTACGCAAGTTGAAAGTTTTCGTGTTTCGAAGCATTCTCTTTTCCTTGGGATTTGCCATCTAATGACATAAATGAATAATACTCGATTCATGTCAAGGTTATAAAACGCATTTATCATAAAAAGAAACGTATTCAAAGTAAAACGCCTTTATGTTGATATTTCTGAGAGAAGCATAGAGACTGTGACAAAGAATGTTGCCGTCGCATCCTAAGGTGGAGATATTTGTCGTCTCGATTTCAAAAAAAAAATTTAAAGCATTCATTCGCGGAATTTTAACATTCATCAAATCGCTGATTGCAGTTAGATATAATTTTAGTTTTGAATATTGAAATCATGTTTCTGCGACATTATTTTTTTCTTTGCATGCTTGATCAGTAATGCACTTCTTTACTTAGAGAAAATTGGTTGGCAGAAAAATAAAAGTAACAGAGTCGCATTTGCATTGCACCCAGCACTATTACATTATTTCCAAAAATCTTGTAAAAGGTACCGCGTCCTTTGCCGAATGAAATTGGTTATGCATCTGGGGCTGGAGGTAACTTTTGAAAGAATTAGATAATAAAAGAATAATTAAATGTTTTTTTTAATCTACAAGGAGTATACTAGCTTCATTATTTCTACTGATACATAATGATTTCATGATATAAAAGCATGAAAGTGAATGTGACGAAATAATTTTGAAATAGGAAGATTTTGCCACCTCGAACGTTAAGCACTATCGATCTTCTTCGCATGCGCAGATGCACTGAAGTGATTTGAAACTTGAACTGCGCAGGAGCAGAAGATCGATAGTGGTTAACGTTCGAGGTGGCAAAAACTCCCTATTTATTTAGAGGCATTTAAATCGCAGAGCTCTCGAAGCAATATCCCTGAGAAGAACGAGAAAAAGGGAAAGTGTCCCTTCCAAGCGAAGGGTTGGCGTGCCTTCCCTTGTGAAGTGTCACTCAAGGGCAGAAGCAGCCCCGATAAGTGGCCCACCCTCCGAAGTTAATTCCCAGAGGGCGCCGCCGTTGAGCGTCGCGCGCGCGCGCCGAGGGCTGAGTGGGCGTGCGCGGGGCGCTCACCCCCTGGCGAGGCATTCCGGGCGGCAGCCTTAACGGGACCTACCCCCTACCGCCGCCGCCGTCGCCGCCCGGGTCCTTGCTCTCGCGGCCGCAGCGGCGTCTGTCCGTTCGCCGCGCGGAAGCTTCCCATCGGGGCATCGAACTGCAATCGCCCCTCTGCCACGTTCTTCTCCTTCGTCTTTTTGCCTCTTTTTCTGTCTTTCTCGAGCACTCTTCGTACCCGGAATATTGGAAATATGATCCATATAATTTTCTCCAAATATGCTTCTATGAGGTACCTTTGGAACGATGTGGAGGTGCTCTTGGAACCACTTTTTTTTAAAACAAAAATCTTTCACGTGAATAAGATATTTCTGCGTCGTCAGTGAATACTTTGAATCTGAAATGGATTTAAGAATGCTCTCCCCTTGTGCTTGTGAATAGCTAGGACGCCTTGAAAGCAACCTCGGAAATTGGTCTGAGAAATTCGTTTTTAATTTCCTTTCCTTTTACTTTGTCTTTTTATACACTTCATTTCTTCGCATTTCGTAGAATGCAAGGGCGGATATCCGCACGTTTCAAAGAATGATTTTATGTGCAGAGGGTCAGTCAATGCATTGGCTTTGAAATAATTATATGAATGTTATCCTCCTGCTGACGTGAACACATACGAAGCCCTTTTGTAATCGCATACCGGACGTACACATTTGTGGAAACGAGAAAAATTAGTATTTATTCTTAGTATTTATTACCCAAAGGAGTAAATTGATGAAATCTTAGTCCAGAAACCATCAATGCATGTTATAAATTGCGCACACTGTTCATAATAATAAATTTACTTTAAAAAAGTTTTTAGTGTAGACATGAACAAATACGTGGTGGAATTATTCATTAACATATCTCTGAAAGTTCTTGTTGAAATTCGTGGGTTATTAATTTTAGTCAAGTGTTTTCATTGAATATGTTAATAAAATGATGTTGAGGCTCTTTGTTTATGTAGTATATTTTTAATTTTATTGCTATTTATTTTATTTGAGAAAAAAGTTTGTGTAAATGTTATCGAATTAACATTTTATTGGGAAATGATGACGGCCAGGGGCTAAGCTCTTGTAGCATTAACGAGGATATCTGCTTTCGAATATATGAACTGTCGTTATTAGTGCCTACGTTTCTAATCCTGTCATTTATTGTACAATTTTGTAATTCATGCACTAACCTACTTGTTATTAACTCTTTCGATGATTGCTGAAACTCTCCGTGACATCTGGTTACCAATGTACTGTTTTTGATTTTTTCTATATGAGTGTATCAAAATTTTAATTCGTATTTAATCTTGAAGCTGAATTGAAATATTTTAATATCCAACATTCATTTCGAAAGTATTCAGTACTAGCATATAACTCCAAACAACTTGAACGGGGCCAAACGGGAATGTTAATAAAATAATAGCCGTGAGAAAAAGTTTGCACTCTTTTGAATTTAAAGGTCATGACAAATTAATTTTCACCAGAGTGTTGTTAAAAATCTGTCTGCTCGCATAATTTGACACACTTATCTGTAAGCTACTTTGAGTAGTGTTTTATTGAGATTATTATTTCGGGAACCTGACCATTGTAAATGCCTAGTGTTCAACTCATCATTGTATTCAAGTTATTTCATTGGGAGTAACTGGTACATGATTTTGAGATGTTAATCGTTCAATTTCTGCTCGATACTGTTGTTCTTGTTTAGAGATTTTTGTGTTGACGTTGTTGATCAGGACTGTAGGAAATATCACTCTTCCTGTTGGAAATCTGATACAAATGAATGTTACTTGTTAAAAATATACAGCTGTACATTTTTTTCAAATGGTATTTTGCGAAGTGTTTGTTATAGGGTTTAAGATATGAGGATAGATGAAAGAACCGGCGAATGAATTGAAGATACTAAGAAAAAATCTAAAACTCCAAACAATGTTAGCAATGTTGAAAAGAACGTGTTTGATGAAAACAGGGAAGTATTAGATCGAACTGATTCCTGATTAAGTGAAGCGAGTGTGCAGTTTTGTGATAATTTTTTTTTGTACGCCTTTGCGAACTAAATACCTGTTTGGGGCGTTATTCACTAACTGCTTGTATGCATCGTATAGGAATCTGTTTGCTGCAAACTAGTATTTTTCACTGTGAATGGTTCTGCAGTAGATTACAGTACATGTACTATTAACGGTACAGGCTTGTGTGTGGACGTACTTCAATATTCATTGATATAACTTAGCGAAGTCTCTACGTATAAACAATTTTAAAGAATTCATTAACTCTTTTATGAAGTAAAAAGGGAAGAATGTTCATAAAAGTAGTATTTTGTCAGGTGGTCATTTAGAAATAAAAAGGACATAGCTTAAATATTTGTTGGGATCAGATTGTTGTCCAGCAGTGAAAGTTACACAAGGAAAAGAAGAGGGAAAAGGGGAAGAGGCAGTCAAGCCCTACAAAAGTAGATACGAAGTAGGATGACTGAAGCTTGCCGAACAGAAGAGAAAATCTACATACAAAACTTAAAAGTGAAGAAAACTGGAAAGCTTTTGGGACAATAAAAAGGAGAAAACTCGTGTATTAAGGCAGAGAAAATTGTGATATGAATAGAATTCTGACGGAGAAAGGATTTTCACCAAAGATGTGCACGGATGACGTAAATATGGCATTGAAGAAAGCGGCTGGAATTAGGGAGGAGTGATTGCAGCTCACTGACGGCTGTCGTACTTCATGATAATGATTATATTTTTTTAATTAATTTATTTATAGTCGCATCAACGTCGTGGTTATTAGCGACTATTACAGTTACATATACATTATAATATAGTAATTGGATCCAATATTAAATCAATAAAAGATGTTATAATTACAAGTCACAATGGTGTCAAATGTCAAAAAAAATATTTGTGGATTTACAGTTAATTATGTTATTTTGATCTTCAGTAGAATAAATTAATGCATCATGATTAAATCCAAATAACTGCCTTAGATGATTGAATCTTGGACAAACATTAACATGTGATCTAGATTTAATTGGACTTTGCACGGTGCACACGTGGGCACGTGTGATTTTGGTAAGTATAGATGGATATTTTATTATCACCTCCTATATTCATTTTCTTCTTTTTTATTTCTTATTCCTTTCCAGAAACAATTTGCATAGTTTCGGGTAGCGGGTCTGCTCTGGCTGGCGCCCTGAATCACGCGCGCCGTAATGACGAGCCCGGAGCAGCCCTCAGCCGCCGCCACAAACACTTCGCCGCCATCAGCCTCTGCCTTGATGCGATCTCGCGGCGCGGAAAGTGAAGTCTCTTTCGATTTCATCGAGGGAAAAGCCTTCTCACTTTGTCATTGCGGCGATAATTTTATAATGGAACATCAGTTTGTTCCAACCGTTTGTGAGAGACAAAAAAATGAAAACAAAAAAACAAGAGCATCGTTTTGTGAGATGAGAAGTTGGATAGAAAGAAACTCTTTATGCATATCTTGAATGTGAAGAAAAATAAAAATGTGTTTGGACAATGGCAAATAGAACATTTTGTGGTGTATTTTTATGAAAATGGAAAATAAGAAGTTATAATATAAGGATCTCCAAAGAGTTCAAATGACGAAATGATGGTAATAAGTATATTAATTTTTTACCTTTCTCACCAACATTGTATTCGTTAACTGAAAATAAACGCTTTATCTTAAAAACCTGTAATTTTGGAAAATGATAAATATTTTAGTGGCATTTTTAGTTGGACGACAAGACAAAACCCATATTTTTTATACGCTTTTTCGCATAGGAACTAACAAATGTGATAAAAGTTAGAGACGTCAAAGTTTTATGAGATTTGTATGAAATAGGCTTATAATGGCAAATACTAGCAGAGTTTCTAAAGTATATTCAGTAATATCATGCAGGTTGAACTGAAAGCTTTGCGGCTTTCCAGTTCTTGAAAGACATCCTCCCAAAACGGTAATAAAATAGTTACGGCAAAATAGGTATTATTTCATACAAATGATAGGTATTTGACTTAAGTGAACATTTTTAAATCGTTAAGGATACATCGAAGTAATAAAAATATCTCTTCATTAAAATAATACATGTCCTCGTTAGCAGTTGTGCAAAATATGTATAGCTTACATTTTGTGAGTGGTTGTAAAATTGAACGTAGGAATCTTACAAAGCCTGTAGTATTCAAGTGTAACTTTTAGTTCTATTAAGTTTGTTTTATTCAACCATTTCGTCCTTCGATATACGGAGCAGACTTTAATGTTGTGTTTGAACCATAACACTCAATGGAGACGACACTAGGAGAGGGATGTGCGTTGAAAAAAGTCTGAAAGCTATGCCACAAGATCAACATTAAAAACAGCGCTCAAATATCAATTTAGTTAAATGTACCCTATCTTCCTAGGAATCAGTCGAAATATATCGGCGTCTTTAGGCGAATTTAAAACGATGAGCGACCGCAGTTTTTAAAGTTTTTAAACACGTTTTTTTAACATTATGAGCATGGTATAAATGTATATACTAACGTATAAGATAAAAAGTATTATTTCGAACGATCCATTGTGACCCCTTGGCTTTCAGTTATTGAATATTTTTGTGATCAAACTCTGTAGATGTGTTTTAAGAAAACAAGAGCATGTTTGCATTTGCAAATGGTATTCCTAAATGCTTGGTGCAATGAAAACCACTTTAGCCAGGAATATTTCAGTTGATGCCTACACTTACTGAGGTGATTGGAAATATTTTAATGATCATTTTATCGGTGTTCTAGGACGTTCGATGATGAGTGACCACCGCTATTGCTTTTATGTTTCCGCAATTTATTACTTTATGCGGATTATTACCGCAAGATGCATATTTGTGCTTTATTCATAAATAATAGCCGTCGCCGCGCGAAAGTGTGAGAGCGAATAAATTGGCTGAACCCGTACACCATCATTGGAGCGGAGCACAAAGTAGGGTCATGATTGCCTGTCGCTGAGAGCCCCGGCCGTAGTACAATGAACGCGCAGCCGCCCCGCCCTCTGCCCCTCTGCCTCGCGACTGGAAATCACACGGCGCGTTAATGGCAGTAATTCAAAGGTCTCAGGCGACCGCGCGCGTCGTTACAGCGTGCCTATAACTTTCCTGCAAAACACCGTTTCCTAGTAGAAGTGTTTGCGGCTGCGCCTATGGGGCTCCGCAAACAAAATCGTCGGAAGAAGCGCAACGGCGGCGGCGGCGCCTGCGTCGCGGGCCGCGCGAACGTTTACGACGCAGCGCGAGGCGCCGGTGGTGGTTTTCTCTGCCTCCGCGGCACAATGCGCCGGCCGACCACCTCGCAGCCGGCCGTCGCGTCGACGAGGCCCTGGCACGCGGTACAGTTTACGTGCAGATTTTCACACAGAAAGAGTGCGGAAACTTCAGGATCCCATTTTAGGTGTATAAAAGCCAAAAGTCGTGTTTATAAGGTCTGCACGACCGATCCCCAGTGGCCGAGACCGCTAAACCAGTAGTGCCGTAGCGAGCTCGGGCCGAAGGATCGCGGGTTCAAGTCGCGCCTCGGGCATGGTTGTATGTGTTCGTCCTTTCACCCCCTATCATCACCATATCGTTTCATCCTCATACCATAACCTTACATCCAATAGTGGTCGCTAATGTCCTAGATGTTGATGCGACCTTTAATAACAAAAAAAGTCTGCACGTGTTGTGTACTGTAGCGTCATGCACGCTCAAACGAGCAGACGGTAATTTCACCGGATGTGGAACAAAGGGCTGGACATCTGGCGTGGTGACGCGCAATGACGCATCGGTTTTTCCGAGCGAGCGAAGCGTCGTCTCAGGTGCAGGGACGGGCAACGGTGGCGGCGGGCG
Organism: Acheta domesticus; assembly: GCA_031308135.1. Taxonomy (NCBI): domain Eukaryota; kingdom Metazoa; phylum Arthropoda; class Insecta; order Orthoptera; family Gryllidae; genus Acheta; species Acheta domesticus. The sequence continues at coordinate 244,380,400 of JAHLJT010009436.1, read as the reverse complement.
GTGCCATGGCGCCTTTAAAAGCCGGGTGACGAACGCCCCATTCTTCTTTTCTGTAGTTCGAGCTGTGTGAGTAGGAGGCTGTGCGTCTAGCACGCGGAGGGGAAGCCGGCATTAGTTTGTCGTCAGTCATGAGACATGTAGGTTTGTCTCGGCAGAGCGGTGCATCACACCGAGGGGAAACGTTTGTGGTTTGGGCGGTGTGGTAGCCGCACTGTAATATCACTTCTCGTGGTGGGCTGTATTTATTTACTTAGTAGAAGGCAGTGTTATGGGGTTTTACGACTTCGGTCTGTGTTTTTTCATTAATAAACCAACTGTTTATTCTACCCACCCTCGTCTGTGTTTTAATACATCCGTATGACGCCACAGACGAAGGAGCGATCAAATGGTGGCAGCGGTTATCGAATCCACCGGCGGGGAGAGGGCTTTTGTTTGATATAAGAACAAATAGAAGCAGCAGTTATTGAATTCCACGCGCGGTGTGTGCTATTGTTTGAAAATGATCAAATGTAGCAGCGATTACTGAAATTCACGCGGGTACGGGCTATCATTTGCTGTGTGATCTGATGGTAGTTGCGGTAAGGGCATTATTGTGGTAAGGCCATTTATAGTGAGTGTGGCAGCAATAAGCATAACCCACGCGATTTCATCTGTTAATTTGTGAGTAAATTATAGCAGCAGTTTATGTGCAGTATTTTGGAACTGTAGGCATTGATTTAGGCCTGAATAATTAAATCGTCAGTAAAAATAACTGGGTAGGCTCCGAGTAAGTGTTCGGGCCGAGTATTGTTAGCGTGTATGCTTTACCTAGCGTCACGTGATACAAGTTGCGGAATCATACGCATAGTTGATCGAGTCGTTAGGCCGCGAGTCAGTAAAACGCGACCGGTAGCGACGAAGGAGCGATCAAACGGCGCAGACGGAGCGACGCGGACGGAGCGGCGCAGACGGAGTGGCGGTGCAAGAGACCGGCAGCCGAAGAAGAGGACATCCCGAACGAGGACAGCAGATAGCAGACAGCATAAGGGTAAGTGCGTCTTTCTTGTAAGTGACGGCATTATCTGGAGCTATGGCGTACCTCACGCGGTTTAAGAAAGAGGGGATGATTCGGATCGCCAATGATCTGGGTATTCAGTTAGACGGGACAGAAACCGTGATAAAATTGAAAGGTTTAATAACCGGACACGAGGATTATGATCCGGATTTCATTGAAGGGCTAGGCGAACAACATCGCAAAGATATTGAAGAAGAGAAAGAGAGAGGACGAGAGGAGAAGGATAGGGAAGAACGTAGAGAACGAGAGGAGAAAGAACGTAGAGAACGAGAGGAGAAGGATAGGGAAGAACGTAGGGAACGGGAGGAAAGAGATAGGGAGTTAGAGCGATTTCGCATAGAAGCCGAAGTTCAAAGGGCGCGAAATGTTGCGGACGCGGAACCACGTGGCGAGGCACGCGGCGAAACGCATCGTGATGTAATTAAGATTGGGCAAATTATAGGTCGTTTTAGGGGCGAGCAGGACGACATCACTACCTATTTAAACGCGTACGAGAGTCAATGTAGGCAGTTGAAAGTTCCAGAAGGCGATTGGGCCATGCATTTGATAGGATTGTTGCCTTATAATGTAAATAACTGGATCACTTTAGATGAGCAGGAAGAGGAATGGACATACGACGCGTTGAAGGCTAAATTGTTAGAATTATATCGATTCGATGCGGAAAAATTCCGCCAGTTATTTGTAAAACACAACAAGAGTAATAATTCAACTTGGGGTATTTTTGCCAGGGAACTTTTGAATTATGCTAGAGAATGGGTGTCAGGACTCAATGTACATACGTTTGAAGAATTATTGAACCTAATTGTAACTGACCAGATGAAACGAAAAGTTTCGTGGGAAATGCGGGACCATTTTATTGATTCTTGGTCGGAATTCAGCAATCCCATTGAATTCGCTAAAAAACTCGACGCGTATGAGAATCACCGGCAAGGGTGGAAGAAATCAGGTCCTTTTCAGGGTAAGCAGAAGGAGCCTGAATCTAAGGTCGTAACTGGGCAGACGAAAGCAACCTTTAATATTAGTGATACGGGCAAGGTAGCTACGAATCCTGAATTTGACAAAAGGTTCGTGAAGAAATGTTTTGTGTGTAAGTCGACGCAACACTTAGCTAGGCAGTGCCCTAACAAAAGAGTGGAGCCTATCAACCATGCGTGCGAGCCTGAAGCCAGTGAAATTTTGAAGCCTTATACTTTAGTTGGCAAAATCAATCAGAAAGAATCTTTGATTTTACGCGATTCGGGCGCATCGTTTGATCTAGTGAGTGAGAGTTTAGTAAATGCATCAGATTACACGGGCGAATCTATCTGGATTAGCCAGCCGTTAGAAAGGGCGCCGAAGAATTTGTGTGTCGCGCAGATTGAATTAGAAATACCTAGCGGTCGTGTTATTACAAGGGCGGCAGTTGTACCAAAAGAGTGTGAATTAGCGTATTATATTTTAAGTAATCGAACTATGTTATTGTTAGAAGAAGTTAAGCAAGGTTTTGTCGAACCACAGGAAATCAATGTGGTAGTTACGCGAGCCAGTGCAGCTAAGGAACAGTTTAGTTTAGGAAACTCTGTTGAAAATGTAGTACAAAATATTGAAATTAATAGGTCTGAAAATGATGTGGAGGAGGAGGAAAATACAGAGGCTATAAGTGCTGAATGTGATAGTGTAGTAGAACTTGCCAGTGAAATTAGAGATTTATTACGTGTAGACACGAATCAGTTTCGCAGGGCACAGCAAGCTGATGGAGAAGTTAAAGCAATCTATGATGAATGTAAGACTGTAAATAGTGAGCCAGGGAAAGATATGTATTTCATTAAGAACGATATTCTCTTCAAGAATAGGCGGAGCAAGAAAGGTGAGAATTTTGAAATGCTGGTAGTGCCGAAGATATATCGCGGGGACATTTTGAGAGTATGTCACGAAACTGCTTCCAGTCATTTAGGTTGTTCTAAATCAAAGTCTTGTATGTCGCGGTATTTTTATTGGCCGAACTGTTTTCAGGAGATGGAAAAATTCGTGAAAACGTGTAATAGTTGCCAGTTAGTAGGACACGGTGGTGACAAGAAAAAAGCACCTTTGATTATTGTGCCGACTATTAGCGAGGTATTCTCTAAATTAAATATAGATACGGTAGGCCCGTTTGCACCAAGTAGTACGGGGGCAAAACATATTCTTACAGCAATATGTGTATCTTCACGGTATCCCGAGGCCATACCAATCAGAGATTTACAAACTACTACTATTATTGAGGCCTTAATGGAATTGTTTAGTAGAACGGGATTTCCTCGTGAAATGCAGACAGACCAAGGCACGTGTTTCACCAGTAATTTGATGGTTGAGTTTGCGGAAAAATTCGGTATTCGAATTGTTCACAGCTCCTCATACCATCCTCAAAGTAATTCAGTTGAACGGATTCACCGAACTATGAATAGGCTATTTAAGGTGTTATGTTTAGAGGCAGGAGGTGATTGGGAAATGAATCTACCGGCAATTTAATTTGCCATGAGAACGACGGTTCATGAATCTTTAGGCTATACTCCAGCGGAGCTTGTATTTGGGAAGAACTTGAGAACACCGCTAACATTGTTGTATGAGAACATTGTAGGGAATGAATCAGAAAGCAACACGGTAACAGAATATGTTTTTGAATTGATTAATAGGTTAAAATATATTAGGGAAACTGCACACCTCAGGTTAGAGGGTGAGCAACGCAAAAGGAAGGTTGCTTATGATAAGAAGGCTGTAGTTAGGAATTTTAATGTTGGGGATAAGGTATTAATATTTGCTCCCAATAGAACAAAGAAATTATCTGTACAGTGGATAGGACCGGGAGAGGTTATGGAAAAAGTTTCTGATGTGAATTATCTTGTACAATTGCCTAACAAAAGTGCAGGAAAAGTGTACCACGTCAACATGATGAAAGCGTACCATCAGAGGACTGAGTATGTTAATTTTGTAGCAGAGTGTAGGACTGAAGATGAAGTTAACGATGACGTGATCGATAGGTATGCGCTTCGGTTAGAAGCTGGCGATTTCGACGCGGAATCGATGCTCATCGGCACCGATGCTACACCTGAAATGTACAATAAATTGAAAGCTTTAATTGTTGAATTTAGTGACATTTTCTCAGACAAACCAGGTTTAACGGATAAGGTTGAGATGGACATCGAATTGGTCGACAACACGGCGAAAGTTAGAAGTGCGCCTTATCGCATGTCTATGAGGCAAAGTAAAATTTTGCAGGAGGAAATTGCCAAAATGTTAAGGGACGGGATTATTGAAAGTTCTGACTCTGATTTCGCGTCACCAATGATATTGGTCGAAACGCCAAACAAAAGACCTCGAGCTTGTGTTGATTATAGGAAATTAAACCAGGTGATAAAGACGGAGTATTTTCCATTGCCGAGTTTAGATGAGCGTATCGAAACTGTAGCGGCGGCGAAAATAATTTCCACGTGTGATTTAAGCAAAGGGTTCTGGCAGGTTAAAATGACAGAAAGAGCGCAGCGGTATGCCACTTTCTGCACTAAATTTGGTAGCTATAAACCTTTACGCATGCCGTTTGGTATCAAAAACGCACCGTATGTGTGTAGCAAGTTAATGGCGGCTTTGCTTAAAGATTGCTCTGATTTTGCAATACCATATATGGATGACATAGCCATATTTAGCAATGACTGGACAGATCATCTGCGTCACTTACGCATTGTGTTTAATATTCTTAGAGAGGCGAAATTGCATATTCAGCCGGCAAAGTGTAAGTTTGCCCGCGGGAAGGTGATGTTTCTAGGATATGAAATTGGTAGTGGCCTATTGAAGCCGAATGAGATCAAAGTTCGTGCGATTCGTGAGTACCCGAGACCGACCACGAAAAAGGAAATCAGGAAATTTCTTGGCTTTATTTCATATTATAGGCGTTTCGTGCCCAGGTTTTCAGAAAAGGCGGCACCTCTCACAGATCTATTAAAGGGAACTATGAGACAAGGGAAGGTAGCGTGGTCGCAAGAGTGCGAGAAGGCGTTTATTGAATTGCGTGATGCTCTGTGCAGTGAACCAGTTATTCATGCGCCTGATTTCAACAGAGAATTCTTGATGCAATGCGACGCGTCAGATAGAGGGGTGGGGATAGTACTTTCCCAGGTAGATGATGATGGAAATGAGAATCCTGTGTTATTTCTAAGTAAAAAGTTTTCTTCTTCTGAGATCAAATATTGTGTTACAGAGAAAGAATGTGCTAGTATTATATGGGGATTACAGAAATTAAAACATTATATTGATGGGAATGTTTGCCTGAAAGTGGAAACCGATCATAATCCTCTGGTCTGGTTACAACAATGTTCCGGAAACAACCCCAGATTGATGCGATGGTCTTTGGCGATCCAGCATCTGAATATAAAAATTAAGCATAGGAAAGGTAACTTGAATATTAATGCGGATATATTGAGTAGAGTGTACGAGAATGAGCTCCAGGCAGTGCCTGAACTTGCAGAGAGACGTACGTCCCTCAGCAATGTGCGTGATGTGAGTGCGCATCAAGACAGTGCCGACATTGTGTCAGAGTGCAAAACGACCAGTGTAAAGCAGTTGTCAACAGACACACAAGTGCATCGTGAAATAATGCGTGTGGGCAACGAATTGAAGCAAGATGGACTTGCAGGGCAGAAAAACAATTAAAGATTTCTTTTGAACTTTTGTGCATTATATTCAGACTCATGATCAAGAAAAGTATATATTGTGAAAGAGAAAGAGAAAAATGGAATTGTTAAAACTACGCATGTTTGGAAAAAAGTGTATATTTTTGGTAAAGGGTTATACTGTGTATTTGTTATGTCATGTTTTGAAAGGGATTGCATAATTTTGGTAAAGCGATATAATGTGTATTTATTATGTCACGTTTGGAAAGTTATTGCAACTTGGTTATGTCTTTATGTTGTTACTAGGGCATACAGTTCAATTATTTATGTCAAAATTTTTTTTGAAAAAGTATACGTGAATGTGTTTATGTGTATTGTGAAGGGGTATAAGAATTTTTTTTGGCTACCACATCGAGTTCATGTAATGTGTGTATACGAAATTGTTTATAATAACAGAGAGAAAAAAAAATTAAGTATAGGTTAGTAGGGATTTTATTTTCAGGTATGTTGCATGTATTTAGCCAGGTTAGGAGCAGTTGCGTAGAATGTGAGCCAGCAGGCCTAGGGCAGTAAATTTCGGGGAATTTTTGTTCTGTGTTGTGGCAACTGCGAAAAAAATTCCTGGGGGGGTATATAGGAGTTTGTAGCGTCATGCACGCTCAAACGAGCAGACGGTAATTTCACCGGATGTGGAACAAAGGGCTGGACATCTGGCGTGGTGACGCGCAATGACGCATCGGTTTTTCCGAGCGAGCGAAGCGTCGTCTCAGGTGCAGGGACGGGCAACGGTGGCGGCGGGCGGTGCCATGGCGCCTTTAAAAGCCGGGTGACGAACGCCCCATTCTTCTTTTCTGTAGTTCGAGCTGTGTGAGTAGGAGGCTGTGCGTCTAGCACGCGGAGGGGAAGCCGGCATTAGTTTGTCGTCAGTCATGAGACATGTAGGTTTGTCTCGGCAGAGCGGTGCATCACACCGAGGGGAAACGTTTGTGGTTTGGGCGGTGTGGTAGCCGCACTGTAATATCACTTCTCGTGGTGGGCTGTATTTATTTACTTAGTAGAAGGCAGTGTTATGGGGTTTTACGACTTCGGTCTGTGTTTTTTCATTAATAAACCAACTGTTTATTCTACCCACCCTCGTCTGTGTTTTAATACATCCGTATGACGCCACAGTACCATTTGCCACTATACGCCACCCAGGGACTCTGCCGCCACACAAATGAATTTCTATATTGTGCTGTTCTAGTACATTCATTTCCGATGTTTGTGTACGTGCGTTCTGCGCTACTTTACGAATACTGTTTTTAAAGTATTAATGAAACACGAGGAAACAATAGAAAGGTCATCATCGTTGTTGCTACAAGCACGATTGAGAATGCGAAAACCTTCGAGTGCGCAGGAAAAAAACCGCTCCGAATGGAGGAAGTCTTAGTTGCAGATGTAAGATTCAGTAGCCTTACATTTCCAAGATGCAGTGAAATAAACTTCCCAGAACGGCCGAGAACTCGAATTTGCCACGCAAATACACAAAATCTCACGAATCGCACTTAAAACTTTACTAAAAATTGGAAAGATGGACGATTTTTGCCTTAAAGAAAGACGTTAGTGAAAGAGTCAGCCGCTAGAATCGCTAGAGTCAAACAGTACGTTTCCTGTGTGAAAAGAAAATCGAATACGCTCAAATGTTTTCGTGCAGAAATCGTGCAGTTTACACTGCACGCTTTCTGTGCGTCGAGTACGGACGAAAACTGCACCGTGTAAAACAGGCGAGTAGCGTTCATCTGCTTGGCCCTCCGCGCCCGAGAGAGCGATGCTCGATCTATGCGACGTTTCTGGACTGCAGAGGGCCCAGGATGCTGGACGACGCGTGGGTTTCTAGTGAAACGAGAGCGTGCGGCTGTCCGATGTGGGCACAGGCGCACGTGCGCCAGTAGACTCGATGTGCGTTTTATTAAGTTTAGGCAGCCGCGCGTTTAGAGCTCGTTGCGTCCTCTTCGTCCTCGTACAGAGTTGAGAAAGTTGGTCGTGTGTCTGACCTACCCGTCGTTCCTGGATTGGCGGGAAGACAGGGGACGTCACATTGGTTTCTGTTGCAAAGTGGACTTTGTGAAGATGCGATATTAGCCTTAATAAGCGTGGGCTATTCTTCTGGGTGTAAACTATTCATTAGGAGTAGGCACTTGGAGCATGACGCGTCCACCGTGTCGTCCAGACCTGAGAAAAGTACTTCTGATCTTCGCATCATTTCTGAGTTGTAGCTATAAACGCGGGAAATACCGTTCACTTCAAGTGAAAAGTACGCTTGTGGAATGTTGTAGTATATACATTCGGCTTTATGTTTTAGGTGTATGTAATGACGGTGCGTACGCTGTGTGCTCTGATACGGAGAGACGTCCGACGTGACACCTTATGCTGTGACAGGAAACGTGTATGTTCTGTTGACTTCCAGTGAAAGGTGTGCGTTAGGATGCTGTAGTAAAGTCACATTCGCGTGCGTGAATCTGCTTGTTGTAGTTTTCATTAGGTATGCACAGACAAGTCGTTAAGGTACATGAGAAGAGAGAAAACGCCGAGAAGAGTCGGTCACATTCGATCGACGCTGTACTACATGCGCGAGTCGGCTGCCCTGCGGTTCTATCTAGATCCACGCAGCCGTGCCTTCGAATAGCAAGAAAGCGTCATACTTCGTGGGACCCTTGAATACAGCGTGTTCTTTTTAACCTATTTATTTGTTCTAGATGGAATACATTGTTTAGTATAATCACTGTACAGATTTTTTTAAACTTATGCTAGTTAAAATATCTAAGCTAACTTAATCTGTACATTGAAGAGGATACTCTAAGGGAGAACCTCGGGGAAATGTATCATGGTTGGCTAAGAGTATGACAAGGGTTTCAAACGGGAATATTTTTAATGCGAATGTGGGTTGGATTTTTGGCTAGTTTGAAGTGGGATGCTGTTGGTATGTCTGTTAGGTTTCGGTAGAAATTGTGTGATATATGGGCTATTTGGTTTGTTATTGAATTGATGTTTAATTCGGAATGGAGTTGTTTATTACTTATGAACCAAGGGGCATTTGCTTTTAATCTTTAAATTTGTTTTGAATTACTTGGATTTTATTGACATTTGTGGAGGCTGTGTTTGGCCATATTAGGCATGCGTAGAGCATGAGGGGCCTTATCATATTTTTATATATTGTTGTAGAGTTTGTGTATGACAGGGATTTGTGTTTGTTTATTAGTGGTCGGAGATAGAATCATCTATTTCTTGCTTGTTTAATTTTGATATCAATATGGGTTTTCCAGATTAATTTTGTGTCGAGATGAAGCCCTAAGTATTTTATGGGTTGTGGAGCGCAGGTGACGGGGAGTTGTTTATTACTCACGGAGGGAGAAGTAGACTTTCTGAGTGAGAAGAATTTTATTGTTTTGTCAGGATTAAGTTGAATTTTCAAGATGTTTGCCCAGGCTTCAATTTTATTAAAGTGGCTTTGAATTTGTGATTGAAGGTTTTTTAGTGAGTATGCTAAGACAAATAGGGCTGTATCGTCTGCGAATTGAGCTATGTTAGGTGCTGTTAATGGAATGCCGCGTGACAACGCTACATTAGCCGCAGGTATCACAGGATGCGCGACGTGGAGCTTGAAGCGATGGGTGTGCGTGCGTGCGGTAGAAGATACACATGCATACTCATCCATGCACCCGGCGGGTTGCTGTAATTTTCATTATGCGCATGCAGTTATGCCGTTTCAGAGAATGCATCTTGAAACTGGCGGCAACGATTAACATTCCCGTCAACGGCAAACACGGGATTGCAAAATTGTTTCGGCGAAAGAAGTGGGATGTTTGTATTCCGGCACACACACACATCGACTTAACTGCTGCAATAGTCATTGGGGGCATTGCTTAATGTCATCACATCTCTGAAGACGAAGAAATTGTGATGATAACGGGCACGAACCGATGTACCCCTGCGGTAAACTCAGAAGACGAAATGTGGGTAATGAATCGCCTCTACAGATCAAAGGTGCGACAACTCTTTAAGGAAGATTGGTTGAGAAATTTATGGAGGATCATCACTGATCATTTGGGGATATCCGAATTTAAGTTCAGTATTTGTTCTAAAATATTTTATTTCATTACATTTAATTTTATAAAATATGTTTTTGTTAAGTGAGACAAATGCAAAAATTGTTTGGTTAGAAGACAATACTTCCACGTCTTATTGTCTCGGAGAGCGTATGCCAGATGTTAGAAGAGTGATGACATTATTGAAGTAATGGAAATAAAAACGTCTGTACATCTGCTTGTCATGCTGTGCAAATGCCTCTCGTTCAAACAGAGTTTCCTGTGCTGTGTTAATATTCTCTGAGCCGTTACGTTGGCGCAAAGTTGTGGCATCTACATCTTCTTCGACATTTTGGCCGCCTCTTATTGATGTCTGATATCACTTTCTCGTTCTCTGTTAGCTACATTCACTATATTTTTCTAAATATTTTCCTCTTAATACTGCTATTCTTCTTAATTATATGCACTGCGACTTTCAACAATTTCCATATTCGCTTTCTTATTTCCTAGTCTGCTTTACGTTCATCTCTAAGGAACTCTTTCCGGGAATTTATGTTCATTTAAGAAACCGAGTTACAGAATTAGGCTACAACACTCCATACTTAATAAAATAAGAAAGGTCTGGGCTGTACAAATTTAATGCTGTCGCCTCGTCGCATAAACTATTACAAAGTAGTTGGCAACTTAAACAATTAATATTTCAATACAGTACGGGTAATCGTGAGGGTAGGCCAATTAAATTCAGTTATTCTTCAGTGCCAACGTTTCGGCCATTTATTTGCGGTTGCATAATTTTTTTGCGGGTGGTTCGCTCCCGCGAGGAGGCGGGAGCGAACCAACCGCAAAAAAAAAAAAATGACATAATACATAACATGTCACCTAATACCTCAACAATGACAGCCCTGAAGCAGGCCAAATAAATGGCCGAAACGTTGGCACTGTAAGAATAACTGAATTTCATTGACCTACCCTCACGATTACCCATACTATATTTATAAGAAGAGGTCAAGATCAACAGAATAATTAATATTTCAGCATCAAAGAATGATAGATCGAATGCGCGAACGATGAATCTATTATGTTGGATCACATCTAGTGTGTTTCTGTTAAAAATATACTGTCTATGATCTTTGCAGTATTTGCAATGGAAAAATAGAATTATTTTGGGCGAATGAAAGACAACCGGGATTAAGTGATCAAAGTACTACGCTTTTCACTTTCTCACCTTTCGAAGTTCCTTTTTTCATCAAATTCCAATTCAATTGTTAAGGGAATTAGATGGCAAAGCTATCAGACAGCATATAATTGTTGTCGTGATGATGCATGCAGAGAGGAAAATGCGTTGCTTTTTGTTATTAAAGGTCGCATCAATTACTGGGTCATTAGCGACCACTATTGGGAGTAACGTTATGACATGATAACGCGATATGGTGATGACAGGGGGTGAAAGGACGAACACATACAACCATGCCCGAGGCGGGACTCGAACCCGCGACCCCACGGTCCAAGACCACTACGGCACTACTGCCTTAGCGGTCACGGACACGGGACCGGCACGTTGCTGTTTTTTTCCGGGGCAAAATGAACTCAGGCTGACGACGGTGTAGGCCGGCGCGGCGCGGCGGTGCACTTTCTCCCGGTCGCTACCGCTGCCGCCGCCGCGGCGCCGCGGCGCTCGATTGTCCGGGGCGCGTGGCGCCGGGCGCCGGCAGAGCCCACTTCCCAGCGGGCAGACGTCCCTTTCTCACGCCGCGCCCGCCCCTCCCCCTCGACCGTCCCCCCCCCCAACCCACCCCTCTCCCCCTGCACCGCGCTCGAGGAGCACGCGTTCGCGCAAATCAAATCGCCGCGCGCCGCCCTTCTCCCGCGAGACTCATTTACGCGTCGCGAGGAGAAAGCACGCGATCTCCCCCGCCCCGCCACCCACGCTCCTCCCGTCGCAGCCGCCCACCCGCCCACTCACCACCGGCCGACCGCGCGTCCGCCTCGACCGACCGCGCGCGCACCACACCCGGGGGAAAGGAGACGCAGGAGAAAAATCGTAAGTAGGTAAAGGATACGGGGCAAAAGCGGAGAGTGTGCTTCAATAATGCACTTGTATGTCGTAAAGCGTGCGTGGGTGTGCGCGGATTGCGCGCGCCATTATTTGGGCCCAAAGCGACGTGGCGGGTGCGGAAGTTTAAACCAGGCGCAGGGTGGGCGGAGGAGGGTCGGGGCCATGAGTCACTGGAGGAGAGGGAGGAAGGTTGAGGTGGAAGGATGGCAGAGGTACTTTACAGTGCAATGCGAAGCGAAAGGAAGAAAGTGTTGGCTGGATATATGGGAAGATGGACCAGAGCAGACAAGAGAAGATCGCAGTGAGGCGTGCAAGGATGGAAGGTGGCTTGGGAATAGAATACCTGAAGCAGAAGTTCACGACCACCGTAATTAGTTCGTTGAAACAGAGAATAAAATGATTAAATTCGGTAGCGAATGTGGAAGCCGAATTTGCGTTGAACAGAGAAGGAAGATATTGCAATGGCGAAATAGCTGTTTTTCCTCAGTGGATGTACTAAGTAGTCAAGTATGGAAATGCGATAGTTGTACCAACAAAATATACCACAATTAAGTGATTATTTGTACTACGAATCATGGCAAGGATATGAGGTTAGCTAAAGAGTCAAGAGGAATACAATCATCAGAAATATTTGGGCTTCCCATCGGTAAAGATGGACATCTCCACTGTTCCCTAAGAAGCTCGTTAGTCGTCTAAAAGGCACCGATTTTTACAAGTAGCTGAACTGAATGCGTACTTCCGCTGACTCCTCTGATCTGGCTGGTGTTGCAGCCAGGCAGATTTGCCGTTGTTACTACCACCCCATCCGCACTATCACTATCACCATCTTCACTATAAATTCCACCACCACTACCACTACCAACACATCACCGCAATCTCCGTCTTCTTTGCATGTCCACATCGTGTTCAGCGTAAGAACAGTGTCCAACGTTGCCCACCACAATCATTCCGAGCACAACCGTGCGTGCTGTCATCACCACCTCGACCACGATCTCAACCAGCGCCAGCACCATCGACACAATTACCAACTCTGCACTCAATACGACAACAATCATGAAAGGAACAATAACCTCAATGCATGTTCTGCCGCCACCGCCATGATGACCGATACTGTACCAAAGTCGTTCCAGTCTTAACGACCTCTGGCATGCACTATCTTCATCCAGAGAGGACCGGCAAGGGTGGATCAGGGCAACAACAGATGTCACTGCAGTGCCTCTGACCGGGAGGTCCTAGGTTTCGAGTTCCGACAGTGGCAGGATTTTCTTTACAAGCTACATAACTAGAGCGAATCCAGTCGCTGTCTGGAAGTGAATTCTAGCGGTCGGATGCTCTGATCGGTAGTTTACCGCGGTTTCTCCGATCAACACCTGAAGAATGCCGGAACCGTACCTAACAAATAGACTGCGGATCGCGCGCGATGTCTTTCCTCTTTCTTATCCTATCCTCATTCCTTACTTACACACACACTTCACTACACTACCACTCTTCCTGGGACAGGAAGGTCGCCACCGAATCTCGCCATCCAGTGAGGAAAGATCACCGCCACCTGACGCGGCCCAGAATCTCTAATCGATTAATCAATCACCCAGAAGGGCTCTGGCCAATCACTACCATTTCATCCTCAGCCATTAGACAGTTTGTGCCAGCATTAGCGAAGAGCACTATCGATCTTCTGCTCATGCGCAGTTCAAGTTTCGCATCACCAGTGCATCTGCGCATGCACATAACATCGATAGTGCTCTCCGCTAAGATAGGCACAAACCCTGTATTCACGAACATTTTTGCAACCATCTTCACAGATTCAGCGTGTCCATCTCCACTTCGACCCTCGTTCCTGCTCCCGCCCCCGCCGCGTGGCGTGGCGTGGCGTGGCATGGCGTCGTGCGCGCGCCTGCCCCAGCTCTCGCCTCACGCGCGGGGAAAGAGACCCGCGGCCGCGCGGCGCCTTCGAGGTCGCGCAGATGACGCGCGCTCCTCCTCCTCCTCTCCGCTGCTGCTGCTGCGTGGCCTTGCGGCCGTGTGCGAACTATTAAAAACACCTTTGCGCCGCCGGCTCCCCCCCCCCCCCGCCACCACTCACGAAGCGCCTCGCGGGCGGCGCTGCGCGGAGAAAGGCGCTGTGCACTACGCGGGGCTGTGCTCTGCCGGTGGCCCGGCCCCGGTTTCGTTTCCGCTCGCGCACTAGCGCCTTTTGTGCGTCCGGGTGAGCGGGGTGGGGGACATTTTTTTCTTTACGACTGTTTTCGGTGAACACTACATGCGATGTCGTGTTCCCGAATAACGATTTAGTCTTATGACTTGGTGGAGAGGGTTATAATGCATGAGATGGCCGAAAGAAAGAAAAGAAGAAGAAGAAAGCAATTTAGAAAATATTACTTTTAAGATGATTTGGTATGGTCAAGGGTTGATGATTTTCTACGATTTTTTTACTTTCTTGTAAATTAGTCGTACTTATGTAGTATAGACCAAGTTAGGAAATGCTGCAGTGAAAACGGCGATTTTGGGCACATCAAATCGTATTGCGTGTCCCTCATTCCGAAAGTGTTTAATTCTTTCCCTATATGTAGTAAATTACTTCCTATAACACGTGTAGTAAGAAACCATTTTTGTGGGTCCTTGATACCGAAAAATTGGTTTACAGGAACATGTCTAACAATTCTTGCATCCTTCTGTCTGTCTGCCCGTGTGAACTACGCTAAAGACTAAACTTTAGGCTGGGTTTGCTCCAAAATTGATATTCCATGATCGATTGATCTGATGTCGCGATCTCTTATTTCTCTATCCACTAACACAATCGATCTTTTTTAAATTCATTTAGCCAACATTTTTTAAAGTCATTTTTCTGCGAATTTCACAATTTCTGGACATTTTCTTCGGCTTGATGTGTTTTAACGAGAATTTTTTGTGCTTGGATTACCGTTAGTACAATATTTTAAAACCGATTATTTTGTTTTTATTTTGTCAAAAAGTTTATTTATTCCTAAAAAGACATTTTAGAATCCTCGTGTATGAGTCACAAAAAATTCCGGTATTGAGACATGGTTTTGACGTTTGTGTCCGCAATTGTTTAGATTTCTTTACACAAAAACTCGGAATTTATGTTACTGTGCAGTTACTGGGCCTCGCATCGTCCTTGCCGTGGTGCTCTCGTCTTGGCCTCGTATCTTGACGTGCACATCCTTTCAGAAAAAACCGTTCCGAGCTCCCGGTATATTTTACATACTGGCTGCAAAAACCGCTGGCGTCTCATTATTCAGTTTCTCCTGAGGTTATCCAAAGGATACGGTCCCCTATTGTGCTCTCGAAACCTGCGGCCGGGGCTAACTGTCCTGCCGCAGGCCAACGGGACCCTGAAAAAAGGCGCCCGTCCTCTGCACACATCGCCTGCCGACGTGTAAGGGCTAAATTGGGGGCGTGGCGGGAAGAAAGGCTGCAAGGGGCCTCTGTGGCGCGGTCGGCAAGAACACCATTTTGTCTTGATGCAACACATACACTGTGGAAAATGTCATTAAATTTAATGTAAAATAATGTATTGTACATGAAACTTAATGTAGCCATGTATATTAAAAAGAGTTTAAAATATATAAAGCAAAGGTTAAAATCTCAGTAAAGATTTCATATACATTTCCAGAAATTTCCGCATTACTGTATTGAAATGCAGTACATTAAAGTAATTATCATGAACGCACATTAAATTTAATGTACACATGTACATTAGGATGTTAGAGTCATAAAATGTATGGTTATACCTGGAAAGAGCGAATGAATGTTCGTGAGGTATTATGAATATTCGATAGGAATGATGAGAGACAGCGGTCACGGGATAACCTCTACATTAAATGCACAATAATTTTAACTTGTGTGTTACATTTACTGCGCAAATATATTAAACTCTTTTTAAGGTGCAAATATATTAAACTCTTACAAGGTTACATTACGTTTCATGTACAGTACATCAATTTACATTAGATTTAATGACATTTCTGGCAGTGCAGAAGTTCTCCCCTTTCCCCTGAACAAAAAAAAATTAAAAGACTTTAAAGAACCTGTTGCTACTTGGTTTTCAAATATTTTTACAATATTATCTATATTTTTCGAGGTCACAATTACTTGACCGAATGTTGTAATCAGTTTGTGTAATATTGTTCGTATTGAAAAAATTCAATATTTAAGGGTTACACTTTTACATGAAGGTGTGAAAGGCGATGGCAAACCAGTAAGAAATCTCATTTAAATATGTAACTGTCGTTTAACTCTTAAACTCCTCTTCATTGCATCTTTCTTCCATCAGAAGCATTTTATTTGAACACACCTCCGTTGCAAGGACGGAAAGATCAAAGATTGACCTTTGAAAATACCACCAAAAACATTATTTTAATCTCTAAATTGGTAAATTGAACTAATAATTTCTGTTAGGAAATAATAACTAGGAAAATATACTTATTCTGCAATTCTCAGGTCTCAGTAATCGTGTACAAGCCCATGCTATAACTGACCGCCCAACGCCTCTCTTCTCTTTATAGCTCTATTCCCTTAGATTATTTATTAATTTAATGTTAAAAGCTGTGTTTGACGTACTCAGGAGGAAAGTGTATTCTGTGCACGTTTTCTTACTTCTGAGATCCCTACACTGAAGCAAGTACAAATTGAATTATGAATGCAGTTGAAAATGAGCATTTTTCCCAAGAATTGATAAGGAAATATTTGCTCCCGCGTAATAAAAAAAGCAAAAGTTAATCAGCTAAAGATTTGTTCTGTTTTCCCTCATCACGCCCTGCTTAAAGGAATTACGAGCGGGTGCCCTGTGGGCCGCGCGAGGCGAGCACGATGAAGCTGACCGGTATAGGCGACCCAGAACATCAACTGATGTCATTTCTCTGACCAGGAAGTCCTGGGATTCGAGTCCCGACGGTGGCAAGATTTTCGACACTAGCTTGTCAGCCAAGGTCAAATTCAGCCGCTGTCAAGAGAAGAAGGTGGAGATTCAGCCGCTGTCAGGAGGCCGCTGCTCTGATCGATAGTTTTCCATGGTGTCTCTGATCAACACCAGACGAATGCAGGAGCAGTACCCAAACAAACGGGCCATGGACCGCGCGCGATCTTTCCCTTCTTATCGATCTATCTCACCCCTTCTTCACACACACACTCACATGCTCTACGCCAGGCCGTTCCAGCTCAGCTACCCGCGGGCGGGCACGCGGGCGCCCGCAAGCCACCGCTGGCACTGGCGGAGAGACTGGGGGCACAGACTGCTGTCAACATTCGCTGCCGGCGCCTGGCGAAGTATACTGCGATTTTCGTAACTGTGCCCCTGACAGGAATCAGCTGTTGACGGTTTCATCCAATCGGGAGCTTAAACGTCATCGTAGTGACGTCACTGTCGCGAAATATAAGATTTTTAAATATACTTTTCCTAACAAGTGAAGCAATATTTGCTGTCAGTCCTTGGGCTGTTCCGATGCGCAGAAGGCTCTGCAATGGCTTGTTCTAAAGTTAGATTATTTCTTTGATTTTTGTTATTTTCATTGCAGAGAAAAGCTGCTCACAATACTATGTTGACGCAAACACACATAAAATCTTATCTACATTTTAACAAGTTTTGGGAAGACTTCCTAATGTAAATTCTGATATGATCGCGACAAAGTAAGGTTATTACACTACCTGTCCTTTAGAATGAGTGAGTTCGGCAAATATGTTATCTCCAACTGCACTGACGATGGCAAGGTATTCGGTGAGACAGAAAAAGGGGTTTTGGCTTCCTCTGCCAGCCATTGCACTACTCACGTTGCTTCCACGAAAAGAAAAGGGAACGTGATAAGAGCGCTTCCCCCTCCACAACCTCCTCCGCGGCTGGCCACGATTGCACGCGGGCGCCCGTGCACACAAGACGCCGAGTTGGAACCGCCTGCTCTCCACTATCGCAAATGTGGGGAGACCAGTCGAGATCTTAGAGCTGGTCCCGGCTGGGGCGGTGCCACGCAGATGGGACATACCTGATTAGGAAAAATTTTCTGCTAGCGGACGCTGCTCAACACCGGATGTAGCAATTAAAACATGCACTACACTTACGGGAATAGTGACCTTATCTTGTAACGCACCCGGAATCGCTAACCAATCAATCAATTAACAAGGGAGTCGAAGGAAGGCTGCGTTGAGGAATTGGGTCCCTCCCTTACTTTGCGCCGCGCTCCATATGTGTTGTGTTTCAGGTTCTGACTTCACTTTTCAACTGTAAGGATTTGAATGCGAAATGTTAATGAATGATTTACAAATTTAATTATTTTCCGTATCCATTATCACGACTAGCTGTTAGGAGGCTTGTTGCTCCTGGGTTTCATGAGCGAGAAATAAGAATTAGCGGAACACGTGCTGCGTTCAGTGATTACAGATCACATAGTATAGGGCTAAGCCAGAAGCTCTTTCTTCTATTTGTTATTCGGCTCCACTTTCTTTTCTCTTCTTATATTCCTTATACTGTATTTTCTCTTTTCTCCTCTTATATTTCTTTCTTTTGATATTAATATAGCATGACAATTGCAGGGGTCCCTGTTGGACTAAAAACGTGTATTGCGCAAATGTCTAGAAATTTGTCTAATAAAACAATTGACAGGCAACAAAGATTCGTCGTGCTGAGCTAATTACTAATCAATCTATATTAAATTAGAATCAGAGTGAAAACGTGTGATTTAAATTGATTCTATTTTTTTCTAGTAGAAAGGTATAGAAAAAATATTCGCTCTAGCGTATTCAATAATTATTTAGTAGGACCCTTTGACAGTCGATTGTAATCAAAATTAATATTAAAGAATAAAATTAATTGATAATTTGTTTTCAGTATGCGAGCAAATTGTATATTATATGTATGCGTGTATTATGTTTTGTTGTAAAATCACATAAAACTCGAAAGCAGTTTAAATCCGAAGTCGTAAAACACTCGTGAGCACTTCCTGTTAAAATGCAGATTCTGCTGATCCCCTATCTGACAAATTAGTCACCAACTCACTTGAAGAGACATTTGTAAGAATTGTCAGAGCTGAATATGTGAATAGCACACGTCCCGCGACAATGCATTACATAAATGCTTATCATCCAATCTGTCGTTTAACAAACCACTTGACTGTCAGACTGACGGACTGAAACGACTATTTAGGCGTTAAGTGTCTGAGATTTCATCGGCGCTGAAGACCTGCGATTCGGCGTGTCTGATGCGCCGTGAAGATGGAGAATAGAAGATGCCCTCGAAAGATGAGATGGCGAGGGGGCTCCTGAAACAAGAACGTCTGCCGTAAAAGCAGGAAGTGCTCTTGAGGAGAGATGGCACGTTGATAGCGCTGGGGCAAGAAGTGCCGGCAGGACAATGGTACTGCCGGCGCACAATCAGCGAGCCGACCCTGGACGCTAGTGAGCTATTGCAGGCTCGTACCATTGCCTTTAGCGCAATTGCGTGCTCTGCTTTGAGCGCCACTGACTGAAGGAATGAGATACTTTGAATTGGTAATGTTCGTGTTTTATTAGTATCTGTTTTAATTTTTTGTATGTAGGGCATAAGTCATTATAGAAATTTAATGAACACAAATAAAATTTAAATAGGCTGTTCTTGTCTCTAGTCAATGCTTAAATTGGTCTCTAGTCAGGCATAATTTTGTATTGAAATGACAGTTTTTCTGTTAAAAAAATGCAGCATCTGAATATCTTGCTGTGCCCAGAGCAACGACACATCCTGCAATAGATATTAACAGTGATGAGGACATTGTATTCGCGTATTTGCCTGAAATAATGAATGGATGATGGACAACAATTGCTGACTCCCAACTGTCCAAGAAAAAACTAAGAAACGATCTCACATTTTATAAATCGCACGTAAATTCATCATGTTCAAGCTATTATTACACAATTTATTTTGCCATGGCTTAAGGGAATGGAAAATGTATGAGGCATTGCAACCACTCTAATATATAACCGTTCACATACGACTTGAGGATTTTGTTTGGAATTAGCATTACTATTTATGTGAATATAATAAATATTTGTGTAATCTTTATTCGACAATGTTACTCTCTAAAACCAATGCAATTGCTCGATTTTTTTAGAATACATACCTCACCTCAACCCGAAGGGTAATGGGTGGTAACGTTGAGACCTGAAATTTATCATTGGAGCGTGAGCGTTTGGAACAACGTCGTCTTATTGTTTTTACGACTTTTGACAATACAAGTCATGTAACTGTGCGTCTGGAAATGTTTTAAAAGATTTCATTTTTTACTTTCTTGTCTGTCATAGGCTAGCTAATGATACGTAGTTTATGTTGCTTTATTTTCTTTTTCTTCCATTTTCTTCACTATTGTCATTTTTGTCCACTAATGAACTGGATCAATCTAAAATTTCATCTTCGATCCTGGACCACGTGTGGTCACTGCCGCGTTTTTTTCTTTATCTCCAATAGGAGTTACGATATCCAGGGTTCGGAAGTGCCAAAAACTGCATGGAGAGGGCCAAACGATACCTGAGATTTCTTTAATTGATGCCGACAGGTTTTCTTCAGCCACGAGAAATACTACCTCGTGCTTTAGTATTGATCTCGACATCTTTCGATGACTGAGCTCTCTGAACATAATTTTTGATACGTATATTACTCGTACACGAGTTCAACGAAAGAAAACAACTCCTGTGTTTTCATTTACGCCATTCAGTGAATTGAAAGAGAATAGTGCAGCCCACACAAACACTTGGACAGCATAGAGAGTGAAATAAATTCATAGACTTTCAAGTTGAAATTGAGTGTGCCATTAAAATTAATTTTCAGTACGAATTTGTTGAATTTTTTAACCAATATATGGTGGTTAGGTCCAATCAAGATTATGAAAGGGTAGGTTTCCGTGTAAATGCTAATATAAATGTCAGAACAGAAATATTTGTTAAATCACGTATCTTAATTATTATGAAAAAATTTGAACACATTATTTTTATTGAACGCAATTTTTATTTCTTCACCTTACTAAGTAGTAAAGAGAAAGTATTGTAATGCTGTGACAAAAATGGGCGGTTTTCTCAAAAGAAACTACTCGTTGTGTGGGGCCCTGCTATCAAAAACGTGAATAAATCTTGTTCCTAAGTGTAAGAAATAACTTCCTCTAACACGTTGTGTACTCAGAATTCACTTTTTTCCTCCTTGATACCGAAAAATTGGTTGTAGTCAACGCCAGCGCGTAAACCGTTCCGACGAGTTTATCCAAAATTGATATTCCCCGATCGCTCTGAACGAACTCGAGACATTGTGGAAATTGGAAAAATTGATATTGAAATTAATATTTTGATGTTTTGAGGTATTTTACGTGAAGCCTCGACAGTTTCCAAATTTTCTCAAAAATGTCCCCAAGTCCCCAAATGTCCCCATCAAACTCTTTCTTGAATAGCGAAAGGGTCGCTAAAATATTAAGTGGTTTTTTTATCGTTGAAATTCCTAATTATTCGAAAATTACAAAAGGTCAAACATGTTTCGGCCTTCTTCGAATTACAATATTGAAAATATTTTTTTGCCTTAATAAAATCTGTTTCTCAACGTCGGGTCTTTAAGTAAAGTGATGACAATTTTTTGAGAATAATAATAAAGAGTAGGTTTGGCGTAATTTGCATGAAATATACACAATTTTTATACAATTATTTTTTCAAAAGTGGCTCGAAATGTTTATTTCAATTTTTTCTCGGTTCTCTTTTAGGAGTGCGTTATAAAATGCACTTAAAATGGCGCAGGTCCAATTTTCGCAGAACTCTGTATTTTTTTAATTGCAAAAAAACATTCCAAAAGTACAATATTGAGTACAGAGTTTTTTTCTTCAATGACATACTGTCGTGCTTTATGGCAGTGTATGTTGAATCTTAAGGAAACAGTTGAAAGAAGAATTGTGGCCTGTGAAATGAAATTTTTAAGACATGCAGCCGGTTACACCGTCATGAATAAAAAGAGAACTGACGACATACGAGCAGAATTAAAGATGCCAAATGTATTAAAAACAATACCAACTGAGACGGAAGGAACATACTGAGCGTACGAAAGATATAAGAATAACTAAGACAATAAAACAATACATTCCGAAAGGAAGAAGACCACTGGGGACAATTAAGAAAAGGTGGCGAGATTAGTTCTGATGTGACAGTAAGGGCCAGAAGGCCCAATCCATGAAGAAGAAGAAGAAGATGATGATGATGGTGATGATGATGATAAATGCTCTAACTTTCGGGCTTTATTTGAAATAAATATTGCAAGTTGATGAAAAGAATAGAATACCAAACGTTCGAAACAATTCCATATGTACGTGTTGTCTTATTCTTATTTAAACTGTAATATTTATAAGTCCTTTGCATAATGTTCCATTTTACAGAAGATAAAGTCTCCTTTACAAAAGATGATTGCTCCCTGAAGACATGCCTAGAATGCAAGTAGGCGTTGGTGCGCGGCCCGATCTGTTTGGTTCCGGTGCGGTCGCCGAAGTCAAAGACGGAACCTATAGGAGGAAGGCCGGTGGCAGGGCATGCGCCTCTCGAGAGACCACATCCGGCCCCCGCGCCTGCAAATCGCCGCCTTCCGCCCGCCGCTCGTAACTCTCGCCCCCATTAAGCCCTTCGCCCACTTCTGCTAACCGATTCCCCCACCCCAGGGCGCACCAAGACACGAACCTATTAAATTGTTTGTTCCAGGCTGTTGTGACCCGAGTCCCAATGAACCGGAAATATTGGCTTCGCCTCAATTAAGCGCGTCTGGTTTCTGCGTGACGGTCACGCGAATCAGGAAATCGATCCCCTGGGAGTGGAGGTTTACGTGGAGGACTCAAGTGATATCTTGCGAACTATGCACATGTAATTCGTATGTCGAGTATACAGAGTGTCCCATCAACTATGGACCACCCCCATAACCTTAAACAGTTCAGGATATCGAAATGCAGTTTTTGCTTAACAATGCGGAATCGTGGGGCAAGTAACATGCCGTACAGAAATTGTCTATAATATTTTTAGTTTTAGAGGAATTTAATAATCTTTGATTTTTTAAATGGAACTATATATTTCTTTCACCACCAATGAAGAGACCATGAAAAGAGGAATAAAATGATGTATAATATGTTAGTATTTTGGTAGTAATTTAAGTATAAAATTAGACTTTCTTATATGTGTTTTTAAGTAAACGGTCCTTTCCTGTAACAGCCCTTGCAACAGTCGCCTTTGGTGAAGGTGGCCTTCGCGGCTTCGAGAGTGTTTTGTGAAGACAGGGAGTATGAGAGGGGTGGCCGTGAAGGATAGGGGCGTAACTACAGCAATTCATGTTCTTGACACGAATATCATATGAACAAACATCAATATTAACGATCAGAATGAGAGACTTTTTCCCATTTGTTCATCTGAATTGAACTTTTCTTCGACTGAAATTCCAAAGCAACGACCATCGAAAAGAACAAAATAAAAATTATTTTTAGCGGAAGGTCGATAATAATGAAGGTCCTTTTCAAACTTACAAAAATCGAGAACTGAGCTAAGTGTGTTATGGCAGAAACAAGCTGTCATTTTAAAACATGGGAAGGGAATGAATGCTTAAAGATTTTTATTGTAATATCTTAATTAATTCATCAAATAATGGATAGGTAGACATTTTCTCTTATTATTTACTCTTAAACGCCTTTTTTAAACTCTACCAAAAGAACAAAGCAATACAAATTTTGAAACACTCTTGACAGACTGTCCGTCTAAATTTACTAAACTTTAACACAAATGCACATCTGCAGTCACGACTGCTAATACTGATTGGAGAGTTTCTCACTTCATAACGCCACGTGCTGCCTGAAACTTCAAATCCACGGCATAAAATGGAAGTGTACTGTTTTATTTTCCATTTATGAACAGCAGTAGAGGTATGGTTGCGAAGTCAACAAATGATCATCTTAAATAAAAATGAAATTTACCAACGGAGAGACGGTGATTGGATTCTTGTCAAGTTTGCAAATAATGTTTATTATTAAAGAAGACAAGTGAAATGCAGATAAAACAATGGAAAAAATCTCATTCTGATCGTTAAAATGGGTGTTTCTTAATGTGAAGTTTGTGTCAAGACATTGGATTGCTGTAGTTAGGCCTCTTATCCCCCATTGCCTCTCTCCACGCAACAGTCTTGCCGCCGCGAAGGACATTTTCCCTGAAGGCGAGTGTTTCAGGGACTGCTACACAAAATATTGTCCGTTTAATTCAAAATTGCATGTCAGAAAGTTTAATTTTATATTCAAATTACTATCAAAATACTAGCATATGATACATCATTTTATTCCCCTTTTCATGATCTATCGATTTCTGGCGAGAAAAATATATCGTTCCATGTAAAAAATCAAAGATGATTAAATTTTTCGAAAACTAAAAATCTTATAGACAATTTCTCTACGGCATGTTACTTGCCCCATGATTCCGCATTATTCAGCGAAAACTGTATTTCGATATCCTGAATCGTTTAAAAGTTATGAGGGTGGTCCATAGTTGGTAGGCCACCTTGTATAACGTGAGCGTGGTAAAGAGGTCAGGAGTGGTTTATATCCATTTATTTACTCATTCTAAAGAAAATGTGGCTGTGGTAAGCATTTTATCATTTTTTAAAAGGCAAGCCTTTCTAAAACGTATCTAGTAAGAATTTAAAATTCATCAAATATTATTTCTCCTATGGGCTGTTATAACGTGTTTCCTGTCCATGTATTCAAGATGCCTTTAATTTATGTTACTACTTGCAAAGGCACTTTGACATTTCCCTAAGTTATCAACCTGGAGTGTTACAACAGAACTTTAGTTTAATATTCTCATAAGCGTTCATAATATGTAACGCATTAAAACCAACTTAATTCCTTCTTATACGCTCTTGCCTTCTGTTGTCTTATATTTTGAGTCATGTGTAATATATTCTTATAACTTATTCATTAGCTTAATTTTTATATCAAGTTTCTTAGATTCAATCTCTTGCCCTACTTCACGCTCGTGATATCCATCTCTAAGATCCTTGTTAGATTTATGAGAGCCTAGATTGGTGTCTCAGCTCCCTATCTATTTATGCTTGGCTAATCTTTTCGTTTCTGTTTATTTCTCACGGGAATTATTTTTTATAATCTCTTCGATCTTATTTCTATTCTTTCGCTATTTGAGATCCTACAAAGGCTGTGAATATTGCCTCATGTCATCATACCTAGCTCCCTCCCTGGCTCGTTTCGTAGAGATCATTCCTATATGTATTTCGTGAGGGACAATGTGTTAGTGCGTGCGTGTGCGCGTTTGTGTAAGTCTCAGGAGAATGATTAGATGAAGCAAAAGTGAAAGGAAACGGCTGAAAATTGTGAAATCGCTTTTGTACGTCTACGAAACCCTGCCAAATGACCAGGAATTACTCAGAATCTAGAAGTCAAAACACGCTGGCATTCACGTCACTTTCCTCTGATTTGTTATGTGATAAATTGAACCCACGCTGTTGATTATGGCTACTAATTTAATGTGTGGATGATATTGTTGATGCACAGGGATAATAATTTTAATGGAAGAAATATCTGGAGGAACGGGCGAACCCCATGTTCACACACTTCTCTTGGAATAGGTGTGTTTGATTCGGTGATTGATTGATCTTTCCGTCCACGTCAACTGCTATGATCGTTAGCCTCCTCAGTGTAATGAATGTTTTATCCCGGGAGGTGGCGGTGTTCCTCTCCCGATGTCTGATGAGATCCGGGGCCGATATACATGTCGGGTTGCGGTGGATTTCTTCGCAGGCCAGGTATCTCATCCCATTGGGGCACCGCTCCGAACGGAATAAGTTCCCAGATTCTGACAATTGTGATAATGAGTTTCATGTAAGAGTAAATGTGTGGTAAGGTAAGGGAATGCGACAGAAAAATCGCGGACGTTCTGTGGCCCTTTTGTTACGGCCCTGCTCCAGAATTCGCCTGGTATGATCAGAGAAACCATGGAAAACCACCGATCGGAGCAGCCGGCCGGTAGAATTCTCGTCCAGACCTGAATTCGACCTAGCTATCTAGCATGCGTCGAAAATCCGCGTCCTTCGGGATTCGAACGCTAGGACCTCCCAGTCTGAGTCGCTGCAGAGACAGTGGCAGTGCTGGTTTTGAGCTAACTTAGGTGCAATGATCAGTGTTTTAGTTACCGTACCTAGTTATGAAAGGGTAATGCGGTGGCTGTATACTACATGTCCCCCGACGTTATGGCTTAATTCATCTGTTTGCCTTTTGCCTTCTCGTTCTCGTCAGGACCTCCTCCCTCACCGTCACCAGGGCGCGCGGCATCCGGTGGCACCGCTTTCACACGTCGTCTTCCTGCCTCTCAAGGTCGCCAGCTCCTGAATCGACCTGACTCGAGGAAAGCGCGTGACTTTTGCCCGGAAGTACCGTTCGTAGAGTGCAGATTTTTTTTCTCGTTCCCCTTTCTTTGTGCTGCATGTTGTTGCCCGAAGAATTTTCGCGGTTTACTTTTCTTTTGAGAGGTTGGTCAAGATCAGGTCGTAACTCTTTGGTGGTCTGATCAGATTAAATCAGAGGTTGGATTTCGGAGTTCGTGGATCAAATTATTTTGGGGCTTCAGACGGCATCCGGGAGCATTGGGCATCTCTTCATTAGTCTTTTTTGGCTGTAGACAATATGGCCCACCTTAGAGAAGTGCGACGGCGCCGTGACAAAAAGAAAAGAAAAACAATCATTTCTTTTGTGAACGTTCCCAAAAGTTTATTTTGTCAGCTCTTTTCGTTATGTTTTTCTCTTATTCGTAATGAAAATTCGTGAATTTTCGAAAAAATGAATTCGTAATTTTTCGTTATGAAAATTCTCAAAGAGAATTTCCTGGTTGTAGTTCATTTTGAATTTTGTTGTGTTCGGTCGTCATGTGCACATAAAAAATCTTATTCGTCGTATTCGGATTCATTTTTATTAGTCATCCACTTCACAGTTTGTTAGCTCAATATAAAAAGTGTAAATTGAAACTTGAAAATAGGTTGGCTGGTGTTTCTTTCCTCGTTTTTTACATTTAGATTCTTTCGCTGAGTTCATTTTACTTTATTTAGTGTTCGTGGAAATAATAAGAAAAGTATTCCAAAATAACCCATTCACTAATGTTTCTCACATTTTCAGATATTATTTGACCTAATCAGTAAGTGAATTCAGTCCAAATTATTACATTTTCAAAAATAATTACTAAACGTAGAGAATGACGAAGAAAGAATGGAAGTTGGAGGAAGAAGTTAGTTGTTGAGGAGGCGCACTGTTCCTCGTATACGTCACAGGCTATCGACGATGCGGATCGACTTTGCGCTGAAGTGTATTGAGCGCCATTGCAACGTCGCGGTTCACGGGAACCAACTTCTCCTCCGTTATGCGACCTTCTTGTTTGAGCATGGCTGCTCTTCTCCCGGTAAATTACTTCGCTTCTACTAGGTTTTACAATTGCACTTTTCAAAGTTTGTCATGGATTCTTTAATAATAATTTGTGAATATGAAAGTATATGCAGAACTTTCTTTTTTGTAAAGATGAGAAGTGAGTTTTTCTCAGAGCGCAATGAATCAGTTGTGATGACTTCAGATGTTTTATTATACTTTCATTCGGGAGAATAAATTTACACCAAAACAACAAGTATAGAGAAAACGAGAGCAACATCTTTACAAAGAAACGACT
Organism: Acheta domesticus; assembly: GCA_031308135.1. NCBI lineage: Eukaryota > Metazoa > Arthropoda > Insecta > Orthoptera > Gryllidae > Acheta > Acheta domesticus. The sequence goes on along the minus strand of JAHLJT010009436.1, from coordinate 244,352,914 downwards.
AGTGTGAAGTAGTTTCATCTCTGTAACCTGTGATATTTAAATTATTCTTGAAATTGCTTTACTTCTTATGAAATAACTTTTACTTCTAATGATTATTCTGATGTTAATTTTTTAAATATCAGTATCTAATTGACATTGATTAGTGCCGCGTTGCATCGCTTTAGGGAATTGATTGAGATCAAATGTTTACCTTCGTCACTTAATATTTTTATGGGGGTCATGATGTTAATATCTTCTTCCTGCAGCTTCTTGTTTTACATATCAAACTATACAAATTTAATGTAAATAACTCTAGCCATATTCTTGTCATAATGGATGTACGTTATACCCCTAGAAGACATTACTTGCAAATGATTGGTTCTTCAGCGTGCTAACATGCGTGCATTTAAGCTTCCTTTTTTTCACGAAACATTCGTTCGCCTAGATTTAGCATTTCCGCCGTAAGTTCCCAATCGATTTCTACCTTGCCGACACACCCTAACCGCGAGTCACGTCCCACATTATTGTCTGTCTTGACACGCGGTGCCCGGGGCCGAACGCGAGGTCACAAGTGCCGACAAAGCGCCCCGGTAACGCGGTGTGAAAATGAAGACGTCAGTCAGTCGGTTGGCGGCGTCAAAGGCGGCCCTGCGCTTCAGTGCTGGATCTTCGATTAGCGTGCGGCCCGCAGCGCGGCGCGGCACGGAACTACACTCCCTCGTGCCCTCTGGCGCCCTCGTCCCCCCGGCCCCCTTTCCCCCGTCAACCCACGCCCACCTCTCCCTCGCACGGAAGCCGCCCGAACTCCTCTGGATCCGATTCGGGAACGTAATGGAAACCGTTGCAGGAATCCAGTTGTTCCAAGAGAACGACATTCATGTTTTACAAACATTGAAAAAAGTGGAATATTTTTCCACACATTGTTAATTATAGATGAAATATCGTCGCATAAAGCTGTTTTCAGTGCGTAATGTTTAATATCAACGGGTTAAATACTAGATGCTGGGTAATATTATAGCTGGGTAAATCCTTCAGTGTCCCGTAAATTCAACGTATAAAACTTATATCTACTGGTAGTAAATATGTTAAAATTTCTGTAGCTCATGTGAAATATGTCTTGAAACATTTTAAAATATTTCAGAGCTTCGTAAAAATATTAGCACAAACATAGAAACATATAATGTATAATGTATTACATTTTGTTTATGATAAAGATAAAACATTTTCAATATTCCATCATTCTTTTGTATTTTGGGAGGGGGTAGAATAGTTACAAACAAGTTGCTTTAATGCCATAAAAACAATGCATTCTATAAATCAGTCAATTTTGAAGTCATCAATTTGATATTTTCATTTTTTTTTTATTCTTGTCACGCGAGGAAGCTCAAATTTTATGACATGGTTTTTAACGTTAGATAAAATCCTTATTCCGAACGTTCATTTCTGTGCCTTGGAGACACTAATGCGGCTGCCACACACCAGCGACGTCCATGTATGACTTAACTCGCTTTTCCACGTGGGTTCTCGTGTGAAGCGTGTGTAGAGATATGTGTGTCTGCTTCTCACGCACAACATTTCGATTACCAACACGATTCTCCTGCGCTTGCATCGGCTATTAATCTTTTTGATGCCATGACGTGAGCTCTAAGCGTAGCTGCACGCGAGATTCGTCTGGATATTAGTCGATTACGAAGCACCAGTAATTTTCGTGAGAAGATGTTTGTAATAATGTGTTAATATCAGTTTGCTTTTCGTTGCGTCATTAACTGCTACCATCATGTAAAATGTAGAGTGTTTAAAATCTTTCAAGAAGAGAAATGTATATAACAGAAGTAAAAATTCCTTAATAAACTCTAAGGGAAAATACTTGTAGGTGAAAATCAACAAATTGGCCAAATGAAAAATCATGCTTATTATAAATTTTTTAAACATTTTGTGTGATTTCTTTCGGCAGCATTTTCTCTGCTGCAGTCACTCTTTACTTCTTATTGGTGTAATTCAAAATAGTATTACTATTTCGCACTTATTCCACAAAATGTGATTATATTGTACTTCAAATTATATGGATCCAAATGTTTTTCCAAATTAAAATGTTTCCTGTCAGTGCAATTCGGAAGTGATCGCTCTTGAACATTGCACATGCATCGTCAATGTAATGTGATTCAAACCTTTATTCAAACATAAATCAGTTTAAGAATAGGTAACCCCGTGGCTGTAACCTAATGTGCCGATCTTTAAGAATAACATTAATTTGTTTTATTTTAAATCGCTTTTTAACAACATTGGTCACCAGCGATCTCAATATAGATTTACATTTACATTACCTCTTTACATTAGATAAAAACTTATAATTACATTTGAACAATTATATAGTTACATTACATACGTAGTTTCATTACATAGTTACATTAGTACATTTACATTAGTATCACTAATACTTTTAATTATCCATCCAACAGTCATTAATATATTTACATCTTACATTGACATTATTTTACCTTTACACCTTGCGTGGAACATTTATTTATTAACTTTAAGAATAATATTGTTTCTCGTTGCTTTGGTATTTAGACATTCACTAATACTTTTGGGCAGTTTAGATTGATTTCTTTGTTTCTAATTCTTTTTAATCTACAAATTAATTATTTTTGTTAGGGGTTGTTTCAGTAATATTCAAAGGGTTCTATTACCTATGCAACAGCTACTTTTGTTTACTTTTGAAACTTAACCCTAGGATGCACGGACCCGGGAAACTACATGAATGCATAGCGGGGCCTCCGAGGCCCTGCGTCGTACCCTCTTGAAAAATGCACGTAAAACATGTTTTTTTTAATAACTTCATTTCTTAATAATTTCAATAAAAGTCAATTCTTAATGTGAAGCAAACGATTATTTATTTAAATAGCTATTAAAGGTCGTGAACGTGCACATTAATCCGCGGTGAGTGGGCGTGTTTCGCGATCCGAAGCCGCCCGTGCGTGCGAGCGCAGTTCCGCATTCGCAAAGTGCCCCCTCCCCCTCCCCCCCGCCCGCTGCGCGGCGGTGGCGCGCGCGGCCTTGTTGGCGGCCGTGGGAGCTGTCGCGCGTCCCCGCATCCCACGCGTGCGTACGTGCACGCGCCGCCGCCGCCGCCGCCAGATGATATCCGGCGCCGGGACGTGACTCGCAGACCCGCTCGAGGCAGAGGCTTCCCTCGCTGCAGGAGTTGGGGGTCGGGCCAGCAACAGAATTCGTACAGTGTGTGTGCAGTGGGAAATGGGTAGCCATGCGGGTGCTTTGGGTATCTCGCTTTGCACAACACTCTTGTGTTAGTTTGAGATTGTTGCAAATGAATGGCAGTACAAAACTATATTTATGTGCGCTTTCGTAGAATGTCAGATCTTAGGTTTTTAAACTTAAAAAAACAGACGAAATTAAATGTTTTGATAATTGAGAAGAATGTTCCAAATGCTCCATTCGTAATGTTTAAGAATATTTAAACAAATGAGCAAAGAGTAAAACGTAAAGTTTTGTCCACACCATTTTGTTTGCAATAGATGCATTTCTGTGACTTATTAACCTCTAATAGTTTCTTGAAATTTAAATAAATATGAAATACATTGTAATCTTAAATGTGATGCCTTTTGTGTCGCGTGATTAGGTGAAGTATTCTTTTACTTTTTCTTTTGTCCGTTCGTGTCTCGACTAACACTTTACGGAATTGTCGTTAATACATATGCTACTCCACTGAATGTTCATTTTTGGGTTTGTTAGGAGCTATGTGCCACAAGAAAGTAGTGCTACAGAAAGAAACCTGACACGGCCGTGGCCTGTCAATATCACGATCCCCCGTTTGATGAAGAGTTCGGCGAAATGGCGGCGGCGGCGGCTCCCGCGATCCGGCGCGCCCGCCACCGACCACGCTCTACCTATTCTCGCTGCACACTGGCCCGAAACGGGCACAAGGGGAAAGAAAGGAAAAGGAGAATTAAGACTGTAAGATGTTGTTAAGCTAATTGGAAATGACAAAAATACATAAAAATTGAAGAGGAAATGAATTTGGAATAGTAAAAATACAACTGTTCAAAATCCATAAAAAGAATAATGCAATTATTTTTTAATCTACAAAAAATGGGTACAATCATGTAAAATAATAAATCCTACTACAACGTGTTTCATTTTTTGTGATAAGGGAAGTTTTCGTGCCAGTGACATTCGGAAACTTTTCTCAGCGAACAAGTAAAAAATGTACATAAAGTAAGCATAATTAGTTTTCGCTATTTTATATTTGCATTACTATGTTAATTTCACTTTGTAATGCGTAATTTCTCCTTTCTAAATATTATTTTTGATTTCGCGTATTAGTAAGAATTGCCTTCTTTCTCGCTCTTCGGGACCACTGTGGGCCGCCGCGCGCCCTTATCGCCTCCGCGGCGCCGTTGTTTTGCGGTCGCTTTTTCTGCCCTCTTGTCGCTTCCCGAAAGTGGATAGAAGGGGCGGCGGCGCGGCCGGCCAAGGCCCTCTGGAAGAACTCCTCCAGAGGGCCTTGGGTCGCCGCGATGGTTGTGGTCTCGAGCCGTTCCCGTTTCTAATTTGATTTTTTTCTCCTCACTTCCAAGATGCCTGACGTTTTGACAGTATCCATGAAGCTCAGGCGCAGATCAGACGCTTTTCGGAGCCACATGGATGCAGGTGTATGGTAGCTGATGGATATTGGACTGATGGATGTTCTTGCAATGTTGTTTTCGTTTTCTCGTTCGTTGGTGGCCCTATTGTTCATTCCTAGTGATTCACATCTTGTGCAAAGTCATGCGAGTAAATAAAAACCGTTACATGCATCTTCAAAGAGCGTGTTGTACGAATAGGATAGAAGGAATCATCTTGTTGAGGGTAGAAGGTATAAACTGTTTTTTACGATTTGGATGGCATTCATTAATTTACGGGAGCATCTCTATACAGTACACACGTGGATGAGTGACTTAGATGCACGAGTAAGCGAGAAGCGTGGATCTTCGTGTGTCCTAATACATTTCCGTCAATGTCTACAAAGGATTTTTAAAGTTCGAGTATTTCATCTCTTGCAAAAAAAATAATGTTGCCTACATTTTTAAAATGAATTTATGTTAATACTAAATGCACTTTGTACTAGTTAATAGAATTAAAAATGCGAAATGAAATGTATTTTGACATGACATAATACCATAAAAATAACTAGTGGGAATGCATGGCACATCGCGTTATTACTCAACAACTCGTGTATATTTTTTAAATGATTGATATCATTGAAATATCTGAATTTTTGGCATAAATTGCATTGAGAAAGAAATATTTGATTTTAATATTGGGCGTGTTGGACAGGTTCTAAAATTATTGTGAACTTTTGCAATTTTGAAAATTTTGGAATTTTTAATGAAAATTGGAATCATATATTTATTCATCCACTTTCTTCTATTCGAGTGCTGTAAAATAATTATTATTAAAGCACTTGCTAGACATTTAATTTCTATCAACTTCCCAGAAAAATTTGTGAAAAGTCAGTCTTCATATAAGGTCCCCCCCCCAATTAAAATATCTTGATGATCTCCTAAGCGGCACAACTAGAGCTTACTGTAATGTTCCTGTAGTACAGTATAGGGAGAGAAAGTAAAAAATGTTCTTTCATAGTCGATTTCCACTAATAAATAATGATATCTAAAGTTTTAATTGAACAAAACAAACCTACAATGAAGTTGATAAAATTCTGAAAATCTGGAGTCGATTTGTAATCGTTCACATACGCTCTTTTCGCATCATAATTCACGATCGTCTATTACCTCATATTTTCCATGGACGTCTCGGTCAGTCAGTAATGAAAGCACTTCCATTCTCCTCTTGGCAAACATTTATTCCTCGTATCCTTCAACAGCACATTCAAAAGGTGCCATAAGCACAGAAGTTTTAGGGTGAAAATCGGTAACTTACTGAGTGATGTCAGATAATTTTGCTCAACGAGCAAGATGTATTTCTTCCGTGTAAATGTAACAACCAACCTCCTAGTGAGCATCGTTAATGATCTTCACTCTAAAAACGGGTTTGCAAGAATAGAAGAACGACTGTCTTCCTGATGAGAATACAATTTCTTGCGTCGCGGGGATTACTGCTCGGAAATGCGCGCCGGGTGACGAAGAACCGTTTCCGCGCCGTTGCGTTTTCTCGTGTCACCGGCAGGCGCCTAGCAACACTTGCAACGCCAAATGGCGTTGTATTCCCGCGTGAAGTCAGGATATTCAGTTGCACTCTCCCGTAAGTCAGTCTGCGAATACTTCCGAAGAATGACTTCGGAACCTTTCCTAATGCAGAATCTTTTTAACTAGTCATTACCGATACATTTGGAAAATATTCCACTTTAATGTTGCGGGATTTCGCTCGCCGAGAGTCATTTTTAATTAATCTTCTTTTCAACAATAAGTAAGTTGTGAGTGTTCGATAGTAGAACGATGTGAAAAAGATACAAGTAGAGTTTAGAAGATTGTACCAGGAAGGAACGAGTTAGATCGAGATTGCTTTTGTGTTTGGTAGAGAAATGAATAATAGTCCCTTTGTGAGAAGCAGACTCGAATTCCAGTCACTTTTCTCAATTTCCAAACAGCGTACCAAGAGCCACTTACATTGATTGACTGCCTTGCCAGGGCGGATGTTCAACCAAATGAAGGGGCAAATGAACTCTATTCTTGGGCAACCTGAAGCTTTCAGAGCTGTTCTCGGAAGAAAGCATAAGCTCGTACGTTTTACGGACTAACATGGAAGAGACAAAGCGCTTATTGTTCACGATATGGAGTCGGATTTCCTTGACTTGTTTATAACAGCTGGACTCTCCGAGAATGTGAAGTTCTTTACATGTGAAGTGAATTCATTACTAAAAAAGTTCTGCACGATGCTCAAATTTATATCAGGATTTTGTGATTCTCGTATTTTTGTTCATCAGCGGTGTGAGTGCATATAACCAGGGTTAGATTAATACCTTTAGGGGCCCTAAGCATAACTAAATGATGGGGATTCGTGATGATTTTGAAATATTAAACATATTATTCAAAATTAATATATTAAACTATATGTTGTTCGATTTTTGAAATTATTAAAATATTATTATTTCAGAACTAATTTTCTTTTTAAGAATGATTCGGTCCGCTACCCAGCGAGGCCCTAAGCATGTGCTTAATTTGCTTATGTATTAATCCACCCCTGCTTATAACAAATTTCCTCTAGTGTGTGTATAGTAACTGAGTTCTCGGATTGGAATAGTGTAATCAATGTACTAAAATAAAATAAAGATGGCTCCGGAAGAATGAGGCTCAGCTTACCCTGAAAAACCGTGAGATGCAGTTCTGGCGCCACAGCTTTAGTTTGATATAATCCGAGGATCACATATGCAACTACGAGGGTGAGTCAACTGAAAACCGTAAAAGTATAATAACAAATCCAAATGGTGCTAGTGTCCTGTAAGTTGATAGGCATGTTTGCAATAGTGTGCCAGATGTTTCCTAGGTGGCATCATTGGGAAGAAACACAAACTCCGGCGCAGGCACAGTGTAAAAGTTGCTGCCCCACTAGCAATGTGCACCAAAGAAGAACAGCGTTCCGTGGTTCGGGTTTTGCGAAGTGAAGGTGTGAAACCTGTTGACAGTCTTCGACGAATGAAGGTTCAGTATGGTGACGCGTGTTTATCACACAGCAAGTGTACGAGAAGTGTCGGAAGTTCGCAAATGGTGTGACATCCCTGGGAAACGCTCCGCACCCAGGCCAGGCACATTGCGTTGCGATTCCAGAGACCATTGCTGCCATTGAAGCAATCGTGATGGACAACCGCCGAGTGGCATTAGACGACATTGCAAAAGCTGTACACATTAGTCATGGTTCAGCACATCACATTGTGCATGAAGTGCTCCAATTTCATAAGGTGTCTGCAAGATGGGTGCCCCGACAACTGACCTCGGAATTGAAACAGCGACGTGTCGATGCGTGTGAAGAACTTTTGCTGCGCGTTCAACGTGACGATGATGCCTTCTTTGGATGAATCGTCACCGGGGACGAAACTTGGGTCTCACCTGAGATTTGAATATCTCCTTACATCCACCTTACTCGCCGGATCTCGCCTCGAGCGATTTCCACATGTTTGGGCACCACAAAGAAGCAATGGGCGGGAAGAAGTTCCATTCGGATGATGAGGTACGCTACGCGGTGCACGAGAGGTTGCGCCGTCTCCCAGAAAAAAACGTTCTTAGGAATTCAGGCACTTTGGAAGCGCTGTCTGACATGCATTGCACGTGAGGGAGACTATGTCGAAATGTGATCCAATTTTGTGTGTACAATAAATATTATTTAAAAAAATAATTACGGTTTTTATTTGACTCACCCTCGTAGTAGTGACTATTAGTGTTTTTTCATCATTTTAATTTACAGGATATTGTTGCCGCTTATCACTTCAAATGTTTTCATTCTTGTATTTATTAACGTTCTATGGCAGCGAGTGGAAGATAATGAACGAACAAGAGAGCCCCGAATCGGGGCTACTAAAACTTTGAATCTCCTACTGAACACAATGGAAACGTTATCGACGAACACTGTGCTCCTTACCATTCGTTTTTCAAAAAAATTCTATTTTTGTTTTAAAGATCTGAGTACTTAGAACAGATTTCGTTTAACAAAATCATTTCTATCATCAACATTGTAGTTTTGCAATTTCAAAAATGCAGGGAATCCGCCAAAAATCGGATCAGCACCATTTTTTATCGTTCTTTCGAACGAAGTGAAAATTTAAAGAAAAAATTTGAAGTCGTTTTTGAAAAAATAATTGTTTAAAAATTGCCTATGTTTTACCCAAATAATGCGAAAATTACTCACATATTCGAAACATTGTACTTGCCGTATTGCAATATCTTTGAGAAACAGATTATTAAGAAAAATATCTCTATCTTCAATATTGGAGTTCTTGGAAAATGCCGAAAAAAATGAACTTTTGTTCTTTTAGAAACTTCATAACAGTGAAAATGCAACCTACGCCATTTCTTTCAGTGCTTTTCGCTCTATCCGAGGGGGAAATTAAAGAAAACACTTGGGGCCATGTTTGAAAAAAATTGGAAAACGTTGAGGTTATATGCAATGTGCTCGTAATATCAAAATTTACGTTTCTAATTCAAGAGGCCGGAGTATTAGTCAGATCGATCGGGAAATATCGAAGGTGAAAATCCTCCGTACGGTGTTGTTCACAGACAGACGAACGGACACACGTTTTGCCAAAAAGCAATTTTTCGGCATGAAGGACCATCCGTCATGGATTTTGATTACACTTTTAGAGGAGCAATTCACTACATTTTGGAACTATATAAATCCACTTTTTCGTTACCTAGCCCCGGCAATAAAACTTTTCTTCCGTCGAAAAATAACCGTTTTTCAAGCAATACAGTCTTTTGTATACTGCTTGAGTAGTATGCGACAAAGTTAAAAAAAAACGTATGTGGCCGGATGTGAAGGCAGCCTTCAATTCCTACACAAACACCTTTTCGCCTGCTCTCAACAAAACAAACGGGACCGGAGCCGCAGGTTTCGGAGATGCTTTTCGCCGTCTGCCGGCAGCGCCCTGCCCCCTTTGTATCAAGAGCCGCCCGGAGAACGCGCAGCCTCCGGACCGCTTCTTTCGCCGGCTCGGTGCATCGGATCCACTCCGAGATTCGGTTCGCGGCGTTTTCATGGAGAGACACGTTTCAAGAAAGTTCGCGTCGTGTGTATAGAAGTATTATACTGTCTTTCCGCCTCGAGGTTGTTCGTATTCTTTCCGTTAAATTGATCTTTTGTTGCGATACGTGAACCACTCGTCGGTTAACTTGTGTCGAATCTCAACGAATTGTTGTCGTTTATGAGAATGTTGCTCGTTAAATGACGGGGATTTCCTGCAGAGGAATCTCATAATCATCTCAAATAATGTTCAAGTGAACTCCTCATTCGAAATATGAAAAATGAACTGAATTCTGTACCTGTGAAATTTTTACGAGATAGTGATTTGTGGATTATTTAAGCGTAGTATTTAATTTTCCCTCAATTATTGTATATTCTTATCATGTTTTAATCTATATGTTATTTCGACACGCGAAGTAAAAATAAATTAACAAATAATCATGTACTATTCTTGTTTAAAGGCTCTGTACTTGAAAAGCCTCTAGTGCAAACGGCGAAAATCATAAAAACGATCTGAGGGGTTCGCGGCTACGGGGATATCTCCGGCACGTCCCGACGTTAACAAACGCGTTGCGCGGGGCGCGGGGCACGCCTGTAGTCACGTGGCCGGCGCGAACCAGGCGCGTCCGCTCATCTGGATACGTGGATGTTGTTGGCCTTTGTCTTGGCGCATGCGCGTGTCATCTAGGCAACCATCCAGCGGACTTTCAGAGAACCGACCCTGTTTTACCGTATCTTTGCTCTTCTATTAAATTGTTCCATTGAACTGTTTTGTTGACGCAGGACGAACGTACAAGAGAGGCGTTGTAACCTCCTCCAGTAAGAGAGGAGCGGTATTACAAAAGGAATTTGTTGTTCATTTTAGCAAACAAATTCGTTGCAAAGAAACTTTTTATGCTACATCGTACTGCAACAAAATGATCTTTGTACTAGATGTCTAAACCATAAAGATAAGGTCGGCACTCTTGGAATATTACGAATAGTCATTAGCAAACGAAGATCCATTTATGAGTATGTGCTCTTCATTATTTTGACATTCCAAAAAATATTTATATTCATGAAGGAATATGTGAATAAAATTGAATCCTTAGAATAATATTCTGCAAGAATGATGCATCAGTTTTCTCTGGGAAAGGAGTGTGTTGTGATTTATAAGCCACATGGTATACAAATAGGAGAGTTCAATGTTTCGTAATGCAAATAGAAGGAAACATGATAGTTAAAGGAAACATGATTCTGTTTAATGCCTTTTCTCCGTAGTGTGATAAAACGTTTCATTAAAGCTTTCGTGACTTATGCGCATGTTTTCCTTTAATGATATTTGAGGCGAGCGTTACCAAATTCCAGCCCACTAAAATTATATTCATTTCCTTTGTTAATGTTTTATATAATTTTAATTTCATAAAAGTTCAGCGCTCCAAAAAATTAAAAAGTTTCAAATTTCAATATTCTTTTCATTCATTATATTTTAAGTCCGCTATTTTAACAACTCATCAATAATTTGGGTATATGTTCTAGTAACATCGATTATAATTGAAGTTGATACATGAACTTAAATTCTATAGTGCGATTCTTGTAACTTTGCCTCTGAAACCCCTACGGCCACAATGCAATATCACACGGTATTTCGCGTTTCTCGCTCGTACAGGTAAATGTCGCCTGATCGTAAACACTGCTTGATACGGTCGCAATCATATGATATCTAGCGGCAAGACTGAGAAAGGCGCAAATTACCGTGACAGATTCCATCGTGAAGCGAGTCTTGAGGGGCAAAGTTGCAAAACTCGCACTATAAACAGTAAAGGGTTCTGATAATTTAAGAAAGTATCCCGTCCTACAAGTACAACGTTTTAAATATGTGGTAACATTTCATGTCACTTGAATATGTATATAAAATATATCGGTAAATTATATTGGAATCTGTTAACTAATAACAAAGTTGTGAGTAATAATCCACAAATATCTAGAATTAAACTACTTATAATGTTAAAAGATTGTTTTGCCTTACTTAAATTACTTTTACCAGAAACTGCTTCTTGTGTTGTTTGTCAAGTAGATGATTGCTCGAATTCTTTTGTCCATTTCCGAGTAGTACTAACGTGACTTGTTTCGTGCTGTTCCATTCTACTTCTTAGAAACGACGCACTCTGCGATTTTGTAGAAAGCATTCTCAGATTATGGATGAGACTCAGTCAAGCAGATTTTTTCTTGAGTTGAAATAGAAGCTCTCTCGCATCGGCGAGTTTTCATTACTTCTTATTAATTTTAATGATCTCAAAAACCAACAGTTGTTTCAAGTTAGCGCTGCCGAGGAAATCGCACGAAGATAACGAACTCTGCAAGCTGTAATTTGCATCTAAATCTGATGGTGAGCGTTATGCTCGATTTACATTATTTTGTACTATGTGCTCATCATTTCGATCGTCTTGATGCACACAAAACAAAGACTTCTAATCACTTAATGTTGTGCAAAGAATCTCATTTTATTGAAGACTTGTTTTCTGTTTCAAATACGATTATAAATTCTTGAAAAGCATTCTGAAGGGGATTAATTTAAAGGAAACAAACATTTTTCCATTTTTTTTTTCATTTTTGAAAAAAGGAAAAATGAAGGTTTTCCCTTTTCTGTTCGTTACAAACATAGAACGAAATCCAAATGATTATTTGCCTTCCCATTTGTCGGATATATTTGCATGGAATAACAAAATTATAATCCCAAGAAAATGACCTACTTTTTCTAGATAACAATTAACTGTTAAGAGAATTCAAACCGAATTACCTTGACTTCTAACAAGAAAATTATTCGGTGCTAGGATTTCACATTTACTATAATGTGTCATTATACTGGGGCGACAGTTATTATATCTTTATATTTAAGGTGTTTTTATTTATTGAAAAAGTAATTTATATGTTGCTTTTTTATTTCAGGTGAGTACTGAACCAAAAATATTGGTCGCAGCGCTGTGCCAAATGATACATGTGAGTTGGACTTTTAAGAAAATCAATTCAAACTTTGCATGTTGCTTAGATTTTTTCGTAATAGAGGACATTGACACGTAAACATATTCTCAAATGTTCTTGGAGCTTCTATGTTGAAGAATGTTGCTCTGGCAATTTAACTCTATTTAGTAGTGGTTCCCTGGAAAACGTAAATGAATTATTCATTGGCTCAATTGCATTCGTCCCCTAACAAAGCCAGGTCAGTTACACACAAGAGATTCGTGTTGAGAGAACCTGTTATTAAAATATTTTGTTCATAAAATTTTAAAATTAATGCATTCATTAATAAATTTATTACAGTACACATTTATATATTAGAACACAAATGTAAAAGTGAATTTTAATTCTTTATTTTATTTTAAAGTTGAAGTCCTGATTACGAATAGTGTATTCAGTAGTCTTGGCATATTACACGTATCTTAAGCCACAGAATAACCATGCCTATAACATGTTTCTAAGACAGGTTTAATGCTTTAAAATAATGTGGAAAGTGCTGGGAAATACGAGTATTCAGGGAAACAGAAAAATGGCTTGTCCCTTGAAAATACTTGGGTTTGCCCTGAGCTTCTACCTAGTATGAGAGAAGCCAAAGAGTGATGTTGGATCATGACTTTATAAAATAACCATTTATAATTATATTTAAATTATTTGCTATTAATATTTATTTTAAGTGTATTCCAGTAAGCCGTTCAATTTAGGTTATGTGTACTGATGGTAGATCACTAAAAGTTTCCTCACATTGTCAGGGTGTTAGAGGTAGAAGAATAAAAAACTATTAGGGTGAGTTTTCTCGTAACGTAAAATCTAATGATATGCGTGGATATTATATTGATAAGCATTATTACATGTGTAAATTTTTAATTTAAAATTTAATTTTACTCTTGATTAACGTATACTCTGGTGCATAGACCGCTAAATTTAATGCAGAGAACACGGGACTTGCGCAATGATGATACAAGAAAAACATGTTCGTGGGTCTAGTGACAGTTCCGTGTGAGGGTGCATCAGGGGCGGATCCAACCGCACATTTGCGGGGGTGGATCACAGATTTTTGTTAGATAATAAACTTTTTTGTTATTATTTTGTATATTGTTTTTGTCGTTTATACGGTATTACACAATATTATTGTTTAAATAATTATATAATACTATGAATAATTATTTAAATCAATTTTTTCAAATGAAGGAAGGTAACAAACGAAAACTGTAGGCCCCCTGAATCCGCCACTGGGGTGCATCACCCACAGAAGAACGTCTTTTTTCCCGTCCCCCTAGCTGCCGCGGCGTCAAGGACGGCGTCGTGTGTGCGTTTCTCTCCCGGCCGCCCTATCCCCCCCCCCGCGCCGCCCCTTGTTTGCGCCCGAACGCCCCCGCGCGTCTCCTTTCGCGCACGGCCTCCTTCCACGCGTCGCGGCGCCTGCCGCGCTCGGTTTCACTGTCGTCCGCCCCCGCGCCGCGCCGCCGAGCGCCGGGCTCGACTCTCCGAGGAATCGAGGTAGTAGTATCGCTTTCAAGACAGCGGTCCACTTAGGTGCTCGCCGGCTCCAGCCAAGAGAAATTTCTCAAGTGATTTGTCAGCCGCCTTGACACCTAAACGTTCCTTGTTAGGTAGTCCTCGTCGTCGGCTTTGTTTGGAAATTGGGAATGCTGAGTAGTCATGAATCCGTGTTTACGGAAAGTATCAGGGTGGAGTCGATGTTCTAGTTGGATCCAGTCACCATTGTGAATTGGCTTTCAGGTCAGGAAGAATTGAAGTACATTTGCATTGTTTTCATTTGTGCATGGCATTTTGCACTTTCATTCAAAATAAAAATTTCTTCTAGGTGAGTTACAAGATGCTGTTTCCAGGTAATTGTTAATGTTTAGAGGTCGTATCATATACGCTTTCTGAGTTTCCATTACATCTGTCTTTTATTTCGTCTTCTAAAATTCGGGTCTGCATTTTCTATACTGACCATTAGAAACTGGAAACTTTCTGACGTTAAAGTTCAATAAGCGTCATAATACTTCTTCGCAACATTTTCATAATATTCGACTCAACAAGAAGAATTCAAAATTTACCTCGGTAATGTTTCGGCTTAAATCCGAAATGTGGGTAATGTTAAGATTAACTCGAACATTAGCCAATGTGGATAAATTTTTATGAATGTCGATTTACGAATCATTTGGAACTTCATTTGGTTAATGTTGGCATCAGCAACTGGTTTGGGCTAAAGTAGGCACTTTCCTGAGTGTAAAGAGTCTAGTGTGTTTACGGAGATATTTTTACATAACAAATACTTTGTGTTAATGTGAATATTAACCTGCTAATTTGATAATTCGTTAGATTCGAACTTAAGCCGTTAGATATCCATCATCTGCAGTTCGCTTTGGAAAACAATGGTGACGTTTATAAAATTGGAAAATAAAGTTGTTTTTTTTTTCGTTTCATTAAAAGGCCGTGAACGTTTTGGGAATACTAACATCCCATCGTTCAAATGACAAAAAATATTTACATGTGTAAACATTATGATAGTATGTGTTTTATTAGGTACCAAACGGTATCCAACAATGATTTAGTTGCAGAAGCTCGGAACAGCATAGTCACACTTCCTTGCCCTATGACAATAAACATGGCTGTGAGACTTTCTCGCCCTCCGCATACGGCGCGGCGGGGCGCAGCCGGCTTCGAGCATCAGGCGTGCTAATAACTGGAAGGCGCCCGGTAACGAAGCGCCCTGAGAACAAGGTAACCGTGCCGTCCGATTATTGACAGGAGCCCTGTCGCGCACCGCGCCGCGCGGCGTCCCCCCCCCCCTTCTGGAGGACGCTTTGTATGCTAATCCCCCGCCCGAGGGGCGCCCCGCGGCGGCTCGGCTCTTCGACGATTTCTCCGAAACCATTCACTCACGCCGCGCCAGGGAAATCGGAGCGCCGCGCCGCGCCGCTCCGCGCCGCGCCGGGCTTGTGGATGGGAACCAGCCCTCCTCTCAATTACCGCGCATTGTGTACTCTGTCTCGTTAATTAATTTACTTAAAGGCCCGCCGCCCGTCGGTGCTTCCCAACCGCGGGCTCTGTACCCGTCATTACGCGCTGGGCGGCCCGACTCGCCGCGCCGCGCCGCGCCGCGCCGCGCCGCGCCGCAGGAAGCGGTGAGAGGCGTGGATGGGCCGGGCTTGTTCCAAACGTTGTGCGATGAACGGCATCTTGGCGTCTTGAGAGGTCGTTGCTGCGTGGGTGCTTCCGCCGACCCGGCTTTGTAGTTCTCGCTGACTTCCCTGTGTTGGAACCTGCCGCTCGCGAGAAAAAGTTATGGGGGAAATGAAGTGTTTTCGTCCTCCATAATTTGTGCCGATGAATGTAAAAAGATCGCGAGGATTGTTTCAGTGAGAACTGTTTCGACAATAATTGAATCACTGAATTACAAAGGGACCTGAGTCGTTTTTTTTTCCTTTGCCTAATTACATTCCAATGTTCGACTTTTCCTCTAGATTAAAAAATTGGCTTACCCCCAAAACATTTATTTAAATTTTTTTGTACTTACCAGATCCCTTTTCGGACTCAGCGATTCAGTTCAATAATTCTGAATTACAGGTTCTCGTCTGGAGATTTGAAGCCTTTACTCGGAGGTGTCAGTTTCCGCTTGCACTTGTAAGAATGCGCATATTTATTTCGTACAAGGAATGTTATTATTATTATTATTATTATTATTATTATTATTATTATTACATAATGTGAAATTTTAATTACTTGACCGAAAATCGTTTAAGCTAGATTTCAGTTACACTTCAGACCATCATACAAGTCGGATACATAGAAGTGTCTCGTTCTGTCCATCATTGTCACCACGGAAGCGAAACTGATAAAAGCGAGAAGGAAACTCCATGCTAAGGAAAAGAAAACTGAATAATGGAATTCATTAATTAATACAAAATGTGTTTTGCATTCTAAATGTTCTGCGCAAGTGTGGAGCTATTTATAGTGTTCTTCGAAATCTCACTTCTCTTTCAGAGAAAGAGCAACGGTGTTGAGCTGACTCACGAGGAAGCTTGATGCATCAAGTACGAGTATGGGTCGTGAGCATATTTCAGGAGGGATTCGCAAATGCGCCGCCCACGTGGTTGTGAAGCCGTGCTAGCTAGACCGTGAGAAGTGTTTGCAGAGGCTACCTATTCCCGGAGGTCCTCGGAGGAGATTTCGTCAGAGATGATGTGCCCACGAGGAGGTATTTTTTCCTACCGCTTGTTCGTCAATAGCCCTCCATGGGTGGAATTCATCTTCCACCGTGTTCCTTTCACTTCAGAATGATATTTTCTCAAGCATTGCAATCACGTGTACTGCCACGAGAGTGGGAAGAGTGGGACCTGGCCAACTTTTTCTTTAAAAGTTCTTGTCTTGGACCAATGGCGAAATATCACCTACTGAGAGTCATAGAACTGAACGAGTAAGATACTTTAGATATTTCGGATCACACCACTAGAAAAAAGATTAAGGTAAACTGAAGGAAAAAATATCCCTCTTCCCATCCGAATTCGTCGAGGATTCTTTTGGGTATGGAAAAAAAACAACGGAGGGAATAGAAGGTAAAACTGTCCGCAAAGTGCGGATTGGCGTGGGGAAACCGAAGATTGTTCTCATCTATAGAGTCTGATTATCTTTGCTGGGAAAGTAGGCATTTCTCTCCCAGAGACATAATACATATGTTAGTGCTTCGTTAATGATTTCCACTCTACCCCTTGCAAAGCAAGGAATTTGAAAATAAAATTTTCCAAAGAGCGTCAGTCGATAAATTGTTCGCAGTCAGTGAGGATCAACTTCATCCTCTTAAAAAGAAAAGATTGACCAATGGAATAGTTGACATGCGTCTAGGTACCTCTCTAAAGTTGATGATAGTTTAATATAAACTGTTGCTCATTACACATCGATATCCAATATTTAGCCGTTTTAATGTTTTTAACCGTATAAAGCAGTAAAAATGAAGAAAGCCGAAAAAGTGTAAAAAAAAAACAAACAAAAATATTCCAGTTCTTTATTTGCGGAGTTACTGTACTTCAACCAAGTTCTGCACACCTTGTATTTGTTTCTTCCTTATTTTACGGCATCATTCTAAAGACTCCTACTAAACAACACTCAAAGAATTCATTGGGAGTTGTTTCCTTTATTCGCTGCTTCTCTGTACTCTCATCGTGCCCTTCGTGATTTGATCGTGAAGAACCCTCGGCGACTGCTGCAGCAATTCCTTCCTCGCAGCGCCTCTTGCAAACAACACGAATCCAACTCCCACTTCTTGCTGCTGCTACTTCGAACTAATAAGAGCTCGACTACTTCGGAACGAGGAACATCGAGGCAGTTTTTCCGTTGAGCGGTTTGCAAATGCAGCGTGGCGTTTCTGGGAAGCGCAGCCGGTGGCTTATCGTTAGTACTGTGTCCATTTTCGCTTGGGTAAGCAACACGTCTTTGTCGCCTTTTCTGTCATTACATACTAGTCCCAAAGGAGTTACCGTTTTTCTGGTTTTGTGTGGTTAAATTTTTCTTCATTTTTCGCCCTTCACTTGAAGAAAACATGAAATTGATTAAAAGTTTGATTCCGAATGATCACTGATTATTAGCAGTTAGTTCAGGAAGTGATCGTACACCAGACAATTTGACAAAAATATCAATAGAATGTGAGTGGGACATCACAATGAAACGATGTTCAAATGTTGAATCTGTGATGATGTATTTGCTTTAAAAGACTTAATTTCTTTCGAAAGTTTATATTGAGTTCCAGATTAAATATTTAAATGATAAAAGTTAATGTATTTATTACCTTATTTTTGTGTATTCATTAGGCAATGTATTGTGTATTCAACCAATTAATAAAATAATAAATTAAACATCACTTCATTTATACACTTCTTATAATTAAAAAAAATGATCACTGATAATGATTTAATTAAAAAATTAGAAGCTCACTGTTGTAATCAAGACAAGCTTCTGTTAAATTATCCTTGCTTGTCTGTACAATATGCTGCAAATACTGGAACAGTCGAGATTAATTCACGTTTGTTTATTTTGTAGAAATAAAAAAATACTCGTTCTATTTTGAGAGCCGTGCATGCAGTAAATTTCAATGAAATGTCTATCGCATCATCTTACTTCGTGTCTGTCAGTTTCCGTCATCTGTTAGGCAAACATTGGATTCTTAATTCACTCGCATTGGTAAACATGTCCGCAACTGATACGCCGACAACCCCGTTTCCCTCACTATGCTTTATAAGCCCTTCGTGTACGACTGCTCGTCCACTTCCAGCTCCAGAGTCGCGACACGGGCGACACAGCGGGAGCTTCCGGAGGCTTCTTTTTCTTCCTTTCTTTTTTTCGTTGCTTTTTTTCCTGTCTGGAATGTGAAGTATCGGTCTCTGGTTGCTTGGGTCGCGGGTGCCTCGCATTTCTTGCGAAACGAGAATAAAGCTCGGTTTCGCCGTCAGCTTTTTTTTGCCGGAGGATGGCCTTTTGTGACCGCTGCAGATGCCGCCATGGAGGCCGTTAGCCGCAAGACTGTGCTTAGATGGTCCCGCATTGAAATTAAGCTTTGAAAACGGCGCCCTCCGGAAAATGGATTAGTGCCCGGAGACGGAGGTTGCGTGCAAAAAACAACCTTTCAATTGTGCATCTGGAGGACGCGAATTTTCTGTGATCTCACGCGTATTGCTTCGCTTTATTCGATTGTTACTGCCCTTTTTTTTACGTAATTCAACAGTTTTTCGAATGACACGATGCTTTATGTGTGGGCGAGATCGTTAATGATTCTCGGGTATTGTTCTATTACATTCAAAGACCATTGTTAGCGAAAGAAGGAAAAGGAGGATCTCCGAGGAAAATTCGTGCATGCTTATCTTTTTGGTTAATTAACCATAAAGGACTCGTTGAATTGTAATTCGATTTGAATTGCTTCCTTGTTTCTTGCTAAATTGATGTAGAGCATTTCCGAATATAAAGAATTCTGAGCATTTCAAAGTATTGCTGAATGCAAAGGTATCTTTTGTGAAATCAACTTTGGCATTTACCGGTTCTCGATCTTATGTTTCGTCAATGTATTCATTCGGTTACTATCTTGTACATGCATTGTAACAGACCTTCTGAAATACTCCATTCCCATCGCTTTCCAAGAAACGGCAATGCTATGAGAAAATGTGCGGTGCTGGCGTTGTTTCGTCTCGTTCTCCATTCTGTTTGGGTGTGCAACGCGTTGCGCCCCAAAAGGGTCGTGTTTTCTTAGTCGGCGCGCCGAGGAATTCGTCCGTTTTGCGGCCTCTAAGAAAATCCCCCGCGGGACTCGTTACACGTTGGGCCACCGCCAGCGGACGTGTCGGCTACCGGCGGCCGCGCGGCGTGGCGCGGCGCGGTACGGCGCGGCGTCTGTGGTGGAGGTGCCCGGGCGCAGCGGCGGTGGCGTACTCGCACTCCGCCAAGACGTCCAGTGCCCTTGGAGAGATAATTAAATTATTTCAGTATGATGTTCCTATAAAGAAAAAGAAATATTAAAACAAGTCAAAATTAATATACTTTAATTTTTAATTAAAAATTCGTGAACACGAGATTGATTAATTAGTGATTGCGGGAGCGTCAACTGCTTAGATGATTATCTCCGTAAGTGTAGTGCATGTGATTTCTTCGGAAGGTGGCGGAGATCTTCCCTCGCTGGATGCTGAGATTGGCGCCGAACTACATGTCGTCTAGCGGGGTTTTCCCCAGCCAGGTATCTCCCAGCAGCGGAGCACCACCTCAGCCGGGACGAGCTCTAAGCTCCCGTTCGGTGTCCCGGTACGTATGGTAGTGAAGTGCATGTAAGTGCAAATGTGTAAGAAAGGGGTGAGGATAGGTCCGGGGCCCGTTTGTTAGGATACTGCTCGGGCATTCGCTTGGTGTTGATCGGAGAAACTACGGAAAACTACAGAACATGGACTTTCAACGTCATGGAGTTATGGAACAATAAAAAATTGTGGAACATCAATTATCGTGAGTATTAGTATGTAATATGATAGTTTGAGAGAACCTCTTTGAAAGACATGATAATTTATTGTTTACTCATAGATCATTTGAAACTATTTTGCCAGCAGAAACTCACGAATAACGATAGTATTCCAGTAACAAATAAATGCATGATATTTTGACTGAAACGCAAACAACTGCATTCAAGATATTTCGCTTCCTCCGAAATACGCACTTGTGAAGCGTCTGCTGCCGGTAGAATTTTTTTCCGTGGCATGTTCTGGGAACAAAACTTATCTATAATTTTGCGTGAAATGTATGTCGTGATTAGCGATGGTGTATTGGCAGCGTCCGTGGCATGATCCCGGCGACACGCCCGCACCGTCGGGGCAGCGCGACGGCGCGGGGCGGCGCGGCGAGCGGAAGCCAGGCCCTACGGTTCTTACCGTCCCGCAAATCACGTTCGCTGGCGTTCGGGGAAACCCGTAAAAACATCGACCGAATCCGATTCGCGGACTCGAACGTGCCTGCGCGCTTGTCGCAGAAGTTCCGCTCCAAGACGCGACCGGAAGGCGAGCTGTCGCCTCTGTCGGCACATCCGGGCTCGTCACGGTATTCGACAAGGCTGTCGGGTTGCGCTCGTTCCTAATGTTATGGAACTGGCTTGATTGAAAAAGTTTTCACAGCAATGTCTACATTGTTTCATACAGTTTAAATTGGACGGTAATGGAGAAACTTTTAGTTGAAATATCCAAGAACTTAACACAAAAGCGTTTATTTTTTTCTTGGATATGGTGTTTAATTCTGAAGACACCGTAGGCGGATCCTTAAACAACTTGCCACTTCCTTTGGCTCTCCGATGTTGACCGACTCATCCTGGAAGTCACAATACTGAATCGATCGGACTGCGGACTGTGCGTTAGAAATAAAAAGGTTATACTTAACTTGTGTTTCTTTCTATTTTTAGGACTCTCCTTATTTTGAAGGACCGAATTACTTTTTGTCGAACTGACTTGCTGTGTTTGATGGACATTGCAAAGCGATAATTGTGAAGATTCGTTCAGATTATGAAAATAATGAATAAGATACGTAATACGCTCAAAGTAAAATAAATGATAACAAACATACTTTCATAAAAGTATAATAAACCGATATACATGTATCTTCATATACCATATGATCTTTATTACAGTGAGTAAATGTCTTTTAAATTAAAATTCTTATTTGGCATCGCCAGAAGTGCCCTTCTCTTCGCCCGAGATGATACTGCTGCACGAAGAACTGTAGTTTCTGCCTTCCCGTCAACTAGTACAAATGAAGAGTCTTGCCCCCAACTGCAACTCAGCGCCCCACTTGCCGCGTCCGGATACGCGGTGGCTGGCGCAGCGCCATGTGCCAGGCGATTCCTCGCCCGCGGCCCACGTCTTCCGCATCCGCCGCCGCCATCGCCACCATCGCCGCCGCCGCCGCCGCCGTCACCGTCACCGCCACCACGAATAGCACCACCACCATCAGCACAACCAACACCACGACCACTATTACCACCACTAATACCAATCACAACCAACACCACGATCACCATCACCACCACTACTACCAAGCACAACCAACACCATGACCACCATCACCACCACTACCACCAAGCACAACCAACACCACGACCACTATTACCACCACTATTACCAAGCCCAACCAATGACCACCTTCGCCACCACCACGAACATCACCACCAGCTCAACCAACACCCCGACCTTCAACACCACCACCACAACCAACACGCTGACCACCATCACAACCACCACGAACGTCACCATCGCCGCTTCAGCCGCCACCGCCACCTTCGCCAACACCATCGCCATCGCCATTGCCGCTGGAATGCGCTGCGCGTCGCGCGGTGCAAATTGCGCGCGCTCGCTGGTCGTAACGTTGGAAGCGCCATGACGAGAAGGCCGCTGCGCTGCCCGGTCCGGCCGGCCGTTGTAGGTGTGCTGGTTCCGAGCCGCGACGGGGGCGCGGGGTCATGGCCGTTCGAGGCCGCGCCGGGACGCTGCCGGACGCAGCCGGTGGCCAGCTGGCTGGCGCACTCACATCAAGCCTGCAACTTGCAGTTTTGCGACATCTTGTGGTTTAGATGACCCTACATTTAATTTTAAAGATCGATTTTTTTATATTTCAGGTTTCAATTTTTAACATTCAATTCCCAGAGAAATCTTAAAAGTAACTCTCTAGATAATTTAAGCATTTAGTTTCATAATGGTCGAAGTGCCAAGAACTAGATTTGTGAAAAACACGGAGAAGACGTTACGACCGACATGTCTTTTGGAATGTATTAGTACCAATACGGCTTTCGATGATCCATCGAACATTTTGAAATTTATTGGTCTGGGCACTTGGATCCATGTAAAATTACCTGAGAAATCACGATTTTGATTGAATGCATAAAAATAATTTCTTTAGAAACGTAATATTTCCCATTTTGATTGTACACTCTAGTAACGATAATTTGTGTTTTGGGAAGCGGTGAAAAATAGCAAGAATAACTCACGACTATTCACTCATCGGTGTCCTTCGACAGATTTTCCATTGTGCTTTTCATGTATTACCTTTCAGTGTTTATTCACGTATATTGTCGTCTATGTCGTCTACATAGTTGATGATTTTTAAAATCTTCCTACGTAAAAGAATTTATTATCCAAATTATCGTTTGTCTTTTTAGCTGCCTTTTTATTAAGGCCAAATGATTTTTTATGTGAAAAAATAATGTAAATATACAAATTTTGGGTTTGATGAACACCTGCAAAAATGTTAATATTTAATTAATAAAACCACTTGTGATCATTTTGTTTCGTGTTTCTTGTGGATTGTAGAGCTATGTTGTTGGCAGAAAATGAACCAAGAGTACACAGAATTTATAATAAATCTGTTAAAATCTAAACCCTTTTTATAGTAAGTAATTGATCGATTGTCATTACTCATTTTTCAATAAAAAGGTAGGATAAACAAGAAATATGTGCTGCTAAATATTTTTCTTTGGTTCATATTGTACTATTGTCCCACATAATATTTCCTAAAACCTAGAAACAAATTCATTAGCTAAACAATATATTGAAAACCAATTTGTAAATGTACGTTTTGAGAAAATTGATTTTAAAAGGAAATGTGGACAGTGAGAACTGAATAGATTTCACCGGTGCAAAAGTAAAGGGTTTCCTTCGGAATTTCCGTAATTTGGAAATATTTCCAGTTATCATTATGAAATTTTCACGTACGTGGAAATAAATGCTTACGAAATTTTTAAATTTGGTTTTTAGAAAATGCCTTTATTTGAGACCAGGTAGCTGCAAATTCTTAAACATAATATCTCTTGTAAATTATAAATGCAAAGTAAAGATAACGCTCACATTAAATTATGAATGGTTCTGCGTGTCCAGTTTGTTGTTAATTGTTCTACTGAGGAAATCGTCCAAATCCATGTCACTGGTAATGAATGTTTAGAATATAACGTTGATAGGCATTCATTTGATGAAGCAAAATAGTTGAGGTCTCCTTGGATTCATGTTCTTTCCATTCTTCCGTTAGAAAATTCCAATTAATTGTAGAATTACGCTTATTTACAATTAAGTATTGTTTAAAATTTGAAACAAATGTATTATTTTGTATTTCAGCAGATGAATCCATAGAACTTTCTTTAGTTTTCTTTTTGCCAACCAAATTATTTTTTTAGAGATCGGTTTCTTCTGGTTTGTGTGTAATTTTCTTGGGACGTTCTTTTGGCGAAAAATGCGTGTACTCACTTCGCTGAGCCAAGCATTCTCTGACTACCGGACTTCTACGCGACTGCTGTAGTAGAGCTCTCACCGCATGTTCTTTTGATCGCTGTGTCATACTAGTTGTGTTCCCTTTTTGCGAAGTCACTGAGAAGCGTGTAAGAGACAGATTCGAAGGAATGGGGTTACTGACTACTCGTCTTGTTCCAGTTAAAACCATGCCATCAAGTAAAATTAAATTTTGTCTTATATTCCGTACTTGCTTCTTGGATAGAAAAACATTTGCAACCGCAGTTTCCGATAATTATATTGTGTGCAGGATGGTGAAAAATTCTTCTGAAGTTATTTACACTAAATTTTTTTGATAAATCTTCCATCAAAATTTAAAGAATTTCTTGTGGAATATGTAAAATACTTCATCCCGTATTGTAAAATCAAACTTAACGCTACAGATCGAAGTGAAAATGAAAGCAAATATAGTCGTTATCTATGACTATGCGTACGTTGTCACCTATTGTTTCTACATTCATTTATATAAAGCATAGGTTTCGTATACATTCGTACTACTAGAATTTCTGTTCAAAAAAAATTATTTCGGGGGTGTCTCTCATTTCTTAGTTTACCTCGAATATTCTTAATTGTAAAAAAACATTGTATTATTATAGTCATTGAATATAATTTATCATTAAATACACACACACACACACACACACATATATATATATATATATATATATATATATATATATATGTATATATATATATATATATATATCACACGTACACATTGTTTCTGAGCAATGAGATAGCACATACTTACTAGACAATATTTTCCTTTATGTGTAAATACACAGAAGTTAGCTAGCATGCCGTTTCGTTGTTTTGTTCCTGATTTTGACTTGCTGAAGCGTCGAAGAAAGTCCATTACATCTTGATAGTCATAATTCTCAATTACGACGACCGTTTGGCACAGCTTGTCTAATAACACTGGTAACGCCGCCACTAATGAAGAAATTACGGTCGTTTTGCTTCGGCGTACACTTTTTCATGTCGGAAGGTTCTACGCTTTTCGTCGGACTACAAAATTCTTTTGCACTCACCCTGTAATTGGTCGGTCCGTGTCGGAACTAAGTGGCCTGTTATACGCACTGACTCCGCGATACGCGTGGTAGAGCACGCCTACAACCGAGCCCGGATGTTGGGTGGGCGTATTAGCACGGACTCCCAAAGAGAAAATCCAGGTAATCCTGTTAGGGGATTGGGCGTTGATAGATACTCAGAAAAAAGCGTTGTTATATTAAATCGGGTTCCATAGGATACTCGTGTTTAGTTAGGAGTTTGCAACTGTAGGTTCCTGGTCCGAGAGGCCGTAAGTTTAAGTCCGATCGTGGTAGATTTTCGCCTCCATGTTAGTTCGGGGAATTCGGGCAGTGTCAGATGCGACAAGTGCCAAACCTGTGATAGAGCGCCATTAGAGGGAAAGAGAGGCAGGAAGAGAGAAAAAGGCGTGCATACATGCGTTGGTGTACATTTATTAGGGAATATATTGTTATTGTTGAATAAATTCCTAAAAGATACTGAAAGGCGACTTAAAATTAGGAAATGATTTTGTCCGAGCTCCACAGCAATTACCCAGAAAATGTGGTAGAAGAACGTTAATGAACGGGATACTCTGCTCAAAAGATGAAAGTGGTCACTTCATTAAATCTACAAGTAGGTCGGCTCCGGATTTCACAATCCACCACACCACCACCACCACCACCTACTGGCATAAAACATTTACTACACTTACAGGACTTATGACTGTAGCAGTGGCCGTGCCCGCAAACATCAATCAATTAATAAAATTGACGTATAAAAATGGAGAAAATCTTCAATTTTATGAAGTAAGAAAGACAGAAAGCAAGAGGACCTTCAGTAATACTGAATCAGTATTACGTCAAGGTCAATTATGATTTGTATGAATACAATTATATACATTTAATCGAGTGACTACTTATTCCTTTTGAGCTGTGTAATATTCTTTGATACCACGAAGGGAAACGAAGACTTTTTGTCTTAAAATACTAAATTTCAAACATTCCTTGTATTGTAGTCAGTAATGGAAGGAATTCTACTCCGAAAGCACATCTCTTTCGCATTCCAAATTGTCAGTTCAGACGGGCTGTTTCTCCTTTGCCTAGTATGAAACTTTTCGCAGACATTACGTTCACTTCTCCTTCGTTCTCACTTGAGAGTTGTTTTTTTCGTGCGACGTCTGCAAGATTCTTGGCGCGCATGACTAGCAATGGCTAATGATTGTAAAAAAGGCGCTTCTCTCATTTTAGGCGTGTGTGCTCGTTGCTTCCTAGACCCAATACACAATATATTGAGAAGTGGCACTCGTTGGTAGTTTCCACCTACTGTGCTGCTGGGGCAAACAGCTACATCTGAAGTTTAAGGATCAACGTTTACACAAATATTAATAGAATTTGCAATGTCCAAGTATTTTATTTACATCTTAGAATCTCTTAAGGTAAGTCGTTTATTTATTTACGTCTCTACCTTTGAAATTAATATTTGCGTAAAAAAATTCCATATATTACCACATTGTGTACACAAATGCGTCAAATTGCTGTGCTGTGGTGGATTTAAAAAATGTTACATGATGCGTCCTGAATATACATGTTTACACTAATCTTCATGTAAGATTTCCTTGTATCCAAATATAAAAAGTTTCGCTTGGCACTTTCATATTATTTCTGAGAACTTAGAACTTGTTATTAATATTTGTCTCTGAAGAGTAATATGCTGTGGGATTCGTTTGTAGTTCATGAAAGGTTGAACGTCCGAAGTTATGTACCGGCAAGGAAATTTTCCCAGACATAATTAGTTACAAATTGTTTGTCTGAGATGAAAGAGAAGGATTTCTAAGAAAGAAAGAAAGAACTCTTTACGGAGTTTGAAGTGTGGTAGTATTTGTAAAGGGAAGTGAAAACGGGATAAAGACGGGTACAAGGGTGAGGAAGGGAAGGCCATTTGCGTTTCGTGTCCCGTTTCTGAAGGTACTGCTCTGGCATTCCCCTGGTATTGATTCGAAAAACCACTGGAAACTGCGCTCAGAGCAGCCGACCGCTAGAAGTATCCACCAGAATGCGGCTGAATTCGACCTGGATGTGGTATAGATTGATTGTTAGTGATTCCGGGTAGTCATTAGTCCCATTAATGTAGTGCACGTTTTTGCATCGGGAGGTGGCGATGATATTCCCCTGCAGGATGGCGAGATCCGGCGCTGACCTACCGTCGACTAGCGGGATTTTTCCCAACCAGGTATCGACACCCTGTACAGCTAGTGTCGAAAATTCGTCACCGTTGGGACGCGAAACCTAGGCCCTTCCAGTCAGGAGCGCTGCAGTGGTAACAGCTGCCGTAAACTACCTCTGCCAGTGTGTGTTTGTAAGAGGGAAGTATATTTTTTTATTTCAATTCATTTTAAACCAGTTTTATGTAAGTTATGAATTCGGCCAGCCTAGACGTACACCTGCGACGATTTGTTATGCATGTATGACGAACTATATTGGTCAATTCCACGTCATCTTTACGTCACCCCTGTTAGGCCAACAGCTAGCCATCTTTGCTCAAAACCATATTTCACGTGTTGTGTAAAAGCAAAAAGAATGTATACAAATATAATAAGTTTATTGCGTATATGAATTAGAGAGCGGATGGAAGTTACTTATCTCCCACGACGCGGACCGGTTTCGAGTGAGTGGAGTCAATCGCGTGTTTAGTAACGCGGCTGGTCGCCGGCGCGCCCTGGGCGTGCCCACTGCCCACTGCCCTTCCGCTCCCTGTTCGTCCTTTAAGTCGCATCTTGCGATCGGCCGGCGTCTTGTGCGGCACCGGATGTTCCGTGAAATACATTTCCTGTTGGCTTGTAATTTAAGGGCACGGTCAGAGTAGATCCATTTTCGGTCGAAGAAAAGTTCGCGCGCGAACGGCCGACTGATTCTGCAGACCTGAGTGGTCACACTGCATCCGACTGCAATAGACATCTATCTGTGAATTATTGAGTATAAGTGGCATCTAATGGAAGCGAGATTATAACTGCTTGCTGAGAGCTCTACTCTTAAATTTCTTCTGTTTGAAAATCAAAGGTCGAATTTTAGAAAATGCATTACTACAGAGGAACGATTATTCATAAACATAAGATATGTGAGGTTATGTCACTTGTTACAACACGTTTTGTACTAGTTTCGTCCATTTCTTCTGCGATTTCATTCCATGATTTCCTGCTTTTGCCCCTGTTGTGAAATCTGGAATCCGATGTCTTCCACAGTGTATCTCGTTCGTGTACAAGTGAAACCAACTTTTCAACATCCATTTCCGACAGCTCAGACCGACCGAATAAATCAAATTCATTTGATATCGGTCTGCCGACTTCGCAGTTCGGCCGTGTTCGCCAGAACTCGTCGGATGCAATGTGACCGTGCCGGCGCTCTAATGAGGGTTTGACATATTCGACCGTAAACGTCCGTGTTCAGTCGAACGTGAATTCGGCCGAAAACGGATTCACTCTGACCGTAACCTAAGAGCTTCTAGGAAGTTCACTTTGGGAAAAATAAATTCTTATGACATGGTACAATTCTAAGACGTTCTTGTTTTATTATTTCGTGTTTCTGGTTGCGTCGACTGCTATGGTCATTACTCCCGTACGTGTAGTGTATGTTGTATTGCGCGAAATGGCGGTGTTCTTCCGCAACTGGACGGCTAGATACAGAGCCGACCTACACGTCGGCTTGCGCAGTCTTTCTTAACTAGGTGTCTCCCACCAGTGGGGCACAACTCTAGCCGGGACAAGCTCTAAACTTCCGATCTCCCGATATGTGTGATAGTTTGGTCATGTGTTTGTAAGTAAGGGTTGAGTTTAGGTTAAGACAAGGAAGAGGAAGGAAAGATCGCGCGAGCCAAGGCCCGTTTGTTTGGGTACTGCTCCGGCATTCACCTGGAGTTGATTGGAGAAATCACGGAAAACTATCGATCAGAGCAGCAGCCGTTAGGATTCTCCTGCAGGCTGCGGCTGACTTCGACCTAGCCATCTAGCTAGTGGCGAAAATCCTTCCACCGTCGGGAGTCGAACTCTAGGACCTCCCGATCAGAGGCACTGCAGTGACATCAGTTGATGCCGTGAGCCTCCTCTCCCGGTTTACCTCTCTCCCGGGGAAGACGTTGAAAAATAAATAAAAAATATAAACACCTCACGTTAGCGCTGACGTGAAGAGACTAAACAAGGAAATCAGGTTAACAAACAAACATCATTGAAAATACGAGATTGTAATCAACATTGCTACGACTTGTTGGAGCAGATTTTTTTGTGAATATTAATTGAAATAAAATATTTATTTAAGGCTTAATTCGAGTACGCCATTACCATAACTATTATAATTTAAGCAGTGACTTCACTAAACAAAGAATTTTACAATGTTTTCTGTTATAAGATTTTCAGTATGATAGTTGTGTATGTAGTTTTAAATTGGTATTACAAAATCCTTATTCATTCTTGTTTATTTACGAACGATATTTGTGTAACCTTCAGTTGAACGGCAGATGGGTCGAGACGGCCTGAATAGGCCGTCGAACGTTTCGAGGCAACGTCAGAAGATGATTTATTTATTAGGATTTCCTTCGACGAGAAGTAATCACAATTACACCGCCCGTCCAACCTGACGGAGATATCATCAAACGCGCGTTTTGTGCGGCTGCGCAGGCCTTCAAGTACCTCGAAGTGCGCGACCCCTCTGGCCGCGTGCCAGTGGCTCCTCCCGGAGCGCCGCGCCGTCGCCGCCGCAGCCGCAGCCGCAGCCACCTGCCTCGATCGGCGGCCAGCGACGCGCGTGCCGTGCTCCTTCGTGTTTTCCGCATTGTGTACATCGCATTTGTTTTCCCAATTATACCATTACCGCATTTCTCCACGCCCTCGTTGCATCGAAAATGAAGCCCCGCGCGTCAGACCGTGTCGTGTCGGAAGCCGGACGGGCATTGGAGTCGCCCGTGAGAGTCATTAACCTCATTTCACCCATGTGTATTGCTTCGGAATCGTGCTCTTCCAATAGCATGCTATGTTAAAGGTCATGAAAAAATTACTGGATACGATGCACCCCCCCTCTTGAGTATTTTGCAAAGTGACTTGGCAATATAGTATTTTACCGGATTTACTGTTTGAATTCGCGTGTATGAACATTGCAAACTGCTCTCGTTGAGAAAACACAAACTTAGTCGCATTGAGTTTGACGCTAAGAAAAATATGGGCATGGTTGGTGCGATTGTAAAGTGATTAATATTAATGTGTTAATAATACTATCTGGGAGGTTGCCTTTCGTACAATTCGAATCACGAGCTCTAACTTAAAATATATTTAAAAAATTTACTTTTGACTCTGAACGTTAACTTGTTCAGTGAATTATCGTAAGATACAGAGCGAAAAATTCCAAAACCAGTGCTAAATACACGACTTGTATAGTAGTGGTCTGAATTTATTGGCCCAAAACTCGAGCGGTGTGTCCTGCGAATTTTCCGCCAATAAATACATAAGTATAAACTCGAAGAGAATATGTAGTAAACGAGTAACAAAAATTGTTCTCGATCTCAACTTCCGTCCCGTTTGGTTTCGTTAGTTCCTCTGGTTTTGATCATAGAAACCACAGAACACTACCAATCAGAACAGTTGATCGCTGGAATTCTTCTCCGGCCCGTGGTTGAATTCGATCCAACTAAGTGTCGAAAATCCACCACCATCGAAAATCCATCGGGACTAGACCCGGTCATCAGTGTTGCCGTGGAGCTATCATACTCGATACTGAAATAGAAGCGTCAATCCGTTTGCCAATGCTGTCTCTTCTTCGTGGATATGGCGCGGATTAGGGCGTGCATCCCCTCGCAGTGCCGTTGCCGTCGTGTTCCTGGCCTGCCGCTTGCGGTGGCTGCGCGGCGAGGCGCCCGAACCGTGTTAACGGCCGCTAGCGGCCGCGCTCTAAGCCGAAGACCAGATCCGACGGCTCCGTGCCGTGGGACGGCAGCGGGCCCGC
The DNA here is from genome assembly GCA_031308135.1 of Acheta domesticus. NCBI lineage: Eukaryota > Metazoa > Arthropoda > Insecta > Orthoptera > Gryllidae > Acheta > Acheta domesticus. Next base: position 244,321,461 of record JAHLJT010009436.1, on the reverse strand, counting down.
TTTCGGTACAGTCCTGCTACCGGCCCTCGTCGCGCCCTTGTCGCCGGCGGGGACGGGCTTTCGGGAGAAATTCGTTCCAGGACGTCCGCCCGCCTCCATACCGCACTAGGATCTCAGTTTCTCTCGCGCGACGTGCTCATTGTATGCCACACTCTCACTCCAATTTTTTCGTGCATTTCCACTTTTTGGGGAGTCTATAGCTGGCTGTGATAATGTTTAGGATCGTATCGTGAAGAATACTGGGATGATGAACTGTTAACATTAAATGAAACGTGTTCTTATATCATCCGAAATCTGCGATGTACTTGTACTCACACAAAATATCCAAATAATTATCGGCAAACTTTATATACTCTAAATATTAATACAATTAATATGGGAATGTTTTATTGTTTCTGGTTCAGAGAAGATATTTATGGTAAAAAAAGTAAGTTGAAGTGCCGAAACTGGTTCAATCATGCAGACTTCACCAGGTGACTGAGTGGAGACTCCGGCGGCTGACTGAGTGGAGACTTCAATGGGCGAATGAGTCAGAAACTCACTGACACTCTTCATCGAAAGCAGTTCAATAAATCAAGCAAATATATTTACTACATGTATCTCAGTTCATTATTCACTGACTACTGCTTTCGTTTTGCAAGATTTCTTTGAATGAATTTAGTTTAATAGTTTTTTATAGTCTACTTAATTTTGTTTTAGATCTATCAATCTATTTTGCGATCGGGACACCGGCAGAAATGGTTTGAAAATCATAATTATTTGTAAGAAATAATACCGTTTTGAAATGAAAATTAATCCAGAAGAACGACGCACATGCTATGCATGTTCACTAAAAAATATATACGCATGCTGTTGATTAAGATGAAAATGACTTATATGCATTTCGTTTATTTTATTTACGCCTACAATATATAATATATTTTATTATTTACCGAACATGTATTTTATATATTTTTTTATTATTTACATCATTTCTACATCCATCAGCGTTTAGATAGATTTTGAGCAGTAAACTCAAAATCAAATCTCGTTGCAGCATGTCCATGATGGTTAAATTTTATCATTTGTAAACATGCTCCGTAAAGAGATAATTTTTGACACTAAACACAGATGTACGAGATAAAAAAAATTAACTTGAGGTTTCATCTTTGCAGACCGTTATAAGATTTTAAACTACTTTCTCCATTATTGGTCAGCGCGTCAGAAAACAAGTCAGCTTCCTCCGAAAGTACTTAGTGCGAAATTGGGAAATGTCTCTCTGATGAAGCGAGAGCGTTCACGAGCGTTCACGTTGCGAACTTGCATCTGAAAACCGGGATGTTTTAGGTTCAAGTATTGACATTGTATTTTCGATTGCAAATACGAGTCATTACTATCTGTGTCGAAACTTCCACTGTGTTGATAAGCATACTAGAGGCAAGCTATTATGATCTGTCTGTGACCGAGGGTGCCTCTGATCTTTCCCGGAGTCTTACAAACTAGCCACGGTTCCTTTGCGGTTCTTCTTTCCCCATCGTGTTCTCTCTTTCGTAAAGCCTGGAGGGGCTGATCCCCCATCCCCAAGTGGCCACATTTACACCACACTGCAGACAACACTGGGAGTAAACAGGTTGACTGATTGTGATTCCGGGAGCGTCAAATGCTAAGGTCATTAGTTCCGTAAGCGTAATGCATGTTTTTCCTCGGGCTGTAGCGGTGAGCTTCCCTCGCTGGATAGTGATATCCGGCGCCAACCTACCTGTCGGTTAGCGGGATTTTTCCCAACCAGGTATCTTCCACCAGTGGGCCACCGCCCCAGCCGGGAAAATCTCTAAGCTCCCGAAGATCTCCCGGCATGTGCAGTAGTGTAATGCATGTAAGTGTAATTGTGTGTAAGGAGTGAGAATAGAACAAGGAAGGGGAAGAAAAGATCGCGCGCGGTCCGTGGCTCATTTGTTACGGTACTGCTCCGACATTCGCCTGGTGTTGATCGGCGAAACCACGAAAAAACTACCGATCAGAGCAGCCGGCCGCTAAATTTTCTTCCTGTCAGCGGCTAATTTGACCTAGCTGTCTAGCTAGTATCGAAAATCCTGCCACCTTCGGACGTGGAAGCCTAGAGGTCAGGTCAGGCACTGCAGGTCAGGCACGGCAGTGTAATCAGTTGATGCCTTGAGCCAACTCTCCCAGAGGGAATACACGGGTGCCTGGCTGACTTGGGAAGAGCTGTGAGGCCGTTGGAGGAAGGCGGAAGCCGTGATGAAGCCTGTCGCCCTGGGAGCCGCGGGCGCGGACGGTCCGGCGCGGTGCCGCACGGCGCGGCGCGGCGGAGCGACGGCGACGGCGACCAACGGTTGCGGCTTTGCGCTACGCTGAGCAATGAGTTCCGCGGATTCGCGATTTTCGCGGGACCTGCCGCCTCACCGGCCACCGCGGAGACAATACGCTGAGGACGGCCACACGGGATACAATGCCAGATGGTTGTCGGCCTTTCCCAGGTCGTTCTTATATCTATCGCTTCTCTTTTTCTAAGATTTTTCCCTTCTTTATTTTGATCTCTTGCTCTCCCTCCTTTATGTTCCAATGTTCTCTTCTTTTCTCGCTCTCTTGTACCTGCCTCGTTCTCGTTTCCCTTCATTTATCTCTATCGTTCTCCTTTCTGTGGTCGTCTTCCCATTTTTGTGTACAGCTCTTCTCTAACTAATTTCTTTTATTTTCTTGAATACATTTGTGATATCTTTCTCTCCTCTAATTAATTTTGTTTATTCTCTTTGTATAAGAACGATACTTCTTTGACTCTTGACACATTAAATATTAAATGTGATGTCCAAATACTCTGATTTTGTAGAATTTAATCTCTTGTAGCTTCTAAGATCACTTCCTTTACTTGATCAGTAAGGAGGAGGAAGTTGGGTTCGAATTACTATAGTTAATGGCTCTTCAAAATACCTAAATTGCTAGCAATTCGTTTAGGCACGTGCGTGACAGCGCTTCTTACCTCTGGGTACTTGCAGACGTCTGTGTTGTCTCTCTTTAGAGGCGTTCCACTGGACGCGCACTGCGGTGTCTGTTTTGCTGTTCCCCGACAGACAGCTGACGTGCAGGAAATCTTCACTTGGGAACTGCTTGGACAACATATAACTTGGATGTATTCCAGATGTTCTCGAATCTTTAAACCAACTAGCATAAACACCTCACCCTCTTGTTCTTTTCCCTTTCCTCTTTCGCAATCAGTTGACTGTCTTTACTATAGAGAAACTGCACTTTGAAAGAAAAGCATCCAGACTTCTGCGTTAAAACTAATTCTTTTTTCTCTCTGGGGATTACTTTGCGACGAAACATAATTTCCTTTCCGCGATGAGGAGCCTCGTTTTTTATTAGATTCCACTGTTACCTCCCATGATAAATTGCGAGAAAAGTGCTAGTCACGATAATTATCCCCTTCCACAAACATTCTTTCAATATCATAAAATTCTCTTACCCCTTTTTTCGAAAATTCTACCATTTCACATCATTACAGTTCGTTGCTCAACCCGCTGCAAGAAACGTCCATTTCTTTCCTTCCCTCTGTGGAGTGCGCCCGAGCCTTGGGGTCTTGGACAGGAATCCGCCCCGTGTCTGAAGATGATGATGGCTAGGGAGAGAATAGAAATTAATTTTGTTATGACAAAAGGAAATGACACATTTCTTTATGACTTTTAATTCCATTTTTCGTCGATTTCCACTAATACGTGTTTAAAGCATTTTTTGCTGATTTCTTTGATATTAATGTAATTTTGATGGAACTTGCTTCAAATAATATTTACGAGATGGAACAAATATTTTTCATAGAATTCCTGAGTAGCCTATTCGATTTCTTCACTCAGCAATTTTAATGTCAGCCTTTATGTAATAGAAGGTTCCTGTGACGCTTATCAGCGCCTTGGCGGATTCGACCGATTTCGGGATAACCGAAGACAGAAATTTCCAAATCAAACTTTTGCCAAGTGAGTTTACTTGAACGAATAGAGGAAGCAGTGATAGCAGGAAACATTCGATTATAGCAGCGACGTATCCAACAGCTCGAGTTGTTCATCTGAAGTGGTTTTGACCACATTCTTGCGTTATTTTTTCTTTCTTTTCAGGTCATTTTAAAACTATTTTCAGAGCATTTTTACTGATCATTTTCGGCGACATTTTGGGTCATCAAAACGCGCCCCCTCGCGAAGGCTATTTCCGGGAGGCACGCGCGGCTCGCGAAGGCGACGCCTCGCCACGCCTCCGCTTGGGGCGCTGGCCGCCGGCCCATTGGGCCACCTGGCGGCGCGCCCCGCCGCTGCGAGGCCTATATCGGGCGCTGCCGTCTTATTGGAATGTTGACGCCGCTGCTGCCGCCGCCGTGAAAAATGAGCGCGCACGTCTTCATATCTCTCGCGAGCGCAGGCGCTCCCCGCGGGCCGGAGCGATGTCTTTGCTCGAGGAACATGAAGCTCCTACATGCGCGCGGCGACACTCCGCCAGTTGGCGGACGCCCCGCCGCGTTTTAGTCTGCCGCCGAGTAAATTACTCTTAATTTATTTGTAATGCTCTTCGGTAATTTAGAGTGCATTGTCCGTTTTCTTTGTTTTGTTTTTTGTTTGTTTGTTTTTTTGCCGAGGATGCAGTTGTGCAAATTAGTGACGTGATTCTGGATGTTTACGTTGTCTTTCTTGTTAATCGCAACTGCGTTTGTGTATGTTATTGTGTGATGCACATTCCACATTGTTTACTGAAACTCATTTCAAGCCTGATTGCGAACAAGAGTTATACGAATTCTTGGATGAAACATTACGGAAAGTATTTGTAGAAGCTTGCAATAATTTTTGTCCTTGAGTCTAGAATAAGTGTTGTTATACCCTCCTCGTTTTTGTGAAGAATCCAAGAGTAGAAGAATAGTTCATAATTCCCATTTAGCTACAGTGATTAACTTGAGAAACATTGTCACGCTACAACGCACTTGCACCTTTTAAAAGACACTTCCTTCGTCCAGAAATTCAGGAGGGTTCTTGGCTTTCAGAAAGATTTAGCAATGTTCAGTAGCTGTCATGTTTGAAAATGTTTTAAAAAACTTAGATCTCGTAGTATTTGTACATTAAAACAGCAAAGCCTTCAGATCACGGTTAACATCAGATCTACCACGTAACGTAATGTTCTTGTAAAGGTTTGTTCATTAATATTGATGCATTGGTGAGAGGTATTTCAGCCGATACATCGAAAACGACTTTACAAGAAATATATAAATAGATGAATAATTAATGTGGAAGTCATTGTAAATACCCTTTTAGAGATTAGGTACTCTATGAAAATTCAATATTCAATTTCATATTGGATATTTAACGCAGTAAATATATTTCCTCCGACCAACAAACATCACTGGGGAGGAAAGACACGGAACATCACTTGGGACGAAAAGCAAAGAGCACCCACCGAGGTTGAGGCTCAGTACTTGTGGATAAAAAGTAAGAAACGAACTGTACTGAGAGTAATACGTATGTTGTGAAATAGTGTTCTATGTGATAGTTGAAGAATTCGGCGTACGGTGTAGCGTCCCGATAGGAATCGGAGGATCGAGGGCTCGTGTGTTGGACGTCCGCAGGCGAGTAACAGGACGCTCCGGGAGGAGGGGAGCCGGGAAGGGCGGCGTTGCGGATCGCTGGTGGGATCGGGCGAAGGCAGGGGCAGGGGCCGGGGCCGGGGCCGGAGGCGTCGTCGCGTCGGTAACGAGGCCGGTGGCTTCTGAGCGCCGCTGCGCGCGCGACAAGAAGCAGCGTGCGGGCCGCGGCCGGCGGGCGGAGGGCGCCGGCCGGGCTAGCGACACGCCCACAAGAAGCGGCACCTCCGCGCCGCGCCGCTCGCCCGGAACTGCCCCGCCCCCCCCCCTCGCAAGAAACGAACTTCGGCAGCTTCCGACCTGACACCTCCCCGTAAAAAGGCCATTTCTGCTGCCCTGACAGACGCCTTGCGACATGCGGAGTTAATCTACGCCACCTGCCGGCGCTATAGACGAATCATGGTTTCATGACATTCAAAGCCGATTCGCCGCATATAACGCCTTTTTTATGATAATTTCTTGTCAAAATTTTAGTACTCATTCCAATTATTGTGCATGCATTAGAATTTTTTCATACGTTTTTTCTTCTCTTTTAACAGTATTTTCAATTTTTTGTATGCTTGGTATTTCTTCATTCGTGCTTACTGTAATACAGTAAGAGCAGGCATGTGTGAAGAAGACATTTCATCAATAAAAACAATTCTAAATTTGAATGTCGTTCGGCACTTGAAAGCCCAATCTATCATGTGTGCTTCGAACGGGTAAAATGAGTCCCGATGGAAGCTTCCTCGTTTTCGTGACATGCATTTCTTTATTCGCCTCTTCGTGAAGCTGTAATGTAAGGTATCTGAACCTTGGATAGCATGTGCACCTCGTGAACCTCACACTTATTCGAATGGAAGTTTGGTACAAACTATAGTACTAGTACAAATTGGTGTACGATACGATTTCTACTTTGGAACATGTATTAGCGCAAGATATCTGCATATTAATTCTCTGCATGCATTCCAATCTGTGTTCAGCTGTGTTGATGGGCACAGCCGGCGGACTGATAGTGGCTGCGCTGCGTTGGGCATCAAATATTCGGTCTTCGCAACGTAACTAGAGAAGCAATTCTACCCGAGATGTTTACTTATCGCTGTATTAACTATATCTTTGAGACATTTTGTTACACATTTTCAAAACACGGTAATAATATCTTATAATACGTTTTCCCTTAGACACTCGTGCTGCTATGGTTACCTCGAACTTTATTTTCTCGTTAATTGTGTTTTCATTTATTTCCGTCACTTACACATTGCGAGAGTGCGCCTCCTCTTTTGTGTTGTTTCGCACAAATGGACTTTAAAATTGTAAATCACTGATACATATGTACACATGGATTTTAAAACTGTACATTACTGATACATATGTGATTGGAAACAGACAAAATTTTAAGGAAAAAATTGCAATGTTGAAACCGTGAAAATAGACTAAATTGGAAGAATCTCAGTAAAAGTCATTTAATATTCTTCTGTTTGAAGTAATGGAATTCTGAGTACAGGAAAATGTATGTATTGTACATTCAAACCTGTGAATGTACAATAAATAATAAAGAATTTAAAAATATAATAAAGAATTTAAAAATCTATAACTGGGGCGTGACCGCAGAATAGAGTAATAAAAGCTCCCCCTAAGAATACTTGTTTCTCGCCGATTTGTCGTTGGTATTTCAAATTAAATAATTACAGACGTTTTTGACAACAATATTAGTCATTTTCTGATTTTTAAGCGGCAGGAAACTGATGATGATGGCTAAGCCATCTAAATCTGCTATTTCAATAAAAACTATTGTTGGCAAAGACAACGCCTGTAAGAACTAAAATGAGATGCGATTCTGCAAATTGTATTTGATAACAATGAAATATACATTTAAAGTGTCTAATAAATTCTACAATAAACTGATGTCCCTTATCAAATGGTATGTAATTTTTGGTGATTGTTTCAGTATACAGCGTAAAACTATATGCATTACTTGATTGAATCATGTGCTGTCCATCTTGACAGAGCCTGTCGCGGTGGCGTAGGGACGTGGAGAACCGAGTACGAGAAGTCGAAGGTGTGAACAAGCATTGATCTTTTCATTATGTGGTTGGGAGGTAGTTGGTTCTTATCGGCCACCATATATGAACCATCATTTTATCCATACCCAGTGATCTCTCATCACCATTCTCCTCTCATGATCACATCTACCGTGTTCCATCGAGAGGAAGGCACTGGCAAAACACTGCTGTGTCTCCTGCCCTGGAAATAGGAGAGGCATCGAAATGGGAACCTCTACTCGCCGCTCGCATCCAAATGCTGGGCCCCCTTCACCGTCAACACGTTATAACACGAGGGTGTCATTCCTGAACGTGCGGAAGAGAATGGAAGGCGTGCGTCCGCTTGCGGCGTTGGTTCTGCCGCCGCCGCCGGTCGAGCGCGCGCGCGCGTGCGTTGTCTGCGGCGCGTCCGCTCGAGCGCATCTCAAATACGCGCGTCGTATCGGCGGCGGCCGCGCCGCGTGTTAGCGCGCGCTCCCGCGGCCGCCCGGCCTTGCTCCAGTCCCCGCGCGGCGCGGGTGCGTTTGGCTAACTGGATCGCGTTGTTTGGCCATCGACGCGGGGAGACCTCGTTTGACGTTTGAGTGAGGTCGGGGGCTCCAGCGTTTTAGGACAGCTGGTGTTGTCTTCCAGTGCAAATCCAGATGGTCAGGCCTTCTAAGGCGTGGGTTCCACCTGGTCATGTGTGCAGATGGGGAGAGTTTACGACGATGGAATGTGTGTTTTCATGGTTTATGTCTGTTGAATGGTGGACTTTCGAAAATTGACGATAAGATCATGTTTGTTGAATGGAATTGCAAAGGTGAAATCCTGTAAGAAAAATATGTCGTCTCTTCGATCAGAATGATTTTTCTCCTCAAACAACTGCTAGATGTCGCGTACCCAAAGAACACTAAGTGAGATTGCAATATTCAGATGAACATTATTTCCTTTGACCAACTTAATTACATTTTTCTCGACGTTATTCAATATTTTTGGCATTTTCTGGAAGAAATGTAGGTGCGTATTGGAGATATTTTTACTTTTCCTACCTGTATTACTGAGGAGAAGTATTGGAATCGCTTCAACAATATGATGTCAAATATTGGTCGTAACACCCGTCTTAAGGTCTATCAGTGCTGTTCCAAAGATGGTTAAGAATGGTGCGGGTGAACGTGCAGTCTTGTACCCGAAAATCGGGGAATGTACGAGTGTAACTGTCAGTTTAGAATCTTTGTAGATGAAACTTCGTGAATACAACAAGAGTAAGATCTACTTGTGCCGTTCTGAAGATCATTAAGATGTTTTAATTTTGGGGAAAACATTTCACGAAACCCCTGTGCCACTTTCAATATTTTCCGGGAAGATCGCTAAACATTTTTCATAAAATTTGTTGACTCTTATAGAAGAAAATGCAATACGGTATAGTTTGGATTTTCATTAAAGTCTGTGACATTTAGAAAATTACAAAACTATTTATATTTAAAATATATGGTTTTCATCCAAACAGACATTTGATTTGAAATTTCCATTCAACCTAATATTGCGATTTTTGCTCTAAATGAAAGGTGGGCCCCGATGTTTTATCGTTTGCGTTTATTAACAGGTTTTAACTAAATTTGTAATGAACACTAAATTTTAATAACATAAAATTAATAGAATAAACGCTTACTTGCCTTCATTGATTCATTATTTGATTGTGTGAGTTGTAATCTATGTATTGAAAGCATTTGACTTTTCCTTTTCGAGACAATTGAGTTAAAAAGCTAATAAAGCGAGTTTACTTAAAAGCGAAGAGTAGTTTTAAATAGAAATATTAATATTGCAATATTGTTGAGGGGTTTGTAAAGTCAGTGTCCAGCAATCACATGTGCTCTTTCACCAAAAAAAAAAAAATCAGATTATAATTATATGCTTTACGTTTTTAAAGTGAGGTGAACGCAGGATTTTCTTAACATATTTCTCTTACACAAACATCTACAGACCTTGATAAATATAAAACATTTCCATTACACTTATAGAAATATTTTAAACTCCTTGTTCACAGTAATTAGCAATTTATTGTTCCAGAATCTGTAAATCTCCCTCTTTTCATTAGTCTTCGAGACTTGGTACTGAACAATATGAAACAATGTTTTCGGGGTTTTCCATTTTCCATACAGTGAATATGTACAACTTTTCTAACTTATATACAGCCACATCCCACACATCTATACTTTTCGGGATGCATCCTTTTTGCTCGAAATGTTAGGATTTATCTCACCTTTCCTGCCATTTTTCTATCATATTGAGTCTTGTGGCTTGGATTTTTTTTCATTACTTCATTCAATTGTAGATCTCTCGTACGTTTTCTTTAAAAAATGAACAGACGTTAAGTAGTAGCATAAAGGGAGGAAAAGTTTCAGTTTGCCGCTCATTCCCTCTAGTTTTAGTGAGCATCGAGAAGAATACGGCTTATTGTGCTCTCAACCGTTATCACCAAAACATTTGGAGCAACTAGATAAATTTGTAATAACTGTTCTTGTTTCATAACCTACGAATTATGAGAGCAGTGTTGTTTGCTTACTTTCAGATGTCGAATCGTTTCAAATTGTCGATTGTTAGGGAGTCTTTCTTGCAAATTTATTTCACCTTGATAACTGATTTTCATTTGCTTCCATGGTAAAAGATCTCGGATAGTTGAATTGCTATCTAATAATAATACAATTTATTCAATATTTTTCACCTGTATGTTATACTTTATTATTACACATAACAAGTATTATAAATGTGGAAACGTCGTTGTACTGATATGTCACGATACCATAAAGTGCTCTTTACTGAATTCTAGTTCATTTGACATCGCAGGCATGCGTCAACTCTATGGATTAGTATAAGAAAATATAGTGATGTGCTTCAAAGACGGAAGTCTCAGAGGTGTGGTCGTCTAGATTCTATATGAAACAATAATGCGTAAACGGATATTGATTTAACGGTATACGGCATATATGGTTTCAGTGTTCTTGAATCCTAATAGCGAATTTCACAGCAAATTAGCGGGTTTCTATGAGTCGTTGTATTACGTACACTGTCGATTTGCCATCTTCAAATGACTAGCCATGATGAAGTACTCATTACCGTCAATAATTTCCCAAACTTCCCTCAAGTGTATTCATTAATGCAATACTGACGTTAAAAGATGTTAAATATCTTGTACTTGAACTGACGTCAAATGCCGACACCCACATCCCCTCTATCAGAAACCTAAGCAACCTTCTCGCACTCACTTTACCACCGTCAGACAGCGCTGGCAGCGTTCTGCCTCCTGGTTCGGCTTCCAGCACCTAGATAGCGCCTTCGGAAGGTGGCGTACTCCACTTGTTTTTTCCAGTACTGTGTTACGTGGGTCCCGGCACGGCGGCCTCGCGGTTTCGCGCCGGAAGAGCCCAAATAATTTTTATCTCTCCTACGGTCACGAGGTGCACCGTGTTACCGACACCCCGTATTTCCGCTTCCCGTCACACACGACTGCGCCCCACTTATTTTTTTGTGAACTGTATTTTGTGTCCCAATTTTGTCACGTGCATTCCCCCCACTCCTCCTGGATTCAGATTTGAATTAGCAGACCGTTTTTTCGAATGACGTTAGTGTCGCCTGAAACTTTGTCAAGTAGCTTTCGAGGACGGCGCAAGTGAAATTGGTAATAAGTGCAGTGATTTAGAAACGTTTTTGAGAAATCGAATTATCCTGCGAGTCCTTCCGGCGCGCACCTGTCCCGCGCGCAGCGCGTCGTCGCGGGAGTGTTGCGGTTGACCATGCTGCGGCGGCAAGTCCTTCGCCGGCGTCCGTTGACCCCGGGGTGCGGAGGTTCGACCTCCCGAATCTTCTAAACGTTGCGTCACGCGCTGAGGGGAACCGCTCGTTAGCGCCGGACGTGACGTCAGGTGTGGTGGGGGGTGGGGCGGGGTGGGGGCGCCGGCGCCGCGCACTTTCTCCCCCTGGGCGCCCCTCACGCACTTCCCGCCCTCGCGCCGCCGCCCCCGCGAGCGCGCCCCGGCCCGCCCCCTTCCGGCCGGACGCAGCGCGGCGCCTCTCACCGGCAGCCCTCGCGCCTCGGGGCGCAGCGCAGCCACCGGGGACGCGCCTCGCGGCAAATGCATCCCGCTTCTTAATCGTCATCCACGTGAGAGAGGTAGCTCGGAGCATCTATTTTTGTCACTGCAGTGCTTCTGAGAGGTCCTAGAGGTCCGACAATATTTTCGACACTAGCGTGTCAGGTCGAATTCAGTCGTTGTCCTGAGGAGAATTTCAGAGGTCGGTTGCTCTGATCGATAGTTTTCCTTGGCTTCTCCGATCATACCTGGCGAGTGTCAGAGAAGTACCCTAAGACACGGGCCACGGACCGCACGCGATCTATCCTTCCCATTTCTAGTCCTGTCTTACTCCTTACGTACACACACACACACACACACTTACACGCTCTACACTACCACATACGCCAGGTGACCGGTCGGAAGCTTAGAGATTGTCCCGGTTGTAGCCGTGCCCCCCCCCCCGCTGATAGATATCTGGTTTGGTGAAAATCCCGTGAGCCGACGGTAGGTCGGTGTCAGATCTCACCATCCAGCGGGGAAAGATCACCGCCACCTCCCAGATAAAAAACATACACTACACCTACGGGACTAATGACGACAGAAGTTGACGCGCTCGGAATCACTAATCAATCAATCAATCAATCAAAATGTCACCCACTTGGACTTCCCTAATCCAGCTCCACAAAAGTAGCATTTGCAGGACCACGTCTTTGCCGGTCTTCACACCTACGGTTTTTACATTATTCTATGATTCTGAAGGTTTGTATATCTGAAGTATGGGAAGTAACAAAAAAGAGCGAAAAAAATGGCAGCAACCGAGAGGATCTTCTGGCGCCGACGTTGAGGACTGACTTTAATGTATAAAGTTAAGAACGAGGAAATTAAACGTAAAGCGGAAGTAAGTTTGAATATAATGGGCACAATCTAAGTAAAAAGTCTAAAATGGAATTGACACATGCAAAGGACGAATGAAGAATGTTGGCCAAAAATATTGTGGAAATGGCACCAGTTACCCATCGAAGAAAAGGAAGACCTTGACTTTCATGGGGAGAAGGAGTGGAAGAGGCTGTGGTGAAGAGACGATTGAATAATAATGACTACAACACTAGGGAGAAATGGAGGATGCAAGAAACACCGTAGGGTGTAACATAACTCGCTATACTACCACTGTGTGATTTAAAGTTCCTCTTCGTTGATTTGTTCAATCCCCTTACATAGGTGTCTCAGATTAAATGGTACAAACCTGTAGGGCAGGGCATATAGATAGGTGGAACATGATCACTTTTTGACAAATGTCGAAAATATCATGTAACCAAGTTCTACACATCCCTTGTACATCTGATTGTTAGGAAATTCTACATGCGCCTGTGTTCGGCAGATACCTGATTGATATCTCTTTAACCGCAACAGAACGTGACCTGCCGGACATTGATGCATGGTAAGTTGCCTAGCAATCAGGGGTAAATAACACATTCCGCAAATTCGTTTTATGAAATTTCCCACCACATGATTATTAACAAAAAGTCTCTCTGCACTCTGAAGTCTGCAACATTTATTGTCTGTTACCTGTAGATTTTAAAGAATCCTTGACGCTAAAATTAATAGTAGCTATTTAATGAGAAAAATATAATTAAATAGTTTGCGGGATTCTTGTGTTGCAATTGCAATGGTTCTCTCAGTCTTATAATGAGTAAACTGTCTCCCAGGCTGATACTACATCCGTAAATCCGATCAGCATGGAATCTTGTCGTTAAGGCTGTCGCTAAGAACTAGCGGCTGTGCATGTGTCTGTTTTTCATTTACACAAATAAAACCTTTTGCCTTTGGGGGGAAAGGGCCCTTGGAATCCGTGGCGATGCCGGCGAGTTTTCTGCTTGTCAGATGGATATCATGAGCCTCGGCTGCACGACGGGTGGCGAGCCGAACGGCATCCCTTGTAAACTTTCTTGAATTATAATATCTCTCATTTGTGGGGCTCAAACTGCTACTGCCTCAGTCCCTTCGTGTGCAGTATACAAACAAGATATATAGTAACGAAGTAAGGCACACTTTGATCAAAATTATGATATTAGCGTTTACGAATAGCGGGTGACTTTGTGTGATTAATCTTGTTATTGCCTCAAGCCCTCCATCACGACACGACTCTACGCTCCGACACTTCATCCAATCAAATTATTCAAAGTACTTTGTTTTATTACTGATAAAAGAATCCCGGCAACATTTTTATTAACGCATCTTTTCTTAATAAAGAGTAAGTTCTGCTTTCGGCGTTTAACATCTTTTAGAATGTCATCCTTGTAGATCTGATTGGACAGCGTGTCGTTCACCTTTGGTGTTCCGTTTGATGCTGTTTATTGGACTCCCTATTGCTACGTAAGTTCGACATGCATAAAATTAATCTTTAATTGTATCTTCGCTTCTGATTGTATCTAATGTAAAGCTCTTGTCAAACCCATGTAGTTCTACGGAGATATTACTGAATTTAGATTGTTCTGGTGTAGTAATTCCCTATACGGTCTCCACCGTTAATTTCACGCGAGCAGTAGTCCTTGCGCGAGAAAATATCTTTTCCCTTTTGCACTCTTATCTACATGTTATCTCAAAGATTTAACTTAAGATGTACAATTATGGATGTAGTTATTCAGTGGTAAGAGGAAATTGTGAGAAAATCCCAAATTCTGCTTTATTGTGATTGTCATTTACTTTGCGTACAAAATTTCTATGTTTCGTGCGTCGGCTTAAAGCTCTCTTTCTATAGAGTATTCCTTGCACATCTGTTTCATATTTTGCAAACGATTTTCCGAAGAAAAAGAAGAATTCTTGTGAGACCGCCTTAAGAATTCTTGTGGGACTGTCCATCTTTCACTTGTAAGTTTTTGAGATTCTGAAATGACTTTTGAATTCTGAACTCTTGAAAAGCAAACACATGTGAAGAGTTAATTTGAACATGTTGTTCTGCTTTGTCCTATATTGTAAATGTAACTGAAAATAAGTTCAGAGTTCAATAGACCATATTTCATGATCTTGTGTGATGCTGAAATGATACATTCAAATTAACTCTATTTCTCCGTATCTTCTGTGTGGAGAAATAACGTAATGTTCTTTCATTTATATTACTTTCGGTGAGACCCTTGCATTTTCTTTTCTTTCATCTCCAGAGGTATCTGCATTTCGCTATTTTATCTCAGTTGATCGTACCTAGTTCTATTTTAGGATATTGGATATAATTGTATAATTATATAATAATCTGATTGTAGGATATATTATGAAGGAAATATGAAGAAAAAATTACCAAATACAATTTGGAAAACAACATAAAACCCATGAACTTATTACACCACTTGAGACGAACTCTATGGGTTCTTGCAGAAGTTCCACATTTTGACGCGATTCTTCGAGTATTATTGCTAGACAATGCATTTTTAAGTATAGGCGCGTATTTTTTAATGTTTTGCAAAGATATCTTCACTCGTGTCTATTGTGTACAGATACAAAACAATAGATTTTAATTTACTGCAGTCATTGTTGTTGCCTAACCATGAAACACTAGGAACGCTACTAATAGAACTGAGATATGTGCAAATTTTGTTTTATCCTTATAAAGTATTCGAGTAATCTGTGCCCGTCGGTGAATCCCTGCGTCCGTCACTCAAAACCATGTGTTTTTGCTGTTTTTTGTCAACTAATACGTGTTTTGAGCGACTTACGGTACATACAAAGGTGATCAATAGCTCATTGGATTCCTCTCAATGAGGCGAATGGACTGGCGTTGTTTATAGGCAAATAATTTAGTGCATTCTGAAGAAGAAAAAACAACTTGAAAAGAGTTTTCGATGTTTCAAGGCGCCCACAGGGGTAAAACGCTGTAAATTACTACCTTTCCGGCATAGTGTGAATCCTTAGGTCATTACCCATAAGATAGACTGTATGTAAACCTTTTTAAGTGAGGAAACATAAATTAAAAAGAAAGTACTTCTATCAGTGAATTCACTGATAGAAGTACTTTCTTTTTAATTTATGTTTCCTTATGTGTGTGTTCCTTATATGTATGTGTGTTATATACATTGAAAAATAGTACGTCTTCGAAAAATTTTCAATTGCTAAATGAAGATTTGATTATAAGACTTGTTAATGAGGTAAGTCATCTAACCCAAACTTAAAATAAAATGTATGTTAATTGTAAGTTGAGTTCTTTAGTTTGTTTAATAGTGAGATGTATTTTATAATGCTTTGTGCTACATTTTATAAATTATTTTCTGTTTGTGTATCTTTGATATGAAGGCAAGCTCTTTTGTGTTGGGTATTTTTTAATATGAGAATAACAGGGTCAAGTACTACGACTCATTGGTCAGTGGTGGTTATTGTCGAAAACTAAGAATTTTTGTAAATTAGACAATGGTATTTCTCATAGAAACAGCACATTCCCAGAACGCAAATATAATACATGACTAACATGAAAGACGGTCTCTCGCGCACGTCTTCACCTGTCAACCTTTGAACTTTTCATTCGAAATCGCCACCGACGTGCGAAGAAAACGCCCTCAGGGATTTGCAATGCAGCTGTGATGACAACTATACTCCGAGTTAAACATAGTGGCACTTGAAGGTCACGAGCTGGACGGAAGGAGGAAACTGTCATCCAATCGGGAGCTTCGTGCCGACTCAGAAAATGGACTCTAATTTGTGCACCAAACCATGTCTGCTTTACAAATGTTACAATCAAACTAGTTTTTTGCTCAACAATTTCTACTTTTTTCAGTAAAGCTTGATTTTCTTACAAACAAATACTACCTTTGTTGTGGGGGCAGGAACGAATCCACGAGGACCTCCCTCCAAGCCAACATGTATTTGTAATGATACTAAATTTATTCCGAAAAATTAGTAACATGCATTTATTGAATCACATGCAAAGGGGTACTTCTATTATGAACAAACATTTTTTAAATGTCAAGTAAACGTTTTTTCTTCAAAAATATGTATGGGCCGGGAAGAGGTTACGAGCTGAGTACGAGGTTATTAGCTGCAATACACTAATAATCGTTAGTAAATAACGCAATGCTAAGTTCATAAATAAAATGGATTCAATAACAATATTAAAATATATATTAATACAAAAATTAAAAATATTGCAAAGAAGGGACATGTTCAGAATTAAATAGTACATAATTGAATATACATTTTTGGGCATTCCTAGAACTAACTTCCTTCTATTTGCTGCATTTCAGTTTCCAACTTACACCTTTATGGACGTTGATTTCTTTGGCAAAACTTACTATTCTTCTTTGACAATCCTTGACGCCTAGAATTTTTTCATGACCGTATTTTAATTGGTCCTTTTTCTACAATTTTGTGTAATGAGCAGTGAATGAGGATATGTCGTACATGGATTGGAACTTTACAGTGATCACATTTGGAAGGGGGTTTTCCATCTATGGAATGGACATGAGACAGTTTGCAGAGTTCACTTCTTAACCTAGTAATAACTACTAATTCTTTGTTTGGAAAAGCCTTTAAAAAGTCCTACTGAGCTGCCTTTGGAGATTTTGTTGTGTTTCACTAGCCTTCTTAGATTTCCATCGTTTATTTATTTATTTATTTATTTAGTCAAAAAAACAGTAAAAACTGTATATGACGTGTGGGGAAAGAAATTTATCTGCGCACATTTTCTTGAGGGCCAGAATTTTATTTAAAAAAAAAAAAAAAAAAAACGAAAACGAAAAAATTAATTTAGAAAATAATTATTTTAGAAAAATAAAGATATTTGAAAAATGTTTTTTCCCGAGTTATAGAAAATCAATTTCAACTGTAAATGAACTACAAGCAAAAGGAGTGCTCAACAAAACGTGCGCACAGTGAAGCTACATTTACGTCCAGAAGCAAAACAAGGGGCCATCTCAGCATTTGCTCTATGGATCAGGGAAACTGGACAAAAACCTGATCGAGATGGGGATCGTTTGATCCCCATCTGAGATCGTTTGTAAAATATATTTTGCATTTTGTTAAATAAACGGTTTCACCAGCTCTTGAATGTATTGTATATGTGGCTGTTATGGGAGTTGACATTTCTTCATCAGGAGTGGTATTATTTTGTCTCACTTACTGAATATAATATAAAATTGTATGTATTATATTGAATCGTGATACTGCTATTACTGCTTATTATAAACTTTTCGATTATTTTAGTAAAATATTAGTGTACGAAGTCTACTCGTGAAAAGAGTCATGCAGACTACATATAGATTAAGTGTACAAAAACCCGTGTAGACATACGTGTCTACGGCTCAACTCTGCTTTGTACTAATATTTTTCATATTATTTCAACGTCTTTGGTAGGGATTCGCAAATATGTAAACACGCACTGATGTTGAAAACAATAAAATCTTGCCCTTTATAGTTCTTCTCTTTTAGGTTAGCACAAATAAGCCTTGGAATTTACAGTAAGTTCTTCATTGGCCAAATAGC
The DNA here is from genome assembly GCA_031308135.1 of Acheta domesticus. Taxonomy (NCBI): domain Eukaryota; kingdom Metazoa; phylum Arthropoda; class Insecta; order Orthoptera; family Gryllidae; genus Acheta; species Acheta domesticus. The sequence goes on along the minus strand of JAHLJT010009436.1, from coordinate 244,303,318 downwards.
TTTTCATTTTTTCCTACATTTTTGTTACACATTTAAATTGACGTGATACGTCAGTTAGTGTTGCATTTATGTAATTAAGATGAGAATGATTTTCAATTCTTTCTTTAGGATACTTCTTACTAAACGAACTTGCTATTATACCTACGAGTGATTAGGTAGCAACATGTAATAATTCGTTTGGCCTTTCATACTGACGTGAGAAAACAGTGAATGGAGGTAGGTTAATTAATGTATTTCAAAAATATGAGATTTTAACCTGTTTCAGTTATTGGAAAAATGTAATTGAGAAAAGCACATTTTTTTAAAAGTAATTGAAGTAACATGAATGTATATTACTCCACGTTTTTACTTACAAATTGTTTAAAATTAATTGTCGGCTTTTTGGCGACAGATATCTATTTGTTATATTTTCAAATATTGAGAAGTGCTTGGATGGAGATAGAAAGTTTATAATTTTAGAGTTCAAATATGTAATATTGAATCGAGAAATAATGTATTAGTCAAGTCCTGGAGCCACATCAAATATTATCTCGGTGATTTTTTTAATATCAGAATCAATGTAGTCCATAACCTGTTCTCAATTTTGTCATCATATTTGCGGTGGGGTATAACAAATCATTGACACTTAGCAATAAAAGCGCGTACACATTCATTTACTATCCTAACACTTTCAGTAATATGTTATTCTAAAGGAAGCGCAAAGTTAGGTTTAATTACGTCTTTCATCAGTACTTGCATGACAATATCTTGTTACGAGCTTGATGTTGTTCAATATAGTCGTTTACCAGAAGGATGTTATTGAAAACAAACAAACACTTGTATAATCGATTATACTTGTTCACACAAGCTGACAAAACAAACTGTTTACATTGCATGCCATTCTGAAACATTGCAGGTACGTTATTACGTCAGTTTGAGAATCTCACAGTTGAACCATTATTAGTGTTCAATTACCATTGTTGATAAACTGAGTATCAATGAAGTGAGACCATGTTTGGAGTAGTGGACTGTCATTCATAAGGACAAGGATATAGCACACGATTTTCACCGTACGCTGGTCATTGAAAATGCGACACTGGATTTGTTTCTTCATGTGTATTTTTTTATTCATAAGCTATGTTCACGGCATTTACGCTTAAAATTCTTTTATACAAAGTATAACATATTTGCATAATGTACACTTTAAACATAGTATATTAAATATATTTATAGTTACAATCTATTGGTCCATTCTTCCTCTCTATTTTTGTAAGTGAACTTAAAAACAATCAGGTACACGATAAGGGCAAGATGCTAGAACGTCTCTGAGCACGATTGGGTGTGCACGGGGCCACGGCGGTTGTGCCCCTCGCCCACTCACCCAGTCGCCTGCCCGTCGCCCACGTACATGGGCGCGGCCCGCCCCGCCCCGCCCCGCCCCGCCCCGCTCCTCCTCACCCGGCCAACGGAGCAGTGTGCCTAGAAGGAAGCGCACGGAACCAAACTCACGTACGAGCCATGAGGATTCCCTCCTGTCTTTCATTCGATTTCTCTGAGCTCGTAAAAGAGATATGAATGTGCGTTCGCCAGTTTTCTTTATTTGACATTAATAGTTAGAAAGAGAAGCGTTCGGAAAATAGAAATTTCTTTCTAGTTTCCAGAAGGAAATTAATTTATTTATTGGAGGTTCTTATTATTTGTGGTATCTTGATATAATAGAGTAATTCATGAATAAATTTCTTGCATCACCAAAGAGGATCGCACACTGCTCACGATGTCAACGAAGCTGTTGGCATCATTCTCGCGGTTTGCGAGAAATTGGCTTGCGTACTCGCTACGAAACGAGAACGATAAACATCGAAAAACATGCTTTGAACTAGAAATACATACATTTACAGACGTCTCTTAAAGGAATCAAGTGCCAAAATTCAAAATTCTACTGATTTATTTCTGTTTTGAAAGGGTCCAAGAAGTTTTATATAGTCATAACTATAATTTTAACGCAGGGGTTCAAAAGCTGGAAGTCAAGTAGGTAGTTGTTTATTTGTGCTTGTACTACCAACTTTTAATACACCACTGAACGATTATTTGTATGTCTATTTTGTCGTACATGTTTTTCGTTCTTGTTCGCGGCGTGCACGCAAAACGAGTGGGATTTTGTTTTCCGTTCGCCGACACCCGCGGTTCAACAACACTCTTCAGCCCGCCCAGGCGATTTTTGTGTTTGTCAACACTTACGAAACCCCTCTCGCTCGGCGTAGTCGGTTCGACAGCCTAGAACCGCACGCGAGCTCGAGCGCCCGTGCGCGGACGGGCTGCCGGGCAGGCGACCTAGTCTCGGCCGTTTCCATTCACCGTTGAGCGCGTGCCAAAATATGCGAGGAAGAATGCTCGCGTGCTTGAGCGCGTGGGCTGCGCGGGTATTTTGGGAGCGCGTGTTTTCGCGGGCCGCCAGGTCACGCGCTGCTTTCGGTGCTGTCCGCGGCCGCCTGCGCCGCCTCCGTCCCTGTCTCCGCCCACGGAGGAAAGGCAGTGCCGGCATTTTAAGGTTGCTGTGAGATATTTATTTTGAGGAACATTCCTTGCGAAAGAATATTTTGTTAAAATTAAAATTGAATAAAATAAATAAGCGAAAACACATTCAATATTTAGTTTCCCACACATGCTTTATTACGTTTTGAAGTGCTCCTGAAAACTCGTGTTGTTACTATTGTATGTAAGTGGGAATATTTTTAGATTGCATTTCTATTTTCTGGTGCTATATTTAGAATTTTTCCTCCAAAAAAGTGAAGGTTAATATGAATGATTTATGTGAGTGTATGATTTAGAATGATCCAAATAGTTCTTAACCAAGATCGTTCACTGCAACTACTAGCACCATTTCGTAGGTCCGGCAACTGCTGTTTCTCCCGTGGCGGTGCGGCGGCGCCAACGAACCGGTTCGCCCGCAGTTGGCGCTCTTGCGCGCGCCTTTGCCCCGGGGCGGAGGCTTGCGTAGCGCCGGCGCCGCCGCCGCCGCCACCGCCTCCGCGACCGAACTCGCCAGGAATCTGCCACACCCACTTCCCTTGACCCACATTCGGGGACGCCGGGAGCGACGGTGACGGCGACGGCGCCTGGAGGTGGCCGGAGGAGGGGTCACATCACCATGGTGGCGGCGCCACGTGTCGCCGCCCGAGCCGCGCTTTCTCGCTCCAACGCCCGCGCCGGAAACCCGCGCCGTCTCCGTCGCCGCCACCGCCTCCGCTGCCGCGCCGCCCGATTTCTCCGCTGCGCTCGCGCATCCTCCGTTGCCCGGAGAAACTTGTCCCCCGCGCGCGAGAGCAACGGCAACCGCTGGCTCGTGGCGCGGGGCGGGGCGGGGCGGGGCGGGGCGGAGGCGGGGGGCCGGGGTCGCTGCCGGAAACGGGGAGGTGTCCCAGCGCGCGATTTCACGCCGGCCCGGCCCGGCGCGGCCTCGGGGCCTTCCTCTGTTTCTCGGTCTCGCGCGCTCCGGTGGACTCGGTGCCGCCAGCGACGTTCTGGGTGCGCGCCCTTAGCCTACTGGAACTTGGTTCTTGACGTGAACGCTGACGTGCTTCTCCATCCGCGCGTCGACCGAAGTGTCTTGAGAGGCACACTTTGGCACTACCTGAGGTCGTATGTTCGGGAATGTCCGGACGCGCGCGAGTCGGCGACCGCGGAGACCGCCGAACGCGCGCGTTCGTTGTCCTTCCGCTCCTTCTGCCGCTCCCGCTCCGGTTTCGCCAGCAGCCGGAGGGCGCGCGGCGGCGCTCCGCGTTCCACGCGGGTCGGCGCTCGCCGCGTCGCGTCCGGGGGGTCCGAAGCGTTTGCCATCCCGAACGCTGCGCTCGAACCCCCCACGGCTGCTGCTGCGGGCCCCACGGCGTCCCTCGAAGACGCCGCACGCTGCCGTCCCCGCTCGCGTCCTTCAGCGGCGCCCGCGGCAGCAAGCGGCGCGCCGCGGCCGGGGCCGGCGGCGGGCCGCGGACCAAACTAGTGCCCCGAGGAGGCTGCGGCGCGCACCAGCGCGGGCGACAGGCAGTAGCCGCTGAACGTCCGGATGGGCTCCTCGTCGGCGTAGCTGGAGCCCGGGATGACGCCGGGCTCCGTGTGGTGGCGCGGGCACGTGTGGCCGTGCGGGCACTGGCACAGCGTATTTGTGTTCACTTCGTCCAGCAGCTCCGGCCGCTTGCGCACCGTGAACAGGCGGCACGGCTCCTTCCGCTGGCAGCGCAGCCTCTGCAACACGGGACAACGCGCGCGTTAGATTCACTGGCGATGTTGCACATCATACCGAGTATTAATAACACTGACCCTTGCGACCATACTTCTTTGCTACTTGCGATAAAACATATTAGGCACATAACCTTTCAATTCTGTCATATCAAGTAGAACTGACTAACCTATCCTCCCCGCAAATAGACAGGTTGCAATCCGAATCAACGATCTCTCTCATTGCGACATGTTGTTCATTAAGAACGCTTAGTACTATTTTTATTATTTGCTAAATATTCGTGTTGAATATTTGGGAAACTGCATAACTGCGCCGTTTCATTTTTAATCCAATTATTGTATGTGTCTTTTTATTTTCCACACTGCCTTTCGCTGATTCATTTCTTTGAAAGTTTTCAGCGTTCCTTATAGTCCCGTGAAGTTCATAAAAAGCAACGTATCGGGGCAATTCTCTACAAACCAGTAACGCCTCCGCCTCGTTTTAGACCTTGACATACAAGGCGTGACGCACAAAACTTGTTCTTCACGCACTTGATTTCATTGAGATTTCTCGACACATTTGACTGTCCCGCATACGTTCATTCACCACGTCGTCATATGTCAAATTTGGCAGGTAATAAAATTAATCAAGGGAATGGTCTTTAATATTTTAAGCAATAATTAAAGTTGATTACGTCAAAATACTGAAATGTATGTTATGCTCTTTACCAATGTCTATTACTACTGACTTATGTGAAGTAAAATGTTGCCAGAATTGAAGATAATTCCCAACTTATATTTTCAATAACGGATTTATGCTGCGCCTAAAATAAATATTGTGTGGTCATTCTTTCTGGTAGATTATTATCTTTATACCGAGAGAATAGAATAGATTACTCTTTTTATTGGATTTCGCGGTGCGTCCTTAAAAAAACAGTCGTTCTAGTCTCATTTGCTTCATCCGTATCTGAAACTAAAACGTCCAGCCTATAAATCGACCTGTCATCCTTAGATCGAACGATTCGAGAGAGCTCGCTCGCTCTACAGCCTGTGGATTTCGAGCCTCGCTCCGACCTGGTTATCTGTTCGATTTCTTCGCGCCACCCTGCAGCACCTCCATAAATCGTCAAACGTAACCTCCACAACCGGATCTGCGACAGGATATCGATAAATTGAGACAGTCGGTATATCAAACCACGAAAACAGAGTCACGATATCGCTTCTCGGGCTGGACCCAAGCCAAGTCTGCCCATTCTTGCCTTTACCGTGATTGAAAACCGTGGACGCTTTCTTGCTTAATACAACTGCAGGTGTTCCCATAAGTCTGCTCAACTGCAGAATTTTGTTTCAAATGGTGAACTCTGTGGACAATGATGCAGTTCTGCGTACGCAGTGAACTTAGGATTCGTGATGAAACTTTCTTTGATCGAATTGACGAAACAAAGCACTCACAATTTAAAAGTCGAGTCATTGCTTTCTAATATTTTAACAAAAATCCACTTCCGTTTCAAAACCTTTTTTGTTCACGAGTTAAATACTATTATCGAATTTCAAAATTACACATGCTGCAAAGGATAGAGATGTCCTTTAGCGTTTCATAAGGATGAAAAATGTATACGTAATACGTAACAGGTTTACACATGTGCTTCTTTCTCATTTCTCTATCGATTGTTGTCCTGTCTCAAATTAATTTTTGCCTGTAAATATATAGATATCAAATACAGTTTCCGTTATCTCTTCGTACATGTCATAATCTCTTATTCACAACTATTTCCTTTAATAATGTGCTGGGATTCACTGCATAATTATTTGTCTTTAAAAAAATGTGACGTTTCTCCTTCTATTGGCATGCCTCGCTTAGAAGTATGCAAGTTAACGTAACCGAAAAAAAAACCACCAAAATTGGGATTGTATGCTTAGTGTATAGTATGTGTATGACACACGCACACGCGCGAATTCTATCTCCCTTCCTTTATCCTCCCTTTCCATTCCCCTCCCCCTGATAGTTTCCTCAATACACACCTCCACTCTCTTCAACTTACAACGCAGTAGGTGCATTCCATGGGCGGATCCAGCCGATTATTTTGGGAGGGGCTGTCGTAGATTTTTGTTAATAAACATATTTGTTATACTGTATATTATTTACGTGCTATTATACTATACTATATTTTTTTAAATACTTACATATTTCGAACATAAATATTTAAATAAATTTTGCCAAATAAAGAAAGGTAAACGAAAACTCTAGGCCTTTTGAGAGGGGGCCATGCCCCCCCCTGGATCCGCCCGTGGTGCATTCTCAGCCGCGCGTGCAATACTTACGCTCTGCGGCGAGCACGCGAAGGAGTAGATGAAGCCCTGCGCGCCGCCCTCCGAGTGCGGCTGGCGCTTGATGAGGTAGGCGACGGCGCCCTTGGGGCAGTGGCAGTTGACCACCTGCTCGGTGGCGTTGTTGGGCGCGCTCTTGAGCGTCCACGTGACGTCGCGGAAGAAGCGGCACTTGGGCAGCTTCTTGATCGGCTCGCACAGCTGTCGGCAGGCGGGCAGGAAGGGCGCAATTAGACGGCCATTACGCGCGCGCAATAAAGCCACCACTACCGCCTCCGCCACCGCAGCACCCGCAGCCGCTCCTGTTGCCGTCTGATGCTGCGGCCGCGGCTGCTGCTACTGTGCTGCGGTGGCGGGCCCGCCTATAGGCAACTGTTGTAGTGGTTGTTGCTCTGAAGCGGCTCGGGTCGGGATGGGGTCGATGAGAAGGATTGAGAGGATCTGATGAAGAACCGTTCTTTCCCACCTAACACAGGGAGAATCTGCACAATGTGACTGTCGTACAATATTCGTAATTGAATTAAATCACTTCGATAAAATTCTTAGTGGATGATTAAAACGTGATTTGTGATTATTTCCGTACTTGTACTTGATGACAGGTTGTTCCGGAACTACGCCGTGCTTCGTGCTCCCGATGTTGCGGTTTTGTATGGAAATTAAATTATTGTTGTGTGAGGAAAATGTATAGATTATCATTATTATATTTTAATTTCATACGTGTAGGTACAAAGCGCCAAATACGTTTTCCATTTCAAAAAGCCATCGACTTCTCTCAGAAGTCAGGCAAAAACACGAAGTCGCGTGAGGACTCCCCGAAAATCGTCGACATTGGAAATGACGAGCATCGCCTGAGAACTCCCTGAAATTCCTCGTCACGGATGTCGGCGTGTTCCGGTAATGTTTAAGGAAGGCGAGCGAGGCTCGGTCTGAAAGAGGCGTGGGAGTGGCGCCGGCGGCGCTCTCCGAAGCCCGGCAGCCCGGAAATGACAGTTTAGGGGGGGCCATCAGCTTCCGGATGTGCTTAGCGGCGGCCGCAACCTGTGCTAACGACGCCTCTCGCCGGCGCGGCGCGGCGCGGAGCGGAGCGGCGCAGCACGGCGCTCCTGAGCCGTGGGCCTTGGGCGTCGCCGCCGGCCGCCCTGCATCCGGGACGCGCCGTCGCCACGCACAGTGCGAAATCCTTCCCATCAACTCTGTGGCCACGGGGTTAAAGTTCTTTAGTAAAACATCTTAGTTTGGAGAAAACAAGGGTTAGGTTATTGAGCGCTTTTTCCTACTCAATGCTATTTTCTCGTTGAGGTGGCAATATTTGAATTCGGCCATTTTACTCAAATAAAATATAGATACTTAAATTGTAGTTTGAGTACTTAACCCAATTTCTCCAAAAATTGACTTAAGAACTTTTACTCTGTGACCACAGGACTAGTCCAAAATGAGTTCCTTTCTTCGATACCCCATCTGTACGTTTCCAGAGGTTGATGGGTTGCGGAGCAAGTGCAAAGACTTGAGAATATCCAACTTGTCGCAGTATTCCCGTGAAAATCATTCTGTGTAATAGAAAAGTATTAAGTTAATTTTAAGAAAAATGTTTATGTCATATAGTTTATGTATTGTAAAGTGTTTGTGTAAGTAAAATAGTAGTAGACCTAATAAAGTGTGTTTAAGTATGTGTTTATAAAGTTGAGTTATTTATAAGTAATACTAAGACAGGATTACCTAAATATAATAGAATCACACTTATCGGACCGAATGGACTTCAGGTGTCAGCTCATTTTTCGTAACGGCGGCGCGGTGAAGCGAAGCGACACCTGATCATGATGCAGCGTTTATGAAAGGACCATACAGCGAAGCCGCGGAGAGGAAGCGAAACAAGGCGTCCGAGAAACGGACTTACGCCCCCGCTCCGCTCGCTCTCCTCCGGGTGAATGGCGAAAGGTCCAGCAGCCGGCGGGACGGTCGGTCGTGGTTCCGAAGCATCCGGGATGCGCGCGAAGTCGCGCGGGGCGCAGGGGAATTCCAGAAACCGGGAGCAGAATGTGCTGTGTAAGCGAAGCGCGCGCTGCGGCAGCGGCGGCGTCTCGAAGGCCCGAAGGGCGTGGGCGGTGCGCAGGGCCCGCGCCGACCCCTCCCCCCCGCGCCGCGAACAGATGAGACGCGGTCCTCCACCTGCCTCCGCCCAGGGCGCCGCCACAAAATTTGTTGTTTAATAACGAATAAAAAAACAGTAGGAAACGTTTTCCTTTTGTCCATACAAGTTAATACTGAAAACTTCAATACTTAATGCAGTGTTGTCAAGGTCGATGCCACGAGCGGGAGTCCGTGGCACGAGTGCCACGACGAAATCGCCCCTCCACGCAGTTCGTCACCCTGCCACCAGAGACAATGCCATCATTATTGTGAAACGGCGGGGTTACTAATAGTTTCCTTTCCCGCCGCTAGTGGCGCAGAGAAGCACGTGGCATGCTACGGTGTCAGAAGGCGTGCCACTGCCACCAGTAGAAAACCTTCACACCACTGACTTAATGTTTCTTACGCTGAGGTATACTGACAGCTCCTACGTGCTTGTCGTTTTCAGAATTTTCCCTTGTGTCAGAGGATTAAAAGAGACGTGTAGCAGTTACTGCTGCACGAGATCTTCAGAAGCTCTCCGAAACAACTCAAGCTGCATTCACAGCCTTAACATTGAAATTTTTGAAAACAACAAAAGAATACAGCAAAATGAACTTTGTCATTTTTAACGGTGCAATTAGAATTACCCGTTGGAAAAGTTTGAAGAACAAATTTGGAGCCATTTTTGATAAAATGGCTTTTGATCGTTTCTGAAAATGTGTAAATTTAAGCTTATTTTAACAGAATACTGTTGAGTTTTCGAGAAACTTAAATGACATTATTTAAAGCACATGTACTCATAAATAAAATAATGTGAACAAATTGCCGCTAATATTGAGTTTTGCGATTACAAATGTCCGATGAACGGACGTCGCGTCGGCCAGCACCTGGCTTTTCAGCCTAGCGGCTCGCGGGTTCATTGAGGGCTTCGCGATTTAGAGAGAGTTTTATAAGAAGGGATCGCTTTCGTAGATATTGCTTGGCTACTGCTGACAAAATAATTGCAGGCTATGTCCGTTCACTCAGTTCGTCAGTGCGTTCGTTTAGTTATCTCATCCGTAAATGGTTTTCAACACCATCTCTTGCAATGCCGTCGCTCTATATGACATTCTTGTGTTCCCCGACCTGTCAAACTGATCCCTTCTTAGAGTAACTCCTCTATATTCGGAGGATCGCCGGCGGAGGATGGATTATTTCGAAATGCCTACGTGAAAATGTGAAGTACGTTGTTTGTGATGCGTACGATTAATGTACAAATACTTCAGAGTTTCTCGATCGACAATTACTTGTTAGATGTATCAAAATAATCGAAATACTCATTTGTAATCGCACTCAGAAGAACGCTGAATGTTGTGTCCTCGAAAAGTCAAAACCAATGGATTGGTTTATAGCATGGAGAACTTTGCTGCACAAAAAGACAGAAATTCCTTTGGTGTTTTCGTTCATTTAAATGTGTGACGACGTTGCTCAGCGACGACATAAATTGATACGTTAAGAGCCTAGAACGGACACGTGAAGGTTGGTTCCGCACAACTTCGCTCAGAGCGAAGAGCGGGTGCCTCGTAGATTGACGTCTAAGGAAATACGACCCCCAAGGCCTCTCATCGCTGCTATAAATCCTCCAGGAAGAAGCAGCAGCCCGCGTTGAGAATCCGATTTGAAATTCTACCTCCGCGAGACAACAGGGGGCAAGAAAGGAAATCGTAAATCGAGTTCGGAACGGCGGCGCGGTACTGTCGCTGTCGCCTGCAAACCTGCCCGCTTGCGGACGACGGGGACGAGGCAGGCAAGCGGGCAAGTGAGCATGCGGGTGAACAGGCGGGCGGCGGGTGAGCGGGCGGCCGGGCAGACGAGTGAGTGGGAGGAGGGCGCGTGAACGAGCTGGAAGGCAAGCGGGTGGGTGAGCTTGCGGGCAAGTGAGGAGGCGGGTGACCGGGGGGTAGGCGAGCTGGCAGGTGGGTGGGGGGAAGGCGGGTAAGCGGGATGGCGGGCGGGCGAGCGGGTAAGCGAACGGGCGGGCGGGCAGGTGGGCGGCGGGTGAGCATGCGGTCGGGTGGGCGGGAAGGTGGGCGGCAGGTGAGAGGGTTGGCGGGCGGGTGAGCGGGATGGCGGGCGGGCGGGCGGGCGGATGATCGGGCGGGCGGGTGGGCTGGTGAGCGTGCTTGCGGGCGGGTGAGCGGGAAGGAGGGGGGCGTCGGAGGCCGCTATTTGGACAACCCTCCGCGGGGCGCGCGCCTCCCAATGGTAATTTTATTCGGGTCCCTGCGGCAACGGGCGCCGCCACCGGAAGGAGTTCATCTCGCGGCGGCGGCGGCGGCGGCGATGGAGACCTCGGCGTATTGTGCGATGGACCGAGTGCCGGTCGCCGCGATTGGCCTTGGCTACCGGCGATGTCCAGGCGACCGCGACGTTCGGTGGCAGACTGCTCTCCCCCGCAAATGATGGGGATCAGGATGATGGCGGTGACGAAGGTGAAGACGGTGATTTTGTTGGATGATCTAATTACGTTTCCTGTATTTCTGGGCGTGTCCAATAAGTCAGGCTTGCCTTATGTTGGTGAGAAGTCGGTAGTCCGGCGAATCGCGGTATTAGATCGTTCAGTCTGACATGATGACACATTGCATCTTATCTTATAAATGTGATATTCCAGTTTCCATTTTAAGAGATAACTACACGACATACAACTTTATTACGCAACCTAGTAATATGAGAAAGACATATTCTTCTGCTTATTTACGTGTTGTGTACGATGGTATCCCGGGAACATTGCAGTACGAAGCAAATGAAAAAAACTCCTCTACTCCAGGGCAGGAAAGTAGTGTCTCACGAATTGCGTGATACTATAATGTTTTTGAAAGTAGGCATTCCATCGTATTTCACAGATTAAAAGTATAAATTGTCTTACAAATGTTCAGAGTTTTAGAAAAAATAAAATTTGCATTTACTTTATCAACAATATATTTCAAAGGGACGTCATTTTTGTTGTTTGCAATTCTTGCCTTGCTGCAAGCACATGTCGTTCTCACTCCTCCACATGTGTCTGGACACACGTTGCATCCGGTGATCTTTGTGTCTTGCGCCGCACGTCTTCGATCGTCGTCCGACCACCGCCGCCGGCGCTGCGCGGCGCGGCGAGCCCTCGAGTGGCTGCGGGCACATCGCGCCGCGCCGCGCCGCCCCGCGCCGCCGCGCGCCCGGCCGCCCGTGACGCCGTGTGCGGCCCCGCGTGCGGAGTCGCCGCGCCGCCGCCGTTGCCGCCGCCGGCGCAGAGCAAACATTCCTCCGGGCTCGATGGCCCTACGCTTCTCGCAGGCACCCGAGCGCGAGAGCAAGCGCGAGCGGCCCCGGACAGTGCGCCCGGCCGACGAGCGAGCGCCTCGCCCGCCGCCGTTGCCAGCCCTCCGACGACGCAGCTATTCATAAACGTCATCGCTCCCCCCCTTCCCCGTCCGCTGGCGCTGCCACTCCGTCCGTCGGAGCTTCTCCTCCTCATTCTGGACTCGATTAGAAACCCTCGTCTCTACGGCAGTGGTGGATCCGGGGGGGAGGGGGGGCATCGGGGTCGTGGCCCCTCCCATCGGCCTAGAGTTTTCATTCGTTACCTCATTTGGCAAAATTGATTTAAATATTTATTGATGTTAAAATTATGTAATTATTTAAACAATAATATTGTATAGTATCATATATACACTATACAAACAATATAAAATATAATAAATATGTTTATTATATTTTATATGATGCCCCCCTCCCCCTCAAAATGAACGGCTGGATCCGCCCCTGCTCTGCGACGACGCCATTACCATCTCCAGTACGACTGCCACTTTCCGGCATGATTGCGGCTATGGTGACTGCGTCCCCCGTTCTCACCGCCTTCACTACGTTACTGTCTGCCGAAGCCAACGTTGCCGTCTCTTTCATGGAAAGCTCGTTCCCATTGACGTCTCCCGGCCTCCTCGTCATCGCTCTGGCTACTCTGGCCCTCTCCGACGGATATCTTCACGCGCTGCCAAGCCTTGCGGAACGGCCGGTGGGCTGGGGCTGGGGAGCGGGCGCCCCCCGTATTTGGGTGGGCGAGGCCGCGTATCGGGCGCGGGCGCCCGCCGATCGATCAAGTGCCCCTGTCAGCTTTTGTTTGCCCCCTGGTTGCTAGGGGACTCTGGATGTTCGTAGTTGCGTTGTTGGCCTGTGAATCATCCTTTCCACTCACAGTCGACTTCGATTGCGTGAACATTTTTCACCGTAATTCAGAAAGACGTTTGTTGTTTATTGCCATGACTTCTTTACACACATGAAGGGAACACCGCATCAGCTGTCGAATTGCTCCTTGATTGTCAGTAAATATATACATCCAACGAAATATGCAAATACAAATACATTTTAAAGCAACTATCGTTATTGAAGATGGCATGAAATATTGCGAACACAGTCCAATTCAATACCTATTGTTCTTTTTTACTTCTCTTTACTACTCACATGTAAAATATATCTAGGTAAATTCTTCTTGAGTATGTTGTAAAAATCCCTTCGTACTTCTCCGTGTTCTGCATTAAGATTGCGACGAACCGGTTTTGTGGTAATTAAAATGACAGTTGCATTTAGCTTCATATTTAATATCGCATGACTGTGAACTAATTGGAAGCAGCGTTTCATTGTTCCAACCTTCCCGCGCGCGTATCGGCCCCCGATCGCCCGCGCTTACGCGAGCGCACGCGGCATGTGGGGAGCGCTATCTGCGGCCGAGATCCTCGAGAATTTCCGCCGCGGAGCGCCGCATCGTCGTCACGGAGCCGCCTGCGCCCGCTCGCGCAGACAGCCCGGTGCCCCGGGTGACGCGCCCTGCCCCGACTCGAGTCGAATGACGTGCAAAGCGTAAAAGAATCAATGGCTTAAAATCGTCACTTTAGAGCAGTGGTGTCAAGGTCTGCTACCGGTGGTAGCGTGCCATTCCATGAGCTTCTCTGCGTAACTAGAGTCGGGAAAGGAAACTATTAGTAGTAACCCCCCGCCGTTTTACAATAATGATGGCGTTGTCTCTTACGGCGGGGTTATAAACTGCGTGGAGAGGCGATTTCGTTGTGGCACTCGTGTCACGGACTCCCACTCGTGGCATCGACCTTGACAACTCTGCTTTAGAATCTTAACTTTCGGCGTTGTCGGCCGAAAAGGAGTGGGAAGGAAATGATGGAGATTCGAGCATAGAGAGAACCAAACTGCCGGTCAGTGGATTTTCATATACGTAGATATTAGCACAATCGAAATAACTCACGAGATCTAAATTCCCCCACACAATGAAATAGTGTGCATGAGTTCACTCTTCACGTGGAAAAATGTCCACCATTTCCGGAAGAATGATATCGCTTCAACATTTCAAGAAATCTAACAAAGCCGGTAGAGTGATAGCGTAAGGAATCAAATGGAGCGATGGCCGACGGCACAGAGGGAAGAACAATAAAAAGTTGAGTAGTGTCAAGGAAATACCGAAGGAATGAGCACGGGTGCAGGTCGAGTACTAGCCGAGAAACGGGACGCTCGGGAAGAGGATCGGACAACACGAAGTTTGGAGATCGGGCGAGGTCGGAGGAGATAGTGTCGGGAATAGACTTTGAGAGCATGGTCGCTGCTCGGACCTGTGCAGATACAGCTAGAGCCAGCGGGTACGGGGCGAGTATAGAGTGAAGGTCTGGGGTTGAGCGTAACTCGGGCCTGTGCAGATAGAAGTGGAGCCAACTGGTACTGGGAGGGGCTGAACGGGATAGGAATAAGAGTTAGAGCGAACAGGTGCGCGGCGAGGCGGGGATAGACGTGGAGGGCTTGGATTTAGCGCGGGTGGGGACTGGTCTGGGCAGATGGAGCTAGAAAGAATAGGTGCGGGGGGCGGGGCTAGAATAGACGTAGAGAGCTGGTTTGAGCTCTGCTCGAGCCTGTGAAGACAGAGCTAGAGCGAACAGGTGTGGGGTGGGGTGGGGCGGGTGCGTGGGCAGCGGCCGGGCCGCGGGGCGCACGTCGCTCGCGGGCGCAAGACGCGGCCTCCTGCGGCAGCAAAGCGACGACGCTCGCGCCGCCGCCGCCGCGGCCAACGGGGATTCCTGTGGCCTGACGTCACCGCCGCCGCCGCCGCCTCTTTTCCCGCTGGCGATTCCGCCCCCGTCCCGGCTCGGGACTCGCGCCCGCCTACCTCATCGCCCGCGCTGCCGACAAGGCTGTTGTCCGCCTCGCTTTGGATACAGCGAGTGGGTGAAGCCTTATTGCCGTCCTGAGAAGTTTTATTTTAGTCGACGCAGTCGTGACATTCCGTAATTATGTACGCCGAGAATGGCTCAAGCTTACCCGAACTGTGTGAACTACTCTGACGAGTTAACGAATATAAATGCTTCTAAACATAGATGCTTAAGAGTTTCATATTGTTTTTAGGGTGACGTGTTTGCTTATTTCTCCTGCGAGTTAGGGGTCATTGCCCCACAGGAAAAATATAAAGGGAAAATTTTAGTGTATTTTATTTCTTCACATTGATTTCATTTTGGGGAGTTGTATGTCCCCTATTCCAAAGAAAAACTCAGCCGCTCAGAGTAAAATCAGTCATTTTTCTCTCATTTAAGAAATAAATACAAAGGACTATAAAATGTAATGTTTTTTAAAAGTTGTTTAAGAATCGATATATGTACTATAAGTAATGCTACCCAGTGCGTGAAGCGTCAGTGAAATAATCAGTCTACAATGTATCATTCCCAAACGATATTCTTTGATTTCGAAATATCAATTCTTCCACGCCCGTAGATATCAAAGTGTACGACTAATAACCCTTTTATCCGGCAGCATATCTCTGGACATAACCTTGATGTGAAGCAATAGATCATGATGCACTCTCGGTTGGTGATTAAATCGATGTCCTTGTTTGGCTTCCTCTCTGTGGAAATCGTCCCATCCTTTACATGTAGCTGCAATCCTAGAAAAATCAACTCCCAAGTCCCATAATCATCGGAAATCGCGGTGCACTATGACGGAAGCCGCGTCATACCGGAAGCAGCAGCGGCGGCGGCGGCGGCGGCGGCGGCGGCGGCGGCGGTGCGGCATCGTGTGACGGGCATTTCCTCACTAGCATCTGCCGGTGCGCGAGAAAGGGGGATCCTCTCTCGCGCGCGCGGAGGCAGGGGTTCGCGCCCCGTGACTCACTGCGCGGAAGGCGTGCGCGTGCACCTGCAGCGCTGGCGGAAGCGTCTTCTCCGATTGCGGCGCCGCTGCGCCGCTTTGTTCGAGTCGCATCGGAAAACACGCTCGCCCGCCGCGTCGACACGTCACGCGCGTGACTCACGCCCGGCTGGCGGCCGCCCGAGATTCCACGCCCGCCGCCCAGGTGCTGACTCCCACAAGGGCGTGCTTCGTTTTGGATTCAATGTTGGCTAGCCAGTATTTCAGTCAGGGGAGGATCCAGCTGATCGTTTGGAGGAGGAGGCATCGTAGATTTTTGTTAATTTAATAAACATAACTTTTATTATATTGTATTTTATGTATGTATTGCAGATATGGTAGACATGACCATACAATATTATTGTTATACTTCGAACATAAAAAACATTTAAATCAATTTTGACAAAAATAGAAAGGTAAACAAAAAATCTAGTTCTTTTGGGGGGGGGCATGGGTCCGTCAGTGATTTCAGTTACATTGGAAGGGCTCAGATCTAATAGTTTTATAAGTTTCGAAAACTTTCTGGGATAGATTTTGGGAATACATGGAAGTGTAGATAGATATTTGCAATATATGAAGAATACTAAAATTTGAGTGGAGTAACACTGGTCTTCCGACTGTTGAAAATGATGTTTCCTTGCAGCTATTATAACAAATATGTGATTCATTTCATTTTGTAATGTCCAAAATTTTACTTATGTTCCAATTTGTGGATGCCCTTGTACTAGTGATTTTTCACCAGTTTTCGAAAACCGTACAATACAATACGGGTTCGTTCATCGAAATAACTCACTGTGTGCCTACGTAACCTTGATGAGCGATTTATTTTACTACAGATATGCTTTATTGAATTCTATGAAGAACAGAAACCGCGTGTTCGTTCTCCGGAAGGGGTATCGCCGTCGTCAAACAGCCCGTCGACGCATCTGGTCTCGAAAACGAGTGCGAGCAGCGGACACGTGCTCGTTCAATTGAGACACTTGCTCCCGCGCCTTCGATTGTATCTCGAGCGCATTTCCGCCGCGGGGAGGGGCGGGCGCGCTGCTCCTGGAAGGCCCGTGTGTTTTCCTCGGTACGGCCGGCGCTTATCTGCGCCTCGATCGGCGCACGAACGGCGCCGCGCGGCCGCGCCCGTGAATCACTGCCCGACGCGCATGCGCACGCCACTCGAGCGGGCGCCGCTCCTAATATCGGATGCAAAGCAAAGGAATAAATGAAGATCTTGAGGCCACCGGCGGAGCCAGGGGGGGGCGGGGGGATCCCCCAAAATGCCTAGAGCCGTGGTCTCAAGGTCTTCTACTGGTGACAGTGGCACGCGTCGTGGCTCTGTAGCATACCACGAGCTTCTCTGCGCAACTAGCGGCGCGAAAGGAAACTATTAGTAACCCCGCTGTTTTACAATAGTGATGGCGTTATCTCTTGCGGCGGGGTTATGAAGTCCGTGCAAAGGCGATTTCATCGTGGCTCTCGTGCCATGGACTCCCGCTCGTGGCATCGACCTTGACAACACTGGCCTAGAGTTTTCGTTTACCTTCTTTTATTTGGCACGATTTAAATATTTATTTATATTCAAATTATGTAATTATTTAATATTGTATTTTATATATCTATGTAATAATCAGGGACCGAAAAGGTATTGAATACCGGTAAAATACCGGTATTTTTTCATACCGGTATAAAATACCTTTATTCTTTTATACCGGTAAAATACCTTTATAGGACGTCTATACCGGTATGGACGTCCATAAAGGTTATACCGGTATTATACCGGTATTTTCGATGGAAATAGTGCCGCGTGCCCCACACACGCGCCACAAACGCGCGCGCGCCACAAACGCGTGCCACACGCGCTCGCGGCAAACCCACGCGCGAGCTAACCACACGCGCGCGCCCACACACGCGCCCCAAACACATGCGCGCGCCAACACGTGCGCGCATCAAACACGCGCGCCGAACAAACGCGCGCGCCGAACAAACGCGCGCGCCGAACAAACGCGCGATCCGAACAAATGAGCGCGCCGAACAGACGCGCGATCCGAACAAACGCGCGATTCGAACAAACGCGCGCGCCGAACAAACGCGCGATCCGAACAAACGCGCTTGCCGAACAAACGCGCGCGTCGAACACACGCGCGCGCCGAACACACGTGCGCGCCGAACAAACGCGCGCGCCGAACAAACGCGCGATTCGAACAAACGCGCGCGCCGAACAAACGCGATCCGAACAAACGCGCGCGCCGAACAAACGCGCGATCCGAACACACGCGCGATCCGAACAGACGCGCGCGCCGAACAAACGCGATCCGAACAAAAGCGCGCCGAACAAAATCGCGCGCCGAACAAACGCGCGCGCCGAACAAACGCGCGATTCGAACACACGCGCGCGCCGAACAAACGCGCGATCCGATTAAACGCGCGCGCGGAACAAACGCGCGATCCGAACAAACGCGCTAGCCGAACAAACGCGCGATCCGAACACACGCGCGCGCCGAACAAACGCGCGCGCCGAACAAACGCGCGCGTCGAACAAACGCGCGCGCCAAACAAACGCGCGCGCCGAACAAACGCGCGAGCCGAATAAACGCGTGCGCCTAACACACGCTTGCACCTCTCACACGCGCGCTACACACTTTTGCGCTATACACTCACGCTCTATGCACCCACGCGCTATATACACTCGCTCTTTCTTTCTCTTTCTCTCTTTCGTTCTCTTTCGATTTCTCTCTCTCTCTCTCTCTCTCACACACACACACACACACACACAGTACACATTCGGCAAAGCGTTTGTTGGGGCCTACGGTCAAACATCCTTCTCTCATATTTCAATTCTACTCACTGCGAAAAGAAATTAATAGCGTGGAGTATGTAGGTCGAGTGCGTTATCCTCTGCCGAACCGGAGACGCTCGTGGGTCGAAACGCTGACCTCCGGAAACTGCCTACGCAACGGCGCAGCCCTCGCAGTTCTTACAAAGGGGAACTGATTCCGAGAATCGGAATGCGCCAAGGAACGTTGCGTGAAGTCTTATCAACCGATGTCAGATTTCTGTCGCCTTCGTTCTTTCACAACTGATGTCGAAGGTCATATCCTGGCAGAGGCCGCAGGCCCGACCACGCGCGGCGATGTCTGCACTTCCAGAGGCGGCACGTTGCATTTGTTTTAAAAACTACTTGCCATACTTCACAGCACTTAAATTTCATATTTATGAGTTTTGAGGGTGAGGATAGGACAAGGAAGAGGAAGGAAAGATCGCGCGCGGGCCGAGGAGAATTCAAGCGGCCGGCTGCTCTGATCGGTAGTTTTCCTTGGTTTCTCCGAACAATATCAGAGGAATGCCGGAGCAGTACCCTAATAGACGGGCCACAGACCGCGCGCGATCTTTCCTTCCTCTTGTCCTATCCTCACCCCTTCACTTACACTTACACTAGCATGCATTACACTGCCATACATGCCGGAAGGACCGTGCGGGAGCTTTTGCCGGCTGGGGAGGGGGGCGCTGGTGGGAGATACCTGGTTCGTGCTCCCACACGCGCGTTCGCGCTCCCACACGCGCGTTCGTTCCCTTACACGCTCGCACGACTCCACAAGCGCGTTCGCGCTCCCACACGCGCGTTCGTGCGCCCACACGCGCGCGCGATCCCACGCGCGTTTGCGCCCCGTCACGCGCGTTCGTTTCCTTACACGCTCGCACGGCTCCACAAGCGCGTTCGTTCCCTTACACGCTCGCACGACTCCACAAGCGCGTTCGCGCTCCCACACGCGCGTTCGCGCGCCCACACGTCAGATTGTTTCCCTTCGAAACCTGTATGATTCTACTGAAATACCGGTATTTTGTCATGAAAATACCGGTATTTTCATGAGAAAATACCGGTAAAATACCTCTAAATAGAGGTATTTTACCGGTATAGACGTCGAATAAAGGTAAAATACCTCTAAAAATACCGGTATTTGACGTCTTATACCGGTATTTTTAAGGTATTTTGAATAAAGGTATAATAGAGGTAAAGGTATTTCTATACCGGTATAAATACCTTTACCGCTATTATTTCGGTATTCGGTCCCTGGTAATAATATTGTATTTTATTATATCTACAATAAATAAATAATATGCAATATAATGACAAGTATCTTTACTATTTAACAAAACTCTACGATGCCCCCCCCGCCCCAAAATGATGGGCTGGATCCGCCCCTGCTTGGGGCAATAATATGCTATGGCACATTTCTTATGAAATTGAGATACTAGTGTTTATCGATGCCCTAAGATGTATCTAGATGTTGGGTTTTTATTTTAAAGATTCGCCGCAAGATAGCATTGTAATTCATAAAGTAATGTTCGTTATTCCAATGTATAAAATGTAACTCTTCTTTTTCTCAGAACTCACATATTGTGGCATAGCATGTTAGTGCCTCGAGGTCTTCAAATAAAGTGTTGGTGAATTGAACCGGGAACCTACAAATGTGGCTATTGTTTTGACGCGGCGTAATATGGTATTGGTCCTTAAAAGTGTGCGTTTCTGAGTATCGCCGAACCTTACTCGTTGGAGGAAAATGTGTGTTGAAATTTTGGCAATAGTGAAATTTAAATGTCGTGATAGCTTGTTATTTTTCCAAAGTCTAAACTTTTTTTAAGCTATTGCGTTCCCAACTATAAATGTATACAAGAAAGGGAAACAGAGCAACAACCATTGAAATATTCTATAGTACACTTGGTAATTTTAGTACACGAAGTAAAATCCCTTCCCTTAATTTTTGTCTGGGCCAGGGCTAACATCCTTTTAAAATGAACATTCCCAAAAATTTGGAGATGTTTTGCTGTCATTTGTGTAAAGGGCATTCCGCCATGAAGTTTTAATTTGAGCGGTAATAAATGAAAATTAATGTAATGAAAATTCAATTTTAAAAGGAACACTAAATTAGTAGTATTTCAAAACCTTTGGTGTAATAACACATAATAGTTTAAAATTATTTTTTTTATCCGACCAATTCCGAGACCCTGGGAACTTGAAAGCCCCGTTACCGTGAACGCTGCATGCAGGCTGGGCGCGTGCTCACCTTGAGGTGGCGCGTCCGATCGGTGAGCGTGTGGCCGTCAGCGGCCGACAGCAGCCCCGAGCACGCCTGGCGGCCCGGGCAGCGGCACTGGCGCTCCACCCACGGCGCCTCGTACAGGTCCACCTTGCTGCACACCGCCCACGGCTTGCACTCGGGCAGGTCCTCCTCCCGCGTCTGCAACACCACAACGACGACGAGGCTTAGGACCAGGCCTGGCGGAACGCCGTTCCGGTGCCTCCGGAATAATTATTAAATTATATTATTAATATACAACTATTTCTATTACATTAATAATTAATTTGGAGGAGCGTTCCGGGACCTAAAATTTTATAAATTAAGCATGCTTAGGGCAAAATTCGCTGTTAGGCATGAGAAAAATCTGAGGACGTGAATTTATGGAAACAGGAGTTTTTTGAAGACTTAGTCTGGTGTTCTAGCTTTAACGCTTTTCTATTTCATATCGCTTTCCGCGTTTGTATTTTTCTATTTCAGAATATATCTTTGCCTCCTATGACATATTTTTTGACAAATTTGTTGTCAAAATTGACCATATTGTTTTTCTGTTTTACGCATAATGGTGTTCGGTAAAGGGTTAAATAATAAACCGCGACATCTGTCTGTAATAAATAAGAAATAAATGACGTAAGAATGGTGTGGCGAAAAAAGTTCCCAGCGATCCAGGAAAATTTGCCATGAAGTTGGTAATAGAGGATGCAATAGATTGTCGCTTTCTAGCGTAATTTATGATAGGAGCATTGCTTTAAGCTGCATTACAAAGCAAAGAAAACAGCTGAGGCGGCTACTGCCCGTTTTTTTCTGGTGTAACTCAGAAGCTGAAATAAACAGCTTGAAGCGTCTGCTCGAACATTTCGTTCTACGTTTTAACCCGCGTTGATTCACTGCTCAGCGTCTGAGAACACTTTCCGCCGCGGATCCTTTTCTCCGGCCGGCATTTGTCGGACGAGGCGTTCCTTTCACAGCCCCCACGGCCTTCTGGAATACGCGGCGGAGGCGTGGCCCGAAGCCCGTCCGAGGAGACGCGGCGAGGCGAGGCGCGGGGCGGCGCGCGCGCCCAGAGCTCCGGGCTCCGGGAGGAGGAAATTTGTAAGCCGCCCCCGCCCGGAGGAGACAGCTCCGCGCGCCTCGGCGCGTCTCCCTCCCGATCGACGCACAATGCCACTGCAGGGTCTATTCCTCCGCCATTAGCATAAAGTCTATTAAATCTGTTCGGCTACAGCATTAACCACCCTTCTCGGCTTGTAGCTGTCAGCCATTCAGGCGTCCCCGCGGCCGCTGGGAGCCGCTGGCGCGCGCACCTGCCCGCCGCCGCCGCCGCTCGGCCCCGCCCCCGCCCCCCGCTCCGCCCCGCCCCGCCCCGCCCCGACACCTCCACGGCCGCGCGCCGCTCCAATCATCGATCCATTCATCTTGGGGCTCCGTTTCCAGTAGCCGGCGCGCGGTCGGGGGTCGCCGCCGCGCCCCCTCGACCGTACATCAGGCGCGGCCGGGCCCCCGCCCCTCCGGGCCCCCTCGCGCCGCCGCCCCCACCGCCCCCCGGCAACCGCGCCTCCCGCTGAGGGCGTAAATCACGCGCATCGTCTCGCGGTCGAGCCCCCGCTGGCTCCCGCCCACCGCCCGCCGCCCGTCAGGCCTCGCCCCGTCGCCCCCGGGTCGACGCGCGCGCCCGGCGGACGAGCCGGCGAGCGAGCGAACGGACGGACAGGCCGTTTTATTTTCTTTTAAATTGTGACCGGGCGCGGGTTTTTTTCCCCCCGTCGCCTTCTTATTCGGGCTTCCTTCGGGGAGAGGTGGGTCGCAGGGAGGCGCTCGGCTGTAAATCAGGGCGCAGACGCTGTAAATTACGCGCGCGAGGAACACGTGGTTGCAGCACACGTGTTGTTGCACGGGAGCGGCGGTTGCCGCGGGGCGGCGCGGGGCGAGACGACCTGGCCCGCGCGCCCCCGGGAGGGGAACGGCCGGGGCGACGTGGCGGGGGGTGGCTGTCTGCATCCTTTCTTAGGTGCCTCACTTCTACGCGTTCGTTCCCTCGAAGAAAACGAATGTCCTCAGAACGCGTTCAAATTCATGGGGCACAAGCGCCTGTAAGTTGAAGTTGTACACTTTTATTTGCGATGCGGTGGAAAATATAAATACTAATTACATGTCATTTGTTCTGATAATTATCATATGTATGTCTGCATTGCAGTTTCTCTGACCCGGAGGTCATAGGGTTCGAGTCTCGACAGTAGCGGATTTTCCATAGCTAGGTCGAATTCAGTCGCCGCCTGGAGAAGAATTCTTCTGGGGCAGAAACACCGCCACCTCCCGGGCGAAACGTGTATTACTTATGGCTTTAATGACCAAATTAATTTCGAGTCCCGAAAAATAAGATATTCATTCACATGTAGGCGCAGCGTAATAATCCTCTGCTCAAGGTACAATTATTCCGTAACAGTCACCGTAGTTGTAAAACGTCATAGACAGCTTAATTTCCTAATTTGCAGTATGCCTTTTGTAGGAATATTGCCTCAGGGTATAGAAACATCACTAAAAGATTGATTGCTATGTTTAACGTTCCGGAGTTCTGTAAATACTTTGCTAATATATTCACTCAAATTCTTGTAGATCAATATACCGAATTATATTTTTAAAACAATCTAAACATTTTTCACTCATTTTCTACGGACATAAAGCATGCTAACTCGTCCCAGCCATTAGTTCGCGGTCGCCGTGACTCATCGCCGACACAAAATCGCGGCGTGCCCTGTTCCGCAGAGACCGGTCGAGCGCGCTTTCTTGCGCCCGCCGCCCGCCGCTGTCACGAGCGAGTGCGCACGGCCGCCGCCCCGCCACGCACGTGCGTGTCCGAGGCCGTCCCCCGCGACCGCAGCGCGTCGCAACTGGAGCACGGCGCACGGCGACGCGCGGGTCTACGCGAAAAAAATGAGAAGGGTTTTGGGAGAGAGGTCCTAAGAAGAATATGATGAAAGAAAAGCAAAGAAAAAAGGATCAGTGGCCACAGCGTCGCGGCTGTGTGGCGGTCGTCGTCGTCGTTGTCGGAACCGGACATGAGCGGCTTCGTCCGCCACCCACCCGCCTCCCTGCCGCCGCGCCGCGGACGCCACTCTGCGCCCCCGCGCGCCGCCGCACGCAAACCGCAACGCACCGTCCCGCCCCACCCCTCCCAGTGCCGCGGTGCGGTTTTTGCGCCCGCGGTGCGGTGACCGCTGCCTCCCGCTCGGAACAATGGACGTCTCGTAGCACGTGGCGATGTTCGGCCGTACGCGTTTATTGTCCCCTCCGCCAGTCTCCATTGGCTCGGGATGGATCGGGTCTGGAACGCGTTCCAGTTGGTGTGTGAACTTCCGCGTTGCTTTCGTTACAATGTTTCTACTTCTTGCCTAATTTCTCTAATGCAGCCTGAGGAGCGAGAAATGATGCAATTTAAAAATGCCTTCAAAGTTCCTATGAATGTGACGATTGCGATACCTGTCATCCTCATTCATTAATTATAAAAATGTCGAAGCATTTACTATCCAGTGTAATAGTTCTGATCTCCAGTCTTATCTAAAAAAGTGCCCTTAAGAGTTTGATATTATTCTTTTATTATTATAATAACTTTATTATTATTATTCACAATTAATATTTCGAAAACTACACAAGAGCAAACAAAATGGAAGGTAAAGAAATTCATTCCCCAATGTCCAGTACTTTAAATACATTCTTATACTTCAACGTGTACTTCCTGATTTTAAAAAAAACATTCAACGATATTTGAGGTGCGTGAGGCTATAAAGAAACACCTAAGGAGATGGAGTGAAAAGAGGCGATGTGCGGGGAGTGGTTGGGAGCGCGCCCGCGAGGCGAGGCGTCGCGTCGTCTGCGGCCGCTGGGCGAGGGGGAGCGGGCGATCCCCGCTGCCTACTCTGCCGTAGCGCGCGCGCACCTGCGGCGCCCGCAGAAGAAACTCCCGCCCGTTCCTCGAATTTTCCGTGAGATTTGCGAACCATGACAGATTTTTAATTGCCCCGAGCGCGCAGCGGTCGTGGCCAGCCCCCGCCGCGTCCGCCGCCGACTCCACCTCGCGCCCGCTCCCGTCGCCCTCATCCTCTGCTCTCGCAACTCCCAACGTCATTGCTGCCGCTGCCTCTTCCGCCAACGCCACCTCCGTGGCCGATCTGCCCCACCTCCTCTTGCCCCAGCACACCTGCGCGTCACCTTCAGCTACTACCTCAGTTCTTTTAGATTGATTGTCCGGGCGCGTCAATGATGTCATTATCCCCGTAAGTGTAGTGCGTGTTTTATCGCTGGTAGTGGCAGTTATCGTTCTCCGCTAGATGGGGAGATCCGGCGCCGTCCTACGTCGACTTTTTCCTAACAAAGTTTTTTCCAGCGGGGCACCGCCCCAGCCGGGACATGCTCTAAGCTCCCGACCAGTCTCCCGGCACGTGTGGTGGTGTAATGCAAGTTACTGTAAGTGTGTAAGGGGTGAGATAAGACAAGGATTGCACGCGGTCCGTAGTCCGTTTGTTAGGGTACTGCTCCGGCATTCGCCTGATATTAAAAACCACGGGAAACTTCCGATCACAGCAGCTGGCCGCTAGAATTCTCCTTCAGACTGCGGCCGAATTCGGCCTAGATTTCTAGCTACTGTCGAAAATCTTGGAACTTCCGGTCAGCGGCATTACAATGCCATCAGTTGATGCCCTGATCCACCTCTCCCGCTCTGCAGTCCTCGTCGGCGTCACCTCCATCGCCCTCGCAGCGCCCACCGTCGTCCCCAGCGGTTGCCTCTCGCGCGAGGTAATCTGTATCCTCTGACCGGGCGCGCTTCACGGCCCGGCCCGTCCGCAGAGAGCCCCTCCGCGCCGCCCTCGCCTGCCCCGCGACCATCCATCTCGCCCTGGTAATGGGGCCTATTTTTTACGAGTGGCGCGTTGAGGACGGGGCGCTGGGAGGGGGAGCGGCAACAGCTGAGCGCTCGCTCCGTGGCCCAGGTGCCCAGCTGGGCCGGCCTCGACCCACGCGGGCCCGCGCGCGACCTTCCCCCACCCTCCTGGGCAGCCAGGCTGACACCTGCCTAACGAGGGTGCTCCTCGCAATATTGACCTTGCCCGACCCCATAGAGCCTTCCCCAGTTTTCTGTTTCGCCCCTGGCAGCTTTCGCAAATTGACTGCAGTAATTCGGCTGTCTGACAGGACTCTAGGGGTAGATATTAGATGTTATAGAGAACTTCGGTATTTCTTTCTTCATCCTGCAATACATTGGTAGAGAAAATGAAGGAGAACCTTAATTCATCAATCCACTTTTTTTTGCTTTATTTTTAAACATGCTTTAATGCTTTAATTTCAATGAAGTTGAAGTATTTATAATGTAATTTACGTATAATTTGTATTGTGAGATTGTGGGTTATTGAACCCATGTAAATGAAATAAAAAGTGTCAGTGCAGAATAAAAAGAGTTTGTAATCTGACTGAACATTGAATCAGATACGGTAAAAATATTACCGTAACTTTTTTACCTAGTTCCAGTTATTCTCAGAGTGTAAATATGAGAACTTCCTAAGTGCAATTGTTGTGATATACCCTTCACAAGGGTGGATGAGAATCACGTCATGCAATAAACTTGGGGCTCTAAATCCGGCAATAAGGTCATGGATGAACGTAATAAATACTACATGTAATCCAAAATATCTTTGGGTTAGAAAATGTAAAAGAATATTCAATAATATATCAAAACAATAATTCTAGATCTACCGTCTGTTTTCACTAGTCCCACGATTTTTTCTCTGCTCTATTAATTTGCAGCACATAAAGATGGAAACTCGTCGCGCAACTGCACGCGTAAATAGTTGCCGGACCACACCCACGTACTTATTTTCATAAGCAACTACGCCTTTCGCGTCTTCACCCGCTCCACCCTTTCCCGTCACACCCCTGATGCCAAATCGTTACATTCGACAACTAATTTTTTTTCGCTGTCATTTCTAGCCGAATATTACTGCGTGATCACATAAAACTGGCGAACTGTTCTCTAGAAATGGTTCCAGTTGGCCAGAAGAATATCAGTTGAAAAACTTTCAATAGACCCTGATTGCATCATTCGAGTTTCTTTCCGCATCTTGGTGATGGCTGCAAGGAAAAGACAAAAACAAAACAACGCTTCGGCCACCATAGTTTTCGTGAAAATATTCGTTCTTACCAAATTGATCTAGGTGTTGCAGTAACCTGGTTAACGGCATCAAAAAAACAATCACACCAAAACTTTAAATCTTTTGTTTTACACTATAAATTTGCGTGTCGCCTCCGGTGGGTATTTTCATGTTAAAACATTTTATTTCAACTTTGCAAGCTCGTAATAAAAATAAATTTTGTTCATATTACAGTTGCCCTGCGGGTCCATTTCGGGCCTATAAAATGGTCTAACGTGAGTGACGGACAAGTTACTCAATTAGTATAAAAATCTTGAACAAAATATCGTAAGTACCCATAGACAGTCTACCGTTTAGACGTAGAGAATATTAGGTGTAAAGAGTTTGATATTTTTCGTATAACCTACGTCATCTGTACGCATAGGAGAACATTTATGTAGTTCATAAAATTTATTTTATTTTCTATGGTGTCGTCGCGTTGTGTCTACTGCACTTGCGCAGCGATACAGATCGAAACCGTAAGTAGCTGCGCCGGTCGCCGCGTGGTGTTGGCCACCGTCACGGCGTACTCAGAAACGAGCTGACCATTGAGCATAAACGCCGCAATACTAGCCGCTGCATCGTCCGCGAATCGCGTAATCTAAGTCATATTGCTTGCAATGTTTTTCTTTTTAACCTTCAGTTACGGCCTGAGATTAATATCATTATTCTGTTTCTTTTCAGGTGAGTACGAGTCATTTTTGCATCTCGCGCACGAGCGGTGCCGCTTTGGTGAGTCTCCTCGCGACCATTACTTCTGCATTTTTCCGCGAAAGCAGCGTAAACTGTTCGCGGAACGGGCGACGGCGGCGCGGCGCGGCGCGACGCCGGCCTGCGGAAAACACTGCGCGCGATAGAGGGCGACGAACGGCGGGCTCCGGGAAGGGACGAAAGAGACGGTGAAGTACGCGGTGACAAAGGAACACGAGGCGAAACGCGGCGGAAGAAGACGGAGGAGAAATGGGGAGGAGGAGAGTCGTCGGAAGAGAACGAATAGAATGTGAGGAGGAAGAGTTAGTCTTCGGCTTATCGTCTTGCGAAGGAAACATAAACACTGGTCATCGAAATGGGCGCGAGACAGAGTAGAGATAGATCGAAAGAAGGAGAAGAAGACTTTAGAAAGAGAGCGGAGTGCCTGGCAGGTGCCGCAGGTGTCCCCCTATCAGGCACTTCAGCCAAGTGTGTCATTGCACCGGGTGACGCGAGCAAAAAAACACACCCAACGCCGGAGAGCGCCTTTTTCTCCGCGGGCTCTCCGCTCCGCACCCTCCTCCTCCTCTTCTCCTCCTCGCGCCCCTTTTTGTGCTCGGGTGCCCGAGAGGCCGCCGGGGCCTCCGCCTTCGCCGCCGCCGCCAGCCGCGGTTTGTTGCTGCTTTTTCCGCCCGCGCGCGGTGGTGCTATGACGCAACGCCCTCGCCGCCGCCGCTTCTTGCGCCCCGCGCCCGGTTCCCGCTGGACGAAGCCGTTAATTGTCGCCGCTGTTTTCTAAATCGCCGCTCCGCCACTCGCGCGTGCGATGTCCGCCGAAAATAAACAAAACACGCGCGAGAGGCCCGCCGCGGCTGTGCTTCCTCCTGGCGACGGCCCGCGCTGCTTCGTTGGCGGCCTTCTACTGTGGAGAGATTTTGGCTTCGAAGCCACCTGGCGTCGATGATGGTTCATTCGATCATCAACACTTTAAAACTATTCCGTTTGCGTGACGTAATGCTAGTTATTTCGGAATTCCTCAAACACTTATAATAATATTCCTTCCAGATTATTGCCACTTCATGAATGATCATGTGATTTACATAGCGTTACACGTGTAAATATAGTATACATTTGCGATTCACGCTTATGATTTCTACAATTATTTGCATCCCTTTCGGAAATAAAACCTGTTTGGTCTCGATAAGGCCTTTACGTTTGAAGTGTACTAGCATGGAATGACGTGGTACTAGACTGTAAAGGGTTGTATTGGGGTCCTTTAAAACGTGATGCATTCAATTCAGATCCTGAGTGATTACGTGGTATCGCCAGCATTCAATCTTCTCTCGCAGAGTACTTCGATTATCTCACCGTCAAGTACGTCGTAAAATTGCCGTAAGGCACGACGTCGGTGACACCATTGTTTGCAAGCTGCCGAAGCCCTGACATTTAAGAGCAGCACCCGCCCTGCGCTCGCGCGCGTGTCGTGGAGCCGTGCCCATGCGGGTTGGCGCGTATTCCCGGGAGGCGGGAACGCTCACGAGCGCGCGCGCGCGAACACGCGGGTGGGCGTGCGCTGTCAGCGGGGAGCCGACCTTGGCCAACGTGACTGGGCGCGGGCCGCGAGCGCAAGGCAGCGGCAGCGCCGACGACGACTGCGGCGGTGGTGCCCAGGGCGTGCGCCGCATACGGAAGGACTCGCCACCGCTCCGCTCCGCCCCGCCCCGCCCGGCCCCGCCTCGACGCCGCGCCACGTCGTCGCCGCTCGATGCTCGGAGCTGGCTGGTGCTGCTCGTAACGCGTTGTGGTTCGGAGCCTCCCTGCGCGCGCCGCAACCCGCAATACGCGGCGGCTTTGCGAGTTGTATACCGTCGCAGGGGCCCTGCCGCGCATGAATGGCGGCAGCTGCCGCCACCGCCGCCTCCGCCACCGCCATCGACGTGGCCTTGCCGAAGTGCGCGCGCCTGCACTGGCTTCCGCGACCGCCCATGCTGCTCCCTCCCCGGGCGTGGTTCCGCGCGCCAATGCGATTTTGGTCACGAACTACGCTCGACGCGTATAGCCTCGCGATTTCGTAGTTGCGCCGTTCGCCTTGAACGTGGAGCCTGTGAAGAGGATTAAATGGCAATATTGTTCTCGCTAGTACTCTCGTAAAGTGGCTTCCTTATTCTGCGTGCCAGCAGTTTTTACATTGTATTAATTGTTTTAATAAGCATATTCATTTCATATTTTACGTCTACTAGTAAAACTCCAGAGAATAATAAAAAAGGCAACGCGAATACTGAGGGACTGTATATGACAAGGAGCCTAACGTTTACTACTTAATTTGACGAAATGTTAGTCGCAACATGAACTAGAAGAACTCACAGGGGGAGCTAGTGCTTGCACATCTTTTTCCGTATATTTATGAGGGTTTCTCCATATCAAACGCATGTTAGTGAATGATCTTCAGAACAAGCACATCAAAGCTCCCTCTCAAAAGGAAAGTCCACTTTTAAACGAGACTGTAAATCCGGTCGCTTTCCAAGGTCGTTAACGAGTGCCTGGTGGCAGTGCACGTAAAATGCAGCGCAGCACGGCGATGTCAGCTGTGCACCCGAAAATAGTGGCCGAGGAGTTTATTCGCGCAACAGGGGAGGCCGCGGCGCGGGAGCGCCAAGGAACCACGCCAGGCGCCAAGTGCAGGGCCACGCAGGCGCTGCCGCACTCGCGCTGCCAATGATAATACAATATGAAATCAGTGATGCCGGTAGATAAACTTGCAATTTTTTTACTAGTTAAAGAGAAAAAGATACATTTAAGAATGATATCTGAAGCGATTGTAAATTCGAAGAATAGTTCACATTTTTTTAAACAATGCATTAAGAGCGTAGTTCTAACTTGTTTGATTTTGGATATTTCGTTTTTTTATACAAAAGAGTGTATTAATTTTTTTCCAGGAGTAACTGCCATTTCCATTAATATCTTTATATCTCTGATAATAACCTCCTAATAATATCCTGGCGGGAATGGTACATCACTTAGCTATGGCCAAAAAGAAAATTAAAGGTGAATATGAAAAATCTTCTAAAAGTTTACATTCGTGCTATTGCACTTATTAGAGTGGCAGGTAATATTATAGGTGAATGTGATTGGGCTGTAACCCTAATTACGAAGCAACCAGTAGCAAGTGGACCCCGCACGTTGTGATTATGTTCACCATCGTCCGCCGTCGGCCGTTCTGTGAAGGGCATCGGACGCCTCCACAGCTGGGCCCGGGCGGTCGCACGACGGCCGGGGGCGGGGCGGGAGCGGGAGCGGGTCGGGACACGTGACCCCGCTGTTTGGCGCGCGCGCGCAATCGCCTGCCCGGCGCCGCCGCCGCCGCCGCCGCCGCGCGGCAAAAAGCCGACTTCCTTGAGCCCGGCAGGAATGCGCGCGCGCGCAGTGGTGGTGGTGGTGGTGGTGGCGGCGGCGGTGGACGGACGGGGGCGGCGCAAGGCCACGCGCCTGGCGCCCCGCCGCCGCCGCCGCCGCGTCTGTCACCGGGCGCCGTGAGCCCAAGGCCCTCGACACGACTCTCGGCCACCGCCGCCCCGCCCCGCCCAGCCCCGCCCCGCCTCACCTCACCTCACCTCACCTCACCACACCCACATTTCAGAGGCCTACGCATTCATCAGACACAACCCATACGATTCGTTTCAGAGAACAATATGTCAATGCGTTGTTTTCGGTGCAGCAGTATTTGGATTCAAACGACAGAAACATGAATGATGACGTTGACCAATATTTCACTGCTTTTCGCGTTGGTGGAGAAAAATGTTTATCTTATGTTTGAAGAGGAAAGAATGCATTATTTTGCATCAAACTATTTATGCGGAAATTA
The DNA here is from genome assembly GCA_031308135.1 of Acheta domesticus. NCBI lineage: Eukaryota > Metazoa > Arthropoda > Insecta > Orthoptera > Gryllidae > Acheta > Acheta domesticus. The sequence continues at coordinate 244,271,702 of JAHLJT010009436.1, read as the reverse complement.
TTTTGCATTTATTTGCATGAATTTATTTTGGATGTAAGAAACAACGGTATTTTAGCTATTTTCAAAGGATTTCGTTCCATTTCGTAGCTTCGATTTACTCATTTGTGTAACTTTACCGATACAACGCTCTCTGACTGAGTCAACATGATCACAAAATATCCATTCCAGCGAAAGGAAAATTCCTTCTCAGCAATAACCCAGAATCGCCTCGATCTTCATTAGAGGATAAAAAATCGCGGTACGCTTTTAGTTAAATGATGACTTTTGATGCAATCGTTATATTTTAGTTTCAGCTTAAGAATTACGATTCATGTAATTGTACCTCAGTTTCGTTTAATTCTCGAGAACACAAACATTTGTAATTGCATGAAATGGCCACGTTTGATATAGTTGAATTTGCTGTTGTATGAAATATTAAGTTTGCTTTTTTCAAGATAATTGTACAAGTATAACGTCCTTTTGCGAAAAATATTCTGCATATTACGATCTTACTCAACAATATGAATGAGATTTTTCGGAAATGTAAAAAAACTGTACTGTTATTCATAATAAGTTTTGATAAATAATACTATGGCTTTTCAGAGAGATAAATCTCAAAAGGGTATTATATTGTGAAGATAATGTTTGCTGTATATTCACCGCAGTTGATTGACGTGCTTGATGCCGTTGATTTTTTGCTTCTAATGTTCGGGTCAAATGGTACGTGTAAAATAAGTGTTTTATTCTTATTTCATTTCAAAATTAATGTATCTTAATGATCCATGTTCGAAAATAGAAAAAGATTCGTTTCGATTAGGGAACGATAATGTAACAAATAACAAAAGAGGTTTAGAACATTTATTTCATTACGACGAGAATCGCAGACGATTTTCGCGAGACTAATTTATGGGCAGCGTGATTTCCACCTACGTTCACTTAGCCGGAAAACACGAGGTCTCACCGCATCATCTTCTCCCGAATGCGCTCCTATAGTGGTGTTGCGCGCATTCCTCGCGCCGTATTCGGAAGGCGAACCCTCCCCGGCGCCCTCGTCTACGGCCGCCCCGCTCCGCGCCCCACGCCCCGCGCCGCGCCCCGCGCCCCGCCCAGCGCCCCGCGACAAGCGCCGCTCTGTAGGCTCGGCTCTCTCCCACACGAACGCTCGCGCAAACAGCCGGCCTGTCTGTGCTGCTCGGCAACGCACCGAATTCAGAGAAGTGGCAGGAACGCGTATGCAGCGCTGGCGCGCGCGCGTCCGTTGCACCGCGGCATCCGGCGGCGGAGCGCGAGGAGGCGACCGGCTCGGCCCCGGTCGCGGCCCCGCCCGCATCCCCGGGCCGCCCTCCCTTCGCCGCTCCCTCGCGCCTCGCTTCTCACCCACTTCACGAGCTCTCGAGGGCCCTCCAGCTCACCCTCCACCCTTCCCCTCGGCCAACCGCCCCTCCTCGCCTCTCCTGCGGACGACTCCGGCCCGCCCTTCTCACTTCTCGACCGGCCCTTTAACATTTTCGCGACTCGAGCCCCCCTGTCCCTCTCGACGGCCCCTCGTGGCCACTCCATCCACCTGTCTCTCTCCGGCGTCCACTCGTCCGATTTCCTGTAGCTGTCTCACGAGTGCACGGAGCATCACCAGCTTCGGTTCTCTGCGACTGCAGTTGCTACTTCGATGGCGTAATCAAGGAATCTCACATCCCTGGTTAGGCTTACCAGCATTATTGCTACGGGCTTACGTATTGCCGACTTCCGTGAAATAGAAAATAATATGGTGGTTCATATTCGGAGCTTTAATATATGGAAATTCAATTCCATTCATAAAGTAATTTTGTAGCAGCATCCTGGTAGTAGTTCATAGTCACTCATTTTTCACGATATTCACGGAACGCATACGTATATCATTGACCAAGCGAGTTAGCCAATAATCCTTACATATATTTTACGATTTTTCTCGCCCTAAAGAATTATGTCTACTTCTTAAAATGTTTCCTTATCGACTTCGAATTATTTGTGACGAGACCTCACGCAGTGTTAGATAAGACACAATGCATTATGTTCCCAGGAAACGTTTGCGAACATCCTTTTGTAGAAAACTTACAAATTTCCGTCAGGATACGAGAGGGAAAGTCATTTCCGTCTATGTAAATTTTCTGCTTTCTTGACCTTTTTTTATGTTGAATTTCTTTTCCTCTATATTCTAGCCCGTGGTTTCAAATGAATGAGGAATATGTGTAGGTAGCATATACTGGTAGAATAAAATATGAATTACCTATAAATTATAAGTGAGTGGCAGTGAAACTAGCGCCACTTGGATATTTTTACCTCGTACGAGCGCACAATTTTTCAGAGGGAGACTTTCTCCCAAGTAGTTTTCCATCCTCAGCGCGCCCCTCAAGTCTCCGCGAATGACTCTCTTCCTGTGCGCCACCTGCTCTGCACCATTCCCCACGAGCGTCGCCTCGCCAGCGTCCCGCTCCGACGCCGACGCCGCCGCCGCCGTTGCCCGTCCGCGCCTCGTTGCACGCACGCCATGCGTCGCCGGGCGTCGCGCCGCGTCGCGTCGCCTTGAAACCGAACGCGCCGCCCGCCCGCCCTGCGCGGGCGAGGAGGCGTCCCAAGCCCCGCGTTTCAATGGAAGCGAACTTCCTGCGCGCGGCGCCCTCCGCCCTCTGCCCTCCCGCGCGCCACAAAGGCATCTTTATGGTGACGGCGGCGGCGGCGGGGGAGAGGTCGAGGAGGAGGAGGAGGAAGAGGCGGAGGAGGCTGATAGCGCCCAGGGCGCGATACCGCGAGGCCCCGCGCGTTTGTGAGAACCTCACCCCTCCTTGCGGCGCCCCGTCTTCTCCCCGCCCCGCCCAGCCGCGCCGCGCCCGATATCGCCCGCGTCCGCCCACCCGTCCGTCTCCGCACCCACGTGTTCACTGACGTGTGCGTCCGCCGCCTACTTGTGGTGCAGCAAGGCGAAGGAGAAGGAGGCGGCGACGGCGGTGAGGACGGGGCGGCTTCTTCCCACGCTCCACTTCCTGCACCCGCCGAGGCGGCGCGCGCGACCCGTGCTCTCTTCCGGTTCTTCCAAGCGGAGGCGGCGGCGGCGGCGTCCGTTTCCGGGCCCCCGGGCCCCAACGCGACGCGCGCTGCGGGCCCGGCCCCGGCCCCGGCCCGACCCTGCCACGGCCCTGCCCGGCCCGGCCCAGCCCAGCCCAGCGAGGACGCTCTTCCGGCCCCGCGCCCGCAACTCCTTCTTCCACTTCTGAAACGCGGTTCATTGCGCTGGGATGTACTTGCATGGCCCCCCTCCTACACCGTCTGTTACATCGATTTGTTCCCTTCTGCTCTCGTTCATTAGATCTGGTGTCGATCTCTGTACTCGGAAAATGACTCCTGAAAACGTAAACAAATTATCGTTTTTTAGTTTCCAAGGGACGAAAACACTGTCGTACAAAACTTAGTAAGCACCACATGTATAGCTCACAGCTAACGAAGATGAAACTCAAAGACCGTATCCCTCCTTACTGGCAGTAACGCAACAAGTTGTTTCTGTAAATGTGTGAGGGAGGGTGTTAATGAGTAGTGTGCAGCAGATTTGATGTTTTCTAAGAATTTTTCATTTATGCTGAATTTAAAATTTATTATTATTATTAGTAGTAGTAGTAGTAGTAGTAGTAGTAGTAGTAGTAGTAGTAGTAGTAGTAGTAGTAGTAGTAGTAGTATTTGTTGATTTGTAGTTATTTTTAATATATTCAATTGAGACAATGAATGAATTTCGTTAGTATAAAATATATTAGAAACCGTCTTTGGTTTTGGGATTGGGGACTGTGGGCTAATGAGCACCTTCGGCACGTCACTGCCTATAGGTGTCCCACAGGGATGCGAAGACTCGGCATCCAATTGTTTCTAGAGCCATATTCACACGTCAACAATTATTCACGTGTTTGACATGTTGTTCAAGCTTTTTGTACTGCTCATGGATTCCTGCCTTGAATATTGCGTGGCCATCATGAACATACGTGATAATGGGAGATACATCGTGTCATGATTTAAATAAATGTTTACGTTCAAAAGACTTTATATGGTGTACGAGATTACTTAAGGACAGTGAGAACCACTCGTGCAGATGTAGGCAACGCCTTTGCACTTGCGCGGGAGATATTTTTCCCGCAGTCGGCTCCGTGAGAACGAGTGAGTCAACACCTGGACTAATACTTTCGTTGCATTCTTTTCTTACAGACGGGCGAGAAACTCTCCCCGTTAGGATAGGTCGGTTACGTCAGTTATCGTCTCGTCGGCAAATATGCTCAGGTATCGCTGCGCACGAACACTTACGCATGCGCGGTGACTATTTCGTACGTCGGGAGTTGTTTATATTTCTCTTATCGCGGCTGTGTGTAAACCGTCAAAACAAGCGTGACCTAATGTGCACGTCGAGAAGGCCCTGGCGGCGCGAACGTTCTAGAGCTTCCGGAGAGCTCGCCGCGAACTCGGAAACGCGAAGTGCTGGCGAGAGCGGAGCCTATTTCGAAACTGCGGGCGCTCAAGCGCTCGGTCGTGAGTGAAGCGGGTACTCGGACTTCCATCCTCTCGCCCTTTGCTTCTTTCGCCGCACACAAACGGTCACGTTCGCGGCGGCGGCGGCGGCAGCAGGCACACATCGCCCGCCACTCACGGCGCGGCCGCGGAGGGCGAGCGGTCGTGACACCGCTATTTGCTGATCAGGACTGTTGTATCAGCCGCTTCTACTTTTTGACTTGGCGTCAGGTGGGTCCTCGGGGTCGACGATCTCTCGAACCTTTGGCTCTGAAATCTGAAACAATTTTCTCTCGAGGCGGCAGGCATTGTGTGTTTGTGTGTGTGTTTTTCGATACGCGCGTTGACTTTTGTTTCATTTCAATAGAAATATCGAAGGCAACTTGTTTTAATATAAATTCAAATCTGCATTTACATAGAAATTCGTTCAATAATTTGCTTTGCTAAACGGGAGGTACTGGGCTTCAAATAAACACATGTATTATTATGTTGGGAATGAACATGAAATTGGACGCAGGAGGTCTCTTGGGTCCAAGTTTTTACACCGAACGTTGAGAAGTGCGAACGTTTCGGCATGCTTCCTTGCGTAATAGCATCTCGTGGCATTTAACGCAGCAAAACCCGGCGATTTCCTTTTCGTCGCCCGAGGATAAAGCTGCATCGGGCGAAAGGAGTCTTCGACAACTCTTTTCGCGTGGCAACGGCCACTACGCACTCATGCACGACCGCCCGCTCGCCCCCGACGGTGTCCGCGCGGCGCCGTCGCCTCCACCACGCAAGTGGGCCACGCGTGCGCTTGCGACGGCGGCGCCCGCGGTCCTGCAGCATCCGCCCGCCCCCGCCCCCACCCCTCGCCGCAGCGCCAGGTGTTGCCGAAGCCAGGACGCGTCCGAGGCCCTGCCCCTCTCTCTGTCTCTCTCCGTTGGCGCTCCCTCTCTCTCCGCGCCCGGGAGGACGACGCCAAGCGGAGCGTGGAAGGGGAGGAGGAGGAGGAGGAGAAGGACAAGAGGGAGGAGGGCCCGGGTTCCCGCGCGCGCGAGCACCTGCCTCGCCCGCCCCCGCCGCCCACGCGCGCCCACCTGTAGCTCCGCGCCGCACAGTGGGGAGAAAGGACGCCGAACGCGCACATTGCATATTATGTAACACGTTCTATCAAAAACATGTCAAGTGAATCTTGTTTTTCATTTCATTATTGTTCATGATCTAAAAGATGACTATGACAGATTTGCGAGTATCTTATAACAGTGTGCAATGGTAGTGGTAGACAGATTGAACATATTTTAACTCTTTCGTCGTCTTTTAAGGTAGTATCACATTTTATGTAATTTCATGATTTGTTATTCTTTTTTTTGTTTTCGCCCTTCTATGTGTCACAAATTACTGCAGTTTAGAGCTGTCAATTTTAATCACTTGCATAATGCAGAATTTTTGTCGTTTATAGCTTTCCAACGACCCATCGCCGGATCGCATCCGGCCACGTAATTAATTCTGTTGAGCATTGATTAAGTTCTATCGAAAACTGTATTTACGTTCTAGAGATAAAATTTCATAATCTGCAAGACAAATGCAGATTTCTCTTTATTTTTCCTGCATTTAACAGACGGAAAAAATACTGCCAATGAAAAGAATGATATCCAGAAACGGAAAAACTCATCTTTGATCTGTAGTAGGAATAAATGGTTGAGCGACTGTGTGTTGCAATATGCAATACGAAAAGTTAATTGCTTAAGATATCAATCTTAAAAGAGATTTATTTACTCCACCCACGTTTTGTTGTGGCTAGAGCGGTACTGTCTAATTGTAAAAACGGACGATGATCCTAGATAAAATATCCACTGTCTAAATTTTTAGTTATATAAAATTACTTACTTAAAGGAGTATGTTTTACAACTTCACTTGTCGCTTATTTTATGTGAGCGCGTATTGTCCCTTTCGGGCCCATTGTGCGGGGCGCTGCGCCATGCTGCGGGCTGGCCCCGGTCGGCGGGCGGCGTGCTCTCCAGCTGCGAGCAGCTGCGTCTCGAGACTTCGTCGGCGAAATCTGGCCGCGCGTCGGAGGGGGCATGGCGAGACCCGTCCCCCCACCCCGTCCCCGGCACTCTCGTTCTCCGCCCTCTCGCCCTGCGCGATATCTGTCGCGCCACCTATTCGGCAAGTTGGACGACCCTTCTCGCACCTTCTCCACGTGTTGTTGGCCCTGCGTCTTAACATTTACGCGTAGCACACGTGTGATTTCGAGGAAGTCTTATTTGAAGGTGCCCGTGTTTGTTGGTTCTGGACGCATCTCTCGATATCTCCTTCTTAAGTGTATGTAAACAAACACTCGTGAATTCGCTGTTGACAAACGTTTTTGCTTGGGTTTCCTTGAGAAGTGTATAATGTAATCTGGAACCGTCAGTTACAAGGACGTGGCTGTGGACAGGTGCTTCACAGTGTTTCGTTTTTTTTTTTTACCACTGTAACAGAAATATTGTCGAGATTATTATTTTGTTCGTGTGATTCTTCACGTAGTTACAACAGCAAGCCCCCTTTCATGGTCCCTTGATTTTAAGATTGCGTATAGTTGCAATTTGTATGTCGATTGCAGAATCGACGTCTCAGTAATTTATAATGTCGCGTTTCCTATCCCTTATATTTGCCACCCCAATATACAACTAAAAAATACTTGTGAAGGCTAAATTACAATAGGTATAAAAGGTATAGAAATCAATTGGCTTACAATAGAACAATTTCTTCATTGAATCAATGGTGAAGCACTGCATTCACCTACGTCTCCCAAGCCCTAAGAAACGGTAATTGCCCAGCATCTCCGCGCCGGGGCCAGCGTGAGCCCGGCCGCTTCCCGCAGGTGTTGCTTCCTGAGCGCGTCAACATCCGCTCCGAGCTTTTTCAGCGCCGGAGAGGAAGAAGCCTTGATGATTCAGTTTCTCGGTGAGAGGGCATTTAGACGAGAGTCACGCACGCCTCGCCCGCGCAGCCACACGGCATTAACGCCCCGATATCCGCGCCATTCCCCATTCCCGCCACGCGTCTTCTCCGCGCGCTCCCCTGCCGGGTACATCTGTCGTGTCTCGACTGCGCTGCGTGTCACGTCGCCATTGTCATTAGCGTGCACGCGCGCGCGTGACGCGACTCCAGAGCGCCCGCGGCCGCGCGCCGCGCCGCGCCGCGGTGGCGATTACCTGCTTCTGGTCGGGCCTCGGGAAATTGGAATTCGACGCTATAACCCGAACTAGGTGTCGCTCTATATATAGCGGCGCGCTGCCGCCGCAATGCCGGCCGTACTCACGTACACCGAACCGCAAACCTTTTTCTTTTCCTTTCCCCCCTTCGCTCCCTCGCGGAACCGGTTGTACGGAAACCGAACGTTAACTGATGCCCGAGCGGCGGTATTACTCGGCGCAGGTGGGGCGGTGTACTAGTTCGTCTCAATGGCCGTCGTAGCGCGCCGATCCGAGGCGTTGCGCCCGCGGGCGAGTGCCGTGTCCTCCGAATCGGGGCATTAACATGCGCGCCGGAGCGAAAGGAAATTGAACGTTAGCCGACGCGGGAGCGGCCGCGGGCCGCTCAGCGCATCGGGTGTCGGGGTGTGCCAGTTTCGCCGGGCGCCGGGCGGAGGTCGCCGCTCGGACCCGCACCGGTATACGCGCCCCGCGAACGCGCCCGCGCCCGCGACCCGGAACAGTTTACGCGTGGGCTCGTAACGGAAACCGAATCGAAAACTCAAATCGGTCCAACGGGAACGCAGTGGTAATTTCAGGCGGCGAGTGGCCGCCTCCGCCGCCGCCGCCCGCGCTACCTTGTCGGCCGCCGGTTCGGCGCCTAGCGCGCCCGCAGGGGACGAGCGCGGCGAGGCGAGGCGTGGCGGGGCAGCGCGGAGAGGAGTGGCGCGGGGCGGGGCGCGGCGCGGCGAGGCGGGGCGGGGCTGCTCGGCGCCAGCGCGGAATCCTGCCCGACGGCCGAGAGGATAAATCATCCGGCGCGGCCGCGAGGCAGCGGCCGAGGCGCGGGCGGCGGCGGCCGTGGCGGGGGCGGGGGCGGAGGCGGAGGCGCGCCGCCACTTATCAATTGTCCTGGGGCCGCGCGGCGCCGGCGTCCGGAGCCGGTTTTTGCGGGCGCGCGCCGCCGTCGCCGCTGGGAACCGATCCGTCGCGTCGCGTCGCGTCGCGTCGGCGACGCGTCTCGCCCGCGGCGATTGACGGCAGCGGCGGAGACGGCGCAGCTCTTGCCGTCGTCGGGCTGGGGACGGGGGCCGAGGCTGTCTGAAGGTGTAACAATGGTGAGCGGTCTGTCAAGTCGACCGTCCCCTTGTGTAACAGAAAACGAAGGATGTAGAAGATTGAACGCAGTCGTAGAGATTCTGTACTGACAGTATCTGTGGAGCCTGCGATTGAGAACGTGATGCGATTGACTGCTGACAATGAGGTCGATTTCTGGTGACGGTGGTGATGAGTACAGGAGGCGGGTGGAGATGTCGAAGGGGATTTCGCGACGATGTCCGAGGCGGAGACTCGAAGGGAGAAGGTTCATTTGAAATGCGATTCCCTTTATCGTGAATACGCGCGGACGCCCATCTGAATCTGGTTCTTCGGCTTCGTTAAATGGTATAAAATGAAGAAGGGGGACCGGTTTACTCTTGGGACCTGTCGCGGTCGCCGCCGCTGCCAACGGCGCCAACGTCGCATTGCCTCGACTGACGAGACGGGCTTTTAAATGTTTGGCAGAGGCGCACATACTATGATTGTGAGTACGCACGTACTTGTGAGGAGGGAAGATAAGTACTGGCATGTGCAAGTGAATGATAAGCGTAGTAAAGATCGGAGGTACACTGGTGGATCGGAACAGGGCCTTTTTTTTATTAGTTAGGTGCTTTATGATTTCATCAGCCATGACTTTCATACTAAACATTTTTTTTAAATTTCAAGGTAGATCGTAATAATAGTGCTAACAAATGTGTCTATTTAGTAACTGCCGGGATGAGATCTGTAAGCATAGATCAAACGCATACTTTCTTGTTTATTTCTCAATATTTATTAAATGTGATTAGAATTAACTTTCCTGTGTGATTGAGTGAGTCGTGGTTGCATGAAACTTTACGCAGCCCTGAACTCGTCCGCTGGAGCACGTGTCATTGCATTGCCATTCCGCGTGTGTGCGGAGTGGGCGGTGACGGCAGCAGCCACTTGATGGAAGAATAGTGCTCAGGAGATGACTGCCATATCAATGCAACTCACACGTCTTCGCACTGCCAGTTGGCCGCCGTCCCCGCGTACCATTCCAAGCTCTTCGAGCGCATACGATTATTGACGGCTGTCGTTCGCGGTCCCCCCATACGCAAACATTCTTCGCTGTTGAAGTCGTAGGCTTCCGTGGCCGGAGTCATGTGAATGATCTTGGCTGTCCGGGTGACGTCTCGTCGAAGGCTGTGTTGCCGACGTTTCGACCATCTTATCGTGGTCTTCCTCAGGGCTAGGAACTTACTCCTCACTTGCCTTAATCTGTGATCGTGAGTGATGCGCGTGCAATGAAATATGGATGAGAACGATTTACCTGGGATATTGCAACTTCAAGAAGATGTATTTCGTGCATAGGATTCTTTCCACGATCGATTCAGTAGGACTGGATACCATAATTACCATTTAAGTTTGTGAATAAATACAAAGTATATCGTTTAGAACGTCGAATTTCGCCTCTGAAACACTTTTGCATTAAAGAGATGTCGGGTCGAAATTATATTAGTTTGAGTTCTTTTCTTGCAGTTTGCGTATCTTTTCATATCTTATTGAAACCATTATTACGAATATTCTTCTTCTTATTATTATTAATTACTGTTTTGTGTAGATTATATACACGATTGGGGATTAATATTCTTTCGATTTTTAATGAACACTAGGCCAGTAACGGTAGTGCGGGCATTACTTGCCCAGTTCCCACAGTCGTTAAAACGCCTCATGCTTCCCAACCCCGCAGCGTGCTCTCTGGGCGATTTGCCGTCGCGCCACGGGCCAGCGCGCGAGGAGCGCCGGGGGGGGGGGGCGCCGAAAGCCTCGCTTTCCCACTGCTCCTCCGACAGCCTCGTTTCCGGCGGAGGCGAAGGCGGCGTCGACGTCCCTGGCCCGGATGCGAGCCACTGGCGCTTCGAGCCAAGCCGAGCCGAGCGACCTTGCCTCCTGGGCCCGCGCGCCGCCCCGCCACGAGGAAGTGGCCAAGGTGTGCTTGGAATTCCTCGTGTAAGGCAGGTCGCTTTGTGAAAATATCTCGCCTCTGAAGTCATTTTTGATAACGGAGAAGGCGAAACACAAGAATTCATTATCGTTTTCAAATTGTTATACTCCTTGTTTCGACTCAATTCCTGTAGTTGAATTAATAGAAAAAAAGCAACATCATTGAGTAATAATTTTGAATCTTATACTCTGGGAATCGTAAATGATGCACAGGAGAGGACCTGATGATGAAATGAACAGTTTTAAAATGTCTCCACAATAAGAAGAAATGCTGGCAACCATGGTTCCCGCCCAGGCAGCCAATCTCCTAAAATTCTGAATATTGTAAAGGCGAATTAACCGATGACGCTGGTACATGGAAACGTTCGTGGCTACGCGAGTGCCAGCGGTGGATTTGGTGACGGTAGGGGAGCTTCCGACCGGGCCAGCGCAGCATGGCGGTGGCAGCGGGAGGGGCATTGTTAGCGGTGGCTGGCGGCAGAAGTGACGGCGGCCGTGCCCACGCTCGACGTGACGTACCACTTCCGCTCCCGAGAACTGGTTTGCCCGCGGCCAGTGCCGCGGGACGCGGAGATCTGGATTCGCCTCCTTCGGCCTCCGGCGCCCTCGACGCCCGCGGCGCCCGCGACGCCGTCGACGCGTCGGGCCAGGCGCGCACCTGCTCCCGCGCCCCGTCCTCGCTGGCACTTTCTGTTTTCAACTGGCGTCTCTGCGCTCCGTATTTCATTCACCGGGAACCGCGAAATTATAGACGTAATAGCGAATTCGTTGTCTCGTACACTCCTGTTGTGCAGCGATGTTTTGGCATGGCACTTTCCGTTTGGTCAAAAAATTGAGCCATTTCTGATGATAAAGCATTACGATAAAGCGAAGCGATTAAAAGTCCACCATAAATTAGAACATATTATTTTTGCTTTCGGTTTGTTTTCTTGCGTTTTTCTGCGTGAAGACGAGGATATTCGCATGATAGTAGTTTAATCCTTGCGATTACATCGCACGAAACCAAGAGCGGGAGAAAAATTGTGTATATGCACAAATGGAAAATTGAAAACCTCAAAAAAATATTATTTAATTTCGTACAGGTCTCACTCTCCAGAACTAATGAAATGTGGGAGATATATAAATGCTGGAACAAAACAATCCCTTCATTGTGAACACAGAAATAATTCTGAAAACATAATTGAAATGCATTGTATTTATCAAGAGCAATGCATGTAGTAGTTGACTATTATCGGTTATCTTCCTATCTACCTTAACTTACAAATGTAATGCATCACCTAATTATAATCACTGAAAAGTTTTTAAAAATGGACACGCGTCATACGATTGTTAGGCATTGCTTTTGTATACACGATCAGGACCAAGTCGATTGTATAACTGTTGGTGTTGAAAACGACGGAAGGAACAAATGACGGTAGATAAGGGGTCAATCTATTAAATGTTATATATCATTAAAATGTTGTGTTTATATTATAAAATTTGTTAATAATAGGAAGTGATAAATCATCTGGGGCAGACACTCTCATTTACAGAAAAAATCTCGAATTTTGGTTGAGTATAAAGTACAAATTTCTTTGTATACGAAAACGGGTAGTGTTTTAAATATTCGATTTTTCTCTAATTTGAATTTCAATTTCCTGTCCTCCTTAGCCGCAATTCACATAAGAATGTTTCAGCCAATTTTCGTAGTGTCTCACTTCTGATTCACGCTGAGACAAATGAATTTAATCTGCAGCCTCCGTTCCCATGTCGTGTTCCTGCCTCAGCTCTTGCACGTCGTGAGGATCGTCACGACGAACGCGAAGGCAAGAACTCCCGAGAGTTCCGGTCAGAGCCGCATCAGGTCGTAGTTCCGGCCTCGCCTACACTCATACCGAAGCAACACTTTTTGTAGATGTAAGATGCCTTTGTATAGCAAAATTCAATTACGTATAGAGGTGCAATTATTGCTAGAAGCTGGCTAGTTTCTAATCCATCATGCATACGTGCGTGATAGACTGTACTAAATTGTGCTAAAACCAAACGACAACTTCAAATCGATGCTATCGATTAATATTGCAATTTCCCTTTTTCAACTTTATATTTTTTCTATCATTGAAAACAAAAACATAGGAAAAGAGTTCTTGGCGATAGCCCATGGGAAACGATTGAACGATGTATAACTGTTGAGTATATCCGATGTTCAGTTTCCAAACGTCGTCGTCGGTATCAGCAACGCGACCCCACGTCTCAGGCAGGATGTAGCAATTCGTTCCTCGCAAGGTGTTCAGAAAAGAGTCGCGGTAACTTAGTTCGCTCGGCCTCACCGCCCCCACCCGGTGCCAGCCTCGCTTCCCCTCCGCCATCGACCCCGCCCCCGCCGCCTGCGCGCGGAAAGCGGGGAGCGCGAGCCCGCATCACTGTCTCCGCCGCCGTTTCCTGCAGCTCCGTAAATCTTTACCGGTCCCCATCCGGCGGGGATGCGCGTCCAAAGGGCGGGAGAGGGAGGGGGGTGGGTGCGACAGTCCTCCGACGCAGTAGTGGAGGACGCGGCGCGACCGGCGACGAGGTTTTTACGACCGAGCGATAGCGGTGTCTGCGAGTGTGTCGCGGCGGGGACGTGTTTCCTTTTCCTTTTTATGGCGCAAACTGCCAGCGAGTAACCATCGCTGTGCGGCGACGGGATGGCCTCATCGCCGGCGCCTCGGTGCTTTGTTGCGCCCTGCCAACGAGAGGCTGCTTGTTTAATATCGTAGCCATTTGGCTGTCCAGAAGTCGCAGGTGCCAATGTTTCGCCGCTATTCTGCGATTTTCCTCAGGGTGCGGAAGCCTACGCCCTTACTTCAGTTCTCCGATCTTTGGGGAGTCCGAACGGATTTGAAGGCAATTTCAAATAAGCCTTCATTTAACAGAAATGTTTTAATGGACGTGAAAGAATCTAGCTCCTTGTTTACTTGTCGCGCAGAATCAAATTTTAACATGTTTTTAATCTTGGGGTCTTTCAATGGAATATCTCTGACAGATTAATTTTCAAAGTTTTTTTCTGCACGTATTTACTTCACTTCTGATATTTCGCAAACTATGTGAAATATAAAAAATATTTCATAATTGAAAATAGATGTTCAATTCATACATGAGTTATGAAAATACTTCTTTTATGAATACTCACTGTAATGAGAACCCTTGATTTGTATTCTTTTTTAATTTTTTATCTGTATTTCTTTGTGAGCGTTAGTTCCCTTTCCAATGGTCGCCCGTTTGTTTGTTCTTAACAGCATGGAGTCCTTCCTGCGTTTCATGAATGAACGTTGTTCATTCATGTTAATGCGAGCCGCAATGCAGGTGTTAGGAGGTCGCCGGGGGACCGCACCTGTTTCCGTTAACAAACAACTTCACCTGACCGGTTAGAAAGGTGAAGGAGCGTCCCTGACCCAGTACTCGAAACGGGCTCCAATTCGTGAATGACACCGCGGGGTGTTCTGAAGCAATCCTTGACAAGTCTGATCGACGTGTATTTTATTACCGGACTTTGACACGTGGAAATTTCATTCTGTTTATTGCAATGTTTTGTTAGCAGGTAACCCTTTTCTGGTTTGAGACATGGAGCAATATCACATTTGTTTATGCAGAGGCCAATATTATGCTAAAAGTAATTTTATTTATTCTAAGTCCAGTAAAAGTATTTTCATGTATTTTTAATAATGCATTCGTTTTTTAAACTGAATGAATTTCAAACGGATATAAAATGATACACAATCAATCAAACAAGCAAACCGAGCCATTACGTCACTTTCTCAATGAGAGAGTGGGTAAGATTTTGAGATTCATTTTAACAGGAATTGATGACGACATACCCAGGAAATGAGTAAGGATGTACCTTGTGTTTGGCCCTAGACAAAAGAATGAATGACAAATGAAAGAAACAAAAACAAATGAATGGCGAAGGACGAATTACGCATAGGTTGTGAACCGTAACGTAATATCTAAATTCGTTAGACACTTCATAACATGTCACTGACAGACCCAACTGTAAACGGAAGAGTCAGCATTTGTAATTTTCTCACATAATTTTTCCTATCGAAAACTCTCTGCTGACAAGTGTTGTTCTGAGGAAAACCACAACAAGATAGTCGAAACGTCCACCATCTCAGCTTTCGAAGTGGCGCCTCTCAGACGGCGAAGAGCCTCTCAGGCGGCCGACAACGCAGACAGCGATTCGCCTTCGTTGCAAAACTGATTTTTTGTCCGCCCCGTGGAGTAGCTACATACGAGTCTTCGCTACTCCATTACGTACAATGAAACCTGTGTTAGGTGGTAACTAATGGTTCCAGCTAAAATCGACCTTTTTTATTAATAAAAGTGTTGTAGGTTACTTAATGTTATTAGCGTCTGTTACTACTTGAATACATATTTTTTATTTGGCCAGTTATGAGCAGATCACATAGTAAAGTTGAGGAGATAATTCACTATTCACAAATGAAACAGCATCAGTTAAATTTCAAAACTGTGTTATAGCTTGTTTTTTTTTAGCATGTTTACATCTCTTTTTAGCTACACAAGTTTTGAAACTTCCTTAATCTCTGCTCGTTTTTAATTAATTTTGCGCCCTTATGCACTTAATTTACTATTTATAGGTTTTCCCTTAAAAGCCCCTTTCTCGTTTTTTAGTGTCACTTGCTTGCTCTCGCCAGTGTCATGCCCCCTTCCCTTTCCACTCATTCTCTTACTCGAGAAACTCGCTTCCCTTCCTCCCCGCACCGAACCCTCAATCAAACTAGACATGAACATGGAGTTAACATTCTGGGAGTCTTCCCCTTCAATAATCTTGAGATCGGAGTCAGTTCCTTGGTAGGTTGACAAGTTCCTACCGAGAGGAAGCAAAGATCAGCAAACTTTATTGCTGCCATTGAGCGAAAACAGTGCGTGGTTCCCAAACTCTCTTCTAATTCGAAATGGATGGCTACTTAAAAGTATTTTGTGTCTAATGGGAAAACAATCAATAGATTCCATGGCCAATCGGAAAAATGGCCGATAATGAAGTGACCGCTTAATGGAGGTGGCCGTTGGTATTGGTTTAAAATGTGGTACGATGGGATTAAGGCGCCGAGAGCACATCCGGGTTCGCGTCCTCCGCTCCCGCGCGCCGTGCCGCGTTGCGCTGCGCTGCGCTGCGCTGCGTTGCGTTGCGCCGCGCCGCACCGCGCCGCGGCGCCGAGCGTCCCGAGCCGGTGCGTCCGCCGCACCTCGCATTCCGCGCATTCGTCACACTTCTCCGGTAACGGCGACGGACGCTGCCGGCCAATCTCGGCGTCTGCCGCCCGATTCGGCCCGCGCCCGCCGGAGGAGCGTCCCGCCCCAGCGCGGGGCCGCGCCGCGCCGCGCCGCGCCGCGCCGCCCGGGAGAGAGCGCCCGTTGCTGTTGCCCTAGACGCCGAGCACGAGGCGCCAAGGAGTGCGCACGGCCCATGTGGCGCGTGTGGGCCCTGTGTGAGGAGTTTGAAAAGTGGTCATGTTATTTCATTCTACTAACGACATAGCAGTAAACATTTGTGGAAATTGTTTCCGTGTAGGTTTCTGCGGGAATACATTGCTTCTTTTATTGGCCGTAACACCCTTTGTTTTTCTCATCAAATTGTTAGTCATTGCAATATTTGTTGGTTTTTTTCCACAAGCAAGACGACAAATTGTCCAGCACAGTAGAACTCTGTAGTCGGCATTACGTGCTGCAGCGAAGTTGTGTTCTGTCTGCACAGCCATGAATTCCTTTCCTGTCGGCTTGACTATTTCTTTCCTAAGAACAGCGGCGCAGGCGTTGAGAACTTTTTTTTTTTTTGTCTTCGTTTCTGTGTCATATTTTCTTTGCAACCAAACTCGCCGTTATTTGGTGGCGTCTACTTTTCTCGTGTGACGTGCTTATTAAGAAGATGGGGCAGTGTACTAGTATGTAGTTATATCTGAATTATTTCTGAAATGTCCTTCACCTACATGAGCTGGCTTTGTGAGAGTAGAGGTGGGTATTTCGCTCTCCCAAACATTTGCTTCGAAGTGTGATAAAACCTCTGCATGAGAAAAACTCTTCTCCACCGTGATACACAATACGATTCGCTGTTTCTGTGAGCCCACGCTATCTGGTGATTGCGAGGCGAGCACGCACAAGAAGTCGCCAGGAAAAAGTCCCGCTTTACCAGTTTCCTTTGACGAACGATTTCGGGCTTTTAGCAAACGTGCGTATGCGCATAGGGGCTCTGTTGCCCCCAGGAACCGCTCTGGTTATGCAGGCGTTCGCTACAGCTGCCGAAATCGTCAAAAGGAAGCTTTTAAAGCGAGCTGTACCTGCGTCTGAGCTTTCTCTCTCTGTCACGTAATCTCGATCTTTTACACAAAAGTAGGAAGTTTTTGCACTCCGAGCGATACTGCAATCGACAGCACGATTGATCTGCGCATCTGCACAAACGTAATGCAAAACTCAAACTGCGCCTGCGCACAAGATCGATAGTATTGTCGAATGCTGTAATGCTTCGAGATGCAAAAGCTCCCTAGAGATGCGAAACTCGAACTGCCCATGCGTAGAAGATTGATAATGCCTTCGTTTGCTGTAACGCGTCGCCGCGGAAAAGCTCCCTATTTTTGTGCATCTGCGGATGCGCAGAAGATCGAGATGTCAGTCGATTACTGTTCGCTACGTCGTGCAAGAGCTGCACAGTGTCAAGTTGAGGATAGGCGGGCAGTAGTGGCTACGTCGCGGCGGCGGCGGCGGCGGCTGCGTGGGCGGGAAGGTCGCGAGCCCTCGCGCACACGCTGCCGCTGCCGCCGGGCGCAGACGAGCGAACGGGCGGACGGGCGGACGGGCGGGCGGACGGGCGGGCGGACGGGAGACCTTGGCCGACACGGAACTGGCTGCAGCCTCCGCCGCCCGCGCGCCCGCCCGACCGCCCGGCTCTCACCGCTCCGCCGACTGCGCGCGTCCTTCTCACCGTCTCGTCTCGCGCCTCCGCCCGCCCTGGAAGTAGCATGCTCTAGTGTTTAGGAGCACTTCGTTTGCGAGTTGGTAACAGGTATATGACCTCACTGAATTTTAACGACGTCGTACGCACGTTCTGACCCATGTTCGGACATATGTGTGTATATGACGTATCTGCGTGCGAAAGTGCTTTGCGTATGAATTATAATCTTAAGTTTTTTTCCTGTGTTTGTTCTGCGAACACAGAGTGACAATAAATTCAATTGGTGAAACCTAACAAACTACATATTAAAATCTAATACTGTTGCTTTATGGAGAATAAGCTCGTTTCCATTTCTCCTCGGTAGCAGATTTGATAAGGAAAATACCTAGAACATTGTTTACATTTCGTGCTTCGTGAAAGAAAAGGTAGAAGCAAACGCCATTTATTTTACATGAATATAATTCATTTAGGGTAAAGGAGGAAAAACTAATTAATACTTTGGTTTATTAGGTCGAGTTCCATCACTCTCAGATCTGCCGTTGTAATTTTAAATCTTTTTTTTTTTCTTTTTCGTCTCAAGACATGAAATCCTTTAGCGTTGCTAATTAAATTGAAGATTAAGTATAAACTTCTTTGACATTGCATCGCTGGAGATGCCATGAATTCACTACACCTCCTTCAGCTTCCACGGTTTATGCGATGGATTCCCCGACCATTGAAAGTAACTATTAGAGATATGTATCTTTCATCGGAAAGCAACATGTCCTAGCGAGTATCAATCTGAAGCGACTGAATGTAGGTTATCTGAAATGTAATAATAATAATAATAATAATAATAATAATAATAATAATAATTATTATTATTATTATTATTATTACAAATATTATTTTTTACTCTTTGATTGTCGTTTCCTATCATTTAATATTAATTTAAGTTAGGAGTGTATTCTGGCTGAGATTTTTACACGTACACGTATCTATCCCTTTGAATTGATCATATCACTATCGGTTACAAACTTCATCTAAGACATTATACCTCATGGATAATGTTTCGCATCTACCCGATTCAGGATCATCTGTTGACGATAAAAAACTGAGCCAGTACTCAACTATCCGCATCTGATAGAAATATAATCCCATTCTACGATTTCAAGCTGCCACCGTCGATTGGTCCAGTACAGTTTTTCAAATCGCTTTGAAACGTGTCCTTGTAACAGCTCGTCTTTGAGGTCCGTATTGTTAGGCGGTCTGTTACTCGGCTGCTGCCACCGCTTCGCCGCGCGGCGGTTGGCGCTTCCACGCAGGTGGCTTGGCCGCGCCGCGCCGCGGCGCGCGCTCAGCGTAAGCATTGTGTGGAAAAGTGGCGCGCTCCATATTAATGCGCTCATTGTGCGCTAAGAGGCGGGCGCGACGGGTGGGGGGAGGGGGCAAGGAGGGAGAGCGGGCCATCGAGAAGCGCTGATTGGAGGGGGCGCCTCGCCCACAGCCTGCGCTTCAACTGCTGATTATGAGAGTCATTTGCAGCAATTTTCACCTACCCAAACTGGTACTTGTTACGGTTTTCGTTTTCTTTCTAATAATAGATGTAATTTTGTGTAGTTTTCTTTTGAATACGTCATTCGTGAATACTATTTTTTTTTTCATATATTTAGTTGATAAAATTATCAGTCCAGTGGCCTTTTTATTTATTTAAAGCAACTATTAAAACGAATTGGTTGCGTGATTGAATAAGTAAAATGTAATTGTTTATAATCTCAAAACTCAGTATTTACACATACAAGGTGCATCTACGGCCATTATAATATCCTTTTAAAGCATATTCACAATGCTTGTAATTTACTGTATGCCCGGAACATTGTTTCTTCTTTAGTAGTAGGGTTTTCAAAGACAATGATAGAGGTTAATTTATCTTGTATCACGCTGTCGTTAATGGTATTTCATTGGCTACCATCTTCTCACTGGCATCATGCACCTGTGCTCGAAAGATACTGTCGTGAAAATGTCAATTTGAAATATTGACGTAAGCGTAAACTCCTTTCTTTTATAGCATGTGCTTTGATAGTATCTGGTATCTTTTCGTCAGTGTTCTCAATTTCTTGTTAAAGGCACTGCTAATGATTTTCAAGTTCGTCCTCAAAGGCACGTCTCCGGTGTCTGAAAACATAGCTAGTACGTGCCCACGCGTCGCGTATACGCGTGGTGTTAAAAACACGTGAGCGACACGAAGCGTAACTTCCTGTGCAGGAGCGCGCGCCGACGCGAACGTGTCCGAAACGGAGGAACGTGCCTGCGCTGCGTGCAGGCCGGCAGGTGCGTCGCCTGCGAGCGGCGGCGCGTGGCTGACCGGCGCCCAGCGCCGCCCGCGCTCGCGCGCTGACGCAAGGCGTCCCAGCCCCGCCCCCTCCAGAGGCCGGCCTCTTGCTCGTTAGGCGCTTTGCTCGGCGGTCCACCGGCTTATCAGCACGTCAGCCGCCAAGCCCGTCCAACCTCTTGTGCACCCGCCTGCTCGTTAGACGGTTTGTTCGCCAGTCCTTTTGCTTATCAGCTACCTCGTCAGCCAGCTCGTCAGCCGCCTACGAGAGCTCGTGCAACCTCGTGTTCATCCTCCTGCTCGTTAGACGCTTTTCTCGCCAGTCCTTTTACTTATCAGCTAGCTCGTCAGCCACGAAGCTCGTCAATTCTCTTATTCGTGGACCTCAGTCGTCCGTCCTCCTGCTCGCCTTCTCTCCTGTTCGCCTTTTCTCTTGTTCACCTACCGTTCTAAGGCGTCCGTCCTTTTCGTCCTCCGATTTCCAGTACCACTATCAGACAGTCTGTTGGCGTATATTGCTCTTCACTCCATTCTCAATTAATGATCAGAAAAACATGATTATATGTAAAATTAGTGTATGTATCTGAACTTGTGGTTTCTGATTTGAGATCTTGTGATATACAATGTATTATTGTGACACACAATTCATCAGCCACAAACACATCTGGCAAATTCCGTTCCTTTCGAAATTTTGACATAGTTCGTGTTGATTTATAATCAAGAAACTTCACCTACTCTTGTACAAAATGTTTTGAATACCATTAAGAAAATCAAAGGGCTCCATTGTGAAATATAACCAATACTTTGAATCTAAGCTAGTGATCGTGTAATTACGGGAAAGTTTTGAACTTGTGTCCCTTTCCGATACGAAGTTCCGATTTTTAAGCCCCAAATATTAGAAGAAATACAAGCACCAATACTGCGAGTGACCTACATATCTTGCAAATGGAACATCTTTGGCCGAACCCCAACCACTTGATCCAGTTGTCGCCAGTGATTTCTAAACATTCACAACTTGGCGGAGAGCGAAATGGGTCAAGAATGCCGACAGAAATAACCATCGGCAAATGAAGCGTCTTAATTCAGTTCGAGATGACTCCACGCGTCGTTTTTCTCTGCCTACGAAGAGGGCGCTTGAAAACTTCAGCTGCATTAGAGATAACTCTGCGTGTTGACGAAGCCCCTCATTAATCAAAGTGACCGGATGTGTCCGACGTACGTGGAGAGGTTTTTCAATGTAATTGTGCAAAATAAAAAAAATTAGAAATGGATATTTTGAGATGAGTTGATTACTCCTTCGTATTTTACTTTTACGCTTTAAAAACAAGCGATTTTCAAGAGACATTCCCGTGCATCGTCGTATTCAAATTATACATGTAATTGCACTTCAAAATCAATGATACTTCAGCAGTTTTATTCAAATTTCGTTGGGCTGAGTTGTTTAGTAAACAGAAGGGGTGGGGGAACGCTTGAATGTGGTTTCATGTGAGACGATGATGACACTGCGGAAGATCGTTCAAAGAAACATATAAGTAGTGATCACGTACTACAGTAGGTTGGTTGCGACTTCAAATATCAGAGTCAAAATTTTCATCAGTGTCGATATTTTCGTCTTTTAATAAACATTTGTCAAATTATAGCTAAGTTAGTATATGAGAGGCGTCAGTTTCCTTGGAAGAAAATAATTAGCCTAATTCTATTAACCCCAATATTCGTGTAGTGTTCGATCGGTACGTTGAAAACATTGAGCTGTGTTGAACAGGCGGCTTTGCACGATGTACTGCGTGTTTTGTGCTCAGAGGCCGCCGGCGGGTGAGGGCAAGGGCGGTGGCGGCGCGTGGGGCGGGGCGGCGGCCGGCCGCCGAGTTGATGAGTCGCCGGGCGGACGAGCGGGCGGGTACGCTGTTCCCGTGGGCGAGTGGCGGCGGCGGCGGCGGCGGCGAAGCAGCCCACGCCCGCGTACGGCCGCAGGGTACCTGCCCTCTTCCCCCACCCGGCCCCTCCCCGTTGCGGAGCCCGCCTCGTTCATCCTGCGACGCTGCTCCATCCTCCAGCCTCATTCACGAGCACCCCCCCTCCCATCCCTCCGACGACCGTCCGGCCGCACGCCCACTCGGACCGCACGCAGCACTCACCGGCGCGTACGCGTCCCCTCCCACGAACCGATTGCACGCCCATTTCCTCCCGCGCTCGTCCGTCCGGTCTCGATCGCGTATCACCCTCGCAGTCCGCCTCCCGCCCACCGCGCAGCCCTGCACTCGTCGTCGCCCTCCGTCTCTCCGTCGCCGCCGTCGGATTTCGCGTCTCTCGGCGCGCGTGCTCCCTCGGTCTCTCGCTCGCTCACTCGCTCGCCCACCTGAGCTCGGGCTCGCGCGGGCGGGCGTCGCCGTCGACCTTCGCGGCGGAGAACGCGCCGCCGCCGTTGGTAGGCGCGAGCGAACGGGCGCGGGCTGGCTCGCGCGTTCGCTTGTTGAGCAACCGCGCCCCGCCTCTTTGCCGCGCGCGCGCAACGGGTCACGTGACTCGCGCCGCCGAGTTTCATTCATAACGCCGCCGCGCCGTCGCCGCGGAGCGAAGCTGCTCCGAGGAGGGAAAGTCGCTCTCCGCCGCGACGCCGTGCCGCTCCGCGCTGCCACTTGCCGCTTACGTCACACCTGCCGCCGCCCGGCGGTGGCGGTGGCGGCAGCTGTGTGACCTCTCGCCGCCGCCGCCTCCCGAGCGCCCCCGCCCTGCGTGAGCTCTCGTTAACCCCGAGCGCGCCCGACGAACCGGCTGGCAGGCGGCGGCGGGCGCGTCGGGACTCGCGTTGGCGTCTGCATGCGACAGTGCTGGAACGGGGCATTTACTCTTCATCACGAATCAAGAATTATGTTTCTCTGAATATATTGATTATCTACATTTTTTTTCGTTGATTACTTTTTTATTTTTTAGAAACTTGTTTCTTCCACTTTATCGTCAAATGGAGTCGTTACTGGACGGGTAATTTTTTTTATTTTGTCTTTCCCGCCAGGGTCAAGGGCATCAAAGTTACAACAATAAAGAATCAACTATTAATTATTTTAATTTCGTATTATACACATTCGTATTATACATATTTGGTGTATACAAATTCTCGCAAGATGTACAATTGAAACTGAAAGCCACCAACGTATCTCGAGAAGTATTTACATTTTCACTGTATTTGCGATTCACTGAAAGTTACTTTCGAACTACAGAACCTAGTGAATTTTCTCTGCAATGTTGAAAGAAACCACTTAAAAATTGTCACCAAGCATTCCAAGAAATAATTTCTTCACCAAGAATCCAAAGAAGTGAAAAATCGTCTTTCCGTGCGTCGGCCAGCGCAACGAAAAAGAAGCAGAAACACGGCGCGTCGTGTGATTGTCCGTTTGATTCTTACCAGGAAAGCGACTACGGCGACTGTCTCGCGGAGACTGACAGGACGGGATTCTTCCACCGACTCCCCACATAAACTGCCCTTTATCTTCATTGCGCGCATTACTCCGGAGACTACGATGTCGCTCGGCAATTGTTCTGAGACATAAACGAGGCAATTAGCGCGAACCTCCGCCTCCACCGCCGCCGCCGCCTCCACACCCTCCCGCCGCCGTCGCCGGCCTTTGCGGGTCGTTTACGCGCTGTTGAAGTGGCCCTGCCGACCGCCGGGATTTCAACACGTAATTGAGCGCGCAACGCGGCAGCGCCGCGGCTTCATAGACCACTGAAGCGGGAGGACTTTCGATTTTGGTGTAAAGCATGTCCTAGCCGTTGGTGTAAAGCCTCCGCCGCCATCGACAGCGACGTCGGGATTAATGCAATACGAAGCCTCCTTGCCCCGCCCCGCCCCGCCCCGCCCCGCCCATTCCCGCTCACCCCGCCCCGCCCCGCTCGGAAGAGCGCCGCGGCGGCGCTGCGAGTGCAGATCCAACCGAGCGCGATGCCTCCCGCGGGGGTGACCTTTGAAGGGCCACCGTTTCCGAGATTCATTCATTAGCGGCGCCGCGCCAGGGTCGTGCCTTTCTCTGGGCAACGGAGCGCCTCCGCCCGCGCCTCTTAGTCAGCCGAGTTACAGGTTTATTATCACAGTAAAGCTCGCGGGGCAGGCCGTGGCTGCTTAGCCGTGTTTCCCTGCAGAACGGTGCAGTTGCGAGGATTGCTAATTATGGCTATGTCTGGGGCCTGTGTGTTAACAGAAAACTGTTTCTGACTGCTCGCCTGCCAAACGATGAACGACAATGAACATTGTAATGTACAATAATGTATTTCATTATTTCTCCCGTGTGTTCATCTGATTAAATGGAATATTTAACGAGTTACTCGTTTGTTTGTTTTTTAAAATATTTGTAACCGATCACAAACCTTTCAAAAGTATAGATCATGGGACAATTTTCTTCTCATATAACAGATGTGAGGAGTGTCATTCTAGTAAACCATAGGATGAACGCGGAGCCTTTCTAATACACTCATTCCACAGGTCTTGACTAATTGTGCAAATTTTGAAGTAGCTACGAGTATTACGGAACCTATAGGAAATCACAAAAGTAAATTAAGAGTGTAATGATGTAAACATAGAAATGTAATATTTGCGTATTGAATCATCAACATCAAGGACAGCACAAAACATTTTTCTTGATTTATATTTCTTTCCTAATTGGGAAGCACTAACTTCTTTTAAACAACCCTAGTGTGCGTGTCAAGACCCTCAGGATTCGGATGTCTCTGTGAGTTCAAAGTTGTCGACGAAAATCTGCTTCTAGATTGAGTTCATCGGGAGCAAAAACGTCGTTTCAGAGATAGCGTGAAGGGGGTGGAGGGTCTTGATCCTCGAAAACCTAGTTGACAATAACGGTAAAAAAAATAGTACGTGAATTAAAATTAAGATATTGCACCAAAGGTAATTAAAAAAGTGTGCAAATCTTGTAATGCGTACAGGTAACCCAATTACAAACGACGTTAAGAAATCAATTTTGCTTTTTCAAAAACTTCCCGCTTATATTTTTAAGGCGCAGACGTAAACTGCGATTTATTCAACTCTGCCCCGGGCAGATGTCAGCTGTTGATGGTTTCATCCAGTCGAGGGCTTATATGTCGCTACAGTGACGTCACTACGGTGTCGTTCAAGCTCCCGATTGCATGAAATAGTCAACAGCTGATACCTGCCAAGGAGAAGAGTTCAATAAATCGCAGAATACTTCAAGGTGCACAATCTAAAATTATTTCCAGTGAACCAAGACACGAGAGCGCACGCCCTCCGAAAAAAAATTAAATGTCTGTCCCAACGCCCTATACTGCGATTTTGGTAACTTTGTCCCTGACAGGAATCAGCTGTTTCGCCGCCATCCAATCGGTAGCTTTAGTGTCGCTACAGCGACGTCACTATGGTGACGTTCAAGCTCCCGATTGGATGAAACCGTGAACAGCTGATGCCTGTCAGGGACAAAGTTACGAAAATCGCAGTATAAGAAGGTATCCAAGGGACGCGCGCACGCACGGGCCGTGCTGCGCTGTGCGGCGCAACGCGGTGCGACCGGCGAGGGCGGACGCGCGGGCGGGCGGGACTGCCGCGAGCAAACACAGAGTAATGGAGAGCAAATAGCGGGCGGGTGGGTCTTTTCAATATTTGTCTTGCGTTCGCGAAAAGGGAAGCGCGTCCTTCTCATTGTTGATCATCGCCCCGCCAGCCCTCGACCACGACAAGTTTATATGCGTTAATGGAAAATGACGGTCGGCGGCGGCTGGGGCCACGCACTGTGAGGAGTTTTCGTCATTTACGACCCGCGAAGCGATCCGCGTCCATTCGTAATGTTGAAGGCATTTCAGAGCACAACAATGACTTAGTGTGCTCAGTGACTTATTCACACACTCTCTTTCGAGATTGCTTTCTAAAGGCAGCGTGTTTGTTAATAGAGCATGGAGTCACCATGGAACCTGACATTACTAATTTTAAAATAATACCCTGATAATATGGTTGTAGGTGTGAAAAGCCATTCTTTACTTCGAAAGAATTATTTGACTAATCGGTAAAATGCGTTTGTACATCTAAAGAATGCAGTAGGGAGAATATTATGAAAAAAGTAAGTTTTAAAAGCTCAGTACGATGTGATTTTCTTGAAATCTGAAAACGCACTATCTTTTTCCGACATCGCAGAAGTGAAGTTTTAGGTATTCCTTGACGTGAAGATAAAGAAAGATGTGATAAAATACATCGTACATTGCTCTGACGCTTCAAAATGTGCTCCTGAAGAGAAACGTGGTGGTTTTTATCCCGTCTGCGTAAATTTCGCACTGTGCGCTGACTGCGTGTTGTCGACGCTGGCGCTGGGGCAGCGTCGAAGGCGTCCAGCAAGTGGGAGAACGGGTTTCGCAGAGTCACACCGCAGCCTGTACCGCCACCGCCGCCGCCAGCGCCGCTGGAGCTGCCGTGCCGCCACCGCCACCGCCGCAACCGGAGCGGAAGACGAGGCAGGAGACCGGCTAATAAGGAAGACGAGCGTGATGAATGAAACTTAAAGCAATAGGGCTCGGTGAAAAGGGGGAGCGGAAAACGGCCATCAGGGCAGCCGGGCGACGGCGGCGGTAAGCGGTGCGGCGGACGCAGTGCGACGCAGCACGACGCTACGCGACGCGACGCTACGCGACACAACAAACGACGCAACGCGACGCGATACGACAGACGCGACGCGACGAGGCACAACGCGACACGACACATGTTACGCGGCACAACACGACTCGAAGAGACAAGACGCGACGCACGTCAGCGTGGCCCATGTGCAGATCGCCTAGGACATGCCGTGTGGCATTTCTGGAGAGGATGACACTTCTCTTTACTAGCGACGCGAAATGAGCGTTGGACGTGCTCATTTTAGCAGTATAGATAGTATCCCGACTGTTAAACTGGCCGAATATATGGTGTCCTCAGCAACACTGTTGCGGTTGGAGTGAAAATGTATACGAAATGTATTGCGAAGCCATCGTTGACCATGTGGTAAACAGTTTTCGCTTCCGGTTTGTCATTGATTATTTATGTGCGTACCATTTTAGTAGGAAGTTGGGCATTGAGTGTTTGTAGTAAAGTAGGATGTTGATATTAAGCTCTTGATACGAGTCAGGAATCCACGTTACCTAACTATTGTGTCATCGAATTTCAATCAACATTGAAAAACACAGTGGTATTGATGTTAAAGTCTAAAGAGTGTATTAATAGCCCTTGAGTAACCCCAATGTCCAGATTTTCTGGGTCTCTGTCGCACAAGTGGTGCAATTCACTGATCGCAGCAACTTGAAGAAATGTACTAGTTTTCGTAGAGGTCCAGTATTTGTATGGCTTACGTCTAATAATAATAATAATAATAATAATAATAATAATAATAATATCTTTCATGAGATACCCAACCAACAAAAACTTGCAGACCCATCAAACCGTTGTTTACGGTGGGCAAGCAATATACTCCATTCATC
Source organism: Acheta domesticus (assembly GCA_031308135.1). Taxonomy (NCBI): domain Eukaryota; kingdom Metazoa; phylum Arthropoda; class Insecta; order Orthoptera; family Gryllidae; genus Acheta; species Acheta domesticus. Next base: position 244,244,290 of record JAHLJT010009436.1, on the reverse strand, counting down.
GACGTGAAAATAGTTTCCTCTGAACAAGCAGCCCTGGTTCAAGAAGACGCACTCTCTCCTTCCAGATGTTCCGTCGCAGGGCGGTGGCGGAGGGGGAAGGGGAGGCGAAAGCGAGGGCGGCGGCGGCGGCGGCGAGTGTGCCTTTCAAGTGCCGCCCTCTCCCCATTTGACACGCACTTTGCGGGCGACGATACGGGGCCGCCGCGCACCCCTGGCTTGCTTTCCCTGCTCCGCGCCTCAGTGGGCCAAAACGACGCGCCACGCGCCCGTCACATGTGTTGTGAGACATCGAAGGGACTTTTTGTCATGCTTAGCATTTATAAATAAAAACAAAATAGACTGTTTATTGGTGAACGTTTTTGAAAGGTTGCAGTGCACATTTATAAATTTCTTAAGTTTTATGATAGTATATATATCATAAGTTGGTCCATCATTGATTTTATGATAGTAGACCTGTGATGGGGCATCAAACCAAATTTCTAAAATATAGAGAATGATTACATTTGCAAATTGCGTCTTTCCAGTTCTCAGTTTCCCTGTATCCATGTACTGCTTCATTGGAAAATTCAGTTCTAACCGGCGTAACAATTGAAGCGTCAAGTGAGAGAGGTAGCTAACCCACAAAATTTAAAATATTGGTTTCTGAAGGATTCGATTACAAACACATTCAATATATCAATAAATCGATGTTTTGAATTTTGTGGGTTAGCTCCCTCTCTCATTGAATACCTCAATTATTTTAAACATTTTTAGGCAAGTGTCGCAAATGGCTGCAGTAGACACTAGCCCTATTTTATTCTTTTTATTTTCAAATAAGTTCTTTAAAAAAATTGTACAACAAAGGATCCTCACAAAAGTATTCTTTTACCTAGAAAATTGGCGTATTAAAAGATTCTTAAGAAAATAATTTGTCTTATTTTGTGATTCATTTTATACGAGTACTTATTTTATTACTTATGGTTGACGTTGTATTTTGTCACGCACTCTTAGATAGTTAATGCCTTATTTTACGTGGTGAGACTCGGGGCATCAGGCCCGCTCTTCCGTCTGACCACGCAAATTTCGCTACGCTCCTTTCACCATCTAGAGGAGAAAGAAGGTATAATCTCTGGCGACGAAACAGGCGATTTGAATTTAGCTCTGAGCTTTCATTTGGGCTTGAGGATCTTGTACATGCAGTAAATCTACTGCATGGGACAGCCGGCTTTACTTCCTCTCCGAAGGCAGTCGTACGTAGAATTTTTTCGCCCTTAAAAATCGCTTCGATCGGGTTTGAACCCGCTATCTTTGGTACAACAATCCAATACGCTAACCGTTAATAACTGCTTTGGGAACAGTGCGCCCGCGCGGCGGCCCCCCGCGGCGGCGCGAGGCGCGAACGGGGGCGTGTTTTTTCCCCTGGGTCGCTTCGCGGAAGGTCGCTCCCTCGGCTGCCCCTGGCGCCCCGCCGCGCCGCGTCGCGCCGTCGCGTGGTGCGCGGGCGGGAGGCAGCCGCACACAGCACCACGTGGTCTCGGGTACGCGCAAACATCACTCCTTCAGGGACACGTTTCACTTTTTTCACCTCCTTAATTCATCTTTTGTAATATTTTGGGGTATCTTATCAAGTGTAATCTTTAGGGGTAACTTACTGGATTATTTTCAGTTATTTTTGTGTTCTGTATTTTTAAACAAGTTTGTTGTGTTCCTGAGTCAAGATTTTTCGCTCGTTAGAAGCTTTCAGTTTTTATTTCCTGCAAATATTTCGCGGAAAATGTGACAAGGCCACAAAATCAACCAAAAGGAGTCAGGAGATTTTTTACATCATTCTTGTTTATTACATTACTCTTGAGTATTTTGGTTATGCTACGGTTTCGAGGCAACAGAAATTCCATTGGTAGTTACTATTTATGTTATATTGACTTTACGCGGGAAACGGCAAAGGATGTTTATAAGAATGTCGCGAGGAACTCTTAAATGCCGCAAAAGATATTTAATGACGTTGTATTTGAAATTACATCATCCAATCATGGGGGGAGGTTTCTTATAAACTATTTGGTTCACCAGAAGTTGGGAAATTCGTAACTTTAAATACTCTTGAAAGAATCACAAGATGGCGAGGTGTTGGAGCATCGCCACGGCTCCAAGAGCCACCTCGCCACCACGTGGTCGCCTTTCGTCGCACCCTCGCAGCGGCCCACCCACGTGCTGCCGGCCCCACCTCATCCGCCCCCGCGCGCGGGCGGGCGGAAGTGCATTAGGCGGAGCCATGCAAAGCGACGGGGGCGGCGGCGGTGGCGCGCCCGTGGCGAATTCCAGCGGCAGCGTCGTTTTAGCGCGGCGGCCGGCGCGTCGATGCGTATCGCGACAGGTAGCGACTTCCTCCAGAGGCGCCGCGCCGGCGGGCACGCGGCCGGGCGGGCGGGGGAGGCAGGGCGCCGGGCAAGACTGGGACTGCTGCCAACGGAGAATTAAGACTTTAATCTCCTACGGCGCTAGACGCTGCGAAATATCGTAAGGAAATGGTGTGTTGCGCGAAATGCCACACGTTCGCCGTTCCCAAGGTGGAATGAGGATATTTGCTTCAGGAGTGGGGAATTAGGTTATTTGCGTTGCTCCCGGTATAAAGTCTATCTTTCTACGTAGAATGCAGGAGTCAAGAGAATGTGATGTGTGTTTGATGATCTATAAGAATGGAATTACGTGTAATATTCAAAAAGGAGCCTACGTTTTTTCTTTCCTAGATGAGGAAATACATATATCAAATTTAGTTCAATATCAAAACGAACAATTTTTTTCTTCATGCAAACTTTGAGATGCATGCTTTTGTAACCCCTGATTCAAACATTTCACTCGACCCTGCAATCTTCGTTTAGGTGTACGAGAGCGTTGAGGCACACGTTTCACCATCTCTCCGATCCGTAACATGTCTTTGCTCATTGCTATCTTCTCGCCAGGACATGGCGGCGCCGGTGGGAGGTGGCAAAGTGGGGCAGAATGACTGTGGAGTTGCGTGCGGCGGGGTGGCGGGTGGCGGCGTGAGCCACGTGGCGCGGCGACGGCGACGGCGGTGGGGCCGGATGACCCGCAGGCGCCGGAGGCCTCCTTCCCGGGGTGCGCCCCCCCCCCCACCCGGTGAATGAGCGTAGGACGCCATCGCTGTGGTGAGATACAGTGCCAAAGAGATTCTGAACTTAATAGCTAAGACATGTATTGATTGTTTGTTCTCGGTCCTCGATTTCCCCTAATCTGATGTTGTAACTTCTTTTGGTAGGCATTGATTTATTTTTTTAAATTATTTTTATTCACTATTTCTCATTATTTCACTGATTTATTCATTCAAAGGAGGTCTTTGAGCTGTAAGAATATGCCGAGTTTTGGTATTCACTGTACAAGTTATCATCCCAGGTCTATAAACTCGTATTGAGCTCGTCTCCCGTAGTTCGGTTCACATTCAGAAGTTAATTGGATCAATTGTTTTGCTCGAGGGAGTAAAGTGTACGCCAAAAATTAGTAATCGCGGTATCAATGGCTTTATTCCAGACACAGGACAAAAGAGTGCTGCACTGCACTCTAAGTTAGTAACGACTCGAAAAGGCTTGCCAATAGATATTGTACCTTCTAGTATTGTGTGTAACAGAGGCGATAAAATGTAATGCCTGCTTTTATTTCCTAGAAACATGCAATACATGATTTACGTTTGTTGTACGCAGGGTCGCGGTACCCTGACGCTAATTAGGTGTATAATTACCGTGTCTCGCAATGTCGAAGGTAATATTATGGAGATGTGGCATGCTAAGAAGTTATGTTTTTCTTATCCGTAGTCATAATTCTTCTCGATTTACACATCTTTTAAATCGAATCTGTTCAGTATGTCGTTGCCATTCACGCACACAAACACTGCACAAGATCGCGTTTCGTTTCATATTAAAGAGGTAATTTCTTGAAACACGAGGACGACTTTTCTTATCCCGCACTAATATTTACTCAACTCTACATTTCTGCCCTTTTTCGTGACATACAATCCGCGAAAGCAAAGATTCTTGCTTATCTCCATCTCCATCTTCCAGGTGAGGAATTTCTCTCTGGGGACCTGGACGACATTTGGAGTTTCCTTCCTCCAGTTATCGCCGAAAAGTGCGCTTTTATAGCAGATTCGTTTTACGGCGTCGCGCCTTCCGTACCTGGCTTTCACGACGCGCCTGCGCTGGGCGGGAGCGGATGCGGCGGCGGCGAGCGGGCGCTGTGGGACGGACGACGCATAGGGCGGGTCGCGCTGCGAGGGACCGTCGCCGCCGCCGCCGTCACCGCCGCCGGATACGCGACCGCGTGGACCGTTAAGCAAATGGAGGCGACGACGGCGGGAAACAGTTAAGCTTCGGTCGCGAACTGACCGCTGCAGCGTCGTCGCCGGCAACGAAGACGTCCGTCCGTCCGTCCGCCCGCCCGTTCGTCCTGTCCCGTCCTGTCACCTCCCCCACTCCGCGTCCTCTACTACCGTCCGCAGGTCATAGCGCACGCATCCTTCCGCTCGACGGACCGGCGGGCAATCACGGCCGCCGTCCATCCCGTCGCCTCTCGCACACCGCCACCTTCCGTCATTACTGTATTTGGTGGCGCGTGTTTCCGCTCGGCGTCTTCATTGAGACTCCAGAGAGCTTCAGTCGGTTCGGTTACGGTACGCACCAGATACGATGCAGCTATTGTCACTTGTTTCCTTTTATCTCGCCTCCACCTTGGAAAGCAACATCAAGTCCGACTCCTATTCCCGACCTGGCTTTCATAGCGTCAATTTTTTCAACGGTTTCAACTCTCAGTAACCTCTGACTTTCTTAGGGTAAATTGGTATTTTCAATTACATTTGTTCATTCCGATCACCCTGGACCTCTACTGTGACACGATTTTCCACCCCTCGGTAAATCTCGCGCGCGCACACATACATACACACACTGGGCAAGCGTCCCCCTCTCTCCTCGTCCGGTGCAATCCGAAGCCGGTTCAGGAACCCGGTTCGTTTCTCCACCGCAGTCCCCGGCCAGGCGCCGCGGTACCGTTTCCTCCCATGCGGTGTCGCGGTTTGTATGGCGGATTGGGTTTCGAGAACAGCCTCGCCTCTGCCCCGCCCTGCTCCTGGAGGCCTGGGCGGGCGCACGCCCGCTTGCCGTGCTTCTCGATGTGCGTCCTCGGCGTGATTCGGGTGAAGACGAGCAGGATTTGATCGCGGGGGCTGACTTTGTCGGTGCAAAGGAAATGTTAGCGGAAGCAATAGAGGCAATGTATCAGTAAATCTGTTTCACACGTTTTAATTCCTTTGACTAATGCAAGGCTGTTCAACTGGCCCGCGGTGCTATTTATTGTGGCCCGCGAAAGGTTATTAGTCAAAGTGAAAGTCCCATTCCTCCATGTCCAGCTAGAACATTGTAAGCCTATTACTCGCCCCCCTGCCGGGGCCAACGCCCCTTTTATTGTAAAAATAGGTTAAGTTTAGATTTAAGGATTTTTTTGTAGTAAATTCAGACATTCAAAATCATCCTAATATGTTGTAGTTATGCATGGTACGACCTGATACCACACACGGTTACATCCACCCCCCTGTTTCAGAGCAGCCGAAATCAATAATACGAGGAAGTCAGGTGTGGGTCGCCCGAGTGATGAAAATATGACCCGCAAACTTATTAAATGTTTTAGTTGTGATCCTTGAGACCTTGCTAGTTGGACTCCCCTAGACTAAAGGATATGAAATCCGGAATCGAACGTCATTCTCACCTCAGCATTTTGCGTCCTAACACCTAAATGTCGCCGCTGGATTTGTAAATATGTACACTTCACTCTGTCGGCTCTGCATTTTGTCAAAATATCCAGGTCAATGCGACATGTTCAGCAACCAAAAAAAGAAAGGGTACGATCCTTTACTTCAGAGTAGCCCATCTTCTCGGAGTCTCGCCGATTTGTCCTCCTCCCCGCAGGCGTTGACGTAGAACTCCGCTGAACCCGTACCGCCCGAGTTGGCCCCGCTCCAGTTGGCCCATATTCGCCTCGGGAGCCCTGTAATCGGCCGCCGGCGAGCTGTCAAACGGATTCCCCCCTCAGCCGAAGGCCGCGAACCGACGTTTTGCGCGATGTCACGATGCAGCGATAAATATTACTTAAAAGCCGGGCGGCGCGAGGCGATTCTTTCTCTCTTTATTTTTGCGTTGTAGCTTCGCGAGCGGATATCTAACCAGCTGCCGCCACGCGCCGGTTAGCGCCTCCCGGTCTTTTGCTTCCTCCGGGGCGAGCACTCGCGGGTTTACATCACTGGGCGATTTCGGAGCGAGGTGTTGGTGGTTTTGTTTTTTTACTACGGATCCAGTCCAGTCGCTGCGCGTTTTTGCGAAGCCGTAAATCCCGCGGTCGCGCACGGCTTTCCTGCGTTCCGTCCTGATTACCTTCACCTTTCACTCGGCTTTCCTGCCCGGCGCCGCCGCTGCGGGTGGGGACGGCGACCGACGCGTGCGGCAGGAAGGCCTCCCCGGCGCTGTCGCCCGCGGCCACGGGGCTCCGTCGGGGCCGGCGCACGGCCTCCGCATGAATGGCGAAGCGCGCTGCGGTCCGAATGACGAGGGGCGCGGGAGTCTTGGGCGGGGAATGTGCAATGGGAGGACGTAATTGGGCAGATGAAATTACGATGAGTTCAGCGATCTGATACAAAAAGGGCGTAATATCTTCTCTCAAGGAATCATGCAGAATTGTCCCCCTTTTGTGGCGTTTACATTTTCATCTAGTTCAGCTGGTATATTTCGATAGGATGGGTTTTCGTAGGAAATGTAGATTGTGTAGATGAGAGAATGCAATCGTAACGGAGGCACTGTAGATACATAAAGTTATTGTTTTTCGTGGAGTCATTGGAGAAAGCAAAACTTTGTTATCAATATTATCTAAATCCTACGGTTTTATTGCTTAACTAATTTCTACAGGTAAAGAATGTTAACAAAACACTTCCCTAAACGGACAGTGATTACTGAAGCCGTGGAGCTAGCAAACTCAAATATTCACACACTCCTTGGGAAGTGGGGGTGTGGCTGGGCGGAGGCGTTGCCCGCGGCGAGACGCCCCGAACACTTGCCTGCGAATACCCGCCACGTTGGAGACGGGACCTGCGCCGCCCCGCGGTAGAACTCCAGCTTCTGTAGACTACTCTCTCGAAGGGCGCGACGCGACCCAAAGTTATTTCGTTATTTAAAGAATTATAAAGAACTCTGTCGACGCAGTGACTTTTCTGTTTAAACTTATTTTTTGACACGTAGCCCTACTCTTAACTTGTATTTTCGACAATTGGAATTCATTGCATCGGAAGTTACAAATCCAAAACGAAATTTGTTAGATGTTGCTGTTGACCATACTGAACCTGGTGTTTTGTATAGCAAACATTGTTTCCATTTTTATTTCTTGATTATGTTTACTCAGGCGACATTTCTATGCATGTATTCCCATTCTGTTAGATAAGAACTCAGCGGATGTGACATAAGCATTAACCGACAGAGCCCTGGACCCGAAGATCGTAATTTCGTCGCCGTGCGTGTGCAACGCCCCGGAATTTCCTGCTTACGCGATTACGAGGTGTTACGTGGCCTCTCCTTTCACGGCGGCCTCAGGTCCCGCCATCGCCCCCGGCCACGATTAGTGAGCGCTTCACACTCCACCTCTGCTCAGGTGGCCTTCGTACTCACGTTCTCTCGGTAGCTTCGAGTAAAGGCTTAAAAGAAATAATTTGTTAAGTTAACCATAGTTTCAACGTTATATTTTTAAAACTCATTTTAAAAAATGTTCAAAAAATGAATGAGACCAAATTTTAAACTTTCGGCCACAAAAAGTTTGCGAAATTGTATTAACTATCTTGAAATTGCTAAAGAATAAGTCAATACTAAGAAACATATTTCCATAACTTCTAAATAAAATTAGTATAACTATAAACTTTGCTTTGCATTTATTGTGGTGCGAATGGGTTTTCGAAGAGCTGCTGTAACCGGCGCGGCAGTTTCTCGCGAAAGCAGGTCTCCACGAATCATAAGGCACGTCCACCTGTTTGCGGGCGGCGTCCATTACAGCGAAGTACCTGCGCGGGAGCAGCTGCGTTGGGCGGCGTCTGCGGCGGCGGCGAGCCCCCGCCCCTCCCTCACGAGAAGGGGAGGGGGGAGGAGCGGACGCGAGCCTCAGGCGTCGCCGCCTCAAATCGGGGCTGCTCGCCCGCCCTTCCCTCGCATACCGTCACGCCCTCGTGGGCACGCCCGCGCACGCCCGCACGTCCGCCCCCGCCCCCGGCGCGAGTAACTGCACCGGCCGCCGCCCCGCCGCCGCCCGACCCCCCAGGCGCCCCGGCCGGAGACGCCCGGCCCGCCCCGGCGCGGCCCGTCCGGTGCCCCCGCGCCACTGGAGAGGAGAGCACCGGCCACGACCGCCGACGTATTAGGCGCTGTGCTCCCTGAAGATACTGCTCTGTGAACGCCTTGCATCGCAGCTGGAGCGGATTCACCCGACCATTTCGTGCGGAGGGGGATCAAAGATATTTGTCAATGAATAAACATGTTTGTTATTTTATTGAATATTATTTTTGTAGTGTATATGTGACTTTCTCTATCGATGCATTTTAGACTTTTCTACATTTTTCTAGTGTTTTTTGTGTTTATTTTTCCTTCCTATTTAATTTTTTTAGGGGGCGTGGCTCGCATGCCGTTCTGTCGCCCTGGATCCGCCACTGTGTCAGAGGGGGTGGAAGTGGCTTAGCACAACTTTATTCACACCTATTCGTTTTAATACTTTACATTGTTTATCTTGGGCCATCAAATATCTCGCCTACTTCCGTCATCGGAATGTCTAAATTTTAGATCCATGTGCTTGTGTTTGAAGACTTTTTGGGCTCTACCACTTTTCCATGTGCTTGAAGTCCTTGAACTCCAGCCTCTGTGCTCTAATACGGGCTGGCGTCAAGAAGGGAAACTTTCTCTTTCGATCTTTGCGGGATTTAATATTATTTTCCAATTTGCTATTCAATTCCAATAACGTTCCATTCTCTTATTTTATTCTGTAATTTATTCGGTCTAACCATTAGCCACGTATCTTCTAGATCAAATCAGGCATCTCTTGATCGGTGCCGACATTCAATTATTTCATCTTACAACTTTACGTTTACTACACTCCATGTATTAAATTTTCATGTTGTTATTTCATATGCTTTACGAGTAGAGCTATTTCGGAAATATATGTTCACGAAGTAGTAATTAAAAAGCGGATCTTACGTAATCCCGTAAATCTGTGATACCATGTGCAGTATTTCTTCGCGTCAAGATATTGCATCATTGTGTCATGACAAAAGTAAATATTGACTTCTACGAATTTTTCGGAAGTTGGAGTACAATAAACTTCGAATACAATTTCTTGCTGTAATCAAGAGAACCGTCAGAATTGCATGTTTGGAAAATTTGAAAGCCGAATCTATAGTTATCTCCACTCTTTAAGACTTCGTCATTTTGCGCCAATTTCACACTGGTGTCTGAATGGTAATTTCCTTCGGTAAAAAATATGACGTGACGAACTCACGCAGTAGATCTTCAACTTACGTTACTAAACGCTGGGCAGGTAGGCCCAGCCGACTGTTGTTGCCCCATATTCATAAAATAAGTGTTTAAAAATTTCATTTGAAATACAATTTCAACTCGTGAGTACTGAGGGTTGAGATGCATTGTGCAGGCGTCTCAGAGTTCGCAGCTCAGCTCTTCACGTGCGATCACACGGGAGAGGAAGTGGCCGTCAGCTTATCCGACGGTGGGCGCACAGGCAGCAGCCCTGGCCCGCCCCGCCCCGCCTCGCTCCACCCCCGCCCTCGCCCGCGGCGCCGCTGCTCCTATCGGCGCTGATAGTAAGGGGAACGCGGGTGCTTCCGGCAACACGCGCTGACGCGGCGGCGGCGGCGGCGCTCCCTCCGCTCCCTCGCCCTCGCACCTCCACGAGGCCCACGGGCGAAGCTGCGCGCGCTGCGCCGCACGCCACCGCCAGCGCCCCTACACGCGGAGAGGACTGCGTTTCGTATCCAGTTGTCTGGGGAGCTACAACTTCTTGGAATGAAACAAAAAACACTTGGGAAAGGTCGTTCTAATATAAAACGAGGCTTCTCACTAGGAGGGTGTAGGTTCGAGTCCCAACGGTGGCAGGATTTCGTTTCGTATCCAATTGTCTGGGGAGCTACAACTGTTTGGAATGAAACAAAAAACGCTTGGGTATGGTCGTTCTAATATTAAAGGATTCTTACTGTGAGGGTTTAGGTTCGAGTCCCAACGGTCGTAGGATTTTCGACACTAGTTCCAGAGCTAGATGGAGCCCAGTCGCTGTCTGGAGGAGAATTCTGGCAGCCGCCTGTTCTGATCGGTAGATTTCCGTAGTTTCGCTGGGTCAACCCCACGCGAATGCCGGAACAGTACCCAAACAAATGGGCCACAGACCGCGCGCGATCTTTCCTTCCTCTTCCGTGTCCTGTCCTCACCCCTTACACACACGTATTCACAAGACTATCGTGCATGCCGCGTGATCAGTCGGAAACTTTGAGCTTGCCTCGGCTGGGACGGTGTCCCTTTGGTGGGAGACTCCTGGTTAGGGAAAACCTCGCTAGCCGACGGTAGGTCACCACCTAGCAGGGGAAAATCAACGCCACATCCCGGGGGGACATGAACTACACTTACTGGAATAACGACATCAGCCGTTGACGCGCCCAGAATCATCAATCAATCAAAATGAATGTAAAAGGTGACGGTGACAAGAGGTTGTGAGTTGAAGGCATGCAAAGGAAGGTGATCGACGATCAAAAGGATGGACTTGATTACGATTAACCCGCGGTGTGACTGCGAAACAGTTTCATTATTGCATTTCTTAATTTCTTCAGTCCTGAGTAGATGCAGGAAAAATTTGAATGAATCTCCAGAAAAGACGGGTGTCGAAGAGTTTCACGTTACGCTGGACGAGCTCACCCCCCGAATACACGCCGCCCGGGGTGGATGCGCCCCTCGTCCCCTTAACACCTCCTCTAAACACCGCTGCTCCGCCCCGCGTTTCCGCGCCACCTGCGCGCATGGGAACGACACGACATCTGCACTCGCCTCGCTCCAGCACGCTGCGCCCCCCCGCCCCCCCCCTCCCGCGCCTCCCCCGATGTTTAGTATGCGGTGAATACAAGCCCGAGATTGCTTAGAGAAACGTGTTTTCTTTTTTGTCCTGTTTGGTTTATAGGTAGAAGGTAGAAAGCGATGTGTTGAATGTGTGTACGGTACCGAGCTTCCGTCGTTAATTATGTATGAACGTGAATAAATGCGTGGCGAAAAGTAGATAAAACGAAGGTTTAATAAGTAACGTGAATTATTGTTTTAGCAGCGGACCCCTGACAGTTTCGTGTACCCGTTTCATTATTTATTATATTTCTTAAGCATTGATCACCTCATTTGGCGATGGACTAGTCGACCAATTCCAACAACGCCACCGGTCTAAACCGGTTTTCTCGTCGTGAACGTCTCGGTATTATTCATGAGATGTGGGATTCAATAAATTTATATTTGTCTAAAAAATCGTTATGCTCGATTGAGCATTAAATGTTAATGAAAAATCAAGCAGCAGCGCGGCGCGGCGCGGCGCCCGCGGATCTCGTCGCGGGAGGCGAGGCCGAAAGTTGGTCAGCGCGCGTCCAGAAGCCTCCGCGACGCGACGGCGGCGGCGGCGGCGGCGGCCGCGGCGGTGGCGACGCGGCGGCAAAAACCGCGTCGACGTCCGCGAGCTCACCTGCTGCATGCAGGAATTTTTACAGCGCGCTCCATAAACGCTTCCATTCTAAGCAGGCGAGACGTTCTTTTTCTTTTTTGTTTACTTCCCCCCCGCGCGCGGTACCGACCGGCGCGGTACAAGGTTATGGCCGTCCGATGCAGGAAGGGCGTCCTCCCGAGGACGAGGACGCGCGGCGGCGGCGGCGGCGGCGGCCGGCGACGCGTGAGGAAGTGCCGCATCCGACGGCCGCCCTCGCCTCCGCCCCGCGCCCTCCCATCCCCGTGTGGCCTCGCCGCCGGTGGAACCGCGGCCGCCTAACGGGATGCGCCCGGGCCCCGAGTTCGCGCCTGGGCGGGCGCCCGCCGCACTCCGCCCCGCCCCGCCCGGACACGCCCCCTCCAGCTTTCCAGCTGACGCCCCGTGTCACACCAGGGGACATGCCTCTTTTACGCTCTCCTGGCTATGTTATGTACGTAGGATGTTACGGTTTCTGAGGAATTTCCAATGGATTCCACACTGTCATGAGCAGTTCGACCGCTGTCAGTGTCCACGAGGCCATTTTCATTTTATATTTTCAGTTACTCTGAGAATAATGATACTTCCATGAAAGATAATATTATAAAATTGAGATTGAGTCTTACGAGCATATATCTTTACATTTAAATTGAAGGGTATTTCCGAAAAAGTCAAAAAAAATTTTCATCTTTTTTCTTATGCGTACCTCTTTATTATCGCGTTCGTTCGTGTTGGGGGTTGTATATGGCAAGTCAGAGAGGGAGGGCCTGCCCACATCGAAGGGTCTCGTCGTCTTTTGAGGTGGAGGAGGCAAGAAGAGCAAAAACGAGCATGGTGTGGGAAGTTGACATGGTTGCTACGAAAGCTCTTACAAAGGATGCGGCAGTAGCGAGAGGAAGACGTTAATAGCTGGTGCGGCAAGCAATTTGAATTTTTTGGGAAATGAATGCTTGAATGCACAATGCATGGAAGCCACCGAAGCGGAAGAGTGGCTTGTGTGATTGAGATGCCTCTACCAGGTGCCCGCCGTAGCCCCATTGGTTCTGCAAAAGGTACACCAAGCGACCTCCAAAAGGGCAAGAGTGAACAGCTGTCGCAACGCACCGCGCCTACATCTGTTAAACGATGAAAGTTAAAAGTCTCGATGAAATCGTATGAAAGATTGCAGTAGTTAACAGACAGTCTTTCAGTCTGATATGCAAATTATATTGATGCGCCGAGCTACTATGAAAACCGATATTAGATCATAGCTTCGAAACGATTTGTCCATTTTGTCGTACCTATTAGCGGAATGCTGAAAGCGATACAGCTCTTTCGAACATCTGCAACTTTCTTTGCTCCTTGCGTGTACGAATAATGTTTGAAAATATTCACACAGCTATGCGAACGAACTTATTTACAAATTGGTTCTCACTTTACGAATATGAATTTATTGCGATATCCTAATACATGTCAAAAATTTTAACGTATTTTTTTAAAAGTATTCGAAGAATAATAAAATCCGATAAAACGCGAGCAGCAAACGCGAGTGTGAGAAACCTTGGAGGTACGAAAAGCATGAATCAGTGCTATTTGTTTGGCGAAAACCACGTGTTCCTCTCTATTCAGCATGTTAAGAGACGAAGCACGCTTTCCGCGTGGAAGGTGTTATGTTTCGCACAACGCAGGTGCGTCCTCTGGGTGCTTGCGTCATCCCCTGGCACAAAAGACGCGTCGTCTTTAAAATTCTCCCGTGTTCTGTACTCGTCCGTGTCGCCAAGCGTAGAATTACGCAACGTCGAATTGCCTTGTCTGGAGGGCGGGAACTCGAGATTAAACGAAATGCAAGACAAGTAGTGACGCACATTCCGCGGGTTTGCTGAATGTTTGAATAGGTGTAATTTTCTGGGCGTTTTGTTTAATTTTGTGTACGGCTCAGACCGCTTTCATCTGATCTACACTCGGAACATAACCTTTCGTATGAACTGTTTGCAAATTAGTCTTAATTGAAAGCAGACATAATATTCGTATTTAATTTCACCCAAATGAACCGAAAATATTCACATCTGACGGGTTTCTTCTGCAGTGTTTTGATATTGCAGTTGGAAATAGAATAATTTGCTTTTTACTTTTTCGCCTTATGAATACTTCGTAAGAAGAGAAAGTTATGTAATCGTGCGCCGGAAAACGGCGAATTTTCGCCAGAAAAACTCTTATAGCAGGGGTCTGTCTTGTCTTATAGTGCGGTCGATTTTTCTAACGTTGTCGGTTTAAGTTATACAAATGAGAGATTTGTTCCAGGTAGTTGAAAAAGCTCCTGACATCTTTCTCGAAATCTATTAATAGAAATCTGTACCTTCTTATCCATGTGATGCAAAGGATTACAGCACTTTTACAAACAATTTTAAATATCAGAAGAACGGGGAGTTGCGTCAAGGCGTTCGTCCTTGAAGTGCTGCGCGCCCGCCTGAGGAAGAGCCCTGAGCACCCGTCGGAAGGCTGACCGCTTCCTTAATCGCGCGCGCGTGTTTCGCCGTCTGGCCGGCTTGTTCTCGTGGCGTCATGCGGCTTGCCCGTGAATCACAATATTTGGCGCCGACATTCCCCAGGCGTCGCGCTGGCCATGAACCGGGCCGCCCTCCGCCTCCGCCGCCTAGGAAGCGCCGCCGCCGACTGCGGAGGCGTAGGCGGCGGCGGCGGCGGCGATGGGGTGATGTGGAGGCGGGCGAGCGCCGCGCCGTGACGCAGCGAGTGACCTGGTCCAGCGGTTTCTGTGAACTCTCGTTTACATTCTTTTTTGTCGGATGGAACGTGCTGTCGTTTCCGTAAGTGTGTCTCGGTCGTCACCACTCCGTGAAATAGTGGGCTGCGTCCACTTGAACGCTCTAATTAAATTCTCCTGTGACGTGAGTCATTCTGCAGGCCAGGCGACGAGCGTCTGCGGTCTGGGGAGCGAGCGTGTGTTCTTTGGATCCCCGTGTCATGAGTTTCACGAGTTACTGTTTCTTAGTGTTCATGACGTCAGCTACTTCTTCCTTTTTTTATTAAATACAACTTGCAATTGTCTTTCTAAATCAGAAACATAATCTGAAAATACGGTGTAGGAGTCATATTCGTGACTGGTAAGGTGATGAATTCACCAAATGATAACTTCCAAAGTTACATTAGCATTTTGTCCGTGATAATTTTTATAGCGCGGACATCGGTATAGTTCAACTGAATTAATGCTTTGAAAGAAGTAATTGCTCCAATATTGCTAGAAGACGATATGAGTGAAGATGCTACATATATATATGTTAATCTACCTTTGCATTGTTTAAAAATCATCAAAATGCCATTCTTTGACCACTGAAAGGTTGAATAAAAACTTAAATAATTTAATAGCAGCTAAATAATGAATAAATAAAAGTCATTCATGTAGAGAAAAATTCGGACGTTCGAACGCTTGCATGGAGCATTTTTCAATGGGCCTTGTCTTCCCTCCTCCCTTCTAGCAATCCGCAAAGTCGTACATCCAAACATATGTTAAACCCACGTCCCTCAAGTCAACCTGTCGTGTCCAGTGCCTTCATCTCCAAGCAAAGCGCTTTGGCCGGCGCTGCGCGGCGCGGCGCGACGCGGTGCGGCGGCGGCGTCTCAAGTGCACCCTCGCCGCTGACGCGCATGTACCGCAAACCCGCCGTTTCAGGCGTCGGCGTCGGTCGCGAGTCGAGCACCTGCCGTCGGCGGCGCCGCGCCGCGCGCGAGAGACGGGCCGGAACGGAAATGACGAGGCGGAGTGGAAACGCGCGGCGCTAGCAGTGTTTACATCAGCAGGCGCCGCGCCGCACCGCTGCGGATTCGGCGCGCGCGCGACAGGGCTCCTTTGTGGCCGCCGGGGGGGGGGGCGCTGGGCAGGTTTCTTGCCCGGCGGGCCTGCCCAGCCGCGCGGACCTCGCCGCCGCCGTCGCCGCCCCGCGCTGAGGTCATCCCGGCCCGCAGGACCAGACTCTGGACCTCGCCGAGCCGCGCTGTGGAGGCCTCGCCAAGACACGGCCCGCGGAGGGAGGATCTGCGAATCACTTGCCCTATTCGGTGGCTTTGCAACTATCGTTTTAATGCCTTACGGGATAGGTCAATATGTCAAATTTTTGGAGTTGTTTGTAAGATAATGGTTTTTGAGTTATTAGTTGTACGGTACTTCTTTTCCTACTTTAATTTTCCGACTTTAAATTTCAGCTTCTGTTTACAAGAACAAGCTCTCGTGAAATCAGGCTTGTCTTACGTTCTCATGGTTGTAATGAGACTTATAATAACTACTATCTTGAGTATAAGTACTTCTGTTCATGTTAACACTCGACAGCTAGTAGTTTTAAGAATTTAAAGCAAAACGATGGGGTTCAGTTTATCTTATTTAGGTTTTGAGGGCTTATAAAAAAACATGCATATGAAGAAGAAAGAGTACGTATATGATCAGCGGTAATTGAAGATGTCTGTACAGAATTTGCCTTTTGCTGTCGAAATTCGCTTTGACAATCTCACTGCTGCGCCTCAGCATCGATGTACGTGATCTCTCAGAGCCATTGACAATATATTACTAAATTTCACACTGCACAAGAATAATAATCCAAAACTGAATCTTCTTTGCATATGACGGGCTCGGTTCTACATAGTCCTTTGCCACATTTTTGTCGTAGTTAATATATAACCCTACTAACGTACTCGCTTTATCGATTATTACATTTTATATGAATATTGATATGCTGGAGAAATAAATGTCGTTATTCTACGAAACCATTTGTTCTTTGTTCTGTGGTAAGGGATGTCTTATTGAAACAAGTATCTTATTTCTCGGAATGATATCGAAATGGCATAATTATATCTAGAGGCAAAACCTTCATATATATTTTATGAACATTCTATCTCCTTTTCGTACCGTTAATCACGAGCTTGTGAAAGCTTACATCTGCCAGATTCCATTCTTGTCAGATGTCTGGTTTCTAATTTGCATTTGACTACAAAATACAGCTTTGCAGAAATTGTAGCACTCACGTCTTGCAAGACATAAATTTTCGTATGCTGAAACTACAAATCCACAAATCTGGTGAGCAGATCTTAAATTTTGATCTGAGAAGAAATATTTCATGAGGTGTTGCGATTTGACTTCTCCAAGTGTTAATATTCCGCAAGCAACACGACAGAAATTTAAGTTCTCATGTCAGAGCCAAAGCAGTGCATCTCCTTGTTTTGCTCCACATATGACATTGCTGGGAATAAATTTATATCTGTCAGAGTTGCTTCATATTTCAGGCATAAATCTGCCACAATAAAGCACATCTTTGTCAATATAATTTCGCAAACAAAGTAACGGAATGTATTCACAATTATTCGCAAATTCTAATACAAGTCTGAGTCAACCGTCTAGTTCCCTCACTAATCATTAATTGAAAATTAAACCTAATGCAAATCTCTGAACTCAAACGTACACACTATCCCGCCGTTCGCGCACGCAAATGAATGCGACCATTTACGAGCCCATAAGTTTCAAAGGAAGGAAACCAGACGTCCTTGCGAGATACTCCAGCACTCATTCCGGAACGCGCTTTCGTAAGTGTCGGCTGGCGGACAGGCTTCAGCCTCCCCCCTCCCCACTCCGCCTCCCATCAGTACCGATCCGCCCATCGCCCGCCGCCCACGCCGCCCCTCCCGCCGCCGCCGCGGCCAGGGCGTCACCCCGCGCCCCGGGGGCCTAGGCGAGGCAGCTGCGGCCGGCGAGGGCGGTGGGATTCGTGGCCGCGGTTTCGGTTTCATTCACCCGTGCGTCCCTTGAGAGCCACGGTTCGTCGCGATACAACTGCTACAAGTTCGTGAACAGAATCGTTGGCTGGAGACCAAGGAATGTGTTCGTACGAAGATGTTTATTCTGAAGACATAACGGTCCTCCCGTGAATACACAGCGAAGTTGTCACAATATCAGATAATTTGTTGGACATTTGGCTTTACGAAATTCATATGCGTAACGCATGACACTTTTCTGGTAAAAAAATGTTTTGCGTTACTTTTGTAGTCGTTCCCAGCATGCCCTGGTAATTTGTTATGTATATTTTCAGTGTGTAGGGTTGTTGAACTTCATCGTAAGGGATCAATTAAAAATGGTAAATTAGCCTATAAAATGGAAGGATTATCTATTTTGTAAATAGTTATACTAGCGAATAAATACTTGTTGTAAAACAAAATGAAATGCCATACACCTTTATATTAAATAGAAAACAAACAAAAAGAGTACAGCCGCCACTGCTAGATAATTCGTGGACGACCTTCCACTTCCATTAAACTCTTTCTGATCTTCAGGATTACCTCAATTACACCATCATTCGAATGACGGGTTGCTTGTCTGTGATTCATCTTCACGAGATAACGCTGGGTTCCTGTGCGTTGAAACGATGATGGGCTATGAGAATCCTACAATGAGATAAGGTTGATAATACACAGTAAAAAGTTGTCATCAAGGACTTTGTCACGAGCCTTATCACATGGTAATTGGTTTCGCGCTATTTGCCCTCCAAAGAAACCGGACGTCAGATACAGACCATTTTTGGGAGCCTAGAATGCTCCGGGCTTACGATACTATTTCTTCCATCCAACGAGAAAAGAACGTTATGTAAGACCGTAATTGACTTGCTCATGAGGAACCAATCTGTTTGTATTCGGGACGACAGTCGTGGATCACTGAAATGAAGTCCATACTGAGACCTCGCCCAAGGAACTCTAGTTGCCTTTTTTCCTTGTGATGTAATGTCCACGCATCTTCTGTGTGACTATGAAATACGTCTGTACTGTCCGTTGAGTAGAATTCTTTAGGAAAGAGAAATATTGCAGCAGCTTCTTAGCTATCCGTTTTAAGCAAGTTATTATTACACCACAGTACTAAAGTATATAAGGAAATATCAATGAGAGCATTATGCCTGATTTTTCTAGCAAATGATTGGTTGTTCTAGCAATTGTTGTTTCACAATATACATGGGATAAAAAAGGTAGTAATTTTTTTTAAATATCGAAAATGTAAGCATAAACCGTTTCGTATTCTGGCATTCTAATCACTCGGAAGTAAATTATTATTTAATTGCTGTTATAAGCACTCACCAAAAATCGATATATAATGTTAACAAAAAGTGTTTCAACTCCCCTTAGTTTGTTAGCGAGCTCTTTTTCTCTCACCCTATCCATCACCTATTCTACCGTGGTCCCACCCGGGCCGGGAACTGCCCAGTGACCCGCGGCCCCCACGCATGAGCTGGCCTAATGGTAATCTCTCTGCCCCGTCGCGTCGCGCCGAGACGAGACGAGACCCCAACGCACCGCGGCGCGGCGCGACGCGCTGCGGTACGAGGCGAGGCGCAGCTGCTCGCCGCTGGCTTGGGGAGGCGTGGGCGCCCCGCGGGGCTTCGGTGGCCACTCCGCGTCGCAGAGTGGGCCCAAATGACCATCAGAGCGATTCGGTCGTGCATACATTCTTTTTATATAAAATATTCTACATAGCGTTTCAACGTCGAATAAAACATGGAACGTGGAACAAAATTAATGAAATGGATAAGTCAAATGGAAGTAACCTACAATATTTTTTTCTAGAAGGTTTCTTCTAATTTATCTAATCATTCCCGTGGATTTCCACAATATTTCTGCGGTAACCACCAATTTTACTTTGAAAATGAAATTCTTATCAATTGTTTATTTTGAACGATTCAATACATTTCCACTTGTCCATTTTCACTCTTAGCTACATAATCCATTTCGCCTCTTTCTACACAAATTTGTACGTAATTTTGTAAGGGTGTATATTTTGGATATCAGTGTTACAATGTTTGTTATTGAACCCTGACCATCAACAAAAAACTTCTTGCTGCTAATAATTGCATTCTTTTATTACTGACAGTGGATGCTAAGAGCATTCAAAGCTTTTTGAAGTGTGTGCTCCGTGGCAAGCAGTGTTCGTCAAGGAGCGTTTGTAGGGGAGGTGCGCTCATGTCGCCTATTTCGGGCCAGTGTGAGTCGCGCCGCCCCGCCGCCTGCTCCTCCTCGCCGGAGGTCGCGTCGGGGTCCCTCTCTCAATCTCGGCCGCCCAGAGGACGCGCACGAGCGGCCCGTGGCAGCGGCGGAGGCGAGAGGGTCGCCGGAATTGAATCATAAGTAGGCCGCCGCCGCCGCCGCCGCCGCCGCCGCGCCGCGCCACGCCGCCCCGCGCCTCCGCCACCGGCCGCGGCGCGGCGACCGCGTGGGCGTGGGCGGAGGCGGACGGACCAGCGCGCACGTACGACCAACGCGCCCCGTACGACGGCAGAGGGCGTTTGGTTCATGCGTACTCAAAAGGGATAATATTAGATTCCGATAAATTGACAATATTGGACGTTAAGGGTACTCATTGGTATATTGACGCCAAAAGAAATGTTTTAGGTTCCAAATGAATAACAAACCAATTAGCGGAAGATCTTTTCCTAAGTAGCTGTATGGAGAAGGGTGTCAAAAAGTGCGTTGACAATGTACATAAATATATTCATTTTGGATCACATCAGTTATTGTTTGGGTAATTATTAGATTTGCCCTAGTTATCCACTGTGAGTAGACAGAGGGCATATATGTAACAAAAGGTCTTTCAGAAGGTATAGTGAAGTGTAAATATTAATTGCTTCTATTGTGTGAAAACAACGACTTTGACAATTCAAAATTGAGTATGATGTAAAGTTAATAACCATTACACCATCGTTAAGTAATTTTTAAAAAAAAATTGTTTTACATTTAGTCTCCAGGTATACATTAGTATTTTTCGTTCCATTTGCCAGACAATATTCCTCTAATAAAACATTATAAATAATCGTAATTCCCTGTTTGCAATTTTTTTCTCGGTGCAGGAAAATAATCGATGATGCAAAGTCGAGTTGTGCGCCCGGACCTTTAGTAAACTTACGCTCCGCATCGCGAAATGGAGTAGCGAGGAGAATGCATAGCTAGGAGCGTGCACCGGGGGATCCTGCGCGAGCGGCGGCGGCGGCGGCGGCGTCGCGGAGGAAGCCGAAACAGGCCGGCGACCGCCGCGAGTGAAGGGAACCCGTCCGGCATCCCGCCAGAAATTGGTATGAGGAACCGGCGAAAAGCGTCGGCCGCGCGCGGAAAGCGGACGCGAGGGCTCCAGCAGAGACCGCCGCCGCCATCGCCACCGCCACCGCCGTCGCGTCGTCACGAGAACCTTCTGGAAGGAGCAACGCCTGCCACCGCCACCGCCGCCGCCGCCGGGGGCAGCGAGCGAGCGAGCGGGCTCGCGTACAGCGGTGCGGTGCAAAGACGGCTCTGCAGTGCTACGCGCATTAGAGCAATGCTCCAAGCGCCAGGGCGGATCCAGCCGATCAGGAGGGGGGGGATCGTAGATTTTTGTTAAATAGTAAACACATTTGGTATTATATTGTATATGTTTTATGTACTGTAGGTATACTATACAATATTATTGTTTAAATAATTATATAATTCGAACATAAATATTTAAATAAATTTTGCCAAACAAAGGAAGGTAATGAAAACTCTAGGCCTTTTTTTGGGGGGTGGTGAGGGGGGCATGGCCCCCATGGCCCTCCCCTAGTTCCGCCACTGCCAAGCGCAGACATGGGAAGTTGTTTATGAAGCCGACCCCAAATAACTGGGACGTTGGCGAAGGCAGGTAGAGAAGCGGATATCTGTCATCTTGCAAAACATTCCGTTGATTGCTTATTCCTGCCAATGCCTTCCGTGTTTCCTAATATGATAATGAAGATGATTGGGTATATTCAGAGACAGTAAACGGCCCACGTGCCGTTGTAGGAAGAACAGACTATTGCGTCAGCGATTTTTGGCTCGCAGAACACAGCCTAATAACATTTATGGTCTCAGACTGCCAAGTGGCAGGAAGTAAGGTGAAGCTGAGCTTGAGGAGAAAGCGTGACACGTAGAGATAAACCGCTACAGTTGCTCGTTTTATTGAACCTTTTGTAAAGAATGATTTCAGGGTACCGTTTCATATCACACAACTCGAACATCCCGGTCTCTACTTAGAACCTTGGGAGAAACGAACCCGATTTAAAGGCACCTAACGTTTACATGTTATGCTTCTTTGTACTAAGTACACAAGAAGTGAATCTTTTGCGGTAGTTTATAATCTCCGTGACGACAGTTACTGAAAGGAAAGATAGTGCTGGAAACATTTAATTCCCAAACACATACTTTTTTCGCATGCCAGTGATTGAGGGCTTCACGAATTCTTATGGATTAAAGAGAGTGAACACATCTAAATAAAAATACTATCTGAGGGGAAATTTTCCCGCTTTTGTTGCTGTATACACCCATTGGCCTTCCCCATGTATCAAGCGAGTAGGCGTTCATTAAGAGGATTTACTCACATTGAACAGTGTAGCCATCGGATGCCTTCCCCAGAAGTCGTGCGATGGATTTACCATCATTGGGAAACGATGTGTCAGGCCAAATTACGATATCAATGTTGACGAGATCTCGTCGAATTCTATTTAGAATGTTCGGATGAAATAAATAGTAAGGGGTTTTTGCCACCTCGAACGTTAAACACTATCGATCTTCTACTATCGCGCAGATGCACTAAAGTGATGCGAAACGTGAACTGCGCATGACCTTATGCACCCGAGAGAGCGTGTGGCGGCGCGACTGCGCGGGTGCTGGTGTGGGGATTCGGACGCGAGCGGGCGCATCGCGTTACGTAACGCCACTTGCGGCCGGAGGAGGAAGCTGTGGCGGCGGCGGCGAAGCGGAGGCTCAAGAGCAGCCCGGGGCCCGGAGATGAGAGGGCGCGAAGGTATGCGGGCCGCCGGAAGTCACCTCTGACCGGCTCCGGGCCGCTCACCTGCGCCGAACTGCTTTCGGCGGCGAGGGGAGCAGTGGCAGAGCGCGATGGGAGGGATGCGGTGGGCGGTGGCGAATTCTCGAGAAGTTTGCGGGAGGAGGAGCCGAGTTTGGATGGTTGTGGTCGTGCTGTAGTGGTGCGCATTGCGGTTATTTCGTCTCTCCTGTCTGACGCCAAACGCAGCATTTGTCACGATCGGTCTCCACTCTCCTGTCTGACGCCAAACGCAACATTTGTCACGATCGATCTCAACTCTCCAGGCTGACGCAAAACGCAAGACGCTTGCGTGTTATCATCTTCCCAGCGGCCGGCAGCCGACCAAGGCAACGGACCTGCGTCGCGGCGTGGAGTGACATTTCGCGGGCGCAGTTGCCGCCACCGCGCCTCTCCGCGGAGCGCTCTTCGCCTCGCGTCGCCCTCTCGCGTGACCCCCCCCCCCATCGCTCCACCACCGCCGCTGCACGTGTGCGCGGCTCGCCTTACGCTGCGGGCGCTTCCGGTCGCCGCCGCCGCCGTCGGCAGGTGGCCGCCGCCGCCTCAGCTCGCGCCCTCTCGGCGCGGCTCCTCCTCCTCGCCCAGCGTCTCCGCGCCCGCCGTGTTTACGTGCGGCGCGTCGCTCCTCGAGGGATGTTCTATGAGCTGCTGGGGAGCGTTCAAGCTCTGGGAAACTGTCGACCGCGGTTGCCCGTACGTGATTGGAGCAATTCGAGAATTGATGTGGTTTATTCGTATCTGGCGGCTCGATCGCTTGGCTAAGAGCGGAAGATCGTTTTATACCTAGGAAATGTGCACACCGTTTAGCTGTTTCCGGAAGAAATGTTTTAGTTTCCAAACGGTTCGCGAGATAAAATCGAAAATCTTGTAGAATCAACCTACTTATCCTGTCTTTAGTGATTAGGATGCAAAAGTTAATTTCCATAATTTGTGCTAAACGAGTGTAGCACAAATTACGGTATCCTTTTTAGTCTGTCGCCGCTCCTCGTTTCACGAAATTTCGTGAAACGTTAGAACGATATGTAGAGAAGTTGACACTTAAGAGATATTAATATTGAATAAAAAATATTTTAATCTTATTGCTATCCGAAGTTCAGTGAGTCGCTCAATAAGGTGATTAATGACTTTTTCCCGCGATTTGTAAATAAAATGTGCCTGGAAGACTGACGAGCGTTGTGTTTAATTTCCTGTGATTGAGTAGCTACGAATTTCTAAACGCAGGTGCAGCATTTTCTCAACATTTGTTGAACACCTGCATATCTGACGAAATTTCAGATTATTCTTAGATGTAATTTTTTAGAATATTCTTATTTAAGTTTGTGTTCATTGATCGTTTATTTTGTGTTGTAACAATGCATTCGCCTTCTGAAGATCTAGAAATGGTTTTGATACATATTATAAGAACATATCAAAAGAATAACGCACAAATAGTAAACTACTTTAACTCATGAATTTTTAACGAACACGTATATTGTAGTAGTAAAGAAACATTGCAAATAAAAATAGTATGTTTACACTAAAACTTCTACAGAAAACAGAAAATCACAAACAAGTAACAAAATTTCATGACTTTTCCAGGCACTATCGAATTCCTCTAATTTCTTATTTTTTCTTAAAATAGTTTCGCCCCTTCGTGTTCGGCGTCTTGCCAGGTCGTCAGTATTTTGTTGGCAACTTCACGTTCGTTCAATATGCAACAAGCATCTTTTATATGATATCAATTCAGTCCTCACTTTCAACTTACCGAACATCTGAAATGATTGTGAAACAGTTGTCTCTAAACCAAGACGTTTTGAATGAAAGTAGCTCCGAATATTTTAAATACTAGTAAACGTCACTCATAAATGTGTACTGTGTAAAATGAGTATATTTTAAATCAAATCGTTCACGGTCGTTCTGTATTAAAATGGACACTGTGAATGTGAACACAGGAATAAACTGTCACATTGACACAAGTGACATCTTAGAACCTGCGAGCAAAACGAAAACAGTTTCCGCTGCGAACGCTGAGGAAATTGTTAAAAATTAACTTTCATTTTATATTATTGTGTGTCGTTATTTAAGTATTATCTCAATTTTTGATTAAGAGTTTAAGAGAGTTAAGGAACGACACAAATTCTTACGCTGATACGCTCTTACACGTGAATATAGATCTTTTGTGAATTAAATAATAACTGCTAGTGAATTTATTTGAATTGTGTGTGTATAAGAGGTGTTGTCATTGGAAGTTCACCATCGCTGGGACACCGGCCGAGGACCGGACGAAAACCTTTTTCGTCGTGTCGCAACGTCCAGAGGAAACGGAGCGTTTCTCCATCGTGCAGTGGGGCGCGGAGCGGAGCTGGTCGCTCGGGGCGCGGGAAAGCGCGCGGCGTGGAGCAGCGGCGGGCGCGCTAACGCGCTCCTTCCGCCCCCGCCGGGACGCCCGCCCGCCTCCGCGCCCCGCACGCACGCACGCACGCGCACTCACGTGGATGCACGGGGCGACGCGCGGCGTGGCGGCCACCGCCGGAGCTGCGAGTCTCAGTGCGGTTGATCGAGAATTGGAATAAATTCTTCGAGTCGTGTATTTATTAGTCTAAAATATCTGTATAGGTCATAAAATGTAGAATTAATGCGGTTATTGTTGTTAATGCCTTTATTGTTGTTATATTATTATTGTCTTAAAATAATTTTAAGTTACATTGTATTTAAGTCCTAATTGTAATACGTAAATTTTAGTGTTCTGCCACCAGGTTGCATAAACATATCTGCGAAAATAATAAATATCTATCTAAAATTGCTCTAACTACACGCACAGGCGCTTTGTGAAAGTAAGCGTTTAACCGCACGTTTTGTCAGCTGGTGATGCAACTAGAATTAATCATCACTCATTTATCTATTAGATTTCGGTAATCGCTAATCACAGAGCAGTGTGAGCCCGTGTGAATGATCGGCAATAAGAAATAGCATTCCTTCGTTTGGTAATATTTAAATGAAGGTAATATTTAACCATTGGTAAACTAATTAAGATTGCTTCAACTGCTAAAGGACATACACATATTTTATGGTCACATTTTTAGAAGCATGTCGGCCATATTTGTTTGGCGTGTAGGATTAGGATCTTTATTATTGGGGGTAAAATTTGAATACGGAAGTGTAGAATGATTGTTTACTATTACTTACGTGTCAGATCGATTGAAGATAAGAAATACTTCGATTTGTTAAGACATGTAGAATATTATCATTTTGTGATGTTTTTAAAATGTAGGGTAATAGCAGCGTACGTTCACGTAAATAATTCTAAGAATACAGTAACAATATAAGCATTGAAGGACCAATTTTGGGAGAGTCCTGTCAGAAGTTTAATTATTCATGAACTTCTCAGATTCCTGAAGTCGTAATTGAACAGATTTAAGTAAAATGTTCTGTTGTATCCTAGTTTGGAATAAGTCATTTATTGAAACTCCATTTGTGCCTTTGAAAAACTTAATATTAAAATCTATCAGTGATTTGGAAAGCTATGTATACGTTCTAAAATTGACTACTGAAAACTTGGGTAGCATTGATCCAGTAGTACGGTAACAGATTGTCACAACGGAATAATGCACAGCATGTGGAGTATCAGAATTCGTGTCTTTCGACCATGAGATAGATGCTGTTCTTCGCACTTGCTTCGTCATGTGTTTTCCTAGCACCGGGAAAATATTTGCACTAAGGAATGCGCAGGTGGACACTAGAAATAAAAAAAACAAAACGCGACTGAACGGCGTATATGTACACTAGTATGGAATCCATCACGGGGTGCGTAGTTATGCATCGTGATCTAATGCGGACGGAACGTATACGCCAAACACCTCATCGCACCTGCGATAACGCACGCAGTTCATTCCGCATTCGCACTGCACACTGTCTTGAAGTCCTAGCACACGTGAACCTTCCACGCGAGGCGATCGCTCGGCCCACGTGCACGCCTAGCGATTACGCGCACGGGGGCGAGCGTGCAAACACGTCCGACAACAGATGACGTCAGCCGGCGGCCAGAAGCGCCAAGTACGAGCGCACATAGCGCAGGGCGTGCGCTCGCGCGCCGCGCCGCGCCGCACCGCGAATCGACGCGCCTTTTTCCCGCCACCCGGACGCGGCCCGCGGCGGGCGCGGGCACGGGCACGTGCTCGGCGCGCCACGTGCGCGCGAATGCGTACTCACCCCGACTTGGTAGAGCACGGTGGGCTGTCCGGCGGCGGCGAGGGCGGCGGGGGCGGACGCGTGGTGCGCCGCGAGGGGCGCGTGCGCCAGCGCCAGCGCGTCGGCCAGCGCCGTGGGCGCCGCCCCGGCCCCCGCCGACGGCGCAGCGTCCTTGTGGTCGGGGGCGTCGGGGTCGCGCACGGGGTGCCGCCCTCCGCCGCCGCCGTGGTGGTGCTGGAACACGTCGAGCGGCACGCGGGGGGCGGCGGCGCGCGCCGTGCCCAGCGCCGCCGCCAGCAGGAGCGCCGCCGCCACCGTGGCCGTCGCCGTCGCCGCCGACGCCGACGCCGCGGCGTCGCCCCGGCCGCGCCGATGGTGCATTGAACTCGGCTGTCCCGCCGCGCCTGCCGGCCGGGCCGCAGCAGCCGCGGGCCCTCGTCGCCCGCTCGCTCCCTCGGCGCGTGCGTGAGCTAGCTCTTCCTCCCGCCGCCGCCGCTCGTCCCGCGCTGTGAGCTCCGTCCGCGCCGGTCCGCGCGCACCGGCCGTCGCCGCCGCACTGCACCACCTCGCGCGCTCGGGCTGTGCCGTGCGCTGCGCTGCGCTGGCTGGGCCGCGCCTGCCGGCGGCCGGCCGGCCGGGCAGGCGGCTCGCGCCGGGCGGGCGCCGACCGAGGGGGCCGCCCCGCGCCGCCTTCCCTCTCGCCGCGAAGAGGCGCGCGGGCCGAGCCGGGCAGCTCCGCTCCGCTCCGCTCCGCACACCCGCCGGGGTCCTGTGTGTGTGTGCGCGCGCGCGCGCTCGCTGCACGCTCCCTCACTCGCTCCCTCGGCCGCGTGGGTGCTGTGTGCGCGGACGCGCGCCTCGTCGTCGACTCGCGAGGTGGCCTCAGCCCCGCTCCACTGCGCGCCAGATCGCTGCCACTACAACGTTTTATAGGTAAGCTTTTCCTATGAATGACTCGAGCGACCGAGCGAGAGGGGAGAGCCGGCCCGCGCGACGGAGAGCGACCGACCAGTCCGTGACGTGAGCGGGGCGGGAGCGGGAGAGGGGGACGGAGGGGCACAACCGCTCCCCAGCGGCGGCGGCGGCGGCGGCGGCGGGCGCGCAGGTGGGGGCCCGCGAGCTCAGAAAAAGAAGTTTTATTCCTTCAGCAGCAGCAGGAGCAGCACACGGGAAGGAGAGAAAAAAGAAGGAGAAGGCCGACAGGCGGACGGGAGGGAGGAAGATAGAGGGGCGGGCGCGAGGCGGAGGGGAAGGAGAGGAGGCGGCGGAGACGGAGGAGTAGGAGGAGAGGGGAGCGGTGGAGCCGCGCCGTGAGTGCGCCCAAGTGCTGGTGAGTGCGCGCGCAAGTTCTCCGCCTCCGTCGCCACCGCCGCCGCCGCCTCACCTCCCTCGGCAGCGTCCATTCATGCTCTCTGCGCGCGCCGAAGCCCGCCAAGTTCGCTGCGCGCCTTCTTCCTCCACTGCCTCGCGCCGGCTACGCGGCCGGCCCGCTCGCTCTCCCCCGCCGCCCGCAACAGGCCGCGGGGAGGTCGCTCAGAATCAACAACACACTGCGCGGCGCGCGAACGCCACGCCCGCGCCGCCGCCGCCGCCTCCACCTTCGACATCTCGGCCTTCCTACCCACCGCCACCACCAACAGTTACGACTCCGTTCTCGATTGCTGCTGGCCTGCCATTGTCCACGACGCAGATTGCGCACTGCACATTGTCCCATATGCAGAATTCACTGCCATCTCGTCCAGTAGCTGTCATCAGTTTCAATTGCTGCTCAGAAGTCGTCGTTTTTGGTTCTTAAATAATGACATAATGCTTCCTTTTTGTCATTTCCACCCGTGTCCCACCTGTGTCGTATCAGAACCTCCTCTTAACAATGCGCTCTTTTTTGTTTGATCTCAAAGCTCTTTCTCAAATCTTTTTCATCATCAGTAGACCCTCGAAGTTCAGTACCTAAAGTAGGCAAAAATGCATTAATTTTTATTAAAATAGGCATTTAAAAAGGTATTTATTCTAACTAAAGGAGGGGTGAAAAAAGGCATGTAAACAATGAAAAATCACTTTTAAAAGGAATTGGAAAGGAAAGGAAATTAATAATTAAAATGAATCACATATTAATCTTCATCTAAAATTTATATTAGCACTTCACGTGTCAGGAAACGAGCATTTCTTTGGAATCTTGATTTCATAAAAGCAACCGATGTGATGACTACGAATTTCTTTTAATCACGACGTTGTCTTTTCGAAACGCTATTATGGACTCTGTATTGAATTAGCATGGGTGAAAACGAAATTATAGTCTACGTTCTTCCCACTTGTGTAACGGCCAACACTTGGAAGGATAAATCACATGTAGTGAGCTGTCGGCAAAAAGATCGCGGGCCACACTAAAAAACGGGATGGGATTCTTCGTGAGTGAAGAAAGTTTATCAGCATCAATGAAAAAATAAGAAGTCGTGACTGGTATCATGTTCCTTTTTTCTTTACATTTTTACCACAGTCTCTGCTTCCACACAAAGACATAACGCGACCGTGCTTTCTTGTTGTCCAGAATTGCAGGATGATCGAGATCGATGCCGGGAGAAAAAAGCAAAATAATGACGTAAAAAGACAGAAGGCAAAAATAAGACAGATATGTAGAAATAGGCATCAGAATCTAAAATAGGCTAAAAAGGCAAAATAAAAATGTACTAAAACTACTCCAGAAGTACAATTAAGTGATGTCTATTGTTAAAAGTCTTAAAATAGTAACAACATCAAAAAGGCATTTTCCCGATCTTTCGGGCTATACGCATCAGCATATCATCCATTCTCACCACCTTAATATTGTAATGTTAGATATTGTGATGGTCAGAACACTCGGGCTAAAAAAACATCAACAACAATAACAACAAGAAATAAAGTACGCGAGGACTCAAGGATTCGTCAGTTTGATCAGGATCTGTAGTGTGAAATGCGAGCCCAAGAGACCACTCTTAAATTCCATAATATGACCTGGAAAAAGGGTTATTTTCTTACTCACAATTGCGTTCTAAGCATATTAGTTCCGAAACTCGCTCCAGTGTGCTCCTGCCCTCAACCTAAACCGCTCCTATCGCCCATCCTCGCCCCCAACCCGCGCGCGTTCGAGTCGCGTACGCGCAAGGCGCGCGCGAAACGCCCAGATGGCGTTGCGAAACCGCCTCTGTCCCCGCCCGCGCCCGCGCCCGCGCCCGCGCCCGCGCCCGCGCTCGCGCCGCTGGCGCGCCTGCATTCTGTTTACGGCTCCTGCCGGCCCCTGGCCCTCTTGGCCGCGCTGCCAACTACGCACAAGTACGCACGCCACGCACGGCGCGCGCGCGCGCCTGGCCGCACGCCCTAGACCCCGCGCACGCGCACGCACGCGGACGCCGTGGGCAGTTGGGCCGCGGCCCACGCGCTCTGCGGAGAGGTGGGTTCGGTTTTACTTAACGCCCGAGCGATTGAAGATGACGTGTGAATGGAAGGGACCCTTCGTTTCACCCGAAAAACATAATTTGAAGACAACCGTGCCTAGTGCAGTGGCGAATCCAGGGGTAGGGGGGCATGGCCACCATGCTCCTCCCCCCCCCCAAAAGCCTAGAGTTTTCGTTTGTTACCTTCCTTTATTTCGCAAAATTGATTTAAATATGTATTTATATTGTAATTATGTAATTATTTAAACAATAATATTGTATACTACCAAATTCACGCTACAAAAACAATATTCATTATAATAACAAGTGTGCTTATTATTTAACAAAAATCTTTGATGCCCTCCCCCCCAAATGTTCGGGTGGATCCGCCCCTGGGCTAGTGGCACCCACATTTTAGGCAGAGTGGCTGCCGCTGCAACAATCTGCGCGCTTCGTAGGGTGTCGAAGAGAATTTAATCAATGTGATGACCCCAGCTATACGTCGTGGGTACTTTTTATGGCTTCCTTTCTGTGTAATTGCACTGGACGCATCGATGTGCACCATAGAGAATCTAATCGCTATTAATACACCGCCGATGAGTATCATGATTATTATATATCACGAGACTATTATCGGCGGTAGGTAATCCGCAATATAATACCTACAATGATATGTATCATAGAGATTTTTTTGTACCAAATGAGTGATCTGTATTACGGGTCATTTAAACTAACAGGGACGTGTATTACAAGTTAACGTATGATGCCTTTATGCCGCCTACGATGTGCACCTTGGCGAATGCAATTATATTACGACACGCAAGATATAAGAGATAAAGCAAACGGCAGCGGCATAGTACTAAGTCATGGATATGTTGATTACGTCTTCGCGACTGTTAATCGGTCCTCGTCCCATTGTATTCCGTTGCATTATTACAGTTTGTAATTATTTAAATTCATTGCCTTATCACAATACATTTAAGTGGCAATAAATTTAAATGTGAATGAGAAATCAAATTTTAAAAATAATAGTAAAATAGTAAATTGTGCCCATATGAGTAATAAATTGATAGAATCATATTTTCAAAAATAAAGATTATATTTTAATATAATGTTGAATAATATGATTAAATCCAATTATCTGATGATGTATTAGAAACCCAGCAGAAATTTTATTTGACATTGTGTCTTACATGTGAAAATTGGCACTGCGATTTTTAAAAAATATTTTTTATGAAAGCTACTTTTCAAGAATTAAACTTTGATCGCGAATTAAAAAAAAAACTTAATGTACCTACATTGTTTTATTCTGATGTACTGTTTATGTTTTCATTTTCGTGACTTCGACACAATAGAATCTGTGGAATGGATCCATTGGGTTTGTCTTTTTTCCGTAATAATAGCGGAATGTAGTTTCATCCGGGAAATGAATTGTGTGATTACTACATGTCCTTCAGTTTTCCACAAATAATGTCACTTTTCCTGCACATTTAACTTGACTATTTCTTTAACCCTTAAATAGCCCACTATCAATTGTTTTCTTCGACAATCGTGTTTCCTAGTACAGCATTTTCTCAGTGATTCGGAAAGAAATTTCCACCTTAGAATAAACTACTTGGACCTTGTTTCGGCGAAGGTTATAAACTTGAAATTGCAACAGTGATTATGTATGAAAAGGGAAGTGTGCTGGATATTAAGATTATTCAAATAAGCACCGTTCCCCTCCTGTTGATGACACTGCTTACCCTTTCACAATTTTCATCTGAATAAATGTCAAAACTCTTGTATTCCTCAGGGTCTGAGTCTCTCTGCGTAAAATACGCTATCATTAAACTGAATTGAAGATTGAATAGTGTTTAATTTCTTGTTTTGTTAAATGTGATTTTCATTTATTTCTATCGTTTGAAATTAATATTAACTAGTGGTGCTACAGAATGGCACAGACTTTCCTTATTAATTTTCTATTTCCTTTGGTCTCGGCTAACTATTCGGACTTGACACATACTCTTGCCAGCTGCTTTCTATCGCCGCCCAAAGTACATTTTTTTGACATTTTCTTAATTTTACGGTTTCGCTATAGGAGAACGGAAATATTATTTTAAAAGTAGTAAAGAACACTAAAACCTCGACCTAAATGGCAATTTTCTTTGAAAAAATTGAGCGGTTTTTAAGAAAATGGCTTTTAAGTGCAACTGTAAATGCGAAAATTGAAGCTCTTTTTCACAGGAATCTTTTGTGATTTCGAGAAATTTCATTAGAAGTCATTTGAAGCACTTTAACGCACAAATTCAATAGTGCTTACAAATTGCTGCCAATGTGCATATTAACGGTTGAGAGAAATTTAAAAACAATTAAATTTGTGCAATTCTTGCAAAAAGAATAATACCCAAAAATGAATTTTACGTCATATTAAAGAGTGCAATTAGCACTATCCGTTCCAAAAGTTTGAAGAAAAAATTTGGAGTCATTTGTGAGAAAATGGCGTTTGAGCTAGTTTTCACAGAAAACAGTTGAGTTTTCGAGAAACTTTACTTGACATTATTTAAAGCACATGCATTCATAAATACAATAATATGAAGAAATCGCCGCTAATGTAAATATTAACGACGTTAAAGACAAGTCAAAATATTACATTTTTGTAATTTTTGCAAAAATAAAAGAATAGAGCAATACGGCCTTTATGCCATCTCATAGAGTACATCTAGTACTATCCCTACCAAAAGTTTAAAGAAAAAAAATTGGAGCCGTTCTTGGGAAATCCTTGTTTTTGTAATTTGTTTAAAAATTGCACATATAGCACACAATATTGCGCGAAAACTACTAAAAATTTTCAAAAAAATGAATATGACCTTAATGTTAAGAACGCTCTATGGAGAACAAATTTTATTTGAAGAAAATATCTCTTTCTTTAATTTTGTTGTTGAAGGAAGAGGCGGAAAAAAATTCAAAGTTTTGCAATTTTCGAAAATTGACAGTTAATCGTGAAATAAGGACCTATGCCACCTTTATAAGTGTATTTTACTTTATTCTTACAAGAAATTTAAAGAAAAAATTTGGAGCCTTTTTATGTTTCTGTATTTTTAATAAAAGACCAGTCATATTTTTCCCACGTTTAACAGTTTTGGCATGATTCTCAATAAGTTTTTATCTGCGTCTTGGAATCATTCCGTTAAATGGCGCACATGCACGAGTTTCCATCTTTCTCCCTTTGCTATTGCTCACTAAAAAGTATGCATTTAGTGCGGTACGCGAAAGGAGGTTTCGCAGAAAAATGGCTTACTACGAATTGTTGAAAATTACTGGGTGCATTCATGCGAATACTCAGCATTATTCCGCCCCTCTTTTGTCATGGTTTGCTCAATTTTGTATCTCCAAGAATCGCATACTTCGTTAGACTACACCTTACATTTCACATCCCCTCGGTAGGTTTGTGGTTATTGTAGATGTTGAACATAGTTATCTGTTTCAGTTCAGGCATTTTTTCACTTTCTCGATGCAGCTTTCAATAAAAAGTCCCCTTATTTCACCGTGATATACAGTACAACGCACATTCAAGGGCACCAATCCTTTGAGGGTATGTTTAGTTAGTTGTTGCCGTATAGTAGTGCTTGCATCAACCTATAATCAAAACAATTTCTACAATATTTGTAAAATTCCAGGAAGAGAAAAAAAAGAGTGATGAAAAAATAGCATGTACTACGCAGGTGAAATACATTTTCTGACTCGTTACGCGTTTTTGCCGTCCTTAGCTCTGACGCTCTTTTCCTGTAAACAAATTGATTCTTCGAGAGCACATTACATTTCTCGTCTTCGAACATTACGTTACGTACTTGTCAACATTTCTGAAACCGTTTCCCCGAGTATGATCGTAATAAAAGGGTGCTCTTTTTCCGTAATACGAAGAACATTTTCAGTAATTGTGAGTATGCGTGAAGTAACGGTCTTAGAATACGTAAACAATGCCATGCAGCCTCGCGACGCTGTTTGAAAGCTCGTATTCGTCTTGTGAAGCACTGCAGTTTAAAGTCAACTTTTTACTTTCTTTTACAATATTGTTTCTTGCTGTTTTAGGAATTGTAATTTCAAAACAAGCCATCACGCTGTCGATTGTGGCGTGTATATTTAGCAGTCCAGGCGTTAAAAGACCAGCATATACAGTATGGTACTTGGTTGTTCGTTTTCGCGTTTCGCTTGCGGAGGGAAAATAACATCAGATAATAGATTTCCACCGTGACGTGTGCATACACATGCTTATGCATTGTAGAAATTTATTTATTTTATATTTGTCGTTGTGCTGTCTTGGCTGGCTTTACTGTGCAGGGGGCAAATAATGTTGGAAAACATTATTTGTTGAATGGGAATGGTAGAATAATTGGTAATGGAAAGCATAACTTCCCAAACAAAGGTACCATAATTCCATTTTGTCCATGAAACATTCCAAAGAGGGATGCAAATGCCAACCCCAATTTTTTGAGTGAAGGATGCGGTGTCTGCCTTGCCTTGACCAAATTCCTTATATATCATTAATTTATAGTGGTGAATTATTTCCCTTTCTATATTTTTTCGTATCTTTTCGTTCCCCAGGGAGGGCGCACTGTTGACTTCCATGGTGTGATTCATTCTCTAAAAATGGGAACAAATCGTAAACACTTAGTTCACTCAGCGCCAGAGAGTATTATATCTCATTATGCTCAGCGCTTACTGTACTCTTCCAATTCTGTATTCTCTGACTGAAAATAAAATACTTACAGAAGCGATATTGAAATGATTAGAAAAACACTTTATGTACTAACATTAATTTTACGGTATGTTCAGTACCAGTAGTTATCGTGAATCGTATCTGAGAATATTCAACATCTGTAACTCTTTCGTAGCATGGACATTCCATCGTCCCCACGTCCTGAGCATTGAACGAATAACAAATTAAGAAACACAAATAACTTGTCGATGCACTGCCTCGCCGTTCCCGTGACCAATGCACACCGATCTCGGGCAGCTTCATTTGAACCTGTTCGCGCCGCGACCCCGCGAGACGGGAACGTGTTCTCCAAAAGCGGGGGCTTCCTGCCGCCCCCCTTCCCCTCCCGTCCCGCGTCTGCTCCGCGCCGCGAGCGCCTCCTCCTCCTTCCTGTTCCGATTAGCGGTACTGCCCCTCGAAAAAAAGCGGCGCTTTTCGTCTCTTTACTCCTTTTCGCCTGGCGGCGACTCGGCGTCCCGGCGGCGGCGGCGGCCGCGAAGCGACGCGACGCGACGCGACGCGCGCCCCGCGAGCCGCCTGCGCCAATCGCGCGCTACATCTTCGCGGCGCGGCGCTGACGTCACCGGAACCAGTGACGCACGTCTTCCCTTTTCCGGGCTCGATCGGGGAAGACTGGTTTGTACCGCAATGCCGCTTCATCCCCCTCCCGCCACTTCCTCGACTTCCAGTGCCCGCTGTACGCAGGACGACCACCTCCGCCATTTTTTTGGGACGGCGCGCCGTGGAAGCGCTTGCCACTTGCGGGGGATGTCCGCGCGCGCCGGTCGGATGCTCCATGTCGCGAGTGTAAAGACGGTTAAGCAAGGCACATGCGCAGTAGCACAATTTCTCTATTGGAACAGGTGTTCTGGTCTGATCAAAATTGTTGTTCACCGAGGGAGTATTAGAAATAAATAAGTCCAATCGAATATTACTAATTCGAAATTGCAGGGAGGAAAATTCCAAGTTTTATCGAGTCGCTACTGTAAATTACACTTTTTTTAGATTAACTGGTGAGATAAAATGAAATTGGTTGTTGCTTCTTTGTGCAGGGTACAGTGCTGTTGCTCCTTTGTGAAGTTAGTGCTCGATTTTAAAAAATACAATTTTAATTATTTCGATAAGTATGTTAATTTTTAAAGTTTTTCAAATCTGCCTGGATGCAGGGCGGATCCAGTCGATCATTTTGGAAGGGGCCATCACAGATTTTTGTTAAATAATAAACATTTTTATTATATTGTATATTATTTTTGTAGTATATATAGATATTATACAATATTTTTAAATAATTACATAATTATAACATAAATAAATATTTAATCAATTTTGCCAAATTAAGGAAGATAACAAACGCAAACTGTAGGCCTTGGGGGGGCGTGGCCCCCATGCCCCCCTCCCTTGATCCTCCACTGTCTGGACGCATATCGGCCACGTTGACAACATCTCAAGCCAGCAAGGAGCTGACTTTTCAGCCTCCATTGGCAGAATACGGAAGTTAAATTTAGTTTGAATCACAGTTTAAAAATTCCCAAATTTCAGAAAGTTTAGTTGTATATATGTATTTTCAAATTACATCAGAGATATTTAACTGAAGCATGAAGAGGCCAAGAGATAAATGAAAATTGATTTAAATGGAGAGAGAATCATACACTTAGAGTACCCAAAAATGTTGTGGACAAAGATATTAAATGAAAACGTGACAGTTAATAAGATATAAAGTTGAAATTATTGAAAATCAAATACAGCCATAAAATGTAAACTTCATTTTCTCAAAAATGGAAAAGTGTCACATATCTTCCTTTCCCTCATGACAATCGGTCTTGAATGCTCCACTTACGGAGAGTATCTAAACTATTATTTCGGATTGCAAAAGTTTCTGATTTGTGAATGAACGGTGTTCGTGTGTTGAAATTGTGTTTATTTTGGGTATTCCAATGCTTCGCTTGAGAATACATCGTTAACTAGATTTTCTTGTGATACTGCGGGAAACATTTCTTTAGAAAGGTTTGTCGTTGAACAAATGTGCGTTGTCTGTCAAATTATGGGGAGAGTACTCGTTCGAGGACTCTCCTCTGTGAGAATCCGCCCCCTTCCCTATGAAGAAAAAATATAATAGCGGAGTGTGTTTTCAATTCGAAATACTGCACGTCCCACCCTTACTACGGAGGAATGCGATCCAAAACAGTCTTACTCTGCAAAATGTAAGTGAAGGCCCCCGAATAGAAGATCTCAATGTGAAGATGAAGACGTGAGGAACATCACGCGATTCATGATGAATGACGAAGAATAGAGTCCACTATGCTTTTGGGATTGCTTTTGTGCCTGCCTTATTTACACACCTACAAAATTCGTATTTTTAAAGTGACACCTTCCCAACACGTTCTCTTCCTTTTAACATTTCTGTTGTTGAAAAAGCGTGAGAGGCGCAAAGCGCGAATACCACAGAAATAAAATAAGTGATTCTTGGAAACATACCTCGCGGTTAATTTGATAATTGTTTAAACTATTGAATTGTTCAGTGTCTGCACGAAAGATAATGAATTTTATTCACTAGTGAAGAAAACAGTGGGATCATTTTCGCGTCTTTTTGCGGCTTCTAAGAGGTAAATGTCCTTTCCACCTCTGCAATGCTTTCGCTGTTCGTAGAAAGGTGACGAATACGTTTTATTGTACGATGAACATCTGCCACTGAGCTTGTTAGGGAGACCAACCATTTAATTGTTCTAGGCGACTGAGCTGTGAATCATGCCCGTGAACAAAGAAACTTGTGAGGGTCGTTTGGCGTGTTGCGTACCGGTTGTTCAATAGGATGAAGGCTAGCAGTTGTTTGACCTAAACAAGAATTGTATGTATGGTAATGAGAAAATGAAGTAATGATGCAAAAAATCGATTTGGCGATTTTTTCCGAAAAATAAATGTGGGGAGTCCCTGATACTGAAAAACGATTGTTTGCTTTTTAGTTGTTTATTTTTTACGTTTGTTTGACCGTCTGATTATAAACAATACTAGCCCCTAAACTGTTCACAGAATTTTACTCCAAAAAGAAGAAAAATAGTTCTAGCCCAACTTGGGTTCACGGGGATTTGAATCGGATTTATTATTGAGGAATACGGCATGTGTTACGTACGACGTGTAATTTTTTTAAAAGACTTCTCCACATTTTCTTTAAAGTTTAGCGTAAAAAATATAGGACGATGCATTTATCAATATAGTAAATGTCTGATTCTCGTTAAAAAACCCTAAAATTTTGAAAATATCGATTTTTTTCGAATGTGACCCACACCTTCACTATTAATAATGGAGATTTCTTTCTATATATTCTAAATTATAAGAACTTAAAGCCATTTCTTGAACATTTTTCCTGAATATGAGTTATTATGTGTAATATGAGGAAATGTGTGCTGTTGTTGCACCATAGTTCAGTTTAAGGTGAGAATAATTGCCTTTGACTTCTCTTACTTCAACTTTAATTTTCCATTTCCAGTGATTTCTATAAAGAACTTAATGTAACTGAAATACATTTTTTGAAAAATTTGTTACATACTGTATATAACCGATGGGAATTTTTATCCATGATATGGCTGTGTTTTACGAAATTTTCTTCGTCGTAAAGATGTGGCAAGTGCTAGAAGAGAGATGAAAGACGATGATGATGCGCGGAAGCCAACAGTTGTAGGAGATGCGCATTTTGTGTTGGCACGGAACGATGATTCCGTTTAGAAACACACGCGAGCGTTTGTTTTTCCACGTCATACACGGGCCTTTCCTTGAGATGTGTGCGCACATGGGCTGACGCGCTGGATTTGCAACACCCGGAGGATTTTGAGAAACAATGTACACATTACTACAGACTGAGTGGGATATTGCGCGTTTTGGATTCAGCGGATAGGTTCGTGATAGATTTGTGGCTTTGTTTCACGGAACTTAACTCACATTTCTTTTTCGCCTTTTGACAAACTAACACGAAGATTACTGTAGCTGTAGTTTTCCGAATGGCGAATATGAATCATTATAATTTCATGAAGTCCTGGAATGATGCGATACTCTAGGAAGAAATCGTTCTTTCTTATCTTCTGAACAAATGCCAAACCAACCGTGTATTTTTCAATGAGTGACAGATTATTCACTGATCTGTAGTACAAAGGTTAGAATCGGGTTAAAGATGGCATTATGAAACGGTTTTATTTGCTAGATTTGGAATTTGATCTTATAAATTATGTGAATCTGGAACTTATATTTCTATGTTTTGAAAGTGGTTCTTGCCAAAGAATAATTGCACGTGAGATGAGAAAATGTTTCGCTTTTAAATAAATATTTCAAATATATTTAGATATTAATATCGTTACTAGTTTCGTTGTTGATATCGAGAAGTTGAAGGTTATTTTATCCTTGCATGTTATCAGATATTAACTTTTTAAGCCATATATTTTTATTTTCTCGTCCTTACGGATTCATTTATATTTTAGATTTAGATCCTTTAACTCCTGAGGTCTTTCAGGCGTATGACAGACGAGCTATTTAATTGATGGCAATAATTATATTATAATAATGTGATGAGAGTGATGATGATCAATGGAATGGGATGATCCCGGGAAAAACTGCCAGAGTTAAAATTTATGCAACGCCATACGCGCAGTGGTCCCTTAGTACATAAAGAATCCTAATACTTTTCGAAAACTTGTACAGGTGTCGATAATTACTACGATGGGAAGTATTTAGAATTTTTACTTGGACCTTGTGGTTGGCATTAAAAACATTAGGATAACCTTCAAGGCCACCCTCAATCCAAACAGTTCGAGTGTCATAACAAAAACCAGGCAAAATGCAACGTGTCTAACTCACACAAAAAGACGAAGCCTCTGGGTGAGTAAGTTTACGAGGGCAGCTCCCGCTTCGCTGGCACTTGGCCGCGGAGGCGGGTGGCAGTGACGGCGGTGGCGAAGGCGAAGGCAGGAGTTCGGCTCGTTGCCGTACGACGCCACTGTAGCAGCGGTGCCATCAGCATGCTTGGGCCCAAGGGTGGGGGCAATCAATAGCGCGTGAGTCAACAACAGCACATCGGGGTTTCGGTCGCACACCTATATACGAGAGAAAATAGGTAATGGCAGGAAAACACGGTGACGAGGTGGGAACTCGGGCATGGAGGCTGTAAGGGGCCGCTGAGGCGCAAGAGGAAACGGGAAGTAAACATGACGTGTGGGACTGCGGAAGTGTTTTATTTAGTTTGTTTTCTTTGGAGGAAGTGATTCTACGTTCATATAAACCTGAGCATTGATTTCGATTGTGCAAAACTGCTGAAGTTGAAGAGCATGATTGATGGGTGGAAAGTGATGGGGATGGTAATTGGATAGTGTGGGAAGCAGGAATGTCCCGTGCAATACCTGACAAATTCCAGCGGTGTGACAGATCCAAAACCTGGAAAACGGAACTGAAAAACGGAAAGTTGTACGTCCCAGTCGATTTAGTTTGGATGAGAAACAAGAGAGAGAGAGTAAATTTTGGAGTAGGGGGAGAGGGCGGGCACATTGTGACTTCGCCAATAAACAACAAAGACCCCACACCTGCTGCGCACTAACTGCAGGCCCTGGGCAGAAAACATTCCCCCTGCATGTGGATCCCCGCCTTGCCATGCCGTCCCCGTTACGCCCGCCACGCCTAGCCGCGCCCCGCCGCCCCCGCCGCGCCCCGCCGCGCCCCGCCGCGCCCCGCCGCGCCCCGCCGCGCCCCGCCGCGCCCCGCCGCGCCCCGCCGCGCCCCGCCGCGCCCCGCCGCGCCCCGCCGCGCCCCGCCGCGCCCCGCCGCGCCCCGCCGCGCCCCGCCGCGCCCCGCCGCGCCCCGCCGCGCCCCGCCGCGCCCCGCCGCGCCCCGCCGCGCCCCGCCGCGCCCCACTCCCTCGTGCGCTTCCGTGCCCGCTCCGTGCGCTGAGGCAGAGCGATTTTCGATGCGTCAACTTCCCGCGGTGCTGGCCCTGGTGGGTGGCCTCTGGCACGTGAGCGAGGAGGTGACTGGTTTGCACTGAAGGGGTCAGGGGGATTCTTAAACCGAAATAGGAACGGATGAGGATATTCATCTTCCAATTATTGCATCACTTGTCAATCACTTCTTTTTTTCAGCAAACCTCTTTTTGAAGCGTGTTTCAAAATATTTATACAGTATTATTGTCTATTATATTTATTTCCTAATACACATATCTTTTATTACTTCTTAAATTTAAAAAAATTCAATTGTTTCCACATTAATATTACATTAAGTAACGTCGTAATCAAAGTGAATGAGAAAATTATATTCAAAAGCATGGTGAATTGATTTGTGAAAAAATTACAAGAATTCGCTAACCCGACCAAAAGTATATCGCGAAGGCCG
The DNA here is from genome assembly GCA_031308135.1 of Acheta domesticus. NCBI lineage: Eukaryota > Metazoa > Arthropoda > Insecta > Orthoptera > Gryllidae > Acheta > Acheta domesticus. The sequence goes on along the minus strand of JAHLJT010009436.1, from coordinate 244,202,994 downwards.
TTTTCTTCCGCGTTCATAAATGTTTCCGGTTACCCGTACGTCGTTGGAACTCGAAACCTCTCTTCCGTTCCTTATACGAGACTGCCGGGCGTTTCGCTCTGACTCATTTGTCGTCCCACCGAGGCACCGAGTGGTTGGCTCACTCCTCTTAACGTCGCTACCGTTTCATGTGTCCATGTCAAAAGCCAGCTAATCGAGTGCGTCACTCATTTTCGTATCGCGTGCTCTGCATAGACCGCATTTTCCCGAAAACGACCTGGTGCCGCTTCTCGAAAAAAAAAAGCTGAAGGGTCACGAGGTCGGGAAGCCCCATTAGTCAGGGAGGCCGTTTTGCGATGCCTCCCGCGCCTGAACGACCGTTTGCTTTTCTGCGGATTTGCGCACATTCGTCTTCTTGGACGTACAAACAGGGAGGCATTTGGCACTCGGAAGACGAATTTTCGTCGAGTTCACATGGTCAGTGGTGGATGTTATTAAGCGATATATCCCCCAACGATTCATTGAAACATGTACAACAAATCGTAATCTATTTATAAAATGTGATGAAACTTGCCTGTAAAAATTCGTGTTTTTATGTATGGTGAAACAGCAAGTTATCTCAGTATTTCTTAAAATATGTTACGATTAAAAAAGTGTATCAATACAGTCAACAATCGGACGTATGATCAGTTTGAATTTGTTGCTCATACAATATCTTACACAATCCAACACACGTCACCGGTTTTGGTGAGTGTTCGTACCACTTGGGGCATGTGTTTGGAACTTCGAGGGCAGTACAGATCTGCCAGTGGAGGTAGCTACACATCCTGTCGTGTCTTTTCAAGTATTCGGCTTGCTCCAAATAAATCCTCCAATCGTATTGTTCCAAATAAAGCGATTTCTTGCACTTCCCAGTCTTTTGAATTACCTAGGAGTTTAGACAAGTTCTTACACAAATTTTACAGAACAAATCCCAGAGCTCCGATAACTATCGGGACGACCTGTGCTTTTACGCCCCACATTCTGATGATCTCGACTTCCAAACCCTTGTATTTAAGACGTTTCTCTGCCTCCTTGGTAACGACGTTTTGATCGCAAGGTACAGCAACATCGACCAGTAAACACGATTTGTTCTCCAAATCCTGGATGATTATATCCGGTTTGTTTGCTGCTATCGTGCGATCAGTTTGAATTTGTTGGTCGTACAATATCGTACACAATCTAACAGACGTCACCGGTTTTGGTGCGTGTTCGTACCACTTGGGGCATGTGTTTGGAACTTCGAGGGCGGTAGAAATCTGCCAGTGGAGGTAGCTACACACCCTGTCGTGTCTTTTCAAGTATTCGGTCTTTGCTAGGATTGGACAAGCTGAGACAATATGATCAATGGTTTCTACGCGTTCCTGACAAATGCGGCATTTATCATCTTGGGAAATTTTGAGAACCGCTTTATCATAATGTCGTGTTCTCAACGCCTAATCTCGGGCAGCTATTATAAGTGCTTCCGATTCTGGCTTCATTCTTCCCCTCTTAAGGCACGTAAATGGTTGATCTTTATTGATCTGTGCTCTGTCCATTCGTTTCAAATATTGTCCGTGGAGTGGTTTGTCTCTCCACGATTTCTTTAACATATTCTGTGTCTCACATATTATTATTATTATTATTATTATTATTATTATTGTTATTATTGTTATTATTATTGCGCTAATGGAATGAATATCAGAAGCAATTATAAGCCTGTTATAATTTAATGTAACTGCTTTTTTAATAATCCCATTAAAATGCTTACTTGCCCACGACAGCTCTGTTGTTAGCTTTCGCAACCCTTTAACTCAGACGGAACAAAGCTGCGGGCGTCGAGAATTTTCGGCGGCGGATGCCTCCGCCCGCTCTTTCCCGCCAATATTTTCCGCCAAATGGCCCCCGCGCGCGCGGTGCCTTCCCAGAAAATGATCCAGTTGGCAGTGGCACGCGGAAAGCAGGTGCTTGGCGACGGGCCGCGCTCCGCTGGGCCGGGCCCGGGGGAGGCGCGGGTGCGGGAGGAGCGTGCGATTTGTCAGCTGCCGCCGCCGCCGCCGCCGCCCCCGTCACATTTGCCTCCCCGCGGCCCCAGGCGGACGCACCGCGCTCCACTTGCGTCAGCGCGCGGGCGTTGGGGCTTGGCCACATTAGGCAGTCGGTGCATCTCAGCCGGACTTCCGCGGAAGTGTGTGTTTTCCTAATTAGGGTGACCGAGACAACGTACGAGCGGCAGTGGCAAGTAATGGATTCGATCAATGAAATAAAGTACGCAACAGTCTCTGAGTGAAACCGAAATTGCTTGTAGGTGTATTAAGTGTGAAAATCGGTTATCAATATCCCAAAAATTATTATTATTATTATTATTATTATTATTATTATTATTATTATTATTATTATAAGAACAATGTATTTGATTTCTAACACAACCTAAAAGTTCACTGGTTATGTTCATTCAAATGAGCCTGTCTGCAACATCCAAAACGTATGACAGAAATGACAAAATTAAATAACTTTCATTCGTGTTTTTGTGAACTTCTTAACCCTGGGTGTCTGTTTAAACCAACATTTTTAACCTAAATTGTAACGTGTCCAAATAATAGTCAGTTAAATTATTCTGCTCTTTGATGACAGTTTGTGAATGACTATTGTAGACATTCGTTGGCTTGTGCAGTGATCAACTAGCGGAAGAAATAAGTTGCATTCTCCAGGTTTTTAGAATTAGTGAATATTGTGATTTTTCGTTTAAGCCATATTCTGTTTAACCACTGTATCTGCTCCTACGTCTGACGACATGGAACGTCCCAAAGCGTCTATTGTATAATCATCAAGAGATTTGTGGTTCAATTGTTAGTAATGTTCTTTTTGTCTCTCATTTCTGCTGCATATCCCTCATTTCTCACGCTCTTCTTTTTCTCTCCCTCTCTGATTTTCATCATCTGATAGTACCCCCCCCCTCTCTCTCCCCTCGTTTTTCGTGACAGTATTCGCCATTCTGTTACTTGCAGACAGAAATCTAGCTCATGTTAAAGATTACCCCGTGTAAAAGATACCCCGTGGGTTATCGGCAAACTGACGTAGAGAATTTGCGTCAGTGGAACATTAGAACGTCGGAAGTAGTCGTTCTCTCTCTCTCTCTCTCTCTCTCTCTCTCTCTCTCTCTCTCTCTCTCTCTCTCAAATTAAGAGTCCAATGGAGTAAGGTATGAAAGGAGAAAGTTTATCTTATATATTGCGTGATTGATGGGAGGCTGAAGAAGACGAAAAGTTGTGTATTTTTTTAGCTTTAGAAAGAGGATATGATTCTGCCATTTTTGCGTTTTTAATCTTTTAGTTACTTTTATCACGCCTTTGTAGCTTACAAACCTGCATTATTTATCATCAGAATGTTTGCCTCCGCGAGCAGCCCCCGCTGCATTGAAACGAGCCTCACGGGCGTGCATCGTTTCCGTGACTCACGTAGCTTACGACACATGTCACAGGACACGCATTCTGCGTTCTCAAATCGATTTCTCAATATTATGTGCGAACAAGAGCGTTCTGCAAGATAGTAAAGGTTCATCTATTTATTTATTTGTAACTCATTGAAGCAATTTTATTCACTCATACCGAGTTCAAGTACAAGTTTTCAGTGTCACAATATCCATCTCAATTGTCGTAATAATCATTACAATTCTATGATGTCATGTTTTCCTATAGGTACTGATTTATCACCTTTTCCTGTAATTCACATGAGCATTTAAAAACTTTTTTTTTTCAAAGGACCCCAGTTTACTGAAAAAATGCGAACATGGAGTTCATTAGCATTTTTGTTGTATCGTATTCATGAGATTATGTAAAAGGTGATAAATACTACTGCTGCTTTATTGTGAAGCCCCCAGATTATTTCTGGTCGGCTTTGTGTCTCCCCTCAAAACGTAAACAAAGACTAATTCCATGGGTGGATACGAGAACGTTACGGACACATTGTTTTCAAGAGTTACGCCCAGTAATTTGTTACACGTCCTAAATCCTTCTTGGAAGTCAACTACTGAAAATCTCACTTCTCTTTTCTCTGATGAGGCGTGAAGATAACAAGCTTGAAAGAAGATGGCCTGGTTCACTTTCGTAGTAATAAAAATTCCCGTAATAATTCTTGCCCTTATTTGATGGAGTAATAATTTAATTATCCAGATGTCTCGTGTGTTTTAAATTAAGGAATAAAGAGGAAATATCAGTTCAGAAAACAGTCTATAACAATGTTAAGCACTTATTATTTTTATCCTAGAAAGGAATAGATTCCTTTGTTCTTCAAGTATTTCTAGTATCTACTTAAAGTATTGTGTATAACGAAATATTAAAATCATATTTGATAATAATGGGTAGTTAACAGTAAGTACAATTTTCGTGAATTTTATATTTGGTTCACTCTTTATGTGTTAGCAGCTCTTAGAGCTACAGGAAAACTCTGAAGCCGTCAAGCCGTCTTGCAAAGCAAGGAAACACCCCTTGCATCTGCTCCCCGCAGCACAGAAAATTCAGAACCAGGGGGTAAATAGGTGATCTGCGAGATCGTACAAGGAACCGAAAACACCACCCTGGTCTACAGGGGCGGATCCAGCCGTTCATTTTGGAGGGGGCCATCATAGATTTTTATTAAATAATAAACATTTATTGTTATATTGTAAATTATGTTTGTAGTGTACGCATGATTCTATACAATATTATTTTTACACCTTATATATATATATATATATATATATATATATATAAATATATATATATATATATATATATATATATAAAACAAAGTTGTGTTAGTTACAGCATTTATTACACAAGAACGACTGAACCAATTTTAATTATCTTTGTTTTGTTGCATTCGTCTCCGCCTCGAAAGGCATAATAATAAAATATCGGGAAAATGGCGCTACTTGGCGCTGAAGAATAAAACAAAGTCGGATTAATTAAACTATTTATAACTCAAGAACGACTTGGCCAATTTTAATTATCTCCGATTTGTTGGATTCATCTCCGCCCAGAATTACAGAATATGTATTAAAATATCGGAAAAATTCACGAAATAAAATTATACAGAAAATTAATGTATAAAAATCAACGTTTGTTAGTTCGTGCTTAATGCATTGCCGTACCGTGCATCCGATTGCGATAAAACTTTGTCAACTTATTGCTTTGCGCTTGCGGTAAGAACACTATAATAATTATTGTGCATTTGAACATTATAATAATTATTGTGGCATAGTACAATTATTGTAACTCGACTAGATGACGCTACAGCACATGATAGCGCGTCAGTTAAATGCAATTTCCAGTTCACGTGAGCTTCATTGTTGCTGGGCCGTGTGCCGTGGGGCGAGGTCGAGGAAAGAGGGACAAAGAGCGAGGGAAAAAAGAGAGGGGGAAATGAGAAAGGGAAAGAGAGAGGGGGAAATAGAGAAAAGAGAGAAGGAAATAGAGAGAGAGGGGGAACAGCGCAGGAAAAGAGAGAGAGAAAAAGGGAGTCAGAGAGTGAGGAAAAGAGACACAGAGGGAAGAAGAGACACGGAAAGAAGTGGCAAAGAGGGAGGAAAAGAGACAGAGAGGGGGTGAAAGACGGAGGGGGAAAGAGAGACAGGAGAAAAAGAGGGGATGGGGAAAAGAGAGTGGGGAAAGAAAAAAAGAGAGGGAGAGAAATATTTCCTCAATTATTTCTTCTGCGGTAGCAACGCGCGGGTACCAGCTAGTAATTACATAATTCTAACAAATAAATATTTAAAGGAATTTTGCCAAATAAAAGAAGGTAACAAACGAAAACTTTCGCCCTTTTGGGGGGGTGGCCCCCATGACATCCCCTCCCCTGAATCCGTCACCGCTGTTTTGGTCCTCCCCTGACGCTGCGCCGGCCCGGAAACGCTCTGTCGCGGACGGCGGCGACGCGCGTGTGCGCGCGTGCGCGCGCTTTGCGTCGGCGATCATTTCGAGTCTTTTGCGTCTCGTTTTGCGCCTCCGTTGTGATTTATGCGCGCAGCTATGAATAGCGCGGGCGCGCGTGGGCGCGGGCGCGCGGTCGCGGCCGCCGGCGCCGCGGCACGCAAATGAGTGCGGCTGGCGTTTCACGCAGCGCGCTCACGCCCCGCCCCGCCCCCTCGCCGCCCACGCCGCACGCTTTGCCATTAGGCCGCGAACACCACGCACTGGCACGAAATGCGCCAAAAGTCAAGCGCGCCAAGGGAATAAGATGATGAATTAAAATAACAAGGTTATTGCTCGATTTATTTAGTGAGGGAAATCCCGACAGATTTTTAATTTTTTTTAACAGATGAAATTATTTGGGATCGCACTGTAAGCCATATTGGATTTCATGTGTCGTCGTTTATATTCCATTGAGTTCAAGGCATTTCTAACATGAAAGGGAAATAAATAGATGTGTAGTGTAAGAAATGAGAAAACTGGGTCGAGGGTACGTCGTATTGGTTTTTATATGACGTCCGAAACCCAGCGATCTAGCGATCAATGCCAAACATTTGTCTTGTAAATTATCAAAATCTCTTTGACCCATTCGGAGACTACGTTGCGTAAATGGTCTTTGAGCTGGAATGCATTACGGTGTCCGCTAAATTGATTTTTAAGTAGGCAACTGTGTACCTCATTCAGTTTGTTCCTCCCGTGCGGAAAATACATCGGGTGTTCGATTGTAAAATCCGGTGATAGGTTGAGAAATAATGAGGGTTTGAAGAAAGTATGTGGCCGGTGAAAGAAACAGTGGCGTAGCGTGACTCGCACGTTTGGGGATGCTCAACAATAACACACAAAATGACACTATCAACTTTTTCATCTAACAGGCGATCGCAAAACAAGGCAGATACACTGGAAGTACTTCCACGATCTCGATTGCTTACGACGGTGTAGGCGCTTCCCACAAAATCCTCACAGCAGTCAGGGCTGCCGATATCTTGAAAGCAAATTATACAATGGCTCAGCTTTAATTCTTATACGCGAATGGCAATGAGACCACTTGTTAATTTATACATTGCAGACTTCAATAATATGTAGTCTATTTAAGAGATAATACAATTTCTTGGATATTAATCAAGAAATAGTAGACAGGCTATTTCTACAGTTTGTGCCCATGACCAAGCGGGGACTCCCGAGTGAGTGAGTGAGTGAGTGAGAGACAGAGAGAGAGAGAGAGAGAGAGAGAGAGAGAGAGAGAGAGAGAGAGAGAATTTACTGACCTGAAGTGTGCTGCGCTCTCGTGCACAAACGAGCTTCTTTCCGCAGTAGAAGCTAGCGTAAAGCAGTCGGGTTTCTCTGGGCCAGGGGTGAAGAGGGGATAGGGGAACCTCGCCATCTGCGCATGCGTCATTGCTCGTCGCAACCTCGCGGCAGACGCTAGGAGCATTTTAGCTTCCAGGCAATCACAGGCCAGCTTCAACAGCCCGCCGAATTCAATCATAGGAAATTAATTTAAAATTAATACAAAACGTGTTTCGTTCAACAGACCACTTGTTCAGTACAGTATTTAAGGTTCTTATATACGGGGATGCTCAGCATCTCAGCGTCCCCTGACGCTACGCCACTGGAAAGAAACATAACTTTCGTTCACACAGCCAGGTAGATCGACTCAATGGAATACAGTTATGTGGAAAACAACTCTACCCGGATATCCATTTTGGCTCTGGCTGGGGTGTTGCGGCCCCTCGTTATATAGTATTTTACGAGTTCCTTCAGATGTGCATCTCAGAAGTATTAACGGATCATTGAAATCCAATATGGCTCACAGTGTGGTCCCCAATGATTTCAGCAGTTAAAGAATTTATAAATCGGTTGGAATTTTTCTTAGTAAACAATAATTTTATTATTCTGGAACTTACAGTTCCATTCAAACATTTATAAAGAATTGAATTCTTTCCTTTTGTCTTCTGTATTTTACGGACATGACACTTTATTTTCTTGGATTAAACAGGAATCTTAAATTAGAACGAGCCCTACAGTTATATTCATTACAGACCACCCGAACACTCTCCGATGTTTTATATGCAACATACAATTCCTAATTATTTTGTTCGTTGAATTCTGATGTCAAAAAGGCCAGAAATATGCAACGCGTTGGTGGTTCCATTTCGAGCCACTGTGCGTTGTCGCCTCCTACGCCACGCCTCCGGCCATTAGTTCGCCGCCGCCGCCACACAATTTAAAAATCGCGGCTTGTTCCCGTCGGCGCGCCCGTGTAAACCGATTCATATCGCGACCAGGAGGCAAAGGGCTTTCTCAGGGCTGCATTTAACCTCTTGTCGCTGCGGCATGGAGCGTCCTGTTGGACAAATACAGTCTTTGTATTCAAATGAAATTAGGACTGAAAAACTGGTTAGTTAAGAAAATTCTACGAAAGAGAAAATTGTACACAGTTGTTATACTTGTGACAATATATTAAAAAGAAATAAAACCGACCGAAAACGCATCGACTAAGAGCATGCATTAAATATTTGTGATCGCTGTACTTCTAGAGTGGAGCAGAATAGTACGTGCAGTCAAATGAACCGCGATCGTGATGGCGTTGCACGTGACCTTTAATCGTTAATGGCATTAATGTGAGTATGGCATAGAGAAAATAATGTTCTTTTTCTCATATACTTTTCCTCACGGTATGATCCAGATGATCCCGAGTTGTGTTGCCGTCCTGAGTGTACGAAGTGATTTTCAGAGCGATAATTGTCTGTGTGATTTAAGAACGGCATTAGGCATTGTTAATTGTGGACTTTTATGAAGTTTACTGACTGGTTCTCAGATGATAAGAAAAATAAACATTACGTATATATGTGTATTTTTCTTCATTGTAGAATTATTGGTTTTTGTCCGGAATATTCTATTTCAGCTATTGAAGCCCCAATTAGGATCATATTCGTTAGATTTTTTGAAATTTAATACAATTTCAAAATAATGTATCACAGTATTACTGGGAATGATAAAATACATTTTTTAAACAAATCACTTTTTAAAAAAGCGTTGAAAACGATATTGATATTGAATATTGTCTGTGTGAACAGAAAATTTCACAAATTCTTTTTATCGTTTCAACTCTCATTCTTGTTTAGTCCAAAGTCTTGAGAGAGGCATCCGCTCAACGGACAAAGTGTGCTCCTGGGTTACCCACAACTTGAACCTCATAAAAAAACTGCTGGACCGCGAAGAAACGAATTGTCTGCATAACAATAGCAACATACATCTACGGTTGAGTGACATTTACTCCTTGGAGGAACCACAAAACCAGAATGGCAGGCTGCGGGCGAGATCCCGTCTCACTGCGTCGCACACAGACCCGAAATGGGCCTAAAGGCGCCCTGGGCGAAAACTAAAAAAAATTACCTCCCAAATGCTTGCCATTGTGGAAATGTAGTCTGAGACACTGAATGTTTTACGAGGTGGAGTTGCTGAATTATGTATGACGAAATAGCACAGTTCCATGCACTCACCTGTAATCGAATGTCCAATAAAGAATACAACTTTAAATAAAATACAGCAATTAACTTCTAAGAAAATCCTTTTTTTCGGGAAACTTCATTGAAGCAATCACTGCAAAAGAGCGAAATTATTTGTCATTACCCTATTGATGAAAAAAAGTTGTTCGAAATTGTCTGTTCATACAGTTGGTGCTCTATAAAACGATCAACCTCAAGATTTTCTTTTGTATGTCTGCCAATGAGATAAGGAAATCTGTCATGAAAACGACAATTGTATTTTGTCCGTGTTAGGAGACTTGCGGCACTCAGCGTAACAGGTGACCTCCTCCTTATTGTTTATTTATGCCTTAACATGTTTATTGTTGTAGAAACCAGTTGAATAAAAGGAAAGCGATTTTCGAAGCTATTTGATGTCATACAGAGCAATAATATAAAAAAGGCAATTTAATTACTTGTTGAAAGTTTGCTCAGAAAATCATTCACGATAACTTATACTTTTGATTTCACAAATGATTTTTATACTTTGATTTCACAAATCCGTCCTACTTACGACCATGATGTATACATGTTATAAATGTTTTACTTTCCTACCTTGAAATTGTTTCTTGAAAATGAATGAAAAAGCTGTGGGTATTTGTATCGTTTCTGATCTCCGGGCGACTCTATTCCTCCGTATCAAGAGTCCCGTGCGAGCGTAGATCCCGAAGGCGCCCAAGCCATATTCACTGCTCCGCAAAACGTAAGCAGACATGCCGCAATCAGTGATCCAAGGCTACCGCCGATGGACGGCTAAAAAGTTATGCCGAGTTCCGGGAAAACTAGGTTCCTAGAGGAGGTGGGTCTCTTGCAGATGTAAGAGGACTGATGATAGGATGTTGCCCCAGCAACTTCCAGTGCATTTTCGAGGCCACTGTGCCTTGCATCCAGTGGGGAAGCTTGACGTAAGCAAAGCGAGCATTTGGCTGCCGAAGGACACGTGCATTATCTGATGCATTTATAATGAAATATTTTATATTTTTGTAATATAACTTGAAGGCTTTAATAACATTATTTTTAAAAGGCAAATTAATTTGTTTAATTTAAAAAAATCTGAATAGAGATTGACAGGGTTTTTTTCATGGGAAAATTTTTCGTACAGCAATTTAGATAGAGATTACATTGTGAAAATTATTATATGATCATAATGAGCGCCCTCCAAAATAATTATTGTCTTAAAAGGTCAAACTTGGTACAAGATTTTGTCTTTTTTTATTATTAATGCAATTTCCTTGTCGTATTTAAGAAACAGATTCGAGTACCTGTCTTATTTAAGTGTAATGCATTATTTACGATTGAATCATTAATTGTTGATGCCCGTTCATGAATGAGTGATATTATGGAGAGCTTGGTGTTTTGCAATTTCCATTGATGTCACAGTCTGAAGGCAAAATCATTCGTACGTTATAAAAGCTTCGTCCCCACTTTAGTTTCATAACTCTCGGAATGGCTGTGCTGCAACAAACATCACCATTCATGTAAATTTTTGTTTAGTTTTGTAAAAATTGTATTAACCTAATTCAGATGCGACTGAACGAGATGAACAGGATCCTTGGGAGTGCCATTTTTCCAGGCACTTCCTTGAACGTGCTCTGTGCGCAAATGTGTTCCTCCAAGCCTCTGCCCCCCCCTCCCACTGCGGCGTTCGGCAGCGCGTCCGGCGGGCGCGCGTTCGGTTCCCCGAGCGCAGCTAATTTACAGCGGCATAAAGCGCTTTTAACGGGCTGCCCGGCGACGTTTACGGGCGCGCCCTTCCCAAGGTAGCGCTGGGCGAGGCGCGCGCGCTCTTCTCTTTGGGGCACCTACCCCCTTCGCCCCCCCCGCAAGGAGTGTCGCCGCCACCACCATCGTTGCCACCGCCGCCTCCTCCTCCTCCTTCGCCGCCGCCACCGCGGGTATTAACGACGTCGTAACGGGCGCCGAATGCTTTGCCACCGCGACCTGGGCCTCTCCGCCGCCGCCGTCGCCGCGTGCCTGCTCTCGGCGGCCGCGGTGGAGGTTGGGCCGCCCGGAGCGGTCGTAGAGTCCACCCCCTTAAGGAAAACGCTTCAGACTTCTTCAATTTTCTTCTCTCAGCAGCTTTATGTGGAATCTTTTAAGCATTAAATCATCCTCCCTTTCTTTACAAAGAAGGAGACGAGGACTCCCAATGCCTTTTGCCGGACGAGGCGAAGGGGTTAGTCTGTGTGGAAAAGTATTGTTTCTGGTCATAGTCGTTCTCTTTGTTCTGGGGCTCTCTATGGCTTGTGGGAGTCACTTTCAAAATCAGTCAACTTCAGTTGTGAGGAAGTTATAAAAACCCGTTTCCTAAAACATAAAGTATAAACTGAATTGTATACAATTAAAATGTTAATTTGATTCCAAAATGTGGCTATTGTGAGTTTTTCATGATTAAGTTGGCGCAGATCCAGGAAATACCGAAGGGGGGCACCGGAAAATACAATTAGATTGTTTATGAAAAAGCTTTATTGACAGGTATTGAAAATCATCTCTTGCGATTCTCATGCATGCAAATAAAACAATGATTTTTAATAAATTAGGTACTTGGTTATTTTTCATTATCCTGAGAGAAATGCGTTGTTTTTGTTTTTAAGTTTAATGTAGGACACGTTCGTTGGATCTGTCTCTTGTTGGGATGAGAGTGTAAGATAGTGTCTTAAGTCACGTAAACGTGAGTTTTGTTCGAGCGAAAACCCGGAAATTGATTTTGAACAGGTTAAATGGAAAATGTTTGTAGAAACGTTGTGTGTGTTTTCATTCGTAGGAAAGTTCTTTGCATGAAAATTTGGATTTTATCGCAATGTGTATTTGTGTGTATGGTGTACTCCTTCTTAAATAGTACGTGACGTCCGTCAAAACGCAAGGCTCTTTGTTGGATTTGATGTCGATTTAAGTTGTTAGTCATCTTCCTTGGCCTCCCACCTCCCTAACTTGATCGCTATTTTTTTGGGTTTCTTTTACATCACGTAACATTTTAGAAGCACTTCAATGCAAATGCGTAAATTATTTTTATTAAAAGATAGCCTTTCAGTACCCTAATTTTTTTTAATGTAAAATATATAATTTCCTTCTAGTAATATGTATCCTGAGCTCTGCTAATATTTTTTTAATGAAAAAAGCCCAAGTATTTATTTGAACCACAGTGAAGAGAGAGCAGAAGGAAACTGAAAAAGTTTTGTAAAACAACGGTAGAATCGATCATCGAAACAATTAGAACTAGAACGACAATAGTACATTATTTACGACTGTTAGACAATGTTTATAAGAAATAGAGCCCGGATGTTTCGCAAAATGCCATTTTGTTATTGTTACTGTTTTATGACTTTAGCAATAAGAATCACTTGATTGTACTTCTGGAGTCGTTTTAGGTTTTAGTAGATTTTCATGTTAGCTTTTTTTGTCTGTTTTAGCTTCTGGTGCTGATTTTTGTAATTTTGTCTTATTTTTTCCACTTTTTACCTTGTACAAATTATTTTGCTTTTTTCTTCTCCTGGCTCCGATCTCGATTAAGTTCGATGAATAGTACACCTGTAAGCCTAGACAACACGAAAGTACGGTCGTGTTTTGTCTTTGTGGAAGCGGAGGTTGTGTTAAAAATCTAAATCAAAAATGAACATGATACCAGTCAATATTTTTAATTTTTCCATTGATGCCGACAGGCTTTATTCACTCATGAAGAATCCCATCCTACTTTTGAATATGGCCTCCGATCTCTTTTAAGGACACCTCTCTTTATATGATATACCCTTCTAAGTGCTGGCGAAGGACGAAAAACCGTCTTCATTGATGCCATTTCAAGGTTCAAAACTGACTCCACAATAGCATTTCAAAGAGACAGCGTCGCGAGTAGAACAAATTTGTAGCCATCATACGGATGGCTATATGGAATCAAGATTACAATTATCGGAATGTACAGATTATCGTTTCATGACACATTTAAATGCTAATGTAAGAGAAATTTTAGAGTTAGATTAAAAATGTGATTCATTTTAATTATTAATGTTTTACAATAATTTCTTATAAATATGATTTTTCAATATTGACATGCTTTTTCATAGTTTACATGCCCTTTTGCACCCCTACTTTTGCTGGAATAAATGTCTTTTTAAATGCCTATTTTAATAAAAATAAATGCTTTTTCCTATTTTACGTAAAATAAATGCCTGAACTTTTGGCCTCTAATGATAAATATTATATATCAATATTGCATCATGTATCTTATTTCTCGTAATACGTCAGTTATCTCATGAAAAAACACGTGGCCAAACGAAATGAGGGAGATTTGATTTTAATTTTTGATCATTTAAGTTGTATTAAAAGTAGTACTTTTACCATTGATCTCAGTGTATTGTGGTCTATCCTTACAAAAAGTTAAAAACAAACCTTTGAAGTCATTTTTAATAAAAATCTGTTTATCTAATTCTGGAAAATTGTCTCGAATTAACCGAAAATTACTCTAAACGGCCTATATTTAAAAAAAAAGAAGTTTTGTAATTATCTAATAAGGGGGTCAAATTAAATTTAACGACTTTTTAATGCAGTTATAGGAGGAGTTCAAAAGATTTTGAATTTTTCTCTATTTGAAAATTCAGACATTCTAGTGACAATCATGTGCCATTGAAGAAGCCATTTTCTGCTTATGAAACCCCTGTGCCATTTTTATAAGCAGGCTTTGAAATTTTAGAGAAAAAAAATTGAAACGATTTTTTGAGAAAATTATGAAATCTTCGAAGTGTCTCAATATAATGTACACCCCCCCCCATTTTGAAAGAATCGTTTTAAATTCTAGGGTCCGCGACTTGAGATCTTTATGGGAATATTCATTTTGGTATAATTCCTCTTTTAGTTAACCGACGGACAGGCAATTTGAAATACATCGCGTTTTCGGTACCAGAGACTCTGAAAACGTGTATTTCCGTCAGAATCGTGACACTAATTTTTTCACATAATTTTATCTATACTGCGTGTATATTCCGACTAAGTACACGAGAGAGTAAAAACGCAATTCCGGTGAGCCATAAAGGGGAAGGGGAATTGTCGAAATGACAAAGGGTTGTAAATGCTTTTGTCTTGACGATGGTTTATTTTTATCGGGATGAGACAATGTTAGTTTATTCACGTGTCAGCCTTCTAGCCACGCTCTAAATAATACTTATCTCCAACAACGTGTAACATGTACGTAAGTGAACAAGGGAGAAAAATGTTATATACTATATGTGATTCTAAATTCAAATTGCGTCTCCCATTTCTTTAAATATCAACTACTATACTATTCGTACCAAATATTGAACATAGACTACCGTAACCTTCAGTGTTAACAATAGCGTCTGAGGAGATACTTGCGTCGTGCCTGCGATTTTCGGGAAGACAAGGGGAAGAATTGTGCGCTGCTCCCTCAGTTATCTGTGGCCCATTTCAGTCGCCCAGCGGAGGAGGCCCAGTGGAGTGCGTAGCTGCGGCAGGTATCACGTAACGTGACCATGAAAGCGACGGCCTCGACAGCGCGTCGCCCCTTGGCCTGCGGCGCCGCGCCACCGCGTCTGCCGCGGCGGCGGCGACGCTATCTGCTCGCGTCGCCCGCTATCGCCCCGCGACAATATTTATTCTCTCACGCCGCGTCGCCCTCTCGCCCGCGCCCGGCCACGCTATCGTTCCCGGGCGAGATGCCTCCCTGATGGTTGGTCCAGCAGCTGCTGTCCCCGCGCCGTCAAACCGAGTGCGGTAGCTCGGCGGCGACGCAGTTGCTTCGGCAGCGTCGTTAACTGGAAAGTACTAGAACTGTTTGGTGGAGGATTCTACCGGCCGGGTGTTCGGATCGGTGTTGTGGTGTTCGGGGTTTATCCAGTAAACACCAGGCGAATGCCTAAGTAGTACTTTAGCAAACGGGCCACGGACCGCGTGTGATCGGAGCTCAAGACTTGTCCCGGCTATATCGGTGCCCTTTGGAGGAAATACTTGGAGGGGAAAAGTCGCAAGCCGGCGTGTTGGTTGGCGCCGGATCTCTCCACCGCGTCAGAATCCATTGAATTCCACCTCTTTTCAATTAGCGTATCCATTTACAGTGCTTTGCCTGAAGAATATCTTCGACAAATTTACTCAGGTAATCACTAGGTATGGCAATTTCTCATGTCACTAGGTATGACATTAATCCACAACAAGGGACTATTGGCTTTATGTCATTTCCAAATAAAATAGAGATTTTTTCACTCAAAGAAACAACATTCATTTACGCAAACTAATTCACCGATTAATTTCATAGTTCACGATTCTCTGTTGTATAACTATTGACAGGGAAAAAACATGGGTTCATTGATTGAGCTCTTAAGGCTTTTATATAATGCTACACTTTATCTGCATATAATTGATTTAAATTTGTGAATAACTTAACAAAATAATGTCAGAAGGAAGAACCTATGACAAAGAGAGAAACCCGTCGTAAATCTGCTGTAGTCACCATTTCAACACTCCGACTACATCTAATAAATTTTCCGCACCAAACCATCTTTCTACTTTTCACGGTTTCTGTGACGATTACGATTTTGCACTGATCCCTTTGCTTGTGGCAACGTTAACTACTCCTCCTGGACGTTGACTACTGTCACGATTGCTACTTCCTGTCATTATCATCTAACTCTACCTACCCAGGTAGCTACCTCTGTATCCTCCCCTACCCCCACCTCCATCACCAACCCGTTCGTTTACTAAGAGATAACAGTCATCACGAGTTCTGCCATCCTTTGTCCACCGACGGCACAGCCTCCCTTATCACAGAAGTGATTCTGGACCAACGGAACTTTCCATCTGCCCTAGGGGACCGTGAAGCCGCCGATATGGAGCTATTCACACGCGGAGTTTAAAGTGCTTTGTCAATATTACATGCAGTGCACCTCATGGCCTCGTTGCGAGGACAGTAGTATCTTCGTTCGTGTTATGACAGCAGGTGAAGACTGGGCATGAAGTACTGTTGTCCGATGAAGATAAGTTTAGGACTGACATTTGTAAACCGATATGGCATATACATAAAAAGTTATATCAAAGCTCTACTTATGATGGTAATGTATAGTTAGTTAATTAGACTTCAACATAATCATGTTAGTATTATAGCATTTATATTATTTTTATATACATGAAGTTTCTATATAGTTGTGAGCTCGTAAGCTATTGTGTAATGTACTTCACTTTTCCCTTCAGTGTAAAGAGAGTTCAGATCACATATTGAATGTATGTATGTATGTATAGAATCATTAATGCACAATACCATTTCAAAATGTTAAAGTAAGAGTTGCATAACTTATATAGGAAGACGGTAGTAAAGTTTTTAGAAAAAAGAATCTTAATACATGAATAAAGATTCCTGAAAATGAAATTTACTCGTAAAATCTGACAAATGAAGAGAATGGACTGTATATTAGGCGAGGATAATTTTATATTGTATTCACTTCAGTGGAGTTTTCGATTGAACAATCATTCATAGTTAAGATCTGTTATATGTACTTTTAAGAATTATTTGTGTTTTTAATATAGGGCAAAGCAGTGTAACCTACTTTCCTCTACAATTCCGCGCGTTTTCAGAATTTCACTAGAAATGACTGCGCGGAACGTGCCAAGCAGGGGAAAGGAAGGATTTCGTACCTCAACTTTGGAAACGGATTGGAGGGATTAGGAAGGGGTCCTTCTCAGTAATAATTAGTAGTTTCCTTCGGAGAAGTGGTAATTGCAACTCCTGCGAACAGTGGATGCAAGTGGCCGAAGAAGGTTGATGGTTCAGTTTTTACCGTATGTGTTACCATGCCTTAAACCACATTGTATTAGCTTGATTTTCTATTTTAAGCAAAGTTTTGTAACAAGTGAAACGGAATTACATCTACGTTAAGAGCCCACTTGGGAGCCAATGCGCATGCGTGAAATCCAGTGTTACATTAGAGAAATATCGGAATACGATAATCCACCAGGATCTGTACTGTGTTCAATAAACGTTACGGCAATGAAACGAGTTCCAACTTCTAATATTGAAGTATATTGGTATCGCTGAACTAGTTGCAAGACGACAATACTTGTGAAACTAAATAAAAGGGGCAAACCAACAGAATGCGCCAACATGGAAATTTAGTGATAGCAGTACACTGTCGTTTCACATCGGAACAACTTCCATTAGTGTAGCATCTTAGCGGGAAAACATACAAAAGCAATCAAGTATAAAAGGTAAATTATTGTCTATTAGCGGCTTGCGTTAGCTTGTATAACTGTGCAAAATACTGTCTATTGTCGCTAGACGTCCTTTATACTCATATTACTGTATTTCATGTCTGATGAAGGTTGTTATTGTTATACATAATGCAACTTTATCTAAATGTCCACGTACTTTTATTATAGTTTTAAGATTTCGTGTGAATGTCTAAGCAAAATTGCGATTCATAAATATAAAATCAAGAAAATCATAAATATTATATCTACAGATTGATACTTAAACACCAGCCTTTCTTATTGATTATTATTTTTTTGTTCGCGCTAGTGTTTAAATACATAGACGTATAATATATAGACGTGTTTGTAAGTCTTCTAAGAATGGTTTGAAATTAAGCATTAACCTGAATGAAAAACATGAATAAAACTCTTAAATTGCACCTTAAATATCGATGTTATTTATTATGAATGGAGTATTTTATAAAAGTTTTGAACTTACGAATATGATTCTGCTTTGATAAGTTGAATGTAATGTGCAAATAAAATATATTTCCTCAAACCATAACACGATTGATTTACTGTTAGTAATGTCCAATATTAATTTTCTAATTAAAAACAGAAAAAGCCATAAACCGCTCCTACTCATTGGCATACACATACAATGATTTGTTCTTTAGGCCTCTTACCCTCTGAAAAACAAGTACATTTGTCTAATTTATTGCTTCTATATCATGATTCCATCAACACATTATTTACATCCCAAAAATGCACTACTAGCAAATAAATATTTTAATGGTAAATAATATTTTGGAGAGTGTCCAGTGCATGCTAATCGCACTCCTTGCAGCCTGTCGTCAGAAATGAATTGAGTTCGTACACATGTTGCGCTGCGGCTAAGGAATGCACTCCTCGCCGCTTGTTTACGAGCGCCTGCGCCGCTGGCGCCACCAGAAACGCCCACGGCCCGCCCGTCTGCCTCGGGCCCGCTGCGCCGGTCCCCTCGCGCCCGTCGTTGGCGCAGCGCTTACCCACCGCCTGTTTCCACCTGCTCACGGCCCGCACCAACGCACCATCCCGCCCGCCCCACGCACCAACCCGTCTGTCCGGGCAACCGCCCACCCGCCCCAAGGCACCAATTAGCCCTCTCGCCCTAGAGCACCAACTCGTCCGCACGCCCCCAACGCACCAACCCGTCCGCCCGCCCGCGACAACACATTAACTCGTCCGCCCGCCCTCAACGCACCAACCCGTCCTCCCGCCCACCCCAACGCATCAACTCGTCTGCCCGCCCCCAACGCACCCGTCCGCCCGCGTGTCCCAACGCACCAACCCGCCCGCCCGCCCGCCCGCCCCAACGCATCCATCCGTTCATCTATTTGTCCCAACGCACCAACCCGCCTTTCTGCCCCAATGCACCAGCCCGTTCGCCCGCCCGCCCCAACGCACCAACCCGCCCGCCTGCCCCAACGCACCCCCCTTTCCGCCCGCCCACCACCCGAACTCCCGTTTCCACCTACTCGCGGCCCATCCACCCCCCCCGCAACGCCCCAACCCACCCGCTTGCCCGCCTCACTAATAACCCTTGCCCATTATCACCCACTGCTCCGCACCGCCCACTTTACTGTACCTCTTCCTCATCGACTCTGCTCGCGTAGCACGAGCACCTGCTAGCTGCTTAAATTCTCCACTGCACGGCAACACAAATAGCCAATTTAGTACTTGTTTGTCATTCGCTTTATGTTGGCGCATGAGAATCCGTAAGCTAATAAATTAATGAATAATTACCAATCTTATAACTCGTAAAGTTTATTTACTCTCGATTTAGGTGCAGCTCAGGCCTATTGCTAAGCGTTTATAAAGAATCTGTGTTGTGTATATCTTCGAAATGGGTACAAAATCTTCGCCACCGTTTCCCGAAATACACGCACAAACACGTGCATCCTCATATTTTCCACATTCCCGAGATATAAAAAGGGCCTGGTGAAATACGGTAGCTGGCAAAACTAATCAGTGGATCCGTCAGCGCCGAGGCGCCGCCGCGCGCCGCCGCGACGCCAGGAGCAGGCGGCGGGCGCCGCGGTGGCGGCGGCGGCCGCTGCCTCTGCTTTAATTAGCGCGGGGCCCGCCCACCGGCCCGAACCCGGAACCCCGGCCTCGGCCCCGGCTGCGGTTGGCGCGCGGGACCTGGAAGCTTGGCCCGCGCCCAGCTACGCGGCCCGGCCCGTTCGCGCCGCGCGCTGTCACACGGCGGCCCTCCCGCTTCCTTTCAACGCCGGCCGCTCCCACCCACTGTCCATCCCATTACCTCTGCCTACCTGATTTGCTCCATCACTCACCCTAATTCAGATAGGATATTCGAACTCTCGCTCTTCAGGTCATCTACGAAATAATCCCCCCGTTTGTCGCGCTTGTCGGATCACCTGTTCGTTAAAGTACCCATTCTTCGCAGTTCTGGATCAACCTGTAGACCGATCCTCCTTGAATTTACCTCCTAATCCAGACTATTATAGTATCTTTTGACCAATTGCTATGGAAATTGCTTGCCCAACATATATCGCCTGCTCATTTCCTTGCCTTCTTCCCACTTTCTTTCTTTCTCTCTCTGTTTTTATTTATTGTTTGCAATCCAGAATTCTCGCATACATTTCTGAGAAATTATGACTTTGTTCCGTGAAGCAGATTTGCTGCTTTAGAAAAGTAGTGGTAGAGTTGCGTCCACAGGCACGTGAAGGACCTCTTGCCAAATTAACATCTTTATCGCCAGTTAAGACGTTTCAACAGCATTCCTCATTGTGTTTCCATGAATATTTCCTTTTTTATTCGGGACATTTCGGAATATTCACTGTTTCATTGTTATTCTCACTTCTTGACACGTGCCTCTTCCATGACACCTGCCCCTGCTCACAGTTCTATTCCTCCCTCCGTTTTCAGTTTCGACGGACATTCCCAAACAAAAATTGCGCAAACTCCTCCCTTATTTTGCGGCCACCTCTAAAGAAACATACCACTTCGTGTTCCGCAACCACCATTACCAAAAGCCATTTCCAACATCAAATCTGCCGCCTCCTTCGCCCATCCGGATCCATTATCTCTCCTACGCTCGATTTCGTCGTGGCCGGCCTCCTGCTCGTCATTATCGTCACTGCCATCGCCGCGGCCGCTTCCAGCTCCGCGCGTTCCGGCTTATGTGCCCACGCCGCACCCCTGCCCCTCCGCCTGCGTTTCGTAGGCCGCATCCCATCTCTGCCTTTCCGCAGAGTTGCGCAGAGGAATTTCGGCATGCGCCTGCTTTGCGTCGACGCACCGCGGCCACCGCCCCCCCGCCGCCGCCCCCCCCGCCGCCGCCCCGCCGCCGCCGCCCCGCCGCCGCCGCCCCGCCGCCGCCGCCCCGCCGCCGCCGCCCCGCCGCCGCCGCCCCGCCGCCGCCGCCCCGCCGCCGCCGCCACGCTGCTGCCGCCCCCGCTGCCGCCGCCCCGCCGCCGCCGCCCCGCCGCCGTCGCCACGCTGCTGCCGCCCCCGCCGCCGCCGCCCCGCCGCCGCCGCCCCGCCGCCGCCGCCACGCTGCTGCCGCCCCCGCTGCCGCCCCCGCTGCCGCCGCCCCGCCGCCGCCGCCCCGCCGCCGCCGCCACGCTGCTGCCGCCCCCGCCGCCGCCGCCCCGCCGCCGCCGCCCCGCCGCCGCCGCCACGCTGCTGCCGCCCCCGCTGCCGCCGCCCCGCTCCCGCCAACACTCGCAGAGCGTCCGCCTGGGCCGAGCGAAGATGGGCCGCGGACGTCACTGCCTGTGCCGCGTCTTGGCAGCGGGTGAAAAAGCGCTCGCGTCGTAGATTTGTGTACGCGGAGCGCCAGCGGTGACCACCGCGGTATTTGAAGGAGGACGCGCAGGAGGGGAGGCGCAGCCCACGTGATCGCGTGATGTGACGTAAAACGCGTCAAGAGCCTTCGGGCTTGAGTAGGACGAAAAGGAATGATGTCACGGGACTGAAATTCGTAGATTTCAAAGGGAAAACACGATTCGCGCTATTTGTTTGCTTATTTTTACACTCGGGGAGTCGAAATCTAAGTAAGAAGCAGAGTTTTTTCTCAAAGCGTTAAATTAAATATATCATATTATTTTGATGTGCAAATAATAAATTACTTTTGAGTACTTTTTAATGTTAATTAGGTACTCATTGCAATCTCATAATATAGTAAAACTTGCTCAGTGCGGAATCTCAAAGGACCTGAATTGTTTTCACATTATGCAATATAACACTGTACGCCTTACGTTTGGCACGACCGCGATTTGCGTTCATATTAGACAGCATTATGCACGTTCCTCATTGAGCAACATTTACTGTGTTTGAAACGCAAAACTAGATTGTATAATATGAGAAACTACATGATACATCTAAAATATTGAAAAGTTTTGGGGCGACAATATGATTCACAGGTGTCGGCTAAGGTATAACTTACTAGTGGTACAACGGCCATAATTGCGTCTAGGAAGTGCAAGTAGATTGAAAGGACGGCAAGGAGGTGATTGAACAATTTGCAGGAGATTGTATTTCCAGCAGCGAAGGATCGTTTCATTTTTTAAAACTCTCACATCCATTTTTAAGGATGGAGCCAGTGGGGGTTTGATGGAGGTGGAGAGATATTCCTTAGGATCAGAATGTAACATGCGTATCTCCACAAAAGGAAGAGACGAGTTCCTCAGAATTTCAAATTGTATCGAGTAATGAGATCTTTTAACATTTTCTGTATCTAAAATGCAGACTTCTTGCGTCTTGCCTTTCATTGCCTTTGTATTGCCATCATAATTCTTCCCAGTTGTAATTAGATCTTATTTTCAAGTTCCCAGGACTTTGTCTGAATGTTTGTTGGTGAATTTTTCAAGAGCGGAAACTCCTGGAGATTCCGACTAGTAAAAAAATTCGTTTGGTAGCTGTAGCTGAGGCCTGACAAAAAATCAGTTTTCCGTTTTTGTATTCATCGCGTCTGATGAATTGATTTACAGCACTTTCCTGCATACGAATAATAGTTGTACATGCAATACATGCACATGCACGATTCAGATGGAACTAGTGTTCTGCTTCTAGTAAGAGAGAGAGAGGTGGTTAGTCAGACAGGCAGGCAGACGAACGGCGGAGAGACCGAAAGACTGACGGGCGATCAACTCAAAAGTCGATCGCATTGTTGTTGTTATTATTATTATTATTATTATTATTATTATTATTATTATTATTATTCCTCTAAATCACGACTTAAGATGTTATGTGTCGGCTGAATATAAAATCTACTCCAGGTTGCAACCAGCTACCTAAGGAGCAGATCTAGGGACTGTCGGTGCCTCTACAATACTTTGCACAAAATGTGGGCTGTTCCAAATAAAGCGATTTCTTGCACTTCCCAGTCTTTTGGATTACCTGGGAGTTTAGACAAGTTCTTACACAAATTTTGCGGTTCAAACTCCAGAGCTCCGATAACTATCGGTACGACCTGTGCTTTTACGCCCCACATTCGGCTGATCTCGATTTCCAAACTCTTGTATTTAAGACGTTTCTCTGCCTCCTTGGTAACGACGTTTTGATCGCAAGGTACAGCAGCATCCACAAGTAAACACGCCTTAGAGCCTGTTCCAGGCTTCTAAGGCATAGTAACAAATATTTCTTGATGTTTGTTTTCGAAAATATTTTTTGTGTTCGAATTTCGGCCTGAGAAAATATTGAAAAATATTTTTCTGATAGTCCAAGTTGTGTTCTTATTTATCATATTTTTTTCAGTCTGATAAAATAGTGTTCAGTTGTCGAAAAAATATGAAATTAAAAAAAAAACGTTTTTGGCTGTATAGGGGTGTGGGTGGTAGGACGGAGGCTAAGAAACCTTTCAAAAATATTATTTTTATGTTAGAATTATTGTGTAACCACTCATATGTAATTTGGTTGAGGGGAACTTTTTACCATCTTATTGGAGGGGACCCTTTCATGTTAAGTAGCATCAGAAGTTCAGTGTCTCTGTCATTCTGGGTGTTTTGCATAGTCTTGTTCGCAATGCTTCTTGCTACACTTACAATGCCTCTGCTTCCCATTCTTCGGTCAGATTTCATGACCTGCCTCATTAGTGGGTCATCTTGATGGCTGACTACATACTTTCCCATCCCGGTTATTGCATTGTGCCAGGATGCTTCAATTTGTCTCAGGCCTCTTCCTCCTTCCTTACGTGACACATAAAGTCTATGTACGAGTACATCAGCTCGGGGGTGGGCAACATGATGCATTGTAAGCAGTTTTCTGGTTTTTCGATCCATGATGCGAATTTCCTGCTCAGTCTAGTCTACTAGTCCGAAACTGTATTCGGCTAAAGGCACCGCCAAACTACCTATTGCTGATATTTTATTCCTTGTTATTATTATTATTATTATTATTATTGGCTTAAGTCTCAGAAATCACCCGGTTTTCTCAGGTGTGTGGAGCCAACATTGGCAATCCACATGCTTAGTTACAGCTCATGGTAAATTCATCACGGTGCGAACTATTCGGCATGTTTCCAAGATGACAGATTTTTTAGATTTAAAGATTATTGAATTAGGGTTTAGTTGTAATTTTTGTTTATACGTTTTCAAGTTTTTATGGACCAGATTATTTGCTGTGATGACAAATGGTAAAACCTCGACAGAATTAAGCCGATATATTTCTTTGTATTCTCTGGCCAAGGAGATATATTTGGTGATTTTTTTCTCTTTCTGCATTAACAATGTTGTGATCTGATGGATGCGTGATATCAATAAAGGCCTTTTTCTCTGTGAAGTCGTAAATTACAATATTTGGTCTATTAGTTGCAATGGTTTTGTCCGTGTGTATTTGGACATCTTAGTACATCCTGTAATTTTGGTTTTCCAATATTGGCTTAGCTTTGTACATACAGTATGGGTATATGGTGTCGGATAATATTAGATCATATTTAACAGCAAGGGCTTGATGGATGATGTTTGCTGTTAGATTGTACCGGCATAGGTATTCTGTATTTGCCAAGTTTGACGCATGACGTTATAATGTAGTCTATTGTTTCTGGTGCTTGATGGCATGCCCTACATTCATTGCGGACGCCTGTTTTTTCAATGTATCTTTTGTAGTTTGTGATAGTACCTGATCTTGGATGGCATGGATAAATCCTTCCGTTTCCCCAAATAGAGACCCATCCTGAAGCCAACGCATCGAGGCATCTTTATCTGCATTTTCCAGGAAATGGGAGAATCTCCCGTGCAGACTTTTGTACTTCCATGACTGTATTCTGTCATCCATAGTGGTTACATTCGAATAATTGTCTTTATCCTCTAAATTAAGCGGAGTATACCCTTTAGCTTTGCATATCTCTGATGGTTGAGGTAGCAAATATGTTTTTAATGCTGTCATTTGTTTATTGCACAGACTTTTAAGGACTAAGGGGCTTCTTCCTCCTTGTTTTCTGTAAATGTACAATCTTTCCACAGCACATTTCGGATGGTGAATTCTGTATTTTTTATTATTAATATTATTATTATTATTTAAGTTCGCATCAATTTCTAGGTCATTAGCAAACACTATTGGATTTTAACGTTAGGGTATCTACGAGGATGAAACGACAGTGATGATAAGGTATGAAACGACGAACACATTGAACCACACCCAAGGCGGGACTCTAACCCGCGACCCTTCGGCCCGAGATCGCTACAGCAGTTCTGCTTTAGCGATTTCAGCCACTGGGCCGGCACAGTGATTTTTGTTTGACAGCGGACACAAATTACTTTCGTGCGTCGTGTGCTGGTGTTGCCTACGGATGTCCTTGTGTGAAAGAAGAAAGCAGGTCCGCGGCGTATTCCAAGTGGCCTAATAAGTCTCGCGCAACAATCGCCCCAATCGCCCGCCGCCCATCAGCAGCAGGGTGGGAGCGGGAGCGCGGCCGCGGCCGGACGCGGACGCGGCGCACGTGCGCCGGGGCGGCGGCGGCCGGGCGCGCTGTGGGCGGCAGGGCCTGCCCGGTTGGCCAAAGCACCGTGCCACCACAGCCGTCCCGAAGATTATGCGGCCTCCACGCTGCAAAGGGAAAAACATTGCTAATACATTGCATACACTGCTAATTGCGGATTCGATGGTATAACGGTCAGCGTATCGTGTTGTTGTACGCAACATTGCAGGTTCAAACCGTTCGAAGCCGTGGATTTTTAAGGGCCCGCGGTCCTTGGGAAGTAAAACCGGCTGTTCCATGTAGTAGATTTACTGCATGTAAAAGATCCTCAAGCCTAAAAGAAGCCTCTGAGCTAAATTCAAATCGCCTGTTTCGTCTCCCGAGATAATACCTTCTTTCTCCGATAGATGTTGAAAGGAGCATAGCGAAATTTGCGTGGTCAGAAGGATAAGCGGGCCTCATGGCCCGAGTCTCGCCACGAAATCAGACTTTAACTTAACTAATATTTGACCATTTTCCATTGTATTCTACCTAATCTCATACAACCTGCCAGGAGAGGTGGCTGAGGGTATCAACTGATGTCACTGCAGTCCCTCTGACCGGGAGGTCCTAGGTTCTAATCCCGATGGTAGCAGCGTTTTTGACACTAGCGTGTCAGCTTGGTCGAATTCAGTCGCTGTCTGCTAGCTGTACACTAGCACACAAGCTGGGAGACCGGTCGGGAGCTTAGAGCTTGTCCCGGCTGGGGCGGAGTCCAACTGGTAGGAGATACGTAGTTGAGGAAAACCCCACTAGCCGACTGTAGGTTGGCGCTGAATCTCGCCGTACAGCTCGGGAAGACCACAGCCACCTCCCGAGCAAAGCATTCACTATACTTACGAGACTAAAGACCAGCTTAGTTGACGCGCCCGGAATCATAACAATCATTCGTACACACGCATTCTGCCTCGTTTTGAAGGCAAAATAAAGAATTATCCCACATTTGTTTAGATACACTAGCGTTGCATCAATTCTCCGATACCATTCTCCTGTAAGCAGGGATCTGAAAGGATACTTAAAGATCCTATTGGGAGTAAAATGTTGTATATCATTGGAATGTACGTAACTCTTCAGATTTTAACTTCTCGTAAATATTTTTATACGTAAAATGCAACAAATGTTATTTTAAATATTTTTTTGAGAATTTCTCAAATGTATAGCTCGGGCCTAGAGGACTTATTCATTAGGATGTCCCGATGTGTTGGCTACCAGAAGAAACATGCATATTATAATTTCTTTCTTATGCATTCCAGGTCTAAATTAGCCTTGAGAAATAAAAATGAAGTATTAGTTAGTTTACTCAAGATATGTTTTGCTTTTGATATCGTTCAGAAGAATGTCACCGGCAATACTTCAGGTCTTTGTAATGCAGATTAAATTGAAAATATTGATGATATTTTGTTGTTCGATGTATTATGTACATATGAAGAGATTCCTACAATTTCGCTGAACGTTTGAGAAACGGCTGGACGTTCATTTTGTTTGTCATATACTAGCTATTGCGAAGCAGCATTTTATTTTTTGTGATTAAAATTTATAATAATTACAAAATTACAATAATAGAACAGGAACAATTGAAAAAATACCAACCAAAATTAATCTCCTGATGGTTAACCCGTGTCAGAGTGTTCTTTCTTGACAGGAGAGTACTCGAGTTCCTGCTGTGTCAGAAGGACCCCAATCGTACTATCTACAGCTCTGCAGACTCATCTGCATTTCACGACGAGTCCGTCGAAACTATTCTATTCGGATTCGGTTAAGAGCAGTCCGCGTTTTCCGGGCGCTTGTGCGGTCGATGTGGACCCGTCCACGGAGCAACGAGTGTCCACGGCGTCTTCCTTTCGCCCAGCGTGTGTCGGAGGCGGCGGCGGCGGGGGCCCGGCCGGCGCAGGTGCGGGCGTTGCGCAAGCGCGGGTACACGTGGGCCCGCCCGCACCTGGGCGCAGCCCATGGACACGTGGGCGGGGCGCGCGGGCGGGCAGGCGGCGCGGAGGAGAGCTGGACCACGTACGCGCGCGCACCCGGTCGCTCGCGGCGGCGCGGCGCGGAGCGGCGTGGCGTGACATGGCGTGGGCGCGGCGTGGCGCGGCGGGCGTGGGCGACGCGGCGGGCGCGGCGCGAGGGCCTACAGAAGCGGCCGAGCCCTCTCTGGCGTCACTGTGCTCCGAGGCACATCGTAGACTTAGATTTGGTCAGCGTTATGCCGGTACTATTACGCCGATTAGTGTAGTTATTACAAATGTAGATAAGCGTGAGAGTAGGTCAATAAAAACTCGTTTTTTTTATTATAATGCCAACGTTTCCGCCATTTATTTGGCCTGCTTCAGGGCTATAAATATGCAATAACATACAAGATAAATATACAAGTTGCGCAATTGGTTAACCCGATTTAGTACGATTACATAAGAAAACCAACGTATTCAAAATACAATTTGTTATGCTCCATGGCCAAGATATCACAATTAGTTAGTTAACCGACATATGTTATAAATTGTATGTCATTTTATATAGTTTTGTTGCTCTCGTAAACGGGAACAGTGGTGTCTTTGTTCATGATTTCCAACTGTATGGTTCTGAGAACACTGTTTACAAATTTTACCATAATATTCTAGTTTATAACTATTATTATTACTATTATCATTATTTTTAATTTAATCCAAAGTGTCTTATTTTCAGAGATTGTTGATAAATTGTATGTAGATGTTTTATTAAGCTGTTATAGTGATTGCCAACCCCTGAAAAAAATGAGTACGGTGTGCGCAAAATTAGGTTACTATAACGTAGTTACTATAATATTATTGTAAAATCGACTAAATCGAAATACTCAATATGATAAACACAAATGATGGTGCAAGGGGAACATGCCTAATTTGGACCTTTTTTTATTTCATTTGCATGCCCTCAATAAAAATTCAAAAGTGTATCCCAAAACATTCTACAACTTATGTATTATCTTTATAAAATGTAATTTTTTAAATTTCGTCGTTGCTGGTAAAGGTGAATGGGAAAAATGGAAAGGTTGCCTGTTTGGACTTAAAGGCTCCTATCTTAGATATCAAAAAAAGTGCACGAGACGATAATGAAAAAATAATATTTTTGAATTCGTTGAAAGAAAGCAGTTTTCGTGAAAAATTGTAATTGACAGTCCATTTATTTAATGATTTTCACACATAATTCTAATAATCACTATTATTTCTAGAGGCTGTCATTTTCATATTTTAAAATGAAATTCTCTCTAAGGTTTAAAAAATTCCAAAACACTTTTTATCACTATGTAAATTAATTATGTCCTGCACTTTGTGTTCGATATAAACCTTGTAATAGGCTATAAAAATGTTGAAAATCTTCTTCCTTTTCCTTTCGGCATAACCAGCTAGAATCAGTATCATTACGATGTTCTTTAAGTCCTTTCGAACAAAAAATTAATATTTTTAATTTTATTCTCCTGAAATCTCTTGCCTTGCCTTCGAGTATCCAAGTTGCTGTTTTTTGGCTGTTTGTTAAAACTCTCCTTTATATTTCTTTCGGTAGATTATATATCGAGCCCTTTAGGAACACTTCTCAACTGTCTACCTAATTTTTTTAGTTCCATTGTTTCTTAGTTTGTAGATACAATCATAGGAAGAGGATTCTTCGTATCATTTTGCCCAATGTTCTTAAACTTGGGTTCGCGTATTTTCAACTCCAACTGCCAGGGCATCAGATAACACACAACATCATGTACTAGTTACATACACTCCATTGCTTTCTTTTGAGGTGAAAAAACATAAAATATGCTTACCAACCTTCTAAGAGACATGGATGTTTTTAGAAGGTAATGAAATATATAGGTAACGAGTAGCATAAAAGTTGCAAATACTGGGTCATTCTCCACCCAATGGCTTATGATATAAAGCACAAAAATTGTAGGACACTGAGAAAAAATTTCGGACTAATCCTTCCCATTAAAATGACTGCTGTTCTCTGAAAATTGTCCTACCAGTAGATCATTCACACTAATCATTAGGTATCCATCATATCCCAATGATAACTCCAATAATGACATCGTGTACCATCATTTGTGTTAATACCGCTTCGGCCTTGTTTTAACTTGGCCATTTATTAAATATTCAAGTACATGCACCAGGCGAAAATCGCAACTGATAATTACCATACAAGTTATTGTACGAAAAACGTTGGCCTCTCGTTCTAGACATTCGTGAAGGCAATTGAAAAATATTAAATTGTTGTTTTCTGCGTTAATGCATATAATATCTTCAAACACAATTCATCTCTTATATCCTATACTGTATTTACTCCTAACTTCTATAAAAATATTTTACGAGTTATTTAAAGAAATGTCTAATTTCATTTTGCATTTCATGTCTTAATGGCAGGTCCTTATGTTCCCAAACAGGAATTCTAGACACAGGTACTATGTATTTTAAATGAACTTATCTTTTTCTCATTTTTGTTTTAAATATTTTCATTTTTCGTTTCATCAAAGTGATCGTGGAATTCTCTCCATCGCATACTATATTAATGATAAGCCACTTAATTTGGGACAGGGAAAATAGTAAATGTATTTGCGTGGAACGAGTTCATAAATCATTGGAAATCAACGGCCACTGAAAGACGAACTTCGAGTTGAGAGATTACGTACTATGGCACTTATTCGTTCTTTGCTTTTCTACCCAACCATTCATCTGATCGTCTATGCCCATCCTTAACCATTCACCCGTCCTCTTGCTCATCTATTCGCTCGCCCGCCAGAAAAACTAGCCAGTCAGCCAAATCATCAACCACAAACCGAGAACAGAAACAACCTAGCCCTTCTCCACGTTGCCACTCAAACCCTTAGAGAAGTGCCGTCGCTCTCTCGCTTCTCTGTTTACTCTCTCTACAGCTTACTACTTGCATGCCCCCGACGTACCTCAACTCACTCCTCACTCTGTCATCAACAGCTCTTCAACTCCCACATACGTATCCAGATGCGACTGGACAAAATATCCGCCTCTCCAAACATCATGCAGTTGGTGCCATGTACTGATGTTTGTGAATTATTGTACTGCCGTGGTCCAACTTTATGGTCAGCTACCATGTGCAATATTTCTCTCTGCCTGTGCTTCTTCTTGTCCCGCTGTACTTAACGTCACTTCCCAAACCCTGTGTCGAGCTTTGCCGCCGTGGCCTGGCCACCACTACCGCGCCATCTCGTCGTGGCCGTTGCCGCGGCGACCGGCGCCGCCGCCGCCGCCGCTGTCGTCGGCCCCGTCGTCTTCGTCGCGTCGTCGCCGCGACTTTTTGCGCAGGCGCGCGCGCTCTGTCGGCATACCTGCGCTCCAATCTGCGCGAGGTGGGTGAGGAATGACATCCGGTCACGAGACAGCCGCCGCTCTCACGCACAGCCTCCGTCGTCGTCCCCGCCGCCGCCGTCGTTCTCGTCACTCGACTTGCATCGCGATGCAGACGACGGTTCGAATCCGGACGCTGCTGCGGGCAGCGACACAAAGCGTATGTGATGAGACTTCTGATGTAATCAAGCTACAATTGCAACATTGAATAAATATTTTTTAAAATCATCTACGAAATGCATTGTACTCGTGTGTTTTTAATATGTACATTCCTAGCAAGTATGTTTTCATTTTACTTGATATATAATGATACTTTACTTATTTTGAAGCGTCAAGAAGTGAGTGCCAAATTAGAATAAGTTTCTACATCGGTCTGATAATATATTCTTGGCCCATCTCTTCTGCCAGTTGCGAAATAACGTGCTCATAACCTCAGCGGTTTTTTATTTGTGAGAATGACCTCAATCCAAAGTTCTTAGCGACAAATCATTATTTTATAGTAATAATTACTTTGGTATTTATATCCTGTATATAAGTTTAGAAAATATTACTTATGGGGAAATACTGTAATTCAAGAAACTGGGCTGTATTTACGATATTTGTGTAAAATACGTCGAGGAAGTCGGTGTAGTTTTTTTTCAGATGAGGGGATTCACTTGTCTGTCGTCGAAATTCAAAATGTTTAATTTCTTACTTTCTTACTCAAAACATTAGTTTGAGGTACTGCTTGGGAAAGGATTAAACAAAATGTATCCACTTTTTCGTCTCCAGCGCGTGGCAGAAAGAGTTTTCATGTCGAAAAATCCGGTGCAGGTCTTCAATACTTTCTCTTCTTACGAAGTAAAACGTTAAAGTCAAACTCGGAATCATTACTCGGACATCATTACTCGGAAGTCGTGCAAATCACGTGTATCAAGGCAATCAGTGTAAAGCATTTTGGGTTATATATTCAAAGCATCTCAATGATTTAGTATCCGATATTGAAAGTATCAACTTTGCTGAACTTTTCTTCGAAAAGATGAAAGAATGTTGAAGCAACGTGGTACCTCGAAACATAATTATGAGGTGTTCACCGTAGATAAATTATTTTTATTTTCTCTTAAACGGAGTAATAAATGTAGTACAGAGGAAGTTATGTCACTCTGCGGCGAAAAGTGTGTTTTTTCGACAGCTCCCTGATAACATAAAAAAGGATTTTCTTGCTCTTATATGTAGTAAATTCCATTCTCTAGCCCCTTTCGTAATCCGAATCTATGTTTTGTGGTTTCTTAATACAGGAAGAGCGTTCTTGTTAATGTCGTCTGTCCGTCTTTGAACAACCTGTCACCTAAACTATTGGTAAGATTTTTGCGAAAATGAATATTCTCCGTCCGATTTTGCCCGACTTAAAGCCCTGCGATTTTGAAAGGTTTTTTTTTCTTTCTTCAAATTTTGGGGGTACTCTACCTGAAGCCCTTGGAATATTTTCAAAATTTTCTCAAAAATGGCTCCCAATTTTTTTAAAATTTCTTTTAAGAATAGACTGAAATACACTTATAATGATTGCATAGGTATGAGTTTCTCTGCTACACGTGAGTTTTTAAAAAACGCAAAAGTTGGGCAGTTTTTTAACTGTCTCTTACATCTACATTATTGCAGACAGATTTTTCTTCAAATGAAATTTGTTTTTCACAATTTGTTCTTTAATTAATGAGAACATTATTTGAAAATATTAGTAATTTTCTCCCAATGTTTAGTGACATGTTTAGTGACATCATTATTTATGTCACTAAACATAAATAATAAAAACCAAGATTCCTATCGAAAAACAGCGCCAATATTTTTTATGAATAGTCTACACAAATCTACTAAAATTTAAACTTTGTATACTGTGACGTCATGGGTACTCACAGCGAAACAGACACGAGCTTGCATATATGGTTACACTTTATACAATAGCTCTGATAGATCTTCTTTATGCCCTGATCGCGGAAGCGATCCCAAATCCGATTGAGAATCGGTTTAAGTAGTGGCATTCGCCACTTCTACATTCGAAGCGCGTACATGTGTGTATGTTGTGTGTATGTACGCTTGCTGTGGGTTTGTTAAACTCCCGAATTTATAATACATATCGAAATTGTTGGATTCTTGCCAGATTTGTGATAAATAATTTGTTTGGAATGAGTACGCAGTCCATCGATTTGTATGCTTACGCAGCACACTGCGACCACTTACGTAACGAAATGAGGCCTGACTCCATGTAGGGCACGACCACACGTTGAGGGTATGTACCACTTTTATCCGTAAGGGTAAACCGGTTTGGGTAAAACCGGCACGTCTCCCGAACGCGTATCGAGCCATTGAAGGGCTAATTGCCTAGCGCCCTTGCGTGAACTCCTACGCCCACCTGCGGCGCTTTCTGCGCCCTCCCTCCCTCCCGCCGTAGGTCACGCTCCGAAAATTTGTAGAGGCGAGCGGAGCGCGAAAGAAGCTCTCGCCGCTGCGCGGGAAAAACAGCGTGCGTTCGGAGGCGAAGCCCCGCCTGCCGCCGAGGTTTTTCTTGCGGTCGCCGCGCCGGAGCGGAAAGAAACCGGGCAAAAAGGGAAACCGCTTTTCCTACGACGTCCTTTCCGCCTGAGTAGCTCCGGTGCGGGCGGAACGAATCGCGCGCGGATGTGTCACAGTTAGACCGCAGCATCCCTTGTTCGAGAACAACGCGGCTCCGGAGAGCGTCGATTGAGCGTCGTTCGTTGCGATTCATGGGGTTCCGATGCGAAACTGTCGGATGTTTCCCGTTAGCGTTTGGTGATTCTTGAAGATACGCTCGCGAGCTTTTCCGTAGGGTTGATGTTTTTCGTTGTTTAGACATGGCCATGGTAGTTGGTGCTAAGGTCCAACCCCTGCAGTTTGATGGTGCTGTCGTGTCACTTGTACGGCCGATGGATTATGGTGGATTGAGCGAAGTACGACCCCTCTAAACACACTTTCACCAGTAAACAATGTTATTGGCAGTTACTATATTTTATATTCCAGATTGATCATCGACGACATTTTGTGATGTTAATTATAGTGTTTATAATAATCTCTAAAATGTGTGTTTATTGCACGCAGAAGATCACGATCATTACGTTATAACCACTCTACATTTGATTGAGAAACGATAAGAAATATTTTTTGTTCTTATTCCTGATATATGCTACTGAAAACACTTTCATGCTTCAACTTTAGATTACCTTCCTGAATTTTTCATCTACTAATTAAAAACTTGATGCAAGGTAGGCTAGAAGGACTTATTCCATTACCAAAAATGAACAAATAAAAAATTAAAACGTTCATATTTATAATCATTGTGTACATTCGAATTTCTACAAATTACGTATAATTAAGAACATTTGGACACCGGACGATTTGTATTATTGCTCGACAATTGTGGTGAAGCAGAGAAAGGAAGAATATTTATTTTGTTATAAGTGAAGTTGTATTCAATGCACTTGTGTAGAAAGTCATGCAACAACAAGCGAGAGAATAAATGAATGAATGAATGAACGAATGAATGAATGAATGAGTATAAATGTACAGCAACTTACAATCTTACGTAGTTATAATTGGCAGAAAAAGGAACAATATTCCAAAATTGGCCCACCATCTCGCAGCCGTTTGTCATTTCTGCTAACCCCAGAATTGGTTTTCATTGTTTCGATGAACATATCTCGAATTTCAATGAATTCATAACCTCTTCGATAAAATAAGGAAGAAATTTAGGGAACAGAGAACAAGATGACGGTGAAATTTAGTGACGTCCAGTGTTCCCGCATTGACAGTCACTGTCATTGCTATAGCTGCCAGGTCCTTTGCAACTTCTTCGACTTTCGTGAACGGCTCCACCGCTGTATCTCAGTGAGCTGCCACAGCCATCATCTGAGCAAGTGCCTCTCTACCCATTCGACCTCAACCTCGATTGCCGCTGCCGTTGCCGTCACCCCCCTCGAAGCTGCTTGCCGTCACCGCCGCCGCCGCCGCTGCAGACCGGCCGGCGGCCCGTCCATTCACAGCCTTCCATGAATGGAGCGGCCCGCAGCCGGCGTCCGAATGAATGAAAGTGGCCGGCGGCGGGCGAGTCCATGTGCGGCGGGGGGGCCTGCCACTGCCTCCTCCTCCACCACCTCCGCCGCCGCCGCCGACACCGTCGTCGCCTGCGCCCTCGTCTTGGCCCCTCCAGCCCGCAGCTCTCTCATCGTGTTCGCACGTACGCTGCGTCCAAGAGTCGAACACTTTCAGTTCTCCCCGCTGACGACATTCTTGGGGGCGTTGTCTGAGAGAAACGGACGAGACTGTTCTCAATTTCGTACTTTCATTCTTATTGGTTTCATGTTTCTTGCTCCTCTGATCTTTTGCCGAGCTATCTGGAACATAAAATTGAAAACCGGGCGCAAATACTAAAAATCGTCGCTCACGCTTTTGTTTATGATTAATTTTTTAATGTTTAACCAATCAAATAAAATGTACACCGAAGGGTTATTAACGTATGATATCATGTCCTCTGAAATAGAGCATTGAGAACCATTAT
The DNA here is from genome assembly GCA_031308135.1 of Acheta domesticus. Taxonomy (NCBI): domain Eukaryota; kingdom Metazoa; phylum Arthropoda; class Insecta; order Orthoptera; family Gryllidae; genus Acheta; species Acheta domesticus. The sequence goes on along the minus strand of JAHLJT010009436.1, from coordinate 244,167,496 downwards.
CTTGAGAATGAAGTTGGGAAGATTGGTTTCTCTCATACCGACTATTTTATTAAAAAATCATCCCCCCTATTTTCTCAAAAAAAGGGATTTTTTTTATTATTAGAGAAATTAAGAGAGGTACGTAAAACTCGAAATATAACGTATCGAGTAATATTAAATATCGTACTGTTATTTGAATGTCAAAAATCTTCAATACGTATGTACAATGATAATTGTAACTTACATTACGTTCAAAGAAAACATTATTTAATTTGATGTATGTGCTCTGTAATTGCCCTTTACTTTGAGAAACGAAGTGCAATAATTTTTATTTAAAACAGTTAAAATTAAACGACGCTTCGTTTATTTCAAGAAGTCGATAAACTTTCCAACTCACGATTCCCACCCTCCACGTATAATCGATTCAAAATACGCACTTTAACATGCCTCAAAAGCAAGTCGCTGCCAATTTATGGTCTCACAGTCACATCGTCCCGCGCTGCGCCGGGCATCGTCGTGGCGGCGTCGCGATGCCGCACCGCATCCAGATGCTGCTGCCGACGGGAGCGCGGCGAGAGAGCCACCGAATGGTCGCCGGGGGCATTGTCGACGAAAGAAATGAACGGTGAGGGCTTCAATGACAGCGTGCGGTTCGCTTCTTCCGGGAGGCACCGAATGCGCCCGGTCAGGTTGCTCGCGAGGCGCCCTGGCCTCACTGTAGTCGGCTTCCCGAAGGAGTGGTGTGCGTTGCAGGATGCGAAAGACGACATTGCGATACACTCCATATTTCTGTGGTCACGGGGTAAAAGTTCTTAAGTCAAAAATCTTAGTTTGGAGAAAACAAGGATTAGATTATTGAACCAACGCTTCTTCCTATGCTCAATGCTATTTCCCAACGCTTTTTTCTTGTTAAGGAAACTTGAATTCGGTAGTTGTACTAAAATGAAATATATATACATTGTCAGCACTTAACCCAATTTTGCCAAAATTTGACTTAGGAACTTTTACCCCGTGTCGACAGATTTGTTTCGACGTCGACAGTATCGTTGTAGTTGTATCGTCGTATCGTCGTCAGTATCGTCGACAGTAGTTGGAGGTGGATAAAACTAGTTGACCAGCGCTAAAGAAATGTTCTAATAAGTATTTTTTATCACTTGGGTTATTTCATCGTCTTAAGACACAACATACAGCTTCTCAGTAGTAGATATTTAGAAAATTAGTGTATTTCTTTCCTCCAAATGAAATCAGTAAAATATAACAGGTTTATGGTAAATAAATGTGAACTTCTAAGCTATAATGTGTTAGAAGTCTTCTGAAAGATTTTGAATATCAGATAAAATGAACATTATTTAATGTTTTTATCTAATTGTACATTTTTTGTATTATATTTTTGTTATTTAATGGGGTGTCATTACCATCATACTTTAGAAATATCTTACAAATATGAAATCGAAATAAAGATTTCTACTTTCCTTAGTAAAGAAATATTGTTGTTAGGGACGAAATACACCTTATAAGATTTCGAAGAATTGTGAACCTCGTGTTAATGTTATTAAATTGGTCGAAATACGTATCATACGAAAAGAATCAATATTAAACAACTGGCAATTTATTTAAATTGAACATTGAATGCGAATGGAAGTGTATTGCGTGTGCCGTTCGGAATCAAATTGCTAGTAGGCAGAGAAGGAAAGTTTCGAAGAAAAAATTCTATATTGTAGGTTCCATGAAACCGATATATAAATCCAGTTGCTATTTGTAACATATCGCTGGATTTATTTTGCATTATCTTTTTACGTGAACAAAGGAAAATGTCAAAGAAATTGTTGGAATGCAAAAGTTAAAGCTAAATACATTTGTATGTAGTTATTCCACATGGCAAGGGGGTCAGATGAAGGAAGAGTGATATATTTTGAGAGGGACTAAATTATGTCTGTGAATAACCATCTAGCAATATACTTTATTTTTTATATTTCAATTACCTTTCTATTCCCACAAAAATTATTGCTTTGCAATGAATAAAATGACGGAGCATCGACCTACCGTTTCGTGAAATTACCCATTTCCTCAGCTGGGACCGTTTTATGTATTCCAGAGCGTCATCGGACCTGCTCTTGTTATATTTCGTCTCACGTGTCTTCCACAGGCCTAACCGCCGCCACCTGCCTTCCGTAATACACCCGTTACACGCGAAGCCCGCTGCCCTAAACCTCGTAACAAGGGGTCAATATACCGGTCTTTCTGTCCTGTCTTCCCCGTCCAAATCAAATGTTAGGTTTTCCCGTGTTTGGAGGCCCTACGAAGAATGGAGTTTTTCGCCCCACCCGTTTCATTGAAGCTTCTTCCATCCCGTCCCGCCATTTTCATTCATCCCGCGGACCTAAGCAAATAACCTGCCCCGCGACGCGGTGCGGCCGGCGGGCAGTGGCGCGGCCGGGCGGGGCGGAGGCAGAGGCGGAGGCGGGTGGGGCGGGGAGGGGCGGGGCGGGGAGGACGGAGACGCACGGAGGTCCGGCGCACGTTCTAACGGGACAAAATTGCGTGAATGTGTGTGTGTGTGTGTGTGTGTGTGTGTGTGTGTGATCTTGTGATCATTGGAATGGAAATGGCTAATTGGCAAGGACGGGAAAAGGAAGATAATATAGCATAAAATGTCCTTGTGGTGATTTCTAAAAATGCACTGTAATGAATATTTCGAGGTTTCATTTTTTTAATTACATGAAATCAAGTTGTTATATTGATGTTTCTCTTGAATCTCTTTCATTATGGACATTCATTTATGTAAATGTTGTAAGTATTTATAAATATAGGTGTTGTAAACTTCAGCAGTAGAAATTTAGTTTATGATATTTTCCAATTATCAAATATGTTTATCTAGTATGAAAATCGATTGATGCTGAAATTAGCGTCAGGCTCGCTTCTCAATACTCTTCTGTTTTCTTGTAGATGTTTCAGTTGAAATCTAATAAAGTATATAGCCCTACTACAAGTTACGCTGATTAATGCACGCATTACATAAAATAATCGTGCCAGATCCTGCGCTAGGAGGAGGGGAGACAGGTTGAACGAACGCTTCAAAGATAAACAAAAAAAGTCCACTTTCCTTATGTACTCCTTCGGTGAATGAACTTGGAAAAGGCAACGGCTGCATCCATCAGCCACCATAAAAAAAAAACAAAAAAAACTGACTAGGCGAAAGAATATACCCAGAACTGTGCGTTTTAAAAATGAAGTAATTTCATGTACGCGAGTTTTTACAGCGTTTCCTTGACCTTCGTCCAGTCGGAGCCGAAACAGGGCGCGGCGCGGCGTGGCGCGGGCGGGGCGAGGAGCGGCGGAGGGAGTGCGCGGCGCGGCTTCGAGCGGCGGCGGCGGGGGCGGGGCGAGGCGAAGCGGTGGGAGCGGGGGCGGGGGGGGCGAGAGCGTTGTGTACCCAGAGGCTGCGCGGCGGCCACCTGTGCGGCCGCGCCAAACCCAACACTCGAGGCGCGCGCGAGCGGCCGCGCATGCGTGCGTGCGCGCGCGCGCGCGGTCGTGCGTGCGTGCGTGAGAGAGGGCGTGCCGCCGTGGGCACGACGGCGGCGGCGGCGGCGGCCGTGGAGACCAGACGCCGTGGAGCCCCGCCGCGCCCACGGGAGTGACAGGAAGGTGCGGCGGGCCGGAGCGCCGCTCCACGCTGCGCGGGGCGGAGATGGGTTGGGCAGCGAAGCGCTCAATGGCCGTGTGGCTCTTTATCAGAGCCACTTATTGATGGATTGATGTGTCCTGGCACGATATGGTCATTATTATCGTAAGTGGCGTGCATGATATATCCCGGGAGGAGACGGTGTCCCCCCGCCGGATAATGGTTTACGGCGCCAACCTACATGACGGCTTGCGGGGAGTTTTCCTCTCCAGGTATCTTCCCCACCGGGGCACCGCAGCCTCAACTAGCTCGAAGTTCCCGATATGCTTGGTGTGAGAGTGCGCGTGTGTAAGAGGCAAGGAAAGGAAATAAAAATCGCATTTAGTCCTTGGCCCGTTTCTTAAGGGACTGCTTTGGTATTCACCTGATGTCCAGAGAAACCACTATAAACTACCCATCAGAGCTGCTGGGTGGTTATAATTCTCCTCGTAGTTATTTTCGATCTAGTTATTCAGGTACTTTCGAAAATTCGGCACCGTCGCGACTCGAAGCTAAGGTCCTTCCGGGCAGCGACGCTGCAAAGGCGATGTCTAAGCTGCCACTAAGGATCTAATATTGAAAATGATCTGGCGAATGCAGAGCTCTATTGATCGGGTTCTGATCTTGTGAACGGTCCGGAGAATACTGGGCTCTGTTGAACGGGTTCTGATCTCGACAATGGTTCGGGGAATGCTGAACTCTGTGGATCGGACTGTGGTCTCGAGAATGGGCCGGGGAATGCTGGACTCTGAGGATTGGGTTCTGATCTCGAGAGTGGTCCGGGGAATGCTGAGCTCTATGAATCGGGGCCTGATCTCGAGAATGTTCGTGGGAGTGCTGGGCTCTGTGGATCGAGGCGTGTGGAGTGGGGGCGGCCGGTGGCGTCGCTTCGCCCACGCGGGCGCTCCCCAGTCGCTCCCTGGCTGCAGACGCCCGCCGCCCCCCGCCGCCCCCCGCCCCCCCCCCCGCCCCCCGACGCCGCCCGCGCGCTAGTACTCCTTCAGCAGACGCTAATGGTAGAGTGCGTTCGTCGTAACTCCGTTGTATAATGACGGGTAGACTTGGACGATTACTCTTAACATGAAGGCGAAAACGTAGACGCAATAGCCGGCGTGGAGGTTGAGCTGAAAGCGCAGAATATTGATGTTTCCACTGTGCAGAGAAAATACAAGTATAGCGAAGACATGTGGGGCAGATATCACATGGCGCCGTGATACTAATTGCTTATTTACTTCCCGTCGAAAACCAGGGTGGCGGGGAATGTGACAAAAGGGTTGAAAATTCAAAATCAAAAAAGACATCATCTCGGTAAGTGGATCATAGAGAAATGAATGAATAACTCGATAGACGTGGGAAGTATAGACCCAGTAAAAGGTTTCAGGCATTACGTATCTGCAATAAAAAAGGGGAAAAAATGAATATCTGTTTTGACAATGCATTTATGGTGAAATAAGTAAAAATATTGCTAAGTTTCAGTGCACTCGTTAATCGTGAAAATAAACGAAAAGTAAGACAAAGCTTTAAATGAGTTTGAACCTTGTGTTTTCATTTCGTGTATACATTTTATAAAATAATGTGTAAGAGATGAACATGCATGTTTTGAAGTACGCCGTGCGTACTTCATCATATCCGCCTGTGGAAGGAAAATATCTAACATACGGAAATCTACGAGCCTCAAATTGTATGACTGAGCGACCTCTGTTTCTCGAATATTTAAGACCATCATACAGTGTTTCAACTGCTATTTGTTGTCGTAAACATATCTTCATTCAGTGTGCGCTTATGGTTATTCTAGCATGATTTCCAAAGTTCTGAAAGAGACACATACGTAATTAGAGTTCTATTAAAAAAATTCATTAATTTTATTTACGAGATTGAGAATTTTTTTAAAGATACGCCTCCATAAGACAACAAGAATCACTTCACTTCCCATAATTCATGTACTATGTTGCTGCGAATTAGATAGATTTATTAAATTTCGCTTTGAGCTAATGCGCGGGGGGGAAACATGATTACAATGAGAATTAGAATTTGAGCAATTGCAACTAAATAACTTGTAATTGTAATTACAAACAATTACAATTAGAATTAGGAGGTAATCAGTTAGTTGCAATTAATTTTTAATTATCTGTAAATTAACATTTTGTTCTTATTTTCCTTTGGTTTAACTTCTCTCCACTTTACTATATTTGGGACATTATAGTTATTATTATTATTATTATTATTATTATTAAGAATATTATCACTAATAATAAAAACAATAATAATGATACAATTAATAATAATGATAACAATAATAATAATAATAATAACAACAACAACTTAACATGAAATTTGAGACACAAAATATTTAAGAAATCGTGGAGAGACAAACCACTCCACGGACAATATCTGAAACGAATGGACAAGATACAGATCAATAAAGATCAATCATTTATGTGGCTTAAAAGGGGAAGAATGAAGCCAGAATCGGAAGGAGTTCTAGTAGCTGCCACAAGATCAGGCCTTGAGAACACACACAACTTCACATTATGATAAAGCGATTCTCAAAATTTCCCAAGATGATAAATGCCGCATTTGTCAGGAACACGTAGAAACCATTGATCATATTGTCTCAGCTTGTCTAATCCTAGCACAGACCGAATACTTGAAAAGACACGACAGGGTGTGTAAGGCCCCATTAAATTAAGAAGGTGATTGACATTTGTGAGTGGAGGGGAGCGACGTTGCCAGGTCGCAAACAACTGAGCACGTGTTACCGGGACACGAAAACAATCACTTCAGAAAATACGTGTAAAAGTGCAAAAAATACGACAAAAGCCTAACCTCAATGCTACTCATCACAACACAGTACACATTGCGCGCGCAGCACAGGCAGAAAAGCGGGCGGCGCGGCGGCAGGGAAGTCGCTGTGCGATGTACAAATGTTCCCAGTGTTCGGCAGTGGCAACTGAGCGACCTGACACGTCACGTTTTGTCTCTCTGGTTGGCAGCTGCCATGGAAACGGGAGAGGAGTCCTGACGTCACACAGAACTGTCAATCACCTTCTTAATTTAATCGGACCTTAGCTACCTCCACTGGCAGATCTGTACCGCCCTCGAAGTTCCGAACACATGCCCCAAGTGGTACGAACACTCACCGAAACCGGTGACGTCTGTTGGATTGTGTACGATATTGTACGACCAACAAATTCAAACTGATCGGACGATAGCGGCAAACAAACCGGATATAGTCATCCGGGATTTGGAGAACAAATCGTGTTTACTAGTCGATGTTGCTGTACCTTGCGATCAAAACGTCGTTACTAAGGAGGCAGAGAAACGTCTTAAATACAAGAGTTTGGAAATCGAGATCAGCCGAATGTGGGGCGTCAAAGCAGAGGTCGTCCCGATAGTTAACGGAGCTCTGGGATTTGTTCCGCAAAATTTGTGTAAGAACTTGTCTAAACTCCCAGGTAATTCAAAAGACTGGGAAGTGCAAGAAATCGCTTTATTTGGAACAGTCCACATCTTGCGCAAAGTATTGTAGAGGCACCGACAGTCCCTAGTTCTGCTCCTTAGGTAGCTGGTTGCAACCTGGAGTAGATATTATTTTGAGCCGACTCATAACATCTTTAGTCGTGATGTAGTGGAATAATAATAATAATAATAATAATAATAATAATAATAATAATAATAATAATAAATCCGTTCCCGAAAACAAAATCTGCGTACGTGCACGCTGCCCTATCCCGCCCCACGTCCCAAGTCGTCCTCCCCCTCGTTTTCCCTCCGCGCCGGCAGACGCCGCGCCGCGTGGTGCGGGGCCCCCACAGGGCGAGACGCCGCCGCCGCCGCCGGCCCTCCGGCCCCCCCTTCTCGTCCTCCCCTCCGCCCCCGAGAGTAAACTGCGCCCCTTGAAAGGGCGCCTTATTTTTCGGACACCTGTTATTTTGGAGACAGCGCGGGAAGGGGGAACTCCCCGATACTATTTTACGTTGTTCCGAGGGTACAGGCGCGCCCAAAAGGACGTGCATCCGGTATGAGATTTACGCACGCTCCAACGGTTCCTTCCACGACCCAAAGGAGAGCAAGTGAAAGAATAGGTCGTGGGTTTCCAGATCACCGGCTTTTCAGTTGTGCTCCTGGCACCTGTTCCTGTGAATTTTGCTTAAAAGATTTGTTTGGACCTTGCATATCTATGGAAAAAATAGAAACATAACATGTATTGCCGAATCACATAATTTGTTATTTGTGCTTGGTCGTTTTTAAACGGCATTTGCATGTGGCAACTTACGTGATATCAAAATGCGAAATACGATCAGTACAGTAAATATTAAGATTCTGTATGCCATCTTGTTAAATTAATGACTTCATTTCTTGGAAACTCAAACATTTTACAAACGTTGCATGTGATTAGTGTTTGTTGTTCATATCGGTCGTATATTTTCTTGTTTTAATTAAGTTTAATTCCTCTCGCTTTTGTTATTATTACCTGAACTGCACTATGACATTTCAAAATATTTTAAATTTGTAGAACTATCTTGATGTGATATTGTTAATAGTATGACGAATAGATGGATAGAAATCCTCACCAACCAATCAGCGAAGAACTATCTTGTGTTTATAAGTTTTTCGAGGCCGTGTATTCTCATAAATTTTGTGAAAATTGTTTTAATCGCCTAATTCAACTCGTTTAATTAAGTTGTGTATTTTATGACATGGACACTTCGCCATGTACTGTCACCACTATTCAGTCGTAAAAATTAAATGATATATAATAAAATCTTAAAAGCATGAAAACAGCTGGAATAGGCTCAAACAATCTCAGGCTATTTTCTTTTAATCTGATATTAAAACAGGAATGTGTATATAAATACTTCTATTGATATGTGAAGACAGACTGTGTATTTTACTGGGCGGATGGGGGACTGCTGTCAACGTAGTCTCTCTCCACTTCTGTAGGGTTCGTGAGAAGGTAAAAGGGTTTGTTTGCTTTTCAGTTACGTCTCCTTTAGCAGGCAGCTATTATGACAGCTTACATCCTTGCTTTGGTCTTCATGGGTTTGGAGAAATATTTTTTAAATCCTTCAAGTTTTCGAGTAAAATGTTTTCATTGTCATGACTCAAAAGCATTGATCATCAAAAGCATTACACAGAGCATTGATCACGCAGCGAGAATCAGTTACAAACATAAGCGAATAATGTGAACAAAAACTTTAATACACGATTGCAATTTATATGTACCTCTCGTAACTATGGACTATGTCATAGAAAAAGCTTTATTTAATTAACTTTAGCGATACTAATCCGTGCTTCTCCAATTTCACAGTTGCCTTGATTCCGTATTCTCCATTTCTAATCTACCGATTAAGGGATCAACCTATGTGGGCGCCGAATACTATTGAATTATTGAAAAAGTTTCCAAAATTAATATGAAATTAAACTATAAAATTTGCAATGTAAAAAGTTTTAATATTGAAATAGTTTATGCTATGTAATAGGCTAATTGTATATATTTAAAACACTAAGTATAAGAGTTTTCGCTTAGAAAGAAGTTTGAGATTTCTACTCAACCAATTTCGCGAATATTTCTTTAAATGAAAGGTAGAGAGTCTCAGATATGTTATCATTTGCTATTATTAATCAGTTTTATAGTATAACCTCTACATTCTAACTTCTTAAAATCTACCGTCATTTGACGTTCACGTTGTTTTGTAGTGCAAGATACAGTCGACAGATCGAAATCGATCGATGTTTCGTTGTTTATCGCGAACAAGTTATTGTTAGCGAAGCGAAGATAGCGAATTCTTTAAGTTCGAGGGTAGAGTGTTTTTAAACGCAAATATTAGTGAGTAGTTATTAACACAATGCCCAAGTATCATTTGACTATTGAGTCTCTTTACAAAAAAAATCAGTGATTATAATTACATGTGATACATTGCTTTTTTAAGATAAGGCAAATAGCAGGATTTACTGCTATATTCCCCTACAACATACATGTTCAGATCTAGATACATTTATAACATTTCAATTACGGAATTCGGGAATAAAGGAATGTGGAAATACGGAAATAAGGAAATAAAGGAATTTGTTTAACTCTGTATTCAAATTGAAAGGTGATTGGATTGTTTCAGAATTTGTAAACCTCCCTCATTTCATTAGACTTGAAAAATCAGTAATGAACAACATGAAATAATATTTTTGGAGTTTTGAGTTTCCTTTCAGTGCATACGCTGTAAATTTTCTATTGCGCAATGTAATCGCAAGAACTCCGCTAGTTAGTGTATATTTACGAACAAGTATGTGAGTTTGTTTCAAAAAATTGGCGTCCCTATCCCGTGTCGGATCTAAACACAAGCTTATACTGCGGTTTCTCTAACTTTGCCCCTCAAAGCCACTCAAATCCCATCTTCGCGACGGAATATGTCACTGTATTCCGTATCTTTCTCAGTCGTTCCGCTAGATTTCGCATGATCGTGACCTTATCAAGCAGTGCTTGAGAACATGCGACTTCTACCGGCAAGACCGAGAAAGACGCGAAATGTCGTGTGATATTCCATCGCGAAGATGGGCCTTGAGTGGCAAAGATAGAGAAATCGCAGAATAGGTATTAATCTCCCCCCCCCTGTCTTTCCTCTGGCACATTATAAATTGTTTCATTCCGAAGTTTCCCATCCTTTCTGGGGCGAGTGGCACCGGAGATCTCCCGTTGGAAAAAGACGTTACGAGCCGCGCAGCGCGGCGGGCGGGCGTTCCGGTCCGGGTGCGGAAGGCGGAGGGTCCGGGGTTCAGCGTCGGCGGCGGGTGCACCGGAAGCGGGGCGTGGGACTTCCGGCGCGCGCCGCGCCCGGCCCTGCGGCGGGCGTGACGTCTGAATGCGGCGGTGGCGGCGACGGCGCCAGCGTGCATGCGACGCCCGGCTCAACGGCCACCCCCGCCCCGCCCCACCCCCACCCTCGACTCCGCCCCCGCGCCGCCTCCGCGCACGTCGCCGCCCCGAGAGACCTAGACGGGCGACGCGCACGTACGCGAGCCTTGGGGAACGCCCGTTCTCAGAGACGACCCACTGGCCCTAGTAGGCGTCCTCGTGGGTGAGCACGTATGCTCTGATTTACTTGTCTTTTCTGGTAATTTCTGTGGTACAATGTATAGCGCTCTGTAAACGAAAGTATGTAATTGAATGTTGTAATTATAATCGCTTGATATTTTTTTACGGTCTTCATTGGTGAAGTTAGGTAAAGAAAATCGGTTCTTTAGAAAACAAAAATTTCAGCCACTGACCATGATATAGGGCGAAGGATTAATATTTCATTTTTAAATAGAATCCTTTAATATTCTCTTCAACAAAATGATGGCTGGATGAAAACACCTAAATCTAATGGTAGGTTCGAACAACTAGTTTTGTTTCCAGAATTCGTGTTGGATGCTTTGGCTATCAGATCTCGCTTATTAAGTCTCAAACAATTATGGCTTCTAAATACATTTTTACGTATTACTTTAACAAATTTGTTTTCTTTTATTTGTTGGGGATTAAATTGTGATATTTTGGTGGGAAATGCATGACCTTAATGATATATTAATGCAATCGCCGCCTTTGTTTACCTCTGCAGAATCTGGTAATCAGAACGTATTATTATTATTAACAGATAGATTAAAAACTTAGTGTGAAATTTATATAAAAAATTATCTGAGGTAGTTGACATAATGTAATTATAAGGTATTGTGCCAAACATCGCGTTTTGTTCGCGAAGTGCATCAGGTCTTTCTGTGAACTCTTTATAAGACCCACAATTTTTTTTTTTTTTTGGACAAACGGAGGGGGATTACTTGATCTGCTTAACTTGTCCACGTGTGTGTGTGTGTGTGTGTGTGTGTGTGTGTGTGTGTGTGTGTGTGTGTTTTCTCGATCTGCCCACTTGTGCATGTGCCTACTCGATGTGCCCACTTATATATCTGATTTTTCATAGTAAGTTTAGAATGTTCAGAGTTAATTCTTCATTCACTGGCCTCCGGACGCAAGTCCGGTAAACATCTTTGCTTTTCATAAAACGTTGACATACTTAACAACGAGATTAAAATTAGAAACTATATTTAGAAACAACAATAATAACGTAATTAGAAACAGTCTAACTACCTTCATCCGGAAAAATAAATCGAAAACTTCCGCATGTAAGTGCAAACAGGATTCCACGGCCATAACCACTCATGTTTCTCAAAGTCAGCAGACGCATTGGAACATCCCGTTGAGGCTGAGTACATCGTTTGATGGTTTTATCGAGTGTATGCGGCATTGCTGTGACTAGCTTCTTTACTTCTGAATTGATACTCTCTTTTACCCGAAAAAGGAGGAAGTGTGTCCACCTGGGGCGAGCCAATGCAATTATTGTAATGTGTCTAAAGAGTGCTAAAAATGATCACCTATATCTCATCTTCATGAACGTAAAAAAATAATGAAGTTGCTTCATATCTCTGTAATTTGTCGATTGAAACGTCGAGAAAAGTATCCTAGATGGAATTGTCTTCCATTTGCGCTGTGTTGAACTATGGACAGATATCTGGTTTATTTCTTGTGTAGAAACTTGTGCAGATATCAGAACTGAACGTGCTGTAACGAGAATGATAATCAATCATTTGGTATTGGAATGAGATGTATTGGAAATAGTTTCCTAATGAATTATCTATTCTTTAGTTTACATAAAGTTTTTGACATTCGTTACAATATTATTCTTTATTGATCTTGCATTGGTAAAACGGTTTCGTTATGTTCTGCAGTGTTTCACCGGCGGTCATTTGCTTCTAATCTAACAATCTCCATTCTGTCTCTATTGGTTAAATTGTTTTCCTTGGCTAGGGTGAATGCAATGGATGAAAATTACGAAATTAATATAGATATTATAATAGAGATTATTATCCCAACTAAAAATTTAAGTAATTAATATCTCCGCATGCATTTTTCAAAAATTATTATTTTTAAAACATGAATACATGCTCTTAACAGCTGACTTGCATTTAACACTGAAAAACTCTAAATATATAACAACTGGGCCATGATTAGCAAATTGAATCTATTTTCAATGCGTAATCAAGACTAAATGCATTTTAAATATTCAACTGAAAGGACTGGAACCCACCAAAATGAGTGGCTCGAATAGATCGTAGACCACGTAGCTATGTTTAGAATTTGACTGTTTAACTTTGATATACTTAGAATTTATCATTACACTAGCGATAGTTGTGAGGCCGACCCAAAAAATCTTGATAGTTACGCCTTTTTGTAACTGCTTACGAGTCGCGTGTTCGAATCTCCGAATGGGTGTTTCCTGTGCGATGTGCCGTGGAAGATCACAAGTAGCCCTAAAGTGTAACCGAAACGCCCAGAAATGTGTGATTGTCTGCGATCTGATTAACTATCTTTAGCGATAGCTAAGAAGGTTGTAAAGGCCGCCTTACGCAAGATTAATCTACGCAAGATCTAAGAAATAAATTATGTAAGTCAGAAGATGGAAGCGATTGTTTATTGCGCAACTGTGTGATATCTTATTTTAACCATTGCAACCAGCGTTAGATCCCAATCTCGCCTCAACAACTCAACGATTCCAATCCACTCGTGAAAAAAAAGCCTTATGCGAAGACGAAGGTGCAGAATTCATCCGCTTATGAACGAAGGGGCGTCGATTCATAGACCGCCAACGGTTTTTTTCGCTAACCCACTTGTGGCACGGAGGAGGAAGAGGAGTGCATATCTTCCCAAGCGATGCACCCGGGGGGCGTGGACGAGCGGCGAGGTGAGCGACGGCGGCGGCGGCGGCGGCGGCGCTCGCGGTGGCCGGAAGACGCCTGCGAGGCAGCGGAGCAGGAGGAGGAGGCAGCGGCAGACACCTGCGGACCCGGCCGCGCGCTCTAACCGCCATCTGGCGCGGACGCACGCCTGGGAACTGCTGCCGTCGCCGCGCCGCGCCGCTCCATCGCGAAACGAATGAACGAGGAATAGAAAAGAAAAAACAGTGGGATATTCTCGGCGTTGCCCAGCCAATTATTTCTCAAGATCGACTACAGCGCGTCAGGAAAGTCTCCGCAGTGGCACCGTGCTGGTGAGAGTGCTTGCGACAGTAATTATGATTAGATTAGATTAGATTTATTATTAATTCTGCAATTAAGTATCATTAATTGGTGGCAGAAAATCTTCACATAACTTAAATATCTTAACATATATTGGTAGTTCGAGCTGCAGCTTGAAACCGTAAATTGCGTACTCACCACAATCATAATAGATGATGGATATGTTGTTCCGTTCGCTTGTTTCCCAGTGATCTGGTTGCTACCATCATAAATGCAATTTGTAATAGGAGGCCGTGATTCTGTTCAGTGCGGAGAGACTTTCCTGGTGAAGATGAGAATGAATTCTAATTATGGTGTAAAAGTTTTATTCAAATGTCCGACATCTCCGCTCCGCCTACGTGGTTTCTCCGGTCAACACTAGACGAATGCTGGATCAGTGCCCAAACGGGCCACGGATCGCGCGCGATCTTTCCTTCCTCATCTGTCCTATCCTTACCCCTTACACAAACACTTGCACTAACATGCACTACACTAGCACAGATGCCGGTAGACCGGCCGGGAGCTGAGCTTGTCCCGGCTGGAGCGGTGCACCGCTCGTGGGAGATACTTGGTTAGGGGAAACCCCGCTAGTCGACGGTATGTCGGCGCCGGATCTCGGGCGGGGAAAAGATCACCGCCACCTCCCGAGGAAAAAATACGCACTACACTTACGGGATGCGTCCAGAATCACGAACAATCGATCAATCCGCTGTGCTCAGTCTCGTCCCGTCCCGCTATCCCCACCACACTCGGCCCCGTCACTCCACCCCATCTTGCACCGCCTTGTCACAGCTCGTTCCAGGATCCGCCCCAACTCACGTCCAGCCCCGTCTCCCCAGACTCACCCTTCCACGCCCCGCCAAGGCGAGACATTTGCGATTGAGGAGCCAAGCGCAGATCTTGCACCAAGAGTTTTGATACCGTCTGGTAGCAACTAAACTACATTCTCGTTAATAATCTCATTTTTCTTATGCAACGGTAGGGGCAAAACCGCTCAGAAAATAAATTATTTCATAAATATGTATCAATATTTAAGGTAGTATAACAACCAGACTTAAAAAGAAAGATAGTAAATAAGTTTCATCGTTATTGTGTCTTTACTTTGAAGTATGAGCGCTTACAAATTCATCACTCTTCTCCTTTACATATTTGCTAAGATTTGGATAATAGTTAAAACATTCAATGGATAAATCGTGTTACTTCAGAATTCGAATTTATTTTTCGACGTGCAATGCGACAGATGGATTGAGATTGGTACGTTAATTATAACATCTAGAACATCTTGAGTAACCAAACACTCGTGCAAATATTCAGGAAGCAAAAGACAAACAAAATATGGATGAAAACGTCTGTAATGTAATTTATTATGTGTAAATGTGAAATACTGATACTTCTGTAAAGAAATTTGAGCACATCTTACGTAATTCTATGAAAGAAACCGACCGCAATCGCGGAGGGAAAACGATCATATTGTTCCCTTTTTCTGTATTTTGTTCTTTGAAGCGCCTGCCAGAAAATTACAGAAAAACGGATCACAGGCGCGTTGCTATCCGATGAGGCCCACTGTGCCCCGCAGCTCGCGGATTCCCGAAGGCCGGCGCGGCGCGGCGCAGCGGGGCGACCGCGCGTTGAATGGCGCGCGTAGCAAGACTCCGCTTCCGGCCGCCAGCGCCGCCGGACCTGCGCTACTTGTTCTTGTTTTTAGCCGCGTGAATACAGCGGAAGTCGTATTCATGCCCCCCGCCCCGCGGGCCACGCAGCCGCAGCAGCAGCAGTCGGTATACCGCGCCGTCCCATCGCGCCCTCCCCCGTCCCGTCCCGTCCCGGCCCGGCCCGTTCCGTTTCGTTTCGTTTCGCCATGCGCGGGCCGGGGCAAGGTGGAGCGGCGCGGGGCGAGGCAAGGCGGCAGGTAGATGAACAGCCTCACGGAGCTGAACTGGGCTCCTGGTGCAACGGGCCCGTTCAATGACGGTTCAATGTTCACGCAAACAAAATAGTATTTTTATCTGAACTGAGTGATCATCGCTGGCAATTACATAATGAATGTGTAACGTTACCCGTCAGTAAAGGATTTAAATTTTGATTTTTAAGAGAGAGGGAGATCTCATCGTTCCAAGATCACCACTGTCGAATATAACCTGTAATATTCGAGGCGAAACACAATCTGCAAATTAAGCTAACGTTCAGTTTTACCACAGTACCACAGTAGAAAAATAAAATGTAAGAATTGATTTTCCAAGCTGTGCCAACTCAGTCTTCTAGTTCATGAATTACATTTTGATTTCTTCTCGTCAAAGAACAGTGTCGTATAGAGGAAAAGTGCCATCTACTTAAGATGTCTTGAGCTCTGGAATCCCTTCTCTACCTTTTAACGCTAAATAATTTAATGGTGAATAAAAGAACCAAGAAAGCGCGGTTAGCAACATTTGAAAACTAGACCTTTTCGCGCCCGCAGTATAGAAAACTTATTTGCATCAGTAAACGAACTACAGATTTGATTTTTTTAGTACCGCTAACAAAATAATAACCCCCTTCTCTACTTCTAGCACAACTAGCAAAATAAGAACTCAACACATAGTGAATCCATATTTATGTCCAGAAGAGAACCAGGGGCTCTCTCAGTATTTGCTCAGTGAATCAAGGAAACCGAACGAAAATCAGATCGGGATATGGGTCATTGAAGCTGAAGTAATCGTATATTTCTTGTTATAGGCATATTAAGTCCTTTAAAAAATGCCCAATACAAATGAAAACTAATGCATTACATAACATTGCTTTTTATGGCTAGTGTAGTCTCTAATTGTGTAAATTGATTAATGCAGCAGAAAATATTTTACTTTGTCCTGAAACGTTGATATCGATTTTAATTGTTAAATGTCATCTGACAATGTGTTATAAAATAACGTAGATGTATTATATGTAGATTTCGCGTTGTGAACTGTTCATTCTCACACCTGATAAGTGTGATTTCTGCATGTGTTGTACTGTTCGAAGTTTCATGTAATGGCACGCATAATTTTAATAACACCGTTCATAATGGAATAGTACGAAACCGAATTTTCATATCCATGTGTGTGTGTGTGTGTGAGAGAGAGAGAGAGAGAGAGAGAGAGAGAGAAAGACAGGAAGATAGATAGATAGATAGATAGATAATATGTTTATTTTAGGTCGCATCAACCACGTGTGTTATTAGCGACCTAAAGACAGAAAGAGAGAGAGTGTGTGTGAGTTTGTGCGCGCAAGTATTACGTACAAAGGGGGAAGGGGAGAAGAAGCAAAATGTTGCGGAAGAATTATTTATATGGCCCCTATATATTCGAATAACATTGTGCACCTTGTATTTTGAAGTACATTTAGTCCTGAAAATTTACCACACTCGTACATGTTTTGACTACACCCCAGTTGAAAATTCCGGCACAAAACATGTAGGCCTGTATTGTTTCCCTGTATCTGTCACCTCGCTCCATACATTCGGTATTCGGTGAGTAGCGAGCGACTGTTCGCCGAAACCCGAGTATTGTGGAGTTGTGAACGACCAACATTCGGTGCTCGCTCTACCCACCGCGTGTCGGTCTTTTGGACATATCAAAGGAAGCAAACATCCGCCGAGCCCATCAACTCCTCGGAATTGGGCGAGCAGTTCCTCGCTCTTCGACAAATGCCGAATGTGTGGTGCCGCCTTCACGAGAGGCTATAAGAAACATTAACACAAGCAAATGGAAGTAGATGAAAGAAGACGATCTGAGAGGGAGTGGGACAGGAAAATGGAGCTATATCGTATTGTGTTCCACCACGTTGATCCCACTGAGCCGCGGTGGCTCAGTTGTATGGCGCGAGCTTCCTGGCCTGAAGGAGCCAGGTTCGACATAGGCTGGGATTTTTATCAGATGATTTCCATTCGTGGCGGCTCTGAAGACGACTCAGTCTTCTTTCCAATGAGCATCAAGATATTTACTGGTGGTAAAGGCGGCCGGAGTATTGTGACCGCTACGACAACCTCCTCGTACCGACGGCGAAGAACAGATGGAGCCCTACCTTTACCTCTCCCTTGGGCATCAGCCTGTTTGCAATTGCACAGGGGTACTTTTACTTTTTGAACTTGATTCCATACCTAAATGACATCCACACATAATATACCTCAACACAATATTCACTTAAAATTACGGCGCAGGTACTGGCCAATAATAACTACTACAGACTGTAATGTATATCATGCTGACATGAGGTCAGACAGGAGTTGTAGGTAAGGAATGTATATTTTACAACTCAAGTCAGGAATATAACTAATTCGCGAGTTAGCCAGTTAATTCGCACTTTAGACAGGCAGCTTGGATTAAACTGTATGAATGATTATCGGATCGTTTCGGACATCATTCCTAAAGAAAGATGATTGTTCGAGTGTGCAGCGTCTTGTGAGTTCGCGAGAAGATTTTCGGCACAAAAATGCGTGGGAAATTATGCGCTGCACAACTCAAGTATTTTATGTAAATCTCTGGGGCCAACGCCGGAGCCTTGTGGCTCCGATTTAGAAATGCGTCCCAAAGCGTCAACTGAGATATATAGAGGTCAGGTGGTATCGTGTGAATTGAAATGGGACTAACACAGTGGAATTCGAAACAACACATCTTGTCTTACCTTCCTTAGAAACTTTCCAACGTCAGTCTGATTCCTGTTTCCATTGCATTCTTATTTCATGCAATATTGATGTTAATAATGAGAACACATCACATTTATCAGGTGTGAGAATCAACAATTTACAACGCGTAATCCCCATATAATACATCTACGTTATTTTACAACACATTGTCAGATGACATTTAACAATTAAAATCGATATCCAAGTTTCAGGAAATGGATTATCGATAGATTGATTAGTAATGCCGGGCGCGTCAACTGCTAAGGTCATTAGTCGCGTGAGTGCATGTTTTGTGCATGTTTTCATCGCGGGTGGTATCGGTGATCTCCCACTGGCTGGCGAGATCTTGCGCCGAGGGACCTCTAAGTCCGGCCTGGTTTCCCGACAAGTGTGACAGAATAGTGAGGAGGATCAGACAAGGAAGAGGAAGGAAAGATCGCGCACGGTCCATGTCCCGTTTGTTAGGGTACTGTTCCGGCATTCGCCTGGTGTTGATGGGAGAAACCACGGAAAACTACCGATTAGAGCAACCGGCCGCTAGAATTCTCCACCCAATTCTCCACAGCAGAATTTGACCTAGCTGATGTCGAAAATCATGCCGCCGCGGCGCACCGTCGGGACTCGAACACCTCGACTCCCAGGTCAGAGCACTGCAATGGCCTCAGTTTATGCCCTGAGACACCTTTGCCGACGTGTCGAAATATCCGTAGATCGTTGCAGAAAAGTTCCACAAATTTGGCATTTGATAAAATATGTAATAGATGTTCCGTTTTCGGGAAATTGTTGAGTGTCATGGAATAGTCACTTAACACACCATCTATGGCAATTTTATGGCCCGTGAATCACGTCGTATTTCAACGCTAATCAGCAAGTGAATATAAATTAGTAATGAAAAATCTTTACTAGAAACTCACGAATCTGAGTGGCGAAATTCGTATCATTTCGTCCTGTTCACAATCCATCTGAACGGAGCTAACTGTACGATGAACATTCAACTCGCGTCAGAACAAGAGTTTTCTCCCGGACCGCCATCATCAACGACTGCGCATTAGGGAAGGGCGTTGACGAGGATGTCGACTCGTAAGATGTCAGCCAAGTCGCCCTCCTGCGTGACGAGAGTCCTCCCTCACAGAACGGAAGGAATAAGAACGAGTCTCTACGCGCGTGTTATAACGGGAAGCCTCGTTATCCGTTGAAACAACTCTGGAGCATTGCTGCTAGAATAACGAAGCGTTCGTCACACGCTGGAGAGTGGCAGGCAGAACGCGATGGATTAGCCGTCACCATGTTGGCTAGAAGAAACTTTGGAGGTGCTTTCTCATGTCCGAGGCGCCAAGTCCAAATAAGCATGCATAATTGAAGAGACATTTCAAGAGTCATTTTTCATCGTCCTACTTCAGATTTTGTATTCGTTTTTAACAATTAAATTACATTATTTTTTATTTATATCAATTTCTAAACATAGATAATACGAGAGTATTCCCTTTTGCATCCGCACGTGATTTTCTAACGGATGTATAGTTAATTGTCAAAGACGTTTCTTACCTGCACGCTTGAAATGGCCGCATTGCGAGAAGTCAGTTTTGAAACGAATGATTTGCCTTTTCTTACCTGTATGTCCTAAATACTACTAATGTACCTAAATACTACAAACCTGGAATAGTTCCTAAAAGGGCTCTGTCATTAAGTATGTAAAAATAAATCAACTTGACGGAAGGAAGAAATACACTTTGAATTTGAACCTCCTCGGTCAACAACGTATTAGTTCCGGTGTACCTAAATCGTTATCTTCTCCTCTCCTTCTCTTTTCATTCTCTTACAAGAGAAAAATAACTGAAATTAGTAGAACAGTTCAGGAAGACAAACTTTCCCCTCATAAGATCACAGTGAAAAGGACTAAGCGTTGTGCTGCCTCGAAAAATAACACCTGTCGCAGATGGAAACTCCTGTCTCAAGGAGGGAGCCTTTCAGAGTAAAAATGACGAAATCTATTAGCTGAACCATCCGCTGGAAGGGCAGCTCACCCTAAAGAGCGATGGCCGCGTAAAAAACGCTAACGAGCTCTGAGCGGTACCGAAAAACAGTGCAGGGCCCACCCCGAGAACAACATCCGCCGGTGGCAATGGGTCGTTGCAGGGCCCATTTGGGCTTCCCGAAAAGGTACGCCACAGTCTCGTACCTGCACCTGTTGACGAAGTGTTCTTTTAACTTTCTAGAGACAACGTAAAATATTGTATAGCAGTAACTGAAGATGAGTACTAATCACACATACAGAAATATTGACATTTTTGTGATTTATATTGTCAATTGAAAAATCTCTGAAAACTAACAATTTTGTAATAATTGGATATAGTATATAGTATTCAGAAAGCAGAGGGTACACGCAGTTGGCTTAAGTTTTGACCTTTTAGTCTTGAATTGGCTTGCAAGAAGTAGAGTAAGGAGTTGTATTTCACAATGTACCCAAATCTGTGCCTCACTTCCTATTCAGGTATGCATTTACCACTAATGAATTGAGTTGAGGATTCCGGTATTCTAAATTTCTGAAATAGTTGGTGAAACAGTTTTCTATTCTTCCCTACCCCAGGCAAATTAGGATTTTTGTACGGAAAAGAATTAGCTGAAATTTCGTTTACACTTTTGTTTTGGCGTTCTAAGCGATGATGAACGGAATCTAAGCAGAGTAGGGAAACACGTGAAAGTTCAAAGGTCTGTTTTACACGAATATGTCGCTGTTATTCATATGTTGTTAAGAGTTGTTTGAACCCTCCTAGTGTATAAAATTGTGTACAAAAGAGGTTGTGTTCATTTCTTCGTATGACTAACCATTTTAAAGAGATCGCGCGGTTTCAGTAGTTCTAAAGGGTTCTAGATGTCTTCTTTAATTTCTTACTCTCTTAGATTAAAGGATACTGATATAAGACCGATTTGCATTAAATCTCCAGGATTTTTTTAAAATGTCAAAATTTGCACTTTTTGAACCTGTTTTACGCCTTCATTATTGAACCTAGAATAGTTTTTCTTAGAGCGAACTATTTGTCAGTAAGAGCATTTTAAACATTATGTACGGTCTTTTCCAAATATTAGACGTTTTGGAATAATTTTGAATTAAACCGTGTATTTTTTTTTCAAAAATAAGTTATCACAGTGTTCTAAAAAACCGCACCATATTTTTTAAAAACTTCTACACGAATAGGAGACAACTCATATGGCGTAAGTACAATTTTAATTAAAAGATTTGAATTTTCTAATACTGCGCAAGTTTTTAATGAACTTTCTTATAGTGGGGTCAATCCATTTTAAGTGGTCCAGCACTGGTCGCTCGACCATCTCGAAAAAAATTCATATTTTGTACATTTTCCTTATGTTTTGGCTGTTCAAAACCATCTTTAACTTTTTTTATTGTATCTGGTTTACAAATGGCGGCCATTTTTGTTTCGCGCCGTGCGCCATTTTTCGCGTTCGCAGACATTTACTCTTTCCTAAATTGCTCAGCTCTTGGTTGTTCTAGCATCCTAGAATAAAAAGCATTCGATTCAGCATACTTTGGCCTGCAAATCCAAACATTATTTACCTATTTTCTATGTTTTTATTTGGGAAATATTTGCAACCAAATCTATGGAACGCGAATGAACGAAATTCGATTTTCAGAGAGTAATTTTTCAAAGAAGTATTGAATCTAAGCCATAATTTTTTCTGTGCTTTTACACACAACAGTATAGTTACTTTTTGTAAAATATCATTGGTATATAACGTACCCCTTGAAAAGTACATCCTCTTGAAAATTGGAATTTTGAATTTTTTCCCAATTTTGAACCGTAATATCTCTATTGGGGGACCAGATAAAAATCTGAAAATTGCACACATGCTAGACCGCTATCATACCAAACGTCAGTACAAATTACAACTTTTAGATTTAACTCGAAGTATTTTTTAAAAAATTGAAAACTTACGGAAAAAAGGTTTCTTTGCCCCATTGAGGATACTTTGTGCCAAGTAGTAATCACATTATTTTGAAGCTATTTTAAACTAAAATCTACATTGATTTAAAATAATTAATTATACTTAATAATTAATAGACATAAAAGTGGCCTAATATATGATTTGCAATATTACGTATACTTTACTCTAAAATAAACTTACAATTTTTACATCTACGTCCGTAATTGAAAATGGTTATCTTGATTTTGAAATCTGAACCACTTAAAACAAAAGTATTATAAAATACAACAAATAAATAAATTCAGCATTTTGTTTATGTTTTTGCGTTTAAATTTGCCATTCTACTTACTATTTCTGAATGTTTCTGCAGAGATACGAACAGTCGCACAGTACTCCTTAGATGCAACGATCGCAACTGAATTTTAGAATAACATGATGGACACTATCATTTCCCTGGTATAAGATTGTCGGAAAAAGTTTTTTTCTTGTTAGTTGTGCGAACGTTGTGCGAGCCAAAATTATTTCTCTCAAAGCTTTTGATAAAAACTTTTTATGATTTTTGTAAGGATTTAAAAAAGATTGGCCAAAGAAATGAAATTTTATCCCTTGATACTTACTGAGAGATGTGATATCACAATTATTCCTTAATTAAAACAATATTCTCCTCTACATAAAAGTCTTCAATTGACGTAATGTCCTTAGGAAAAATATAATAAAGGTTTATGGTCAACTTCATTAGTAATATCACCTATACAGCAATCACACTCCATTTTCATAAACGGTCACACAATTCTGCACAAAGGCACAGATTAACACGTTTTGACGTAAAGGGAAGACAACCTTCAAGCGACAAACTCATAGAAAACGATTCAAAAGCCTGTGCGATCTAGAAAGTGCGTTAAATCTTCGGCCCACCTCGTTGGTTCTGTCAGATACACGAATCTTCGGTTGTTGATATTCTAAGAAATAATCAGAGGTGCGGAGGCAAGTTTGGCAGTAGCTTCGAGTCTGCTTTTCTAAACTGCACTGGTGTAATATCCGCTGATTCTCTTGCATTTTCTGTTAATTCAGTCACGTTATTTTCACTAAGAAATACGGTGCAACCGCCCGTATTTCTGCAGAAACATTCAGAGTAAGCAGAATGGCAAATTTAAACGCAAAAACATAAACAAAATTTATTTATTTGTTGTAATTTATAAATACTTTTTGTTTTAAGCGGTTCAGCTTTCAAAACGAAGGTAACCATATTTTCAATTACGGACGTAGATGTCAAATTGTAAGTTTGTTTTAGAGTAAAGTACACGTAATATTGCAAATTATATATTGGGCCACTTTTATGTCTATTAATTATTAAGTATAATTAATTATTTTAAATCAATGTAGGTTTTAGTTTAAAATGGCTTCAAAATAATGTGATTACTACTTGGCACAAAGTATCCTCAATGGGGAAATGAAGCCTTTTTTTCCGTAAGTTTTCAATTTTTTAAAAAATACTTCGAGTTAAATCTAAAAGTTGTAATTTGTACTGACGTTTGGTATGATAGCGGTCTAGCATGTGTGCAATTTTCAGATGTTTTTCTGGTCCCCCAATAGAGATATTACGGTTCAAAATTGGGAAAAAATTCAAAATTCCAATTTTCAAGAGGATGCACTTTTCAAGGGGTACGTTATATACCAATGATATTTTACAAAAAGTAACTATACTGTTGTGTGTAAAAGCACAGAAAAAATTATGGCTTAGATTCTACTACTTCTTTGAAAAATTACTCTCTGAAAATCGAATTTCGTTCATTCGCGTTCCATAGATTTGTTCGCAAATATTTCCCAAATAAAAACATAGAAAATAGGTAAATAATGTTTGGATTTGCAGGCCAAAGTATGCTGAATCGAATGCTTTTTATTCTAGGATGCTAGAACAACCAAGAGCTGAGCAATTTAGGAAAGAGTAAATGTCTGCGAACGCGAAAAATGGCGCACGGCGCGAAACAAAAATGGCCGCCATTTGTAAACCAGATACAATAAAAAAAAGTTAATGATAGTTTTGAACAGCCAAAACATAAGGAAATTTATGTACAAAATATGAAATTTTTTCGAGATGGTCGAGCGACCAATTTATTAAATTCTGGACCACTTAAAATGGATTGACCCAGTGAACAAAAAGACGTTATAACAATAGAACAATATATTTATTTTTCCACCAAAATCACTTCATTTAACAAAAATGCTGTTTTAAGTCTGCTTACAAAAAGTAGCGTATGTTTCAAATTATTTGTTTTATTTTATGTGTTTTTTTAGACTTTGAATTCATTTTTATGTTTTTAAACTGCATTTTTTGTGGTACTAAAAAAGATATTTTACCTGCGGTTAGTTTAATAAGTAACAATAAACACAAGACAACGCAAAGAGGCAATTAAAACTGCTGCAGCAATTATTACAATTGATATTCTGTCTTCTGTTGTGAACTCTATCTACCAATAAAATATTAGAATAATTAATGAAAAATGTTTACCAGCTTTATGCATATTGCCCAGGAATAAATCTTTAAACAAAAGGTAATAATAGAACAGGATCTTGGAAAGGAAACATGCAGTGTTATTTCATTCTAAAATGGCCTCAAGGCGAATGAACGTGTGCATCTCCATTATTGTTTGCCCTATTTGTTTTTCTTCGTAGAATATATGGATCGTTTTATTGTCTGGAAAATACATCGATGCAACATCCTGCAGCTCTGCCAATGAGAATAGTGAATCTACATTATTTTGTATAATACGCGAGAAAATCTACATTATTTTGTACAATACGCTTTCCTGATAATTACTGTTTCATTGGCTGGACAGGCCAATTTTTATAGATGAGAAGCTGAAGTAACCCAATGTTGCCTGGGTATTTTTTATCACAATCATCTATTAGACAGAAAAGGAATGATGGATAGTGTAAAATGAAGTAATTTTATTTACATTCCTGCCCACCGGGCTTTGGTGCCGCCTCCCGGACTCACTGTCCCGCTCACTGTCCTCTGCTCTACCCCATCCTCCTCGCTCTGTCCTGCCCCTCGCACGTTCACCCCTAACATTGCTCCACGCTCATCGGATTCACCTCGCCCTCCCTCTCCCAACGCCATACTATAATCCCTGCCCGACCCACTGCAAAGCAATTTCTTAATACATAAAAGCAATGCGGGATGCGTCAGTAAATTTTGGGAAAAAACAAACTTAGGGGAAACATTTTAAATCTTAATGAATCTTGATTATTCTTCGTTGCTGTAAAGCATTCCTCTAAAATGTTGTTGGAAGTGTTCCACATGATCTAGGCTACGTTGAAACATACATGCATACACAAATACAGTCTCAGAATGTACATGTGGAGGACAATTTCACAAAACGAAGTTACTCTTATGAAATATGGTCTTGGTCGGTAGACAAATCGGTGTGTACTAGTGTTTGGCAGGACACTTTCTGACGCAAAGAGATTCCGTGTACATACATGACCCTCATGCATGCTGAGGTTGCTGCCAATCAAGGGCAAATGTCACTATGTAACTTCGTCACATGACATTTCCCACCACACGTTCATTGGCAAAAAATGATTAACTTCAACCTTCATATGTGTCCTAGAAGTTTGTAACATTATCTTGAGATACACTGTACATGAAGTTTTATATACAGTTATCAAAACGTCTGCCTTGACATCGCTCTTCGACAGCTATTAAGTCGCTTTCATAACGATTGCTATCTTTCACTAATTTCCTCAATGTATTTTGTCGTCTGTTTGGTCTTTTTATAATACTGTTTATAAAATCAATAGCAGTTTTCAAATCACATGTTTCCGTACTTAAGGCTTCTCCTTCTTTGCTACTTCTTTAGTAGCTACGACATGCCAAGACGTATACAAGTTGTGAAAATAACTGGAAAAAAATAATTTATCTTTGTGCGAGGAGAACCAGATGTTCCGGGATGTTCACAGCGTCTCTTCGCTACGTCAATGAAACGCTTAATAATATACTATTTCCAACATGGTTAATGTACTAGCTCAGAATTTAAATAAACGAGAAAGTAAAAAAAAACAACAGTTTTTCTTTGGTCTGTGTGGCGTCGTTTAATTACTCAGACACAGACACGAAGGATTCCTAACAAAACAATTTATTTGTAACTAAAGAAATATATACAATGTTACACAAGTTCATTTACTTTATCCGTGCTTTACGGAACCCTCCTAAGAACAGCTTATCTTAGCCGCCACCTGCAACTGCTTTGCGAGTCCCCCATCCGCCCTTGCTTGACCGCAAGTTACAGCGAACGCTTGACCTCGTCGTTAAATATGAGACTGACGTCTCCCCCGGACAAGTCCGGCCGCTCGCCCTGGAGCGCAGTCCGTGAGCACTTAATGAAGATACCAATTCGGCTCCGTGCCGCAAATATATCCTGGCTAATATGCTCTTACCTCACCTTAAATAGATTCGGTCACATGACCGACCGATCACATGATCTACTCCCACTCCGACTAAAGTGACGTGGGTGCCCCACGTGCCCTCCCTCCCAGAGCTTGCTAGGCGACGTCTGTGACGTATACAACATACCACTGTGACGTGTCTTGCCGCCCCCTGGCGGTACCTGCGCGTCCTTTCTACTTCCTGGCTCAGCCTAAACCCATCTTAGACACGCCCCCTTCCTGCTCAACCTAATGGTCTGTCTATTTGTGGCTTCCATAGACAAAGGCACATCCTGTCTTTTATGTATGCAAGCGTCACTATGCCACATCTGTCATTTATCCGGACACTTCTTAAATTGTGCTGAGCGAATTTAACTAAGCCACAGCAAGAGGTATTAGGCATTACTTTATGCAGTGTGTTTGGTATGAATCGCTTAGAGTCAAGAAACACTCTTCTATTGAAACAAACCCACTGACTGCTGTTCTACTTTGAAACTGGCTGCGAAACACACAAGTAAAAGATTTCAATGGACTGCAGGCAGTTGTACTTGGAATTACCGTATATCGGACTCGCGTCAAGAGCACAAGTTCTGGGGAAAAACAATATTCTCGTCCAATGATGTAGACTTCCGCGGCTGGAGACATGCTCTGGGCTCTGCGAGTGACGCCGCGTCGAAGGCTGATGTACCGATGTTTTGACCAATATATCGTGGTCTTTTTCCTGGAATGTAGTGCTGTAGGCCTTCAGGCTGTAGTCCTGAAGAAGACCACGGTATAATAGTCGAAACGTCGGCACCTCAGCCTTTGTCGCGGCGTCAACCGGACAGCCAGATCAATATTCTCGCCCATAGAATTTGTATTTTTCGTTTAATTTTAATGGCTGATATTTGATCAGTAAATCTGACGTATGGAATACTTTCCGTTATCTGAATTTCGCTTTTATTAAACTATATTAGATTCATAGTTATCGCGTGAGCATCAAAATTAATTGTTCATCCTGTGGAAGTTATGGAGGAAACAGATATTTCCTAATGATATTTCAAGAGCCAATAACTGCCTCCTTGTGGCCATTGAGGAATCACTTGAAGTGGGAGGGGGGCTTTCTAACACGAACGCCCTTCATAATGCTTCTGGAGCCGTGAAGAACCTCCGCGTCCCCTTACAGCACACGCCGGCATCCCACCATCCCATCTCTGCGCCGCCGCCCGCGCGGTCGTCCGCTCCTGGAGCTAATTAATGAAGGCGTCATAAATTTCCACGCCGTTAACCCGGTTAGTGCGGCGGGGCGGAATGGAGCGAGTGCGTGGGGGGGGAGGGGTTGGGAGAATGGAGCGGGGAACGATGGCGCGGAGCGAAGCCGCAGCAGCCAGGGCGGAGGGCCTCATTGTGCCCGCTTGTTGACTTTCACTCTTCGCCGCCGCGCCGCCCGGGGACAATGGGTCGCCAGGTAGCCGGCGTGCCCCGCACACGTGTCCGCACACGTGGCCCGCGCCTCGCTGCCAATCACAGCCCGTATTGGTTTCAGGAGCCTCGCTGCCCGCCGCGCCCGCCGTTGCAATGCCGCCGTCTTGCGCTTTTCTCCTCCGGGTCCTCGGCCGCTGCCCTGGCGCGCGGCCCGGGGTGCGGACACTGTCCGCGGCGGAGACTGACAGCGGCGTTCGCTGAGTCAGTGTAGAGTCCCTAGATACAGAGAGTAGCGCATTCCATTGTTCCACCGATCCCGCCATTTTATATCCATTTGTCAGGTGAATTGGAACTGTACGGCATTCTGTGTGTTGAGAAACAAATCTATCGCAAACCAATATTAATATTCTTGAAAATCTCCATAACGTCGCAAATTGTTATAATTTCCCTCCAGTGCCTGATTGCCGCCTGACGGGGCTATCGGGCGAGAGGATATTAAATGGCGGCGGTTGTGCTACTCTCTGTATCTAAGGACTCTTAAGTCGGTGTTGATGAGATGTAGAGGCGGCCCCGACGGATGCGTCCTGGTATTCTCAGGGTCCTTGACGGCCTTTCGGAGGGGACGAAACCCTTTCATTCGAAAAGTTTGCTGTTTTATTTTTTTGAAACGTTTGTGTTATGGGCAAACAGTTTGTGGACGCGGAGAGAAAGTTTGTGGGATCAGGAAGTTCAGCGAATAGTTTATGCGTTAGGAAAACGTTTGTAATTATGTAAAGCATGTGAGGTGGACTTTGTTGGTGCAGTTGAGCATTTATTAAACATTCAGTTTCACTATTGAAAGTAACCCTGTGATTAACTTAAGATTCGTAGTGCTAGAACTGTTCAGAAACTTATTATTGTTTCAGATTATCAAATGGTGAAATATTTTATTTCACAACTCGTTTAAATCTTATTTTGAATTGTTTGGTGCTGGTCACTTTTATCGGTGAAAAATCTCTATTTTCCAAAATTGGAAAACATTAACATTGCAACAGTACAATATTGAAGATAGACATTTTTGTCTCGAATGAACTTTGTTCTAAAAAAATAAGTAGTAAAATAGGTCCAAAAAGGTAAGGAAAGTATCTTAATATCTATAAAAGCTCATGTACAATTGTTTGAAGAAACACGACTGGTTTTTGCATAATTGGTACTTGAAGTTAATGTAATTTATAAAAAAAAATATTTTCTCAAAAATAGCTCCAGTGTGTTTCTTTTTTTCACGTATAGAAGAAAGAACGCCTAGAAAAATTACGTAAGTTCCAATTTCGGTGAACTCCCTGAATTTTCAAAAATTGCAAAAATCGTAACATTGCAAAACTACAGTATTGATACTAGAGATTTTTTAGTTAATGAATTGAGTTCTTAATTGTTAGACCTTTCAAAAAGTCAAATACTTTTCTTTGAAAATACAAGCAGTTTGGCGTAATTTTTGCAAATTTTCGAAATTGCAGATTCGAATATCTCGAATGTCTTTTGCTAGAAGCTTTCAGGAGTTATCAAGTTGTAATACAATGGGAACGCCGCGGCACGGCAGTTGGCACTCTCGTAATAACATAAGATTGTTTGGCGGTGTTTCTAAGTGTATGGATCGGAGTTTGGGACTGTCGAATTTGTGTTGATATATTAGCTCAAAATGAATTAAATGCTCGCGTCCAAAACGCAACAATTGATAATGAGTTTTACAAGTCACGCCTGAGATGTGTTAATATGAACAGAAATTGCGGTGGTTTTTACGTAACCGTTATTGATGCGAGAAAATTCACTTCTCCCCATAGCTCGTCACACGCAGTTTTCAACTGTTTTTGACGTAAATAAATAAATAAAGTACGTGTTGTCGTGGCATCATTAGTTTACATACAAAAAATAAAATCTCAATACCTTAATTTCAGTATTTGTGGTACATCCGATTATGAGTAAAAACGTCATGCCCTTGTTCAAACTAAACACACGATTCAATTTTGAAGGAACTGCGTTTTGTTCGCTTCGACCATTGCAAAGTTAGAAATAGTTGTAATGACTAAATCGCCTGTAAACTAAATGTTTAGAAGTCGCTTAACTATTTAGTTTTGGATACAGTTCTCCCCTGGAAATAGTTAGCAGCTCATCAGAATCATTAGCTGTTACGTCTTGTATCCGACAGTCGTTGGACGAGATCAATTAAAATTTCCTTGGAGAATCTGCGTGTCAGACAGTTTCCAGGAAATGACCTGTCTTCCTGCGATAAAATTAGCGACTGTAGGTCAATTTGAAGATAATAGGGTCGAGAAAGTAGGGGCACTGAATTCGTTATTTGGATACTTTCGGAGAGGTAAGGACTTCCAAACATGTATCCCGTTTAGCTGAATGCGTGCTTGCGAGGGGGCCCAAGTTACTGGTCACATCTCTTACAAACCCGTATAAATAAATGAGCGAAAATCATAAGTTCAAATCCTCATGAAGATGTGAAATTTGTGAGTTTGCTTACATCAATTTTCATTATTACAATTCGCCTAAAGGGAAATGAAAGAAGTATGTACTATCCCAAAAATGCACATTACTATATTTTGTCTCTTATTCTTGACATCATTAAACGTGAGAAATCTTGATGACCCAAGTAATTCTCGTTTTCACTCACTTGAACCATTGGGAATATGATATAAATCGTCTGAAAGTACACGATATATTACACAGACCATACTTATCCTGGAGACCAATCATATCACTTCCAGACCACAAATCCGGATTCTCAAAAGTCTGATGCATTCTCTGTTGATCATTCACATTTTTGATCACACAGCTTTCGAGAAGCGAACCATAAATTTGGTCCTTTGCGCACACCGTCGCTTTCGACCCGTTTCTCCACGACGACCGCAAATCGCATCCCAGTGGGTTGGGGCGGGGCGGGGGGGAGTGGGGCCGGGCCGGGCCGGGCCGGGCCGGGCCGCGGCGCCGAGTGGGCGTGGCGGGAGGCGGGGGAGGGGCGCGGCCGTTGCGTGCGCAGGCGCCGGCGGCGACGGCCAACGCCGCGCGTGCTCCGGAAACATCGGTCAGGCGGCGAAGGCGGCAGCATTAACATATCGTTAGGGCCGGCGCAAATCGCCTCGGCGCGGCCCTGCCCCCCCCCCCCCCGCCCGTCGCCCACGCTGCCTTGCGTCGCAATCCGCTGCAAGTTCCGCGCCGAGCGTAGGGCCAACGTGCTAGCTTTCTACGCACGTTGCGAGAGGCCAGGCGGAAGGGGAGGCCGCTTACCCGCCCATCGATGATATTGTTCCCAAAGAAGAAAGATTAGTGTAAGAAGGTACCGCTTTGACAGCTACTGCTAGCAACGTAATTGTAACATATGTTCATGCACTGAATTCGTCAATGCGTTCGTTTAATTAGCTCATTTGCAAATGGCTTCATCACTCTTGCAATGCCATCGCCCTTCCTGACGTTCGTTTTTCCGACCTGTCAAACTGGTTCTTTCTTAGAGAAACTCTAGAAAATAATATTTTTCCTGTATAGAATTTTCACAGGAGGATGTTCTTTTTCTCTATTTCAATGCTACAGTTTAAAATTGTGGTGCTACTATATATGTTGAATACAAGATAGTAAAATAAAGGATATTACCTCGAATATGGCATTCATAATATGCATTTTCTGAATAGGTCATCAAACATAAAAATAGTAAACTGTGTGGAGGGAGGTTTATTACCAGGCCAGGAAAATAACTAATTGAGAATTTAACGACGCGTTTTTCTTTAATGTAAAAATGTATAATGCACGAGAACTACGACGTGAGTATGAGGAGTGAGGAGGAAGAAGCACATACACTTAAAGAATGAAGTGTATGTGCTTCATTGTGTAGTGATGAAATCGATACTAAAACACACTCGTTATATTTACAAACTGAAATTTTTAAATACGTACTTTTGTCGTGGCGGAAAAGTCTGTGTAATTTGTTGAATCTTGGAGACTTCCGTGGAAAAGATATTGAAATAAAGCATTCTCGAAAATATCTTCACATATTTACCGTAGTTCAGCTAGGTAACTGATATCTATGCTTAAGAGACAGTAAGAATTTCTAACTACGTGTCGTTGATACCTCCACTGAAATTGCTTATTGCCGTGAATTAGCTTTCGTGCCATTACTCCCTTTTCTGAAACTAGCTTTCCTAGCAAGGACTGCTCACTTCCGACACATGTTTGTAAGCGAAACAGTGATAGAAGAAGCATAAGTCAGGAGTGGACCCGCAGATTACGTTGCAGATCACACATGGTTAAACTCGTTCCTTGGTAGTGAACCGCGTTCGGGAAGGCTTTTTGATGCAGAGTAACGAGAGAATCGACATCATCTCTGGCATTGCCGCGTTTTCCAACATTTCATTTCCAGAGCTATCGGAATTAAGGCATCATCGTGAACCATAACGTGTTACCAATTTCACTATTAACTCCGTAAGAACATTAGCTTCAACAATACCACCAATCTACCACCATATTGCCGTTACTACCGTCATCAACGTACCCCTCGTCCCCACCATGCCATAGTGTACTGCCATAGCTGCCTTTGACGAAGATATTACAAATAACGCAACCCCATGCATCTATCGCTACTACCAACAGCGACAGAGACGTCGCCTCTCCCATCACCACCATTACCACGGAGTTGTGGCTCCATCATTGCCAGCATCCCAACCTCCGCAGCTGCCTCGCCTCGCCTGGCCTCGCGCCCTGGGGCTCGCCGCCGCCGCCGCCGCCGCCGCTCCGCCCACGGCCGGGCCGCGCGGGTGCGGCGCGGTGGTGGCGGCGGCGGTGGCGACGGCGTGGGCCGCGCGCTCCCGCCCACCACGCTGCCCTCCGGCCCCACGCCGCCCGACCCTGCCCCGCCGCTGCTCCCGACTTTCGATTTCGAGGGGCGTTGTCCTCCGCACAGATCCATATGAAAACTTCTCCGACAGGTGTGCTGTCTTGGAATGAAGGAAGAAATAAATAAGGTTTCGACGTTTCGGCCGCCGCCACGGTCACGACAAAACCTCCTCCATTTACACGAGGCGCGCAAAAAAATCCACGAGTTCGGAATCGTGAATCGAAGCCATCTGCGGGAAGCTTTTTGTACGATTCAAGGTGAGATGGCGGTGACAGATTGAATTTGCGAATGGCGTTTGCTGTGAATGAAAACTGTTGGACTGTTGATTCATAACGAGGCACGGATTGTAAATCTGCAGGGTAATAAATGTATTGGCGACTGAGCATTAATTGTAAGCAAATTGAGTTATTAGAATGCAGTGAACTTGTCTGGTAGTTTCATTTTTTTTCACACTTCTCCAAACCTGCACTCGGCTTTTAGTAAGAGAATTTGATTCACACCAAGTTGATTTCAAACCTGTTCGCTTCCAAATAGATTATCTCCAATTGAAAATGAAATCACATTATTGTTATACAAATATGTAGTATAAGAATAGTAAATAACGAGATGTTTGGTCGGTATATTTTCAAGTATCCAAGCGACTTTTTTATTAATACAATTGCTCGTTAAGAGCGTAACAGGGAAAATAAGAGTATGGGTTGTGAATTTGTTAACTGTTGTTCTTGCCCCAGTAGCGCTATTCGTGATTTGCAAAGAAATCTTCCAACATCTTCATGCTTTTTGCTTCAAACATCATTTTGATTGAGTGCGATCTCTAATTTGTGTGAATTTGTAATGAAATTATAATTTAGTTTAATCTCATTCCCAGCTTCACCCACCGTGCCCTTTTTGTGAATGGTCAACAATGACAGAACACTTTTTGTAATGGTGAACACGTTTAATCACGAAGTTGTTACCTGAACACGCGAAGGACTGCGCGGCCGGTTGTCGATTTTCCCAGGGCGGCGTTCGGCAACGCACCTCCAGAGCCCATGGCGCGGTTTCGGCCGACCCTCCCGGAAATCGCCAGTTCCCTTGTTTTTGCCTCGCGGCTTCCGGCGATTTATGCTCGCCAGTCGAAAGGCCCTGGAGAGCGGCCGGCCGGCCGGCCGGCCATGGCTCCAGCCGCGCGTCTCCCACCCACGGCCTCATTTGCACTGGGACCCCAAGCTCCGACTCCGGCACCTCACTCTGCCTCTCACGCAGCACGGGCATGCAAATACGCCTTGAGTACTGTTGTTGCAGAAAAAAGGGTGGAATTTGAATTCATTTTTGTACTTTTGAAATCAGAGAGCTGACAAATTAGTATCAGGCTTGCTTTAATTTAAAAAAAAAGGCGGTCAAATGCTCTACAAATCTTATCAGTTGAAACATTTTAAAAGTGCACTGGAAAATCGCGAAAAGTCAGAGAAATTTGTTCCAGGAAATGAGAGGCCATCTTGGTGAAGTATAGTAAAGCTTTTAACTCTTTAGACAATTTTATTTTAGCGTTTTTGGTTAGCCTTTTTTTATTTTAAAAGTGAGAGAGAAGTCAAGCATAGTTTACTCTTGGTGTCTTGTATTTTAAATCCAAGCTTCCATCCACCTCAGCAACCAGTGTCCTTCATTGCAACCCCCACAATGGTCCTTAAATGTAAAAGACAGGTAAATAATTACTTGCTTAAGTCTAATAATGATAATTATTATCATATATTTGAAAAAGCATTTAACAGATACCACGGCTGTTGATGATGATGCGCCATGTATTGTGCGCTTTCGACGTGTTATTGTAGTGTGCTGGGTGAAGCATTGCGTTCGCGGGGAAGTGACGCCGAAGCTCAGTCTCGTCGATTCGGTGAACTGGCTGAGGAGGAATGAACGGCGGAGACGTAGGCAGTGGAAACGGGGGCTCTCCACCAACATCTGCCGCCATCTCGTTTCGCCCACCGCAAATTCCTCGTGGAGCGTGTGGGTTGCGAAGCCAGCACCCCGAGGAGCAAGGGCCGAGCGCCGCCGCGCGGAGGCTGCGCTCGGAGAGGGCCCGCTCTCATTTTCCGTTTCGCGTCTCAAAATACTCCTCCCGAGCGCTCCAAACAGGTTCTCTGTGTGTGGCGGGGCCGTGGCTTTACGACAGGCGCGTGGGTTTGAATACCGGCCGTGATCCTTTCCGAGTACGCGCCCCCCTGCGGGACAGGTCTTCAGCGTCCGCGGGAGAGGCGCGCGCTCGCCTGCCACAGGCGACTCGCCGCCCAGCGAGAAAGTGCACGGCGCAAGAACAGGCGTTGTAGGCGCGTCCTGCTCGGCCATGCGTATCCTATTTGCACATTCGATCCAGGGCTCCGATGGTTGATTTTCCCAGCCACTTGGATGTATGTGTAGGGGAGCCTTATAGAACCAGTGTGGTTACTTTGCGATGACCAGGTGCTTCTGCATTCCTGACAGTTAAAAAGATTTTCTCGTGCTCATTGAACTGGTTGAAACGATTGATACTTCGAATAAATAGGAGATTTAAGTGTAATATGTAATTATTTTAATCGGTTGAATGTTCTGCGTTTATATTTATGATGTCTAATTACATTATTGAATCGAAGTTTTAAATGTTCATCCGTCTGATGATGTAGATTCTACCACAATGAACGTCAATTTCTAAGTCAATGATAATTAAATATTGGTCAATGTGAATGATCTGCATATGAAAGCGATAATTTAAGGAGCAGAATCTATTGAATAACCCGATAAGGAAGCTGCGGATTTTCACCTGTATGCATATTTTATGTCTTCTAATTCGGAACGCAATCTTGTAGGTTACTTATCCATTTTGAGGTATTAGGAGTATTATGTGCGAATGCTATATTATGTGCGAATGCTATAGTGCCTATAAATGCCTGTTTGTCTAGTAAATGTCTCTTTGCCTAATAAATGCCTGTTTGCCTAGTAAATGTCTCTTTGCCTAATAAATGCCTGATTGGTATAAATGCCTCCCCCCTCTCTCTCTCTCACTCCTATTTTAAGGAACATTTGTGTGTTCTTATATCCATCATTTAATAATATAAAGACACAGAGTGTAGATAAGTTGAATCGACAATTCTGGGTAATGTTTTACCATCAGAGATAGGGTTTTTCATACTTCGAAAGTCATGTAGAAACAGTGAGTGGTAGTACTCACTGTTTCTAGTCTCACGCAAAGTAAACACTTTGTTTAGCGAGTTGAAATTCTAAATAGCTGTGTGAGCATGGGCATATTTTAATTCCTTTTTGGGGGGAGGGTAAGAGTGATGGAATTTCGCATACTTTACGAACATTCTTTCGTGCAGCAGACAGTTCACTTTGGAGATTATGTAGAAATATCCAGTTATTCATTGTCATAATCATAAATTAATTATAGCGTTATTTTAATTAATGACAATTATTGTGCAGTCCTTCTGTTATCGCATCATTAGTAGTGAATAATAAATTGTTAGTGATCTTTGAAACTACTATTTTGGGCCGATTTAATGCCCATTTTGTGTTTTTAATTGCCTATTTTGCCAGCCAATTTTTACTATTTTTAGTGCCTAATAATCCGCAGCTTGCAAATGATAAGCGAATAATGGTAGCACTGACAACGTATTAGTTTGAGTGGAGGTCCAGTTAGAGAAATAATATGTAGAAAAAGTTTTTGAAATATTTCTTGTCATTTATTTACGATGTATCCTCTTCACGTAGGTGGAAATTGTAAAAGCTTCTGTGTAAGGAAAAGGAAATAAAGAACTCTTTTGCGCGAAGTTCGTTCATTTCAGAAGAAAGCTTTTGTTTCTTTATACCTATGAACAGAAAAATTCTTTGGTACTTCGTAACACATAATTAGGAACCAACTTCATCATGAACCTTGTGCTTGTCAACCGATGGTTCATTAATTTTAAATGAATGGTATGAGGCATTTTTGGTTCACAAACTATGTCATTCGAAACTCCCATTTCCACACTGTCAGTGTGCCTTTTGCCTATCTCTCTCCCGAATGAATCGCCATATGGATCTTTCCCTTGCGAGCAAAACCTGAACTATGAACCATGTAGCCGGGCGGATGCTTGGTGTTTCCTGTTTTCAAAGGAGAAACGCAGTTGTCGTGCAAGGCCCAAGATTCACGACAGGCAATAATTTCCTATTCCTAGTTGGAGAAGGGCTGAGGAGTGTTCAGTGCATAGCGAAGCAGTCGAGTGTAAACGAACGATACGTCCGGACCCTGTCCATCCCACTGCAGAGCATAAATCATTTAGGGCCTAAAAACAAACCAAAGAGGCTAAATACATTTCATTTATTTAGATGAATCAAATAATTAAACATCTGTATTACACCCACCATTCAGAAAAAGAAAAATGATGTGACTACGAATATTTTACTCAAGAAAATGAAGCTGAATTTTCAGGGAAGAAAATTTAGTCTCAGGTAACCAATGAAAGTCTATTCACTCTAACATTTACAATCGTAATTTGTGATTAGCGTTTTGTGCCCTTAGGTCTTAATAAAAGTATTGCATGGGAGATCAAATTTTATTTCCTGAAGAAAGCAACTATGGGATGTACGTGATCTTACATTTATTTAATCAGCCTGGCTGGTTCCTTACATTGCCTTCCCGACGTTCTCAAGCGCCGCTTGGCAATTTGAAATACCAAATAGGTATATTAATTTGTCCGTGTGTTCATAATTCTATGGTGATGTTTGTTATATCAGTCTATAGTATAATATTATAGGAGATATCTTGAGTATTGAATGTGATGTGTTTAATACAGCCTTTTGGAAATACATAATTATTAAATTTGTTTAAAGAATTGTTACCCCGACCAGGATACGAACCCTGGTCTCCTGGTTTACTCCTAGTTGCTCCAATGGTGGTG
Organism: Acheta domesticus; assembly: GCA_031308135.1. Lineage (NCBI taxonomy): Eukaryota > Metazoa > Arthropoda > Insecta > Orthoptera > Gryllidae > Acheta > Acheta domesticus. The sequence continues at coordinate 244,129,604 of JAHLJT010009436.1, read as the reverse complement.
GCAATTGAAGACCTTGGAGCAATAACATGATGCCACATTTCCGATGAAATTTAGATATTAGTGTACTTCGACGCCACATAGATGTATGTAGATGTTGTGTTTTTATTTTAAAGATTCGACTCAAGATGGCAATGTAATTCATAAATGAATGTTCTTTATCCCTCTATATAAAATGCAATGCCTAAACCAGTTTTTGCCAACTCAATGCTCTGTGACGTCACAGAAATCTGCTCTCTTTCTTCGAGCTGAGCGCCGAGCAAACGCAGAGCCCGATGCGGCGGCGGGCGTACAATGTTCCACTGATGGTACGGAAGTCGGAGAAAAGGTTCGCTTGGAAAATCGATAATTAGTTTCTAAATAGTAATTATTATTTTGAGTGTTTATGATTCAATAACAACGTGAAGAATTATATAATAGAACATACGTTATTACATAACTCAAAGCAATATCCGACTCTTTATCAAAACCAGTACTGTATTTCCACGTCCATTCATCTATTTGATTACATTTTTTGAAAAGACAGTTCTAAATTTTAGGACAATAATATTTTATACAATAGCATATAATTTAACGAATTAATTCGATCTGAAACATTAATTAATGTTAACAAATAGATGTCGGTAGGGGGCACTTGAGAGAATTTTGACTCCAGGCTTGATTATTTTTGATGTTCAGTTTTGTTTTATTTTTAGAATATTTTCAATAATCTTCAATCTGCAAATTCCTTTATTCATCCCTTGGTTGCTATTATGTCAATTATCAGAATTTATTTATTCTCTCAGATTTCTGTGTGTTGCAAAGCTACATAATGCATCTGTAGGTTGGAGTTTTTAACATACTGCAGTTCTTTCGAACACACTAAACACGTTGCTATTGTTCCAGTATCTACATGAGGAAACCTTTCTTCCCTAGCAGAAATAAAATTAACGCATGTAGATGTTTTCCCACTCATGATGCCTGAAACACCAGCAAAGGCCCATTGACAAGGTTTTCATTACCGGCGACTACCGTGTGTCTCTCCCTCCCTCCCCCCTTTGCTCGGGCTCCTTCTCCGAGCGCTTTATTTCGGAGGGTGAAGCGGCTCCGACGTCATTCCTTGTCCAGTTGGCAATCGCTGGCCTAAACCTGTACCTGCCGTTTTCTCAAAACTTACGTATTGTGGCATAGCATGTTATTGCCCCGAGGTCTTCAATTATATTTCATATTTATCTCGCCTTGTTGGTCCCTCTGCATGGCCTTTCCGCCGTCCTCGCGCGCTGTGGTTGGCCGCAGCCTCCCTCGACGCTCACTCTCGGAAGGAAACGCACGGCCGGAAACAGAGACAGCGTTGCGGCGGAAACATTTTGCGACAAAGCGGCCGGCTGTTGGCGGTTGGCGTTGGAAACGCGGAGTCGACGGCGCGGTAGAGACGGTGGCAGAGATCAATGGCCTCGGGGCCTCTCGTCAACCTGGTCGAATGGTCAGTCAGTCGATGTGTTCGCTGCGTGATCGACTTCTTCCTCGCCTCTGCCGCCGCCGCGTCGCCGGATGAATCACTGGCCCTTCCAGGAACAGTCGTCGCCGCCGGTAACCTGCCCCTCCAACGGAAATTGGCGGACTGCGTACAAATGCCCTCCTCCCGAGACCTCTTTTGTTAGCCAGGTTGAATTTGTAATGGCGGGCTACCTTCACCGTGTGATTACGAGAGCCGTTTGCTGAAAGTGGAGCTGGGAATATGCAATTTGCTAGTGGTGGGTCACGTTCAACAGTTTTAACATTGCTGATGGGGATATAGATGCCGAAACCTATGTTATTGGAGAAACAAAATAATGTGTCTCTTTAATGGACTACTTTTTGTGTGCTTTTTAAACATTCGTGTTCTGTGTAATTTTGATATTAACTTTTTAGTTTATAATCCATATTATATCTTGAGAGGTTCGCAAATAGGTGTGTTCTAGAACGTTTTCGGAGATTGAGTCTCTCCATCATTACTATAGTTCATTCATACATTTTTTTCAGTCTTTGAGCTATTCAGTTTTTTCAATCAACCGGATGACCTCAAATATCAAAATTAATCGTTTTCACCTATTATTTTGTCTTATTAAATTATTCTGTCGTTTGAGTAACTTTAAGTGGATCTGAGAACAAGACTCCGAATCGTGACATGCCAAATGCATGATGGCTTCGCTTGTAGAAGACCAAATCTTATAATGGACAGGACGCTTTACAGATGTAGTTGAACTGTTACACCTTTGTCATTCAAGCACGGCGGTATTGTTTTGTCGAAAATTCTTGTGGATGAAACAACTGTGCCGTTTGACGTCACAATCTGCATTTGTTCCACATACTTCTTGAAGAAAATGTTACGACTTGTGTACGTAAATGAAAGGCTCTTTGTTGTCTACTGTAAACATTACAGTATGCCCTTTAGTTAAAATAATGAAGCATATATCGACAATGATAATTGTCATCACAGTTAAAATGTTTGGTTGGATGTCTGTTTAGAGGTGGAATAACGAGTCAATGCTGTTGCTAACAAAATTTGTATTTTAAAGCTAAATAAATTAATCAAATCAAATTGACTCAATGTAAGGTTGAGATAAGTACGTGCATTAAATGTGAATGGTAATATAAAAATGAAGTCAAGTAGCTTCGCCTAATTCGTAATAACCGAAGTATTTTTTCAGTGAGCTAAGGCATGTGGATATGAATAGAAGACGTGGATAAAATGTAACGAGTGTAGAAAGGATAGTAAGATGCCAAAAATTAAAAAATTATTTTCATTTGCGTTTAACTAGTTGCGAACATGGATTACCTCATGCACAGGGCACTACGTTGAACTGAGGCCGAAGGGCGTACTGGACCTTGAAACTTTCGACAATTCAAACGCGTCCGTTCTTACTCGAACGAAATTAAGAGATGGCCATGCGTGTAATTTGTAATATTCTTAATTTGCGCTTCTTTCTTAAAATGTTCTTAATTTTAACATCAGTAGAATCTATATATTTCACGATTAAATTGTTTTGTACGTAATTTGTGATACATACAGTTTGTTATTGATTGACGATTCCGGGCGCGTCAACTAATAATGTCATTGGTCCCGTAAGCATAGTACGTGCGTACGAGCCATTTTTATCGTGGGAGATGGACGTTATCTTCCTCTACTAGATGGCGGGATCCAGCGCCGACTTACGTTGGCTTGCAGGGGTTTTCCCTAACCGCATCTCCCACCAGCGTGGCACCGCCTCAGTCAGAACTAGTCTCCCGACAGTCTCAACCGCTCTCCCGACAAGTGGTAGTGTAGAGCATGGTAGTGTAAGTGTGTGCAAATAAGGAGTGAGGATATGTCAAGGAAGAGGTCGGTCCTTGGCCCGTTTGTTAGGGTATTGCTCCGCCATTCCGTAGGCATTAATTGGAGAAACCACGGAAAACTACCGATCAGAGCAGCCGACCGCCAGGATTTTCCTCCAGACGGCGTCTGACTTTGACCTAGCTCTCTAGGTAGTTTCGAGGTCACCGTCGGGACTCGAGCTCTAGGACCTCCCGGCCAGAGGCACTGAAGTGACATCAATTGATACCCTGAGCCACCTTTGGCAGTAATTTGTTATTTAGCTTCAGCAAAAAATGCCTATTTCAAGACACATTCCCACTTACCTTACTGAGTGTCATCCTTAGGAGTTTGTTATTGCTTTCATTGTTTTCTCCCGTTCCGTGTGTGTAAGCGTGTGTGCGTGTGTGCCCGCAGGCAAGATGTACGCGGTGCTGGCGCGGCGGCACGGGCGCGTGCTGCACGGGGACGTGGTGGAGGGCTCGGCCAGCTTCTGCGTGGAGGCCGTGCTGCCCGTGGTGGAGAGCTTCTCCTTCGCGCCCGAGATCCGCAAGCAGACGTCCGGCCTGGCCAGCCCGCAGCTCGTCTTCAGCCACTGGGAGGTGAGTGCCGCCCGTACACGGATGTTTGGCGCTGCTAACACAGAATGCAGGAGGCGGTGTTTACTTGCTCATTATTATGTGCGAGTAAACAGTATACTCGTAGCAATATACAAGAAAATGTTTATTGATAGACATTCGTATACTACAGCTTTCACGTTAATACCTTTGTGTATTTTCTGGAATATTATGATCGTTCCTTTCACTTTGTTTACGTTGTATTATCGAACATCTATTTATATATTGAACAAGCTTACGGGTTGTATGGCGTCAAGTGCTCTCTCATGTATAATAGGTGTGTCAAATGCGAACTGACCTTAAAGCACTCTTGGTATATCAGGAAAACTTTTGAAACACTATTGACTTAAATGTAATTGTTTATTCATGTTGTAATGTAGTGGAACTTTACGTGAGAAAAATCTCCTACGTGGTTGTGGGTGTTCGGTTTGCAGAAAAAAACGAATGGCTGGGCGGTAAATATTAGAAGTTCGCTAGAAAACAAATACGTAGTACTGTCATATAAACTTGATATATCACAAACAATGTTACCTTGTTGAGTCTTATAAAGACGCCTTTTCCTGCTGCCTCAATTCACGCAGCCTTTATTCTGGCCCCGGAGGCGCGTCTGCATCCAGTGCAGACGTCTCGTGAGGCGCGGAGGGCGGAGGGCAGCCGGAACTCGCTTCGGCCCTTCCCCTTCCCTCTGTTCCCTTCCCCGCCTCGGCCCTCCCGTCCCTCCGCCGTGCTCTCACGTCACAGCCGTATATTATCCCCCGGCCGCAAGAAATATGGGACGCTATAAAGCTACAAATTAGCCCGGAAATCATTAGCAGTTGCGGCAAAAGCATTAAGAATTTAATCACGGATTTCTGGAAGTTGTCGCGAACGACGCACGAAGGGCGGGCGAGAAGGGGCGCGTGGCCACGCCCACAGCCCTGCGGCCCAGGAGGGCTCTATTTTGTTCAAAATGTTTAACTACTGTGCTTTTTTGTCGTAAATCAAATATAATCTTTATTCAAGTGTAATTTTGTTATCAGTTATTCGTTTTTGGTGATTTTCAAGTCTTAGAGAATTATGCTTCACTGATTTTAAAATACTTAACTCCCGAAAAATTATAGCTAAAACAAGACATAACAAGTATCACTGCAGCGTAGATTAGTTCGTTACATTTTAACGAACTCTACAAATAAAAATTGCCTGATGTCCTTTTTCATCAAGTTTTGTAAATAAAAACGAAATCAGCTGGCTACCGTTTTCGATGGTGTTTCTTTTTCTTATAAAAATATTTTCGTACAAGTATAATCATTTTTAGATTTAAAAAAAATAAGTTGAAAAGTAAACTTTCGAAGTCCGTCTATTCTTCAACGAGTTTCTTGAGAAACTTTGAATTTTTTCAGATGTAAATGCCTTGAAAGATACTAAAGACACACACAAGCGTAGACACAAGCGTAGAAAGTACTTTGGCAAATTTTTGTGAGAAAGTAAGACACCTTCATAATTATCTCGGTTCCTGGTCGCATGTAAAATTATGTACACGTAAATGTACATAATTTGTACATGTACATGTAAAATTATTTGCCGTCGCATTGATGAATTAAATACTTCAGGTGGAAGCGTATTCGAAAGTTCAGATTCGAAAAATGAAACACGGTAGGAATATATAAAGTGGAAGAAAATTATTTGGAAAAGACGTGTTAACAGGCAAAAGTCTGTATTTTCCTTCTTCGTATAGTTCACTTACTCTTCCACCATTACTGTTGCTAGGTCGCCTCTGGCTTCTTAAAATTCTAATGTGGGTTACGTTGTTTTATTATTATCCTTTACGATCACTTTTATAACATGTATTACCCCAAAACGTATGCTTACATTTAGTCCTTGCTAACATTAAGCAGGAACGCTCGATTCGTGATGAAGTTCTTTTATGTATCCGGATTATCCTTTAGGCTGCTGCTCTTCTGTGGGCCCTGTTTCGTGGAAGTCCTTGGTAAGAGGCCCTCTTCTTCCCAGCAAAAATTCCCTGTATTCCCCTCTTTTCTAGGGATCATTATTCTGAAACATATTCTTTGGAAAGGCCGAAAAGAAAACGAACAAAGTAACTATCCAGTTGACGTTACTTTATTATCGACATCTTTTATTGACAGATTTGGCTGAGAACAGTGAATGTTTTACACGAGTACTAAAAAGCGAAAGAAAGATGGGAAAGGAGTTTATTTAATGTTTTTAAATTAAATATGTGGACTTTTTTATCCTCCTATGGACTATAACAGGAAGACAAAAGTAAAGAAAAAATCTTCTTATCATAATTTATGTATAAATGTGGTTATTTTTTTACATAATTTCCGTGTCGATTTAAACATTTACCTATTCTTTGAACGAGCTTTTCGATCCCCTCTTCGTCGAACGTTGCTGCTAGTGATGTGATATGGATCTGAACTTTGCTGTGAAGCTCCTCATTATTTTGGAAGCTTTTGTCTCTAGCCCGTTTTTGTGTGTCATCTTTTTCATCATTTTTCTGTGTAGAAAATGGATTGAAAAGGGACGATAATTTCTGTGCGCTACTGTTTCTGTGTCGACACTAAATGAATGATATCCAGTCTTTTATACGGTAATTTCGTTTTTTGCATGCAATCATGATGAAAATCTTTCCTCTGGATGTTCTTTTTTCTTATCACTAAATAATCGCTTCACATTACAATTCAACACGTTAAAACACTCTCGAAACTATTCAAAAAGAACAAATTGCACCACATGGATAGCAAAGCAGAGAAAATTCCGAAAAGTTACTCCAGGAGCGCCGTCGTCAAACGGGATAAAATCTACACCGAAAAATGAAGCATGCGTCATTTTTTCTTACAAATTACATCCAGTCTGACCCGTTACTTTTCTGGACCGACGAAAAATGATTAATAATTACCGTGTAAAACAGGCTTTAGACAATTCCTTAATTCGAGGAAGTGAAAGTAAGTCGGGGCTATACATCCACGTCCATCTGCCCCAGCTGTCCCATCCAAGTCCCGTCCATCCGTCCCATCCCGTCCGTCCGTCCCGTCCATCTGTCCCATCTGCCCCAGAAGTTGATCGATCACAGCAGCGTTGTCATGAATAAGGGCATCTCCAGAAGCCAGCATTCATGTTTTTAGTTTGAACATTTAAAGCGTATTCGAAGGCTATTTTAAAATGCTAGTACCATCGGCCACCGATGAGATAAAACGATAGCGGCAGAAAATTTGGCGAAAATAGTCCCATTTGCTGCCCAGTGACCACGAATGATTCCGGGTTGTGTCCCGAGAGCCGCGTGAGCCCGGCGCCGGAGGAATCGGGGCGAGCCGCTCGCGGAGCGTCTGGCAGCGGGGCGTCGCGTCGGAGCGCCTCGCGCCGGGGGAAGGAAGCCCCGGGCCCCTTTCCCAGACGCGCAAGGGCGCGCTTTCCTCCGCCTAAATCACCCCCTTCCGCGAGGGGCGGGGGAGAGAAAAATAATAAATATATAGACCTGCCCGGACGAACCTAAAACCGGTAGCGCGGGCGAAAAGGTAGCCCAGAGCCCGGTAATTTCCACTAATAAATGTTGTTGCCGGGGGGATCGGGGCGCCCCGCGGCCATTAGGCGAAGGGGCGAGGGGCGCCGGGCGGGCGGCCACCGCCCCGCCGCCCCGCCCCGCCCCGCCCCGCCCCGCCCCGCCCCGCCCGCGAAACGCAAGGCCCCGCCCGCGGGCGATGGCGCGCCTTCCCTCGCCTCGGCCCTCAGAGCCCGTCTCAGGAACCGATACCACCGTTCCGAAATTAGGTCACGCGATTTTTACAATTTCCCTCCCTTTTGTCCTTCAATCCCACACGCTAATTGTACTTCATTCTTCTGAATAACATATGGATAGACACTTTTATAACCGAGATTTTATTCTCAAATAGAACGTTTCAATTGGTATCTCCATTTCCATTCATCTGGGGAGAAGTACAAGTCAAGGGAGAGATTTTGTATTGGCGTCGCTTTCAGTAGCTTCCAAGTCACCAGGTCACTATTCAAAAACTAGGTTGGCTCCCTTTGTAACATCTAGTAACACATTCACCCCCCTCCCTGAGATGAAAGCTGACCCCCTCCCCTTCCTTAAAAATTAGAAAGAATCCGAAGGAAAAAAAAAAGAAAATTCTGCAGATAGGTTTATGCAACCTGGTGGCAGAACACTACAATACACAGACATTACAATTAAGAATATTAATACAATATAACATTTCATATATAATCATTGATTACAATAAAAGCTATAATAATAACAATACCTACATTTTATAGCTATACAGATATTTTTAACGAAAATATACGAGACTGTTTTTTTAACTATACTGCACTTCAGTTATCCGATAGATGACGAGATACGGCGCCGACGTACACGCGGGCTTGTGGTACGAGTGCATGTGAGAGTATGTGTGTATAAGCAGTGAGGATAGGACAAGGAAGAGTAAGGAAAGATCGCATGCAGTCCGTGGCCCATTTGTTAGAGTACTGTTCCGGCCTGGTGTTGATCGGAGAAATCACGGAAAACAGCAGATCAGAGCACCCGGTCGCTAGAATGCTCTTTCTAGAATGCTGGTGACGAAAATCCTGCAACCGTCGGAATTCGAACCCTAGGTCTTACCAGTCAGGGGCACTGCAATGACATCAGTTGATGCCCTGAGCCATCTACGCCGATGTCTGAGAAACATTAATGGTGTATTAAGGATGCTTTATTCGCATTGGTTAGGTAAAGGCAAACATTATGCCATTATAATTAGTGTGATAAAAAGTAATTTACCGCCCTAGGGCGGTAAAGTAATGGCGTACTTTTCCACTGTTCTTTTGAAAATACTTTGGACTTCTTTGTCTTGAATCCTACACTTTCCACTTTAAAAACGCTTAATACTGAGTAAGCTTACTGATAACAATGTTTTCATAGTTTCTGGTATATATAATACCGGACGCGCAGCACCGCGGTGTCAGTGCTCTGAGGAAGCCTGCGACTTAACAGGCGAAACGTTGGCCTCTCAGTCAAGGATGCGGCCTCACCCGGACAGGCAAGAAGACCTGAACTCGAGCCGTGGAAGCTTACGTTTACATTTGATATCAATGTTGTCATTATGTATCTCTTGTTCGTCCGATAATGGAATATGGAATAATTTGTTGGGATCCGCACAAAATTATTCAGTGTAAACATTTGGAAAGGATTCAGCATTGGGCAGCTAAATTTACTTTCAGGGATAAGAAAATGGCAGGGTAAGATTCACTCAAAAACAGGCGATCAGTAGCAAGACTATGCGCCTTGTATAAAGGTTATAATGATCATCCAGCTTGGGAAGAAATTAATCGGCGGCTACGTATTCATACATACATCAGTAGAGTGGATCACAGGCACAAAATAAATTTAAGACAGCAGAGAACGGATGTCGGGAAATTTTCTTTTACAAATCGAACGATTACGGACTGGAATAGATTGCCTGCAAAACCCTTTGAACCCTTTCCTCAAAGCGTTCAACAGTTTAGGAAATTAATTTAGGGTATAATTAAGTAAATGAGGGAGAATAGTGTGTTACATAGCGATGCATACGTGTTCTATTGTGAAGTGAGGTGTCGTGCAGTGTATAGCTGAGAAATAAAGAAGGAAATGTTTTCAGGTCTTAGTGAAGTGCAGTGTGATCCTAATTGTATAAACATTCAATGCGGAATTAGATTATAGAAGTTTTTTTCTCTTAATGTAATTTAATGTTTAATGAATCAGTCAGTTTTTATATTATCATTATTTTTTATTATATCATTATTATTCCTATAATTAGTATATAATTTGCTAGTTATATTACCTTATTATTATTATTATTATTATTATTATTATTATTATTTTTCCAGTACATCACGACTAAAGATGTTATGAGTCAGCTGAATATAAGATCTACTCCAGGTTGCAACCAGCTACCTAAGGAGCAGATCCGGTGACTGTCAGTGCCTCTACAATACTTTGCACAAAATGTGGGCTGTTCCAATTAAAGCAATTTCTTGCACTTCCCAGTCTTATGAATTACCGTGGAGTTTAGACAAGTTCTTACACACTTTTTGCGGAACAAATCCCAGAGCTCCGATAACTATCGGGACGACCTGTCCTTTTACGCCCCACATTCGGCTGATCTCGATTTCCAAACTCTTGTATTTAAGACGTTTCTCTGCCTCCTTGGTAACGACATATTGATCACATGGCACAGCAACATCGACTAGTAAACACGATTTGTTCTCCAAATCCCGAATAACTATATCCAGTTTGTTTGCCGCTATCGTGCGATCAGTTTGAATTTGTTGGTCGTACAATATGGTACCCAATCCAACAGACGTCACCAGTTTTGGTGAGTGTTCGTACCACTTGGAGCATGTGTTCGGAACTTCGAGGGCGGTACAGATCTGCCAGTGGAGGTAGCTACACACCCTGTCATGTCTTTTCAGGTATTCGGTCTTTGCTAGGATTGGACAAGCTGAGACAATATGATCAATGGTTTCTATGTGTTCCTGGCAAATGCGGCATTTGTCATCTTGGGAAATTTTGAGAACCGCTTTATCATAATGTCGTGTTCCCAAAGCCTGATCTTGAGCAGCTACTAGAACTGCTTCCGATTCTGGCTTCATTCTTCCTCTTTTAAGCCACATTAATGATTGATCTCCCAGGCCCATTCTTCTGTAATACTCCCTGCGAATTCTCTCTTTCATTGTGTCTTTCGAGATGGTCTCAATTCCCAGATATTTGTATATTCTTATTATTATCATTATTATTATTATTATTATTATTATTATTATTATTATTGTTATTAGTATTAGTATTTTATGTTACTGAGAGACTATCTATTTTTATGTTTTTGTAATTACCTGCCACCGGGTTATACCCAATTGCAATTTAAATAAATTTATCTTTATCTATCCTTATTAAGTGATATTGAACTCTTTAACAAAAAATAGTGGGATCAAAGATTACTGGTTTTCTCCGTTGACTTGCCAGAAAAGTAAGTAATCAAAACTTTTTCCGATATGGAATTAACTTTTATTTCAAATTTAAATACTCACACACCTTTTTTTCTTGATTTGTTTGGTAACAGTGTTTCTAAAGCAGGATTTGCTGCTATTTCTATTTGCGAATCAGCACTATATTCACTCACGTCGAAAAATATACACGAAGTGTGCTTCAGTTGTTCTCCTTGTTGATAATTCTGTTGCCACATAGGGGAGAAAAAATGTGAATACCAATTCAAGGCTTAGGGCGAAATTTCACATTGTATCTAAGAAATTTTTACAAAGTGGATAAAACGTACGATTTTCGTGTCGTGACATCTGGTTACAATACTCAATTGGTTACCAAACTCGGCCTAACGGCCTCATTTGGCAATTTTCCAATCTTATATTGTAATCAGATGCTTATATCAGAATCTTATATTGTTATCAGATGCACTTATATCGTAAATAATTATTAATGGTAGAAATTCTGTTTTCAAAACAACATATTTTGACTTTCTCTAATAATGCTGCTTTTGCTTGGATGGGAACCCCTGGCTGGTTAGCACATACGCCTTGCACCACTTGGACCCGGATCCGAACTCTGGAAACCCTGTAGCGAATTAGCGAAGTTTCTGCAAGTTTTCTCGTGTTTCTCGCGTATTCTCTTCCTCTAATTCTACCATTTTCCCATCATCATTCACTTTATTATTATCTCTATCAAATTCTCATTTACTCATATCCTAACTCATCAGATCCCACGACCTAACTAGTTAAAGGGCTCGCATACCAAAATAAGTAAATGTTGCTTAAAAAACATGGAAATTTTGTGTATCGTCTGATTGCAGATTATACTTGCTAAATCACCTCTCCTTACGTATAAGATTGCATCGCGCGTGGCAGAGATTTATCGATGTTCTTTGTGAACAAATATCTTCAGCTGTTATTGTGTATCAGCATCTTTAGAGGGTACTGTGATTTAGACATTAGTTTTTTGAAATAGAGCTAATTTCGTCGACAAAGTGTATTTACTACCGTTATTGAAGTATGTAAAGGCAGGAGATTGCGTGCCGCGCAAAGAGAGAAATCTCGACATGAATGGTGTTCACGAAACAACTTTGTTTCTCTGAGGTGGCTTCTTGTGCTCATGCATGTAATTCCTTCTGAGAAAATAGCTTGTGTGCAATTAACTACAGCAGTTGCTGCAATTGAAACAAATGCATTAAAAATATGTTGGTATTAACGAGCGGAGATGCACCTACATAGAAATGGCAAATAACAATATCTCTTTTCTTACCGATTTTTAGATTAGCATGTACATGTTTCGTAGCTTAATTTTATGCTACGATTCCCCAGAATACTTGAATTTTTTATTTGAGAAATGATTGACCATCAAAAATGTGATGAATCATAGGTTATATTTAAGCTAGCAAAATATAATTTACTTCGATGATTGATCTAAATGATCAATTCCAAAAAATAAAATTCAAAATATTTGAAAATTGAATAAAGTAATTTACAACCAGCCGTTACTTCGAATTATTCAAGTAGGTAATGAAAAAGCTTAAGCTTGTATATCCCTTACAGAATCATGAGTGTAATTTCGCAGAGTGTGGATTTTACAGGAATGCTGGTTGGCTTGTTTTATTACAGTGAAATAGCTGTTCTATAAGTGAAATTAGTTTAATCGTTGGAGAATAAAAATAATTGCATAATGTGAAGAAGTACATTATACAGCACAGAGGAAAGTCAAATAACAATCCAAGTGAAGAGCTGCAGGAGATGATATTCGTCGCCTCAGTGCGCGATCTTCATAAATGTCTCAATATTTTATAATTATACGCGTCTTACTTGGGTGTCCTTTCCTATTTTTTATCGTATTGAGAAGGAGCTTGCAATGCATTCTTGTGCAAATGTGGTCTGAGACACCCAAAACGTGAAATGCGACACCATCCTCACATGAAGAAATTAAGCTTAAGAACGGCTGTGTTGCGTGCTTGCTGGGTGAGGGAGTGGTGAGGATGCAGGCGTAGGCGCATCCCGCTGCAAAGCGCACTTTCAGCATGGAGCGTCCTCTGTTGAACGGAAAGCAACACAGAACGAGGGAGCTTTGCGCCTGTGAGGACAGGTTCTTGCGTGGCGTGTTGGCGAAGATGCCATTATCTGTGTCCATTCGCCACCATAGCAGTCTGACCGCCTTATTGTGCTCATGTTCACTGTTCGTTGTTCTTTCTCTGTTTTCTATCTGTAGTGTTTTCTGTGACTTCAGTACTTAGTTCTCGGATAGCGTTTCACCCTCTCTCTTTGATTTTTATTTCCTATCCTCCATTAGTCCTCTGTCTTCCTCACTTTCCCTTTCCTTCTCCTCGATCGTGCATTCCTTCGTCTTTTCCCTTTTTCTGTTCTCTTTTTCTTTATTGATCCATTCCCTCTCTTCCTCCACCTTTTCCTTCTATCTACCAACTCCTTATATTTTCTCAACTTTTCGTTTCTTTTCAGCTTTTTCTGTCTCGTTTCTTCTGTTTCTTGGATTTCTACAACTTCTTTTAGCATTGCCTAAGACTTTTCTGGAGTCACATTTCTTGTCCGTTTTCTTTCTTCTTTTTCACTTTCTGATCCATCATTTCCTGTTCCCTGTTGGCTCGGTAATTTAATCATTCCTCTCGTGTATTTTTTCATCGCTTTGGCGTACATCTTCCGTGGCGTTTCGTCGTCTTCGATTCTCTCTGTTCGTGTCGTGTTTCCGAGCCGCGCTGCTTCGCCTCCGTCGCCGCCGCCTCCGTCGCCTGCGTCGTAAGAAGTTATCACCGGCGCCGGACAATCTATGAGACGTCCCCGCGTGCTCACCGGCTCGCTCGCGCCGTGCAATTACGACCTTGAATAACTTCCATTACAAGATGACGATTTCCTTCTTTTTGTCTGCACGGCCGCGCTTCGCAGAATCCATTACCGAAGCTTTCCGGTGCTGTTTCAGGTTTGCGGCGATTTATGTTGGATTCTGGGATACTTACTCAGCATTGCGATTGAAAATACGATGTCGGAATTTCACTTACATTTCAGCGTTGAATTTCAGGGCGTACAAAATGTTTGTAAAAAGGAATTGAAGAATAATGAATTAAAGACAAGGTGATTATGAGGTTTTAAGCCCTTTAATTGTGAATCGAATGATTATAGCTACTCGCGCGTGGGAATCTGAACACGTACAAAAACACACAATATTTCTTTTCTTTGGATAGTGAAAACTTTAATCCCATAGAATCATGAAAATCCGTTGGACATGGAAGAAACTCATCGTAAAACAACGGCGATTCTGTTTGCGGCAAAATAAGAAAAACCAGAAATAACACAAACCCGTATGAATTGATTTCTTGTTGACTTATTATCCACAGTGGAAACTAACAGCTAATTATTTCAAAGACTGCTTGAAAAAGGAGATTATATTCTGGACACGACGCTCTCACTTCATTTTCTTTTTCTTTCTGTTTTGTTTGAGAATTTTAGAACCGTACTCCTACGAAATCCAGAAAAATGGTCAAGTATCGTCTTAGTGTATCCAGTAAATGAAAATACCCATCAACGTATTGAAAGTTTACTAAGGATGACGTGCGGCCATCGCATTGATTCCTCGAGATATTCGAGTCCGGAGCGGGAACAGTATGGCTCTGACCACCCCCGCGACGGTGCGTCTCACGGTTAGAAGCGCAGTCTTCCGAGAAGCGTCGGCGTCTGCGGGGTGTCGCTTTTCGACGAGGTATCGGAGACGCGGCGCGGCGCCGGGGACAGGAGAAGACGGGGCGAAACGAGACGGAGCGGGGCCGGGCGGAGAGACAGGTCGACACGCGAGCCCGCGGCTGCGGTCGCGCGCGCGCCTCCGATCCCGAGAAGGGGCGCGGCCGGTGGCGACCGCAGCGAGCGGGCGCGACCGCGGCGGCGGCGGGGGCGGCGGCCGCGGCGCGTGGCGCACGTGCCCCGCGCCGGAAATTGCGCCAGAGCGTCGCCTCGCGTCGCGTCGCGTCGTCTCCGGCCACTGCCGCCCTCGGGGTCACGCGGCGTCGCCCGACGCGCTCTCCCCAGCGGTGGCCCGCGCGCGGCGGACGCCGCCGGGGAAGCTGTGGCCCCAAGGGGTGGGTGGAGGACATTGATTATTCTAGAGATTGTGCGGGTTCTGGGGTTTCTGGACTTATTCAATCTTGTATGCGCATAAATTATCTGGATTGTGTCTGCATCGGTGCGTTTTGGAGACCTACGCGGAGAGCTCCAGGCTTTAGTCCCGTGTAAAGCTCAGGGTGTTTTCCGCAGTGATTGAAGCTTGGTTGGCTTTTGATACTACCCGTGTTCCATCTAACCCTTCATTCTTTTGTCTCAGTATCTGTATTGATCCAACTATCATCCAAACAGTCTATGTTAACAGTAAACCAATTTCGGCATTTGCCAAAAAAGGGGAGATCATAAAGACGTGTTATCACTCACCATCATTATTATTCTACAGAAAGGATGGAATTTATTTGGAACTATGTGGAAGATTTTGGTGGATATGGGAATGAATCCAGGAATGACTGAGTTGTTATAATACTAGAGCGACCAGCTACAAGTCGCATTATCCACGTTGGTGGATGCCAGCTCCGCCACTTCAACTATGGTTCTGTGGACGGGCGGTGCAGGCAGCGCCGAGCGCAGGCAACAGGTGAGGGCGCGGGCAAAGAGGGCGTAACCGGAGCGACGGGGGCGACGGGAGCCGGGGCGGCCACGGCGACCACCGCGAACCCGACCCCGAACGCAGCTCAAGTGTCCCGAAGCCTCAGCAGCGCGCGCCACCGCCTTCCTCCACTGCCGCCCCGCAGCGCCCACGCCCGCCGCCGCCGCCGCCGCCCGTGACACCTGTCGCTCGCGGCGACGCGACGCGATGCGACGCGGCGCGGCGCGGCGCGCCCGGGGCGTGGGGCTGGGCCGGAGCCCGGGCCGGGGCCGGGGCTGGGGCCGGTTCCCGCTCGGGGGAAAGTGGCGCGGGAGTCCGGGCCCCCGCCGCTCACCCGCGGCTTCCGATGCGCTCCGCGGGCAGGCAAGCGGAGCAATGAGTGCGTTTCCGAGACTGCGCCCGGCGATCGATTCGTTAGATGAGTTGAGAACGGGGAGAGGGGAAGAACTGACTGAGATGGTCTCTTACCAGGATCTCGTGTTAATAACCTTGTAAGGACAATTCAAGTAATATACGCCAGAGGAGAGTCTATTGTAATTGGGTCGATATTTCTTGGCGCATGAAGGCCTGTCTTCACGATGGAATATCTCGAGGCATTTCGCGTCTCTCTCTGTCGCGCCATTAGCTGTCGTATTATTGCCCGCACTGCTCGATACGGTCGCAATACATTACGTCTAACGACACGACCGAGAAAGACGCAAAATGCCGTGAGATATTCCATCGGGAAGACAGACCCTCACGTCCAAGAAATAAACACCCAAGTATAGCGCCAATTCATGTTTTCTCTATTCTGTTAAAATACTGTTCACATTGAAAAACATTGAGATTTGAATATCAAGTAAGATCGTTGATTTCATTTCTGCTTTTCTGAACGTAAATTTAGAATTGTAGATTTTGTGATTATTTTCATTTCTCCTCTGCGTGATATACATTGCCTTGTGTTACGGCCATGTTATCACGTCTTGCTATCGCTGGGCGATGCCATAGGTTATTGGGTCCACAAAACAAATTAAAAGTCAAGATATAATCATACGTAAGTCCTGAACTTTTAAATTTAAAGTGATCTTTTCAAATGACAAAAAATCATATGGAGTGTATGTTTTTGGAAATTAGAAAATGTGTTCCTGGTAAAGTTCTTTTAGAAACAAAGAAACGTTGAAATTCATAGAACCATCGCTAAGTAGGTATGAAAATAGCCGAAAAATATAACAGAATGTTTGTACTATTAGTAGCGAAACGTCACACTGTCACATGTCAACATGTTTTGTAAAAACACTGCCAGTATTTATATGTGAAGCGTCTCTAAATTTTTGTTTATGGCGATGATAGGAAATCGAATTGTCACACAAATGCAATTCATAAATAAAGATTTTCTAATTACGCCATTTTCGATCAAAAGATCCCTCTAATTGTGACAGGTACTTCTTTAATTCATTAGCATATTGGGTAAGTGTAGAGGAAATAATATATTTTTGGTAATGTTTTAGTCGCTGAATACTAGTTATTTTCTTCAAGAAAAACTACCGAAGGAACCAGTTTGTTTTAACATTTCGTTATTGTAACACGCGTGTTCCAATTAACCGTCTCATCGTCTGAGAAGTTAATTAACTGTGTAAAATGATATCGTCTTTTCTGTGTTCGATATTATGAGAAGCGTGCAAGTGGATGTCACTTATGACTACAATGGGCTCTTGAAACTCAGCTCCAATGCGGTGAATGCAGTTCTTCGCAGATGGCGCCATCTGTTGGAGTCCCTTGAACTTCTCCGAAGCGCCACGTTCAACGGGAAGGAGCCTCACGATACAATTTGAAATGGGTGAAAAGCGAAAGAATGAAGAGTTTGCTTTCGAAATGTTTTCTGCAAAAATTCCTTTTATATACCGAGTATCATGTTGATGATTGTACATAGGGTGACTTTATACTCTGATCGAATAGTATGCCATTTTCCTAGAAAATATTCCTAAATGTTACAAAAATACAAATCTTAATGTTACATTTGTTAATGTTACTTAAAATTAAGTAAACGCATTATACACGAAAAGAAGTATACGTCAATATTTAATTTTAGTTTAGCACCGGATTTATAAAATGTAATCAATACAGAAATAAAATAAGCAATGGGCCTTTCACTATAAGGCGCGGAACATACTTCATGTACAATCTTGTACATACTTCATGTCACATAATCTAACTGTATTATTTACACAACACATACACACATATGAATGAATATGGACACATAAATATGCAGCACAGATCAACAACACAGGAGATTCACTGTGCCAGCACACTGAGGTACACTCCCACACACCATAAACTCCTAATGACAATGCCTCCCCCCACCATATACCATCATAATGTTAGTGAAATTCCCTCCGCACTCATTTCGATAACGCACATACGGATTTAAAGTCACGTGCACAAGATTTCCCTAAATGACCCTTTCATTATTCTTATGAATTTGAGATAAAACATTGATAATAACCTCGCCCATTCTCGAGGTGATGTCATTTACACCGTCCCACCACCACTCTATATCGATTTAGTTACAACCTTCTTCCTTTTAAAAATTAAAAGATACTAGGTTCTGACGATTCAAATCATGGAATCAACTTTAAAACTTCAGAAAGTCTTTTTTAAAAAGTTAATAAACAACTGTTTAGTGATGCTAGATTACACTTAAATAAGAATAAGCCATTATAACAGAATACTATCATCTTATTTTCATAGTAACAATACAACTCTAATTGTTCATGTTTCGACCCATATTTGGGGTCATCTTCAGATACAAGATGAACACTTTCATAAGTGTGAGTCAAAATCTCAGCAAATCCACATTAGTTCACTTGAATATAACATCATCTGACTATACATTTGATCTTAAGGCCGTGCAGAATAGTAGGTATTAATAATTATTGCTGGTGACGTCCGTCTTAATCATATTGTGGATACATCATCAATCTGCTCAAATGATGTTACCAAGTATATGTGGCCATGCTGAGATTTTGACTTACACTTATTAAAGTGTTCATCTTGTACATGAAGCTGACCCCAATTATGAGTCGAAACGTACATTTGCGAGTTGTATTGTTACTATGAGAATAAAGTGATTATATGTCTGTTTTAATGGTCTATTCTTATTCAAATCCATCACAAACATGTATTAATCTTTATAGATTACACTAAGTTGACATTTACACAATACGTAATTATTTTAAGCTGGGACAAATCCAAAACCATCTGTTATCATCTATCGGTTAACCGTTACGGCAAACGTTATCTAAGCATTGAAGCAAATAAAAATCTACAATATGCAACACACATAACTCAGGCAATGCTCCAACAAAAGAGTTTGTTGACTTGACGGGAACAGAGAGGCTCGTGGGCACGGAAAGAATCAATAATAGTAGCAACTAGTGGTGCTACAGAATGGCACAGACTTTCCCGTATTAGTTTTCTATTTTCTTGGGTCTTCGCTAGCTATTCGGAATTGCCACACATTCTTTCTTGCCAGTTACCATCTATCACCGCCAAAAGTACACTTTTTGTCATTTTCTTAATTTTTCGGTTTCCTGTTGGTAGAACAAAAATATTAATTTTAGAATATTAAAGAACAATAAACCCTTGTCATAAATGGCAATTTTCTTTTAAAAATCATGTGCCGTTCAAGAGGAAATGGCGTTTTAGCGCTACTCAAAATGCGAAATTTGAAGCTCATTTTCACAGAAAATGTTTGAGTTTTCAAAATATTTTATTTGAAGTTATTTGAAGCACTTACACTCACAAATATAATCATGTTTACAAATTGCAAAATGTGCATATTAAAGATGTGAGAGATCTTTCAAAAAAAAAAAAAAATTATGTAATTTTTGAAAAAAAAAATCAAAATAAACTTTACGTCATATTAAAGAGTGTAATTATCACTATCTGTTACAAAAGTTTCAAGAAAAAAATTGCAGCCATATACGAGAAAATGGCGTTTGAGCATTTCTGAAAATGCCGAAATTTGAGCTACCTTTCACAGAAAACGGTAGTGTTTTCGAGAAACTTTACTTTACATTATTTAAAGCACATATACTCGTAAATATAATAATGTGAAAAAATCGCCGATAGTGAAAATATTAACGACGTGAGAGACAAGTAAAAAAATTTAAATTTTTGTAATTTTTGAAAAAACCAACCGATAGACCAAAATGGCTTTTATGTCATTGATAGAGTACATTTACCACTATCCCTACCAAAAGTTTAAAGAAAAAATTTGAAGCCATTTTGGAGAAAATCTTGTTTTTGTAATTTTTTAAAATTGCACATATTGCACGTAATATTGCACGAAAACTACTAAAATTTTGAAAAACATTTACTTGACCTTTATGAAAGAACTCAATATGCAGAACAAATTTTATTTGAAGAAAAAATCTCTATCTTCAATTTTGTAGTTGGAGAAAGACGCCGAAAAGAAGTCAAACTTTCACAATTTTCGAAAATTCAGAGCTGTACGTAAAAATCGGACCTATGCCATGTTAAAAAGTGTATTTTATTCTATTCATACAAAAAATTTAAAGAAAAAATTTGGAGCGCGGGAAATCCCCGGGGGGCTTCATATAAAGTACCACCAAATTTTGAAGAATCTTTTTCAAAATCTTAAAGCTTTGACTAGAATCAGATCGACCGGGGAATATCCATTTTGGAAGAAATCGTAAGTATGGTTTAGGCGCTAGCAGTGTTCACAGACGGACAGACAGACGGACGGACAGACGGACGTTTTCCTTTCAATTGGGTTTTCGGTATCAAGGACCTAGAAAACAGGGTTTCTGGCTACACCACGCGTTAGGAGATTTTTTTTCTTAATTTAGCAACTGGTTTTATCCACTTTTTCGTTATCACGGCCCGGCAATGAATTTTTTCCGCCGAAAATTGGCCATTTTTTCGCGCAGCATTACATAACTTTCCCTATACTACGTATATCACTCTGTGTATACGTACGTAAACGGGAAAGTAAAAATTGTCAAGGGAAAAGAGGAAGGAAAAGCGCGGGAAATCAGTCCTAGACACGAGCGACGGGGTCCACCGAAGTCAAACGCTGGGCTGGACGAAGAGTTTGCGTTTATGCGCGGTACCGGCGGCGGTTTGCCGAAAAAAAGGACGAAGCGGTGGCGGTGGCGGTGGCGGTGATAGGGCTGCGGCGACGCTGGCGCTGGCCCGGGCGGAGAAGAAGCTGCTGCCGTTAAGGTATTTCCGCCGGGAACAAAGACAGGGCTGGAAATGCGGAGAAACCAGTTGGGCGGGCGCGGGCGCAGGGTCGGGCACCGCTGCGTCGCGCAGCCTCGCGCAGCCCCGCGCAGCCCGCCCCGCGCCGCGCCGCGGACGCAAGGTGCCGGCTCGCCCGTCGCCGCCAACGCGACGCCGCAACCCCCTCTTGCACCCGCGCCGCCGCCATTGCCACTCCGTCTCGGCCGCTTTCCTAACCATTCTGATCAGGGGCAGATCCAACCGATCATTTTGGGGGTGGGGGAGGTATCAAAGATTTTTGTTAAATAATGAACATATTTATTATTATATTGTTATTGTTTCTGTAACGTAACTTTGGTAATAAACTATATTATTGTTTAAATAATTACATAATTCTATTATAAATAAACATTTAAATCAATTTGCCACCTAAAGGAAGGTAACAAACGAAAATTCTAGGCGTTTTGGAAGGGGCATAGCCCCCATGTCCCCCTCCCCGGGATCCACCACTGCTTCCGATCCAGACTGAATAATTCTATCTATCGACTGGAATAGCTCAGGGCAACAACTGGAGGGTCTCTCACCGGGAAGTCGTAGAGTTCGAGTGCCGATGGTGGCGGATTTGCGTTGCTAGATGGGTGTGTCGAATTCAGCCGGTGTCTGGAGGAGAATTCTAGCTGCCGGCTGCTCTGATCGAAGGGTTTCTGCGGTCTATTCGATCAATATCAGCCGATAATCGGAGCATTCTTTAACAAATGGACCTCAGACCGCATGCGAACTTTCATTCTTCATCTTTTCTTCCTCCTCTTTCCTACATACACACACACACACACACACACACACACACATACACAGAAACAAACACACACACACACACACACAGACACCTACTCTTATAATTACTAAACTACCACACATCTCGAGAGACCGAAGCTTTGAGCTTGTTCCGACTGGGGTGGTGCCCTCTGAGATAGCCGGTTGACAGACGTGCAGGTAGGCACTGGATTTCACGTTCCTGCGGGAGAGGAGCACCGCCTCCTCCCGAAGTAAATCATCCACTACGCCTAAGGGACTAACATTCGACTCGTCCGGAAACAAAATAATCAAGCAAGCAATCACTATTAATTTTATTTCGTTGTGAAAACTTTTGGTGCATATTAAATGCTACACACGCAAACATTGACTTACTTGCATATTATTTTTGTTGTTAATTAATGTAAAATAGCTTTATTGTGAGAATGGAAGGATTCACTCCTGGTTGGAAAACATTAGTGGGAGACGTGTTTGACATTTAGTGTGAATATTTTTAATTCCTGATGGACCTTCAGCTCCGTATTGATATTGTCTTTACCTTCCAATTTTAAAGGGAGAGGAAAATGTCACATTTGGGCATTATGCTTAAAACTGAAAAATGTTCCTTTCCCTCGACAGCGATATTTTCGTTTTGTGATTGTAGTGTAGAAAACAACCTCTTACCGCAATTTTATTAGAGCGTAGATCATCCAAATTACTGAATGACTGATTCGTGTTCGCCCTCGTCTCCTGAGACACCTTTGTCTCCGATAGGAGTATTGAATTATTTATTGTCGCAGGTTTCCGTTTTATAACAAACCGCTTTACTACATGCCTCTCTTGCGAAGCCCTGACGGGATTTGTATAGAAACAACGCACTGAGATTGACGCGTCATCGGCCGCGGTCCGCGCCCACTGAGTGCGGTGAGATCGGTCGCGTCGCGCCCGTCCCATCGCGTCCTTCTATTTGCAAATCTGGAGCACGGGCTGCCTGCCGCCGCCGCCGCCGCCGTGGCCGCCGCCATTGCCGTCGCGGGCCGCGGCGCATTAGAATAATGGGCTAGCGCCGGCCCAAATTAAGGAAGCGGCCACCGGATATGGTTCATCATATCGGGCTCATGGCCAGGGGCGATCAGGCGGGCCCCTGCGCGCTCCTCCGGGCGACGGTTGATGCCCGCGAGGCAGCCGGAGACCCGCCGCAGCACGCGAGGACGACGGGTGTTGTGTCTCTGGACGCGATTCAACTTTAGTGTCGGTGCTGATAACGAAAGTCTCATTTTGTATTTGAGAAGATAAGGAAGGTTTTGTTCTGAAAGATTTGAGAATGGGAAGAATACTGTTTGGGACGTGATACTGCTTCTAACTTATGTGTCTCGTTACATTATTCCTTTCATTTTCCTTACATGGAAGATTAAATTCCAACCATCCGTTCAACTGTCAATATTAATTCTTTGTAAATTAGGATGCTTCGTAGCAAATACGGTGTTCTGAAGTTATTTGTTTCTTATATCCCAGCTTCATACTTTGCCCCAAGTATTATTATCAATAGCAAAATTACCGTATGTTAACACATTATTTTAAAACAACCCCCAAAGGTTATGATGTTTTAGGTATCACAATTTTTTTGTAATGTTTGGTAAAGATGGAATGTTTGCTTCCAGATTTACAATGTTCATGCAATCAAGCAATGTTGGTCGAAAAATTAGTGTCGAGAATATTGAGAAAATGTTTGATCTTGACTTACTTTACCTTTCACGCCGACATCACACCTTCGATTTACTCTTGCAGTTGTTTTCATGCATTAATAGGTCCAACATTCCTAACTCACTAAACGGGTTTTAGTTTGCGTTCCTGAAGAAAAAAATCCCTAGTGGTTGATATACGCTACCTATACATTAAAAATTATTTATTTGAAGAGAACAGTACTCGTAAACTTATAAGAAGAGAGAAAGACTCGATCAGAAGGAGATCGATAGCCATGTTCTACATTGATTATTTAGCGATTCCGGGTGCGTCAGCTATTACGGTCGTTTGTCCTTTAACTACAGTGCAGTTTATATTCCTGGTGGTGGCGATATTAATATTCTGCTGGAACGTGAAATCCTGCGCTGACCTACACGTCAGGTTGCAGAATTTTTCCTCTCCAGATCTTCCAGCGGGGCACCCAGCCTGTGGGGACAACCTCTAAGATCCCTCTTGGTCTCTCCACATGTGTAATAGTGTACAGCATGTAAGTGTGTGTGTGTGTGTGTGTGTGTGTGTGTGCGTGTGTGTGTGTGTGTGTGTGTGTGTAAGGGAGAGAAGAGGGAGGAACGAAGGGGAAGGCGAGATTGCGCGCGGTCTGTTGCCTTCATTTCAAGCTTCTTCGCCGACGTTTGCCCGGATTAATCGGAGAAACCGTGAAAAACTCCTTCAAACAATGTTATGTTTTCTTTGTGCATGGGACTGGATGTCCATAAAAATTAGGACAGCTCTATAGGTATGTTTTAAATAGTTGCAACAGATTTTACGACATAACTTTGTTACACACGCACTCGCGCACGTAGATACTAAATTGTTGATGCACCTATCAATTAGATTACTGAGGATGACCGTCGTTTAATTTTAATTGGACTTAGAAACTTCCAAAGAAAGAAGGATTAGGAAACAAAAGATGGTAAGGGATGCCTCAGCTTGATGGACATTCCAAGGGTGCAAAAACGAAAATGTTCCGTCTGTCGTTCTCTCATAAAACTTGTTGGTCCAAAACATCGTAGAGGCTCTCATTCGTCCTTTCGTTGGCACAAGGACAATGGAGTTAATGGCTGCATATTTGGCGATGGATGCAGAGCCAATGGCAGTGTGGTAGCGTGAAGCAACTTGAAACAAGGAAGCAGAGGCGGAGATGGATGTCCAGCGGAGAGGAGAGTTGAAGATACTGCGGAGGTAATGATGGTGATAGATGTAAAGATGCTAATTGTGATGGCTTCAGCGGTGGCGATGAAGGTGGTGATATTGTTCTGCAACGATGTAGGAAGTGGGGATGAGGTCAGAGACTTATTCCTAGCAGAGTCGAAGGCAATGGTCAACCGGTGAGAGTAGGACAAAATGAAACAAAAAGCTAGTCGCAATGGGATTTAATTGATTACTCGTGATTCCGCCCGCGTCAACAGCTAAGATGGTTAGTTCCGTAAGTATAGTGTATGTTTTTGATCAGGATGGGGCGGTGATTTTGCCTCGCTGTACGGCGAGGTCCCGCGTCGAACTACACGTTGGTTAGGTTCCCTTCCAACCATCTCCCACCAGCGGGGCACCGCCCTTGCCGGGACAAGCTCTAAGCTCCCAACCGGTCTCCCGGCATGTATGGTAGTCTAGTGCGTGTAAGTGTAACTGTGTGTAAGGGTTGAGGATAGGACAAGGAATAGAAAGGAAAGATCGCGCGTGGTCCGTAGCCCGTTTGATAGGGAACTGCTCCGGTATCTGCCTGGTGTTGATTGGAGAAACCAGGAAAACTACCGATCAGAGCAGCCTACCGCTAAAATTCTCGTCCAGACAGCGGCAGAACTGGCTTGTGTCGAAAATCCTGACACCATCGGGAGTGGAACCCCAAGACCTCGCGGTCAGAGACACTGCAGTGACATCAGTTGATGACCTGAACCACCTCTCCCAGTTGTTGATGGAAGTGAACGCAGGGATAGTGTCAGCAGAGTTAACGGCAAAGGGGACGAAAATGGCAATGGTGAAGGCGGAGGCAGAGGGGAAGAGGCGAAGGGAAAGAAGCAGTTGCGGAGTGCAACCCGCGTGCGGCAGAGGAGGAGGGGCGAAGGTAAAGACGCAGGAATCGGCGCCCGAGCGAAAGCCGACAAAGGCCGCTCCGGAGTGCGAAGGAGGCCTGCGTCGATGACTGCGCGTCCGATTACGCGGGAATGCGCTAACGAGCGGAGGCGCAGCGGCGAGCCACGGCCTGGCGCTTGGCGCTCCGCCACAATGGGATTGCATTTTGAACTCGGATTCATATTCTTGGTACGTTTTTTCAAAACTCACATGCAGTTTGATAAGTAAAAAAGATTGATACACGTAAAAAAATATTAATTGTTTTATTCAAGAGTACTTTCTAAGCAGAGCTTAGAAATTTGAGTACAGCAATATCTGTGGGACAAACTTCTCAAGCATAAATTAGAACTTAAAATAACATTTTTACAACTATTACATTCCACAAAGTGTATGATCAACGAGTGACTTTTACAAGCATAAGATATACCTATCTGCTACGACTTCATAAATTTCCATGCCTCTCAGCAGAAATATACGATTTATGGTATCACTTAAAATAAATTAAAAACGAAACTCGCGAAACTTAATGAAGAGCAGATGGAGAAAATGAGTTTTGAGAATAAGAACTTTATTGAGTATTTATCTCGTAGTTTGAAAATATTTTTCTTCTCCTATTAACATTTTTAGTACTAAACATTGCTATTGTTATTTTCTTCTAATTGATCATGTGCGACAGCGTGTCTATGTAATTGTAATCTAATTTTTATTAGCATCTCATATTTGATCTGGTATATCACATTAGTAAAACTGGCTTCCACACAATGTAATTGAGAATGTTAAAAGAACGCTCCTTGTAGAAACATTAGTAAAATAGTAGTACCATAACAATACTTTCTTGTATTATTGGTAAGGGTTACGTAATGTGATTTACATTGCAACTTCTATCCTACTAATATTTCAGCCATCACTTGAAAAACGCCTAACCAAACGTTGCTCGAGAGGTTTGAAAGAAATACACATCTTTAATTTTTTGAAAATTCAAATGTTGAAAAGAAAATTACTTTTTGGCTTGAATTTAGTATGGTGTGTTCCTGAAACAATAATTGAAGAAAAAAATATTTTTTCAGACTCGGATTTGAACTCCAGCGCTGGTGATGGACAAGAGTCCGAACGCTTTTCTCGCTATTTTCCGTGCGCTATAGGCTATTGTGTTAAAAGCGATGCATTTAATTTGCTGTATTGAATTCCCCGCGTTGCTGTGAATCTGACATATAATCATGACGTGAATAAAAATTACGTAAAAATTACAAATATTTAAATAGTAATTCATGCCATTATATAAAGATGTAATGGTGAGGAATAGATTGGATTAAGAAAAAATCTAACTTTAGTTTTGATTGTGAATGAAAGGTCCGAAAAACTTGGCAATTTTTGCAATTTAAACTTTTGCAATTTTTGCAAATTAAACTTTTGTAATTTTCCAAATTACAGAGCTTTTAATGAGAATCGTACATAGGCCATATTATTACGCGAACTTTATTCTGTCAAAACATTTAAACAAAAAGTGTGAAGTCTTTTCCGAAAATCGTGTTTTCTATTTTTAAGTCTAAAATATTAACTATATATTTCTTTAAAAGTCATTTAAAAATATTTGACCTAATTTAAAGATCTAATTTTAGACAACAGTTGTCAGTGGCAAAAAAAATATATCTTCAAAAGTGTACGAAGGGGTCAACAAACCTTAACTTTTACAATTTTCGAAATTTCCAAGGATTTATTGAAAATCGGATATGCGCTGTTTTATAAACGTAGTTAGTTTTACTTGAATAAACGTTTTAAAATATCCTTGGAGCATTTGTGTTAAGTACACGCAAAAAATTAACAGGTCCGATTTGTATACTGAGTCATCAGTCAGATCGTTGGAGGAACATCCTTTTTTGGTGAAAACTATGTATGTTTTAGGCGCTAGTGTTGTTCGAGGACAGACAGGGTTTGAGAAAAAAATCGGAACCAAGGACTCCCAAATCGAAAATTTTGAATACAGTATGTAAATGATAAATATTTCGTGTACGAAAAAAGAGAAATCTTTGAATTCGAGAAAACGATTTATTCTATGAAAAAAAACGTGTTTTTTTCGTGCAGTATTATATAACTTTATCTATACGGAAGTAGTGTTCGTGAAAAGGAAAAGCGTGCTAGTTTGATTTCATAATATATCTCAACAATGGCCCATATGTAGCGTGTGGTAATAAAATGACCGTAAAAGACACTATTTTCGCTTCACTTATAGATTTCATTATTTTTAAAATTCCACATGAATGTGCTTTTGAGCTGAAACTTGTTAAATACACCACTAGTAAGATTTAGTAGTGCCGTTTCGGAAATCATTTAGATATTTTAATTTTTGGGTGTACTTTACCTGAAGCCCCTGTGGCATTTTCAAGTTGTTTTAGAAAATGGGTGACTTTTTTGTTTTGTTCTTTTTCTTTGTTTTGCTCGAAAGTGCATTTATAGGAATGGTACAGTTCCTACTTTAATTAAAACCTCTGAAATTTTGAAAATTGCAAAAGTTTAAATTTATTTTTATGATTAAAGCCAGAGATTTATTTTTCAGTGTAATATTTCCCCCCCAATTTTATACATTCAAATAATGTTACGCACTTTTTAAATATATATGAGTTTTTGTTGAGTAATAATTAGTAACACAAGAGGAGGAATAGTTTCGGTATCCCCGCATTCCCTCTAACATTTGTCGAGAACCACAATTTGTCGCTACAAAAATATTACATCTTATTTTCGGTAAAGCATTGTCGAGATAAAAAATTATCAACAAATTTGAAAAGTACTGTATTCTTCGAAAATTTACAGGCGTTCCGTGGATACTATTTTTAGTCAATGCACGTCTGGC
The DNA here is from genome assembly GCA_031308135.1 of Acheta domesticus. Taxonomy (NCBI): domain Eukaryota; kingdom Metazoa; phylum Arthropoda; class Insecta; order Orthoptera; family Gryllidae; genus Acheta; species Acheta domesticus. Next base: position 244,101,327 of record JAHLJT010009436.1, on the reverse strand, counting down.
AACATTCGTTTTAAGGTTTTAATTTATTTTATACTGCCCCGTTGATATCAGAACTATTTTATATATTTTTAATGGCAGTGAAAATATTAGTTTATAATTTTTCAAAGCATGTGTTTTCACCGGGACGAGAATAAATGAAGAAACTGAATTGCTCATCTGCTGGAGCGCCTGGACTCGTGGCAACCCGCGCGCCTCGGAGAATGTGCGGGAAGCAACTGTCCCCTTCTCGAAGAAGTTATTAGAAATCCCTAAATGTACAGGAAACCAGTATTTTCTCACTTGTTTGCTTATTCTTTGCATTCATTTTCTTGGATATATTGGATATACTTATTTTGAAGAAAATAAGATACGTTTCTTTACATTAAAAAAATTGTAGTACATTGAAAACGATCATAACACATTTTAATCGAAAGTTGTTGCGATAAGATGCGTCACAGTAAGTTAGTGTCCCACATCCTCGTAAGTGAAAAGTCAAACATTATGTTAAGTGTCTGATGGACCCTAATTTAAATTTGAGATCCATACAGCGTTGTATGATTAACTAAATACTGAAATATCGGAACCCAACTCGTACCCAAATTAATTACGGAATAATGCTTCATTTATAAATACATTAAAGGAAGCACGATTTAATAATTGGCATGCAATAAGTATATCCTGGAATTTTGGCAAAATGCCTTTCAGGTTTTTTTTTGTTTTTTTTGTTTTGTTTTTTTACTGAGAAAGAGGGTGTGTACAATTTTTTTTAAAAAAAAGTTTATCTATAGCTTATTTTACTTTACCGTCACACGGAGTGTCATAAAAAACTCTTAAGATTTTCTATTCTAACGTAGTCTTCTATCAGATAGCAATGGTCGCATATTTGAAATTTAACACCATTGTGTTCTCTGAAAGTGGTTACTCAGGCAATGTATTTTCTCGTTTGGGAATCATCTTCCGATTTCTCGATATGTCAGCAAATTTTAGTTGTTCGACACTGGCTGTCAACTAATAGAATGTGTATGTACTCATTTGACGTTATGCTTTGAATTAATTAATGTTAATGTGTTTCTGTAGAAAAAATGCCTCGACAACTCTAAAATTTTTGAAATAAATATGTGAAACAATTTGAATCTCTGGCCACAATTGAATATTTGGCCATGAAACATAGAGATATTACGTTTTTCACAGAGATGGCTATTGATAAAAATTATTCAGTTGCATAAGCTTCTCAGTTTTATTCATTATATATCACGCTTCATACTGCACTTTATTGAAAATACTGCCTAAAAAACTGCAGATCACATAATCCAGACCTAAGCGAAAAAAGATTCTTGACCGAACGTCATAAATCCCTGTCTCCTCTAAGATATTTTAAAACTATTGTGATCAAAAAGCAGTGCAATTACTCTTTTCTTACTGGTACTTCTCTACATTGTTCTAGCCAGTCCTACGCCGTTTTCGCCTTACTTGCCTCACTCTCTCTCTCCGCTTACGCTAGCGTGTGATTCGGCGACGCCAGGGACAGTGGACCAACGGGCAGGAACTTCACACATAAACTCACTTTCGCTTTTACCGCGTCGCGTGTGAACGGCGGCGGCCGCGAGGGGCGAGCGGGGTGCGTGTCGCCTGGTACGACCTTTTTCCGCCGGACGCAACGTGGGTAAAGGGTTTCCCCTTTTCCCGCTAAGAGTGTTTGAATCAGGACCGACTCTTCGCGTTTCACGAACAGGAAGACGACGCGATTTACTGGAATTTAGATGCAAAACAAATCCAGTTCTTTACCACAGAAATTCACGATGCATATCCAAGGTTAATTTACGAGATAGAATTTAATGTATTCGTCCTTCAAAGGGACATTCTGAAATTATTCGTTAGAGCATTTTTTTAAACGTATTGTCGACTGTAATAATGAATTCAGCACAAAATTGGGTTTAAATTCAACATCTCTCATATACTAAGAACGCGGTGTTTCTTTTTATGAAAGAAGAAAGGTATATATATGCATTATTTCAGTTTTATCTGAAGGAGTCGTATCAATTTTTAAATCAACTGGAATCATTAATTTGTATTCTGTATGTCATTTACTGCAACATTAACATTGTAACTTAAAAATCTGGTTTTTTTAAAGCCGCATTGGATGTTTGAAATTGAATTATGAAATTTACTACTGAGTAAATTTATTGGCTGTAGTCGGGATGGGAAAGTATGTAGTCAGACCTCAAGATGACCCTCCAAAAGAACACCCTGAATGGCTCACACGCGGCATCACGTATTTACTACCCAAAGCGAGATACAGCTCTTTGGCCAAGAACTACAGGCCAAACACTTATCTGCCAGTAGTGTACAAAGTTATAACTGCAGCCATAGCTGACAAAATGTTCAGCCATCTAGAGAAGAATCATCTGATGCCAGCTGAACAAAAAGGATGTCGTAAAGGTTCTTATTGCTGTAAGGAAATCTTGCTACTGAATAGTCATCTTGAATGTTCTAAAGAAACGAAAACGTAATTTGAGCATGGCTTGGATTGACTACCAAAAGGCTTTTGATAGTATACCACACGATTGGATTTTGGAGACACTGGAGATCTATCGATTTCATCCTAGACTTATTGACTTTTGCAAGGCTACTATGAAGTCGAGGAGTACCAGGTTACTAATACACAGCGGAAAGGAAGCAGTAGAAACCACAAGTATTCAGATCAACAGAGGTATTTTTCAAGGAGATTCACTATCCCCTCTGCCGTTTTGCATTAGCTTGATTCCACTATCTAGACAGTTGTCGCAAGCTGACTTTGGTTACAAGCTCCATGGTGATGAAAAGCCAGTATTACATTTGTTTTACATGGATGATCTTAAAGTGTTTGCTAAGAATGAAGCGATTCTCTCCCAAATGCTGTCTGTCATCAATGATTTTAGTAATGACATCTGCATGAAGTTTGGTCTTGACAAGTGTGCAAAAGCCAACATAAAAAGAGGGAAAATGACCACGTCAGAGAACATTGAAGTTGATAGACACACTGTGATTCAAGATCTTGAGCCAGGTAAAACTTACAAATATCTGGAAGTTGAAGAATGTGATACCATCTCGAACGACACAATGAAAGAGAGAATTCGCAGGGAGTATTACAGAAGAGTGAGGCTGGTCCTGCAGTCCGCTCTGAATTCCAGGAATAAAATGTCAGCAATAGGTAGTTTGGCGCTGCCTGTAGCCGAATACAGTTTCGGACTAGTGGACTGGACTGAGCAGGAAATTCGCATCATGGATCAAAAAACCAGAAAACTGCTAACAATGCACCATGTTTCCCACCCTCGAGCTGATGTACAAAGAGTTTATGTGTCACGTAAGGAAGGAGGAAGAGGCCTCAGACAAATTGGGGCCTCCTGGCACAACGCAATAGTCGGGATGGGAAAGTGTGTAGTCAGCCACCAAGATGAGGCATGTCATGAAATCTGACCGAAAGAATGGGAAACAGAGGCATTGTAAGTGTAGCAAGAAGCATTGCGAACAAGACTATGCAAGACACCCAGAACGACAGAGACACTGAACTTCTTGTGCTAATTAACATGACATTTGAGACACAAAAAATGTTAAAGAAACCGTGGAGAGACAAACCATTCCACGGACAATACCAAAAAAGAATGGACAAGGTGCAGATCAATAAAGATCAATCATTTATGTGGCTTAAAAGGGGAAGAATGAAGCCAGAATCGGAAGCACTTGTAATAACTGCCCAAGATCAGGCCTTGAGAACACGACATTATGATAAAGCGGTTCTTAAAATTTCCCAAGATGATAAATGCCGCATCTGTCAGGAACACGTAGGAACCATTGATCATATTGTCTCAGCTTGTCTAATCCTAGCAAAGACCGAATACCTGAAAAGACACGACAGGGTGTGTAGCTACCTCCACTGGCAGATCTGTACCGCCCTCGAAGTTCGGAACACATGCCCCAAGTGGTACGAACACTCACCGAAACCGGTGACGTCTGTTGGATTGTGTACGATATTGTACGACCAACAAATTCAAACTGATGGAACGATAGCGGCAAACAAACCGGATATAGTCATCCGGGATTTGGAGAACAAATCGTGTTTACTTGTGGATGTTGCTGTTCCTTGCGATAAAAACGTCGTTACCAAGGAGGCAGAGAAACGTCTTAAATACAAGAGTTTGGAAATCAAGATCAGCCGAGTGTGGGGCGTAAAAGCTCAGGTCGTCCCGATAGTTATCGGAGCTCTGGGATTTGTTCCGCAAAATTTGTGTAAGAACTTGTCTAAACTTCCAGGTAATTCAAAAGACTGGGAAGTGCAAGAAATCGCTTTATTTGGAACAGCCCACATTTTGCGCAAAGTATTGTAGAGGCACCGACAGTCCCTAGATCTACTCCTTAGGTAGCTGGTTGCAACCTGGTGTAGATTTTATATTCAGCCGACAAATAACATCTTTAGTCGTGATTTAGAAGAGTAATAACAATAATAATAATAATAATAATAATAATTAAAGAGTACAATGCAAAACGAGGATGCAATAATCATACTATCACTAATATTAAGTATTATAATAATTATTTGAACTCTATCATCAAATACGGTTATATATTGGTGATACTAAAAATCAATACGTTACATAGATATTGGCTAAATTAGATTTTTAAAAACGGCATTGATTGTATTCTCTACTCTTCACGGTACTACACTCTACTGTTTTGCTTTGAATTACTGACCAGTGCTTCACCTCACTTTACAGCACTTAGTTACTCATTTTACATCTATTACTCTCAGCTTGCTCTAACTTATTTCTAAAACTTAGGACACTAAGAGGAAAGGCTTTGAAAGTTGCTGCGAGTAAACTTTTACAATCTCTAAATGCTGTCACAAAATGAAAATTTCCCAAGATCTGAATTTTGTTTCCTCGTTCGAATTTTGTGGGTGTGATCGCTTCTACCGTAATAATTTGGTTTTTCTAATCCAACACTAAGCTGAACTTTCCTTCCAAGCTGGCGTTCCGATCTACGTACGATTCATAAAGTGCACAAAGCCTCATCCTTGTTCTTCTCGGTTTTAGAGGTTTTCATGGCTTTTTGGTGCGTTAGTTCTATAGTTAAATTTATTCACTTTCCTCTGTATTCTATCTAGATTTTTCCGGTGCGACTTTCTGAACGTTCCCAACTTGCCACTCTGTATTCCATGAGAGGCACAAAGGCAATTTGTCAATTGCTAGTCTTTTCAGCCGTATCTAAAAAAATATATTAAATTATTTGCAAAAACAAGCAAACAGAGTTTGCGAGTGGGGCAATGTGGTACCGGGGGCGGGAGGTAGGCCTATCGCCGGAACAGGTGGGGGCTTTTCACTGCGTAAGAAAAACACGAGCCGCCGATAACCATCTCCGACCCAGCGCCTTCTGCTACCTGGCTTACCCGCCTTAGTGTCGGAGTCGCAGGTGTTGCCAGAAGCGGCTGCCGCCCATCCATGCATTATTTTCTCCTTCCTCCCTCCTCTCCACCTCTATCTCTATTCCTTCGTCTCATTCTCCTACCCTTCTTTTTTTATTTCAATCCTTCGACCCGTCTTGAAGCGGCTCGAACTGTGTTTCTGAAGTGTCCCAGACGGTTCTTCTAAACTGAAGATATTTTGTTTCCAAGGAATAGTAAACAATTTTTAAGTTATAAATCAGTAATAAAATAAGCTTACATGTAAATTATAATCAGTAAGGTTTATCAATTAATTATTTATTATTTGTTGGAACGTAATGGAGACGACGCAGCTTTTGCTTAAATAACACATTCAAAGCAACATTGTTTATCTATAAAATATCCCGAGTACATTCGTAATGGTATTGACATAATTTTGCATTTTGTTTTTTGATCCCAAGTTCTGCCTTTGATTACGTTATCATCTTAATTGTTTTTTGAGGATCTAACTTGCAACTGTTGGGGTTTATGAATTTTCCTTACATATTTCTCTTATTACTTTTGCTTGAAAAAAAGAAAATAAAAAAAGTAGATCCGACAATATTTGAGGACAAGACTGAGATAGTAAAATTTATTTGGGGGATTCTTCAGACGAAACCAGGTTTTTAAGACGCGACAGACTTTCTTGTATTTTTTACGGTTACGAAAATTTCTTATAATTATGTGCGAATCTGCTGTATTTCATGACCATTTTCTGTAGACAATTCCATTGCAGGTTCACAGGTTTTGGTCCAAAAATAATAACATATTCTAGTTTGCCCACGTTTCGGAGTTTATTTTAGCTCCATCTTCAGGGCTGGACAAGTTTTCACAACACGGTTATTAAAATATTTCCACAGTGATAATTACAATTATAATTTTAAAAAACTATGTATAAACATTAAACATTGAATATATAATTACAAACAACACAAAAGGCTGATAATATTCGTCAGTGTTCACAACAAACAAAACATTTTTTTATTTATTTATTTTTTATTTATATTAAATCTATGTTAATAATATATATATATATATAATAGCACTACCAGAATTACATTCATATTAGTCTATGGTTTATTGTTTTTACCCTTAGTAATTAATTTATATAATATTGAATAATAAAGAAATAGGACACATACCTTACTGTGCGTGGGAAGTTAAGTAGAAATTGTGAAGGTTCACATCATGAGAACCAGCCAAATAAGATAGGATGACAATTCATCCTGCCTACATGTTCCTGAATGAACTAGTGTATACATGGGAGCTAACCAATGGCTATCAAGAGAACAATATCCGGTACATGAGTCAAAGTGACATCACACCATTCATAAGATAATAATTAATTCGTTCATTCATAAATAAAAATGTATACATTAGGTGTGCTGAAATTTGTGATAGGAATAAATGATTTTTTCCCCTTTTTTCCCTTTCTTTCTATTTTTTTCTCCTTTTCCAAAAAAAATTATTTTAAAATTTAGAAAATAAAAAAAATTAAAATCGTTTGCATGAATAAATGGGGTACTATTGTTAGGAAGTCCACAAAAGCAATTCCAAGAGCAATACTGGTATAGCTAGATGGGATCACTGCTGTGATCAGGTCCCAACAAGTGCATATTACAGAACATAATATAATTGTACCAAGATTAATATATTAATTGTTGGTTGGATTGTTTATTACATTGTATATAATTTGTGGTAGAAAACTCAGTGTATGAATCCAGTCCTTGCATACATATTAGCATGACAGCCTATCGTGTACAGTGGAATTCAGGCCCTGTGCAACGCATACGAATGATATACTGATATGTACACATATACACATACATACACATACAACTCTGTGTTGCTCGGCCAGTTTAATTGATGGAGTCTAGTATGGATGTCCCTTTCATATATAATATATTGAAATGTACCAACAATGTCTCGTCATAAATTATTACGAGATCGTGCCGTTTTAACTGACATCCTTTCCCTTAGGACTGTTATATTCGTGACCCGTTCCGAATTTATAGAAAAATTTTGGGCATCAGGAACAGGTTACGATAATTGATAATTAAAACCAATGCTCCCAAAGCTAATTTTAACGAATGGATAAATGTCCGGCTAGCTGGGTCAGTGGGTCACGTAATGGATAATCGCTATCGCCTAGATAGCCGATTATTTGAACTGCCAACTATACAGTATGGCGAGGAATCTGAAAGGAAATAATTATATATCTCTAAATACTTAACAGTTGTAATTGACCAAATACAAATCATCTTTTCATTTCCAAAAGAAAAATTTAACAATTTATTGACTTCTATTGACCATTGTTCTGCCTTTAGGTCATGACCTCGTTTTAAAAGAAAACTTTTGTACTGCAGTACTTATCTAACGTGATCTTGATTGACGGCGCCCCGCAGTATCTTCTCACTTGAATGCAGATAATCCCAAGTCCAGCGTCTCTCTTCTAATCTTGCGACGCTGCCGACGAATCCAGCCCTCACTGCCTAGAATATCTACCGGTTCTTACTTGATATTCAGTTCCTAGTTCTCCCCAACTACGTGGTAAAACATTCAAGTCAAAAACCGCAATATAAAAAAACTTTCAAAGTCCTAAGCGATTTTAGCTGCTGCACATCAACTTTCAGAGTCCGTATCACGTATCACGAGAATCACGTATGGAACATTTAAATAGAATATCGCAGCAACATGACGACAAAATAGAGAATATTGAACTAAAGTTGGTTGTTACGGATAATAAATTAGAACAACAGAACAAGAGGGGCTGAGAAATATTAAAATTTTGTAAGAATCAGAATCCGGGAAATAGATAGCATAAGGCAAAAATAAACCAGTTGGAAAATGAACGTACGCAGGGAAATATAATAACTACGGCATCAGCGTTAGTTTTGCCAAGTCATCTAAACTTCCATGGGGATATTAAGGAGCAACCTTGGTCTTTTATTTCAAAACTAGAAAGTTATTTCATGATTAACAATATTCCTGACAGATTAAAAATGCATATTGTCGAGCAAGCAATGTCAGCTAAAGCACATCATTGGTTAACGTCATTAGTTCCGGAACCAGCGAATTATAAAGAATGGAAAGAGAAGTTTTTAAGGCGATATTAGAATATGTTATTATTTTTGGACCAAAACCCGTGAACCCGCAATGGAATTGATTATGTGCGAATTATATTATTTCAGCTATCGCTTGCAAAACGTATGCCGCTCTGCTACAACGATATCATACTGTGTACATTTTCTAACATCAAAGAAACACGTAATAAATCTTACCTTTTTGCTAAATATTGAACAACAATCCATAGATCAAAGTTGCATTTATCAGTGGCGATTCGTGGTCAAATTTGCAGGTGTTTGCAGTGATGATCCATCAAATATAACCGCAAACCATTATAGAGTGAATCCCATTATCCATTTTCCAAGCGATGAGAAATGTTTTTTTCTTACCATAAAATTATAGATATGTGAAAATTATTTAATGAAATGCGAGTTTTACGAATGAATTACTTGGGCATTCATTAACTCAATTACACATTAATTAATTCTCCAATTATTTCCATCAAGTCTTCTCAAGACGCTGATGTTACTAGATGCCCGTGCACGCAAAATTATTGAAAAGTTCACGACGCTACGCCAAGATTTTTAAATGCATGACTTGACGTGGCGTCCATAATACAAACATTTTTTAACAAAAATCGCTGCCATGCTAACTCCGATCCCAGGTATTTTCCCAAGTTCTAAATTTATTTGAACCTGTACACACAAATAAACATTTTCCTTAAAAATTGCAAACTTGTAAAAAATGTTATGGGACGCAATATTTAGAGACCATTTCATTTGACATGCTGGTTTACTTCTAATCTGTGTATTTTAATCAATGAAAATATTTCGTTTAGGAAGAAATGTGAGTTTTCTACTCAACCAAATTTCGTGATTTTTCCCGAAAATGAAAGGTAGTGGACCCCATATCGGTTATCGCTTTCTGTTATTAACTGGTTATCTATATACTAATATATATATAATGTATATATATATATATATTTATATTTTTTATTTTTTATTTATTTAATATATAAAGACAGAACTGCACTTACTTACAGCGCGATAATCTCTGAATCTACTGAACCAATACTGATGAAACTTTTGTAGTAGCTTCCTTTAAATGTCTGGAGTAACATAGGCTATGAATTACAATCGCAAACCTTACTATATTCACAAAATAATTACTTTTCTGGACATTTTTCGCCTTGCGATGTAAACATCACAGATTCAATAGTGGATCAATGTCAATAGTTTAGATGCGCGCCACCAGAGGATGAGGTCTGAGATCTACTGTTTTCATCAATGTCCAGAATCAAAGCCGTCTAGAATAGTATATTATCTATTCTAGGCGGTCTTGCCAGAATTATTACGAAATTCATTGGGGTTTGAACATGGGCTATGTAAAGTCCGTGAGTGTTCGTTGGTGATTTGTTTGTTTTCAACGTTGGTGGAACATTTGAACGAAATTCCTTAAAGTAGTAAAGAACGTCAATGTGCAAACATTGTCGTTAGTCCGTTTGGTACACAAATTGTGGCAAGAAAACATGTGAGTTTTAAAGTATTTAGAGAGTTAAAAGTACAAAAATATAGAGTACAAAATATACAGTAATGCACAATGTACAATATGTAGATATCGTATACAGGTATCGTATATTTTCTAAACAACCTCTTCTTTTACAGAATTTGTGAAAATTGAATTGTTTGGAACAATGCCGAAACGAAAGTTACAGTTGTCAAAACAGAATACAAGTCCTAAGAGATGGGCAGCCTATTAAAATTCGGAATGGGCTACTCAGAGGCAAGAGCGACTTGCAAAAGAACACGCACCATTGAAACAATACAGTAAAGAAGAAAGCAAATGTGAATAATTCTCTAGGAAGCAGGGCAGCTTTTCGTTATGACTCTCGATTTGACTGTTTACACATATCTCATGTTCAAATTGGTAAAATGGAAAATATTTGTATGTTTGGATCATCTCTGTTGAACATTTTTCTTCAATATGGGCAGTAGTATGTAATTAAGTAATGGTCCTTTACATATTAAGACTAATCTTGCTGTTGTTTTGCATGTCAGTTGCTCCCAGTGAATTAATTCATCTATATTTTCTATAAACTGGCAAAAATTGGTTCAACCCAAAAATTAATTTATCTAAAATATTTATGTCTAATCTAATAACAAAATTCTGAGACTCCTTGGTTTCTATAATTCACATTTCAAATCCATAGTATTTCGCACTTCAAATCAAATAACGAAGCTAATAGTGTTTTGTTAGGTGGTTCAGTACATTGTCAATTTATTATGTATACATAATGTACAGGTTCGTGGATCAGTATTGCTGTTATGTTGCGATGATATGATGAATTGATTTACCTAAACAAATAAGTTTTATACTACATGTTACTAGCACATAGATCTTTAAACATACATATTTATATCATCTTCAAAACAATTATAAAAACCGGCAATTACCTTTCAGCATAGATATTTTCATTTACTTTTATTATTACGATTCATCAAATACGTTACGACATCTATATTTGTCCGGATCTGTCAACTAGCGTACCCATGCGAGAACTCTCGGATGTTTCGTATACTCTGCTTAAAACTGTAAGTCCCTTCAAGGTCACGAGTTGGCAGCCGATAAATTTTTAATCTTTCTTTATAAATACTATAGAAGCAAAAAATATAAAAATGAGTTAGTTTTACAATTTGACAATTTATTGAAAGTGTTGGTATAATACATGAAACTGCCGTCCTTTGGCTCGACAGCCTGCTACGGGCCTCAGCTGACCGGCGGTGACACAGCCTCTCGGCCACGGGTGTTCGAGTGGTTAGCTCGAGGACATCCCTTGACCGAATACACCGCTCTTCTCAACCTTAGGATGGGCTTTCTCATCGTCACACAGCTATCGATACTGAGACATTTGAAAGGAAAGCGCACAATTCTAATTTACCCGGTCGGGAATCGAGCTCGGGGTTGTTTCATGGAAAGCGAGCACGCTAACCAATAAGCCACCGAGGGCGGGATATAAAACTCCACAAAAAGAATACATGTGAGTCTACAATTTGTACAAGTATTTTACGAGTGTTTTGTATTAACAGTTTAGATTTGTTTATTGTTTTTATTTATAAAGTAAGGAATGTTTGGGAGCTGAAACTCCCAATTAGAAAAATGTAAACTTTCTTTCGTAAGAAAGTGAACGAGGCACACCGGAAATTTCCAAATAGGAGGAAAAACATGACAGGGCTAGCTTGGCGGGGCAGATATACAATGGGAGAGAAGTAGGCCCCACTGCACGGCATGAATAAATGGAATACCTCTTCCTGGCTAAAAACTTACAGTAATAAATGCCTGGGCAACGCCGGGTAGTTCAGCTAGTATAACATACAAATTAAATTTTAATAATTTCTTTAAATTAATCGAAAAAACGTTTATCTACTGTAATTTGTTCATTAAGTCGTTCTGTTGTGCATGTTCCAATTGATTTATCCAAAGTGTTGTGATCAAATTAGAACCCTCTCATTCCAGCATAAAACACTTTAATTTATACCAAACCCAATATAGAATTGTACCAACACAATTTGCCATTTCTATGAATCCGAGAAATGTCCCAAAGACTAGCCTAGATGCCGTATGGTAGTAGATGTCCGGTAAACAGCGCAGTTCCTTAGTGCACCAGAGAAAAATACCAATTTCGTCTCACAGTTTTTTAACATTATGTACTTTAACTTTCACAACTCGCAACTCGGCACTATCACTCTCCCTAGAGCACACTCTGCCTCTCGGGTCGTCTTCTTTTATAACCCGCTGAACAGAGCTTAATGTGTACATATAAACGCAAAGTCTAGAAATCGTTTAAAAAACGGGTCCCTGTACAAAAAAAAATCAGTAACGACGATGTATGATATATTTTTTTAAATTAAGGTGAATATCAGGTTTCCCAGCTATAGTCCACTACAGCAAACATATCCAGATCATCATAATGTCAGCACCGCGGGCCCTCGCGGGTGGCGTCGGGGATCGATCGGGTGATCGAGGTCCCCCCCCCTTTTTTCACTCACCTGATTCAGTTGCCGGCTAACTCAGGCGCAGAGACTCTCTATAAGAAATGGGAGCCCATGGACGGACGCTACTTGTTACCAAATGAAATTCACTGAGGTTATGAGGAACAAGTAAAATTTAATTAACAAAAAAAATGAAGAATTACACAAAAAAAGAAACCCTATTACTAATACCCTTTCCCTCTTAAACCCAAAGACATCCCTCCCCTTTTTCTGGTTTATCCCGCAACTCCCAAAAAATAGTTTGAATTTACCCCCCCTTTCTTTTCCCAGATCAACTAATTTCCTTACTGACTAGAAGACAATACAAATTAAAGTACAATTTACCAACATACAATTTAAGAGGTTTATCCTCAAAAAACAACAGCCACAGCGTGGCTCGCTTATGATGAGGCACAGGTCTGTGAATCGGGTCATTCACCAATGTCTACGGGACAACAGACCGTATTTTCTGATGGCTTCGCAGGGTCGATGTCCGACCTTGGGGCGGCGTCCTCACGGCTCCGTCTTCGGCGATGAAAGGGCCGGCAGTAGGTCACAGCTGGTCGGCAAGGTCCGCGCCGGCGGGGGCGGGAGGCAGGTACTCGTGCACGAAGTCGGCAGGAAGAGGTAGGCGGAGACCTCTTCGCAAAACTATGACCTCGTAGCGGTCGTGGGCGTAGTGACGTGAGTCGAACTGAATAATTCTGACTCGCGTGCGTCACTCGGTTGCACCGCGCGATCAGCGATAATCCTTTTTCAGGCGACCGGACGAGATTGCTCTGCGCCTAACAAAGTACCCGCGAATTGGTCACAATTAAAGTCCTTTGCCAATTCAAAAACAAACCACATACGTGATAGCGAACGTCCGTCAGGAGCAATCCCACGTTCCGCTTTACACACAGCGCGCCAAAAACTTAGATTAATCCGCGCCAGTGGCGTTTACCCCGGACGACGCACCGCCGCGGCGCGCGCTCCTCGCTCCTCCCCGAACCTACTCTCAAAACCGTCGCTTCCCTTCTCCTGGTTTTTTACTTGGTCACCTCTCGCGAAGCCTCTGTAACCCCCTCTCCTTACTTATTTTCCGAAAGTTCTGGAAAGATTTTTAGTTTAAATTTTGAGAGGTTCCTCTCTATTGGCAAAAGGCAACTGCGTCTCAGTTTAATCTTGGCCAATGTGCGGAAGCGTTTTCTAGCCGAGTTCAGTGGAAAAATTCCACTCAACCCTCTCTCTCTAACGTCGGGGGGGGGGCGGGTCGCCTGGGGATGGGGCGGCGCCAGAGAGGCGCCGATCGGGTCGTAATTCTTGTACCCACTGCCCCTCCGCCGGACAAAGCATGCGCGAAGGGACCTCTGCCTATGCACGTGTCCGACGCGAATTGGCCCTACCCTCGCACTCACAAAAGGAGGCGCTGCGGAGGCACGCGGCAGGCTACAATGTCGTGCGTTTAAAATCATTTTTTTTCAACTATTCGGTACCGTCACAGTAAAAATAAAACATTTCAATTACATTTTCAGAAATATGTTTAACCCTGAGTTCACAGCGAGTAGTGATTGTTTTGCTCTAGAATTTGTAATCCTTTCTCATTTCATTAGTCTTGTGTATTTGATTTATTTTCGTCAAAGAACAGTATAAATTGTATGCGACGTATGGGGAAGTACAACCTGTTCACGTCTTAGAGATTAAGTACTGAACGAAATGAAACAATTTTTTGAGGGTGAGTTCGATTTTCCGTGCAGTGCATATATTGTAATTTCCTGTTGTAGCTTTTCTTCAGTTCCTATACTTTGCTGTAATCATAAAACGTAAGGGTTCAGCTGCTCACTAGAATTTTAATATCTTATTCAATTTCTTTGTTCCTTTAGTGCTACATTTTTACTCTTTCTTTATATTTCCAACTTCTTAATAGTTTAATAGAATTGAGGCTAACTAGTTTAATCGGAAGTTCAGACCCGTTGGCCACTTCGGTGTTAAATTGAGGGTACCACGGCATGTAAGATCGTTGCCGCGTCTGGGGGTTAGCCAGTTGTACCCGGCGGGAGTGGAAATGAGTAACGATCACAAGCGAGAATGAGAGTGAGCATGAGAGAGAGAGAGAGCACGAAAGCGAGAGAGAGCGAGCACGGAAGTGCGAGAGAGAGAGCGCGAGAGACAGCGAGCGAACGCGAGAGAGCGCGAGAGCGAGCGAGAGAGCGAAAGCGAGAGAGAGTGAGCGAGATAGCGCGAAAACGAGAGCGAGAGAGAGAGAAAGAGGGAGAGAAAGAGAGAGAAAGAGCACGCAGAGCATTCTCACCTGCCGCATACCTTATAAAAATGTTTTCAGGAACACGAATATTTTGGTGTGTGGTGGAAAAATGTTATCTTCGGAAAAAAATGTTGTTAGATTACCCATCACACAGTAGTGTAAATATATTTTGTATTCTGTTTTAGGTAATCGAAATTGATCCATTTTGGACTCCGTCTACAGAAGAGGAGTATTTGCATTACGGAGAGAAGGCAGATTCTGCGAATCGCGCCAGGAAATACGTGGATGCTGTGAGGAAACGCAAAGGCCTTGCTGTAGAAGAGAAAATAGTCGAATTTGCTGAAAAGCAACGAACTCTACACCGGAAGAAGTGAAGAATGCTTGATTTACACTGTATTTTTATTTACTGTTCTTTCATTGTGCCTTGTATTTTGATTAGAAAATAAAGAATTTTCAAATATTTCTTAATTTTCATTGTTTTCCGACAGTTTTAGAATCAGCTATTTGCAATTCTGAGATTCATGCTGCACTATACGAATTTGGTGATCATGATATTGTTTCTGATTCTTTGATGTTGCCCCTAGAAAAGGGAGTGGCTCCAAATTTTTATGATTGGATTGTAGAAAAATCATTAAAACTAATCGTACATATGAAGAATTGTTTAAACAACTAACTAGTATTATGATGTACACTTTACAATGGAAGTAGAATTAAAGTACGAGGGTTGGGGCAGAAGTCATGGGAACTATTTTTTTGTGAAAATATGAGTAGGGATGGAAAATTTCAAAAATACGCATGAAAGGACAAGGTATAAACTACGTGCTTGGACATTTATCAACACACAAAAATGGAATTTATCATATTTGTTAAGGTATTTGAAATGACCGTACTCGTTTCATGTTCTAAGGCATTTTAGAGAATAAAACTTCATAAATTCGAAAAGCATTACATACCCGTTCTAAAGGCCTTATTAGGTAGATGCTCGATTACCGCACATCACATTGCTCCGCACACTCACTGGTCGTCACGTGCGTTGCTGATCACTGGTTGCTGCGTATCTTTGCAGAAACTCTCCTGCGCATCTCGCGGCTGTCCGGTATGGAAGGGCATTATTCCATGAGCTTCCACCAATTCCCTGTGACTTTCTCGGCCATTCCTTTCATGGTGAATGGCTCTCTTGGAGTAAAAGCGCTGAAACATGTTACACTAGCGTACCCGTGCGAGAACTCTCGCATGTTAAACCCCATCCTTTCCCTATCCCTTTGTCTATCCTTTCTATTAAGAAGGACCGTTGTTAATGAAACGTGTTTATTTGTTTAAAAATACGTATGTATATACATATATATATATATATATATATATATATATATAAATGTAACTTCTAATGAGCTTATAGAATATCAAACAAAAATAATAATACAATTTATGTTGTAAACAAATATTCAATAAAGGTACATTGAGCATTATAGAGAGATGTTCTTGGAAAAATTCATACTGCTTTAAAAACATTTGAAGAAATTATTTAATCTTTCTCGAGAGTTTAATTTTTGCTTCCTTTGATTGTCACAAAAATATTAGGAAAGGTTTTTACTCTTGAGAAGGCAAAGTAAAGTAGTGCGAAAATACCGGATCTGGCAAGTACAACCCTAACTCTTTGCAATGTTATTTAACTTGCCTTGATTTGTTATGTGGAACAGAGGGGGTTTTGGAGCGGCAGAGCGCCAGCATGCTGGGGTGCGAAAATTCGAAAATTATTTCTATAGTAAAAAGTATTGGATTATTTTCTGCGTTCTTACGTACCTCAAGAAAAGCAATTCCGAGACAAAAAATGATCAAAGTAATATTTTCACCTTTGAGTACTAAATACCATTTGTTACCATTAGAAACAATTCACTGCGGTACATGGAAATGTTGCTCAAACGATGTTAGAGTATTGAATATCTTAACGAACCGACACCTTGGGTTTAATATCAAACAGTGTATTATTTACAATTTGAGTTTGCAGCTGGGCTTTGATATACATGCTTGCAGATACCGCCAACATTCAAATCGTGCGTTTGGACTGCGATCGTAGGCAGTATCGAGTGACACTTGGGTTTTTCTTTCTTGGCGTGTGGGGGCTTGTCTTCACGATGGAATATCATTTGGCATTTCGTGTCTTTCTCCGTCGTGCCGTTAGAAGTCGCATGAGAGCCAACAGTGCTCGATACAGTCGCGATGAGGCGACTTCTAGCAGCACGATCGAGAACGACGTGAAATACCGTGAGATATTTCATTGTGAAGACAATCCCCCAAACGTCAAGAAATAAAAACTCAAGTATACGCTATTCTTTCAATAATTTTAAAGTTATTCACGTAGTATTGTAGGCTAGCGCGTTTTTATTTTAGTTTTTCATGTATATAAAGATAATTTACTTTAGCTAATTTAAAAAGTTTGTTCTTTGCGTTATACCACAGCACAAGATTTCCCCTACTACCTCCACGTACTCATGCAAGAACTCTCGCATGTTAAACCCCACACTCTTCCCTTCTATTTCCATTCTAAGAGGGAAATTTGTTAACGAAACGTGTTGATTTGTTTAAAAATGTATAAAGGTAACTTGCAATGTACTAACACAATATCAAATAAAAACACGAAACAATGCAATTGACGTTTAAAGGAAATTTTCAACTAAGATTTATTCAGTATTATGAAGAGTTTTCGTGAAACAATTCACAACACTTCCTTAAAGACAACATTTGAAGTAACTATTCAATATTTTTTTACAGTTAGCTTTTAGCTTTTCGTGATAGTCACAAAAATATTAGCTTTTGAATTTGAGAAAGCTACGTGTCTGAACCCGCTGACTTGAAAATTTTAATGAATGATAACGAAAATACTGGTAAGGATAAAACACAAACACAGTCTTCACTCTTCACTGTGCACCCACATCCCTACACAATTAGATACGTAGCACCATTACAGACCACGGCAAAGCATTAATTGAATGGTTTGACTACACTCCTAAGACACGTCTTCATAGGAAACAAGCAATTATAATAATATTTCTAGTTGTTGCTGGAGAGCAATTACAATACTTCTAGTTTTTGCTGGAGAGCAACTCTTGAATTAATGATTATACAAATAAACCTCGTCAGACTTCACAAACCACGGTGTATACAGAAAGCGTAAATATAAGATTGAGGAATCTAAGCCTTCTAAGTATGTCGTCACAAAAATGACTACCAGCAGCAAGGGCTAAAATATTGAGGTGGCTTTGATAGTATTGAAGCGAGGAACCGAAAATTTAATTGAATGTCAAGGAATGTCTCATCTTGTAGATTATGATGCGTTTCTTTGAGGCCTTTAGCCTCAAATTGTTAGTTTTTAAGGCCCTAGAATGTTTTGTTCAGGAGTTATTTGACCAAAACTTTGGCGAGTATTGCGGGTTGCATTTGGCTTGAATATTTAGATGCGTTTTTTTAAACAAATCCTTCATATTTTTAAAGTCAAAGTGCAATTCGTCACGTCTCCGTGAAATTCTCGTTCCTTAGAGACCTCATATATAAAGATTAGTTGCGTGTGAGAGCCGCAACGGAAAGGTATACTACCGAAATAATACAGGAGACGATTCACCTCGCACGGCGGTAGATGGACAACTGATTTCAAGTTGCTCTCTATGCTAATAAAGACATTTGCAGCGCTATCTGTTGATGTACACACACTCTACTGCAGTATTTCTTTCAAGATATAAATGAAATTTTGCGATCCGAAAACATTTATTTTAGAAAAAAATTAGTTGCCATAACTTCTGCCCCAACCTTCGTAAACAAATAAGGCACTAAAGTATACGTAAACAAATAAGGCACTAAAGAAACGCTCTTTACAACCAATAAGATATTTACAAGTAGTTTAAATTATTGAATTGTCATATCCATATGAAAAATTAAAAATCCTCTATCTGAAATGTAATTGCTTTGCTAGAAAAAAATTCACCACACGCCACTGTCTAGTGTAAATTCAAAGAGATATTACTAAACGAATTTGCATGGGATCCCATTTTAGAATCCTTGATATTAGTTTTACATGAAATAACTTCAAAAAGGTAATTGAAACGACTGATATAGTAAATGGCAAGTATCATTTATGTGCTTTCTATAATTTCTGGATTAAATAAATCCCCATTAATGCCATAATTTTGCAACTGTCTATTTTTTCGCATACAATAATTAACCAACGTTTCTCCCTACCAACATATCCGTGCTCCTTTCAGGTTCACCAAATATAATTTATTTTTATTTATTTATTTACGTCAAAAACAGTTTAAAACTGTGTGTGACGAGCTATGGGGAGAAGTGAAATTTGTACACGTTTTCATAATTCTGTGATCTCTATCCTAAATCATATTCTAGTCGAATTTTGAATACTGAAAAAAGAGCGGTTTTTTCAAGTTTTGTTGACAAAAATATATTTTCAAAGGTAAATTAACTATGAATTTGTGCCCTTAACCCTCATCATGTTCTTCACGAAAGAATAATACTTTTAGCCGCAATAATATGGAAAACAATAATTTCAATAACTATATTTCCCACTGAAATGCAGAAGACGTGCACAAATAATGAAGTTACATTTACGTCCAGAAGCAAAACAAGGGACCATCTCAGCATTTGCTCAAAGGATCAGGGAAACTGGACGAAAAACCTGATCGAGATGGGGGCCATCAACTCAGAAGCAGTGGTAGAGTACTTGTTACAGGTTCTTTAGAATTATACGGTCCAAATGATAAATAATTACATTAACTATCATTGTTAAAATTAATGTTACTTTCCTTTTGATGCACGGTATAGTCTCGAATTGTATAGAAACAGTTATGCAGCAGAAAAGATTTTACTTGGGACTTAAACTTTTCTATCGAATTTAATCGTTTAATGTCATCTGGCAAAGAGTTGTAGAGTAATGTACGTGAATTGTATGTGAATTTTTTGTAGTGAGCTGTTGATCCTGCCACCTGATGAATATGATTACTACGTCGTGTGTTATACTTATAGACATTGGTGTTTGCTGAAAATATATTCCCGCCCTTAAGTAAGTCATTTTTGACAAAAACTACTGATTCGTAAATCAGGAGACAAGGTAATGGTAAAATTCCTAGATTAATAAAGAGAGACTTACAAGAATCACGTGGGCGGGATTTGCTTATTAATCGTACAATTCTTTTTTGTAATTTGAAAGTCTGGGAGCTATAAGATGTGTTTCCCCAGAATATTATGCCATATCTCAAGCGGGAATAAACATTCGCATAATATACACAACGAGCAGAGTGAAGGCTGGCGGAATTTGAAAGAATTTTGAACGCGTAGCATAATGAACTTAATGTTGTGTTCAATTCATTTAAGTGGACATTCTATTTGAGGTTTGACTGAATTGTTTGACCTAAAATTTTGTTACATTAACATCAGTCAATGGCACACCGTTCGTTTTCAATGGAGTACTGAATTGTTTATTTGAGATGGAAAACTGCATTGAAACAGTTTTCTTTTCATTTACTGTTAATTTGTTATCGGAATTGTAATTTTGACCTCAGATACATCACTATATACACTTAGGGCATTCAATAAGTTATCTATCCGAACACGAATATGAAATTTAATAATGAAACTCACCTCATTACTTTTCAATGTAGTCTCCCTTGACTAGATCACACTTAGTCCATTTAGCCTCCAATGGTCGAATACCCTCAGAATAGTAAGAAACATCTTGACTGATACCCCACTACAACTTTATTAACTCTTCATCATCGGGAAGATGAAATCGAGAAGGGTTCGAGATCTGTACTGTATGGTGAATTATTAAGTTCTACGAAGCCACAGTCCTTCACATAAGCCATTGATTTGCGTGACTTGTGTGCAGGTGCGTTGTAATGGAACAAAAACACACCAGCAGGCAACTTCCAGTGGCACTTCTATTTGACAGACTCACGGAAAGCTCTTACAGTCGAAGAATAGGTGTCTCCAGTGATGGTTGTGTTGTGTGGTATGAATTCTATAGGTAGAACAACTTCTGTGTCAGGAAAAAACGGCCATGATCTTTCCGGCTGACTTGTGCACACGAAATTTTTGGTGTTGGAGACCCCTTGTGTTTCCATTGCGTGGACTCTTGCTTGGTTTCAGGACCGTGATGGTGAACCCACGTTTCATTCCCTGTTATATTTCGCGAAAAAAAGTTATATGGATTTTCTTTAAAGAAGTCCGAATTCTCTTTGCAACATTCCTCACGAAATGCTTTCTGCTCGAGAGCCAATATTCGTGGCACTCAGCGGGAATGACCTCTGACATAATCAGTTCTGTGAGGATGATACTATGAATCGTGCCAGCTGAAATACCAAGTTCATGAGCTATAATATTGACTTTAACACGACGATCTTCAAATATCATGGTCACCACTTTTTGGCACATTTCCTTTGAAGATGCGGGCCGCCCTGAACGTAGGTCATCTTCAATAGATTCTCTCCCCCACTAAAATTGCTTGGCCCAAATTGTTATTTTATTGTATGAAGGCGCATCATCGCCATAAACAACATTCATCCTCTCATGAATTTCTTTAGGCTGCTTCCCTTCCTTTGTGAGGAAATTTATCACTGAACGATGTTCAAAATGTCTCATTTTTTCTGATGACCCGCACGGCACTGCACTTGCCATATTCTCACATCAAGAGCTCACAGCAGACTAATTTGTAACTGAGACCAAAACTTACCAAGACATGCCCCACCCTGCTGTGCAAGCTCTCCAACAGCGACGCAAGAAACCGAGGTAGGTAATATTGAATTATTGAATGTCCCTCGAATTTGCGCGCGTGTGTGTCGTTCATAATTTTTCTCGCAGAAGTGAGTCGATTCCTTCACATATTATGTACGGCACGGTGTATGGTAAGGGAGAAGATCTACAGAAAGTTGTACTATTTTTGTACAATTTCCACGGTTTAAGAAAAAATATTGTACCGTGATAAATTTCTAAAAATATTCTTTTAAAGTCAATAATATCAGCCAATCAGAAATATCGAAGAATATTCTATGCTCTTTGCTTACGTCCCGTGTCAAAGAAACTGTAAAAGAAGTTCCAAGCTTGCACACCAGAGAGTATATGTTGCACACTTCGAAAGTATGCTATCTAACAAGGAATTAACTTATAGCAGTGTGGATATTTGAGGTTAAAAGTGAAGTGAACAGTAGTGAAGCGTTGTGAAGTTGCTTGAATATCGACAAATTTTGGTTTTGCCGTAATATATTAAGACATGGACAAGTGGATTATAAATAATTATGTAAGATTCTTCTTTGTTCAGATCTTTTAACAGTGTTAATACAAGCCTATACTATTCATAGATTCCCTTTCACCCGTAGCTCACGTTTACTTTTTTTTTTTAATGTTTTTCAAAGATGAAAATACTTTCATGTTCTTTTACGTATGAAAATTACAATCTTTAAATAGCTAGCTTGCCCAACTTTCTGTTGTTTCTATGCCATATGTATAAGTTTGATTGGCCTTCTTTTCCATTAAAGTATTTTAAAAATACATTATTATGACGAATTTATTTTCACGATTGACATATGCGGTTTTGGAGCCATTGCCCTTATGAGCATTACAGATTTATGTATCAGTATGTTATGATCTGTAAGAAAAGGAAGAGCCAGTATATCTGCATTGTTCTAGCAGAGTATTATAGGCCAGGATCATCGCATAATTTTATTACAGTAGTTTTTGCTATTATTGGCAATTACGCTGTATAAAAACAGATTAAATTTTTGTTTCACACCAGTGAGATGTTTTTATTAAATACCATTATGAAAATGGTTGTAATGCCTTGTCTCTGACAATTTGTTAATGATTAATAAATACATTCTTTCTTAATAATTATTTTGAACTTCAATGATATGAAAACCCAATGAAGAGAAGCAACACATTTCGTATCCTCTTCTATTTATTTACCATCCATTTATTGGATAGAGTGTGATTATTTCTGCTTGTTAAAAAGAGTACATTAGGAAGAAATAAGTTTTGAATAGAAAGAGAACATATTCAATGAAGCCTTTTTAGATATACCATGAAATAAATTATTTACAAAATGGATTGTTTTGTTATTTTGTAGGGGTACATATTGTACTTTGCTTCCCTGCCCCCCCCTTTTCATTTGATGAAATGCTCCCAGAACTGAAAAATATTTTATTAAGACTATTATGTATAATTGTTTTTATTGGTACTTTGAAGGCTGGTACCTTTTATGTAATTATATCATGTTTTAGATAGTGCAGATGCGCCACAGTGTGTCACAGGCACGTGTTCATGTATTAAACAAACTTGTTCGAGAAATCAGAAAGCTCCAGAACAAAAAAGGAACTGATGAACAGAAAGAGAAAAATTCCCGAAAAGCAGAGAGGTTAAGACAAGAAGTCATTTTCATTAAGGTAATTTTCTTTAATTATTGCTTTTACCTTTAATAATTGAAAATATTGTTTGTTTTTTTTTCTGTAGTTTCCGTCTTCGCTATGTTAATTCAATTTTTTATGCATAAGAACAAAAGTTGTTTGTTTTATTTTGTTGCCAAGATAGCCTGTGTATGTAAATGTACCTTAATTTTTATTTGAATGTCAACCATTGTTTTATAGAAATTAGATCCTGATGAACTTAGCAAGTATGCACTGCTTTCTACTGAAGATCCTTTGGAAATGTTGAGTAAGGTAATTATGTATAATTGAATGAGTGTATAATAGTACTCACTCTTGAGTACTTGTGTTGTTTTCTTTTTGTTTTCACATTACTATATCATCTAATATATTTGCAGGTTTCATTATCAATAGAAGAACGTTCTAAAGTCCGATTAGCTGCTCATAAAAGTATTATTCAACAAGTGGAGATATTCAGAGCAAAGTATCCAGAATGGGCATTGAAACTGCCTCCATTATTGGTTCAACTTGGACTTCATATCAAATACAAGAAAAAGGCTAGGAACCAAGAAAGTAATAGTGTTACAGCTATCTCAGATATGACCAGGAACAATAGGAATCCAGAAGGAAAGTGTGAAGCAGAGAACATGATGAAGACAGAAGATATTGATAGTGTTCCAATCACCTCAAAGGAAATAGGAGACAATGAGAAATCAAAACAAAGAAGTGGAACTGAAAACAAGACCCTGATAAAAGAGAGTGCCATTCTTAGTGGAAAGAGAAGCAAGGAGAAAACTAGAGAGAAAGAGAGAAAAAGCACTGAATCTGCAGATGAATATCTTGAAAGTGAATGTGAAGATGAAACTATTGAAAATGAAGATGAAAATATCGATAGTGAAAATGAAGATAAAATGAATGAAAGTGAAAATGAAATTATAAGCAAACACAATCCGAGAACACCTCGGAAAACTGTGAACAATGTGAACACCCCCGAGAAATTCCAATCAGCAAGGGACGAAATCAGAGTTTTAGGTGACAAGTATGAAAGAAAGAAGAAGATAAATGGAATTGCAGAGGTGCGCAGATTTGCCGATTTGTTGGAATCTGATGGAAATTCTCAAAGTGAATCACTTGAAGAAGATGAAGATCCTAATCCCACAAATTCTGTGACTGATCCTTTCTTCTTAACTGGGGATAACAGTGGTGAAAGTGGTGATGAACTGAATTCTAGTGAAGAAGAGGAAGATAAAGGAAAAAACTCGTTTAGAAATAGGGACCAATTTTTCTTTAACACTGGACATAAGAGGCCAGAAAGAAGATACACTAGAGAAAAAAGTCAGAGTTGGAACTTCGAGAAAAAAAATACTACTGGTCAACGATTTTCTAGAGGTGACCAGAAAGTACCTGCAATGAATAGAAGACAAAGACGAATGTTGGAAAAAGCTAGACCAGAGATGAAGAAAGGCTCTACCTTTTCTCAAACTGGCAGTTACTTTCCTAAACGTTTTGAAGATCCTGGTAGAACAAAATCATTGCTGAATCCAGGTCAGACTAACATGGAAAGTACAGATAAACAAGGTATGTCACAAATTTGAATTTTTATGCATAATTTCTACACTTATATAAAATTATTGCTACACATTTCCCATTAAAATAAGTGCAATTTTTTTGAAAAATAACTGAAATTTTAAAATGCACAGTGTTAGCAAAAGTTTAATTATAAATTTTCTTTCCATTGAAAATTTAGTTTCATAACTACTTGTTAGTACAGCAGAACCTTGGATTGTGAGTGACTTGGTCTGCCAGAGTTTCACAAGACAAACATACATTTTGAAGGAATTCTAACTTGACAAAAGAGCGATACTTTGCTACCCAAGTAGAACTGCTGAGAGTCACTTATTCACAATTGAGCCAGTTTTCCTCTCCGTCCTACCTTGCAGCAAAAATATGCATACAGCAATTTTCTAAAACACTTGGTTTTAGTTGGCTTGTCTGGCTCATGCTGTCAATGTACTGGATCATATACATACCAACATAGTTGCCCTGCCTGTGTTTGCATACAACATTTTTTATGCCCTCACCACAAAAGTAGAGCTACTATTTGTATTTACTATGTTTAAAACACCCAAGTTATTTTGTATTAATCATTCTATATGAGTATTAGCTTTGTGTTGTGAATAAATCATCAGCATTTCACTTATTTCTTGCAAAAAAATTTACTTTGGTGCACAAGTGTTTTGGATTACAGCATGTTTCTACAACAGATTATGTTCACAATCCAAGGTTTCAGTGTACATAATAATTATGGATTCAAAGAAAATGTATTAATCGATTAGAAAAATAATTGACTTGACCAATTCTGGAACTTGCAATGTATGCTTACCTCCAATGTACAGTGTGTTTCCTATCCTTGTTGATGCCATAAATAATTACTCCACTGGTGTGAAAATGGTGAATTAAAGATCTAATGTTGGAGCAGTAACAACATACTTATTTGTCAGCAGTAGTGTAAAATATAGCACTCAAATGTATAATGTGAATATTTCTTTCTTTAACTGCTGTTATATTTTCATTTTTCTTAATATTATTTTTTTGATTTCAATGTGTTCATTATTATGTAATGAATTTTATATTTGCAATTCGTAGGAAGAATTGAACCTCCCAAAGTGGCTAGCTGAATAAGATAAACAAAAGTGCCCCTGGGGATAAACATTTTGTAAGTTGAAAATCGTATTTGAACTGTTAAAAAGAGTTTTTCATTGGATTTAAATCAATTTGCCCTGAGTACTTCACACAAATGAAAAAAACAAGTTTTTTACCTTTTTTTGTCAGTTTAAATTTAATTTAAATCACATTACACATATGAATATTGACTTTAATAATTTGTGCTATTTTCTGTAGATTATAAATATGTTTCAAGAATTTTTTCAGACATTTATATCATGACAATATTCAAATTACAATAGTTTCTAATATTATTCTTACAATTTTGTTTTATTATTTATCTTTTCTAATGAACATTAAATAAAAAGATAGAAAAACAACAAAAATTAAAAAATAAACTTGTATATTGTTATTTTATTTATTGAGCTGTTAGGTGCCAATTATAAATGGTTGAAATTTTGGGAATCTCTAGAGAATTTATAGGGCTGTAATTTGTATTGAGCCCTTTTTATGATGGGTCAGAACATGAGATATTCTTAAAAAAGGATGGAAAAAATTTTGTTTTTTTTTCTCCTTTCTTTTTTTGTTGATAGTAGGGGTCAAAATTATGATATAAACACCTGAAAAAATCATCTTTATAATCTGTAGAAAATCATAAGAATAAGTGAAGTCAAATTCATAAGCATCATGTGATTAAAAAAATTTAAACTGACATAAGAAGGCAGAAAATGCCTTTTTTTCGTTTGTGCAAATTTCTCTGGGCAAATTGTTTAAATCTGATGAGAAAATTTTTTTTTAACACTTCAAATTCGATTTTCAACATTAAAAATTTTATCCCTGGGGACACTTTTGCCTACCTTATTTTGCTGGCCCTTGCGTTTCAATAAGTGTGGAAGATAAATATTCAAAAGGGAAATCGTGATTATAAAACAGTACGGCAAAAGAAAACAAATATCAAAATGTATTTAAGAGATGAAGAAGTACAAAGTATAATAAATTTGATATTACTCATAAGAGAACTTACAGTATTCTATAAGAACATGTTAATTGTCCCAATAAATTGCAGTTTTTTGTGAAGTACTTTCCCTCCCTACATAATGTCCCACTCTGGAAGCTGATAGTTTACAGTATATTCCCAGGGAGGCGCATTGGTTATTGGGTACTGGGTTGGAGTTCTGGCATTACTAGAATTTGAGAGCAGGGAGAGACAAGAGGAAGGAGAGAGAGATGAGACACACACTAGGAAGATGAGGTGGAGAGCTGAGTTATTGTTGCTGCTTATCACATCGCTTCTGATGCTTGCCAGCAGCAGGGATGGCACCAGGCCCGTCACTGACATTACTTTCTTCAGCTTGGCTCCTTGTTAGTAGTCTAGGGTTGGGCTCCGGTGTGGCTCTTACCTGAACTGCTTACCTTACTATGAGTGCAACCTTCATCACTGAATTGTTAAGAGGCATAAATAAAATAAATAAATAACATTCAACGTCATTAAATTATTACAATCAGAATATTATTGTTTTATCTCAGGCAAGTTTTGCATTTGAAGTTAGACATTTCTATTTATTCATTTCAGAAACATTGCATCCTTCTTGGGAAGCTAAGAGGAAACAAAGGGAGCAGATCCTTCCATTCCAAGGAAAGAAGATAAAATTTGAAGATGGTGACTGATGTGTGTTTTAAACAAAAAATATCTTGTTTAAACATTTCTTGTATGAAAAAGTGTACATTATATGTAGTTGTTTGTATTTATGTTTGTTCATTGTTAAAAATATACATGAAATCATTTATTTGTTTTATTTATGTTATAATCAATCTTTCAGATGTTACGTTACTTTTTTCCAATTCTAAGATAAAGTACACCTTTTGCACCCAAAACTAATTGTAAATAAATTTTATTTATGGTGCTCTTAAAACTAATTTTTTTAAATGCAGATGCAAATGCAATAAATGAACATTATATTTTCACTAGGGGTACTATAGAATGGCTCGGACATTCTCATACTAGTTTTCTTTCTTTGTACAAAGCAAACACCACAAACAAGTTAGCAGCTACAGACTCTTCAATCTTTTTCCCATTCCCAGCTGACTTCTCAATTTTACTCAGATGAATGACACCACTCTTGCCTAATGTAGTAACATAAACACACAGTTTGATTTCAGGGACAAAATACTACATTACTTGGCAGACTACAAACACTATTGCTTGCCGTAGATGTTTCAACATCCCTGTGAAGTACTCCTCACAGTCTGAAGTAATGCATTTAACTCCAGCCTTAAATTCCTGCTTCTGAAAGAAAGAAAAAGAAAAAAATCCAGAATTATTCCATCCTCTTTTTTATGGGGGGTGGGGTGGAGAATTAATCTCCCTACTTGCCTTCCATGTGAGATGCCTCATGCTGTTTCTTTCCCTGTTCCATCGAAGCTGCTGTCCCAGAGTGCTGTGCTGGCTCCTACCCTACTCAGGATCTTTATCAATGACATACTCCCCCATCTCCAAAGTAAATTACCTATTCACAGATGACTTGGCAACTATGGGTGTGACCAACTATGACTGACTATGCCTGCTGTGCCCAACTATGACTGCTGTACATAGACTACCATGACTGCTGAAATTACGACTAGGTGCTGACCTACTCAGAGAGTTATAAGACCACACTACGTATACCAGACATCAAAGCAATAGTAACATATGTGCTGCTACTACTAGCTGCTGACCTACTCAGAGAAACATAAGAACCACACTTTACATAGACCGGACATCAAGGCAATAGTAACTTAAGTCAGTGAGACATGGGCCTCGACTTTCCTGTCAAAATAGACTTACTGACCTGATTTGAAAAGAGAATAACCAGACTGTCACAGACCTGCACCTTTTGACTGCTATCATCATATTAAAATTCAGCACAATATTATACCACTTGCAAGTGCGACAAACAAAACCACATGTAAACAACTCCATGAAGCAATGAACAATCCTTACTCTCCTCCTTTTGTTGAACGTAATAGCCATATCATGAACCAAACCATCCCACACTAAAGGAAACCCACCTGATTGACACATTCACCCTGCATGTACCCTTGCCCACAATATATGTAGATACATCATTGGACCAGGCTTCAGGAAAACGCTAACACAAATATATCTGAATTTATGAGCTTCTTTAATGACTGACAATTCTTCTGAAAGTTTTAGGCATTAAACAGTAACAACCCTGATTCCAAAAATTATCTGCACATCACATACCATATTACCTTCACCTTAACAAAATAACCATTTGCGAGCAATACTCGCAAATAAAATAACCCATGAAAACCCTTTCAAAGTAACCCCTCAAAATACTGCTACATTAAAATAACCGATAATTCTCGCCTACAACTAAAAAATTACATCTTGCCCCATAAACCCTCTCACTTACAAAATAACTTTTCTATATCCCAAACTCTAATAAAATAAACTGTCTTCTCGTGTCAAAAGCAGTACCCATCCAAACCTACTTTAAACTAAAAAACAAAACTTTGTTTTTCCTCCCAGGCCACCTTCAAGCTGTACTCCTTCCTTCGCGTGGAGTATTGCATCCACTCTCTACCATCCGTGTCTTGGGAGGGATTGCTCCCTACTCCCTCACCGTTTTCCCTCTTACTAGTTCACCAGGAGGGGACCTTACCTATTGATAACCCCTTAAGGTAGCCCTTATCATCTAATTCCTGGGTTATCGCGTAGCTCCTTAGCGGAATGATGGTTAATGATAGTGTAGGGTAGGGAATGATTGATGGAGCAATCTGATTGAATTGGCAGGGGAAATGGGAGTACCCTGACAAAACATTCTGTGAGCTTGCTTTGTCTACCATAAATCTGCTGGGAACCGCCTGAGATCCATCGGTAGGAGGCACGCAATCGGACCACTACACTATAGGATTCCCCGAATCTGCTCTCTTTACACCTTTTCTCCTATCACCACATCTGGGGGACAGAAACAGAACGATTGTTTCCTTCATCATGAATCTCAAACACATGCGGAGTACTTTTTTTGGTATGGGCAACACTACCAAATAAACCCATAGGCATCCCAATAATTTTCAAGGTTTCTACTGGCAGATTGTGAGAACATATTGGTTGGTGAGAGCGTAGGCTTCCGCGGCCGGAGTCAATATTAAGTTGGCTGTCATGGCATTACGCCCTGAGGAAGGTCGCAGAATGGCGACCGAAACGTCGGCACCTTTGCCATGGACGCGGCGTCACCCGGACAGCCAACTTAATATATTGGTTGGTATTATATGGTAAACACACTAATATATATCATTAGAACATATGATTTTGTGAATTTTGAATCCTTTTTCTGTTTTACTGCTAATACTTGTATTAGTACGATTTTTTAAGTCCTAAAAAAAATAAATGGAAGTGTTAAGTATTTAACTCGAGCCTTGCTAATGTTAAATTTTGTGAAGATTGTGAATAATATTTGGTTTCTTTATATTAATGCAAGTACTTACTTTGAATTATG
The DNA here is from genome assembly GCA_031308135.1 of Acheta domesticus. Lineage (NCBI taxonomy): Eukaryota > Metazoa > Arthropoda > Insecta > Orthoptera > Gryllidae > Acheta > Acheta domesticus. The sequence continues at coordinate 244,070,974 of JAHLJT010009436.1, read as the reverse complement.
GATTATAAATTTTTGCTGTTTGATTTTTAGTTTTCTTTTGTTCCCCAGTATGTTTGAAATGTATAAATTAATTTAATTTATGTATGATAGATAATGAAAAAAAATTGTAGAGAGGAAGACATTCATTAGTTCGAAAACTGTTTTTATCCATTTCATAACACGGAAAGTGCATAATTCAAGCGGATCTTACTAATGAAAAACTTGTCAGCAGGCATAATCCATTTCCTGTAATTTTGTCAGGATATAGTATTTAACCTCATGATTCAAGGGCACAGCAGTACAGTCAGAATGAAGTCTTATTTCATACTGAGCTTTGTGGTGTGTATGACTACTGGATACCATTTTCTACCTGGACATGAAAATTTTATTGGTATGTTACTGAACAAGTTTGTATTCTCAAATGTGCTGCATTAATGAACCCTTTCATTATGTTACTATTCCAAATTTGTAAATCCATCCATTTGTGAGTCTATTTTTTCAGTTGTCAAATTATTTGTTGTTTTAATTACTTTTCTCTAAAAACAAAAAGGGTTTGTGTACTCAATGTAGTAACCTGCAAAATTATTTGTAGAAATAATATGTTTATTCATCACATGTTAAAGAGATTAATAACAAACATTTTTTGTAGATCTTTATCCATATTGAGCTCTTTCAAAAGATAATCTAGTAATAGTTATTTATATTTTGCCTAATTTCATACATTTTTCTCAAGATTAGTTTTTGTCAAGTATGTGTGAATTGTGATGTTAACAGAGTTCATAAACCAAGTTTCTTTCTTACAGATGAATTGCTCCACCCAACTCTGTATGAAGAACCATTAGATGAAAGCAAAAGTCGATTTACTCGGGCCATTGAAACTTCTGACATGGAAATGGAATTGCAGGATTGTTGTTCAAAGCTCAAAAATTTAAAAGTAGATGTTCTTTTTTTTTTTTTTACTTATAACTTTCATCTTTCATAAATAGTTTTTAAGGCAGTTTTGTTTTCTTTGTATGATAAACTGGTCTAAAGTAAGAATTCATAAGAAGATGGATTAAAATTTCTGTTGTAGAACAGAATGTGTAGACAGCATCATTTCCACATAAATTAAGGTTCTCTTTGTGAATGTTTTGTGAGTTTTGGAGCTATAAATATTTTTTTCATGCATCATTTTCCTATCGTTATCAACAAGAACAGTGTAGGTTATATTTGAAAGCATGCACACAAAGATTAACCTACAAATTTGTAAAAACCAAGTTATGTGCTGCTACCTATTATGGGAGATGCAAACAATCTATTGGGAAAGGGTTAACTTGCTGGAAATAAGGAACCCTCGTGCAGGGCTGTTTTAACAGCCATTGCAGTCCCTTGGACCTATGTTAATTTGGGGGCCCCCTATTCTTACTTTTACCGATCTCTCCCTTCCTCAATCTAAAGAAAAGTTTTGTTAAAAAAATAAACTTCTCATCATTGAGTAACATTCTCGCATCAAACAGCAATTACATTATATAAATGTTATCCAATGTTGCATGACACATCACTCCATTATGCCAATTTTTGGCGTATAGTTTAATGATACATGGGGTTTTTATTTTATTTATTTATTTATTTTTTTAAATTAGTATTACATATTTTTTTTAAGAACTATCAGGGACCCTGGGTTCGGGGCCTTCAGGCCCGTGCATAAATGCATCACTGCCCTTGTTGACCACTGCCCCATGCCTCCGGTTTCTCTTGGTGCCCCTGAAAATAGAGGAAATAGTAATTGTGCCACAATGACTATAGAAGAATTAAAATTTAAAAATTCCTCCAGCCATTTGGAACCAACAATGTGGAAAGAAAATCTTTAGCCAAAGGGAGGGAAAAAACCAACAAATTTCAGAGGTTGGAAAAACTAAGATTCCCAAAAACTGCATTTTGAAAAAATGCATTAACAATTATTTTTAAAAGTTGCTTTCAGAAAGTCAGAATGTGATTCAAACCTTACGTTACACAAAATTATGAAAATAAAAGAAGAATGAGATCTTGTTTGGCAGCTTGACACCTTCAAAATTATTTTCATACTAATGAATGAAATGCATTCTGTCTATAGATTTTAATATCCCATCTTATGCATTAAATTCTTTACAGTGTTCATATTTTTTTCTGAAATTTTATATTAATATTTTATCTGACAATATAGCCATTTACTATAATGCTATGAAAAAAACTGCTTAATGTGAATTCTGCAAACTGATTTGAATATTTTAGTAAACCTGTATTTTATGTTAAGAGGGATGACTCATGGTACCCTCTCAACATGAACACATTTTAATGTTGCCATCTATTCTAATAAAAGAAAGCATCTTGGCAGGAATTTGATTTGGTTTAATTTTCATCAAAGAACAGTAAAACTGTGAAGAATAGGAGAGAAGTATAAAGTGCACATACTTTCTTAAGCTCATGAATCTCTTCCCTACCCTTTTATTACAAATGGTTGAATAAAAGTTCAACAAAGGCACATTAGCAACATCTGAAAACTAGACATTTTTGCTCCCAAGTTATGGAAATCTATTTGCATCAAAGAAATGAATGTGTTGAATGAAGAAATGAATCAAAGAAATGAAAGATAACCACAGATTTCATTTTTGAGTATAGCTAACAAAATAGCTACCCACACTTCTCTTCTCCTACCACAACTCTCAAAGAGCTCACAAAATGTGCATCTAGTGAAGCTATATTTATGTCCAGAAGCAAAATAATGGGTCATCTCAGCATTTGCTCAATGGATCAGGGAAACTGGCTGAAAAACCTGATGGGACAGATGGGAGTCTTTGACTCATTAGATTAAGAATTATTAAACACCATGTGTAATATAGTTGTAGAAAGAATCTATAATAAGAATAAACTTGAAAGTAATCATACTCTCATAATTATTATTTTGTAATGATCATAGAATGACATCAATCATGAGGTTACTAACTTAAAAAAGTTCCCATGACTTGGTGTAATTTTACCAGCACAATTGTTATCCATTGCTTGTGATAAAAGGAAATGCCTTTCAATTTAGTAATGAATTATCATTACACATTTGAATGTTTGTGAATTGTATTGAAAACACAATATTTGAATTAAAGGCATTAATTTTCTTTCCTTGTAGGACTCATGCTGTGGTCTATTTGGTGTTTTCCAACCAGGTTTCATAGATCAGAAGACAGCACTTGAGTGTTTAGCAGAAGCACAAAATAATGATTTGAAAACTATTTGTAAGTTATTTTATTTCTTACCTTTTAGTGTGTGCTTGGGATCTTCTATTAGAAAAAAAATTAATTGAGTTAATTGATTTTAAAATTGTGTATTTATTGTAGGTGAAAATCAAGATCTTTTCCTCACAAATCGTTTGAATCTTGTGAGCAACACAGAAGTAATTTTGGTAATATTTTTAGAACATCTTGTGAACTTGATTATGAAATGCACCCATTAACTTTTCAGACACTCACATTCTCACGTATTTATTCACAAACTCAGGGCTGGATATAGGTACTACATGCTCTGAGGCACAAAATCATATTGGGACCCCCTTTGGAAAATAATTCCTCCAGATTTAACAAAAAAACAAAGACTAATAATTATAGAATAACTTTGTCTTTTACAAATATGAATGAAAAATTATTAATTATTTTATAGATTCGAACATATTTTATCATTATTTTACAGATTCCTACATAATTTATGACTTTTTCTGAGGTGTGTACTTCCCCATGGATGGATAGTTATTTTGCTTGTAGGAAAAGCGGCCCTCCACTCACACATTTCTTTATTTTCTATTTTTGCATTATTGAAAGTAGTGTTATGTAGTGTCTGATCATGTACGCGTGTGCTGGCGCGAGCGCACGCGTGTGGATGTGTGCGTGTGTGTGGTTGCACGGACCTGTGTGCCTGCGTGTTCACAGATCTATATGCAGTCTTTTTTTTACGAATGTATTGATTTTATTCTTTTGTTTTTCAACAGTGCATAAAGGAATGCATTGCCCGAAAAAAAGATTGGGTTAGTACATTTTTTAAATTTATTATTATTATTATTATTATTATTATTATTATTATTATTATTATTATTATTATTATTATTATTATTCCTCTAAATCACAACTAAAGATATTATGTGTCGGCTGAATATAAAATCTACTCCAGTTTGCAACCAGCTACCTAAGGAGTAGATCTAGGGACTGTCGGTGCCTCTACAATACTTTGCGCAAAATGTGGGCTGTTCCAAATAAAGCGATTTCTTGCACTTCCCAGTCTTTTGAATTACCTGGGAGTTTAGACAAGTTCTTACACAAATTTTGCGGAACAAATATCCGAGTTCCGATAACTATCGGGACGACCTGTGCTTTTACACCCCACATTCGGCTGATCTCGATTTCCAAACTCTTGTATTTAAGACGTTTCTCTGCCTCCTTGGTAACGACTTTTTGATCGCAAGGTACAGCAACATCGACAAGTAAACACGATTTGTTCTCCAAATCCCGGATGACTATATCCGGTTTGTTTGCCGCTATCGTTCCATCAGTTTGAATTTGTTGGTCGTACAATATCGTACACAATCCAACAAACGTCACCGGTTTCGGTGAGTGTTCGTACCACTTGGGGCATGTGTTCGCAACTTCGAGGGCGGTACAGATCTGCCAGTGGAGGTAGCTACATACCCTATCGTGTCTTTTCAAGTATTCGGTCTTTGCTAGGATTGGACAAGCTGAGACTAGCAATATGAATAAAAATGAGTAAGTACTCCATAGCAATTGCTCACGAGTACAAGTAGGAACTACTACTTCTCATAAGCAATTCCTTCTCTTCATATGAATAAAAAGTTTTGCGAAACTTGGAGTACTTACTCTCTCTCTGAGTAATTGCTCACTAACTGATCTCTTGCAATTGGTCACTTTTCGTCTGTTTTGCTTGTCTACGTTACTGCGCGTCGCGCATGGTGCGTGGCCTTTCCATCATGGCGACGCGTGCTTGTTCCTGTTGATGTCGACCGTGTTAGGTTAAGTGGTACAGTAGTCGTGCATAGTTGGAGAAATCGTAGGAAATCTTCCATCATTCATTCACTCACTACCTAAAACCCCACAACCAGCTCACAACAGTCGTGTATAACTTCTCTTGTATCCATTCAATACGATTTGAGTCACCTTCAGAGGTTGCTCCGAAAATTCGCAGTAAATGCTTCGCAGTAGAAGCAAATTCTCTATTTTATTCATACGAAAAGTAAGAAGTTGCTCATCGGCCGAGCAGTTACTCACCAATGGAGAAATTGCTCAAAATAAGAGCAATTACTCACGTCTTTTATTCATACTGTTTGAAGCAATTGCTTTGAAAACTCGAGAAAGAAGTAATAGCTCATTTTTATTCATATCACCCAATATGATCAATGGTTTTTACGTGTTTCTGACAAATGCGGCATTTATGATCTTGGGATATTTTGAGAACCGCTTTATCATAAAGTCGTGTTCTCAAGGCCTGATCTTGGGCAGCTATTACAAGTGCTTCCGATTCTGGCTTCATTCTTCCCCTTTTAAGCCACATTAATGATTGATCTGTATTGATCTGCACCTTGTCCATTCGTTTCAAATATTGTCCGTGGAGTGGTTTGTCTTTCCACGATTTCTTTAACATTTTTTGTGTCTCAAATTTCATATTAAGTAGCATCAGAAGTTCGGTGTCTCTGTCATTCTGGGTGTCTTGCATAGTCTTGTTCGCAAAGCTTCTTGCTACACTTACAATGTTTCTGTTTCCCATTCTTCGGTCAGATTTCATGACCTGCCTCGTTCGTGGGTCATTTTGGTAGCTGACTACATGTTTTCTCATCCCGGTTATTACATTATGCCAGGAGGTTTCAATTTGTCTGAGGCCTCTTCCTCCTTCCTTACGTGACATAAAGTCTATGTACATCAGCTCGGGGGTGGGCAATATGATGCATTGTAAGCAGTTTTATGGTTTTTCGATCCATGATGCGAATTTCCTGCTCAGTCCAGTCCACTAGTCCGAAACTGTATTCGGCTACAGGCACCGCCAAACTACCTATTGCTGATATTTTATTCCTTGAGTTCAGAGCGGACTGCAGGACAAGTCTCACTCTTCTATAATACTCCCTACGAATTCTCTCTGTCATTGTGTCGTTCGAGATGGTCTCAGATTCTTCAATGCCCAGATATTTATAAGTTTTACCTGGCTCAAGATCTTGAATCACAGTGTGTCTATCAACTTCAATGTTCTCTTACGTGGTCATTTTCCCTCTTTTTAAGTTGGCTTTTGCACACTTGTCAAGACCAAACTTCATGCAGATGTCATTACTAAAATCATTGATGACAGACAGCATTTGGGAGAGAATCGCTTCATTCTTAGCAAACACTTTAAAATCATCCTTGTAAAATAAATGTGATACAGGCCTTTCATCACCATGGAGCTTGTAACCAAAGTCAGTGTGCGACAGCTGTCTCGATAGAGGAATCAAACTAATGCAAAACAGCAGAGGGGATAGTGAATCTCCTTTAAAAATTCCCCTGTTATTCTGAATACTTCTTGTTTCTACTACTCCCTTTCCGCTGTGGATTAGTAACCTGGTGCTCCACGACTTCATACTAGCCTTGCAAAACTCCACAAGTCTAGGATGAAATCGATAGATCTCCATGGTCTTCAAAATCCAATCGTGTGGTACACTGTCAAAGGCCTTCTGGTAGTCAATGCAAGCCAAGCTTAAATTCCGTTTTCGTTTGTTTACATCATTCAAAATTATTTTATTCAGAAGCAAGATTTCCTTACAGCCATAGGAACCTTTACGACATCCTTTCTGTTCAACTGACAACAGATGGTTCTTTTCTAGGTGCCTATACATTTTGTCAGCTATGGCTGCAGTTATAAGTTTGTACATTACTGGCAGGCAAGTAATTGGCCTGTAGTTCTTCGCCAAAAAGCTGTCTCCTCCTTTGGGTAGCAAATACGTGATGCCGCGAGTGAGCCATTCGGGGAGTTCGTTAGGGTTTTCTAAAATTTTATTAACAGCCTTTGCAAGATGAGAATGTAGTGCTGTTAATTTCTTAATCCAATAAATCTGGATCTTATAAACCCCAGGGGATTTTCAGTTTCCCATATTCTTAATTGTTTGGCATAGGTCCTCTTTCGAGAATCCTTGAACATGTTCCACTGTTTCCACGAGTCCATTGGCAGCATCAACTTCAGATTGGAGCCACGATGCGTCTTTGTTGTACGATCTGGTTTCCTCCCAGATTCGTGACCAAAATGTTTCGACGTCATCTTTTGAAGGAGGGGCAGCATTGCCATTCGCTTTTTGAATCAGACTGCGATAGAATCTCTTCGCGTCTGTTTCAAACAACCGGTTCTGTACACGGAAATCTTCTCTACGTTTGTACAGTCTTATTCGTTGATCCCATGCTTGGATTTTCTCTTTTAGCTTTTCAGCTACCATTAGCCTTGTTGTGTCATTGTCAATTAGGTATTTTTGTTCAACATGGAGTATTTTTTGTTGAACTTTATACGTGTGGTTTGACTGAGTTTATCGAGGCAGCTCTACAGAGCGATTTAAATCAAATGGATGTTCTTTGCTTTACAGAACATTGGTTGTCTCCTAATGAACTTAGCATTTTCCAAGTTCCAAACTTTTACCTCGCAGGTTATTATTGTAGAAAAAGAGAAAATAAAAGTCCTGCATATGGAGGTTCTTGTATTTACGTTAAAAATAATATTGATTCTATCTCCTTGACGGAATTCAATGAATATTCCGTTGAAAATGTTTTTGAAATTTCTGTTGTACATCTTCCTGTGCTAAAAATGATGTTGCTTTGCATCTACAGGCCTCCAACAAAGAGCTGCAGATTACATTTTGTTCTTAGAAAAACTAGAGATAACGCTAATCAAAGTTATCAATCGCTCTTTTGAATCCATTGTTGTTTGCGGAGATTTTAACATTGATTTTCTGGTCGAATCTTGCGAGAAAGAGCAGTTTCTTAATTTAATTAATTCCTTCAATTTAGATAGTACAATAAAAGTACCTACACGGATCACAGTAAATTCAAAGAAGGCAGTCGATCAAATTATAATTAACAAAACCACTACTCGACATGAAATTGAAACAAAAGATTTAAGATACAGTGACCACGATGCACAAATTCTTACCATTATACGAAATGCGAACAATGACACAAAAAAATAATACACGTATGAGTAGAGTGTTTTCTAAAAGTAAAATAAAATTATTCATTGATTACTTGCTGCAGGAGTCATGGGACGCGGTTTATAATACTATTGATACAAACGATAAATATTATTCTTTTTTAAAACGCTTTCATTTCATTTTAACAATTGCTTTCCTCTTCAGAAAAGAAAATTAAATATTTAACGCAAAAGCAATTCTTGGATAACACAAGGGATTAGAACATCATGTAAAAACAAAAGAGTTCTTTCTTTCATTTCTAAGCATCATAACGTATCTGAAGATTTCCTCCTGTACTTTTAAAAATACAAATCATTGTTAAGAAAAGTCATAAGGCAGGCTAAAATCATGAAACACGATCAGGATATTTTGAACTCAAATAACAAAACAAAATCAATGTGGGATATAGTAAAAAATGCGACCAAACCAACTAGAAACCTTGTAGAGAATGTTGTTTTACAAGATAACGATAGAGATGTGAACGATCCGGCAACAGTGGCTAGTCTCTTTAACCAATACTTTTCGAGAATTGCTGTCGATCTCACTAAGGGTTTTCAGCCACAAAATTCAACATCTGACATTTCCCTAAAAATCTTAAACACAATGTTCGTTTCCGAAACCTCTTCCTATGGTAAATTAAAAAATAAACATTCGGCCGGTTTAGATGAATTTCCGGATTGCTGGTTAAAGACGTGCGCGCCAGCCATTATACACCCGTTGACTCACATATTTAATGCATCCTTATGCACCGGAATTTTTCCAGATATTTTTAAAACAGCTAAGATTAAGCCGCTCTTTAAAAAAGGCAACAAAAATGAAATACAAAATTATCGGCCAATTTCTCTTTTGTCAGTTTTTTCAAAAATATTAGAGAGACTTTTTTATGTGCGAATGAAAACCTTTCTCAATAAACACGACGCGTTTTCAAATTGCCAACATGGATTCCGGAAATCAAAATCTACGAAAACAGCCATTTTTTCGGCTGATTTTAAGGACAGGGTTCGGCCATAGAGGAGAGATATACTAGAGTGCGCACCGAGCTGCGCAGAAGGCCCGGCCGGGTATCAACATCTCTCGCGCCAGTGTCACGTGACTTTGGGACAGCTAGCTGGCATCTAAAAGAACACCCGTCTCGCATTAAACGATTTATTTTTATTCGTACTTAAGATGTTTCATTCCAGCGTTATTTTCTCATTTATTAAGCAACCCTAAAAATGTTGCTTATAGCAGAAAAGTGAATTTAAGTTTTTCTGCTCTATTTGCTCAAGTACATGAAAATTCCGATTTTTGTCCAACTTGACACTTTCAACCGCATACTCCACTAAACCTGTTTTACAAGTACAGTTACATATGTCTATAAATAAAAGATATTTGTTAAATAAATTGACTCCATGGGATGCATTAATCCAAATTTCTATTACTCAATGTTAGACATTCTACTTCGCATTCTATTTCGCATCAGTGTCATTTATAATAGAAAGTTATCAAAATGATATTTCAAGGATTTATAGAGGGGAAAAAGGCTTTTACCTTTGATTTATTTAGTCAAAAACACTAAAAACTGTATGTGATATATGGGGTAAAAGTTCCATCTTCACTCATTTTCTTGAGCTTCAAAAGCTCTTCCCAACATTTTAACTATAATATTAGACATTTTCCCTCCCAAGTTATATAAAATCTATTTGCATTGATAAACAAACTGCACGTTTTATTTTTTTTCTTTGTATTACTAACAACAGTAACATGCCACTGGCTTTACTCCTACCACTACTAGCAAGTAAGCTCAAGAAAACGTGGGCGTAGTGAAGCTACATTTATGTCCAAAAGGGGACATCTTAGCATTTGCTCAATGGATCAGGAAAATTGGACAAAAACCTGATCGAAATGGGGGTCTTTGACCTGGAAGCAGAAATACATATTTTTCAAAGAATTTACTAATAAAAATCAACTACAATCATACAAATTACTAACACTAACATACTATAAACACAACTTACACCAGTAAATACACATAGGATTAATGCCCACTAAATAAAATAATTTTCTTGTTAACTGATCCATACTATTTTTTTGCTAAATTTGGATGTGCTCTCTTCCTACATGTTTTAATCTTATGTCAATATATTTAAACAATATTGCCTTTATTAAATACATCCTGTGATTCATTATGGCCTCTTGACCAATAATATATGTTAAATTACTAAAAACAGAACTATTCACAAATTCTCTCAGACATCTATTTACAATTGTACTACATGCTGCCTTTTTAAAAATGTCAACTCTTCCCTGAAGTATTCTTACTTCTGCCTCTGCTCTTTTGCAGATTTTTATAACTTCTGCAGAAGGGTATTTCAGTCCATAATTATCTTTCCTCTGGATGAAGGAATATGATCCTTCATCAGTATCAGTCCGGCAAAGAACTAGCTTACAGTCCACATAAGCAAGACACTTTTGCAACTTTGTAACTAAAAATCCTCCAATATAAGTTACAATGTCCACAACATAGGGAGACAAAATTACCTTCATATGGAATTCGTGGTATTGCCCTAGATTGGATAACTTCTTACCTTAAACATCGGACTCAAGGAGTAGAAATACCATACTGGCAGGAAAGGACATTACATACTTATATATTTCCAATTCTTTGCCAATTGTGCATGGGGTCCCGCAAGGTTCGATCTTAGGTCCTATTCTCTTTCTGTTATATGTAAACGATATGCCCTCGTCTATTAAAAATGGAAGAACGGTTCTGTTTGCTGATGACACGAATGTTCTTTGCAAAAAAGAAGCAGTAAATAGTACAATTTCAGAAGTTTCAAATTGGTTTAATAATAACAAATTAATTGTTAACGAAAGAAAAACTGTTTCAATGCATTTTTGCATCTCAAATCGGAAATCGCATGTTCCATTGAAAATGAACAATATGCAATTAGCTGATGTTGAGGCAACAAAATTTTTAGGTCTTTCAATTCAATCAAACCTCAAATGGAATGTACATATAACAGAATTAAACACTAAATTAAGTTCATTTTGCTATGCATTCAGAATTCTTTCAAATTCTGTCAGCCTTCATGCAGCTCGTTGTGTTTACTTTGCAAATGTGCATTCCCGCCTGAGATATGGCATAATATTCTGGGGAAGCTCATCCCGTAGTATTCAGACCTTCAAATTGCAAAAGAAAATTATTCGAATAATGAAAAAATGCCTTCCACGTTATTCCTGCAAGCCTCTTTTCATTGAGCTGGGAATCCTACCATTGCCTTGTCTATTTATATACGAATCTGTAATATTTGTCAAAAATGACCTACTTAACGGAAGGAACATATTTTCATGCAATATTGATATTTATAATTACAACACACGCCGTAGAAATCACGTGCATCAAGTGTCAGTATCAACAGCTCAGTACAAGAAATCAACATACAATACATGTACGTTACTTTACAACGCATTGCCAGATGACATAAAACAATTAAAGTCGGTACACAAATTTAAGTTAAACGTAAAATCTTTTCTGCTGCAAAACTGTTTCTATACAATTAGAGACTATATTGATCGTGAAAAAGAAAAATAATGTTTAATGTAACAAAACAAAGATATATAATGAATTAGTTTATGTTTGCATTGTATACATTTAAAAAATATTTAATACGCCTGTAACAAGTAATGTACTTCAGCTTCCGGGTCAATGGCCCCCATCTCGATCAGGTTTTTGTCCAGTTTCCCTGATCCATTGAGCAAATGCTGAGATGGCCCCTTGTTTTGCTTTGGACGTAAATGTAGCTTCACTGTGCGCACGTTTTGTTGAGCACTCCTTTTGCTTGTAGTTCATTTACAGTTGAAATTAATTTTATATAACTCGGGAAAAAAAACATTTTTCAAATATCTTTATTTCTCTAAAATAATTATTTTCTAAATTCATTTTTTCGTTTGTTTTTTTAATAAAATTCTGGCTCTCAAGAAAATGTGCGCAGATAAATTTCTTTCCCCATACGTCATATACAGTTTTTACTGTTTTTTTGACAAATAAATAAATAAATAAATCAAATACATAAAAAAGACAATCTAGTTTCACGATTGTGTACTGATGGCAAGTACATATGGTCAGTCCGTACGTCACTGCCCAGTTCAGGATCATTTACTTGTGGCACACTTGCATACTGGCGTGAACTGACATTTAACAGTTGTTTCATCCTGTGGAACACAATTTGCAAAGTTAAATTATTATTGCACTTCCTGAAAAGAAAAAGAATTTTGGATCGTAAGCAGTGAAGAAATATCCACAACGTCCCAAAATAATTACGCTGTAGCACCACAAACAGCAAACAGCACGAAAAGCTTCATACAACACGAGCTGCTGGTGTCCCAAAGTCACGTGACTTACGACCACTTAATGTTGAAACCTGAGCAGTAGGCTCACGCGCACTCTAGTTGTATCTCTCCTCTATGGGTTCGGCTCACTAAAACAACGGCGCACGATTCACTTGCGAATGGTTCACTCGCGCGGACCACGAGAACGGATCACTCAGGGAGCGGGAAGATGCCTTTGTGCTTGCATTGTGCATTGTGCGGTGTGGTGCGAATGTGTAATGGAGAATTACAATGGTTTATTTTTCGTGGATTTGCGTAAACTATATTGCGAATATGTAATGGAGAATTACAATGGTTTATTTTTCGCGGATTTGCGTAAACATTTAAGGTGAGTATTTGCATAAAATGCGTTGGTAATTATGCGTTGGACAGACTCAAGGATGTTTTATGTTAACGCGGGGGCCGAAGGCCCGAGCCTCGTCCTCAACTTGGACACGGGTAGCGAAGCGTCACGATTCCACACGAAAGTGCGTTGGCCACGTGGCCGTGTGGCCGGGCACACTGTGGCGGCGCCGCGAGTGACTCGTTCGGAACCGAATCAAGCGCGTCAATAGGAGCCGTACCCTGTCCTTGAAATTTACCATTTTTTCTTTTCTTCAAGATGTTGCCTCATCATTGGATCAAAACGAAGCAACTATTGGAATATTTTTAGATCTTTCAAAAGCTTTTGACGTCATTGATCATAACATTTTACTTTCAAAATTGCCTTCATATGGAATCCGTGGTATTGCTCTAGATTGGCTGTGTTCGTACCTTAAACAACGATCTCAGAGAGTAGAAATACCTTACTGGAATGATGGAACTTTATGTACACACCTTTCCGGTTCTTTGCCAATTGTACGTGGAGTCCCGCAAGGATCGATTTTAGGCGCAATTCTCTTCCTATTATACGTAAATGACATGCCTTTAGCGATTCTAAACGGAAGAACAGTTCTCTTTGCGGATGATAAAAATATTCTTTGCAACAAAGCAACCGTAAATAGTACAATATCAGATGTTTCAAATTGGTTCCGTAATAACAAATTAATAGTAAATGAAAAGAAAACTGTTTCAATGCAGTTTTCCATTTCAAATAAAAAAAATTGTACTCCATTGAAAATGAACGGTGTGCCATTGACTGATGTTAATGTAACAAAATTTATAGGTCTATCAGTTCAGTCAAACCTCAAATGGAATGCCCACCTAAATGAATTGAACACAAAATTAAGTTCATTATGCTACGCGTTCAGAATTCTTTCAAATTCTGTCAGCCTTCATACAGCTCGTTGTGTATATTTTGCCAATGTTCACTCCCGCCTGAGATATGGCATAATATTCTGGGTAAACACATCTTATAGCTCCCAGACTTTCAGATTACAAAAAAGAATAGTACGAATAATAAGCAAATCCAACCCACGTGATTCTTGTAAGTCTCTCTTTATTAATCTAGGAATTTTACCATTACCTTGTCTCCTGATTTACGAATCAGTAGTTTTTGTCAAAAATGACTTACTTAAGGGCGGGAATATATTTTCAGCAAACGCCGATGTCTGTAAGTATAACACACGACATAGTAATCATATTCACCAGGTGGCAGTATCAACAGCTCACTACAAAAAATTCACATACAATTCATGTACATTACTCTACAACACTTTGCCAGAAGACATTAAACGATTAAATTCGATAGAAAAGTTTAAGTCCCAAGTAAAATCTTTTCTGCTGCATAACTGTTTCTATACAATTCGAGACTATACCGTGCATCAAAAGGAAAGTAACATTAATTTTAATAATGATAGTTAATGTAATTATTTATCATTTGGACTGTATAATTCTAACGAACCTGTAGTATTGTACCACAGTTTCTGGGTTGATGGCCCCCATCTCGATCAGGTTTTTCGTCCAGTTTCTCTGATCCTTGAGCAAATGCTGAGATGGTCCCTTGTTTTGCTTCTGGACATAAATGTAACTTCATTATTTGTGCACGTCTTCTGAATTTCAGTGGGAAATATAGTTATTCAAATTATCGTTTTCCATATTATCGCGGCAAAAAGTATTATTCTTTCATAAAGAACATGAGGGTTCAGGGCAGGAATTTATAGCTAATTTACCTTTGAAAATATATTCTATTATATAGGAGCGAATATTTTGTCAACAAAACTCGGAAAAAAACCCTCTCTTTTCTGTATTCAAAATTCGACTAGAATATGGTTTAGGATAGAGAGCATAGAATTATGAAAACGTGCACAAAATTCACTTCTCCCCATAGCTCGTCATACACAGTTTTTAACTGTTTTTGACGTAAATAAATAAATAAATAGACTTAGAAGATGCCTCGGCTAGGAGTCATATTTCACGCCGTGTGTCGGCTATCAGTTTCATAATTCTTTTCATCCATACGGAGGTACGGAGCTTTTTACTCTGGCTGTCGGCCATCGGTAATCTTGGCTGGTCCCATGATTATCTGAGATACTAAGGTCCAATTAAATTAAGAAGGTGATTGACAGTTCTGTGTGACGTCAGGACGCCTCTCCCGTTTCCATGGCAGCTGCCAACCAGAGAGACAAAACTTGACGTGTCAGGTCGCTCAGTTGCCACTGCCGAACACGGGGAACATTTGAGCATCGCACAGCGACTTCCCTGCCGCCGCGCCGCCCGCGTTTCTGCCTGTGCTGCGCGCGCAATGTGTACTTTGTTGTGATGAGTTGCGTTGAGGTTAGGCTTTTGTCGTATTTTTTACACTTTTACACGTATTTTTTGAAGTGTTTGTTTTCGTGTCCCGTTAACACGTGCTCAGTGGTTTGCGACCTGGCAACGTCGCTCCCCTCCACTGACAAATGTCGATCACCTTCTTAATTTATTAGGACCTTAGATATCCAGTTGCATACACGATGTGATTGATATTAGTAATATCTAGATATCTACCTGGGGTCTGTACCATCTCATTTAAGACAATTCGCTGTCTCTATCACTCTCTTAGCTTTGGCATGTTCGTATATTCTCCTCAACGATGCACGAGATTCAAATGGAAGTTGACGAACTCTTTCTATCTCGCGTCGGGGGAGATATCGCATCATGTCCTTCGTGTAATCGTGTAATTCATTGCCAGATGAATTTTCACCACTGACGTGTGTTTCATTGGAAAGAGATTAACCTTCAACAGGACCATCGTTTTCAAGTTGTACATGTCCGTCATGTGGGTAATTCGATCGAAGAACATACTCCGCATTTCTCTGAATGTCAGCAAGATGTTCTGCTGTGAATTTTCCACTGCTGAGTATTATCGTTGTTGACTGGCAAGCTTCTTTGAGTCTAGGGTAGGTCTCATATCTGGATTCCGCTCTCTCCATACCTTGAAAACATCTATTTCCGAGCCCCCATTATTCGTTTATGCATAGTAAATACACCACATCACCTCCTTCAATTCATCCCGGGTCCATCTCTGACGATGGATTCGAGCTACTGCCGGCTCTGGGTCCCTGGGACTAACATCCGTGGGATGGCCAGTCGTCGACAAGGTGACATTAGCTCGGTTTCTGAGCAGGTATGGGACATTGGTAGAACAAGGCACGTTAAGGTTCATTACATTGCTTGTTCTATTCATTTTGCTCATTGGTTTAAAGTGAAGATTCGGAGGTAGCAAGTTCGAGTTCACAAATCACACTTAACCTTTGGGTTGTCTCCTTCCATCCGTTACTGCGACCCACAGTGGCCTCGGGGCATCCCCCCGCAGGGCCCAGCCAGGCGTCCCTCCGATCGTCAGTCGGCATTACTAAACCCTACCCTACTTTTCACTGACTGCTGAAGGCAGCCTCCTTCGCTGGCGAATGCAGGGTTCGGGTCTTCACTCTAAGCAGTGGCCTGGTGTGTCAACCCAGTTTCTATCCTGTACCCTCCATGGGCCGATAACAGGAAGTCCAAAGGTTCATGACCCTCCCCTCTCTACTTCTCATTCTCCTCAAAATGGAGTACTTCTTCGTCTGACCCCTCACCTTCAACCTGGGAGGCCCTACCGATAGCTAGGCTAACTGACAGCTCTCAGGCTCATGGGAGTACTCAAGTTCCACCACGAACCACAAGGTCGTGTTCTCCGTAGGCGGAGTTGTTGTTGTTGTTATTATTATTATTATTATTATTTTTTACTCCTCTACATCACGACTAAAGATTTCATGGGGCTACTGAAAATAAAATCTACTCCAGGTTGCCACCAGCTACCTAAGGAGCAGATTTAGGGACTGTAGGTGCCTCTACAATACTTTGCGCAAAATATGCGGTGTTCCAAACAAAGCAATTTCTTGCACTCCCAGTTTTTTAATTACCTGAGAGTTGAGCCAAGTTCTTACACGAATATTTCGGAACAAATTCCAGATGTAAACAAATTCCAGATTCTCCGATGACTATGTATTACGACCTATATATTACGCCCCACATTCTACTGATCTCGATTTCCAAACTCTTGTATTTAAGACGTTTCTCTGCCTTCGTGGTAACGACGCAAGATGGTCTGAACAGGGTCGAAACGCGCGCATAGGCACCAATTGTTAATTTTTGAAAAAGGATTATTTCTTGATAAATATCAATTCTATATACTTCAAATTACTAAAAATCAGAAAAAAATAATAATTTGTATCAATGCTAACAGCCATACGACACCTGAAAGCTATGCCTTTCAGCCGAGGAAAAATTCAGCCACTCAAGCAGTGAAAATACACTTATCCTTCATTGTTTATAACTTTTTTCCTAATCAACTTTTCAACTTCCAGGAATTGTATGCGCTTTTATATATCCTTCTAAATAAATTAAAGCCTTTGCAGTGTCAATTATTTTTATTTTTAATTTAATTAAGCCTTATGTAATTAAGATGTGCAAAAATCTCTTATTCCTTTAACTAAGTAAACTTTCACAGGCAATTACACAAAAACACCAAAAAACACATCACTGAAATAAATATATGTTACTACGTGAACATTATTGAACATTTTTTAGGTGAGATCATTTGCCCCGGTCTGCCCTCTCAAAATTATGATCCTTTAAAATTTGCGTTAATGGTGATTGGAAAAAGAATTATTACCTCCGGACATAATACTGTAACGAAAAACCCCTCCTCTCACTTGTACTGATATCGATCACGCCCACTAAACAGGCGCCAATGCAACGAAAAAACCCCCTTTCCTATTTACTAAAACGCCCTACGAACTGGGCACTAATGTAATGAAAATCTCCCCTCTCAACTCCTATTGTTGATCACGAAAAACTTCCTTGCTGATCACCTGTAATATCTACAATGCACACCATTGTGCCCCCCCTTTTTACTATCCGGAGTTTTCCTGTTTACATAAATTTATCAGGGCGGGCCGTGATTTGTTCTCTACAGAACACAAGCGCCACGCCAATGCAGGGACCAGGATCAGCTAGCTATGTGATAAAAACACCGGTTACGTAACATCAAAACGAGAACTCAAAATCTCGTTTGTTTATTTTCTTTTAACCAACAGAAACATTAATACCCTCATAAAAGAATCAATACCACACAACATCAACAAAACACGATATCATAAAAATCACCAAAATCAATAAATATCTTATACCCAAATGTTATTACGAAATAATGAGCTCAATACTGTGGCCACACCCATTACATTGCAATCCCCCCAAAATGTTTCCAGTTTTGGCTTTGTAAACCATTTATTCTTCCCAAGAGCAAAGAAATCAAAGTCATTGACTTCACTGGAGTGTTGCAAAACAAAAAAAAAATATTCCACTTCCCTTGCGTTGTTAACCAAGCGGCGACCAGGTCCACACACACACGATCTCACGCCGTCATGCGTAAGAACTCTGCTCCACTGCTGCCTGCTAGCGCCGAATTACCAGTGCCCCCCAAATTGGCACTGACCACGGCGACGATATGCAAAGACGCGCTCGAGTCTGCTGCACCTCGGCACACCTCGTTCGGCGACACCCGCTTCGATTTTTCAATGGTCGAAGTAACACCAGTTCCAAACATTAGTGGAAAAACTTTCAAAATTCACAAAACTCAAAATTAGGATCGCGCGTGGCATAGCTTTATGTATTACCACTAAAATAGTTCACATCACACGGCATACAGTTCCGCCACCTTGCGAATACAAGTCCGAAGGAGCAACACCTTCTCGAAATTTTATAAGTTCGCGTGTTAAAATAATATCACGAGTGACGCGGAGTACAACTCGCCACGAAGTTATTCACTCCTCTCACAGTTTATAATAGTTCACTAGTACGAGTCCAGAAGAGAACACTTCATCAAAAATTACAAATCCAAAATTTTTAAAATTATTCTTGCAACAAGCGACGCGGATTCTGCCTCTCGCTACCAAGCTATTCCCTCGTCTCTCTCCCATTGTTGTCCTAAAGCATTTATAGCTTTTTTCCGAACAAAACAATAGCGCCTCTACTGTCTTCTGCTTTATAACTTATAAAAATAGTTTATTATTAATTTCTAACACTTCCTGGATTGTCTTATTATATTGTAAAATTCCCAATTAAAATTTCGTATCCATTCCACTTCTTAGACATCACTTTTCTCGCTTCATTTTGTTAAAAGAATGCTTTTTCGTGCGTCTCATGCCTACAAACATCGCTCGTTTATTTCTCAATTAACTCATGTAACATAATGTTTATCTATTAATGTTCGGCGTCCTAAAATTGTGTCACCACGTTTATAAATTGGCCCGTATTCCACGGAATACTTTGGTATATGCCAAATCTCGGTAGACACCCTAGTTTTCGTTTAATTTATTAATATATCCAAACTTTTCTGAAGGGACGTCACGACCATTGTTGTTTTAGTTCTGTAACATGTTAAAATCAATGTCATGATCACAAAACTCGCGATATTATGCGTTTCTGTGACCCGATTTAGCTGAAACAAACTTTATTGTGTTCCTTATAATTTTGTGCGTTGACTAGTAACATGCAACCATTAATTAACCACGGCGTTCACATGCTCGCCTGAAATACTCGTTTTCTCTTAGATCACCTTCACTTGTTTTTCTATATTCCGCTCTGGAAGTTTCTACATAAAGTTCTATACCCGGTTCATAAACCAATGGTCACTTCATGTTATCTACCTATTTCATTTGTAATAGATGGCTAAACTATTACAATACCGAGAACATTTACTTCTTGAAAATGTTTCATCTTCTCAACTTTCGGATTTCCATTAATTGCGTAAAATTTTCAATTTCTTTTCAAACATATTTCTTCTTTTAATTTGCTTGTTTTTCAATAAATTTAAACACTTGAAATTGAGATCTGTAGAACTGAAACATGCAATAAATGAAATTTGACAAGCAATGACATTAAAAACTCTAAAAACATCTCTTTGAAATTAAAGTATGTTAATAAATAAACATTTGTAATTAGTTTTTCGTTGACAACAACCACTTTGGCCAACCTATTTCAAAATGGCGTCTATTTAAACTGTGCATGACGAGGTTGAAAAGAAGCATGATTTCATTAATTAAGTGAACTTTGACAGAAAAGTACAAAAAAACAAGTACAAACACTTCCATGAAGTTAATAACTATTTTTAAATGGACATTCGTTAATGTTTTTCGTTAACAACAGCCGCCTCGGCTAGCCCCTTTTAAAATGGCGACCATTTATAATTTACATGACGAGGTTTGAAAGAATGCGTCATTTTCGTTCATTAAGTCAGTTTTGATGGGCAATTACACCAAAACACCCAAAAACATTTACATGAAATTAATAAATATTATAAATTGGACATTTGTCAATGTTTTTTCATTAACAACAGCCACCTCGGCTGGCCTCTTTTAAAATGGCGACCGTTAAAATTTTACTTGAGGTTTGAAATAAAGCGCCATTTCCAAAACTAAGTGATTTTTGACGGACAATTACTCGAAAACAACTAAAAACATTTCTGTGAAATTTATAACTGTAATTAATTGGACATTTGTTGATGTTTTTCTTTAACAACAACCGCCTCGGCCTGCGTCTTTTAAAATGGCGACCGTTTAATATCATTCATACTAAAAAAACGTTTTAAAATCACTTAATAAATAGTTATTTAACTTAACATTCTATGCTCGCGTTTCGACTCCGTTCAGACCACCGTGACGTTTTGATCGCAAGGTATAGCAACGTCGACAAGTAGACACGATTTTTTCTCCACATCCCGGACAACTACATCCAGTTTGTTTGCCGCTATCATGCGATCAGTTTGGATTTGTTGGTCATACAATATTGGACACAATCCAACAGATATCACCGGTTTTGGTGAGTGTTCGTACCACTTGGGGCGTGTGTTTTGAACTTCGAAGGCGGTACAAATCTGCCAGTGGATGTAGCTACACACCATGTCGTCTTCCCTGTCGTGTCAAGTATTCGGTCTTTGCTAGGACTGGACAAGCTTAGACATATGATCAACGATTTCCTGGCAAATGCGGCATTTATCATCTTGGGAAATTTTGAGAACCGCTTTATCATAAGTTTTTATCCTCTACGCCTGATGTTGAGCAGGTGTTAGAACTGATTGTGATTATGGTTTCATTCTTTCCCTTTTAAGCCACATAAATTATTGATCTGTACCCTGTCCATTCGTTTCAACCAATGGCAGCTGGTGCCCCAGAAAAACAGGGGTAAATGAATTAAATCTAAGTTAAGAAATATATTTACGTGTTATTTTGTTAATTTAATTGTATTGCTCGTATGTAAACTCTAATGAACCTGGAATTATTTTTTTAAAACGACTAATGTCATAATAGTTGGCCAGATGATGTTCGCCCCTTGACCAGTTTTTTTATACCATTGACAATTTTTTCATTAAAATGTTTATTTATGATGCGGTTTCACAAACCTGACCAATAGATTTTTTACAATACCCCAAATAGGGTCGAAACGTCAAAAAAATAAATTCCTAAAAGAATATTACAGAGTCTGTTTTATTAAGGTCAAAACCCATTATAATTAAATAAAACTAAGTTAAATAAATATATATTCAAACATTACTTACATAATTTTATGCGTAATCTGTGTCGGGTATGTTCTCCTCCCGCGCACATGGTTCTTTTCTTTTATGTCCAGTGCGCACAGGAGTGTTTGTATTAGTTCTGCGATGAGACAATTTGAGTCGGAAATAGTATTCGTACTATTAAAAACTGAACAAGTTTTCGAAAATACGGAGATCGCACTCGACATGCACTTATGCAGTGCGGTGATCGCACTCCGCAACAAGCACTTGTTTCGACTCGTTTTACACTATTCATTTCATGATCTTAGTTGTTGTTATTGCTGCTACTAGTGGTGATACCGAAATAAAATGATTGTATTTAGAAAATTTCACTACCTGGTAAATATTGCAATAATGGAAATTATGTCTTTTTTCATGAATGTTTTCTCTCTCAAAGTGAAATTCGTATTAGAATATTCAAAACTACACTTCTTGTAAAAATAAGTATTATTAATTAGAATAATTATTTTTTTCAAAAGTGAAGTACGTTTTTGGTTTAATGAAGACAATAATACACCATAATTAAAGTTAATTTCTCATTTTATTTGAATAGGAAATCCATACGACTTCTTTTTGATGTGCAGTCAATCACTCTCTGATTAAAATCAGCATCTTCTATTATGAGATTCCTCTCTATTGATAGCATGGCCAATGTAGACAATCTTTCTTGCGACATGTCATTTCTTAGAAAAGTTTTTATACGTTTGAGGGTCGATAAACACTCAGCTTCAGAGGTGGTCACTGGAATAGTAATTAAGATTTCTAATAGTGTGATGACTTCACTGAATGTTTCTTCTAACTTGGTCTCTTTGAGAAACTGATGCAATCTTAGAGTACCTGATAATCTTCTGAATTCCTCGGCACTGTAAATTGCTTCAAGCTTTACGCGAATGTTTTTGAAGCTCAAAAACGTGTAAGAATCACAAACAATTTTACTTTCCCGTATACGTACGTACATACGGAGTAATATATGTAGTATAAAGAAACTTATGTAATGCTGCGGAAAAT
This sequence comes from Acheta domesticus, assembly GCA_031308135.1. Lineage (NCBI taxonomy): Eukaryota > Metazoa > Arthropoda > Insecta > Orthoptera > Gryllidae > Acheta > Acheta domesticus. The sequence continues at coordinate 244,048,421 of JAHLJT010009436.1, read as the reverse complement.
CGATTTCGACATTTTATTGTAAAAAAACGTTTTGGGGTCCCCTAAAACCGAAAAAGTTTTTTTCAAACCGTCCGTCCGTCTGTCTGTCCGTCAGTCTGTGAACAACACTAGCGCCTAAACCATTGTGCCATTTCTTCCAAAATGGAAATTCCCCGGTCGATCAGCATCCACTAAATGCACCGCGATTTTGAAAAAGTTTCTTCAAAATTTGGGGGGACTTTACATGAAGTTCCCCGGACATTTTCAAAATTTTCTCAAAAACTGCTCCAAATTTTTTTCTTTAAATTTCTTGTAAGAATAGAGTAAAATACACTTATAAAGGTGGCACAGGTCCAATTTTCACGGTTAACTATGAATTTTCGAAAATTGCAAAAGTTTAAAATTTCTTCGGCGTCTTCCTAGAACTACAAAATTAAAGATAGAGATTTTTCCTTCAATAAAATTTGTTGTCGAAAGTAAGTTCTTTCATTAAAACCATGTACATTTTTTTGAAAATTTTAGTAGTTTTTGCGCAATATTGCATGCAATATTTGAAATTTTAAAAAATTACAAAAAACAAATTTTCTCAAAAACGGCACCAAATTTTTTCTTTAAACTTTTTGTGGGAATAGTGCTAAATGTCCTCTGTGAGATGACATCAACACCACATTGCTCTATTCTTTTGTTTTTTCAAAAATTAAACAAATGTATTTTTTACTTGTATCTCACGTTAATATTTAGATTAGTGGCTATTTGTTCACATTATTATATTAATGAGTACATGTGCTTTAAATATTGTCAAATAACGTTTCTCGAAAATTGAATTGTTTTCTGTGAAAACTAGCTGAAACATCCGTATTTTCAGAAACGCTCACACGCCATTTTCTCAAATATGGCTTCAAATTTTTTGTTCAAACTTTTCGAATGGATAGTGCTAATTGCATTCTTTAATATGGCGTTAAGTTCTTTTTGGGATTTTTTTTCAAAAGTACACAAATGTAATTTTTTTGAAAGTTCTCTCATACCGATAAAATACACATTTCCAGCAATTTGTAAACACTATTGAATTTGTGAGTGTAAGTTTTCAAATGAAGTTTTTCAAAAACTTAAAAATTTTCTATGAAGAAGAGCTTCAAATTTCGCATTTACAGTTGCGCTTAAACGCCATTTTCTTGAAAACGGCTCCAAATATTTCAACGAAAATTGTTATGACAAGGTTTAACTATTTCTTTAAACTTGTTCTTAAAATAATAGTTTTGTTCTACTATTGGGAAACCCAAAAATTCAGAAAATGTCAAAAAAAAAAGTTGTTTGGGCGGCGATAGATGGCAGTTGTCAAGAGTATTGGCAAGTCCATAAAGCTAGCCGTGACCAAACGAAACAGAAAATTAATATGGGAAACTCTGTGCCATTCTGTAACACCACTAGTTAATGTTTCTTCTGGAAATTTAAAATCGTAAACTGGAATTTTTTCCGACATGAAGAAGGAAGAAGCGGTCAAGTGACCAGCGAAACTAAATGTTTTTCATTTGAAAAATAATTATGTCACATACTTCGTTTGCTTCTGTCGCCCACTCATTGTTTGCAGTCTTTCGTTTTTTTGCAGATGAAGATTGTGATAGATTTTGGAGTTGAAAGATGATTTCATTGTCATTCCTAAATTTTGTAATATTTTGTTCAAAGCTCAGAAGACTTTGTGCTACGGCGGTAGGCTCAATTTCTACTTTCTGAAATTGGGTCTGATATTGGGCAGCTATTACAAGTGCTTCCGATTCTGGCTTCATTCTTCCCCTTTTAAGCCATATAAATGATTGATCTTTATTGATCTGTGCTCCGTCCATTCGTTTCAAATATTGTCCATGGAGTGGTTTGTCTCTCCACAATTTCTTTAACATTTTTTGTCTCACATTTCATGTTAAGTAGCATCAGAAGCTCAGTGCCTCTGTCATTCTGCGAGTCTGGCATAGTTTTCTTTGCAATGCTTCTTGCTACACTAACAATGCCTCTGTTTCCCATTCTTCGGTCAGATTTCATGACATGCCTCATTAGAGGGTCATCTTGATGGCAGACTACATACTTTTCCATCCCGACTATTGCGTTTTGCCAGGAGGCCTCAATTTGTTATTATTGTTATTATTATTATTATTATTATTATTATTATTATTATTATGATCACTAAAGACCAGATTTTCGTGCAGTAAAAGTCTCTAAAACATGCAGTAAAACACCAAAACGTGCAAAAACATGCAATAACAATATATATAGTCTAACAATAACAATATAGTCTAAAAACTATAACAATATAGTCTAAAAACACCAGTTAATCCACTGATTAATTTATTTTACATTTTGGATGTGAAATTTAAGGTAACAGTTATAACAATAAAAGTTATTTATTATAGTTAAGTTTCTACATATCGTTTAAACAAATCATTTCATTTTTAATATTATTTACAAACAAAATTAAATTTGCACAAAATACAAAAATTGAAAAGTACAAAAATATCTTCAGAAACCAAAAATAATTAAGTTACACACGAAATATCCTTAATGTTTTGATTATGATTTACAATTATGTCCATTTGCTAATTATTTTCTGAGAAATTACTGTATCTTTTATCATCTAATATACATTTCACACAGAAAAAATTAGTTCTACTTTTATACTTGTATGTCCCGAGCCTCACTCTCGTGTACGTGTGCACACAGCTAAAAACGATCAAAAACTGTTAATTCTCGTAACTCTCAGGCTGACTTCTGTTCCGAGCAATTCGGAAGATTTTGAAACGCAATGCAGATTGTCACTACGCTTCGCGCCCGGACGTAAGGTCAAATGTGAACGCGCATGCAGTCTCATGTTTGGTAAGTTCAGCTAAGATAGACAAAACAGATATGTGATCCGATCGGGAAGGTAGACCCTAAACATTGCGTTTGGCTGAGCAGCCGCAACCAGGGGCCGCGATCCGAGTTCATGGCAACACCGCACATCCCTCAGAAAGAGACAATTGGCATAATGAAAGGTACAGCCAATTAGTTCATAGGGCAACAAATTGAAGAACTGATACATAATAAACGTCATTCAGGTTTCACAGATCACCCGAATGCACTGCTAGGTTGTCATAAAGTTTTTTCTTAAATGAAACTTTTAAAAAAGATAAATTAAAAGAAGTTGATAATTATATTTTATGTAATAAAACTACGAATCTTGCAAATTCGTCCAGTAAAATCCTGAAATGTGTAGTTTTCAGCAGCATTACCTAAAACGTGCAATATCGTGCAGTAACCCCCCAAACGTGGAATTCCATGCAAAATAAAACAAGTACTAAAATAATCTCCGTTTCATGATTCAAATTTCTGTCACGGTTTCATCCAATTTCAAGTTAGCAAAGAAAAATTGCAGTAACACGGGAATCCGGTCTTTAATTATCACTTTCATAATTGATCTTTGGTAATCTCAATGCACTTAATTCTAATTTGCAGATAGATTCTGCTGGTAATCTTGTGGAACCAGGTATTGAAGAAGAAATGAAGAAAAAAGTAATATCCAAAGATAATCTTTGGAACGTGGGAATTGTAGATAAGTCTATAAAGAAGTGTTTGAAAGAAGCTAAAGCCACCGGTAAGAATTCAAGCGGAGCTTCCACTTAAATAACTTATTTTTTAATGTCCAATTCAGAATTCTGTTATTAAAATGTCTTATTTAACTTGTAGCTAAATATATGTACACTCATCGTCATAAAATAGCTGCACCCCGAAGGACCCTACTGATCCGTTGCAAAGTCGGTGGGTATTTTGCACACCATTCGGCTCAAAAGAAATCATTGCTAAGACAATGATTTCTTTTTCATGGTCGGCCGCGCACTAGGGGGTAGGTGCTTGACGTCGCGCCCACCGGTCTAGATAAGAGGGCTTCAAACGGCCGCGCCGGCCATTGCGACATTGGGTAACGTCGCTAGAGCGTCATCTACACGTACACTATGCCTCGTCGACGCTTTCGATAGCCGGTTGTCCAGTTAGACGCGTTCGAGAGGGGCTGCACCGTGGGTGTGCGGGAGGCTGGTTAGTCCTGTCACCGTATTGCGCACCACACCAGTCGTACGGGCACCACCGTCGCCCGTTGTTGGCAATGGATTGAGGAAGGCATGCACACACGAAATGCAGGCTATGGACGTCCGCCACCCACCATGAGGAGGGAGGACCGAAGGATGGTCCGCAACGGGCGACCAGATCCAACGGCAACCATAGGTGCTTCAGCGGACTGTGCAGCCTGCATTGTCACAACCTGTAAGTGCCAGTGCCATTGGAAGAGGGTTCACAATTCAGGGCTCGCCGCATGCCGACCGCTACGACGCGTGCCACTCACACCCCTGCAACGCCGGTACAGACTTGCCTGGTGTTGGGAACGATGGACTTGGGGCCATGCAGACTGTCAGCAGGTCATCTTCAGCGACGAGTACCGCTTCTGCCTTGATGGCGACGACCACCCGGTCCATGTCTGGAGGCGCAGTGGGAAGCGCCACGACGAGTGGTTTGTGGTATCCCATTACACATCCCGCCAGCCTGGTGTAATATTGTGGTGCGCGATATCCCATGGTGCCCGTTCACCGCCGTGCCAGCCTGGGAGGTACCGTGATAGCTACACGCTACGTTCAGGAGATGCTGCAACCGGTGGCTCTGACGTTCGTGAACGCCAACGCCCATGCCCTATTTTAACACGACAATGCGCGTCCGCATACCGTACACATCTCCCGAGCATGCCTTGTAGCTGTGGATACTCTGCTATGGCCAGAAGCATTGCCAGACCTGTCCCCGATCGAGAATGTTTGGAGTGCTATGGAGCGTGCGATCAGGATCCCACCCCTATGCACCAATCTGCAAGAAATTGCTCAGGTGCAAGTTGCATGGGATGGACTAGCACTGGACTTCATTCGAGACCTGTACAACTCCATGCCGCAACGTCTAAACGCGTGTGTTCGGCAACATGGCGGCCCCACGCCATTCTAACATGTATCGTCTGTGGCCGTGTAGCTCATTAAACCTTAGTCCTATGTGAAAGTGTAATCATTTTGTATGCGTGGTACCCTCTACCTGCTTGCCAACAATGATCGCAATCCGCTTTGGGTGCCGTTTTTTTATGACGATGATTGTATTATGTTCATTGTTTCAAGCATTGGGGAGTTATACTCAGTTCCATTTCTTTTTTAAAAATAATTATTACTTTTTCGTAAACGTGAACAGATAAAATCTGTTCTTCAGAATTAGTTCTTGAATTAACATCATGTAAAATATCTTGAAAATATGGGTTGCATATTTTCAACGTTCTTTTGAAAGGGTTGGTATTGTTGTAAGCTTGAGCAATTTCGTACAGGGGACATGCTTATAACTTGCTAAACCGCACGTCCTTGGCAATATTTTTGGGTTGTGATAGTAGTTTATGCAATTTTTTTATAATGTTAAGCTTTGTTGCATGAGCACACGTTTTGAAAACGAGCAACGTTGGGAGCGAGTTTTCACATTTGTTTGAATACAATAAAGCAACGTAAAAAGCTAGTTGCATACTCTGTTTTTGTATAACAGTATTACAAACTTATAAGAGAATCATTCTTAATTTGTCGAAACAAGTTTCTTGTGACGCACCGGGTATCTGTGCGAGGAAACGGTGGTCGGCTGTTCGGTTTTTCTTTTACCTCCCCACGATTCTCTCGCTGCGATTGGCTGAACGTATGATGACGCGATCATTGCCGTAAAATGCTAATACGTCATCATTTTTCGGTAAAATGACCGATTACGGACGGTTTCTTTCAACAGAAAAGGTGGTTTATGATGTTGGTATACAAAACACCATTCCGGATTCAAGAATTCTTACCTAAATGTTGTAAACAATACAATACTGTACAGTACATGCTGTTCCTTTAGTTTAATATACATCTTTAAAATTACCGTCAAGCTCTTCATTATGAAAATAATATTATGATACTAATATTATTACGGAACCAGCAAATTAAATAAGGAAATGTTATTAATTAATACAAAATATATTAATAAAATAAAAATAAGTAGTATATTAATTATTAACAAAAATAATAAATATTTTTCCTTAAAATGAGAGTATACTAACCTTAGAGTAAATGTTCAAAGTGACCACCTCTTTTTAGTGTAGAGTTGATGAGTAATGTGACAGTAAATGGTTTATGTTTCTTCCAACTAAAATTAGCCATATTCTGCCAATCCGAAATCTGAGGGTACACGGCCAGGAGTCGCTAAAAGTGAAATGGAAGGTATTTTAGAGTCGAAGATATTTTAGACGTTTCCACATTGCCAAATGTGGAGAGGGGGTGTTCCCAGACATAGGTTACAAGTTGAAATAAAAGACCCGGTATGTCAGTTGCCCCTGGTTGGTGGGCAACCGGTGGTGCCTTGATGTTTGGTGGGTCACGTTCTGACGCAGTCAAACCTATTTCTTTATTCCCCCAACACTAATCCATGTTGAAATGCCTAACAATTGTGGGCAAATGTCACGTGTGGCACAATTATAAGAAATTTTCCACCGATTGTTCATTGGCAAAAAGGTGTCATTGCCCTGTCACACGCTCCAGAAGTTTGTTTTATTTATTCTGCGAGAATAGTACATTGATTTATTTCTTTTTAATTATTTTGAACTCATTATTAGAAAGTGGATTACTAAGATATGTTAAATTTCTGCGTGAATTCTCAGGTTAATTTTCAAGAGTTAAAAGGAAATGGTATTTTTCTGTCTGAGGAGTCTCATAAAAAAGTAGAGAATACTCTGTGTTCTATACTTAAAAGTTGCCTGAATACTCAAACATCTGTTCACATTATCAGATTCTTCTCAAATCATGAACCCAGTAGCACAAAATTATCAAGAAATTTTACAGACCAAAACTATTTCTGTCTGTTATGGTTTGAGCTATGAAATTAATGTAAAAGGTTTCTGTGATTATGAATTTGGTGTCAGTTTCAATCTCACTATCAAACATGTTTTTAAATTTTACAGTTTAAGTTTTGATTTCAGTTTGATGTTTTGCAAGTAATCATAGACAAAAATATCATAGATCCAATAAAACAAATATACTGCTTCAAAAATATAAGCTAGAACAAAAATATCGGCAAATATAAATAAAAACAACAAACTACAGAAACTATTAAAACAAATATTAAAGTAGATATTATAGTATGACTTGCAGTTCAAAATTCAGAAATAAGTCAATTAATAGTGCACAAGAAATTAGATAAATAAAGAATAGAAATGAAATATGTGGCATTTTAAGATACAAGTCGTATATGATAAAAGAGAACAGACAAACAAAAATATCAAAAGTTAACGGTAGGATAAAAATGCAACATGAGATTTTCAAGATTTCTCTATTAAAAAGATAGAACTTTAAAACAAATGTAAGATCCTCGATTTCATTAGACTTTGTTAATATATGAACTAAGCAGTAGAAATATAGTAAGCTGAAAGCAAAAAATATAAGAGATAAAAAATGTTGGAAAGAAACAGGAATTCTGAGATCCAGCAAGCCTTAAGTAAAATGAAAATACATAGTCGTCTAGTTTTTTTAAAATTTTTTGATAGTAATATTTAACACCTGGGCCTTAGAAACATAGACGAACCAAAAAGCGATTCTCATTTTTTTATTTCACTACTTTTTATAAACAATTTCAAACTTCTTGTATACTGACATTTCTGTTCCTATATGCACAGTCCAGTCTCATTAATGTGGTCACTGCCTGTGTTTCATGTAAACATGCAATAATCTTTTACAGATGGCAGGAGGCCACACTAAGAATGGAGGGTATGCAGGGCATGTCGGATGGAAGCGGAAAACAAATATTTGTTGCAAAGCAGAAACGGAGCGATTTATTATACAAAAGGTTATATCATTGGCTTTCAGATAAAGGGCGGAAGTTTGTAAAGCGTTCACGTGCCGCCGAGGTTAAAGTATACCGTGCATGGCAAAATGGCGATATCCAAAACAGTCACGAGGCAACAGTAGCGCACCACGGGCCATAGATGGCAAGGGAGAACGACGGCTGCGGAGATGTGTACGGACAGATAGAAATGCAGTTGCAGAGCATCTGACCGCCCAGATGAACCAAGGGGCTACCAACAGGATGTCCTCAACAACCGTTCATCGAACGTTGCTGCGCATGAGCCTCCGACATAGGCGCCTGGTTCACGCACCCATGCTGACTTCTGTTCATCGGCGACGAAGGCTGGAATTTGCACGTCAATACCGCAACTGGACAACCCCTGAGTGGCGACAGGTGGCCTTTTCAGATGAATCACGTTTTCTACTCCATCGTTGGCGTATACAACATGAAACGTCTGAATGCAAACACCCTAATCGCCGGACGAGTTCATGCCAGAGGAGAGAGCGTGATGGTGTTAGGGTATATTTTCGTGGCATTCCCCGGGTGATCTCGTCATTCTGGAAGGCACAATAAATCAGTAGAAATATGCAGCAATCCTCGGGGACCATAACCACTCCCACATCCATGCAGATCGTCTTCCTCAGCAAGACCGCAACTACCAGCGGGACAATGCGACGTGTCATAGAGCTGGTAGTGTATGTGCGTTGTTTGAAGAACACCAGGATGAGTTTACAGTACTGCCCTGACCACCGAACTCCCCCGATTTCAACCCAGTGGAGAATGTGTGAGACTATCTCAATCGGGCTGATCGCACCATGGATCTGCAACCGAGGATCCTAGAGCAGGTGGCCACGACCCTGAAGTCAGCATCGCTCCATATTCCGGCCGGCTGTGCCAACTAGAACCCAATTGACTCTCTTCCTCCACGTCTCGCAGCGGTCAGCGCTGCAGAAAGGGGTTAGTCAGAATGTTGATGGTGATCATATTAATATGACTGGAATGTGTATGTTGTAATAAGAATACTGGGAGAGACAATATTTTGTATTTAGTAATACTTTTAAACCAATTGAAAATTTGTTCCTGGTTGTCAGTGTATAGTTCTTAATAATAAAACTTATCCAATTTTATTTATGACAATCCTTTATTGTTCACATTTACACACAGAACACAACGTTCCGTAACGTGTTTTGTTACCCAGTGTTGAGTCCACTGGGGGAGGTTGCTGTTGAGTTCACTATGTGTCCTCGAGTGCTTTACCGTAGAAACTGTAAGATAACAAAATGGGACAACAGTTTCCTTAGTAAGGAGCCTGATGATGTAACAAAACATGTTACGGAACGTTGTGTTCTGTGTGTAAATGTGAACAATAAAGGATTGTCATAAATAAATTGGATAAGTTTATTATTTTGTGTTTAGGTAAGTAAATTTCTGTAATATGACTCTCAGAAAAGAATGATTCCCAGAAAGGATGCAATATGACTCTTAGAATACTCTTTTGTCCTCTAAAAACTGGAGGGAAAATTCTGTAAATTAAGCCTGACTGAAGTGTAACTTATCTCTTAATTTAAATTAACTATTAATTTAAAATATTAAGGGTTTGAATTACCAATTAAAATATCCATCACATATTTAATTCGTGAGGTATTTTGTTACTGACTTATTTCTTTACTTTTCTCCCGCTCAAAACAGTGACTGCATTTGAATCAAGAGGGCCCAAACTGAAATGTAATCCATCAGCCCAAGTTTTCCTTCGTTGCCTACGGAGAACATTAGAACTGGTAAGACAGAAAATGTAAAGTAATGATAATTTAAGATTTTATTTTTGTACTGATCACAAAATATTGATAATATTATTTATGAGCAAATAACTATATTTTGTATTAGGAAAGACATTATTTAATCCTAAGTTTTTCCCCCAGACTTGCCTAAAGGATCAACAAAAAACATGTAAGTTTTCTTTATCTTTTATTTAAGTAAGTTTTCTTTTTCTTTGTTATAATACAATGGAATGTGGGTGATTATCTTAAATAATATTTACTTCAGTGGTTCCAAATTATTTTAGACCATTAATTTTTATTCATATTAATACATAAAAACAGACAATTTTTATTCATATTAATATTTTTTATTCTTTTCTGTATAGGAAGGTATTGAAATAGACAATAAATTAATACATAAAATTAGCAACAATTAATATATGAAAACTTAAAAAAACAATAAAATTATGTGTCTATAGGCAATATAAATAATAATACTGTTTTAGTATACATATGATAAACTGAACTGATGTGCCTTGAAACGTCGCACGTTTCAATACCTCCCAATACAGAAAAGAAAATATTAATGGTGTGAGTAAAAACTGTTATTAATTTTATAATATAATTTAGAACCGCTGAGGTAAAGCTTGTAACCCATTAACTGCCGGTTTCTTTCTAAATAATTTTCTTGTCAATATTTATAATTATGGTCTGAAAGCCAAAACAATGAAACTAAAAATATATATCAAACTTAACAGTATGGGCCTAAGGGCAAAGAGGATATACTACGTTTTCTTTCAATTGTTATTTACAGTTCATGACATTTAGTGTATACCACAATTTACTGTGTAACTTACATAATATTTCATTTGCTGAATTATTGCTTCGAATGATCGGAAATCATAATGCAACCCAATAAACCCAATTTTGTAATATATTTCAATGCATATGCAAGTCGATGTTTCATTTAAGATCTTTGAATGAAATTGTTTTATTAGTAAACTCTAAAACTCAATTATTTTCTTGAATTTAGAGCTGGTGGTTATTTTATTTTAGAGTATTAATGTAGAGTAATTTTATGCTTAAAAACAATATTTGCTAAATTAGTTCTTTCATTTGATGAATTACACTTTCATAAGATGAAATATATTAACTAAGAACTTAAATATCTAAGAATATGCATTATATTCTTCTAATTTCAATTTCGTATTATTGAAAATAGGTATAGTTGTATTTGCAATGTTCAAAACACAATCCTGTTGTTTAAAAAATATATTTCCCTCTTATTTCCATCTGTTTTACAAAACAGAGCAGTAGAATATGTTACATTTTTTTGTTGGTCAAGTTTAAAGTATCAGTATTTTTTAAGTATTGGAATTACCTTAACAATGTGGTTGCGTAGGATTCCGCGGCCGATGTAAGTGTTTTATAGGCTATCCGGGACAAGCCGTACTGCTGTAGGCTCTGAGGAAGAACACATGTTGGCCTCTGTCAACCACCATGACAGAGACGCGGCTTGTCCCGGACAGCCTAGACAATACCTTAACAAGGGGGTATTGAGTCATAAAATCAACTTTGAAGGTTCTTTTGAGCTGGAACCTCACTTGTCATTAAGTTCAATATCATAGATGGTTGAGGTCAGTGCAGGAGATGAGGAGATATATGGAATGCATACCCCAAATTTGCTGTCTGAATGTATTGCAACTGCCGACTCCGGGTCCCAGTTCGATCACCCTGAGTGCGTTCTAGGTACTGGTCCCTGGCTGCGGTCAGCGGTCGCGGGAACCGCTGGGCCTGTTCATCACCGCTTTCGGCGACCTACCGGTTGGCCGCTCCCGAGCGATTGTAGTTACGACCGCGAATAGTAGAGACCGGATTTTTATGTAATTACATATTTTTTATCTTTCTACTTAATTCCGTTCTCAAAATGTTATTCTTGACGAATTGTCGCCGACATTTCTTGGAAATTAAGGTTAAATGTCGCCAAATACGGCGTCAACGATACTTCTCCCACCTAAAGGTGAGAATGATTTGTCGCTGACGCTTATTTTCCGCCACTGAGATAACTGAAGCAGGCGTCGGACTGTGAGAATATCCGACACGTCTTCATGAAGCGTACCACGAGTAAAGTACGCAGCAGCATGCAGTTAAAATGTACTCTCTGACCGCGGACACGGTTCAAGTTTCTGACGTGTTTTTGTCACACCACCTCTTTCACATATTACTTATCGAGGTATACTAATTAGCATACCTTGTAACTCCAAATACGACGTGATGTAAAAAGACGCCGAAAAAATAAAACTTTTTCAAGTTTCGAAAATTTAGAGTTAACAGTGAAAATCGGACCTTTGCAATTATGCAATTCTCCTACCAATGCAATTCTCTCTATTCTTACAAGAAATTAAAAAAACAAAATGGAGCCATTTTGAGAAAAGTTTGAAAATGTCCCAGATACTTCATGTAAAGTATCCACAAATTTTAAAGAATATTTTTTAAAATTGCAGATCTTCACGTGAGGCCAGATCAACAGGGGTTATTCAGTTTAGAAAAAAAAACTATATATAGCTAGTGTTCTTCACATATGACGGACGGACGTTTTGAAAAAGATAAGAAAAAACACTTTTTCGGTATCAGGGGACTCCAAAACGTGTATTTCCAGTGAAATCTCAAAATCGATTTTCCGCAACTTTACATAATTCTCTCTATACTACGTATTACTCCGTATATACGTACATATACGAGGAAGTAAAATTTGTCGCAAAGCTGAGTTACTTCAGCTAGAAATAAACGAAATTGAGATATTAGCTCTGGTATTGGTAAGAAAATATTTCAACCAATAACATCAATACAGAAAATTCATAATAGACATTCATGGCAGTTAATGGGTTAAGAAAGAATGTTTTCTGTGTACTTGTAATAATGATTTATCCTTTATTTCTGTTTTCATTCTTGTATCCAGGTGTGATGTGCGACGTTCGTCGAACAGTGTTTGTACAGGAGGAAGCGCAAAAACGTAAACTAATGAATCAATGATTTAATCTGGAACGACGATCAGCAAAGGAAAAATGAAGTAAACTAAATGAGAATTGTCAGAACGTGTCGTTTCATATAATGTAGAAAATAAAATTGAAGTTGAGTTAATCCAAGTAAAAGCTTCTCAAATACACTCATCGTCATAAAAAAAGCTGCACCCCGAAGGACCTTACTGATCCGCTGCAAACTTGGTGGGTATTTTGCACACCATTCACTAAGCCAATGATTTCGTTTTCACGGTCGGCCCCCCGCACGTGGGGGTCGGGGGTAAGGGAGTGACGGTGTGCCCACCAGCCGAGAGAAGAGGGTCTCAAATGGTCGGGCCGGCCATTGCGACATCGGGTATCGTCGCCAGAGCGTCATCTGCACGTACACTACACCTAGGTGACGTGTTCGACAGCCGGTTGTCCAGACAGAAGCTTTCGAGAGGGGCACCACAATGGGAGTGCGGGAGGCTGGTTGGTCCTGTCGCCATATTGTGCGCCATACCAGTCTACGGAAACGACCATCGCCCGCTGTTGGCGGCAAAGAATTGAGGAAGGCACGCACACACGACATGCAGAATCTGGACGTCCGCCACGCACCACGAGGAGGGATTCACCACCACGATCCAACGGCAACTATAGGTGCTTCAGCGGTGATTCAGCGGGTTGTGCAGCCTGCACTGTCACATCCTGTAAGTGCCAGTACCACTGACAGGCGGTTGCATAACGCAGGGCTCACCGTACGCTGACCGTTATGACGCCTGCCCCTCACACCCCCAGCAACGACGCTGAAGACTCGCCTGGTGTCGGGAACGATGGACCTGGGGTCATGCAGACTTGCAGTGGGTCATCATCAGCCACGAGTCCCGCTTCTGCCTTGATGGCGACGACCACCGGGTCCGTGTCTAGAGGCGCAGTGGGGAGCGCCACGACGAGCGATTTGTGGTGTCCCATCACACGCCCCTCCATCCTGGTGTGATGGTGTGGGGCGATAACCTATGGTGCCCGTTCACCGTTACTGTTCCTCGGAGGCACCATGACAGCCGCACGGTACGTTCCGGAGATCCTTCTACCGGTGGCCCTGACGGTCGTGAACGCCCACGCCCATGCCCTATTTCAATAAGAAAACGCGCGTCCGTATGCCACAGCCATCACCCGAGCATGCCTTGCTGTCATGGATACTCTGCCATGGCCAGCCGCATTGCCAGGCCTTTCCCCGATCAAGAATGTTGGGGGTGCTACGGAGCGTGCGAGCAGGATCCTACCCCTACCCACCAATCCGCAAGAACCGCGCGCTCAGGTGCAGGCTGCATGGCATGGACTAGCACAGCACTCCATTAGAGGCTTGTACAACTCCATGCCATGTAGCGCAGTAAATATTGGTCCTACAACTATGAAAGTGTAATAATTTTGTATGCGTGGTATCCTCTACCTGCCTGGCAACAATGATCACAATCCGCCTCGTCCTTCTGGGTGCAGCTCTTTTTATGACTGACTGTACATGAGTAGGAATAAGTGAACTAGCCTTTCAATTAAAAACGTCCCCAAATCACATAACAAAGAAATTTGCTGCTCTGATCTACAAACAAATTTTCATGAAATTGTCACTTTAACCAAGCGATACAATAAAAATCACGTTCCAGAAGAACGAGAAAAACTGCAATTGAATAGACTAAACAAGGGTTTGAATGCACTAAAAATAGGTCATTTCTAAAAGGGTAGGTCTACATTGTTGATCGTCTAGAAGTATACCAATAAAATACGGTCACTGCAAGGTTCTATTCTGGCGTATATCATTTTCTTTCTTTAGGTAACTCTTGAGGCTCTTCAGTCAGAAACAGACTACACTTTACATAAGACACCTCACAAAGTGTGGTGCTACAAAAAGTCCATACTTTCTTATATTACAAAGCGGCGATTTTTACCTTACAGCAAACTCCTTTAAATTATTTTTAAAGATCTATTTTTGAGAAAACGATCACATAAAAAAGAAATCTCTAGCTCCAACATTGAATTTGAAGTGCAGGTTTGATAAAAACTTAACTTTGTCACTATGTAACTCAAAAGTACACTAAATCGACTAACATTTTCCAAAAATATTACAAGGAATAATTTAAATAATGTAATATTGATAATGATAATAAAATTATTCTTAAAAATTAAAATTCTATGTCTGTTTTCGCAGCTGCATTACAATACTTCTATGTTTCGCGACGTCTGTAGCACAGTCTATTAACACAGTCCCACAGCTCTGTACTCATTCCCTTTGCTGAAAATGGGCCCTTCAGACAGACATTACTGGCGCCCCACGTGGTGAGCAAGATTGCAGCACCCTCGTACAATTGGAACTTATTGGTTAGAGCAAGAATTTAACCTCGTAATTCCATTACATTGAATACTTAATCAACTTATTCAACTTATATCATTTACATTTATTTACGACAGCTTTTATACTATATGTCAAAATGTGGAAAGTGCGATAATGCTATGCAGACTTTCTTCGAAAGTCGCCGTGGTGAGATTTGACAATTCATGTTTCAGAAGGGATTCTTGTATGATTCATGGTATTACATACATCAAAATTTAAAAATTATATGAATATTTGGGCACTCAGCAGTTGGGAACAGTTACTGCAATGTACAAATTATCAAAAACGAGGGGTTTAAATGTGAAATAGTCATGTGCAACAGCCACGAAAATAAACTATTTGCACTTCATTAGATTTGAATTGCATTTATTATGAGTTATTATCATACATCATACATATATCACAAGATGCGCGTCTTCCTTCTTTATGGCTATTTTACTTTTGAAAGTTTATATCTTTATCTACTACAAGAAGCATTCTTGGCCTTGTCATATTGCTATGTTGCATAGATTTAAATGTTCACTTTTCTGACGTCGGTCGCCGTCGGTTCCACCAAAAAAACAACAAAAAACACGTGCTTGTGCGGAGGGTGGCGAGGATCTTTCCCTGCTGGATGGCGAGATCCGGCGCCGACCTACCTGTCGTCTTGCGGAGTTTTTCTCAACCAGGTATCTCCCACAACCGGCTGGGACACGGTCTAAGCCCCGGACTGGTCTCCCGGCATGTGTGGTAGTGTAGTGTATGTAAGTGTGTAAGTAAGGGTTAAGAATATGACAAGGAAGAGGAAGGGAAGATCGCGTGCGGCCAATGGATCATTTGTTAGGGTGCAGTTCCGGCATTACCTTCCGATGGAGTCACATGTTTACAAAATAATATACAAGAAATCTGAACAATAAAAGGTTCCTGAAAACTTTAAACCATACAGCCACACAGCTGCAAGCCGCAAACTGCAGCGTGCGTGCGTGTGTAGCACACCAGACGAGTTTGCTGGCCGCTCGGAGACACCAGTGACGCGTCAGGCCCAAAATTTCACTCGAAGCCACGGATCAGTAGAATGCGAGAAAGCATGGGTGTAGGATTGGAGCAGGGGATTACCTCACTGACATTTCTTCAACCTTTGGTTCTAAGCGGAAATTGTTGTTTACGGACAAGTGAAAATGTACGAACACAAAAGGGAACGGCGAATAACACCAAATCAGTGACCTCAAATTAATTTCAAAATAAGTTAATGGTCAATGAAGGGCAAACGGGATGAAATTTTACGAAGGGAATGCCAGATTTAACAACACTATTAACTACAATCAAATGTTTCCTTAAGTCCCGGCTTATATTGCCGTGTGGAAGGTAAGGGCAGGCGCTATGCCCCTTCGGCTGCCTCTCCCTTACATAGGGAGCGGGGAAACGTGCGGCTACCGCTCGGTGCGGGGATAACACAAAAACGAAAATAAGCCCTCACCTCGACGTCCAGCCTTGTCAAATGCACCGCGGCCCATCCAACCACCGCGCCGTCAAGTCCCGCTCCCCTGCCGCCTCCCATTCCACTGTTACACCGCCGCGTTGGCTTAGTTCCCCAAATATCTTAAATAATGCATTCAAGAATTGACTTATTGTGTATATTTCCAATAACGTGCGAATTCATAAAATTAAGATGCGAGACTCTGATGACAGAAAGTTGATATTCCCCTCCATGTCCTCCAGCGCGGAGTGGTCGCCAGCGCCTGCACAGCGCACTACGATATTTGGATGTTGCAGGATCATTTTAGGTGTATCTGAACCAGCAGGTAAGTATAGAAGATGTTGGTAGAACCAGTTTGGGTCTATCTAAGTCAACAGGTGAGTGGAGAGAATGTTGGCAGGACTAGTTTGGGTCTATATGAACCAACAGGTGAGTGGAGAGGATCTTGGCGGGACCAGCTTGGGTTATGCCAAGATCCTCTACTAACATATTCTGATACTACAAGATCCTGAACTAACAGCTCAGTTGTGCAGATTTGTACCCAAGGCGATAGGGAATAAAATACAACATAAGAAAGCAGCTTTTCAAACTATTGCGTTTAACTACTGCACTTCTATATGTTACGTTGTCCTTCTGAATTTTGCTTCACGAAAATGCATGATAGCAAAAAATAGCTCTTTAACTACTGCAGTACTTCAACCACTGCACTCACTACCATAGAAGCGTGAAGTCTCACAGCATTGAAGGTATGACGATCCAGGCCAACATCCTGCGTCTGCTATCTTTCCATTCTGTAGCAACACTATTTCTGTAAAAGCTACTCATAATACCAGTTTTCTGTCGAAAAAACGCTGCTTTTATCGTAGCATTACATATATTTCTGTACACTATGTATAGAGTACGTATGTATACGAGGAAGTAAAAATTAACATGTTCCTTGTTTATGTAACAAATAGGAATAACTAGCGTACCCATACGAGAACTCTCGCATGTTAAACCCCACCCTTTCCCTATCCATTTGTCTATCCTTTCCATAAAGAAGGAGAGGGAAGGAGAGGAACTACTAATGTACTTACAGAATATCGAACAAAATAACAATGCAATTGATGCATTTGATGTTGGAAACAAATTTTCAATAAAAGTTTATTCAGCATTATAAAGAGATGTTCTTGGAACAATTCACATTTCTTTAAAAACAACATTTGAATAAATTATTCAATCTTCCTTGAGAGTTAGCTTTCCGCTTTCCTTGAAAGCCACAAAAATAATAGAAAAGGTTTTTACACTTCAGAAAGCCAAGTAAAGTAGTACGACAATACCGGATCGGGCAAGTACAGAACTACTCTTTGCAATATTATTTAACTTTCCTTGATTTGTTATGAGGAGAGAGGATTTGAAGAGTCCAGCTCGGGGGTTTTGGGTGCCAGCTTGCTGAGGTGCGAAAATTGGAAAATTATTTGTATACTAAAAAGTATTATTGTGTGCGTTCTTACGTACCGCAAGAAAAGCAATTCCGAGCCAAAAAAATAATCAAACTAATATTTTCACCTTGGAGTACTGAATACCAATTGTTGCCATTAGGAACAGTTTAGTAGGCTTAGACTTCATTTCGGTACATGGGGATGTTGCTCAAACGGTGTTTACGTATTGAATATCTAAACGAACCGACACCCTGAGTTTAATATCAAACGGTGTATTATTTACAATACGTGGTTGCACCTGGGAGTTGATGTACATATTTCAAGATACCGCCAACATTTAAATCGTGCCTTTCGACTGTGATCGTTGGCAGTTGTCGAGTGACTTGGGATATTCTTTCAATAATTTTAAATTTACTTGTTTTTTAAATTAATTCACGTAGTATTGTAGGCAAGCGCGTTTTGATTTTTGTTTTCCTTTTATTTCAAGCTATTTTACTTTAGGTAGTTTAAAAAATTGTTCTTTGTGTTGTGCCATAGTACACGTTTTCCCCCACTACCTTTGCGTACCCTTGCGAGAACATGTTAGACCCCACACTCATCCATATCCTATTTTCATTCTAAGAGCGAAAGTAGTTAACGAAACGTGTTTATTTGTTCAAAAATCTATAAAGGTAACTTTTAATGTGCTAATACAATAACAAATAAAAATAAAAATCAATGCAATTGATTGTAAAAGAAATTTTCATTAAATATTTATTCAGTATCATGGGGAATTTTCTTAGAACAATTCCCAACACTTCCTAAAAGACATTTGAAGTAATTATTCAACATGCTTTGTCAGTTAGGTTTTAGCTTTTTGTGATAGTCACAAAAATGTTAGCTTTTTACTTCTGAGAAAGCTATGTATCTGAACCCGCTAACTTGAAAATTTCATCGAATGATAACGAAAATATTGGTACAGGTAAAACACAAATACAGTCTTCACTCTTCACTATTCACCCACATCCCTCCACAATCAAGTACACAGCACTTACAGACCATGGCAAAACGTTAATTGAATAGATTCACTACACGCATAAGAAACAATCTTCATAGGTATCAAGCAACTATAATAGTACTTCTAGTTGTTGCTGGAGAGCAAATCTTGAATTAATGATTATGCAAATAAACCTAATCAGACTGCACAAACGACGGTGTATACAGAAAGCGTAAATATAAGATTGAGGAATCTAAGCCTTCTAAACGTGTCGTCACAAAATTGGCTACCAGCATCAACGGCTGAAATATTGATGAGATGGTCTTGATAGTATTGAAGCACGGAACCGAAAATTTAATTGAATGTCGAAGAATGTCTCATCTTATAGATTATGGTGTGAAAAAACTTATCTTTGAGGCATTTGGCCTCAAAATTTTAGGTTTTAAGGCCCTGAAATGCATGGTTTAGGAGTTCTTTAACGAAGGCAAGTTTTGCGGGTTGCATTTGACTTGAATATTTAGATGCGTTTTTTTAAAACAAATCCTTCATATTTTTAAAGTCAAAATGCAATTCGTCACGTCTCCGTGAAATTCTCTTTCTTTAGAGACCCCATTTATAAAGATTGATTGCATGTGAGAGCAGCAACGGAAAGGTATACTACTGAAATAATACAGGAGACGATGTTTATCAAACGCAACAAAGGCTCTAGCCGGATAAGGGGGTTTTCCGGCCTTAGTTTGCAATTTGACTCAGATTCTTCCCACATTTTTGGATGTAGGAAATATCATTAATTTCAAAATATGCGGTTAAACTATCCACATGGTAAGTACTTACAGCGAAAACACCGTTTTTCGTGTTTAAATTAAGAAAATAATAATTGTATGACATTTTTTTATTTCTTTGCTTCTGATATGAACTTTGCTGTAATAATTGGTTAAAAGATTGACTTTTAGATGCTTTTCAGTTCATAAATAGCGTAATAAATTGATGAAAATATTTTTTTCTATAACAATATTAACCAAAAATTATATTTTTAATAAAAATTCACCTAATTCATAAACTTCCAGGAGTTTCAGATAGTGCTACTTATGAAATGTAGACAATTTGATATGCTTTTGAGTGCTCCAATCGGTAAGCGTCTAGGATTTGATTTACGACCTGGCGGGCCGATTTTGTAACCATGCTTTTTTTACGATTGTGTGTCTTAAATAATATAATATGTTTTAATATATTTATAAAATATGTAATACTGCCAAAATTTATATATAACAAAGTGGTCTTAGTTACACCATTTATAACTCAAGAACGACTGAACCAATTTTAATTATCTCTGTTTTGTTGGATTCATCTGTCCCGATTAAAAGAATTACTAATAAAATATTGAAAAAATGACACTAAATGGCACTGAAGAATAAAAAACTAGATATTTATGCAAATGCAGCCCGCTACACTGTTCGAATCTATATTGTTAAATAACTTCTAAACAAAGCATTCTAGGGCCTTAAAAAATAAAATTTTGAGGCCAACTGCCTCTAAGAAACATTTTTCACACCGCATTCTACAAGATGAGATCTTTTTAAAATTCTATTACATTTTTTGTTGGTCCGGCGTTTCTCAATATTACTCCACCTACTCAAAGACGTGCAGAATCTAAGTAAATAAAAAAAATCGGGTTAATTAAATCATTTACAACTCAAGAACGAATGGACCAATTTTAATTATCTCTGATTTGTTGGATTTGTCTCTGCCTCGACTAGCAGAATAACTATTAAAATATCGGCAAATTTCATGATAAATAATCAATGCGTTCGTGCTTAATGCGCTGCCGTACCAGGCATCCAATTTCGATAAAAATGTGTCAACTTATTGCTTGCACTTGCGGGAAGAACATAGACTTATTACAATTATTGTAACTCCAATGATAGCCTTTCAGTGAAATGCAATTCACAATTCACATGAGCTTCTTTGTTGCTGAGCGTTGCCATGTGCCATGGGGCGAGGTTGAGGAGAACTCAAGGAGCAGACAGCGTAAGTTGGTGAGAGAAGAAGGAAAAAAGAGAAGGGACAAAGTGAGAGGGAAAAAGAGAGGGAAAGAGAGAGAAAAAATAGAGATAAAAAGACAGAGAGGGAAAGAGAGAGGGGAAATAGAGAGAGAAGGAAATAGAGAGAGGGGAATGGAGAAAGAGAGAGAAAATAGTGAAAGAGAAGGAAGTAGAGTGGGAAATAGAGAAAGTGGTAGATAGAGTGGGAAATAGAGAGAATGGGAAATAGGGATAAAAGAGACACAGAGAGAAAAAACAAAAAAGGGGGAAAAGGGACACAGATGGAAAAAGAGAGAGTAGGAAAAATGAGAGAGGAGGAAAAAGACAGAGGGGGAGGGAAAGAGGAGAAAAAAGAGAGGGGGAGAGGAATATTTCTCAATTATTTCTTCTGCAGCAGCAACACGCTGGGTACCAGCTAGTAAAAAATAATAGAAATGTCTTAGTATTGTTGGAAATCTTTATTATACATCGAATAATATTTTTTGTTTAAAATAAAAATGCTTTATGTCATAAAATAATAAATCGCGAACAAATTGGTCTATTCTCTTTGTCAGAAGAACGTTTATTTACATTTACTGGATTAAACTATAAACAAATTCAAGAATTGCAACAAATGTTAATTTCTATGAGAAACACGAAAAACAGATCTTTGCAGGCCTTAATCGTTTTTTTTATTTAAACTAAAAACGGGAAATTCGAGTAATGTCTAGCATCAATTTTGTGTTTAAAAAGCGATCAAATTGTATCGCATTTCTGCGAATCTGTTATAGACTCATTTCAGAAAAATGTTTTACCACATGACTTTGGCCATAGACTAAGGACTTTACTCTATGCTTTGGCGTCGTTGCTTGTAACAGAGAAGATCTTATTCAAAATCACACGTCATCCTACATAAAAAGTTTGCATAATTTGGAAGATCGATTAGTTCTTATAATGGACGGTACATACATAAGGCATGAAAAAAATGCAAATAATAACCACTAGAAAAAAGTTCCCTTATGCAAACCGTTTACAATTTGCACTACTGACGGATATATTGTAGAAATCAGTGGTCCATATTTACGAACTCAAAATGACGCTTATTTACTCAAGCATATATTATCTACTCCTAAGGGTATACGCAAAATTTTGAAGAATGGCGATGCTTTATACTCGAACGGGTTTTTAGGGAAATACAACAAATGCTATTAGATAATGGTTTTATTGTACTTATGCCGGCATTAAAAGGTAAAAGAAATCAGTTGACTGCAGAAGAATCAGACGAATCCCAACTCGTTACAAAACTACGATGGGTCGTTCACGGCATTATAGAAAAAAGGTTTAAATTATTACACCATCAGCTAGATAATAAACTATTACCTGTTGTAGGATCGTTTTCAAACTCCAGTTTAATGCAGTAAATGTAAACAAACGTTCTTCTGACAAAGAGAATTGACCAGTTTGCTCCCGATTTATTATTTCATGATATATAAAGCATTTTCATTTTAAATAAAAAATATTATTCGATGTATAATAAAGATTTCCAACAATTCTAAGACATTTTCTATTATTTGTTATCAATTTTGGCAATATTACATATTTTATAAATATATTAAAATATATTATATTATTTAAGACACAGTAATCGTAAAAAAGCATGATTACAAAATCGGCCCGCCAGGTCGTAAATCAAACCCTAGACGCTTACCGATTGGAGCACTCAAAAGCGTATCAAATTGTCTACATTTCATAAGTAGCACTATCTGGAAGCTTATGGCACTCCTGGAAGTTTATGAATAAGGTGAATTTTTATTAAAAATATAATTTTTGGTTAACATTGTTATAGACAAAATTATTTTAATGAATTTATTACGCTATTCATGAACTGAGAAGCATCTAAATGTCAATATTTTAACCAATGATTACGGCAAAGTTCATATCAGAAGCAAAGAAATAAAAAAATGCCATAAAATGATTATTTTTCTTAATTTAAACACGAAAAACGGAGTTTTCGCTGTAAGTACTTACGATGTGGATAGTTTATCCTCATATTTTGAAATTAATAATATTTTCTATATCCAGACAAGTGGGAAAAATCTGAGACTAATTGCTAAAGCCGGAAACCCCACTTATCCGCTACAGCCTTTAAAATTCAGACGTCTTCAAGGATTTCGATTATTGGAATTAGAGTACAAAAATAAACAATATATGTGACGCAATCATGGGCTAGATTTTTAACGAAAAGATTTGTGTCTTATACGCCAACGCTGGGCAGTATAAAAATAGGCATTTAATTGAATTAAAAATATCTCCAAGTATGTACACGCAAGTGGGTAAAACATTTTCCCCGCCATTTTTCATCGAGAGCGAAATCACAGAGAATCGAGAGTACAATCCCGAAGGGTGTGAATACCGGTATACACATCTTCGTAAACAAATGAAGTAAGGGATATCACATGCGTAAGAGGTAAATCCAAGTAACTCGAATTTCACATTGCATTTTTACGTGTGAAGCTTAGTTTGATATGAAGAATGACTTAAGAGAAATAGAGTGTTATTTTAATTACAAGTTACTTGTCGTATCGATTAAACGCTATATTGCAAACTGTGATTTCTAACATGCAATCACAGGAACAAGTATTCGCCGCCCGCATTGCTTAGGGGTAATATTTTGATCCTGTTCAAAATACGAAATGTCAGTGATGATCGGAAATTAATTCTAGTTTACTGTCAGTTGGTTGATGAGAGAAGTGGAAGGAAATATATTATATTCACGAGTGTGTCGTGTTCTCAGTGTGTGAGTAACGTGTGTGCGTTTCTTGTTAAGAATAAGTATGACATGTTTCATGTCATTGTTTGACGTATTTAATTCATAAAGCTTTTCGATGTCACTTATCTTACTTGTAAAGTGAAGTACTGCTATCCTTTATAAGGATGACAGTACAAGCCGCTGCCTTTATGTTGAGGTTATGTTAGGAATGTCGGTCAATTTTTTGTGCAGAACTACTCATCGTTGCTATATAAAGTTGGTGTATTTTATTCTCTACACATGTAAATAACATTAATTAAAAATGAGAAGGTTGTTTGTGACAGAAGGAATGAATTAATTTAGGAAATACCATACGTAATTGCGTTTCGTGTCACATTTAAACACATTTTTTGTTTCAATATATGTTTTACGGGGTATTTTGCATTAAAAAAAAGTCATTAAGTTTCTAATATGATACAATATTCTGATAAAGTTTCAATTTTTCAGAGTGTAAACTTCATGTACCTGAATAAATGAGTTAATGAAGTGACTGATGAAGTTTTCCATACTCAAGAATGTTTGATGTGAGGGAAATGTAGGTTAGATGTGCTCATGACTAGTCATTGTTGATTGCTCGATTAAATATTAAAATGGACATGACAACAGCACAGTCCATAGTGCTTGAAACACTTCGACATGCAGCCAACCAGAATGCAGAAATTCTTAAGCCTGCTGAGTCTCGTTTGAGAGAATGGGAGACTGAACCTGGATTCTACTCTATATTATTGGTAAAAATGAATAATTAGATAAATAATTATATAATTAACGTGAACAATGTGAATGCCATTATTATAGAGAGGCTGAAAACTTATTTATATTTGCGTGTAATGCATCAATACTCTAACTTATCTTACTTCATTCTATTTATTCCTGTTGACTTGTGTGTATTGAAATGATCTTGATGTTGTTTAATGTTCATTCACTTGTTTATAAATATGTGAATATTTGATAAAATATGAACTATCTAATTTTTATGGAAATGTCTTAAGTTGTAACAACAAAGCAGCAAAAATCTTATTAAGCTTTGTTACATTTTTTTTTTTTAATTTGTAGAACTCTTTTTATTGAATGGAATTTTAAATCTTTGTATGGAATGAATTCATGAGTTAAATGTAATTTTATTGAATCTATGAATTAAGCTATTAGAAACAATGAATGGTTGAGAATCTTTTATTAAATATTAACTGAGTACTTAAATGATACATGTCCAGTAAGAAAGAAAATGTAATAGGTTCCCCCAAACAAGTCGTGTCTTTATTGTTTTGCTGTGCTCTTAGAATAGATGTACAATTAATTCTTATTGGTTTCACATGAATGGTGGCTTCATTTGGATTTAGAACATCTTCTCAAACCATTCCATTGATGTTAATGTTCGATG
This sequence comes from Acheta domesticus, assembly GCA_031308135.1. Classification (NCBI taxonomy): domain Eukaryota; kingdom Metazoa; phylum Arthropoda; class Insecta; order Orthoptera; family Gryllidae; genus Acheta; species Acheta domesticus. Next base: position 244,023,343 of record JAHLJT010009436.1, on the reverse strand, counting down.
GCTAGCCGTACTATATTTCAAGAATGGTGTGGATCGGTACTGGCGTAAAACAGCTCCACAGTAAGTTTTGCTGATATTGTATATTTCCTGTTATATACAAGTTTGTACAAATGCTTGTCCTATTCTCCTAACAGTGCTATAAACGAAGCAGAGAAGGTTACAATTCGCCAAGGTTTGGTATCAAATTTCCGTGAACCAGTGAACCAAGTAGCTACACAATTGGCAGTTCTTATTTCAAAAGTAGCCAGGTAAGAATTAATAAAGGTATAAAAAGATAATAAGTTTAGCCCAGAAAATTAAATGATAATTTCTCAAAAGGTAATTAAAAGAGAAAATATAGAAGTATTTAGGATTTTTGTAAGGGCTTAACATCCACAGAAGCATTAATTTCAAAATACAGAGGACTAGTTAATATGTCATTAGGTAATTCAAATTATGGGACAAGTTAGGAAAGTGTTTCCCTTCAACCAGAGATAAAATCTGCTTATTTTGAAAGTTTGGAGGGTATGAATAGATCATTTTGAAGGCAATATATATTACATATTTTAATTTAAAATGACCTGAAAACTAATTATTTTCAATATTTTATTTTATGATTTGAATATGAGAAATAAACTTGAGAGTGAAGAGATTGGAGTCTACCAGAAAATTCATTGTAGTTATTATATATCTTATAATTAATATTCATTGCAATCTTGACAATGAGATGTGAAGCAATAATACTGGTGAAAATGTGCATCAGGAGAAAGAGGGATACACAAAACTGTAGGAATATGTAATATTTCCAGACATATAACTGATAAATATAAAAATAGAGGTAAAAACATCTCTCTTAATCAATTTTGTCATTTATTACCTGATTGATGTTTACATTGTGGTAACAGAAAAATGTGAAGATTATGAATGAAGGTATAAGGTATGTAATTACTTGTGTAGGTATAACAAATTTATTTCAATTAGTAAATGAAGACCCTAGAAATAAATTAAGTCAAAAACGCAGTAAAGAGGTATAAAACGGTCAAGCCAGACAATTGGTACATCTCAAAAGAATGCAAAAGATAAGATTCCTCTGGAATAATTCTTGTAATTTTCAAGTATGGTAAAAGAAGTTTGTGTTAATTGTATTTATAAATGGAGTAGTCTCCGTAGTAGTAACAGTAGCTTCTGTAAGATTTTGTGTAATTGATAAAGGGATGTTTCTACAACTGAAAGCCAATGTTGAACACATTATTCATTAAAATATTGAAATGCAATTGAGCTTAGAATTTCAATTTCAAAATAAGAATTTAAAAAATGTTCATTGTAATCCTGTTTGTGATCACCTATTAGTCATTGTTGAACATCACATATTGGAAACAGACATTTTTCTTTTATAGTATTACCCAAAATTTGATTTTTTCAGATTTGATTGTCCACGAGAATGGCCAGAGTTAATGCCTACATTATTGTCAGCTGTGAAAAGTGACGAAGCATTAGTACAGCATCGTGCATTACTCATGTTGCATCATGTTATTAAGACCTTGTCATCCAAACGTCTTGCTGGCGATAGGAGAATGTTTCAAGACCTTACAGCTAATGTTTTTAGTTTTGTTCTGAATTTATGGAATAGTCATGTACAAACTTTCCTGTCTCAGGTATGTTGTGATTTTCTTCAAGGGTTGTTTGTCTGTCAATTTTTTAACAATGCTTGGATGGCTAGAGGGCTTTATTAGTGTATTATAGCCTATTAAGTAACTCTTCTATCCAAACTAATTATTTGGGTCACATTCCTCACTCCTCTTTACTTTACACTAAAAATTGTTGTATGAATTTTACTTATCAAAATGTTAGGAAACCCAGGAAAATCAAACAATTAGTGTATTTTCTCTTCTATTTTCTAAAGATTACCTACAATAAAAAACTGCTAGAAGAAGAATATTTTCCTGCCAGTGATTGCGATGCAGACTGGTTTTGTTCAGACTATCAGATTTTCCTTATTCACTAAAAAGACCGTATAAATTTCCCAGTTCACTAAGTCTTTGTATTCTAACATGCTATCAAACTTTGCAACGTTATTTTTCTTGAACTGATATAGAATATCTCTTTTCATCTTGTATGTAACAATATTTAAATGGTGTTTTGTCATAATTTGCAATATTTTCAGGAAGATCCAAAATAATTTAATTTCTCTTTCTATTTTGTTCACATTTTTAGGTAGCAGAAAATGATCAGCAGATGGGATCATCTCTTGAAAAAGCCCTTCTTTCATTACGCATCCTCCGGAAATTGGTAGTACATGGATTTAAGAAACCTCATGAATCAGAAGATGCTATGCTTTTCCTGAATATGGTATTTGATAGAGCAAAAACAATGCTGGAGTGTAGTAAGTTTTTTTTTGTGATTTCTTTCTTTGTTAATTAATTGGTAGAGCCTCAAAAATTAATTAATTCTACAAGTAGGATAACAGTGTTATTCATTATTATACCTCTATTTCAGGAAAATCACTACAGAGTAAAGGGTCAGACCTTGTTGAGTTAAGTGAAAAATTTATTATTCACCTAACTAAGGTTCTTATAGCTGTGCTGGAGCACCACCCATTCTCATATGTAGATTTAATTCAACCTTCTCTTGAATTTGCGGTATTTTATGTGTTCACTCCTGCTGGAGAACCTCAGCTTTTTGAGAGGTTTATAATCCAATGCCTGAATCTTGTCAAAGGCATATTATTGTGTGCAGAATATAGAGCAGCCAAAGTTATTGAAGGTTAGTTGGAACATTATTAAAATACATTGTCATAATGGTGAATATTTATTGCAATTTTAAATTAAGATTGTGAAAAGGCATCAATCAGTTTAGAGTTGGAAATATTTTGCTGCATTTTGAGGAAAATGTATTAATCCAATATTAAGAAGCCACATTTTGGAATAACTTATGTTTATATGCAAATAATAAAAATATTGTAATAAAATTTATGAATTGTTTTTTGGAAGTCATTATTTCTTAATGATTATATACTTCTAATATGTACTTATTTTCTAGAAACTAAAGAACCTGCAACATTACGAGCTCATCAAATTAAGTTAAATTTCTTCACTGCATCAACGTTGACAGAAATGTGCACCAAGCTAGTAACTCATTATTTTCTGTTAACCCGAGAAGATCTAGAGCTTTGGGACTCGGATCCTGAAAGTTTTGGTACGTTAGAGGCAAAAAAATTATGAAAGTTAAATATTAGTATAATTATTATGTGTCAGTAGTTCAAGGAATTCGTGACTAGCCAAAATTTAGCATGCTTTGACTTTCTTTTGTTTGTCTTCTTCTATCTTGCTATAATTGTAGTAATCAACAACAATATTCATGGTCACTTCTTCTCCAACATTTCTAATAACTCTTTTCCTCATCCTGTTCTGAGTCTCTTTATTCCGCATCTCGTGTTACTACCTTCAGTTTCTTCTTATTCTTCCTCATTATTTTCCTATTCTTTTTCATACGATCTCTAGGTTTACCATTAATTTTTAATTTCTAATTTCCATATTTACTTCTAAATAACAATTTGTTTAGTCAGTGCGCCTTCCTTTGCTCTTCACTCTTCTAATTTTTTACCCTCTCTTTGTCCTTTACTGCAGCATCTGTTTTATCCTCCCTATTCATTGTTGTATTTTATTTTCTTTCCTTCTAAACACTCTTGGTATTTAAACATCAATCATATTGGCAAAATTAATGTCTTATGATTACTTCGCAGCCACGGATGAAGGAGGTGAATCCTGGAAATACAGCTTGAGAGTAAGTAGTGTAGACTTCTCTTTTTTAATTTTGGATTTTCTGAACATATGTAATGAGAATAAAGGGTAAAATTAACTAGAAAAGTACCAAGCTCTGTTCTTGTGACAACTAGTGAATGTTTTAATCATTGGGTAGTTTTCAATAAAAAAAATTATGTTGAAAATAGTTATATACTCTGTATTATTGAAAGTTGTTTAATTTCTAATTTGTTTTTGAAAGTTATAGCTTTGTTCGAGATATCAGACTAAGCAATGGGCAGAGTGTAGGGGGAGGGGGAATCCATTCAAAGTTATTTAGTTTCAGGAGCAAACCCAATAGGTAATGATATTAAAAATATAAAAGATGAAAATATAATTTAAATTTGTTATTAAAAAATTGTGTTCGTTTAATTGATTTCTTTGAAATGTAATTAGTATTAATTCCAATTATTTTATCTTGTTATTACAATCAAGGATGCAACGTTCTTCATTGAAATCAATTTTTACAGTAAATTTTATTATTCATAACCTTTGTCACTGTTGGATATGTTTGCAGTTCTAAAACCAACACACATCAAAACCTTGTTCATTAAATATTAATTCAAATAATTTCCATTGTATTAAATATTAATTCAATTAACTAAAATGATACATTTGAATATTACTCATGATATCAGTACTGTTATCAGTGGGTGATGCAAGGAATTCGTAATAAAGAAAAGCATAAAAAATCTGAACCATTGATATTTCAGATTTGATTCTGGCATGGAAAAAAAATTAACATTTAATAAATACTTATGTTTATAGTGATAATTTATTAAAATTGAAGAAATTTAATAATTTTATTAAAAATGTTGATTATAGAAAATGACAAAATACATGGATACAGAATAAGATAATTTGATTTTTTTACAATTTAAATAAAAGCCAATAGGGACAACAATATATTCTTGAATGTAAAATGATTTTTGACTGCATTACCTTTCAACAAAAATCTAGACACCTGGCTAATTAAATTCAATATTCTAGAGAATTTATGAGCACAATAAATGCATTCCATTGTCCTATTATGCGAATGGTTTTTTTCTTTTGCCCCTCTTCTGTAATCATCAGAGTGAATAATGAACAATTGCAGCAATTGTTTTAAATGTTGCGAATAATGTTGAAGTCTACTTAATCCTTAATTAGTTTGTCTTGAACAGGACGTTTTGGTAATGCAGAAGGGCTACAGTAATCTTGATTATTAATGTTTACTGCATTTTAAACATTCCAAATATAAGTTGCAACATATTTTGATTTTTAATAAAACTTTTATAATCATTTTTATAGCTTAAATATTTAAGTGAAGTGGTTGAGTGTTATTTCATTAGTGTTGTCTATAAAAACTATATAAACTTCAGCTGTACCCATACGAAGATAAGTTATTTTTCAATTCACAGTGCAATGTTTATGTAGGGGAAAGGTTTTGAGAAGAGGGTGGAACAAGTGTGCTAACTAGAAAATGTAGACAGGTTTTCATTGAGTGTATTGTTGGGAGCCTTTCTATGGCCAGAGTTGATACTTGGCTGCCAGAGAGAATTCGCATTCTAGGCATAATTGCCACTATAATTCGCAAGCCCCGTCAAGTTTTAATTTTTCTTTAAATTAAAATTATGATAAAAATAACTGATTTAAATAAAATTCAGGAAGAGGCCTGCAGGATTTCATTCTGCAGTAAGTGATTTAAAGGAAACCCATTTTTGATTCTTTTTGAATATTCTCTCTTTTGTTAATTTTCAAGTTACTTTCATAAATTCACTTACATCTACACCATTTGAAAGTATCTTGTATTGATTCCAAATACTGACTACAGCCTCTCTAATAGAAATTTGACATTCATTTTACTATTCATGGTTCATGATCTAATGCAGGGATGTCCAACCTGCAAGTTCTCAAGGGCCACAACTTAACCTCCAGTATGGTTGCGGGTCATATTTATATTATGTATGTGATCCACTCCTTACTTTCCTGTATTGTTGATCTTGACAGTTTGGTGATAGCATGCTGTATCAGGCCGTATCATGCATAATGCAGGGAAATACATTGAGATGATTGTCAATTTCTGAATTTACTAGAGAAAAAATTCTTAAATCTAAATTTCACCTATTTTTACATTAAGGGGATGTTTATCCCAACAGGGCATATACATTAGGTGTGCAATGTTCTTGTCTGATATGGTTGCAAGGGCCAAGGAACTTACACTTTTGACTAATAATTGTTTGTGGGTCACATGCGGCCCGAGGGCTGCCAGTTGGTCAACCCTGATCTGATGTAATATTGCTGATTCTTTTCACTTTTATCTATGAAGCAGAACAGAAATAACTGGTATGTCATTAATTGTGTATGTGGGATGCAATTTTTAAATAAGTGTATATCTTATGTAGAAATGAAATTTCAAAATGTGCCCTTATGAAAGTGTGCCACAGAGATGAAGTATTGAAGATTGATGGATTAATCAATTATTTTGTGTTTCTGGACATGTTAGCTACTTTGGTAATTATTACCGTAAGTGTAGTGCATGGGAAGTCCAGAAGGTGGCGGTGTTCTTCCCTTGCTAGACTATGAGATCCAGTGGTAACGTACACATCGGCTTATGCATTTTCCTCCTCCGGGTTTGTCTCCCTTGGGAGGGCATCCCTGGCACTAAGCTCCTCTCTTGTATGGTGGTGTAGTGCTTGTAAGTGTAATTGTGTGTAAAGAGAAAGGAGGAGACAAGAATGAGGAAGGAAAGATCCCACACATTTCATGGACTTTTGTTAAGTGATGCTCTGGGATTTGCATGGTATTGATCAGAGAAACCACAGAAAACTAGAAAACAGCATCCACCTGGTAGAAATCTCCTGCATAAAATGGTTGAATTTTACCTGGCTATGTAGCTAGTCATTGTTGAATCTTGAACCGGCTATCTGCCACTGTTGAATCTTGAACCTTAGGACCTCTTGGACACAGCTGCAGAGGCATTGCTGTCAGTGAGCCATCCTTCCCAAACAAGATTGATGGAAATAATAAAGTGATTTGTAATGTGTTGGGAATATTCCTTTTGTAATTGGAAAAACTTTTAATCTTATATTTTGAGTATGATGAGTTAAATGTATAAGGTCCATTACTTGTGAATTTCAAATTTGCTGCCCACCTATTTTACATTTATCTAGCATCTAATGCTGAAGCTCCATTTATCCCTACTACTATTTTATTGGTTATAAAGCTACTACTATATATTTAGTTATAATGCTATTACTATGTTATTGGTTATAATACTTACTATTTAATGGGTGTAAGGTATTTGTTATTCAGCAATTACAATTTCTTCTGTGTTTTTGTGTGTTGTGAGGGAGAATTTTCATGCTTAGTCAAGATAGGTAGTACTTTTTCTTTAAGTAGCTTTTTTTTAACAGCATTGTGTTTTCATTTGGAATATATTTTAAAAATACTGTCTTAAAAATAGTTTCATGTAATGTATAATTTTTACTAAAGTTACAGATTTCAAATTGTTAATGGATTCACTTCATATTTCAGCCTTGCACTGAATCATTATTCCTAGCATTATTTCATGAGTTCCGTGTGACACTTGTTCCTGTTCTCCTGGAGATGATACAAAATAATCATGCTTTGGTTCCTCCTGAAGATTTAAACGCTATTTTACGCAAAGATGCTGTTTACAATGCAGTTGGGCTTGCTGCTTTTGATTTATATCATGAGGTAAAAAAATTCTTGAAGAAAGGAAGCTAATAGAGAAGGGTATTGATAAGTTCTTAGCCTGAAATGTCAACTGAACTGAAAGCTTTCGCTATCACAAATGTTTTGTTTTCCTCCAATTTTGTAGATCTTCCAACTTTGGTGATCATAAAGGTTACTGACTTTATATTGTGAGCTCTGAAAGTAAAAGTGGCCAATAAATAAAGATAAATCTTTTGCAAAAGATTCTTATGCTCATAAGTTCCTAATCACAGTGCAGAAAATTCATGACAATAGCTATTTTTTGTGTCTCCCTTAATATCTGTTCCTTCTAAAGAAACATTTCATGGGAAGAAATTTTAATTGAATGAAATAGTGACTAAGAATGTAGATTTCCTGTATAAGAAAAACAATTTTTAAGACTTCGAAATTGTTATGAATGTTAAGATAAAGATATAGGCTTAAAAGGTATGTGGGTTGAATTAATACATTTTCTTTTGATAGCCACTATTTTCTAGGGAAGTCTAAAAGCTCATTAGTACCCTACATCTGGTTTCTTCTCATTCACCTAGTATCGTTTGCTAAGTCTAAAATTTTTACTTAAATACACAATTGTGATTTTTTTCTTTTCATTTTGTACTTATGCTTAGGTCAATTTTGATCAGTGGTTTTCTACTACTCTAACCCAAGAACTGAAAGTGAAAGCTGGAAATTATAGGGTCATAAGGCGAAGAGTTGCATGGTTAGTGGGCCAATGGACAGGAGTGAAATTTTCACCAGAGTTACGGCCAGCTTTGTATTCTGTGACTTTGCCTCTGCTGCAAGCCGATGAAGATATGGCTATTCGATTGACTGCCTCTAACACATTGAAGCTTGCTATTGATGACTTTGAATTCATCACTGACCAGTTTCTTCCATTCCTTGAGCCATCGTTCTCTCTTTTATTTGCTCTTCTCAAAGAAGCCCATGAATGTGATACTAAGGTAAGGGTTCAGTACTGTTATTGTGAAATGTAAAGAAGCCAAGGATTTGCATTGTTTTCTTCCAACATTGAGTATTTCTTCAATTGTCATTCAGTATTTTCAGTCATTTATGATGTGAAAATGTAATTGATAAATTTTCCCTCCAAATTTATTTTTTGCGGGCATGCAATTATTCTTTGTTCATCTAATAAATTATGTATGCAAATGTATTACAAATTACTTGTATTGAAACATTTTGTTTTGTATTTCTACATTAAAATGTGTATTTCTCTGATTTGATAAATTGGAAGATGTATCACAATGAGTGTAGTTTTACTATAAATTTATTTTTTGTTAATTAATGAAATGTTTGTTTTTAATTTATGTTTCTACTTTGTAGATGCATGTGTTGTATGTCCTATCGTTTATTGTGGAACGGGTTGGATTTGCAATTCGCCCACACTCGGGATCACTTATTCAGTACCTGCCACTGCTTTGGGAAGAATCTTCAGAACACAATATGCTTCGTTGTGCAATTGTATCAACATTGGTACACCTCGTAAAGGTAGTAATTTACTTCTTTAGTAATTATTCAACATTTTTTTTAAAACAATCGCATATTTTTTTATTTTTGTGTAAAGCCAATATTGTTGGAAATGTGAAGGTTAGGTATATTTAGTTTTTACATACATCTCTTCTCTCTCTCACTGTCTTTTTTTTAAATTTATTTATATTTTTTTTACAATTAATCAATGGCTTGGAAGAGATTTTTATTTTAGAAATTTTGACCAATAAAAATGACCTACCTGTTGGGTAGCAGGGTTTCCCTCAACCAGGTATCTCCCAACAGGACACCACCCCAGCTGGGACAAGCTCTAAGCTCCCGGCTGGTCTTGTGGCATATGTGTTGATGTAGTGTAAATAAGGAAGGGACAGGAAAGATCACATGTGGTCCATGGCCAATTTGTTAGGATACTGCTCTGGCATTCACCTGGTAGTGATCGGAGAAACCATGGAAAACTACTGATCAGAGCAGCCAGACGCTAGAATTCTCCTCCAGACCTCATCTGAAATCGACCTAGCTATCTAACTAGTGTCAAAAATCCTGCCACTGTGTAAACTCAAACACAGAATCTTGCAGTCAGAGGCACTGTGACATGTAGTTGATGCCCAGAGACACCTCTCCCAGTTTAAAATTAGAAAAGTCCTGGGTTTATTCAAATTTGTTTTCAACTATCATTAAAATAAAATGTTTCATTTTATACTAATGGTCTAAAGTGTTAATCAACTTCATTTTAAAAGGGATATTCTTGAAATATTTTCTCTTTTTATTACTGTGGGGTGGGAATTAATATTGTATATTACATTTCATAGGTTAGGAAAAGTAAATGATCAGAATTCTGTCTTGGTTTGGTTTACATTGTTTTTGGGCACACTGTTGAACTTCCTTTAATTGACATTTGTATTTTCAAAAATTTCATATTTTATGAATTTGTTTTTGAGTGTATGTATGTATTAGGTGTTTAACAACCTTTGAAAATAATTACTAATCGATAAAGCAATATTGTTTGTAGGCTTTGGGGTCATCAAGTGAAGCATTGAGTCCATTTTTGTTGCCTGTTGTGCAACTGAGCACTGATGTACAACAGGATAGTCATGTGTACCTTTTAGAAGATGGTTTGGAATTGTGGCTTGCTGTTCTTGAAAATTCTACTGCCATGACGCAAGAATTGATGCAGCTCTTTCGTAACATGCCTCCATTGCTAGGTAAAGAGTGACAAATATAGTCTCAAGTCAATGTTTTCAAGGAAAAGTATGTTAAACTTAAAACCATTTCCTGGTGATTTTTATTTATTGAACTTGGCTACCTTTGCTTCAATTTGTAGTTAGCTATTGGCTATTTTACTCTGGAAGATAGTGATGTCTAAATTTTTGTCAAAATTTAATCAACAATTCACAAACAATTCACATCAACAATTTTATAGCTTATAGTTATTAAGGGATGAAAAGAAATGCGCACAGAATCGTGAGGCAGTGCATGAAAGATGATGACGCTTAGGAATTGCATGATTTACTTCTCTAATCAATTGATTTGGAACTGTTCCATTTCTAGAAAACAATTCAGAAAATCTGCGAACATGTTTTTACATTATCCAAGCTAACATTCTACTCGCTCCAGAAGAATTTTTAAAGGTTAGTCTTTAGAACTAAATTAAATGTTCTAATATTGATGTGTACACATTTAGTCTTGCAATGTTTATGCTTATTTTTAATTTTGTAGATCTATGGTGAACTAATAATTAGTTCGTGCAACGACATGCTTTCTGATATACGATCAGAAGGAATTGTAATGACAATGCGACTCGTTGAGATGTGCTTGCGTGCAGCTCCTTCCATTTCAGTTGAATTAGTCAAACCGATGCTTCCACGGATTTTTGAGTAAGTGAGATTACTACTTAAAAAAGAAAACATCTTGACTCTATTAATGGTCCTTTTTAAGATCATGCCCTTGATTGTTTGCTTTATTATTGGAACTACATGTGTTTTACACTAGTTATTTTTGACTTTCAAAATTTAATTTTAGGGCAATCTATAAAGGAGAAGAATATCCGATAGTGATGTCAATGTATCTGTCTATTATGGCCAGGATATTGCTTTGCTCTCGAGAAGTTTTTAGTCAGGTATGAACATCAGTGCTGTGCATGACCTTGCATTTAATAAAAAATCATGTTTTACATAAATTTGTAACTGAGATTGATGGTAATTTCATACATACATATGTACATACAGACAGACATAAATACATCAGAGGCTTATATACTAAGATCATGCAAATATAACCAGAATTTTGTAACACAGCATTTTTGATGTTGCATAAAAATACAAAGGGAGCCACTTATTTTTCATCATAGTCTCCTTCAACAGAAATATATTTTCTCCATTGCATAGGAAATTTTCTGATTCCTTCATGGAAAAGAGAAAATGGCTGCCCTAGCAGCAAATGGCGAAAGTACTGTTTGACCGCAGCATCGTAAATCTTTGCCTCCTTTAGTGGACCAAACATGGTAGTCACATAGGAACAAGTCATACACTAAAGTGAGTTTTTTATAAGTAGCCAGTGCAATTTCGTGAATTTATAACAACTCAGAGTTACTGTATGAGGCCATGTGTGGTCAAGCAGCCGCCATCCGATCCATCTGCCGGTAGTCACCTTCATGGACACTTCTGTTACTTACATCCACCTCTGATGCAATATGGTAAACAGCAATGTGGCAATCACTTTCAACAAGCTCACTCTCTGCTCGATTATTGCCTATTAAGGCAGTGATTGATGCCAGACGCCATTTATGGCATTCGTTTTTCACAACCATTTCCACACTTCTGGTCGCAATTGAACACTTGTTTGATTGTTGTTGTTGTTGTTTTATTTTTTTAAAATTTATTTTGCTCAGAGAAGCATGACTGAACTGTGCTCTGAGTATTTTCAAAATTTCATTCAATTTCACACCTTTGTTGGTGAGAAAATGAATAATTATGCTTTGCACTACAGTAACTGATACTTTCTGTTCATTCTAGAAATTCTGAAATGGCTGACTTGAGTATAAGGGCCGTGAGCATGGCTATCTCCTCTCTCTGCTCCCATCACAGATTCCAGGGATCGCCCTGTTGATTACGTAAATATATAAACGAGACATGTAAATGAATTTCCTGATTATATTTGAATGACCCTTGTAGCATCATAGGCTTTCACAGCCAGAGTATATATTGAAGAACATTTCTGGGCTGTTTGGCCGTAATCCAGTTGGCATTGTAGGGCCAAATGCTTCGTCCACAGCTAAGGTGGCCATTTTCAGAGGCGGCAGAGTCTTGGGCAGAGTATCCGGGGCTCTGGCTGATTGTCAACTGCTGTTGACTGGCTTCTGGCATCGAATAGCTAGAGGGAGAGACACACACGCACAAACATAAACAAACACACACAGATATGCAGTACGGTACTGAACAGTTTTGAACATGTGCACAGTATACAAACTAATTGATTGATATTGCACATTTTTGCATGATTGATGAGCACCTAACAAATTGGACAGAAAATGTAAGTGAAGTCATTCTGAAGTGATAATTTTTAAGGACCAAAAACAAATTTATATATATTTGTCTACTTCATATCTCAACTTACTTTCTCTTAATATAACATTTTTGTTAACAATTTTGGTGAACAATGTATGCATTCAGTTCCATATCTTCATATTCTTTGTAGTCAAATTGTTTTTCTCACTTTTTATACAGGCCTGATCCCTATGACTTGTATATTATAAGATATTTATTTCTGCATTTGATTCTTTAAACTTTTTGCAATGATATTATTTACTTGTATACTAATTTCTTGTAGATAATTAGTTGGCTTACTAGTTAACAACATTGGTTATCTTTCAGATATTATTTTCAATATTGTGAACATAAAGTGCACTGGTGACTAGATAATTTCAATTTTTTATTGTTGTATAAAAAATCTTTAAAAAAGCTCCTCCTTTAAAAAAGATTCAGTGGTATAACTAGTGTGAGGCAACTCCCGTTGTGTGATTATGTTTTACGCAGATAAAGAGATCTGTGATTTTTATTGCCACAGGGAAAGTACATGTATTTTTTTCCAGCATGAAACTATTGTTGGATCTAAAAAGTGCAACTAATAGACTGTAGTAATAGCAAATGAGGATCAGTTGGGGGTTCTAAGCCAGGATCAGTTGGGGGGGGGGATTCAGGTTTGGGAAAGTTCCCGTTTTATGCAGGATTATCCATTTTATGACACTTGTAATATTGATGCATCCGTCCTGAAACTAGTAAATTTAAGTAAGTAAAATAGAAATTATAGTAAAATAAAAATTACCAAAAATGATGTTATTATTATTATTTACATATATTTACATATTAATTTACATATAATATATGTATGGAAGAAATTACTAATAAATGAATATCAAGCATTCCTCATTGACAGCTTGAGTTTCTCTTTGTTCTGTAAGTTTGATTTTTTCATCAAAGGTTAGAGTTTTTTTTTTTTCCAAACATTGTTAAACGGGTTGTGAAACTCATAAAAATACACCACGTCACAGTCTGGAGGCTGCAATAGGACTGTTTGCTGACTCTTTCAATGCACAATGCATTACAGCCCAGAGTACTATGGCTTTCTGGTAACCTCAAGTGGCCTTGAGCTATGCCTTTTTGGACGAGGGGTGAGGATTTTCAATGCAGGGTGGAGAGATGCACGAATAGAAGCCAAGTCCATATACCTTCCCATGCTCAGAGAGTTGGGTGAGAGGGATGGAATCCTCTACGGTCTATGCCTGAAGAGACAAGTGACTTCAAGGTTGAAATCTACGCTCACAGCAGAATCCCCTCATTCACTGTGTGGCTGTCATGACTAAATTGTGTGTCACAGGGGTAGAGAAAAATGAGAGACTTGCAGATACATTCAGTTAGTAGCTGCATGCCACCCCCCTCCCCACCCCCATTTTCATTTGTTACCTTCTTTTATTTGGCAAAATTGATTTAAATATTTATTTACATTAGAATTATGTAATTATTTAGAAAATAATATTGTATAGTATCATATACACACCACAAAAATAATATACAAAATAATAACAAATGTTTATTATTTAACAAAAATCTAGGATGGCCTCCAAAACATACAGCTCGATTCGCCACTGCATTCAGTTCATTGAGAATATCTTGTATTTCTTTGCCAATTGCTTAAATTCACAGGAATTCTGTTTTAAAAAGTGTTTTTTCTCTTTCGGAGTTGAAAAACCATTTCATTTCTGCATTGTACAGGTTCCATTTTATGCTGTGAAAAATGCCATATAACTTCACGAGCCGGAGAAATTTTCCGGTTAAGGCAGGTTTCTGGCCTGTACACTTTCCAGACAGATTTTACTGTAGTAATATACTCCAATAGAGTTATTCCATAGTAAAGTGTTTGAACACCACAGAAATTCATCATTTGAAATACTCATAATTACGAATTCTTCATTCTTTAGTAAAATTGGTACTAATACACTACTATTAAAATTTATTAAAAATATTTAAATAGTAATTTTATGCTGCAATGTATACTCAACATTTCTTTACAGAAAATTAAGCCTGAAAAGTCAGATTGGGATTAGTGTAGTGAGGCCCTCCACATGGATCTCTGTTCGGCAGTTCTTGGCAGCAGGATGATGACTAGACAGCGGATATTCAGGAAAATACCTATTTTATTCTAAGGAAAATGTTTAAAGGCAATTAATACAAGTATATGAATTACGGAAAACTAAACATTCTGATGAGTTTTTATTTTGCCTTTTTTTGCTTTCTTCTGACATAAATGTCTTTTTAGACATATTTTTCTTTTTAAATGCTTTTTCTTAAAATTTATGTATTTCTTTTTATTCTTGATTACAAACAAATTTAAATCATTTTAAGTTCTACTAATCACATAAATTTTCTACTGGTAACGAATCTCCATTGTTTGTCTCGACTAAAGCTGTCATTTGGGTTTGCAGGTTACTGAATTTTTGGAACTGAAAAGTTTGCATTGTGGCTTCAGATTTCTTTTTTCGCATTTCTTTGCATGGAGATAGAGATGTTCTAAATTTGTGTGTGTGTGTGTGTATGTTTTATTTTTACTTGTTTTGGATTGTACCTTATTGATGTGAAATTAGGCTGTGGCTAAAGTTGCACAACAAATACACGAGTCACAGGAAACAGTTCTTAATCGTATTTTGGATGTTTGGTTGGATAAAATGGCTCTTGTGACGCAACTTGATCGACGCAAACTTCTTGGACTTGCAATGGCATCGTTGCTGACAGCTCAATCTAGGTATGAATTTTGTTGAACAAAGAACGTGTTAAATATGTCTCATTGAAGATATTCTTATACCAATTGCTGTGTTTAAAAAATATATTGAAACTTCTAATTTTGTTTCTAGTGCTGTTCTGGAACGTTTTTGTGGCATATTATTGAATGTAACAGAGGTGCTTAATGATATTATCAAGACAGATGATATGGGTGCACAAATAGAGTAAGTTACTATGAGTTTGAATCTCTTTTTATGTAAGTCTCAGTTTTGAGTATCACAAATTGATGGAAACATTGTTAATAACAAAACATGTTGTAAACAGTTTCCTCAATTACTGTAATTAAAAAAATTTACTTTTAATTTTTTTAAGAGATGAATGCTTTCATTTCCAACCACACAAGAATTAAATAAGGAAAACTTATTTATTGTTTATAAAATTGAATATGAAGGCTGCAATATATTTCATCATAGATAAATGAAATAGTTTGGTGTCAAGGTACAAAATATATACTGATACAAAGAAAATGAAGTATTAAAGGCATCTCTTTTTTGTGGTAACAGTAAACCTGGGCGAAAGAAGGCAAGCCCAGGTAATTTAAATAAGTTTTTAAAAGTGAGAATATATGTTAATGATGAGAAATTAATGTAAGAAACTGCATACAAAACAGTTTGAAAGAATTATTTTTAGTTTTGAATTAAGGTTAGTACTCTTGGATAGTGAATTTAAAGAAAAATTTTGTTCTTAATCCAAATTAATTTCCTGAAATTACATTATTTTATTTACATATGGAGGTGTTATTTTAATAGTGGTACAACTTCCAAATTGAGTTAACTCCATTTTCAAGTCTGCGCAAGTGTTATACATTTAATTTATAATTACAACACACGCCGTAGAAATCACGTACATCAAGTGTCAGTATCAACAGCTCAGTACAAGAAATCAACATACAATACATGTACGTTACTTTACAACGCATTGCCAGATGACTTTAAACAATTAAAGTCGATACACAAATTTAAGTTAAAAGTAAAATCTTTTCTGCTGCAAAACTGTTTCTATACAATTAGAGTCCATACTGATTGTGAAAAAGAAAAATAATGTTTATTGTAACAAAACAATGATATATAATGAATTAGTTTATGTTTGTATTGTATACATTTTAAAAAAATATTTAATACGCATGTAACAAGTAATGTACTTCAGCTTCTGTGTCAATGACCCCCATCTCGATCAGGTTTTTGTCCAGTTTCCCTGATCCGTTGAGCAAATGCTGAGATGGCCCCTTGTTTTGCTTCTGGACATAAATGTATCTTCACTGTGTGCACGTTTTGTTGAGTATTCCTTTTGCTTGTAGTTCATTTATTGTTGAAATTGATTTTCTATAACTCGGGAACAAACATTTTTCAAATATTTTTATTTTTCTATTTTCCCCTCCCCCTTTTTTTTCTTCTTTTTCCTGGCCCTCAGGAAAATGTGCGCAGGTAAATATCTTTCCCCACACGTCATATACAGGATTTTTTTCTTGTTTTTTTGACAAATAAATACATAATCTGAAAGTGATAGAACTCCAAGTTCTTTCTGTGGAAGACAGCTCATCACAGGAGATTGCAGTCTATTTACTTTGATAGTGGTAAAACTCCAGTGGTTCGACTACGTGGTTTTCTACAAGTCTTGTGACGAGTGATTTTCGAGATGTTTATAGTGTCTTCAGTGATTTGATGATAAAGAGATTGATCCACATTTGGAGCAACAAAAATAATATAATTATATCTCACATTTTTTATTTACAGAAATTAAACTTAATGGTCTATGTGTTAAAAGACCCTCAAAAGTCTGTAACAAGAAGGAAGAAAATTGAACAAAATGGCGTCTATAACTGGCTAAAAATTAGATGGATTAGATTTGTCAAACAAGTCTCTTATAATTGTGTGCAAGTAAACCTTAAATCAAGACATTGGTTTCTATACAGTAGACTTCTACACACAAACCATCAGTGGATGAGGAAGAACTTAAGTTTCCAAAAACTTAAATATCCCACTTAATCACAGAAAAGGAAGGTTAATGAGAAGAAACAGGATATGCTTGATTTGTTTCCATTTGTTTCAAGCGTTAATCACACTTATTTCACTGATCTGCAGGTAGGAACCAGATGATTTCAAGAAGATGAAAACTGATTGTGTCTCAAAAGTAACATTAAATTAATATTTAATGTGTTTAATAAATCAATATTATCCAACTTTTCTTAGAACAACATCTACCAATTTAGGCCAATAACTTCATTTTTACGGTTACGCAAAGCATACAGTATGAGTATTCATATCGTCTTCAGACAAACAAGTAAATATCTTATAAGAGAAAAACTTTTTTGTCTAACTCCATCCTCGATTTTTTTTAATAATCATTTTACTTTAGAGCTCAATGTTTTTAAATTAGTGTCAATGGAGTTGTACCATTATTAAATTATGCCTCCATATATAATAGGATGAGAAAGAAATCAAGACACTTTCCAAGTTATTACCAGGAGTGTTTCCATGTTTCCATGGAGAAAAATCTTTGCGGTAGTTTCTAAAAGGGATTTTATTATTGAATGAAGATTAAGGAGTTTTTTTCATATCTTATAAATTGCAAATTTTGTCTGTTGTATAGTTCATTACTTCTTGGAGATAGCACATGTGTTGGCCAAGATGATGATGTAGATTATGAAACCGAACATGACCATAGACGGAAACAGTTAGCAGCTGCGGATCCTGTTCATACGATTGCACTCAAAGACTACTTTCAGTCTCAGGTGAATAAATGTATTTCATTTCATTTTCTTATTTGCCTTATGACGTATTTTCACCTGTAACTGGTGAATGTATTTGTGTGTTTTTTAAATTTAATTATTATTATTATGTAATTGTAGATTATGATATTGGAATTTCCATGACTTTTATGAGTACATGGTGGGATCTTGTGTAGTACATTCAAGAGATGTGTTTTGTTATAATTTTTGTAATACTGTACTGTTCTATTGACTTAAAGTAACAAAAATCCACTTTAAACATCAGTTAAGGATTCAACAGTTTGTCATCTATTACAAGTAGAACCATTCTTGTAAGCAACCCTTCTTCTATCTGTGGAAAAAAATTTAAAGAAAAATTTTGAGTGATTTTTTGGTTTTTGTGATTTCTTATATTTTGCACAATTTAAACAAAACTACTCATATTTTTGAATAATTGAACGTGAACTTATTTAAAAGATATGTCTTTAAGGAACAGAATTCATTAAGGAAATATTGTAATCATAGGAAGATGCCCCTCAAAAACTTGCACTTTCTCAGTTTTCATAACATCTATGATTTCAATGACCATGGGACCTGCACCATTCTCTGAAGCATCCAAGGACAAAGTTTGATAAAAAAAAATTTGTGCCTTATTTGAGAAAATGTTTTTGAGGCTTTACAAACAGTACCTTCAAAAATCAAAATAACTCTTTGAAACTCCCAAAGCCTCGAGTTCATTCGTTAATCAGGGAATATATATTTTGGAGAAAATTGGCTGAACGGTTTAGGCGCTATTGTTGACCTCAGACATACGAACGGACAGAGAGATGTTTTGCCATCTATTGATTTTTTCAGTAGCAAAGACCTACAAAACATGGATTCTGGCTACGCCATGTGTGAGGAAATTTTTTTCTAAATTTAGCAATTGGAGTTACCCACTTTTACAAAACTAGGGCTCGGCAATGAGAGTTTTCTGCCAAAAATTCCTTGTTTTCTGGTGCTTTATTACAAAACTTTCTTTTCTTACAAAGTACTTTTGTAAGAGTGAGAAAGTAAACACACTCACAGTAAACAGACCTAAAATGTGTTGTTTGAAAAATTATTGATTTCTAGCTTCCCTTGGTGTGATTGTAGGTTTAATACCAGGTTGGGGCAAATGTAGAGTTGTAGCTTTTCTTTAAAATTGTCTCAGTTTTTGGAGCTGTGTGACAAAAAAATGCTCAGGCAGGCAGAGTTTGCTATTTATAGTCAATTGAATATGTAAAGTTCACCACATCTCTCTCTTACCCCTCAAGTATGGGAATTAAAGTGGGCCTTGGCATTATCTAGCCAGCAAAGTTGGATAATCGACCCGAAATGCCAAATTTATAGACACATTAATTTCAACAGTCCTTCCATCTCTCTCAATGTTTTGAGATATTTCATTTCTTCAGGAGTAATTTCATGAAAGTGTAAGATAACAAATAACTGTTAACATCAGTCTACTTTAAAACAGCCTATCTGTATAATCAGTGTTCAATTATCTTACATTAAAACTTTTAATCAACAATAAGGTATTTATGACCTGTATTAAGTTCAGTTGCATGAATAGCATAAAAGCTGAAAGTACTCAAATCTCTGGTATTTATGGTAACATATTTCATAAAACAAAATATAGAAATTTTAATGTAAGCGATATAAATTTTCCATCTCAGGTTTCATTTCAACCTTTCTTCTAACCACAGGCAATAATACACAATTTTTGTATATTTTATGTGGGTTGTTTGTTTGGCTTTCATACAATATTGTGTGTATTTTAATTGGTAATTTTGTGTGAGCACAAAACAAGCATTTTAGAACCATGTTCAAAAAGATGGTTTAATTTAGGGATGTAACAGTTAACATTTTTGGTATCCAATGTAATTACGCTTATTTCATTCACTCAGATAAGCACAAATTGTAACGAAATTATTGATTTATAGATTGTCGATCTCCAGAATCAGGTGGGGCCATCGCATTTTGAGCAGCTGAAACAGACAGTTGATGTTGAGACTTTTGAACAAGCCCGGGAATATGTGGTATTGTAAATAGAAGAGTTGCAAGACTGATTGCAGTTGCTATTTTCTACAGAGATTGTGTAAATTATTATGAAGGTGAAGTGCTGTTGTGTAAAAAATATATTAGTAATTATTGTTATACACTTGCTTCCTGAAACTGGAAAGAACAAATTTACCTATTTATTAGGTTTTGAAAATGCCAATCAAGAAATCTGAGTGCTCTACAATGTGCAGTTGATGTCCTCACTAGGAAATAGTGTTAGTTACAACGAAAAGCAAGTGAGGGATTGGAGGAGTATTAACTACTGATGTGTTAATATTGTTAACAGTGATTTATTTTCTGAATTCCTGAAATCTTGTAATTATTGTCCTATAATTTTGGTGCAAATTGTTCAGATAATTTGTTGAATGTGGAGGGTTGCAATCAAAAACCTTTGATGAATGGAACATTGTGATAACAGATAATTGAATGCTGAAGTATGAATGTATAATTGAATTGGAAGCATAATTATTGAATATTGCAAAATCCAGATGATCTTCCACCTAAGAATAATCAGGAAGAATTGAATATTTTATTAATTTCTGTGGGTTTCTTGTAAAAATCATATGAGCTTGTCATAGTATTTTACTGTGTAATTAAGAAATTATACCATAATTTTAATTGTTTGAACATATTACGTGAACGAGGAATAAATGTCACCATTAGAATTGCTCTTAAGTAATTTGTAAAGAAGTTGCACCAGTTCGTATTTCTTCATTATCTTTGCTGGAGCTGTTTTGGTCAGTGTTTGTAATGTTTTCATATGGTATCTTGCTAATAACCCAATAAAAAAAATTGGTTAATGTAATTCCATTAACTTTCATTCTCATCTTCATTATTTTTCTCATATTTTTAATTGCCTTGAATGTTCATGACTTTCTTAGTGTGGAAGGTGATGTTCTTGAATCAGTCCTTGATTTGGAAGTTAATTTAATTTTTTGAAGATGTGACAAGTTATTAATTTGTGAAATCCATTAACCTGAATTCCTATATATAATTGTGAAACTTTTAAAATTTATTTTGTTGTGAGAAAATTGCTTCCATTTACATTTTTAAGTGTGTTTTGTGCCTACTTTTGTGGCAAAAAATCTTTTGTGTTGAATAAATGTTCTCTCTTCTTTCTCTCACTGCCATGTGATGACATCATGTCACTTGAAGTGTTTAGTTAAACTGGTGAAGATATTCTTGACTGTGACAGACATCTGTGATGGTACAGCTTTCCTTACCCCTTTCTTGTAGGGGTTCACAATTGTAATGCATTATTCAATAAAACAATAAGTAAAATAATGTTTTTCCTTGCAGACTGGAAAAGGTTCCAATTTTGAGTAACACACTCAACATTTCTGAATGTTAACAATATATTTATCTATTTATTTTTTTGGTTACAAATAATCAGAAATATTCAGGAATTTCTACTCAACTCAGCAGAAACATCTGGGGTCATTCTACAGAATTTTAGGTGCCCCATTAGACTCTGTTTTTAGTACTCTTATTACTTACGTGATATGGTTACTATTAGATCTGTTTCGTGGTGATCTGAAAACCATTTGCTAATCTCGAGAAACACTCTCTAATGTCCCCAAGCAAGTGAAAATCTTCCATTGATGAATGAAATTTTTTGTTAATGCTTAAAAAAGGACAAAAAATATGTTCTAAGAAATTGGGTAGGTGGAAATGGTGAATAAGTTTTAATATAATTAATTTCAATAAAGGACTTAAAAGAAAAATATTTCATTGAAGATATGACTCGCCCTTAAGTTCTTTGAATGCTAATTTGTATTTCAAAAAGATTTGGGGAATAAAGTAAGTATATACGATTACTAGCACCTTGTAATTTGTATTCACAAGTTTTGAAAGTAAAATAACGGACAATGTAAAAATTATACAAATTAAATTCCTCTATGAAATATTTCAGCTTCTTTATGGTCTGTAATAACCCCAAGAAAAATAATTTTAATTTTTAATTTAACAGTAATCAAAAAACAGTTTTTGATCAAACAATATTAAAATTTCCAATCTGTGCAAAAATTAAAAGAAAACCTAGCTGCTTTCACCCATACGAGACATACCTGTGGATTCGATAGAAACCCAGGAACCAGGGGGAAATCTAAATACAACAAAATAGTTTTGATTTAGACTAAAAATGCAAATATCTGTTTGAGTTATGTGTATTCTCATAATACATGCTCAACTGAAGTCTCGTAATCATTACACAAGACAGCTGACATGTGACAGCAAGACTCCAAGGAAAAGCCTGCCTGTCATTAAATATTTGGTATACACAGGTTGTGTAACTGAATGTCAATGCTTTTGATATTTGTGATATTTTAATAACTGTTGCACTGTTAATTAAACTGTTGCACAGTTCATCGTTGAGAACCCTAAATATAACACTGGATGGTCACTTTGTAATTTCAGATGTTACACTTCAACTACTGGACTCTTGGGTGTTTATAGCCATTTACTTTTTACTCCATGCTGAGTTAAGTCTGCAAAATATTCCTATTTCCACACAAATGTACCATTTGCATGGTTTACAGCACCATTTACATATGGTTAACTCCATACTGACACATTCCAAGAGGTTATTTTGTGAAGTACGTTGTATCAAAATAATAGTTTTGCAGTGTAGATCTTAAAGACTCAGATTTTACAAATGCATGCCCAGATGTTTATGACCTAAAAATGTTAGAAATATATAAGCATTTATGACTTAAAAAATATGAAAATATGACCATAAATATGACTTTCAAATTTTTTGGTTGCATTTTCGAAACCATCAAAATCTTTCCACAGTTTAAATAATCATTATATTGAATATATACTTTTAAAATCTAGCACATTCACAATTCACACCTTCTTTGACATCCATCAATTCTACTTGTTAAAGTTATTAAATAAATTTTATAGAAGTGGTTGACCTTGCACAGAACTTGACAAAACTAAACTAACACTTATTTCACTTGGTAGTGCTTTCTATTCTTTCTTTTTCTCCATCTATATAGCTTACCATCCTATTTCATATACATATTTATAGGAAGGTCAGTCAATTATATACAACAAAAAAATTAGAAGATATGAAAAATCTCTTTTAGATGACTGGCACAAAGTATGCGAAAACTAGTGGTGCTACAGAATGGCACAGGCTTAACGTATTAGTTTTATTATTTCCTTGAGTCTGGGCTAGCTATTCGGAATTGCCACTTACTCAGGCCAGCTGCCATCTATCGCCACGCAAACTCCTTTTTTTTTTACATTTTATTAATTTTTCGGTTTTCTAATGATAGAATGGAAATGTTAATTTTAGAGTACTAAAGAACACTAAAACCTCATCCTAAATGGCAATTTTCTTTGAAAAATTTGGAGTCTTTTTTAAGAAAATGGTGTTTAAGCGCTACTGCAAATGAGAAATTTGAAGCTCTTCTTCATTGAACATTTTTGAGTTTTTGAAACTCTTCATTTGAAGTCATTTAAAGCACTTTCATTTACAAATACAATAGTGTTTACAAATTGCTGGTAATGTGCATATTAAAGGTGTGAAAAATCTTTCAAAAAAATTACATTTGTATAATTTTTGCAAAAACAAAAATACTCCAAAATCAACTTTACGTCGTATTAAAGAGTGCAATTAGCGCTATCCGTTCGAAAAGTTTGAAAAAAAATTTAGAACCATTTATGAGCAAATTGCATTTGAGTGTTTCTGAAAATGTGGAATTTTGAGCTAGTTTTCACAAAAAAAAATGGTTGAGTTCTCGACAAACTTGACTGGACATTATTTAAAACGTATGTACTCGTAAATCTAATAACGTGAACCCATCATCGCTAATGTAAATATTACCGACATGAGAGACAAGTAAAAAAATTACATTTTTGTAATTGTTGAAAAAACAGGAGGAAAGAGCAATATGGCATTTATGTCATCTCATAGAGTACATTTAGCACTATCCATACCAAAAGTTTAAAGAAAAAATTTGGATTTTTGAAGAAAAAAAACAACACTTTTTGGGTATCAGGGGACCTCAAAATGTGTATTTCTGTTGAAATCTCAAAATCAATTTTCCACGGCATTACATAACTTTCCCTATACTACGTATGTTACTCCGTATATACATACACATACAGGAAAGTAATATATGACATGTGAAACATCTGGGCCCTACTTATCCTACACAAGTTTTTTGCATGATGTGTAGGTCACACTGATTTCCTTTACTTTTTTCAAGATATTGAAAATTATATTCAGAATTTATATTCACTGTGATCAATACGATATATGCAACCCATTTTTATTCATACTATACGAGGGGAAATTTTCAATTAAAAATTCTTAACTATAACATTGACAGTGAATAGAAACTTTTGTAGCCAGGCTTCAGTCAAGAATATTTCTGACAATATGTTCATAACATATTCTTGACTAATTAATAAAATATGAATGGACGAAACTCAACAAGATTTTATTTTGGTCAATTATCATCACATATTGATTTAACTTTATTCATAGACGGCATGGTTTGTGGTTTCCTCCTGAGGTAAACCTGTTGAAACAAGGCCTGGCATAGTATCTTAAAGGACCTTAAGCTAATCAAACTATGTAGCTCCCCCTTTTTTCACAGACATATTAACAATATCTATGAGTAAATATAAAAGTAAACTAACGTTTACAATTTAGATTTTATTGAAATTGTTAGTTCTTGCTGTTGCTTCTTCCTAGTTTAATGTTGTAGATAGATGGTAAACTTTAAGTAGGCTTGGACCATACAGGATCAATCTTGGTATATATCAGGAATTAAAACTTTTGTAGTTTATACATTTATTAGCAACTCAACATTTCACACATGTAGCATGTGCTTTCTCAAGAGCAATACAGATAATAAAAAAAACAGTTGACAATAGCCATTACACAGACACTAACAGAGAGATAAAAGCAAAGGAATACAAAAATTTTAAAATCACTATATACAATTTGGCGTTTAGTGTCAAGGGTATAAAATATTACATGAAAAGTTTCTAAAACTGTTGGAGATACCTAGTCTTGGGCTAGGTACTGCAACTGATGCTAAGTTAAGGAATGGAAGTACAGTGATTGAAAATTCACGGCATCATGGAGTTGGGATTGGCAAAAGTAATTTGGTTGGCCGGTCTTATTTAAATTGTAATTAATTTAGATTTTAATAATATTAAAAATATAAAAGATGCAGGGAAGGGATAATCAGGGTCTAAAATACAACATTTTTCACAGTATTTGAAGCTTTACATATAAAAAACTGTACATAGATTTCTAATGCAATTTATGAGAAACCTTGTTCTTTTCAGAGTAATCGTAGCTTTCATCATGAATATGGCACCACAAACTTGATTGAGATTTTTTAGTTTAAAATTTTATCTAAAATATAATTGGGGGCTTGTAGACAGTAGGTGCCCTAAGCACATTCTTATGTATTAATCCACCAGGTAGAAATTCTTGCCCAGCAAATCTAGTAACCAAGTGCCGCAACATGTACCCTCTTTCCATCCATTATCTTGAAGTTATTGTGTCCATTGTAGAGGACTCTTCCCAATGATGTTTGTAAATATCCAAATTACTTAATAAATGTTACTTTATGGTTGACAAGAAAAATTGTAACAATGAGGGGAAAGGATTTGCAAAATTTTCAGTTTTACCTTTTAGAAACTTTATTAACAAATATTTTTGTTTCTATACTTCTTTTTTTAGTTCACAATACATTTCTCATATTCATTCCAGTAACTAATGCTTTCCATCCCTTCATATAAATGCTTCTGGTTTTTGGACCCAAAGTTCATATCCACGTTTGGAAGGTAATCTTCTGATTGTTCCACACAAGAAACATCTCCAAAGCACTTGGCTCATTGGTTTTGATTTAACAGTCACTTGGGCATTAATTCCAGGAAAAAGTAAACACTTGCAACCTCTGCACATCATCCTTTTAACATCTGGATGTCTGTAATATTTGCAGCATGTTAACAAATTGACATATTTTCAATTTGTATACTTTCCTTTAATAAACAAAATGAAAAGTGCATCCTTTAGATATTCACAGCATGGTACTAAATATGACCATATCAAAGAGAATAAATTAAAAAATCTACAGCAAATTGGAAAAGGTAATTTACATTCAAGGACAAACACTTGATCACTGAACTTATCAAGATCATGACAATTCACTTCCCCAAAAACTGTAACTCAATTCATTTAAAACATTTATCAGATATTGATCACATGATATCAAAGGAGTATTCCCATAGTGATTTTTTTTTCTTATTTTGAGCTAACAATTTTTATTATTTCAAAAATATTTAGGGAGACTGAACTGAACTTCCCTGAAATAGCTTTTTGGATCCACTCCTGTTAACAAGACCAGTCTTATCTTCTGTTTCCCAAATTATCTTTAGGCTGCAAATATATGTGATACTGATAATGAATAAAATAAAACTGATACTTACAACCTTATTAAAGATTTCTGTGCTATATTGTGTATTAATGAACAGTAATATGCTGGTACACTTCTAGCCCTTGGACTCTGAGCAATTATCATCTGTGAAGCCTTTAACACACAAAAGCAAAACATGTGTATAATAAAACTATCACAATCTATATACATAAAACAAAGTTGTGTTAGTTACACCATTTATAGCTTTATAAACCAATTTTAAGTATCCCTGTTTTGTTGGATTCACCTCCGCCCCAAATAGCAGCCCCACTAATAAAATGTCCCCCTAATATCTCCCACCGCCCCACTAATAAAATCTCGGACATATGGCACTACATGGTGCTGAAGAACAAAAAACTAAATACTCATGTAAATGCAACCCACTACACTTGGTAGGATCATTTTTTCAGGTCCAGCACTTCTCAATATTACATCACCTTCTCAGAGATGTGCATTATCTTAAGTAAATAAAACCAAATCAGGTTAATTAAACCATTTATAACTCAAGAACAACTGGACCAATTTTAATTATTTCTGATTAGTTGGATTCATCTCCATCTCAAATAGCAGAATAACTATTAAAATATCGAGAAAATACACCGAAGTATACAGAAAATTAACAAGACACAGATGGAAAAAGACAGAGGAGGAGGGAGAGAGGGGGAGAGGAATAATTCCTCAATTATTTCTGTTTCAGCTAGTTCATAATAAAAAAAACTGTTTTCAGTCTTTACCTGTAGGAGATAGTTAATGCGTTGAAATGATTCTTTATCAGGAATATTCTTTCTGCTAACTTGAGAAACCTAAAGAGAAACAATCGAATCTAAGAAAGCCAAATATTTGAGTTTACAATTTATTACAATCACAAACATCATGAATAAATAAAGCAGTTTTTAAAGATAAAATTTAAACCTTAAAACGCAATTGATTGGTAAAATTGGCTTACAATATATGAGTTGGGATATGGTTTCATTGGTGAACCACAAAAAGCAAAAACTGTTCATTCTAGTGAAATATTGATTTTCATTCCTTTAACAAATGATAATATACACTGACAACACAACAGAAGTAGAATTACAGATAAATATTTAGTAATTTTAATAAATGTTAAATTAATTCATAATAAATAATTGTTTTTATTACAATATTTTTTTCTTTTCATAACTTTCATCCGCTTTTTACATCAATTGAATATTTTTAGTCATCAAAGAATCATTTCCCTAACTATGAGCTTCACTGCTAGTTTAAATTCTCCAGTTCAATTTCACCGACAAACAATCTTAGAATTATGCACTACTTTGTAATGCTTATATTAATTTCATAGTGCAATAGTCGTGGAATTTAATTAATTCATAAGGTCATGAAATATTTCAAAATAACAAAAAGACATTAAATATCTTAATCTGCTACAGAGTTTATTCCATCAAGAGTACATTTACTTGTCGATCCTTGCTATCTGAAGCATCTTGAGGTATGACCTGTGCCGATTTTTCCATTTTTTCATCTTGGGAGTTGTCAGCTACAACAACAGGGCTATTTGTCTCCATAATCTTTTCTGATGTTTCCAAGAATCTGTTAACATAACACCAACAAGGGTTCATGAAAAGAAGACAGGAAAAAAGAAACACAAGCAATACACATCACTACACTGAGATGTTTTGTAGGTAGTAGGGCAAAATTTGGCATTTTATTAAATAACAACATTTTATTAATAACAACTTAACTACATTTTATTAATAACAACTTAGCAGATCACAAACACTCGTCATGTTTATACAATATTTAAAACCTACATGATCATTGCATGTGTTTACCAACTGGAACTTTAGGCTGATACCCCCGCATCTATACACCCGCACATATACTTCGGAGATGAGCAAATATTGAGTAAAATGATGGGCAAGAATCGAATAAAAGACGATATCTAAATTGCACGACAAACGCGACGCCTCGCTTCAAACGGGCAGAAACAACAAAATAATTGTTCAATTCAAATCAACGAATCGAGAAACAAAGCACAGATTTATATTTCGCGCTATTTAGATCCGATAATCCTATTTTAAAAATAAAGTTGCGACCATGCGGAACTATACATACTCCATAGTGTGATAAATAGCACAAACTGTGCCAGGACGAGCACTCACCATCCACAAGTCACAACACCAGTTTGCATATACCGACTACAGGCACCCTGTAAAGATGATTTTATGCGGTACGGTTTTCGCACGGATAAATTTCTGGTTGTAGAATGTGTGCAGTTCGGCCTGCTTCAAGATGCAATATTATCCATAAAAATTTTGGAGGGTGTTCGATTTTTTCCCCCTTATAATTAGAAAGCGTAGTTTGATTCTAGCGTAGCTATTGACAGAACCACTCACTAGAGGATTTGTTTACGGTGGAAATCGTTCATCTTCAATTTTGTGGTTATGGTCTGTTGGGGTTAGGCCTGATTCGTGAGATGTTCTGTATTCACGTAGCGGATTCGAGTTCTCGGCATTTCTAGTGAGTTTTAGTGACAGCACGGTATATCTTACACCGTGGTGTTACTACACTGTCACTTGCAAATATGAGGTTACTTCAGCAATCAAGACTTCCTCCTTTCCGAACATTTTTTCTACGTATTCAATAAAACCTTTTCAGCCACAACGATGCTTGTAGCGAAAATAATGACACCATTTCTATTTTTTCTCTCCCCAAGTTTCATGAATACTCAACAATAGTATTAATAAAGTAACTCGGAAAGCACATACACACAGGCCTCTAATGAATGACCAGAACACGTGGCTTTTCGAGCTTCTCTGGGCGACGCGATACTGCGCATATATACTCTTTGATACTGCGCGTGGGGGACTATCTTCAGGATGGAATATCTCACGTTATTTCGCGTCTTTCTCGGCGTTGTCGCGTTATTGCCATCACTGCTAGAGCAACACCGCCTAGAATACAAGGCCTGCCGACTCCCTGAGAGTTCGTGCGTGACGTCACGACGAGAAGGCCATGATTCATTATCACATACTATAAAAGCTATTCAAAGCCAAAATAGTCCCCATCCTCACATATGGAATCGAGCTGACATGGGAGAAGCTAACCACAAACGACCTTCGCACTATAGAAGCAGTAAAATCCCGCTTCCTAAAAACTGTCCTCGGGGTTTCCAAATATACGAAATCCAGACTTGTATATGAACTTGCAAAGGAATCCTTCCTACTAGAGGACTTGCGCCTAGAACATAACCTGCCATCGACCAGTTGCTATACAAGGGTACTGCTAGAAAGAGTGGAGAAACGAAAGGAGATATGGATAGACTTCTACTCCACGGAAGCCATGGTGGACCGATCCTGGACGGAAGCCAACCAAGACCTTCGACACTTCGTCAATTCCCTAGCGACTCATGGATATCACCACAAAATCTGTTCAACAAAGACGTACCATCAACCTGATGAAAACTGCGTATGTGAACTGTGCTATCAACCTTGTGACCGGTATCATATAACTCAGTGCAGAAAAAGAGACATACCAATTATTAAACTCTGTAAAAACTAAGCTATAATTTCTTTGTACAATTTGTACGCGTTTCTATTATTAATTATCACATACTATAGTGCGGTATACTGCGATTTTTCTAGGAAGAGCTCTCAAGATAACTCAAATCCCATCTTCGCGATGAAATATGTCACGGCATTTCGCGTCTTTTCTCGGTCTTGCCGGTAGAAGTCGCATGATTGCAAGCACTGCTTCATACGGTCGCGATCGTGCGAAATCTAGCGGAACGACTGTGAATGATACGAAATGCCGTGACATATTCCATCGCGAAGATGGGATTTGAGTTATCTTGAGAGCTCTTCCTACAAAAATCGCAGTATAGTGTTGTTTCGGGGCCTGTACTTAATGTTTTTTGTTATTTAATGGTAAAATATACTTAAACCGTGTGTGTGTGTAGGGATATAAGTGCAGAAATTATGCCTAGTTGTTTGCCGGGGTGCCAGGCAAATGATAAGAATGGACCTCGGTTGGGTATTTTTTCGTTTCCAAAGGACGTCAGTTAAAAAGAAAATCGATGAGAGCAATATGTATAAATGATTTTATACCCACAACATACATAAAGGTAAGCCACAATCTATCTTTAAAATATGTATTTCTTATCTTCGATTATATTATTCATAGATTACTTAACTTGGTGACACATACTAGATTTCTATACCTAACCACCTTTCTGTCCAATTCTCTCTGGAACTGGATTCTTTAGTTTGTTGGCAATATCTTGTTTTCTATTTCATGTGTAGGTTTGTGAACTACATTTTAACGAACGTGATGTTGAAAGAAGTAGTTCAGCCTACGATGTGAAAACAGGGAAGCAAATTAATGCCCCATTGTCATACCCCAGGTTTGTTGATGGTGAGTTAAATAATATATTATTTGGGAACAATATATGACTTCAGAAGGAGAATAATGTAATTCAGAAAGAGACCTTAATCTTTATGCAATTATTCTTAACAGTAAAGTTCATAAGTACCTTGTGCATTAAAGGGTTGATTATTGTAAAGTTCTGAAGAGTTGAAAGGACAGCTGTTCTTCTTGCTTACAGTTTGTTTTGTGTAGTCATTATTTTTGTGGGGATCGTATGCAAATTTAGTGATTTTAGGTGTCTGGCGACTTCAGAATTTGCTTCACTTGAGACAATAGAATGATTTTTTAGGTTTTCAGAGAGTACTTGTACAAAAAGTATGTAAATGGTAATTTAACATTCTACAATGTAGGTTTGAGCTAACAAAGTTAATTATTATTTCTAGGTGCTGAACCGTCTGTAATGCCTGGAATACCAAAGTATTTGTCATGGCCTTCGACATCTGCTCGAGAAAGCTCGGATATGCGACGTATGCAATTGGAGAACGAGTCTTTAAGAAATGTCATCGAGGAAAGCATCGTTTCCTTTGAGACACATAATGAGAAGAATTCGTTTCATTACTATGAAGAACTGAAATCCAAAGTGTGTGACATAAGTTTACCTGCAGATTGGACGGTATTGCTGAAAGAAAATTATGTAAATTTTGTTAGTGAAAGGAAACTGTCAGCCAAGAATGTTTTGTGCTATTAATGTTAGTGAAGAATTTATATTATCTGCTTTCAATGAGGATGCTGAAATACACTCGCTTCCATCTGGAAAACTAATCAATAAGATACACGACTTGTAGAATATTGTTAGTGAAATAAGTGGAGCTTTCTGCAATGATTGTTGCAATTTCTCCATAAAACATGTTATCGACTTGATCACACATTTTCTTGATCATTTGGAAACAGTAATACCAGAGATCCACAGACACATTGGATTTATGAAAGAACAAATATTATTATTAATACTTCCACTACCTACAACTACTGCAAGATATTTATGACAATTACTTATATTCTGTAGTCTTTTTCACTCGATATCACCTCATGGATATAAATATCTGAAATCATCTGGTAATTTGAGATTACCCAGTTCCTCAACTATTAGGCAAATTTGCAGCACGTTTTCCAGTAATCTCCATTTGGAGCAAGACCCTTCTAAAGCACAGTTTCATGTGTCTGGAGCACAGTGTTATGTGTCTGTTAGGCAAAATTTTTGAAAGTGAAAGCAAACTGCGAATTCAGAATGCCATGTCCCTGATTTTGAAATCTCACAGTCTCAGTCAAGTTTCTGTGGATGTTTTGTGAATTTGATGCGACGAATTTCATGTCTCAGGATGAAGACCTACACAACACAGTGGTTCCAGATATTTTGAAAAGTAATTGTGCTGTAGATGAGGACGATATTGATGACATTCCAGTATCAATCTGTTCCGTTTTAACATATATTGGGGGATACAATGCTTATGCTATAACAAAAAATCAAATATGGCTATTGTAAACAATATTTAATTGCAGAAAAGTCTGGTAGATATATGTTGATTAATTCAAATAACAGAGGTAGTCTGTTTTACCCTCATAAAGATGTTGTTTGTTGTACGTCTTATTTGTACATTATTGTGCAAAAATTAATTTCAAAAGAAATAGAAAATGAATTTTTGATGGTATCAAATTATAAGAATGTAGTAGTTTCTTTAGGAGTAATGAATATTCCAAACAATCTCTTTCAAGGTCATAACATTGAACACCATAACGTTAAGGACATTATTCAAAAAATTATGTATGTAACTGCCAACCTACTTTTAAATAATTATTCAAAAAGAAAAACTGACCATTTAAAACGAAAAACAATGTCAGAATGTAAAAGACGCAAGCAAAAATAGTGTTGCAACATAAGACATGAGCTGTAATAAAGTGTATTAAAATCGATACATAAGTTTAAATGCTAAGTTTGTGACGTTAAATAAATAAATAAATGTGTTTATTTTTTGACCTTTCAATTAGCCACATGCCTCAAGTTTAAATGAACTAAAAACAGAAAGAATTCCAAATACCCCGGGAAACGATGCTGTGTTTACAGCGGCGCTATTGCCGAGCGGCCACCGCGGCCGGCGATTCTCGGCCTTCCCATGTGACGTCACGGTATACGTCGGCAGACCTTGTATTCCAGGCGGTGTTGGCTAGAGTCCCTGTATCTACGGACACGGCCATCTTGATTTATTCGAGACGGCCATGCTAGGAACTGTAATCACTGCTCGATATAGTCGCGACCGAGAAAGACGCGAAATGCAGTGTGATATTCCAGACAGGTTCCCACCAACGCGCCAAGAAATAAAAACTCAAGTATAGTCGCGCGACTTTTCTTGACGTCTGAGCACGGCCGTCTATTCGAGACGGCCATGGATGAATCTACATCATTACGAGAAGTAGTAGTCTGCTGTGATTCCACGGCGTAAGATATATAGGTGTGTCAACTAGCCGTCTTTTGGACAAACTTTTTGAAGCCAGTTTGAGGCTAGTTCCTCGCTTATCCGTACGGTGCGCACGATCGGGTTGGGCATTCATGATGGCGTCTCGCGATTTAGTGGCTTCCACCAGAGGCTACAAAGCTATTAAATGGATCACCATCGTGTCCCAAAAATGCTCAAGTCGTTCGCAGCGCTTACATAGCGAGAACTGTGAGAACTAGCCTCACATTAGCTTCATTAGACCGGGAGTGAACCCACCACGAAGTCTACAAGACCTTGTAGACTTCGTGGAACCCACCTATATCTCTTACACCGTGGTGATTCCAAAAGCTCTCTCGTTTTCTTCCTTCTCTTCTTACGACCCTCTGACAAAGAACACCCAACACCAAATCCATCATTTCGTTCGTAGGCTGTAATAATGGCATAATTCAAAAACTAAGGTGTTGAGAAAAAATGAGTTTGAAGTTTTACCTTGTAATGAAATGCATCATTCTTGCACTCACACGTCTGCCATTTGTTGCTGGAATACTGTACTGAAATATACGCTGTTGTTGCTGCTGGAAAATAGTCCGATCTACAGTTCTGGGGAGTGCATTAACTCAAAATCCGTATTTTTGAGTTGTGCCACTATTGCAGCCCACGAGCGGAATACTATTATGTCGTTATAACTTTTTTGTTGGGGTCCCTGGCTACGGGAGAATGAGAGTACACGAAATAACTCGCCAGGTAGAAAAAGCTCGCTACGAAGAAAACAGACATCCTCACAATACCGACGAATGACACCAAACTGTTTATGGCCGAGAGGCAGAACACGGACTTTTAGCTCACGAGAATCAAAGATTCCATAAAACTTCAGTCTTTTTCATCTCGTGGCGCACTATAGTGCGATTTTTCTAACCGTGCCCCTGGCTAGTATCAGCTATTGACAGTTTCATCCAATCAGAAGCTTGAACGTCACCACAGTGACGTCATTATGGTGTCGTTTAAGCTCTCGATTGGATTGAACTTTATTTATTGATGGGAGTACTCTCTTGAACTTTATTTATTAATGGAATAACTAACCCGGACCGAAGATATTAGAAAACTAATTAGTACGAGAAAGTATGTGACTTTCTGTAGTACCACTAGTTTATTTCTCGTATACGTACGTATATACAGAGTAATGCACGTAGTAAAGAGAAAAATTAATTTCGTGATTTCATTGGAAATATACATTTTGGGGTCCCCTGATACCGAAAAAGTGTTGTTTTTTTCATAATGTCCGTCTGTCTGTCCTCTGTGAATAACATAAGCGCCTAAACTATGCGTATATTTTTTCAAACTAAATAAACTCAATCCATTTGCTCTCCCTCGAAGCTCTGCGATTTTAAAAAACATTCTTTAAATTTTGGATTACCGTACATTACATGAAGCCTCTCGGGAATTTCAAAATTTTCTCAAAAATGGCTCCATTTTTTATTTAAATTTCTTGTAAGAATAAAGTGAAAAATACCTATAAAGGTGGGATCTGACTCAGAGGAAGTCGCGGAGTCGATGAGGTTTGGCTTTGGCGAAAGTTATGAACATGATATCGAAACGTGTCAAAGCCTGTCAGTAAATGTTAATGTTTAGAAATTTAATTTATCTGTGATGTAGGTGTACGAAGTAATGTGTGACAAGACATTGAACTGTCAGAGTCGCTTATACGCTGCCGGTACTGTAATTCTTTCATTAAAGTCACGTACACTTTTTTGAAAATTTTAGTAGTTTTCACGCAATGTACGAAAACTATCCGTATGCTCCTAGCGGCACGATACGAGAACAGTTATCAAGGCAGTTACGATCTAGTTATTTGTATGAGAAGTGAACTTGTGAGGAAATAACTGCACTTGTGAACAATAGTCTTTCGTTTATGAGCGCATGAACTATCTTTAAAGTCACGAAAGCCCAAATCGTGATAAAAGCGCTCAAGATGAGTGGTGGTGCTGCGGACGAGGCGGAGCGGAAGAAGGCCGGAAGAGGACGTGGTATGAAGACGGCTTCACGAGGCCCAGGTCGAGAGGCCGAGCTGGATCGTACCGAAAGCAACACAGAAGAATTCGTGGTGGCCCGGAGTTGATCCCTCTCCTCGCGCACAGCAGCTGTGTGCTCGAGGGAAGGCGACGGCGCAAGTGCGCGCGACCTTCACAGCAAGCACAGCAGCCGGCGCATGAAGACGGGGATCGTTGAGTATTACAAAGTTTTGTTCTGAGTATACGGAGAAAGAAACTGTGAAACTACGTTTTATATCGCCAGAATAAGAACGAGATCTGGGAAGGGGAATGACTTGTAACGTATCTGGTGCAATTAATGTGATTTCCATATTCTAAGTTGCGAACCAAGAGAAGGTTAAAATCTAAGTAACATGTAAAGTTTTGTGTGGTCTCGGCTATCCGGGATGAGCCCCGACATCGATATGGTGGCTGAAGTTTCGGCCAACATATTGTGGCCTTCCTCAGAGAGTACTGCTGTCAATTTTTTTCTTTCTCCTCTCCAGTTTCCCTGGAGAGGCGGGAATTTATTCAATTCTAGTGGCTTAAATGGAATCCCATGCAAATTGGTTTAGTAATACCTTTGAATTTACACTTGAATATTACACATAATTTCACTTAACTCTTCTAATGAATTATTTACAATACTAATTGCCCTTTGTTCATCATCAATTTCAATTAAATTTCCCTTCCAAAATTTTCTAATTCTATTTGACAAAGAATTCCTCAGTTTGAAAACAAAACTTTACATGATTGCGAAGGCTTCCGCGGCCGGAATTCATGTGGTCTCGGCTATCCGGGATGAGCCGCGTCATCGATTTGGTGGCTGACTTTCGGCCGACATATTGTGGCCTTCGTCAGAGCGTAATGCCGCCAATTTTTTTATTCTTTCCTCTCTCCAGTTTCCCTGGAGAGGCGGGAATTTATTTAATTCTAGTGGCTTACAGCAATTTACTCCAGCCGGTGACAGCTTTTAGAGTAGTTGGAGGGCGGTATCTTAAATATACTATGTTCTAACTTAAAACTAATTACAATGCCTCTTTGGGCTATGTTAAGGCGGCGATATAGCTCCTTTTTCAGGGTTCAGAGTTCAGATTTCAGATTTAGATTATTGTTCGGGAGAGCGCATCAGTTGATTTTGGCGAGACGAACGGGTATGCTCACTCGCTCGATCTCTGAAAAGACACAGCGTACCCCTCTTATTAGAAGATCATATAAAGAAATAAGCAATTAGAGAATAAATTGTTCAACCTTTTACCTCAGTCTCACATGAAAAGCAATGCCTTCTTTTAATCTGTATTCCACAAAATTTACTCATGCATTTCCCGCGGAAAAATGGTTGCTCTTTGAAAATGTTTCATAGAAGGCGACAAGTTATGCCAACCTTGCTAAGTTGAACTGTTCTCATGGAACGTTAATGCGAGCGCACTGAAGCTCGTTCACTGGGCGGAGCGACTACTTTGAAAAACTTGTTTTGCCGTTTGAATTTGTGTTTCAATGCTGTCATTGGTTTAAAAAAGAAAACAAAGGAAATCTGATGTGTCTAAGTAATTTTCTCTGCACTAGTGCTTGGGAGCGGAGTCTGGCCGTTGCTGCTCTCTTGCGACGAGAGATGGAACTATTACGAACAAACCTCTGGGTTGAGTGCCGTTGTGACTAACAAAGAAATCGTATATTTCCGCGCTTTTCGCCGCCAGCACGCGGATTTGGAGGGAATTTTGATGCGCCACTCGCTGCTGAAGCACGAACCGGTATTCAGCGCTGCGGGCTCCTGATATTCGCGGATGAGTTCGCATATTACGCGAAATCGGCGAACGGAAGGCAGTCTGTTAAATACTTAAGCGACTGTCTCGCCGCCTTTCCTGAATGGCTAAGTCGGAAACGACTCGCCCTCAACCTCGAGAAATGTGTGGCTATCAACTTCACTTGTAAGAGGGCTGACCCCGATGAAATGGTGAGCTTGGCGGGCGCGCGTCTCCCGTGGCAGAGCGAAGCGAGGTATTTGTGCGTGTTGTTTGACAGCGGTGTCCACTCGATATCTCGTGGCCAAACTCAAAACCCGCACTCTACTTCTAACACCTCTTCTCCGTTCTCCCGACCTTGACATCCGTCTAAAGCGCCGCCTCTTCACTGCGTGCGTGCGCCCCTGTGGCGTACGCGTGCGAGGTCTTCGCGGCCGCTCCTCCGTCTACTTTGCGACCAATGCAGGTCGCAGAGAATAGAGCGGCGCGCCCGCATCTTCCTTTCACCGGACCAGACCACTACCCTAGCAATGCTGACGTGTTCAGGGTTCTAGGCGTGCGCCATCAGTTCCCGGCGGAGCTGCAGCGGCGGGCAGGGACGGCGCTCGCAAAGGCGCTGCGGCCGTCCGATCCGCGCATCCTGCGCGAAACCGGCTTACCGGCGAACAGCGGCGTGCACGGGGCCTTCCATAGAAGAAAGGGCCCGCAGCACGTCGCCTTCACCTTCCGCGCACTTCCCCCGCACAAGCTCGCTGAGCTGTGCGCCGCGAGGGAGCAGACAGTGCGTGGGAGGCGGTCGCCGCTCACGGACGCCGGAAACTGCGCGGAAGCGCGCCACGCCGGAGCTGCGTCAAGCTGGAACAGCCATGTCAGCTCACCGGAATGAAACATGTCTAATGATTTATTGCTAATTAATTGCCAATTAATTGCCACATTTTCGAATTAATTGCCACGTATCTTCAGGGCGAAAACGAATGTGAGCTGGCTTGACGCGACGCCAGCACACACATCAGTGAAATTCGGGTCGCAGATCCACGGAAACACTCAGATAATTTATTGCTAATTAATTGCCAATTACTTGCCACATTTTCGAATTAATTGCCACGTATCTTCAGGGCGAAAACGGGTGTGAGCTGGCTTGACGCGACGCCAGCACACATCAGTGAAATTCGGGTCGCAGGTCCACGGAAACACTCAGATAATTTATTGCTAATTAATTGCCACAATTTCGAATTAATTGCCACGTATCTTCAGTGCGAAAACGGGTGTTTTTCATATGAATGTGTGAATGAATGAGTCTGTAAATATAGCTTTAAGTATGAATGCGAGAATGAATGAAAAAAAGAAGAACCATGAACATTACTATGAACTTTACATTCAACTAAATAAATAATTGCAAATAAACTAACATAGCCCACAGAGGCATTGTAAATAGTTTTAAGTTAGAACAGATAGTATATATAAGATACCGCCCTCCAACTACTCTAAAAGCTCTCACCGGCTGGAGTAAATTGCTGTAAGCCACTAGAATTAAATAAATTCCCGCCTCTCCAGGGAAACTGGAGAGAGGAAAGAATAAAAAAATTGGCGGCATTACGCTCTGAGGAAGGCCACAATATGTCGGCTGAAAGTCAGCTACCAAATCGATGACGCGGCTCATCCCGGATAGCCGAGACCACATGAATTCCGGCCGCGGAAGCCTTCGCAATCATGTAAAGTTTTGTTTTCAAACTGAGGAATTCTTTGTCAAATAGAATTAGAAAATTTTGGAAGGGAAATTTAATTGAAATTGATGATGAACAAAGGGCAATAAGTATTGTAAATAATTCATTAGAAGAGTCAAGTGAAATTATGTGTAATATTCAAGTTTAAATTCAAAGGTATTACTAAACCAATTTGCATAGGATTCCATTTTAGTTTTGATAAAAGTTTTACGTGAAATAGTTTCTAAAAAGTGTTTGAAACGACTAATTCAGTAAATATCAGAGATGGAATAAATCCGATTTTTTTTCAAATCAATGGTCATCTGTTACATTCGCATAGGATCAATTCACCAACGTCTGTCCCTACCAAGATCCCTGCGCCTTCAGGCCAATTAAATAAAAACATTATTAATAATGTGGCGAAGTTACGTCACTATATATATGTGTGTGTGTATACATATATATTCGATTTTTATAACTTCGCATGTAGGGGCCTGTCTTCACGATGGAATATCTCACGGCATTTCGCACCTTCCTCGGTCTTGCCGTTAGATGTCGCATGATCGTAACCGTATCAAGCAGTGCGATGTGACTAGCGGCACGACTGAGAAAGACGCGAAAGGCCGTGAGATTCCATCATGAAGGTTGGTCCTGGCACGCCTAGTTATGAAAACCGAAGTACATACTTGGCGACTCTTAGGGGCACGACTGGGAACGACGCGTTAGACCAGACCTGCACAGCATTTTGCACTTTCACTGACCTCGGGAGCTGCGTGCGGGCAACTCGGGGGCAAATGAGAAAATCGATGAAGGGTGGGGATGAGACCCAATCTAGGAGTGGGGACAAC
The DNA here is from genome assembly GCA_031308135.1 of Acheta domesticus. Lineage (NCBI taxonomy): Eukaryota > Metazoa > Arthropoda > Insecta > Orthoptera > Gryllidae > Acheta > Acheta domesticus. The sequence continues at coordinate 243,983,636 of JAHLJT010009436.1, read as the reverse complement.
CAATCAGAATGCACAATTCTAAAGATAGCGCGTAAATTTAAAGAACAATCGGCAAGAAATGATGGTCATATACAGTTCGAGTAATATTGTCTTTTGTATTATAATGCAAATGTTTGTTCTCGGTATATGACAGGGCAAAATATGAAACTACAACGAATTATACATATTAGATTTCGACACCAAGTATTATAATTGCTTGTAGGGCTATAATTTAATTCGCTTTGCTACGATGTAATCACAAATTTAGTGTTGTGCTAAACAAAAAAAATTGATACTGAATTGTTTTTGTTTGATGATGACAGCAATAAATTATTTTTTATTAACTATGTTTAATTAAATAAGACGGTTCTCTCAAAGCAAAAACATATTGTTCTTAAAGAGTCATAATTATTTTCTGTTCTAATTTCTGACAAGACTGTAGAGTCGTTTACGATATCGTATAAAAATATAAAGCCCTTTGCATTCTATTTAACCAATATCCATGATTATGATTGTCCGTAACATATCTTCACAGAAGTTCGTTGCTCGTTTATTCAGTTTCATAATGGGGGAAAATGGTCACAAATGTGCTATTAAACATTACCATTCTTGGAATTGCCACATATTCTATTTTTATGTCAATCTTGATGTGAGAGATTGCTTTAATGATTTTGTTCATTTTTTTTGATTTGGAGATTACAACGTTCCTGGTGAACAATCAATTATTAAATTGCAATTTTTTGTTAGAATTAAATATTTTTTCTTATATATAAGCATATATTTTAAAGCTATTGCTGTAAAATAATGCTTAAGAGTCACAGTGAGCATGTTATTTTCTTAAAAAAAAAAAGAAAATGAAAATACATACAGTGGTGGATACGAAGGCGGATATACAGTAGTGCACAGAACGTAAACAGTGAATTATGACCCTGGTAACTTGAAATACTAGACATAATCCATTTAAACAAATGGTCATTTTATTTTGAAGCATGGATCAACATATTAGACGCCCAGGCATTCAATCTACGCGCCGTGTCGTGCTACGTCAGACTTCTCCCCTCCCCGCAAAGCTTCCTACTCCCCTCTACTTGCACTTTCGGCGCTGCCACGGGCAGACAATCGGCTCCCAAGTGCAGAATGCCCGCGGGAGCAGGCGTTGTGCAGGTCTGCGTTAGACCGTAAGATTCCATCGTGAAGATAAGCCCCCACGCGCCAAGAAATAAAACCCCACGTATATACTAGTCGCGCGACTTTTCTTGACGTCTCCCAGCGCGGGGTGCGGGGAGAGGACGTTACTGCCTACGTCACATTTAATTTAATTTATTTATTTACGTCAAAAACAGTTAAAAACTGCGTGTGATGAGCTATGGGGAGAAGTGAATTTTGTGCACGTTTTCATAATTCTGTGGTCTCCATCCTAAACCATAGTCTAGTCGAATTTTGAATACAGAAAAGAGAGATTTTTTTTCGAGTTTTGTTGACAAAATATTCGCTCCTATATGATAAAATATATTTTCAAAGGTAAATTAGCTATAAATTCCTGCCCTGAACCCTCATGTTCTTCATGAAAGAATATTAATTTTTGCCGCGATAATATGAAAAACGATAATTTGAATAACTATATTTCCCACTGAAATTCAGAAGACGTGCACAAATAATGAAGTTACATTTATGTCCAGAAGCAAAACAAGGGACCATCTCAGCATTTGCTCAAGGATCAGGGAAACTGGACGAAAAACCTGATCGAGATGGGGGCCATCAACCCAGAAAGTGTGATGCAATACTTGTTACAGGTTCTTTAGAATTATACAGAAAGCCCACCCTTAAGTAAGTCATTTTTGACAAAAACTACTGATTCGTAAATCAGGAGACAAGGTAATGGTAAAATTCCTAGATTAATAAAGAGAGACTTACAAGAATCACGTGGGTTGAATTTGCTTATTATTCGTACAATTCTTTTTTGTAATCTGAAAGTCTGGGAGCTATAAGATGTGTTTACCCAGAATATTATGCCATATCTCAGGCGGAAGTGAACATTGGCAAAATATACACAACGAGCTGTATGAAGGCTGACGGAATTTGAAAGAATTCTGAACGCGTAGCATAAATGAACTTAATTTTGTGTTCAATTCATTGAAGTGGGCATTCCATTTGAGGTTTGACTGAATTGATAGACCTAAAAATTTTGTTACATTAACATCAGTCAATGGCACACCGTTCATTTTCAATGGAGTACAGAATTTTTTATTTGATATGGAAAACTGCATTGAAACAGTTTTCTTTTCATTTAATATTAATTTGTTATTACGGAACCAATTTGAAACATCTGATATTGTACTGTTTACGGTTTCTTTGTTGCAAAGAATATTTGTATCATCCGCAAAGAGAACTGTTCTTCCGTTTCGAATCGCTAAGGGCATGTCATTTACGTATAATAGGAAGAGAAAAGGGCCTAAAAACGATCCTTGCGGGACTCCACATGCAATTGGCAAAGAACCGGAAAGGTGTGTACATAAAGTTCCATCATTCCAGTAAGGTATTTCTACTCTCTGAGATCGCAGTTTAAGGTACGAACATAGCAAATCTAGAGCAATACTACGGATTCCATATGAAGGTAATTTTGAAAATAAAATGTTATGATCAATGACGTCAAAAGCTTTTGAAAGATCTAAAAATATTCCAATAGTTGCTTCGTTTTGATCCAATGATGAGGCAACATCCTTAAGAAAAGAAAAAATGGATGTTTCCGTAGATTTTGATTTCCGGAATCCATGTTGGCAATTTGAAAACGCGTCGTGTTTATTGAGAAAGGTTTCCATTCGCACATAAAAAAGTCTCTCTAATATTTTTGAAAAAACTGACAAAAGAGAAATTGGCCGATAATTTTGAATTTCATTTTTGTTGCCTTTTTTGAAGAGTGGCTTAATCTTAGCTGTTTTAAAAATATCTGGAAAAATCCCGGTGCCTAAGAATGCATTAAATATGCGAGTTAACGGGCGTATAATGGCTGGCACGCATCTCTTTAACAAACAATCCGGAAATTCATCTAAACCGGCCGAATATTTATTTTTTTAATTTACCGATTATTTTGTGAATTTCATAGGAAGAGGTTTCGGAAACGAACATGGTGTCTAAGCTTTTTAGGGAAACGTCAGATGTTGAATTTTGTGGCTGAAAACCCTTAGTGAGGTCGACAGCAATTCTCGAAAAGTATTGGTTAAAGAGACTAGCCACTGTTGCCGGATCGTTCACATCTCTATCGTTATCTTGTAAAACAACATTCTCTACAAGGTTTCTAGTTGGTTTGGTCGCATTTTTTACTATATCCCACATTGATTTTGTTTTGTTATTTGAGTTCAAAATATCCTGATCGTGTTTCATGATTTTAGCCTGCCTTATGACTTTTCTTAACAATGATTTGTATTTTTTAAAGTACAGGAGGAAATCTTGAGATACGTTATGATGCTTAGAAATGAAAGAAAGAACTCTTTTGTTTTACATGATGTTCTAATCCCTTGTGTTAGCTAAGAATTGCTTTTGCGTGAAATATTTAATTTTCTTTTCTGAAGAGGAAAGCAAGTGTTAAAATGAAATGAAAGCGTTTTAAAAAAGAATAATATTTATCGTTTGTATCAATAGTATTATAAACCGCGTCCCATGACTCCTGCAGCAAGTAATCAATGAATAATTTTATTTTACTTTTAGAAAACACTCTACTCATATGTGTATTATTTTTTTGTGTCATTGTTCGCATTTCGTATAATGGTAAGAATTTGTGCATCGTGGTCACTGTATCCTAAATCTTTTGTTCCAATTTCATGTCGAGTAGTGGTTTTGTTAATTATAATTTGATCGACTGCCTTCTTTGAATTTACTGTGATCCGTGTAGGTACTTTTATTGTACTATCTAAATTGAAGGAATTAATTAAGTTAAGAAACTGCTCTTTCTCGCAAGATTCGACCAGAAAATCAATGTTAAAATCTCCGCATACAACAATGGATTCAAAAAAGCGATTGATGACTTTGATTAGTGTTATCTCTAGTTTTTCTAAGAACAAAATGTAATCTGCAGCTCTCTTTGTTGGAGGCCTGTAGATGCAAAGCAATATCATTTTTAGCACAGAAAGATGTACAACAGAAATTTCAAAAACATTTTCAACGGAATACTCATTGAATTCCGTCAAGGAGATAGAATCAATATTATTTATACAAGACGTAAATACAAGAACCTCCATATTTAATTACGTAAATACAAGAACCTCCATATGCAGGACTTTTATGAGATTCTCTTTTTCTACAATAATAGCCTGCGAGGTAAAAGTTTGGAATTTGGAGAATGCCAAGTTCATTAGGAGATAACCAATGTTCTGTAAAGCAAAGAACATCCATTTGATTTAAATCGCTCTGTAGAGCTACCTCGATAAACTCAGTTTTATTTGAAAGGGATTGAACATTAAGGTGCAATATCTTTATTTTTTGCAAGTATCTACACGAATGTTTTTCTGCTGCATCTGACTGTAGTTGCTATATATTCACTCCATTTTTACCTCGAGTGCGTGGTCAAAGGTTGTAATGTGTCCCAGCAGTCATAGGTTGTGAGGAAATAGAGGCGTCATTGGTAGTGGGAATGGAAGAAACGGGAGTAGGTTCACAGGAGGGGGTAAGAGGGTTCAGAATAAGGGTGGGGGGTGGGGAACGTAAGGAAGGTGAAAGGGATGGATTTTTGGCAGGAGGCTGCGTAGGACTGGAGTTGATGATGTATTGTGCAAGCTTTTCACCGACTGCATGTTTTCCAGCAAGGTTCATGTGGAGATCGTGCCAGGTGAAGTGTTTTACTGAGAGGAAATTCATTTCAAAAAGTGTTACATCTGTTTCTCTCAGTTGCAGTTTTAGTTGTTGGTTTGCGTGCTTAATCTCGCTGCATAGTGTAGGCCTGTTGTACCAGAAGGGCAGAGTCGAGACTACAATGTTAGTATTTTGGGCGGCACATAGTAATTTGTTTACATGTTGTTCAGGTGTAAAGTTACCGCCCAAATTAATGTCATTCTGCCCTGCTATGATGAAGACTGTGTCCTGATTGGTCATTGTCTTTGTGTGAGTGTCCAACTCTGCAGTCACGTCTGCAAACCTCCCGTTAGACGAGACTGAGTAGTTGGGGGGTAACTTCCTACTGAGAATGGAGGAAAGATGGCGACCATGGCTGGCAGCTAAAATAAGTACTTGTTTTTTAGGCTCAGTAGGAATGGCTTTGTTTTCAAGTGGGCTAGGATGCGAAGCTTTACGTGTTTTGGTTTTGACACGCTTCCTAGCCTGTTTGCGTTGGTTTGTGCATGTATTTGTCGATGGAAGGGAAGGGTTGTGAGGATCAGGAAGGCGAGGAAAATCTGTTTCATAATCTAAAACACTAAATCTGTTTTGAATTGCGACTGGATGTGGTGTCTGTGTCTTATGTGCAGTCACGGGTGCACGGTTGGGAAAATTCGCAGTGTTGCCTACTTGTGCCCAACCGTCATTGCAGAGAACGACCTCTTCCAGCCTTCGGATATGTTTATCTAAATTACTGTTTACGTGTGTGAAGGCTTTCAGAAGGTCGGCTTTGAGGGTGTAGAGAGTAAAAGAGTAGAACGAACAGTAGCCATGTCACGAATGCGTATTAAAGTACGTGATAAAATTGGAATAAATACAAGAAAACTCAGATAAGAGCAACAATCACCTAGCTTAATATTTTAAAAGTGTAATATTTATGTGTATTCGATAAATTAAAAATTAAGATTTGATACAAGAAAGAGAAGGTATGCTAACTACAAAATCTATTGAAAGCCAGTACTTACGAAATTTGGCAATGCAGTTACGTATTTTCGTTCACTTAAGCTGCAACTGTTTAATACAATGTTGACTATACTTTACCGTAAATAGATAAAGCTATTAGCTGAAATTTGTCTTCAAAATATTGAATAAGATTTGAAACACAAATTCAAAAATACTCGATACACCGTCCTCGTAACGTTCAAATAAACTGAATAGTCACTCGTCACAAAAATAAAATAAACTCAATAGTCACTCGTCACAAAAATAGAATAAATCTTTCAGTAATTAAGTTAAAACAGTGATATAAAATCGAAAATAAACTGATCTGTTTATAGATTTTGACACTTGATCACCAACTCGTAATTCTGAAGTTCGTTAAGATTTAGTAATGTTTAAAATTCGTTAGTTGTTGGTTCGTCTTGGTTAGAGCAAAAAACCAGCCAAAATTATGTTTCCAGCTAACCTGCAACAAGTAATGAAAGCACTTAAACACACAAAATGCAGTCAGATCGCTAAAAATAGTAGATAAATCTCAAAAAATCAAGAGCACAACCAGATGCGTCAGTCTCAAAAGATGGCGTCAACCAGTCCCAACCAGTCAACCAGTCCCACATCAGACTGGTGTTGCCAACTGTAACATTATTCACACCCTTTTGCTCTTAATACATCAGGATATTATAGACGATAAAATAGAACAAATAGTAATTAGTAACAACCACAAATGAAAATAATGACGATATTGCTTATTTACGAGATATATTAGTATGTGTACTTAATTTTTATCTTCTGAATAATTTGAATCATCGCTTGAATTTGAAGGTAGCCTGATAATCGTGCCGTGCCGTTCCACGTGAGATCAAGGTTTTGACCAGACGTGTCGGGGCGTGTCGTGCTGGGTTGAGCATTAGGGAGCTCAGACGTCAAGAAAAATCGCGCGACTATACTGCGATTTTCGTAACTTCGTAACGACAGAAATCAGCTGTTCACGGTTTCATCCAATATGGAGCTTGAATGTCACCCATGGCCAGCTTTAAGCAGGCCTTAAGCTTTAAGCAGCTTAAGCGTAAAGCAGACCTTGAATGTCACCATAGTGACGTCACTGTCGCGAAATACAAGCTTCCGATAGGATGGCAGCAAAACAGCTGATTCCTGTCAGGGACAAAGTTACGAAAATCGCAGTATAGTACTCCAATTTTCCTTATTGTGCTGCTGATACAAATCAGCTGTTGGCGGTTTCATCAAATCGGGAGCTTGAACGTCTCCATTGTGACGTCACTGTAGCGACATTTAAGCTTCCGATTGGATGGCGCCGGAGATACGCGCTTTTGTGCAAGACAGACGTTTGGCGATGAGTGTACATATACGTAATAGATTACATTAAGAGTGTTTTAAGTGTTAAAATTACAACATTTTATGTATGTGATCGTGTCAAAGTTAACTATTGTCAATTTTGTAAGATATTTTGTATATATATATATATATATATATATATATATTGTAATATACAAAATATTACAGAACAAACGCCGCGCCTTAATCTGGACGGACGGAGCTGTAATAGACAAAATATTACAAAACAAACGCCGCGCTTTAATCTGGACGGTCGCGGTTACTAGGTAACGAAGGTTGTTGACGAGCGAGAAGGGGGCCCTGGACTAAAGAGTTGAGTTGGTGGTTGACTGGCATCCTGGTGGTAGCGGCGCGTATGTAAGCTGAATTGTTTAAGTTGGACATCGACGCGAATAGGGAGGACAAATTGTGGAACAATAGGGCGAGAAGTGAGTGAGCAAGAAAGAAGCAGACGATTTCGGTGACGACCGGCGCGAAGACGGATTTTCGGCGCGGAAGTCAAGGGGCTACGAACTGCGGAGCCATCGTTTCACAACGCCAGACAATTCGGTACCGTGAACCTAATGCATGAAATCAAGCAAGAGAATTTTTATATTGTTAATTTCATATTCCATTCTTAATAAACAAAAATTATTGTTGTGCCACGTTGTATGTAATTCCTTCGGGATATAAACAATTTCAGACTTCCAGGCTCCTCTGTATAGAGAGCATTAGAACCGAAGAACTGAGCTAGCAAATTAAATTAGATAAAATAAATCATTCATTATTTTATCACAATATATTGAAACGAATTTTGTATATATATATATATGAATATATATATTGAAACGAATTATTAAGATCATTACAACAATGATAATAATACGTTTCTAAGAACGCAAGCATTTGAATTGCGCGGTAGCGGAGGGCGCGCCGACTGAATCGGGCGCTGGAACCGAATCAGAGGGGAACCGAAGCGCGAGTGACCAATGAGAAAGATGGTTTCAAGTTTCGGTGAGGAGATGGCCGTGAAATGGAAAGGACGTTTACAAACGGTGCGGCATTCATTCCGGGTTCGTTTGCGAAAGAGTGAACGTCGTTCCTGTCCTGCCGTGCCTTGCGCCCGTGAATCGCGTACTATTGTGCTTGAAGCAATAGGATTTGCACTCCAGTCCGATTTGCACCCCCTTCGTCAACCAGAGCATCTTTCGAAAGAGCAAACTCAAAAGAGCAAAACAGTGCTTCTGTGTTGATCGGGGGCGAGTGCGCTCGGAAACTGCACGCTTCCAAAGTTGAGACTGAAAAGCGCTCCCGGCCGCCGGGACCCGGCGGCCGCCATCGTTGCCGTTTGCCGCCGCGGCGGTGGAACGCTGCGACGGCGTGGAACACCACCTCGCCGTCGGCTGCCGCTCTTCATCATGCCGGTGATACCAGAGGAGCAAACCACCACCTCATGCTGCCCTGATGCATCTACTCGCTGCCCTGGAGCTGTTGTCGGTGAGATACGCCGACGAATGCGCACGGTAGCGGAGGTTTCTAGGTCTTTACCCTCCTCTTCTTTTTTGTCTTTGGGCGCTAATTCTACAGCAGTAGGCCCCACCTCATCTAACTCAGACGTCTCCCAAAAGGGAGTTGCCATGCCCCACTCGGACAAACCCGAGCATGTAGAAGCGGACGTTACAATCATTCAACGATTAGACTCCGACGAGGAACCCACTAACCATGACAAAACTGTCGACAATGACAGCACAATTAGCCCTGACCATGACTCAATCACAAAAAATGGCACTTCTACCAGCCCCATCGAAAAGAGAACCAAAGCCGCATCAGAAGAACCCTTCATTGTGACGAAAAAGTTCTTCAAATTCTTCCTCTATTGAGCAAAATAAGGAGAAAAATCTTCCACTCTCCAATAGATTTGCCCCGCTGCCAATAGAAGCACCTAGTCAATCAGAAATTAATAGCATAGTAACTGAACGAGCTCAACCTAATGCAGCCGCCACTGCAAATGTGCCGCCGCAAAAAAACGCGAACGTGACTCCAACATCATCTGCTAACAGCCAACCGCGCGCCAACACAAATGCGCCACGGCAAACCAAGCCATCCACAATAGGAAATTTCTTTGTCGAGAAAGCGGTTCTTGCAGACCCTATTGGATTTATTTCCTACTTGCGTGGTTACTGTAAAAAAGCACTTAATGCTCAGATCAACGCTCACGCGATTATTTAAAACCGGGTAGCGTTGAAGATCATAGAACCATTGACAAATTATTAAGAGAAACAAAGAACAACACTGAACTTAACTACTATTTCCATCGGGCGACTGAGGAAAGGCGGAAACGTCTGGTCATCCGCGGCCTCGACGCTAATATGCAGTGCGACGCCCTGAGATCAGAAATTCAGAGTCACGGCATCACCGTGCACCATCTGAGCGAAATCAAGCGCAAAATTGCGCCAAATGAATTTCAAGGTGTTGGCCTATACACGGTTGAATTCAACCTTTCGCAAATTTCAGAAATCAAAAAAATCAAACATCTTAATCACATAATAATCAAGTTCGAAGAACCTTAAGACAGTGATAGAATCCCCCTATGTCTAAACTGTTGTGCTTGGGGTCACACAAAAAATGGCTGCAGGCGCCAAGCCCGTTGCATTGACTGCGCGGGCAAACACAGCTCGTCCGAGTGCCCTGTTAGCGACCGCACCACCACGAAACCGAAGTGCGCTAACTGCGCTGGCCAGCACCCTACTAATTACAGGGAATGCAGCTTTTATCTAGAATGCCTCCGCGCACGCAAGCAGCAACTTGAGTGCCTTCGCGCTGCACGAGAGCAGCGCGCCGGAAATGCCCCCGCCCAACAGAAGCCACCGCTGCATTCCAACTTTCCATCAATGCGCGTCCCGCCACCAGCGCTTTAGACTGGTGGGGACAAAAGATCAAATCAGGGACTGACCGGTCGGACCAACCACAGCAGCCTGCTCCCCCAACCGGACTTCAGAACAGCTCGGGCTCGCAAAGCACATTCTCTGACCTAAGGGAATTGCTCGAAATGCTCAAAGGCTTTAATTTGTCAAAAATATTACAAGCCGCAAAAACGGCCCTAGCAATCATGAAAGGCGAAGGCGACTTATTATCCAAAACCCTCACTGCACTACAAGCCGTCGCAGAAATATTTTAAATGGCCCACATCAATAACCGGCTGTATAATGTCGCCTCTTGGAACGCCGGCGGCACCGTCTCAAAACATAAAACCCAGATTGAACAATTTTGCGAAGACTATGGTATCGCTATTCTATTATTACAAGAAACCCACTTGACCCCGTCAAGAAACTTCACCCTACGCGGTTATTACATCTATCGCGACGACAGAATCGGCAGACAAGGCGGAGGGACGGCAATAGCTATTAGGCGGACGCTGCCCCACACGCGTATCACCACCCCGCCTCTACTCAATCTCGAGGCAACAGTAGTCGAAGTCGGTACGGCCATAGGGCCGATTCACTTCATTTCCATCTATCGCAGCCCTGCACTTCCCTTCCTAGTATCAGATTTAGACGCAATAACTTCAGTAGGCGCCAAAATAATAGCAGGCGGAGACGTAAACGCGAAAAGACTTGAATGGGGCTGCTCTGCAAACAATAAAGCGGGTAACGTGCTGCGGGACTACCTCAACGTCCACCCCACTCTCATTCTCCACCCTCCATCTGGCCCTACACATCTTATAAATCACCTTCAGCACGATATCCTAGACTTTTTCATCTACTCTTCTTCCATCCAACCAACTGTACCACGGCCTCCTAAACGAACTTCTATCCGATCACCTCCCCATCATTTCAGCCATCTATATTGGTGCTTTTCCGTATTCAATCCGTAAATCCTATCTAACCAACACAGATTGGAAAAACTTCCACGACCGAGTGGCCCACAAAATCCACGCCTCATCCACCGAACTAAGAACGCCTGATGATATCGATGCAGCTCTCCAAAAATTCAACTGCCAAGTCCGCGCCGCATTCAACATACATTCTACCCGCACACCGCTAAAAAATGGCCGCGAACCGCATTCCTGCGTATATTATTGCTCTCATCCAGGAAACGGCGCAGAGCTCAACGCAAATTCTACGCCTCTCGGGATCCAGTAGATAAAGCCATTTTCCAGTCAACCCGCCGCGCAATCTCTCGCATAGTAAAGTCGCACAGAGAGTCTGAATCGCTCAACTTTATGGAAAAGGCTGACATTAAAGACCACAAAGATCTTTGGAAAATACAAAAAATCTTGAAAAACCCGACAGCGCCAATCACGGCACTAAATGATCCCGCTAACCACACCGTCACATACGATCCCGCGAGGAAAGCGGTAATATTCGCAGAAGCCCTTGCAAAAAGATTCACCCCGCTACAAATTAAATCTTATCACAAATCAAATGGAGTTTACCTCCCAGTCCCGGATGTCCTCCCAGCCACTTATGAAGAACGTGTCTTCCAATCCGATCAAAACATACCGGACGAAGACCCACTGAAAATTACTGAACACAATCTCAGGAACGAAATTAAATTGCTAAGCGTCAAAAAGGCAAGCGGGCCCGACTTCATCTCAGGAAATATGCTTAAGAAATTGCCGCGCAGCGCCATACTGGCCTTACTACAAATTATGAACGCTTGTATTGCCACTTGTTACTTTCCACTAATTTGGAAAAAAGCTTCTATTATTCTCCTGAATAAACCCAATAAGAACCATACTGACCCAGACAACTACAGACCAATCAGCTTACTGTCTCAAGTATCCAAACTATTAGAAAGATTGCTGCTCCCGTTTATCAACAACCACCTCACCGCCAGACACGCAATAAGAAGCACTCAATTTGGTTTTCGCAAAGGTCACTCGTCGGCCATGCAAACTTTCAGACTTGCCATGGATATAGCCTCTACTCTCTCCTTCCACTGTGTCTTCCCTGCCATCTTTTTCGACTTTTCATACGCCTTTGATAAAGTAAACCATCATATTCTCATCCAAAAGTGTCATAAATTCCTACCAAATCATATTTGTCGCCTCTTATACAGTTACCTTCAAAATAGAACCTTCTACGTCAAATACCAAGCTAATAAATCTTCCCTAAAACACATTCTTAGCGGCGTCCCAGAAGGAGCCGTGCTCTATCCACTGCTTTTCTCACTCTTCATTCATGACCTTTCTATCACCCCAAACGTTTGTGATTACCTATTTGCCGACGACGTGGCCTTTGCGACCAAATTCGGAAAAACTGACAGCGCTGTCCGCCGCCTACAGGACGCCACGGACAACCTGGTGGCATGGTGTCGCCTAAACGGCATTACCATCAATCCAAGCAAGTGCCAAGCAATCTTGTTCAGCTGGAGAAGAGAGCAACGCCCTACTACTCTTCACATAAACGGCACGTGGCTTCCATGGCTCACCGAAGCTAAATACTTAGGAGTCACATTCGACTCAAAACTAACATGGAAAACTCACTGC